>JAPDPK010000001.1:20177500-22577500 GCA_031772115.1 Heritiera littoralis
AAAGTAAATGTGAACTTTTTTGTATTGAATAATTAAATCAAATACTCCAATACTTTTGGCAGCATTTGAAATAATTTTCCTCACCTAGAGATTTCTTAAGAATCACTACTTGTGACTTCTACAGAATCTCATCCTCGGAATTTTATTTAATTAAATTTAAAATTTATTAGTTTTCCTAAAAAAAACTTATTTTTTTATTTTTAACAAAAGAAAATTAAATTATTGAAAAATCATACTAAATATTCCAATACTTTTGGCAACATCTAGTACGACTCTTCTCACCTAGGGATCAGCTAGGAATCACTACTTGTGACTTCCGTAGCATCCCATCATCGGAAAATTTGTTTACTTAAATTTAAATTTTATTATTAGTTTCCTTTTTCTTTCTAAAAAATTTTCTTTTTATTTTTTTATTTATATATTTTTTGATTGCCATGAAAATATATTAAAAGCACACATGATGATAATAAAATTTTTTATTTTTTATTTTTAAATTTTAATTTTTAAATTTTAATTTTTTAATTTAATTTTTTAATTTAATTTTTTAATTTTTTAATTTTTAATTTTTATTTAATAAAATAAATAAATACTAAATAAATAATAAACAAATAAGAAAAGGAAGAAAAAAATTTACCAAAATGGATTTGGGTTTGGAACCCAAATAAGCTCTTGAATGGCCCAAAAACACAGCCCAAATTGAGGGCCCAAAAGTCCTTCCACGTGGCCCAAAATAGGTGGGCCGGATCGGGTCGGGTCGGCAGGCGCGGATCGAGTCGACAAGGGCGCACGCGGATCTGCTTCACTGTCGGGTCGGGCGCGCGGATCGGGTCGGCAGGCGCGGGTTGGGTCGGCAAGGGCGCACGCGGATCTGCTTCACTGGCGGGTCGGGCGCGGATCCCGGGTCGGATCCGAGTCCACGCGCGGGTCGCTCGTTTTCTATAAAAGCCTCCCCTTTTTTTTTTCCTTCACTTTTTCCTTTTTTTTTTCTAAAAATTTCAGAGCTTCCCCCGGCCAGGCGATTTCCGGCAGCCGTCGGACCGCCATGCGCCGCCGCCGGCCGCCGTCGCCGGTGGCAAAAATGAAAAAAAGCTTTGACCTTTTGAAAGCTCTTACTCTCCTCTAACCAAATCTGGCCTCCCTTTCACCTGAAAATTTCCCTAAGCCTCCAGATCTGACGGAAACGGAAGCCACTTTCCCCTTTTTTTTTTGATTTTAGATGTTTGGATCTGCTGAGTTTTTTGTTGTTGTTGGTCTCTTTTTGGTTTTTTTGTTTTTTTGCAGGTGGGGATTCAGATCTTGGATTTGGAAACCCTCGGTTTCCGGATCTGGTGTTCTGTTTCCCCCCTTTTTTTTTTTGGTGTTTGTTTTTGTGGCTTTGGTTGGTTTCGGTGTTTGAGGTTTTGTGATGGCGATGGTGGTCTCGGGTGATGGCTCGGGTGAGGGCTGTGGGTTGAGCTGTGGGTAGTGAAGATGATGTTAAGGGTTTTTTTTTTTTTTTAGGGAAGGTCCCTCCCGGGTAGTGACAAAAATGGTTGGGCTTTTAGAGGGAGGTCCCGTATAGAGTTTGCTGTGATGGGATGGAGTAGGCCGGTGGTGGAGTTGGTGGCTGGCAGACCTGCCGGTGGCAGGAGCCGATGGTGATTGATGGTTGATGGACAGTTGATGGGTGACAGGAGACTGGAAGAAAAAAAAAGAAAAAAAACAAAAAACAAGATAAAAACAAAATAAAAATAAAAATAATAAAAATAAAATAATAATAATATATAAAAGTAATAATAATAATAATAATAATAATAATAATAATAACAAAAAATGGGGCAAAATTAGGTGTCAACAGCTGCCCCTCTTTGCTCATTGCTGAGGATCAGGAATAGAGCAAAGACAATACACACTAATTTTGTCCGACTCATAACCTAATCTCTTCTTCTTTTTTTTCTTTTTTCTTTCTTTCTTCTTTCTTTCTTCTTTTTTCCTTTCTTCCTCTCTCTCTTTTTCCTTTTTTCTTCTTCTTCTTTTTTTTGTATGTGCTCCTCTTGCAGCAGAGGCGATGAAACTTTAAATTTAAATCATCCATTTTTTTTTATTTTTTTGTTTTTGTTTTGTTTTTTTTTTAATTAAATGTGCTCCTCTTGCAGCAGAGGCAATGAAACTTTAAAAATTTTGCCCGGAGGACTTAGAATTTGTGCTCGGAGGTCTTATGATTTGTGCTCGGAGGTCTTATGCTTTTTCTGGAAAGTACTCCTCTTGCAGCTGAGGCATTGAAACTTTAAATATTTTGCCCGGAGGACTTAGAATTTGTGCCCGGAGGACTTAGATTCTTTTTCTGAAAAGTGCTCCTCTTGCAGCAGAGGCATTGAAACTTTAAATATTTTGCCCGGAGGACTTAGAATTTGTGCCCGGAGGACTTAGATTCTTTTTCTGAAAAGTGCTCCTCTTGCAGCAGAGGCATTGAAACTTTAAATATTTTGCCCGGAGGACTTAGAATTTGTGCCCGGAGGACTTAGATTCTTTTTCTGAAAAGTGCTCCTCTTTGCAGCAGAGGCATTGAAACTTTAAAAATTTTGCCCGGAGGACTTAGATTCTTTTTCTGAAAAGTGCTCCTCTTGCAGCAGAGGCATTGAAACTTTAAATATTTTGCCCGGAGGTCTTAGATTTGTGCCCGGAGGACTTATGATTTGTGCCCGGAGGTCTTAAAATGTTGCCCGGAGGTCTTAAAATGTTGCCCGGAGGACTTAAATGCTTTTTCTGAAAAGTGCTCCTCTTGCAGCAGAGGCGATGAAACTTTAAATATTTTGCCCGGAGGACTTGAGATTTGCGCCCGGAGGACTTAAATGCTTTTTCTGGAAAGTGCTCCTCTTGCAGCAAAGGCGATGAAACTTTAAAAATTGCCCGGAGGACTTGAGATTTATGCCCGGAGGACTTATGATTTGTGCCCGGAGGACTTAAATGCTTTTTCTGGAAAGTGCTACTCTTGCAGCAGAGGCGATGAAACTTTAAAAATTTTGCCCGGAGGACTTGAAAATTTGCTTATCTTCTGAAAATTAATCTTTAATCTTGATTAAACATGGCACTGGTAAAACTAGATTTGAAATTTTCTTTATCATGAGCAAACTTGCCCCCTCTCTTTTTCTTTCTTTCTTTTCTCTCTTCTCTCTTCTTTCTCTCTTCTCTATTTCTTTCTTTTTCTCTCTTCTCTTTTTCTCTCTCTTCTCTTTTCTCTTCTTTTTCTCTCTTCTCTTCTCTTCTTCTTTCTTCTCTTTTTTTTTTCTCTCTCTGTTTTTCTCTTCTCTTTTCTCTTCTCTTTTTTTTTCTTTTTCTGTTTTTCTCTTCTCTTTTCTCTTCTCTTCTTTTTTTGTTTTTCTCTTCTCTTTTCTCTTCTCTTTTTTTTTCTCTTTTTTTTTTCTTTTTCTCTCTCTTCTTTCTTTGTATTCTCTTCTGTTTTTTGGAAAAGGTTGCATAACCTTTGAAATCTTGATTGAATGGTGTTGAGTCTTCAGCTTGAGAGACATGTTTTCATCTCAAAATTTTACACAAAAACTTTCAATGTTGATGTTGTATGATAGTGTATGTATGCATGTATGCATGACATTCAATCCTGTACATTCTCTAACTTTGAAACTCTATCTTGTCTTGCCAAAAGAGGCACATTATTTGTCTTTTTATTTTCTTTGCCCCAACATGATCATGAAAGCTCCTTTCTATTTCCTATTTCTGCAGATTTCTTGTACTCACATCATAGCCTTTTGACAAAAAGCACGAAAAATTTTCCCATAACTATTTTCCAAGAGGGAATGAATCCAAATTTCACAAGTGATATTTAATTATTTCAAAATATTAGTGATTACTTTTCAAGATTAGTGTCATAAATCCTACTCGGATATCTTCAATTGGTCAATTGAAAGTTTGATGCACCCAGATGTTTTGTTTGGGGGATACTTTGCCATTTATACAAAAAAACAATGATTCCTTACTTAGCTTAAAATAGCTTTCTCAAAATACCACCACTTTTTCTCCATCTTTTTTTGTTTTAAACAAAATTCTGAATGAGAAGAGAAACAAAATATTTATAACTCGGTTTGACAATCTCTTACATTCCCAAATACTGGCGTTCTTCAAATGCCAAGATCAGGCATGAATGACTGAGGTCTTTCCTGTTCAGGGAGAGTATTTACAAGAAGAAAGGTTCAAACTTTTTCAAAAAAAATGTCAGCAATCAAATGACATCAAAATCTTTGGATATTTGGAGGGTTTCTCAAGGCTTGTTAATTCTTTTTCCACATTTTCAGTTCATGTCACTACTTGACTTGGTTGCATGAAAAGTTCATTGTTCGCTCTAGACTGCCCTTTTCGGGTTTTCACCCTAGAGCCTCATTCTTTCTTTTGTTTTCTTTTCTTTTTTCTTCTTCTTTTTTTTTTATTGCTCCACCATGTATTCAAGAACTCAAATTTTATTCAAACCAAAGAAAGGTGAGAATCTTCCAAAGAAGAGCTCTTCGATACAAGCATCCCTACTTGATCAAAATGGAATTTTAAGTACGTAATGTAGGCCATGGTTCAGGGTTTTGAAAAAATGGATAAATAGGCCCAAAATGTGTTTGAAGGTGATCAATCCAAGGATCATTTCTTCTCCTATGGTTGTCCATCATTTTCACTCTTCGAAGCACATTTCTTTTTCCAATTTTCCATGTATCTCTTCTCCTTCTTCTTCTTCCTTTTTCTTTCTTTTTTTTTTTCTTTTTTTTTTTAAAACCATATTCATCCTTTGAAGCATCTTTCTTTATGTACTTTCACATGTATCCTTCCTCCTTTCTCTTTCTTTT
Source organism: Heritiera littoralis (assembly GCA_031772115.1). Classification (NCBI taxonomy): domain Eukaryota; kingdom Viridiplantae; phylum Streptophyta; class Magnoliopsida; order Malvales; family Malvaceae; genus Heritiera; species Heritiera littoralis. The sequence goes on from JAPDPK010000001.1 coordinate 20,182,321, forward strand.
TTTCTTTTCTTTTTTCATTGATTCATATCCAAGATTTCAAAAACATAGTAAATCTTATTTGATCAAAAACAAAAGTTGAATCATTCATTTTCTTTGAAGAGATATTTTCTGCACATGCCCCCCAGTGTGGAGGGTGATCCTTGGAGGAGGTTTATTATGAAAGAATTATCAGGCTCAAAAGGGGTAGCAACAAGATAATGTTTATATTTGTGAATGGAATATGAAAGACGGCCATTCGTCATCTCAAATTAAGATACTTCTATTGAAAAACAATTCTTAGGATAAGTTTTTCCTTTGGCATTTGAAATCCTCTGAATATCATGTTTGCATGATGTCACAATCAATTTTTTTTCTTTTCTTTTTTTTTATTTTTTTTTCTTTTCTTTTCTTTTTTCTTTTCTTTTTTTTTGTTTTCTTCTTCTTTTTTTTTTTTTTTTTCTTGCCCCAAAACATGGGCAAAAGGCATCTAGGGAATACAGGATTGAAGAATTTGGGATTTGTACAAGAATCTAGGTGGAAAGGTGTTTCAAAATGATCTTGCCACATATTTGACCGCCATTAGCCAGAATCTTTGAGACTGTCATTGATTTCCAAAAAATTCTCAAAAAGTTTTGCAAATCGGTTATTTCTTGAAAATCATTAACAATAAAGCCCTACCATGATCAAAGTGAAAACAAAAATAGAACTTTCAAAATCTTATGCCCCAATTTAGCTTTTTAGCTCTTGACTGACTTAGATTTTATGGAGATGTGATCCAAGAATGATTTAATACATTCATCTTTGACAGTAATCACCAATTTTCTTGGAATCATTTTTATCATTAATGTGAAGAAAAGAAACATTCTCGTCATATACCACTGGAAAACAAATTATGTAAAAAGTTGTGCTCATACAATTGTCACCTAGGCCAACGAAAATGACAAGCATTTTTTCAACAAAATACAGACTTTAAAATCTCAAAATCTTCGTTTTCCTCCAGATTAATCTGCCAAAATGCCATGACTCTACACCAAAGTGGACTTCCACTGTTCCATAATTTCTTGAGTCAAGATTCCACCATTGATGAGCTCTTCAACCCTTTCCTTCAACTGTCTGCATTTTTCCGTTGAATGCCCAACTGCCCCCATGTGATAATCACATTTGCTACTCGGATCATAGCTCTTGGCCAATGGGTTTGGTGCTGTCCTCAAAGGTATAGGAGCCAAATATTGGTTTTTCACCAAAAAAGGCAAAAGATCGGAGATTGGAATCGGAATTTTTCCTTGGTTACTTCTCGATCTTTTTCTGTTGTTTATTGATTGCTGAGGAGGTTGAGTTACTGGCCTGGGCATAAAGATGGGCGTGTGAGCAACCGTTGGAGGGTAAGAATTTGCTTGGCATCCTGGTTGTGGAATTGGTGAATAAAGATAAGGATCATAGGAGACACTGTTCAAGATTGGACGGTATGATGGGTGAGCCAAATAGGGATTATGTGGAGCGGTGTTTTTGAGAAATTGCCCCTCAAATGTTGCAACTTGTGCTTCTTCTTCCCTTCTTTCTGACTTATTATCAGCAATGTCATCTATCTTGATCTTGCCCCTCTTGATTGCATTCTCAATCATCTCTCCAGAGGCTACCATGTCGGCAAAATTCTTAGTAACACTCCCAATCATTCTATCATAATATGGTGCCTGGAGTGTATTAAGAAACAGAGTTGCCGTCTCTTTTTCTGTGAGAGGAGGCTGGACTTGGGTGGCAACATTCTTCCATCTCTGGGCGTATTCTCTAAAGCCTTCAGTAGCTTTCTTCTCCATAGTTTGCAAAGATAAACGATCTGGGGCTGAATCCACAATATGCTTATATTGGGCGACAAATGCCCTTGCCAAATCTTCCCATGAGTGAATATCGCCCCTGCCCAGTTGTGTATACCACCTAGCAGCAGATCCTTTAAGGCTGTTTTGGAAAACATGGATTAACAGCTTGTCATCATGCACATGCGCTGCCATTTTTCTACAGTACATAGTGATATGGGCCTTTGGACAAGTGGTCCCATCATATTTCTCAAATTCTGGAGCTCTAAACTTTGACGGAATGACCACACCAGGTACTAGAGATAATTTGGCTGCATCTAAAGATCCATGGAAATCCATTCCTTCAACAATCTGAAGCCTTTCTTCTATAAGCTCTATCTTTTGTCGGGAACTTGAGCCTCCTTCCACTTGTGGCATCCTTTGCTCTTTGTGACTATCCAGATTGGCAACATGAATTGGTTCGAGGGGATTCATGGTAGGAATTACTTGTGGCTCTTGAGATGATTGGGTTTCTCGTGAGCCAGTGTTGAGTGGATAAAAAGAATCTTCAGCGTTTCGTAACTGATGCCCCTCTAGAGTAGCTATTTCTCTCATTTTTCCATTGTTCAGCTTCTCCAACAAACCTGCCATCTGTGATAATTGCTCTCCCATCTCTTGTTGAGCTTTTTCCATTCTTTCCATTCGACTCATTTCTGTCTCTTCCATGGTCCAAAACTATTTCCAAAATTTCCCAATGTTCTAGCCACTTGGCACCTAATCTGTCATAACCCCGAGTTAGATGTCATGCTTGCCATGCTAATATGAAGCTTTTATTGTATGGAAATTGTGAAATAAAAAGAAAATTCAATCTTGTTATTATTTCAGAGTATCACAAGCTGTATACTAAAAAAACAAAAAGGGAAATTATAAACTGAAAATTGTCATTTGACCATTCCTTTGTTTTGATCAACTGTTTTTCTTTCTTTTTTTTTTATTTTTCTTTAAGGAAACAGTTATTGTTAGCCTTATTATTTTTTGTCAAAATCATGTTATACACATATGAATGAAGTGAATGCGAACTTATATAACCTTGTAACAAGATTCAAAAGTTCCTAACTAAACTCTCTACTACTCTAGTGTCCTCGACATTCAAAGTCTTTCAAAAGAAAATTCGATTAGTCTCCACTTGTTGATGATTCAACATGTAGTTGTTCTGGAAACGATAGCGATCCTTGAAAATGAACCATTTTAGTCCCTCCAAAACTTTCAAGCAACTTTATAATCTTAACTAGCTTCTCTTTCATCTCCTGTATATCCTGTCCAAACTCCCCTCGATTATTCTCCAAAATAGTCTACTTTCTAATTGATCTCCCATATCTTTGACCTATTTTACTCCAAAAAAACAAATATCTTCCTTATTATGTGATGTGAATGCATTAATGTAATGAGATATGTTATGCTAAAATTTAAGAATAAAAGAATCAAAATTTTTTCTCATTTAAATTCAATGAATTCTTCTTTTCTTTCCTTTTTTATTTTAGAATTTGATTATTTCTCCTCCCTTTTTTTTTTTAAAGAATAAATTTTTTTTATTCTTATTTTCACACCACAATTTATTTTCTTTAATTTCCCTTTTTATTTAATCTATTTTTAAAGGAATGTGACAATGAATTTACCTTTTATTTTTATCCAAAAATTTCTTTTCCCTTTTTTTTTATTTTTTATCTATGCATAAGTTTCAAAAATATATATACACACATTATTATTACCTTCTTTCAAATAGCACGAGAGAACAAAGAATATTTCCATGTTATTCTCAAAAAAGAAAAAAACTTTGTTTTCTTTTTTTCTTTCTTTTTTTTTTATTGTAAACTTGTAAAATTTTATTTTGAAAATGACAAAAAGAAGAAAAAAAAAATCTCTTGATTTTTATTTTATTATTATTTTTTTAAAAAAAACATGAATTTGAAAATTATCAGAGTTATGATACGAAAAAAGTAGTAAAATGTTCCCTCTTGTGTCCTAATTTCGGGATAATTTCTACAAAAATCGAACATGGCTCTAGCTAGGATCGGCTTCTTAGGGCCTTTTACATGCTGATTTGGGTCTCTAAAAGGTCAAAAGGTTCCCAAATTATACCTTACTGTCATCCACACTGGACTAGTAAGATTTAATTTGAGTGGGAGTATTTCGATTGCCATTGCGGAGGTGATTACCTCACGAGAGCAAAGGTACTCTACTCCCTCCTAAGAAGGACGGAACCCGGGTATAGAGCTCATGTTATGCAAATGCAAGTGCAAGTGTGTGCATGAGGGAACATGTCAGACTCAAATTAAATTATTATCTCTATCCTAAATGCCTTAACAATTTATTAACAACAAGTATATACAAATATAAAACATAAAATAAATAACATAAAAAATGCAAATGCAAACAAAAATCATTTTCAAAATCCAAGTGAATTAAGTTTAAATATCAATCAAAACTATTAAATTAAAACTTTGGATAACACATGATTAATAAATGGCTTGACCCTCAAAAAGCGTCCCCAGTGGAGTCGCCAAGCTGTCGTAACGGCTTCGCGCTCGACGATTTAAAAAAAACGTTTAAAAACAAAAAATGGGAGTCGCCACCAATCTTTTTTGTCTAGGTGTGATTGGTCACCTGAAAACATTTATCTTTTCAACAAAATCTCAAAATTAATTAAGTTTTATTAAAAAGATAATCTTTTGGTCTGCGAAACAAAAATTGGGTTCGGGGGTACGGTTACGCGTGGGGAAGGATTAGCACCCCACGACGCCCGTTAAAAAACGGTACCATAATAATCATGTGTTATCCTTTTTGTTTTAATAAAATGTTCTTAATTTAATATTTAAAATTAATTCCTTTTTTATTCCAACCTTTTTATTCAAAATCATTTTTTATTTGCAACTTTATTTTGTTTTACTTTATTTTTCGAAAGTAAATGTGAACTTTTTTGTATTGAATAATTAAATCAAATACTCCAATACTTTTGGCAGCATTTGAAATAATTTTCCTCACCTAGAGATTTCTTAAGAATCACTACTTGTGACTTCTACAGAATCTCATCCTCGGAATTTTATTTAATTAAATTTAAAATTTATTAGTTTTCCTAAAAAAAACTTATTTTTTTATTTTTAACAAAAGAAAATTAAATTATTGAAAAATCATACTAAATATTCCAATACTTTTGGCAACATCTAGTACGACTCTTCTCACCTAGGGATCAGCTAGGAATCACTACTTGTGACTTCCGTAGCATCCCATCATCGGAAAATTTGTTTACTTAAATTTAAATTTTATTATTAGTTTCCTTTTTCTTTCTAAAAAATTTTCTTTTTATTTTTTTATTTATATATTTTTTGATTGCCATGAAAATATATTAAAAGCACACATGATGATAATAAAATTTTTTATTTTTAAATTTTAATTTTTAAATTTTAATTTTTTAATTTAATTTTTTAATTTAATTTTTTAATTTTTTAATTTTTAATTTTTATTTAATAAAATAAATAAATACTAAATAAATAATAAACAAATAAGAAAAGGAAGAAAAAAATTTACCAAAATGGATTTGGGTTTGGAACCCAAATAAGCTCTTGAATGGCCCAAAAACACAGCCCAAATTGAGGGCCCAAAAGTCCTTCCACGTGGCCCAAAATAGGTGGGCCGGATCGGGTCGGGTCGGCAGGCGCGGATCGAGTCGACAAGGGCGCACGCGGATCTGCTTCACTGTCGGGTCGGGCGCGCGGATCGGGTCGGCAGGCGCGGGTTGGGTCGGCAAGGGCGCACGCGGATCTGCTTCACTGGCGGGTCGGGCGCGGATCCCGGGTCGGATCCGAGTCCACGCGCGGGTCGCTCGTTTTCTATAAAAGCCTCCCCTTTTTTTTTTCCTTCACTTTTTCCTTTTTTTTTTCTAAAAATTTCAGAGCTTCCCCCGGCCAGGCGATTTCCGGCAGCAGTCGGACCGCCATGCGCCGCCGCCGGCCGCCGTCGCCGGTGGCAAAAATGAAAAAAAGCTTTGACCTTTTGAAAGCTCTTACTCTCCTCTAACCAAATCTGGCCTCCCTTTCACCTGAAAATTTCCCTAAGCCTCCAGATCTGACGGAAACGGAAGCCACTTTCCCCTTTTTTTTTTTATTTTAGATGTTTGGATCTGCTGAGTTTTTTGTTGTTGTTGGTCTCTTTTTGGTTTTTTTGTTTTTTTGCAGGTGGGGATTCAGATCTTGGATTTGGAAACCCTCGGTTTCCGGATCTGGTGTTCTGTTTCCCCCCTTTTTTTTTTTGGTGTTTGTTTTTGTGGCTTTGGTTGGTTTCGGTGTTTGAGGTTTTGTGATGGCGATGGTGGTCTCGGGTGATGGCTCGGGTGAGGGCTGTGGGTTGAGCTGTGGGTAGTGAAGATGATGTTAAGGGTTTTTTTTTTTTTTTAGGGAAGGTCCCTCCCGGGTAGTGACAAAAATGGTTGGGCTTTTAGAGGGAGGTCCCGTATAGAGTTTGCTGTGATGGGATGGAGTAGGCCGGTGGTGGAGTTGGTGGCTGGCAGACCTGCCGGTGGCAGGAGCCGATGGTGATTGATGGCTGATGGACAGTTGATGGGTGACAGGAGACTGGAAGAAAAAAAAAGAAAAAAAACAAAAAACAAGATAAAAACAAAATAAAAATAAAAATAATAATAATATATAAAAGTAATAATAATAATAATAATAATAATAATAATAATAATAATAACAAAAAATGGGGCAAAATTAGGTGTCAACATAAATAAGGCAGATATGGTTGTATTCAAAGGAAATTTAAAGTTTTTAAACAGTTAGGTTGCCATTGGATTGACAAAAGGAAATATGCTTTTATTCAAAGAAAATTTAAAGTTCATCAAAATTATATGTGCTATGTCTTTTGTTGTGATTGTATATTCATCAATTTCTTTTATTCCTACATATTTTAGGGATTAAAAAAAAGGGAAAATTCAAAACACACTCTCAAAAGTTATTCTCTTTTTCTTAATTTATTAACCATCAGTTTTTGCTTATAATATTGATGCAAATAGACAAGGAAATGAAGTCACTGGCTACCTCCAGGGTCCTAACATACAATTCCGTGCACAACAATTTTTTTAAAAGAAAAAATTATAAAAAAATATTCCCTTCTCTGTGAGCAAACAGAAAATCAAGTAGAAATTAATGACAATTTTGTTAAAAATGCCCCAAAAGAATTAATCATACGCGGAACATGACTATATCTTGGAAGATTTGTTATCAAGCTTGATCACTAAACAAAATATTTTATGAAAAAAATACTAGTGGCAGAACCAATAATAATTATATAATGTTATGCTAAACCCTTATAATCATGAAAGGGTAATTTGGGATCATTTCTTCTTTTTTGTTTTTAGTTTCCTATTTTTGAAATTTTTGTTTTTGTTTTGTTTTGTTTTCAAATTTTGAAAACAGAAAACATGTTTGGTTAGTATTATTATATTTTGAAAATAAATATTTAATCTAATTCAAATATAATAATTCAATTCACAAAATAAAATTTTAAAAATTAAACAAAAAATAATATATTTATTAAATAATAACATGTGCATAATATTAAATAATATTTTTTATACTATTTAATACTAATATTAAATATTTTCATTTAATCATATAAGAATTTAATATAATTTAAATAATATTATAATTAAATATAATATTAAATAAAATAATTCAATTAAAATAATATTAAATAATTTTATTAATATTACTTTTTATTATATAATAATTGAGATTAGTAAAATTCTAAATTTATATATTAAATAATAATATGAATTAATAATTATAAATTTTATTGATAGTATTATTTTATTTAATTTAATTGTAATAATATTAAATTATTAAATAAAATATTTATCTAATTAATTTATAATAAATTATATAGATATTAAAATATATTATATTTAATATAAATAATATTATTTAATGTCAAGTATTCACTTATTTAATAGTATTAAATTATTTAATATTAGCAATAATATATTTTAAATTTAATTAAAAATATAATATTAAATAATAATATTGTTTAGTAAAATAATAATTAATTATATTAGAGAATAGTACTTAGCAATAATATTAATTATTAACATATCAAAATTATAATAAATGATATTTTTAAAATATATAATATATTAAATAAATTATTATTTAAATTTAAATTTAAATTTAAATTAAATAATATTATAATATTATAGTTCAATATAATTTATATTTAATTACTTTTTACGTTTTCAACTTTTTTATATTAAAATAAATATATTAATGTTAAAATATTTATTTTTGAATTAACTAATATTTTATATTAAAATTTAATATTATTTTATTTTAAAAAATTAATTTATTTTATTTTATATTTTTATTATGAAAAATATTAATATTATTTTAATATATCAACTCTCTTCACTTACTTATGAATAATACTAGAAATGAAAACATGTTTTCGAAAATAATAGAAACAAAAAATTCTTGTTTCTAATAATTTTGGAAATTCTTGTTTTCATTTTCTAAAAATAGAAACATGTTGCCAAATATGTTTACTGTTGCTGTTTCCAAAAAAAAACTGAAAACAAACAGGAAATAGAAAACAAAAACGATGTCAAACGATCTCTAATTATTTATTTCCACATTAATTATGCCTTTTTATATTATAGTCTATTATCATGATTAAATTTTTGGATGAAAACAAAATGTCAAGCTTAAGTTTATTTTATGTATGATTATGTTTGTATGTGTAAATGCGCATAAAATTTTCTAAATATAACACCGAACATTTATGCAACATGATAAACGATAAAATTATTATAAGATTGATTCATGCAAACCAAAAACCCTATTTTATACTATGGAATAAGATCATAATGCCAAAGAATTAAAAAAAGAAGAATTGACCCTCTGAAGAATAATGTTATTCTCCCTTCTTTACTAAAAGAAGATTTATTATACAAAAATAGGGTAAGGAATAACATGAGATATTCAGCCAAAATAAAATAAGATCTGCTCATTTTTGGCCATTGATGGCCTCATCACCAACCTTGGTTTGTTTAGCCATGAAGAAAATGGTTGTCAATTTCAGCAGAAAAGCCATTAAATTATTTAAGCTTTAGTTTTGCACTTACCACCAATCACCATTATTTGCTCCTCCAGAAGAAAAAGGAAGAAGAGAAAAGCAGCTTATAGGGAATTGCCAAGTCAGATTGCAGCAAATTCCAAGGTGCCAAATCAACACCAAATGCTTTTTGAAGGGTGGGCAACTTTGCTTTTTTTTTTTTGTTACATGAGGAAAGTAGTGGGCAACTTTGCTTTGCTTCTTCATCATTGTGCACATCTCTATTCTCTTATCTATCCAAAAGGGAGACCCAATATCACTCAATGACATGGACTTCAGGAAACTCAGCCCATTAGGTTGTTCTCAGCTCCTGATTCTGAAATTGAAAGAAGAAAAAAAGGGATAAGTCATTCACCAAGAACAAAAACCCTAAGCTTATCCATGATCTTTGAGCGTAGTGAATACTTTCCCACTAACATGATTTATAAGTTTGTGAAGCATCCAACATAGTTTCCACGTTGAGGTCATTTTGAGGCCTCAATCATCTATTCTTCAAGCTTTCTAGAGCTAGGTGGAGGTGCCATAAAAGTTCAAGTTCCTGTATGGAAGATGTGGTTAGGAGGAATCAGAATTAAGATTTCAAAGTGCACTCCGATGCTTAAATTAGTATTTCTTTAAATAAAGGAGTAAGAAACTAAGAGAAAAAGAGCTTAAGAAGTTAAAAGCGCCTGAGGTTAAATGCATGTGAATGTGCATGCATCCGTGCCACCTACCTCTAGCCTGGACACTTCTTTTTATATTTACTAGTGTGGGCTTCTTACTATGTTGGGATTAAATAAAATTTTATTTTAAAATAAAATATTTAAAATTTATTTTAATAGAAAATATATTTATATATCTCTTTCATGATCTGGAATTGAATCATATTAATAACAACATAAAAAATGAAATAATGATGTATCTATATTTTGAAATTTATTTTAATTATTTAAATTCAACATTTTTTTAATAATTTTTTATTATATTGTTCATTTATTAAAAAACGGTTGTGTTTTATTTCCTAAATAATTATATTTAATTATTTAATTCATTCAATTTTTTTAACCTTATCATTTTTAAATTAATAATTTGATAAATTTAATATATGCACAAATTAAGAAAGAAATAAATAGAAAAAAATTAGTTCAAATAATATTTTAGTTTTTATTATTATAATTTTTTTATTACAATATAACATATTATTTTTTATCTTTCTATTTTTTTTGGATTTTAATAAATAAAAAAAAAATTAATGAATAAAAAATAAAAATAAATTTTATAATGTTATTGTTGTGTCCTTAACAATTGTCAACCTGGGGATTCTTTTTGTATTAGGTTATGGAAAATATATTTATATAACTCTTTCGTGATCTAGAATTGAATCATATTAATAACAACATAAAAATTAAATAATAATGTATCTATATTTCAAAATTTACTTTAATTATTTAAATTCAATATTCTTTTTATAATCTTTAACTATATTGTTTATTTATTAAAAAAACTATTGTGTTCTATTTCTTAAATAATTATATTTAATTATTTAATTCATTCAATTTTTTAACCTTATCATTTTTAAATTAAAAATTTGATAAATATAATATATGCTCAAAATTAAGAAAGAAATAAATAGAAAAAAATTAGTTTAAAAAATATTTTAGCTTTTATTATTATTATTATTATTATATTTTTTATTACATTATAATATATTTTTTAATATATTTTTTTGATCTTTCTATTTTTTTTGGATTTTAATAAAAAAAATTAATGAATAAAAAATAAAAATAAATTTGATGATATTATTTTGTGTCCTTGACACTTGCCAACCAAAGAATCCTTGAGGATTTTTTTTATATTAGATTGGTTCTATTCATACCCTACCAATAATTTCTCACACCGTCTTTACTAAAAAAAACCATTACCCTAAAGCCTAAATATTAAATTATTCCATACAACCTATAAAATCATTTTTTTCCCATTCTCTCCTTCCTCCCAAAACCTGCACAACCAAATTCTCACGTTCTCTCCTTCATCTCTTAAAGCTTAAACACAATCAATCAAATTCTCTCAATTTCTCATAATCATCCTTTCAATTTCTTCAAAAAAAAAAGATTTAAAAAATAAATTTGTGTTAATTTATTAGATTTAAATTTGGGTTTTGTTCTTTTACTTTGATTTCGTTTGGGTTTTTTTTTTTTTCAAAAAATCTAAGTTTGCTTCAACACTTTTAGCCGAAGCAAGCCTTTTGCCAAGCATGGAAGCTTGGCAGAAGCTTAGATTTAAAAAAAAAAAGAAACGAAGCAAAAATTGAAAAAAGAAAAACACACTCTTAAAAGTCTGTGTGTAGTAACGAGAAAGAAGTAAGAAATTGCAAAACAAGTTGAAAATTACTTGCAACAGATGATTACAGTGTGTAATTTTTTCCCTTTATTTCTTATCTTCGCTTTGCCACTTAGTGATCTTGGAAATTCCAATTTTTTTAATGTAAATTATAAGTATTTTCATCCATTTTAACGGTCTGAGATTAATCTTGCTCAGGACTTAGTCACAGTTAAGACTCCTCACTTCTCTCCAAAAGTGTGTTTAATGAGAGTCGAACCCGATAATTTTTTTCACAAACTCAATTTACATTGTCAACTGAGTCATAACTCATGGGTTGAAAATTTTAATTCTAAAAGCTTAATTCAAAAAATTTTTAAAATATGAAAAATGTGAAATTTTATAAGGATAATTACGTATTCTTGTATAAAAATATTTTGGTATTAAAAAAATAAATTAAAATAAAATGTACCTAACAATTTTAAGGTGCGAATAAAAACTCTCTTTATATTAAGTTATAGAGGTTCCATTGCCAAGTTTCAATACTTTGGCATATGTGCCGCTTTAATATGTCTGCCATAATGATGGATGCGTGACATGGGCAGTTGATGTCTGACATAAACAGTTAAAAGGCCGGACCGTTGTGCCCAGATGGCTGTTGATGGAAGGCTAAATTGGATAACGATGCAATTGACTTCAACATAATTAAAAATTAAAATAAAACGATCATTATAAGTGTAAGTTTTTTAATAAAATAATAAAAAATTAAAATTAAAGGATAAAAAATTAATTTTATTCAATTTTATCTTTTTGTAATTTATTTTTGCCATTATGTGAAAGATTTCACCGCACCTTACAAATCAAACCGGAGTAGCTGTCTTTTAGGACCTAACACCGTATGCTTGCAAATCTTTTTTCATATTGTAAGGTTTGAGGGGCTATCAAGCCAGGTAACTGTATATCACCTACTTACAAATAACTTGCAAATGAGAGAGATTAACCTAATTAAACTATAGGTAACTGTACGGTTCTTATAGTCTAGTTGAAGACAAATATCTAAGCGAAACCCCAGTTTTTGTTAAGAAAGATTATCATTCCTAGATTCTTTTATTAGCCATAAGTTTCATCTTATGAAGTAATTTTTTGTTGTTTCTCAGTTTGATCCCATGTCTAGCCTTCTACTACAGTGGCTCCCGGACGTTTGAATTAGGCTAAGAGAAAAAAAAAAGAGTTAATAAAGGACAGAAAGATCTTGCATCGTTCTCATAACATTTTCCAGCGTTCCCCTTTTCCTTTGAATCCTTCCATTCGCAATTTTCATGAAATTTAGAAATGCAAATGGAAGCTGGCTGAAAATTCTTTGGTACTTTAACTTAATTCGATCCAGACAAGTTTCAGCATTGGCGGTCCACTGACAAGCAAAAAATGCGTTACTGTACTCTTTCTGTAACTTAATTAACTCTATTAAATATCACTTGAGTAGTTAATTTTCCAACATGGTCCCGCCTGTATTATGCAAATTCCCCAACAACATTATATAATAGAATATATTATTCCCCAACTTATCCAACCTTTATCCTGGAAAGGAATTTTCTAATCCTCTGAGGCTTTTACCCGGAGGAAGAAACAAGGAAACGAGCAAAATATCAGAGATTTTGATACGGGTTGTGGAAAGTAAGTGCAAACTTGGATGCCAACATTCCATTGGCTCAACAAGTTCAACCGTACAACTTTTCATTTGACAACAAATGATTCTTGGTGTGGTTCTGACTGTAAAAACTGGCGGTCAACCGTGGTGCTTTTGATGGGTGAGTGCAACTAAGATTCGAAGTATAATTGTTTGTAAGCGTTGGTCCAGGGCAGAAAATGAGGATGCTTGGCCAGATTGGGTTTGTGTCAACTGGTGTCATAGTCAGATCAGATACCAAAAAGAACCAGGGGTACAGGAAAACAGCTGAAATCATTTTTTTCATTAGAATTCAATTCAGTTCTTCTATATTCATGAGTTAGAAGTCCACAAGTAAATGAAAAAGGTACATCGGGAACAAATGCAAGTTACTGGAGGGAAAAGCCAGATTCAAGTGCATAATGCTACTGTAATGCTCCAATCTCATGTCAAGATATTTTATCTTGTGAGATATATATATATATATGACAACTCATACTTTTAAGACGTTTTTTGTGAGATAAAATTATGAAAATTTTGGACGAACCTTGTAGTTTGGGTGTGGGTTTTTACAAATGATATCAAAGCAATTCACGAGGCAGAATATAGAAACTAAATGCTACACCATGAGAGTTACTTATAAAATCCTAATGCCTGGTGTGAACCTGGTTCTCGCATTGTTGGGTGTTGATTTCCACAATTCTTAATGACATATCTTGATCAGCTTAGGTTCAAACATTGTTGGTTTTAAAAAAAGAAAAAGAAGAGCAGTAACTGCAGAAACAGAAGCAAAATAACACAAGAAAAATAGGTTGAAATGTCTATAACTTCAATTTTTTGACAAGCTAAATCTGATTTAAATATATCAACTAATAACTGAAAATTTCTAAAAATGCACTATACAATTAGTATGTTCTCCTACTTTCTTGCCACTAAAATCCACTTCACAACTAGCATGTTCTCCTAGTCTCTTGCCACTACACAATTTTCTCCTATTTTCTAGCCACTAAAATCCACTACTTCCATGATAGCAACTACTTGATGCACAACTTCAACAAACATATTTGTGAGTGCAGAAGTTTATTTGTTGGTGCTAGATATATATATATATATATATATATATATATATATATATATATGAGGGATCTATTTACACATGTGTAAAACAAATTTAGTTTTACACACTTTCATATCTTTTTATATGGTTTATAATTTTTTAATTCGACCGTTTAATTTTATGTTCTATTCACATAGATCATGCATGCCAAATTTTAAATTTGTCGAATACGTCTAATTATATATTTTGTAAAATAAAATTTCAAGCGTTGATATATATGAAAAAAAATACAATTCTCGATTAAAATGATAAAAATAGCAGATTGATTCAAAAATTTACATACATAATAAATATGAGTAGGTTGTTAAATCCAACGGTTGGTTTGCAAAAATATTAATCCTATATGAAGATATAAAACTGTGTAAAATAAATTTATTTTACACATGTGTAAGCGGATCCCTCCTCATATATATATATATATATATATATATATATATATATATATATGAGGAGGGATCCGCTTACACATGTGTAAAATAAATTTATTTTACACAGTTTTATATCTTCATATAGGATTAATATTTTTGCAAACCAACCGTTGGATTTAACAACCTACTCATATTTATTATGTATGTAAATTTTTTAATCAATCTGCTATTTATATCATTTTAATCGAGAATAGTATTTTTTTCAATATATATCAACGGTTGAAATTTTAGTTTACCAAAATATATAGTTAGACATATTCGATTAATTTGAAATTTGGCATGCATGATCTATGTGAATAGAACATAAAATTCCACGGTCGGATTAAAAAATTATAAATCATATAAAAAGATATCAAAGTGTGTAAAACTAAATTTGTTTTACACATGTTTAACTGGATCCCTTCTCATATATATATTTATATATATATATATATATATATATATAATATACATGAATCTGACAAGTGAGAGCAAATTCTTATTGTGTCATGAAATGAAACTATGACATTAGGAAGCAAACAGCTAACACAGCAAATAATTTTTGTTTGTATATTATTGCACCTCGTCCAGCAGAGGTGAATAAAAAAAATCTGTCATGTAATGGCAGAAATGCAATTTGCCTTTGATTACAAAAATGCATCAGAAACATTGTACACATGGTCATGCTTGAATAAAATTAGTATACTGATGGAATTGGCAGTATTGGTAACCAACCTGCAGCTTGTAGAACTTTGGGCTGTGGCCATCCAAGAGAAAGCAGACTAATCACATCGAGAGGACAGGCGGCGATCAGGATCGTTGAGTGCAGATTATTCTAACATCTAGTTTGTATAAAGTAGTAACTTTGATGTTATTCCAATACACGAGCTAGTGGGGTATAAACATGGAGAAAAGTTCTTTATGCAAAAGCTATGCACGAAGCACGCCTCCTTCCATCTCTCTCGGTACTACAGCGAGGACCTGCCTTTTATTTTTTTAGTCATCGAGGCTCATTTATATTATATACTCTCTTCTTCATCTTCTTCTTTGCAACACCCGCTTTAACTACCACTTCTCTCTTTTTGAAAATGGCAGCAAAATCTGTTTTTCTCCTTCTGGTGTTGCTTAGTTTTGTGTTTTATTCTTCTCAAGCTATAAGACATGATCAATCGCAGACGCAGTTCTTCGCCCTGATGAAAGCCTCTCTGTCAGGAAAGGCCTTGTCTGATTGGGATGTGAGTGGAAGGAAAAGTTATTGCAATTTCACAGGAGTTGGCTGCAACGATCAAGGGTATGTTGAAACTATAAACTTCTCAGGTTGGTCACTCTACGGTAATTTTCCAGACGATGTGTGTTCTTATCTGCCAGGGTTGCGGGTTCTTGATATCAGCCACAACAATCTCCATGGCGACTTTCTTAACAGCATCGTTAACTGCTCTCTCTTGGAATTTTTCAATATGAGTTCTTTATACCTAAGAGCAATGCTTCCGGTTTTCTCCAAAATGACATCTTTACGTGTGCTTGACTTGTCATACAACCGCTTTACAGGTGACTTCCCCATGTCTATAACTAATCTTACCAATCTTGAAGTGCTTTACTTCAATGAAAATCGGGGATTAAACCCATGGCAACTTCCGGAGAACATTTCCAGGCTCACCAAGCTCAGAGTTATGGTTTTCACGACTTGCGTGTTGTATGGTCGGATCCCAGCATCAGTAGGAAACATGTCAGCGCTTGTTGATCTTGAACTGAGTGGAAATTTCCTTTCAGGTCAGATTCCGAAGGAGCTTGGGTTGCTGAAAAACTTGCGGCAGCTTGAGCTATACTACAACCAGCACTTATCCGGTGCAATACCTGAGGAACTGGGAAATCTGACAGAGCTCACAGACTTGGACATGTCAGTCAATCGGTTGAGTGGAAGCATTCCACTGTCGGTATATCGACTTCCCAAACTTCGAGTCCTGCAGCTTTATAACAACAGTCTTACAGGAGAAATCCCAGATTTAATTGCAGACTCAACAACTTTGACCATGTTTTCACTCTATGGAAATTTCCTGTCAGGACAACTTCCACAAAATCTGGGGCATTCATCACCTCTGGTTGTTCTGGACTTGTCAGAGAACAATATATCAGGTCCATTGCCGACAGAGGTCTGTCGAGGAGGTAAACTGATGTACTTGCTTCTATTAGATAACAAGTTTTCTGGAAATTTACCTGATAGTTATGCAAACTGCAAGAGTCTTATACGGTTTCGGGTTAGTAAAAATAATCTGGAGGGCTCGATACCAGAAGGACTTCTAGGTCTGCCTCATGCTTCAATCATTGACTTGGCTGACAATAATTTTACCGGTTCTTTTCCAAATTCAATTGGGAATGCTAGGAACTTATCCGAACTGTTCATGCAGAACAATAAGTTGTCAGGTGTTATACCTCCTGAAATCTCTGGGGCTACCAATCTGGTGAAGATTGATCTTAGTAACAATCTCCTGTCTGGTCCAATACCTTCAGAAATCGGGAACCTAAGGAAACTGAATTTACTGATGTTGCAAGGTAACAAGCTCGGTTCTTGTATCCCTAGCTCACTTTCTTTGCTGAAATCTCTCAATGTTCTTGATCTTTCCGACAATCTCTTGACTGGGAATATCCCAGAGAGTCTCAGTGAACTGCTGCCTAACTCCATCAGCTTTTCCAACAATAGACTTTCCGGCCCAATTCCTCTCTCATTGATTAAAGGAGGGTTGGTGGAAAGCTTTTCAGGCAATCCAGGTCTTTGTCTTCCAGTTTCAGCCCATGTTCAAAATTTCCCCATATGTGCACACACTTACAACAAAAAGAAGCTAAACTTTATGATGGCAATCATAATGTCGGTCATTGTCATTACTATTGGAGCTCTCCTGTGTCTGAAACGTCGTTTTAGTAAACA
Source organism: Heritiera littoralis (assembly GCA_031772115.1). Lineage (NCBI taxonomy): Eukaryota > Viridiplantae > Streptophyta > Magnoliopsida > Malvales > Malvaceae > Heritiera > Heritiera littoralis. Next base: position 20,199,662 of record JAPDPK010000001.1, read on the forward strand.
AAGAGCTGTAATGGAACATGATGAAGCGTTTATTTCATCTTTCCTTTCATATGATATGAAGAGCTTCCATAGAATATCTTTCGACCAACATGAGATCCTCGAAGCAATGGTTGATAAGAACATCGTGGCCCATGGAGGAACTGGCACAGTGTATAGAATCGAATTGAAAAGTGGAGAGGTTGTTGCCGTGAAGAAGCTGTGGAGTAGAACAGCAAAAGATTCTGCTTCTGAAGATCAGTTGGTTTTGGACAAAGGCTTGAAGACTGAGGTTGAGACTCTTGGAAGCATACGGCATAACAACATAATCAAGCTGTATGGCTACTTCTCAAACTTCAATAGTAACCTATTGGTTTATGAGTATATGCCGAATGGAAACCTTTGGAGTGCTCTTCACAAGGGAGGGATTCTTCTGGATTGGTCAACTCGACACCAAATTGCACTTGGGGTTGCCCAGGGCTTGGCTTACCTTCACCATGATCTCTTGCAACCTATCATTCACAGAGACATCAAGTCAACCAACATCCTACTCGATGTCAACTACCAACCCAAAGTTGCAGATTTTGGAATAGCCAAGGTTTTGCAAGCTAGAGGCAAAGATTCTACCTCCACTGTCATAGCAGGCACCTATGGTTACTTGGCCCCGGGTAATTTTCTGTTTCAATATTTTCATTATAACATTGAGTTTAGGCGTTTAAGCTATCATGTTCATCTTGCTAATTCATATTATCCTAGTGATGGATTTGACAGAATATGCATATTCAAATAAAGCAACAACCAAATGTGATGTGTATAGTTTTGGGGTGGTGTTGATGGAACTAATAACTGGGAAGAAACCAGTGGAGCCAGATTTTGGAGAGAACAAGAATATTGTATACTGGGTTTCACCAAAGCTGCATTCAAAGGAAGAGGTTATGGAGGTCTTAGACAAGCGGCTGTCGATGTCATTTAGGTACGAGATGATTGACGCTCTTAGAATTGCCGTGCGTTGCACAAACAGGAAACCATCCCTTCGGCCAACCATGAATGAGGTTGTTCAGCTGTTGATTGAGGCAGACCCTTCCAGATTGGATTCTTGCAAGTTGTCAAGTAAGACCAAAGAAGCATCAAATGTCACAAAAATAAAGAACCAATCAGAAGTATGATCAGATCAGTGGTAAAGTAACACCGCTTCTGTAGAACAATAGTGTACTTAACTTAAGCTCTTCGTTTTTTGTTTCTTTAAAATTTTCTGCTAAGTGGCTTGTAAATTTTAACCACAACTGCTTTATGGTAACGCACAGCATCAATATGAAATCCTTGATAGCTTTTGATAGCTTTGCTTTCTCCTCTTTATCTTTTTTTTTTTTTGGCAGTGAAGTGGGGTTCCTGATTCTGATTATAAAAATGGAGGCATGATTCTCATTGTCAGGTCCAATCCATCAAAGCTATCCATTGAGAAGATGAATTAGCTTGATTGACTGAGGAGCATCTTTGTCTCTACATGTACGTTAGGGACAGACAAGAAAGCAGAAGCCATTATACATATACATATATTAATATATTAATATTGCTCTTTCCTGTTTCAGATTTCTCTTTAATTTCTTCATTTTCATTGCAAATTGCATTTTTTGGTTCAAGTACAAGGCGTTAAGGATTCAAAGGCTCCAAGTTTGTCATTGTAGATAGTGAGCCATGAAAATCCACTCATAAGTTGGATCACCCTTTATTTATTAAAGCTATTTTGAGGGAGAAAAAGGATTCCTCCATTTGTCTAAGAAAGTTCATCTAATAATAATTTATCAATATTCTCCAAGAAAAAAAATATCAATTAGCATTCTAGTATAACATGCGATAGGGTAACTTTGGTGCAATAGCAAAAATCACTTTTTTGTAATTTGAAGATCATGGATTCAATAGAACAATCTCTCTATAAATACAAAAAAAAAAAGCGGCATATACATGACTCTCCTCAAATCCCACAATGTAGAAGTCGGTTGCCTTGTTTTTTCATTCTGTGTAACAACATGTACCAATCCATTTGTCTAAGGCAGAACAAGGGTTCTTGTCTTTAGTTTGAAAACCACTTTCCAAAAATTCATGAATGTCGTGATTCAGACATTAAAAGCAGAAGATCTAACACCTGGAGTACATATTATCCCTCCCCCCTCCAAAAACTCAACTAAAGAAACATCATGAAAGTAATAGTACACTGCTATTGGAACCAGATCATGTCCTAAACATCACTGAGTTGTTGAGTTTGTGTCGTGTCAACTTTGTGAGTGGTTTGGGGGTCCCCAAAGGGAGAATGAGATTCATTGAGAAAAATATTTTTCTTTTGGGCATGGTGGAGAGTCCATACAGAAAAGTGGAAAAGCTTTGATCAATGGAATTGTTCTCAACCAAAAGGACAGGGCATCAAAGCAAGCTTGGCCAATCCAGATAAAGGATGAAAAAGAAGCAAAGCTTGGCCATGATATGAGAAGCTGCTTTCCAGGACAGGATGTTCTATCCTTAAGTACAACACAGGAAGCAAAAGATGAACACCAGGCACAGGAAACAGCACAGAGTCATTCAAATCAATGACCATTGAAGCCAAAATTACATGAATTCTTCTCAAAAACAAAATTACCTAGTGATAACACAAAATGTGCTAGTGGTTATCTGATAATGTAAAGTATGTGCTTCATGGTGTTAGAAATGGAGGCTTAGCCCTGTTGAAGTGGCTAAATGGGCTAGTCTTTACAGGGTTTTTCCTGAGGTTTGTTTCTTCTGTTTTTAGGGCTGGTTTGGAGGCTTTAATGGGGCTTCTTTACTCCAAACAGTAAGGATGGTGGCTTTCTTCTTGGGTCTGAAATTTAAGGATATTATTTTGTTTTGGTCTTTGGTTTTGAAAAGGATTTTAGATTAACAGATCCAACTTTCACCGGATTTCCCCTTTCGGCACTATTTTTGGTATGTTTTCCGCATGATATATGGGGAGCCGGGGAGGTGAGTCAAGCCTGAAATAGGAGGATTACAAATTTATGGCCCAAGCCAATATTTGGGAAGTTAGATTTTTTTTAATAAAAAAAGGTCAAAATTCGATAATAGAAAAAAAAGATTACAGATATTAATATTTAAAATTCAGATTATTGGATGTCATCTCTTAAGAGTGACTATGAATTATTTGAGTTAAATCCCAAGTTCATGTTTTATTTTATTTTTTATAATAGATACATCTAGTTTGAGGAAAAAAAATGCAAAAGTTAAGATTCAAATTTTAAATTTGTAAAATTCTCTTACATTATTAAAGGTGAAAACATAATCATTTAAACCAATGTTCAAGATCCATTTTGAACTGCTTTCTTGAAGAGTTTATATTTGCTGATGCACTTAAATCGTATAAAATTTATTTATATATTATTAGTGTATCAAATATAAATTATTTCTTAAAATATTATATTGAAGATCTTATGCATGAATTTCCATATTTTTTTAGACTTCATGGAGTTACCTTGATGCAAATTTAAGTAATTTTTTTTTTCTTTCTTTGTATATGAAAAACATATACACCCATGCATATTTCATCTCTTATTGTACATTTAAATAAATTGGTCATTAATAAAATCCAATGATCTAGTTTTTCAATGATTTTTTGTGGTTTAAAAAAAAGAAAAGAGAAAGACATCCATGTGTCCTTGGGTCTTCTCAAATTACAAACAATTCAAGAAAAATAAGTTATTGGGAAAACAAAAAGTAAAGAAAAGATTGCAATTATATATATTTTTTATAGGGTTTTGCACTATTGCTTATAAAAGTATTATTTAGACTTATAATTTTAAGTAATTTTTTCTCAGTTCATTCAAAATCAATATATCAATAGTCAGCTACCACATTCAATAAAAAAATATATTATACTGAACATTATACTCCCTCTGTCCCATTAAAATTGTCATTTGTTGACAAAACACGTAGTTTTAGGAAATTAAAGATTTTTTATGTCATATCATATAAATGATTCAAACTTATCAAATTATCCTTAAAAGTGGTAAGCATTAAATTTTTTAATGATTAAAATTAAAGTATAATAAAGGGTAAAAGAGAAAATATAGTATTAAAATTTGTTATTTTTTTCAATGTGACATTTTTAATGGGACAATTTATTTAGTCAAAAGTGACAAATTTATTGGGACGGAGGGAGTATTAACTAACTTTAAAGATTTTTTTTCTAAAGTCATAGATTGGGAATGAAAAAAATTATAATAGATGTTAGAATTTGAATTTCAAAACTATTAAAGCCAAGTTTTAAAAAAGTGCATAAATCAATTAGATTAAATCTATTTTTTAAAACAAAATCTAACGTTACTAGTTTTTAGGATAGTAAAATTCACTTCCATATAAGTTTTTTTATGTTTATCATGTTAAAAAAAAAAATTAATCCTATAACAGCAATCATAGTCTCATTCCAAAATAGCACAACTTTAACTCTTTACGGAATTGAATTGAAAATACTTATTTCTCCTTTTTGACAATCATCAATAAAAATTTACAAAAAGAGAAAAAGGAAAAAACCAACAAAAATTAACTTTCTTTTTCCCTTTTGGGTAGTGGCAGCACATTGAATATGAGTTTATTTATGAGCCACAGCCAGTAAAAAAGAAGAAGAATATATAAAATGAAATAAATAAGTTCTTTTAGTAGATAATGGGATAAGAAAAAAAACACAAAAATAACAAGGTTAAAGTTTGACAAAAAATTATCTACTAATTTGACCAAATTTAAAAAACTTTTGTATTTCGTGTATAGATACAATAATTTTTTTATTTTAAATAACACAAATTTAATTTGACTCAATATATTGTAAACATAAAATATAAACACGATCTGTCAGATTCATTTACTAATAGCAAATGTTGAAGGTGCAAAAGGCTTTGGCAAGAGAAATGGTGGCACTTGGCACAAAGGGATTCATTCGTCGGATTATATCTTTCCATTCACTTCGAAGATTTAAACCGTCGGAACATATCTAGAAAATGTGGCATCTTCCCTTAGGAAGGCAGAACACTGAAAGGAAGCATAAAAGATGGAGCCTTCTTCACCTCTTCTTTCAATCAGGCCAGGCCGGCTGCCTCAATGCTCGCTGCCCAACATTCACAATTACTTCATTAATTTAGCACCTCCATTATTAACTGCTCTCATCTACCCCTTTGCCATCCATTGTTTCTTTGAATGTATTCTCTTTGCATTACTTTTGGCGACAAAAACACTCAGACAAACTCCAAACAGACCAATCTGCAACTTCGGACAACAATTTTGTAGGGGATCTTTGACAGCTCCCACATCTTTTCATGTCTTTGTCTCTCGCAAATGCTCTTCTTTTTCTTCTTTTCATGGATTATTTCTTGTTTAATTCCATACTTTTAGCTACTCAAGCACTGCATTATGATCCATCTACTCCCTGACTAGTACTACTAGTTTTTATTATTAGTGCTATTATCAACAATGCATGCTTGTTTCATTATTGGTTTTATTTGTTTCTGCCGATGCACTGTAAATGGAGGTCAGAAGATAATAAGTGCCATGGCCGAATAGACCCGATTTTGCTGTAACTCTAAAAAGAAAAACAGGGTACCTTCTATTCCATTTCAACAGGAAATATTAACATCTGAAATTTGCAGAGGAAATTATAACTTGAACATTCAAAGCTCTATCTGAAAAAAAGATCATGTCATAATAATTTGATGAAATTTGATCGTACTGTTATCGGTTTTTTATTGAATTAATAGTTAGTGTAATCACTTTTAAAGTAAATTTAGAATTAAAATAGGTTTGATTAATGATTTTTGACTGATTTTTGTCAAGGGAAAACTGGGGCTTACCGACAAGTTGAAAGGCGGACAAGAACAGTGAATTATACTTCTGACCGAGATGAGATATCTGAGCCGCAGGATTTTTAAGTCTTCTGTTCCCTTGCATTTGAAGAATTCAGTCCTTCAATTATTTTCTGGTTGGTAGTGTCAGTGCAGGGAGCTGATTATTATTAGGTCGTGGCTGCAGCCAGTGTTTTAAATTCCTACACTGTTCAAAATTAATGCCTTTTATTCTGACTTTTCCTTTGATCGAAACTCAAAAGCACTCTAATTCTAACAAATCATTAAGATAAAATAAAAATTATAAACAATTAAACATAAACGGATCTTTGATTCGAATATTCGAAAAATAAATGAATTTGTTTTTTTTTTTAAGTTATCTTGAATTCGTATAATTGATGTTCTCAATTATAAATAGGGAGATTGTTGAAAATTCTTTTTATTGATCAAAATCCTTTTGATATTCGTAAATCACATAAATATGAAATCGAATTACAATCGAACTTGAAATTGTTGAGAGTTCTAATCATATAACCTTACCTATTTAAACTTATAAGACAAAACCGGTGAGAAAGGACATCGAAATTGTACATCCAACGCGAAAAATCCAAAAAAAGATAAATATGGTAAAGGTAAAGACACCTAACCTTTGAGTTTTGAACTTCATAATCTTATGGGCCATAATACAAATACATTAAAAAACATGTAAAATTTTATAAATTTATTAAACTAGATAATACGAATAAATTTATTTAATCCGAGAAGAATTACAGAAACTACAAGCACCGTAAGACGACAAAAGAGTACTGCTACTGCAATGTTGAAAATTGAGAATTTATTTTTGGTTGCTGGGCTGATGCCAAACTGCCAATCCCAGCGCAGGATTGGAGATGCGACTCTCCTGGCCGTCGGATGTGAAAGCAAAAAACAAAGGAGCAAGTTTTGGTCAAAACAAAAGCCGACAAAAATATCTTACGTCACTTTGAAGTGAAAAAACACAGCTGGTGGTGCTGCCTTCCTGTGCGCCCTCTGCCTGCCCTTTGGGGGGCTGTGACTCACTGACGCCTGCCTTCGCTCATCTTTATCACCACCATCATCCTCTTATAAAAATATACGAATTTAATAAAAATTCTATTAAAGTAAAAAATTATTTAATATATAAAAATTTACGTTTTATAATATTCAACACCAATAAAATATAACACAAATACTCGAATAATGCGCACCTAATCCCACCAATCAACTGCTGAAGCTTTAGCATTTCTTCACATTTTTCATTTTTTTGGCTAATTTTTTATTTTTTGATTATAATACATTATTTCATGAAATTTATAAAAATGGGTTTCATTTTTTATTTTTTAAGAAAAAAGGTAAAAATTACGTAAGAGAGAGAAAGGAAAAGAATTGAGAGACAAAACGGTGAGTCTTGCCAGAAGAGGAACAAAGATAAAGTTGAAAATGGCCTTTCACCGGCCTTTTATAAACCCCAAAAATGCCTCTGTTTTTTGGAACTCCATTGAAATTCCCGTTTTAGACATGAGCCCTCTCTTTATGTTCCTTCCTATTATCTTCCTCTTCCCCTCACGTTTCTCTCTCTGAAAAAACAAAAACCAGACAACCTCAAAGAGAGCAAAGAGTTGTCTACATTTTCATTTTTCCTTGAGGCTTGACTTGAACCCAGCAGCAAAACCTTAAACTGGGTGCTGTAATGGCTGTCGAGGGCTTCAATGACCTAGCTACCCTTGGTCTTCAAGAGGTACCCTCTCTGCACACCTCTGTGAATCCAAGCTCATTCTCATGCCTTCACAGATGAGAGAGTACAATGTAGCTCTATTTCTTCCTCTGTAAAACCACTCCTTTCCCTTATTGCGCGCAAAAAGGCAGACAGGATGGAGCCAGGCAAATATAAATATAATTATAAATATTTTTATATATAGTTTCTTTCTTGCTCGAAAAAAATCTCACCTTTTTTTTAGTTTTACTTTCTGGGGTTTTTTTTCCTTTTTTTTTCTGATGAGATTTTAAAGGTGGAGGAGGAGCATACGGTTCATCATCGATCATGGGTATTCATTATCTTACATTGAAATGCAGAGGAAGAAGACGGTGGGATTGACAAGCATTTTTCATGATATTGTTGTTATTATTTTTTCACATGTATGTGAAATGTTACTTTGTTTTAATGTATTTAATGGCCATGATGGTGATGATGTATGTTTTTCCCAATTTTCCATAGATTGACTTTGCTTCTATAAATATAGAGATATAGTTGCTCTATTTCTGATTAAGCCACATTTATTTTTTTCAGTTCCATTTCATGCATTTATATTTCATTTTTTAGGATTTACTTGCTAGATGCAATATATGGGAAATGTAGGTGATTCCTATATACTTTTGTGAATATTAGTGAAGAAAAAGGGTTGAGGATCTTTGAAATGCAGAAGCCACCTGAGGATGGAATGATTTCATTTTGCCTTTAATGGTATTTAGAAATTTGTTTGTATCTTTTAATTTCATTGCTGCATTTGACTTCATCAGTATTTCATTGGTCCATGGAAAATCAATTGCAGAAAAGTGTGGGAGGAACTGGAAAAGAATCATTTCATTTATATGTGGTCCATGCTTGTAATATGCCAGTATTTTTAACAATTTCTTTTGGTCTTCGATATAAATACTATTGGAATGTCTTCATGTTGGATTCTTTATTAGCGAAAAAGGGGAACAATTAGTTTGTCATTTCTGGAGGTTTAGGTACACTAATATGATTGGCTTTAACATGTTTATTTTATGTTGATGCATTATTGGGAGGTTTAGGTACACTAATATGATTGGCTTTAACATGTTTATTTTATGTTGATGCATTATTGGGATTTAAAATTTGACTGCCTTACTTTTGTTTTACATTGCAACAATGATTTGATAAGTGATAACTATGGCCAAGTTAGCTTGCGAGTTCCCCTGTCACATTGTATTACTTTTGATTTTTCTGTACTCTTATGTATATGATAGATTTTATGGTTTTATGTCAAGGAAAGATGAAGAGATATGTAAGTACAACTTCCTGTCTAATGCATGTTAGCATCTTAAGCAAATGATGCTGAGATTAGATTTGCATTGGTTGATTTTCTGCAAATGACATGAGTGAATTTGATGAATATTCTCAAGTTTTGTATGCTATCATATTTGGCTATCCTTGTTACATTACATCAAACATTACAGGTTCAGTCTGTATGCTGTACATCGTTGGTTTGAATACCGTCTTTTACTTTCAAATTGTGCAACATACATGTTCATGGACGTTTGGATATGAAACTTACCTAGGTTTCATGAAAATCTTGTGAAAAAGACAGTGCATTGCAATAACCAAATGTTTTCCTCATTCATAGTTCAAATTTGTTTGAGGTATGTCTGTACTATGGGTTGAAACTCTTTCCAAACTTATCTGTTCTTATACAAACATGTGCAACAATGCTTCATTAGAGTAATTTTTCTTGCTGGCTTTAGATGAAGATCTTATGACAAAAGGCTTGGAGAACCATGTATGCAGATACAGGACAGTTTTTTAATTAAATCATGGATTTGCTCATGTTATATGCTTTTTGTGTCCCCATGCTACTTTATGTTAAATCATGACTGCAATTGTTTCTTATTAATCAAAAGATGTATGTATGTTTCCTGTCTAACTAATCAAAGTAAAGCCACAGTAGTTCCCATCGAAAAATCCCCTTTCCAATGTAATTATCAACTCAATAGACATTTGCCTTTGTCCTTTCTGTTATGAATATCTTTTGTTTGCTCATTACTCGATAGTTCATTGAGTTTTGTTGAGAAGAATCAAGACATACTGGTGCATGTACTTTTTCATATCTCTGCATCTAACCACCTGTATGTTAATCTGTGAGCCAAACTCGGTGGCATCGAAACGTGTAATTCTTCACTTTGAGAAGTAATTTCCTCCAATATTCTAGTACTTTATTGGTTTCAACTTCTGCTGATATTGTTGCTTTTCCAGCTTTCAGTTGCATGACCTTAATTTAGGGACTAGGGTTCTCATTTCTGTGGCATATTATTAGGCATGTGCATTTTGATAGGCAGTTAGATTTCACATATGTTTAAGTATCTTTTTGCCAATTATGTATGTTCACTATGATACCACAGTATATTTTCCTGACACAATTACTGGTGATTACTTCTTCAATTAGAAGCCAATTCTACTTCTTTCCTCATCTTATAAGCAGCTTGAAATCATAATGGACTTTTTTCTCATGAAGTTTGCACAGAGATCATTCTTGTAGAATCAAACCTCAGTTAAATACGCCTAATGGTTTTTCATTGCAAGTGTGACGATATCCTACTATATCAAGTCTATGTCTGAGTGCACTGATTTGATTCTGTCGTTTATAGAACCCCCACCCCTGGGACTTTGTCGAAACTTCTTTTCCCATCTTTTTCTCATCTTTGTCAAGTTTAGCTACTGCTATTCCTTTCATCGATGCTTAGAAGATTTTTCCCTGTGGAAGTTTATACTGTTTAAGTTTCTTTCCTATATTTTGATTACATTTAGCAACATGGCATTCTCATTCTGCAGTTTGTGAAATGGATTGCTATGTTTTTCCTCTTGGAGCTTAGTTTTGCTGCTTGGTCAAATGCATTGATTTCCTCTATTAAAGATAATGTAGTTTAAATGAGAATCTTGATGCAACGGTAAAAGTTACTCTTGTGTGATCTAGAAGTCACGGATTCAAGCGAAAATAACCTCTTTATTAATGCAGGATGAAGGTTGCTTACATATAACTCACTTCGGACTTCACAATATAGGAGTTTTATACACTAAATTGGCTTTTTTTTAAATGATAATGTAGTTTCTCGTTCAGAATCTGTCAACTAGACCTGCTCATGGGCCGGGCCGGGTCCAGGCCGGGCCAATGACAGGTAATAATAAACTTTTCACACGCCCAAGTTCGGCCCGGCCCGACATTCGGGCCTGATTTTTCTGTCCAAGTCCGTTTTCATTTTTATACTACAAGCTCGAGCTCGACCAGAAAATAATTTTTTTATATTTTAATTTTAATTTTATTTGTTTTTGATTATTTATACCCTTTAAAATTTAATTTAATTTATCAAAATTTATATATCAACTTCCATATTAAATATTTATAATCATATTTATTATTCAATAATATTTTATATACATATAATTATATTATATTTAGTAAATATATATAAAAATTTAATTAATATTAAAAAAGATATATATAAAATAAAAAATAATAATAATTCGGACCGAGCCAAGTCGGGCCCGAGCTTTGAAAGACAAGTTCGAGGCCCGGCCCGATTTTTAAACGAGCTTAAAAATTTTGCCCAAACTTTTTTTTTTATCAAATATTTTTTTTCAAATCCGATCAAATTTAAAATGGACTTTGGAGCTTGAGCGAGTAACTCGACTCTTGATCAGGTCGGCTGTCAACCATAATACACATGTATTTAGGATGTAGCCTGTGTTTGCTGTATTAGAGCTTAGCTTCTGGCCGGTTGGATAACATTTTCATATGTAGGACATGCATGTCCTTCGGAAAAGGCAGCAAAAACTTTGAAGAAATGATGTTGTCTGTTCTGTCGTTTGTTCATGGAGTGACCTCGGCCTGCGTTTTGTGCAGTGCCCAATTAGAAATTGTCAGAAAAATGTTTGTGACATTTACGAGCAGTTCATCCCTCATCCCTTTGCCTACTTTCTCTTGAAACCAAAGATTGATTTTTTGATTAGTGTAACTACGATTAGACCTTTCTCTTTCATCTTTGCTTCAACCCACTCCCCCCGTCATGGAGTTAGCACTAATACTTGTTGGGATTGTCTTTACACAATAATAGAAGTCTTTCGTCCATTTAAAACCCATATTTTTTGTTATTTGTTAGCGTCCTGTTAAGGTGAGTTGTTATTAGAAGTGCAAACAAATCAAGCTATTCAGAAGTTATTTAAATTTTGTAAATGATTATTTAAACTTGATTTACTTATTTTAAATCTAAGCGAGCTTAAGCTCAAATTCAAACTATTCGAGTTACGAATGAAGTTAAGTTCGAATATTTTAATATTTAATTTGAACAACTCACAAACTTAATTGAGTTTTTTTAATATATGTTTTTTTTATATTTTTTTTATTAATTTATCGTTTTTATTTTCATAATATATAGTTGTAAATTGACAAATCGAATTTATTAACTCTAATTTGAGCCTATCGAATCGAGTTGAATTGAGCTTTAAGTGTCAAAATTTCAAGTTGAATTTGAGTCGAGGTAAACTTAAACTAGCATTAAATCGTCTCCACTCAGATTGATTATATCTTTAATTGCTATGGGATTTAGGTAAAATAGTTTAATTCAAATGGTTCATATAGTAGCATATTGTGATTTAAATTTTAGCATTTGTAATTTTTTAGACTTAAGCCTTCTTTGTATTAAAAAATCTTTATGATAACTCGTATGATTCAAATACCAAACTCGAATAATTCGTGTTTTTCATCTCAAATAATCCTAAATGCAACTCAATTGTCACCTCTATTTAGGTATAAATCATTCCTAATCTCTAATAATTTGAATATCAAAGTCGAATAATACAAATAGTTTGTTTATTCATCTCAAATAATCATAAGTGCAGCTCAATTGAAAACTATATTTATATATAGTTGAGAATACATTCAAATTAGATGATTTATGAAATAGTATTGCACATATTCATATTTCAATTTTAAATTGTTTGATTGAAATTTAAAATGGGATGTGTCATGGGAGGCACGGATCAAAGGTATTAGCCAATTCCATCAGATTGGGGCGAAGTGGGCCCACTGATAGAAACGTAAAATCTACTCTCTTGATAGCCCACCTACTCGCAACCATTCGCCTGCTTCTATAATTGAATATATCAAATGACAAAAAAACCCTTCCTCTGAATGATACCCATAACATAAAAGCCCAGCCACTTCTGCAATTTCGGCAAATCCCAAGCCCTTTTTCCTTGTCCAAAAATAAATAAAAAATCAAAATTTAGCGGGAGATTAGCTTAACCATGATTAATTAAGAGTTGGTTAGTGAAGGCCAGGTTGTCACTGGCTTAACAATAACGACAGCACCGCTCCTCGCTGGCATCATTAACCACAGTTAGCTAACCCTAGTTTGTCCAACCTCAATCTCCTTTCCCCCTTCCCATTTTCTTCCTTATATAAGCATCCCCAAAGCACTTCAAATCTCAGAGTCGATAAGGCGTCTTGATACACGCCATTTTCTTCGTTTTCTTTCATTTTCTTAGAATTTCCTTTTGAGTTTTTGAATCTCCAAAAGCGAAAATGAGAGAGTGTATTTCGATTCACATCGGTCAGGCCGGCATTCAGGTCGGAAATGCTTGCTGGGAACTTTACTGTCTCGAGCATGGCATTCAGGTAATTTTTCATTTTTTCTTGAATTATTGATTTGATTTTTCTGCTATTAAATCTTTCAATGTTGTGATTTTGTTCGATTATATTTGAATTTAATGCGGTAACTGGAGATCTGTTGTTGTAACTTGTAGTCGGAGTTGCTAAATCAACAGATCTGAAACAATTGAGATGTTTCTTGAAGGATTTCTGTTATGTTAGGTAATTTAGGTGAGATCTAGAGTTCAGAATGTAGATTATTGTGGTGATTTTTTTTTTTGAAATTTTCCTTTTCAGCCTGATGGCCAAATGCCAAGTGATAAGACTGTTGGCGGAGGGGACGACGCTTTCAACACCTTTTTCAGTGAAACTGGTGCTGGAAGGCACGTTCCTCGAGCTGTATTTGTTGATCTGGAGCCTACTGTCATCGATGAAGTGAGGACGGGAGCGTACCGCCAGCTGTTCCACCCTGAGCAACTCATCAGTGGCAAAGAAGATGCTGCCAACAATTTTGCTCGTGGCCATTATACAATCGGAAAAGAGATTGTTGACCTCTGCTTAGATCGGATCCGAAAGCTTGCCGATAACTGTACTGGGCTGCAAGGTTTCTTGGTTTTCAATGCTGTTGGAGGCGGTACTGGTTCTGGTCTTGGATCTCTTCTCTTGGAGCGTCTCTCTGTTGACTATGGAAAGAAGTCGAAGCTTGGTTTCACTGTCTATCCTTCACCTCAGGTTTCTACATCTGTTGTCGAGCCTTACAACAGTGTGCTGTCTACTCATTCACTCCTTGAGCACACTGATGTTGCTGTGCTTCTCGACAATGAGGCCATATATGACATCTGCAGGCGTTCTCTGGACATTGAACGACCCACTTATACCAATCTTAACCGCCTTGTCTCTCAGGTAATGATTGAGATTCTTACAAAAGTTCCAGTCTTCTATGTTACAAAACTTGATGATCGTTGTTTTGGTATGGATGTTTCAGGTTATATCATCTCTTACTGCCTCTTTGAGGTTTGATGGAGCCCTGAATGTGGATGTGACTGAGTTCCAGACTAACCTGGTCCCCTATCCCAGGATCCATTTCATGCTTTCCTCCTATGCCCCTGTTATTTCAGCTGAGAAGGCTTACCATGAACAGTTATCAGTGGCTGAGATCACCAACAGTGCTTTTGAACCCTCTTCTATGATGGCCAAATGCGACCCACGCCATGGAAAGTACATGGCTTGTTGCCTTATGTTCCGAGGTGATGTTGTGCCCAAAGATGTGAATGCAGCCGTGGCCACCATCAAGACCAAGCGCACAATCCAATTTGTGGATTGGTGCCCAACCGGATTCAAGTGTGGTATCAACTACCAGCCACCAACTGTCGTTCCAGGCGGAGACCTTGCCAAGGTGCAGAGGGCTGTCTGCATGATCTCCAACTCAACCAGTGTTGCAGAAGTGTTTTCTCGCATTGACCACAAATTCGATCTCATGTATGCGAAGCGTGCCTTCGTGCACTGGTACGTCGGCGAGGGCATGGAGGAAGGAGAGTTCTCAGAGGCCCGTGAGGATCTTGCCGCGCTTGAGAAAGATTACGAGGAAGTCGGAGCGGAGTCTGCCGAAGGAGATGAAGGGGACGAGGGGGATGAGTACTGCTGAGGGATCTTTATATGTTTGCTCTTATGATGTTCCTTTCTTGTTGCTTTGGATGTCTGTTGGCAGATTCAGTGGTTGCATCTCTTGTATTTGAACCTTTTTTAAATTTGGGGTGACATTTCCAGTTCTTGGCATTTTCAATAAGCAAGTTTCAAGACTTAGCCATATGTGATATCTTGCCTCTTTTTTTTAATATATATTTTAAATACGATACTCTAGTAAAATATAAAAATACGAAAATAAATATGTTAAAATTTGGTAAAAAATTTATATATCAATTTAGTTAAATATTTTAAAAATGTAATGTTTGATATGTTCGGCTAAAATTTAATATAAAATATTTATATTTTAAATTATACCAACATGAATTTTGTATAAATTATTGCGTTTAGTTTTTTTAGATTACACATTTTGATATCAGTACAGGCGTTCATTGTCGGTGCAAAATATCTAAATTGAAGAACATGGTCCCGCGGCAAAGATAATAGCAGGCAACCAAGGGAACCAATTATAAAAAGGAAAATTGGTGGCTTTTGCAGTCCGTCTGTTTTAAATTTGCAGGCATAATATCAGTTGATAAAAGAGAAGGTTGAAGAAAAGCACAACCATGTTTGATTGAACTTTGAGACAGACTGTTCATTTTTTTATTTTAATCATATTAACCATCTAAATTTAATTTAATTTCGTTAAATATTTTGATTAAGTTTAAACGTATAAAAGTTTTTAATTAAATCTTCGTATTTGAATATTTTTAGTGAATAATATTATTTAATTTGTCTTAAATGTAATAAATTTAAATAAAAATAAATTAATTCGATTAAATACTTTGATTTTAATCCCATTAACCGATCAAATCGAATTTTGTTTGATAAAATATTTGAAATAAGTTTAAATTTGTTAAGACTTTCTTATTTGAATTTGTTTTAAATATAATAAATTTAAGTTTTAAAATATAATTTAAATTAAATTATTTTATTATTACAGCTAATTAATTGAATTAATCAAATTAAAAATTTTGATTCAATTAATAAAATAAAAATAAATTAATTCGATTAAATTTAATTTAAAATAAAATTAAACCAAACTTATTAAATGAACGGAAAGATAGTAAATGCCTTTTATTAGGCATTGAATGTAACGTACAATTATTTTGTAGGCATTAACAGCACAGCTGTCACTGAGCTTTACTTTATCACATTTCATTTCGCTTGGATTCCAGTGCGGTGACTCCAGTCCGGTGAAGCAAATAAGACAAAAAAAAAATCATGTAAAAATAATTTTTTACTTATTTTTTAAAATATTTTATTATAAAATTTATATTTACGGTGATTGTTTTTTTTTTAATCTCATCAGAATCAATAGTACCGCCCTGAACTAACCCTAAGCTAACATTTCTTCTAGCAACGGCCTAACTTTTGGACAAGGCGATTCTCTATTTCGATTCTCTTCTTCATCAACAAGGCATATTTGGAAACCAGATTCTGGCCTCCAGCAGCCATCGAGAGCTTGCAGCTCAGCGATGTCTTGTCCAAGTCCTTGTACATGGATGAGATTGCTACAAAACTTCCTTTTTTGTTGCACAGCCAACCATGCGCAGCCCTCAATGCAGCTCCTAGGGAAGCCGAATCTGTCAAAGTAACAAAGTACAAGGTAATCAGATGTGCTGTCGTTGCCTCAAGAAAGGTTCAGACCACAAATAAGTTAATTGTAAACTAGAGAAGATGACAACATATGACAACAATATACCAGGTCTTTGGACCGTATAAACATCACAGCCGAAAATGGAAGCAATGCAGCTGAGAATGCTTTGATTTGCTGATGCTCCACCAGTAGCAATGATTCGATTTGGAGGAGAAGGCATTCCGAATCTTTCTGCATGTGCTCGCATTGAGAGAAATTGGCCCTCGACCAAGGCTCGGACCTGCAAGTAAATCCATTGCTTTTCAAGAAAGAGCTGAAATAAAAAGGCTTAATAGCCAAATAAATCCTCAACCTTTAGCTCAAAATGGAATTCAGCCCTCAACGTTTTATCGCTTGAAATTCAGTCCATAAACTTTTATTTTAGTGAAAATAGACCAAATTTGTTAAATGACCTAACTGCCGTTAGTTTTGCATACGTGGCATGCCACGTGACAGCTAACTAAGCTATCCACGTCAGCTGCCACGTATGCAAAACTAACGGCAGTTAGTGTCATTTAACAGATTTTTACTTAATTGCATAATTGTAAAAGGTTGAGGGTTTATTTCCACTAAAATAAAAGTTTATGAACTGAATTTTATGCAATAAAACGTTGAGAGCTGAATTCCATTTTGGGCTAAAGGTTGAGGGCTTATTTGGCTATTAAGCCGAAATAAAAACTCATAGGTGTGTAACACCAAGCCTATTTTCTGAGTAATTACCTCTGAAGGAGGATCGAATTCTGGCACTTCTTGTTCTTCCAAGCCAGCCAGAGTTTCACCGGCGAAATTTTCAATAATGTAGTGATGGAATCCAACTGAACGTGCAAAGAAGCTTTTAGACTATTATTCAAGACTTGGGAAACAAGCAAACTTAAGCAGGTTGAAGATTGTTCAGCATTATTAGTAGCAAAAGAACCATGAAAAAAAAGGGTCTATTCAACAGGTGATCTCCTCACTGACATGCAAGAAGAAAAAACTTGAAACCCACCAGGCAAAGGAGGAAGAATCTCATGCTCCTTGTAATAGAAACCGATCTTCCCACCTGTTGCAGGAACTGGAATGAGAAATAAAGAACAAATAATTTTCATATACAGGAAATTTCAATAGAAGAAACATATTTACTTACCATTTAGTGGAGGAGTTTGCTCTAGAAATTTGTTAAAAACATCCCAAGATTTCTCAGCATAGCGATTACGTACATCTAAGTTAACATGGAGGCCATGTTAGATAAATAGACATCAAGCTTAATCCCAAACAAATAGGAAGGAATTTCTGCTAGCTTCACGTGTCAGAGACCCATTTTTGTATACCAACATAACCATGTAGCCTTCTGTATCGACAGGATTTGGGAAAACATGCCCTTCTAAACTAGGTTGAGGATCCTTAGTGATTCCAAAGACCTGCAACAAGCATGGGCAGAACCAAGTTAGAATACATCTGTGATGGCACAGCTTATTACACTAACGTCTGAATTCATTTGAATGGTGAACCAAATAATTAGAACTTACAAGCCTTGCAAATTGCACCTAGTGAGGAAAGCCGAAAAATATTACAAGAAAAAAAAGGAAATTCAATTTCTTAAAGAGAAAACCAGTTCAACTGCTAAACCTTATTTGACCCATTTATTAGATGGTTGCTGAAAATGTTCTTGGTGATAAAACAAAGAGTTTGTAGCACTTTAAGTTCAATCTGTTCAAGGAAAAACGAAAATAGTACTTAGAGAAGAATCTGACAGTTTCCAAAGGAAGAATTTATCTCGTGCAAAACATTATAGAAAAGTTTCAGAAGTTTCCTGAAAACAAAGCACAAGAAACGCAAAGCAAAATATTATTACCAGTAATACATGTAATCAAAACCCTGGAAAGAAACTCTTCCAACAAAATAACACTCAAGAATTGTCATGACAAAGCAACCAAAAACTTCAAGGGAGTCCAAGACATGCATTCTTTGAATTTGAAGTAGGACTACCACTTAAATTCACATAGGAATCATTGTCGACAAGATGTGGGACTCAAAACGCACTTAAAGGTTCACTGATGTTGCTTATGAAGTTCCCAAAAATGAGAGCAGGCATGAAGTTGTTCTTGATGAAATGAAAAGGCATAAATAGCACTTACAGTGTCACTGGTGCCCAAACTGATTGCCAGATCTCCAGGAGTGTTTAGGGTTAAACCTGCGAGCCCAAAAGTTTTTAATTGATGAAAACACGACTAAAAGAACTACTATTGTTTATTTTCATTACAATGGTTCTGAAAAAAGTTATGCTGTAATTGCTAATTCCTTCCATTTTCTGTCGGCTGGGGAGATATGAGGCAATGAATGTATTAGCAACCAAACTAATGTACAGCTTTCAAGGAATTGACAAGACAAGGAAAATGCTTACTTTTGACATAGAATAGAAGCAAGAATGATTCATATATTGCAAATATTTTCACCCCAAGGAACTCACAAAAATTGAAAACAAAACTCTAGCAGCAAATGAGGAAGATGAAACTAGTTTCGCAAACATACTGAGTTTGTGTTCAAGTTGAAGCTGAAGTTGACAAGTATGTCACGAAAAATGCTAGCTCATTTAAGAAAAGCAAGCATTAGAGTGATTTCTCCACAAAATAAGATGCTATCCTACTAGAACATTAGGGATTGACTACAAACCAGCATAATGGAGTAGAGAAGGTATCAGTCTTATAAAGAATTCAATTTATAATAGATCAAGAGAATCACGGACCTGCTAAACTGTTGGGATTGTCTCCAGACCACTGAACCACTATACAATTCTTGTTGAAGTTAAACCTGAAAAGACATGAGTTTCAAGCTGTCTCTATACCGTACTTTGAGAGATGTAATAACATATAGCTATAGATACACATGCACATTCATCAACACACATAAAAAGGTATTTTGAATAACATCATAGCGTCTCTGAGGGGAATATATGCCACCATTCACTGTTAAAAGCTTATCTAGATGAAGTACACAACCACTGTCCACACGATTCGAAACAAAGATGTAAATATGTAACAACAGACATACCTAAGCACTAACAATTTGAAGGCCTATACCCATTGCAAAGTAGAGTGCTGTTTATCACAACAAGGAAGCATGTATCACAGACAATGCAAATCGTATGATTTTAATACCGAGTGTTGAAATGTTAGCAACAGATCATCAAAGGGTGAACTTTCACCAAGCAATATGCTACTAACCTCTCCACAAAATAGGAAGCTATAGAACCAGCAACAGCATGAGCAGGAGCTAGCTTTCCAAGCTTTTCCTCCAGGTCTGGAGCTGTAGCCTGTAAGTGTAACAAAATTGAAGTTGAACAATATCATTAACTTGATAAAAGGCTTAACATTAAAAATACCATCCTTAATATAAAAAAAATCAATTAACAAGAGTCAGGGATTGATAAAGAGACCACAAAAAACCAACTAGATAACATGCCAAACAAACCTCTAATGCAACTTTAGACCAAGCCCTTTGTTTTATATCCATCAAATTCATCCCTGCACCATCAGTTTCATCAACACAAGCATAAGCCCCTATAAACAGGCATGCCATGAAAGAGCTAACAAGAGAGATCCTCTCAGTATTCTTATAAGCTTCCGGTTGTGTCTCAAATATCTTCCGAATTTGTGGTCCTGTATACCTCTCATTGGCACGTGAACCAGTAATTTTAGACAACTCCAATGCACCTCCAACAGCTTTCTCTATTTCTCTACACTGAGCTGTGGTGCTGCAGTCCATCCATATCGGTGATTCATTAATAGAAAAGGCATTGCCAAGCTGATCAACCAATGGCTTCTTGGGGTCCAACGATGATAATAATGCAGCACTTCCGTTCTTCCAATAGACACTGCCATGTTGCTGTCCACTACCAGAGACGGCAGCAATTTTCCCAAAATCCAAATTCGATTTAGATAGTCTTTGAAGAATGAGATCCAAAGCCTCCACCCACATTAAGGTGGGTGAAACAATTCTGCCAGTAACAGAAGGGTCTCTGTAAACTCCATCCTTAGTCTTGTAATGAGGCAAATCAGAGTCAAAGTGAACTAGCTCTGAAGCAACAATAACGAGATTGGAGTCCAAAACAGTTGCCTTCAACGACCTTTACAAAAGGGGCGAAAAGAATCAAAGGTGCGTCTCAAATTGTCAATTCGGAGTAAATAGATGATCATTTTTTAAATAACACAATTCTCAAGAATAACAAAATATGAACCAAACAAATCGGTTAAGCATTAAACCTGAAGATAACAGTATAAAAATTCAATTTCTTTACAGCATAAGAACAAATACGCAATTTAGATACATGGGTGCTTCTAGTTTTTGGCTTAGGATTTAAAGCCTGATCATAACAACTCAAATTCTAAGCCTTTAATTAAAAAAATTATTTTTGAACATTAGAAGTAAAGAAAACTCAATTTGGCCAAATGAGTACCTTCAGTTTCTGCAAAATGGATCATGAAAATAAAAGAAGATAGAGAGAGAGTTACTGAGTAGAGCTGTCAAATCCAAGGAACAGAGCCTCATGAGGAAGAGATAACTCCGCCATCTTTGGAAGCCAAAAGCAATCGAATATCTCCAAACTTTGGTTGTCGTCAAGTGAAATCAAGTAGCTTGACTCTGTTTTTTTGGAGAAGCTGCAATTTCATTTATCAAGTAAGCGGAACTCTGTTGCAATACAATAATTCAACGATTTTGTTAAGAGAGCTGCTAAATAAACCCTATTTTTTCTTCCCACACCCTATTTTACACTATAAGTTACTGTTCATTTAAGAGGAAAAATGGGTGTGAGAAACAAAAAATGGGGTGTATTTAGAAGCTCTCTTTTGTTAATCGTAAAATTTTCTCAGTTCTCACGGCAGCCTAATTTAAAATATCAACGTTAAAATTTAAAATATCACATAATTATTTATTAATAAGAATTTATTAAAAAATTTCTATTTAAAAGAATTTATTAAAAAATTTCTATTTAAAAAAATTTATACACGAAATTGACTTGAGAAAAACTTTAATTTCTTTAAATCAAAGACATATTAAATTTTCTTTATATATAATTTTCATTCAATAAATTATAATATAAGTTTAATTTAAATTTCAAAAAATTGCCTAATTATATCCAATACATAAATTATATATATGGATTGTAATATATAAATTACAAACAAAAATTATTAAATATACATATGTTGTCTTTTCATAAACATAATAATTTATATTACAAAATTTCAAAAAAAATATATTACTAATGAATTTATTGTTTGATTAATGTATTTTTGTGCATTGCACGAATTTTTTTTGAGTAATACATTTTCGTTAGAAGTTACAATCACATATTACATTCCATGAACACAAACTAGGTAAATTAGTTAATAATTAGACTAATTCAAGTTCTCACTTGATGAGACTCGAACCGGAGATCTCAAAATTTCAGAACTTCTCCTTGCCACTAAACCAAAGTCTCATTGGCCGTGCATTGCACAAATTTAAAACTAGTTATTTATTAATTATGTTGACAGACGTAACTTCTGTATTTTAATTTTTATAGCGTTTTTAATCCGAATAATCATATAAATTTGTGCCGTCTGACTTTCTTCCGTTTAGATCTGATTTCATTCCAAACAATCGTAACAGAATAACAGTTCTTAAGAAAAGGCCATAGCTCTCTATTTTTATTTTTATGCTTTGCTTGATAAACTTCTGAGCAATCTGCCTAAGTTGACCATTTTCATGCTTAGCCAAATGCCGAGCAATTAAGCAATCTGCCTAAGTTGACTCTGTCGTTTTGTTGAGAAATCTGCTTAAGTTGACTGTCGTTTTGCTTAAGTAGCGAAGGCAATAGAAACAGTTACCATACACAAAAAGCGGAGTTTCTATGTTTATCCAATCATCATTATCCATTACGTATAATTTTTCCCGTAGAATAGCGGTAGCGGTCGGCCTTCGGCCAGACAGAAACCTGGCATTATCAGAACTCTAGTTGACGTTGAATTCGGTGAAGGCAAGGGGAAGTTGCGAGTTCACCGATAAAAGATAAGCGAAACAAGCTGCAGAGGCGAGTAAGCCAATGATAATAATATTCACAGAAATTGAAGATTTATGTCATCCTAAGATTATAGCTCTGTCGCCCTGTTTACATGGACGAGTATTCTCTCTGGTAGAAACCAAGTTCGTTTTGAGTAAAATCAAAAACAAGAATCTAACCTACTGGATTTACATTGCTAGTTTTCTAGACAACATCTACGGTGAAGAGCTTGGCCATTCTAACTCGGAATTTTAATCTAAAATCTGTTAAGCCAAGAACACTAATGTTACTTCAACCCAATAATTTACAGCGGGTAACCATCTCAATGCATCTATCCATCTGTCCGAAGTGCAAGAACGCGGCCACCAAAGGTGTGGTCAAAGTTGCCCTTCTGTGATGCTCGAAAACTAGGAACAGAGATCACAGCTCTGCAATTGGAAATCGATCTGGATGGATACCAGGCTTGAGACAGTGTAGCAACAGAAATCAGACTTCCCTAATAATTATTGAAATAGCTCTGGAAATGACCACATTAGGAACCGAGCAAAAATATCTGACTCCAAAAACTCTATATGAGCAGCTCGTCCAATGAATGTGTTTAAGTTCTTGCCATAAGAGGATGTATTAAAGTTGACATCACAACGGATAAACACCCGATGCTCGTTGGTAGGAGCCCGTATCTGGTCCAAGCAGTTATTCAACATCTCCAAAAAGGCCTTTCCCTTTTTGGAGTAGTCCATTGATGCAGCCCGGCATGACTCAATTCTGGCAGAATGATATGGAACATAACCGTCCTGAGAGACAAGTCATTTTTTAATGAGCTTTTCAATTATACAGTTATTACATTATCACTTAAAACTTTTAGGTTGAACTGCTCAGTTTTTGTCAAACTGAAAAACAGCCCGCAGATTATAGCAAGTTCGAGAAAAAAATATGCTAGAGGCATGGAATACCTGAGGTGAAGAAAGGAGGACTATATGCTTGAAATTTTCCAGAGTTTTTTGCTGAAAGAAGGAAAGAAACCGATTTAGAGCTTCAGTGCATAAAAAACAATTATATATATTTTCCTGACATATGTCTTGAGCAAAATTCTCAATCAAGAAAACAGAGGACGATAGAAAGGAAGAACTGCAAACTCAAAACACAATGTGACTTTGTTCTCAATACCTTGCAAAGTTCGTAGAAGAAAGTGTTACGGATATCTGGGTCATCTGTGAAAGTGAGCTGATGAATGCATTGTGTTCCCTTAAGCTTCTTCAAAAGCCACAGCCCAGAATTGAATAAAGAATTTGAACTGTATAGATATCCCAAGTGTGGACCAGATAGAGATACGTACGTATAGAGGAATCTCAGGTAAGGTTCCATAACACTCTCTACAGAAAGAAATGCACGCATCTAGCAGACATTTCAAAAAAGGAAAAAAGAGGAAAAAAAGCTTTAGACTAGACCATCTACCTGCTAATGCTGTTCTTATTATGATGTTTCCGATAGAGTGCCCGACAAAACTAAGTTTGATATCTCTTAAGCGTGCAGATCTTGAAGCTTTATCCATTTTCTTCTTAACAAAAGAAATCACTTCATGTGCTAGCCTTAATCCCATTTCTCTGAAGTCTCCGGATGTTTTCTCTTCATTTACCTCTGACATAAGAAACTCTATCTTGGAATCTATCAAAAGCCATTGATTCCGAACAAGCCGCAAATCCAGATGATGCCCCTAACATATTCAAGTTGGGATTAGACATATTAATCACTTTCCAATCTGCCTCTCATACAAAAATGCTGAACCTAACATGGAAAAGACAGTATAAGCTTTGCATAACAAACAGATTGGTAGACACCCATATCAATTTAGAGAAGTCATAAACATTATATGTGCCCTTCGAGGTGGATAAATATTACTTCAGGTGTTTCTTGAAACATACATTCAAATGATTCATTGGGAATAGACAAGATGAACGAAGACAACAACCAAAGAAACAAGTGTGGTAAGCAAAACTTGCCTGAAACCCATGCACAAAGACGACAATCTTCAAATCACGCCCTTTTTGTGCAGCACTTGTACTTGACAGCTTTTTCCCAGCTTCTGAACTAGGAACAGTGCATGAGGTAGCGGAACCCACTATGTCCAGATTCCTCAAGAATGAGTTATCACTAAAAGTACGACGAGGTGCATTCATTACACGTTCTATAATTACAATAGGAATTCCTGAAGGATCTCCAAATATTTGCAAGTCTTGGATTGATCGGTTGTTAATCTGTGTGCAAATAATCCTTCCCAGTAAACTAAGGTACATGGAAATAAGGACAATAAGCATTAAAAGAACTTACCCTCATTTGTGCAATACTTCGCCGATGAAGCTCAGCCCGCATAGATGCTATCTGGCCAGGCTGCATCGTACAAGATCACTTTTCCAAAATTAGAAACTAACAAATGAAAAAACTATTATCGCTCATCACTGAATATGTAAGCCAAGAGTAACATATTTACTCAATGAAAACATAAATTAGTATTTACATCATCAGTAAACTTCCACAAACTCGAACCCCTCTTATGCACAATATGGTGGGAAGACTCATCAAAACCGCCATTTATATAATGATGAGGCATTTCAACCTTGGAATACACCATCCATATTGACCATTCTGCTCTTCGATCCTTAGCCCATGCATCACGAAGGAATTCCAATATCTTTTTATTATTATCCCTGGAATGAAATGCAATTTCAACACCTAAAATAAGCATAGATATTTGAAAGCCACATTAAGGGGCTCAACTCATCTTTTCTGTTGATTAGCAGTTATCTATTAGAGATGAAACGGTTAATAACATCCAAATAAGTGGAGGTCCAAGCAGATATTTGAAGGCAAAACAAAGTGAATAACATTTTTCCCTTAGACTATGAAAAACTACATTGAGTTTAACCACACCTCAATACACCACCATCCTCAATTATCAAGCTGATAATCCCAACAACATCACAGGGTCACAATAAATGTCCTCTGATGCTACCATATTGCTAGAGACATGTCAAAGTAAAGCATCAAACATATCAAATCCCAAAAAATTCACCAACATATGCCGTCAAAAAACAGTTCAAGCATGCCATGCCCATGTGCAAGTCAACCAGGAATATCAAATGTCCAAAGAAAGAATTAGCTTTGAGATAAATTACAATTCTAAGGGATCTCTTAATTCATTAATACAGAAAAACCTTTCTTTCAACTTGAAGGTTTTTAAAGCATCTATCACCATTATAACTGTTTTACTTGTACAAGGGGGAGCACTGCAGTTCAAACCTAAGAATTCTACCAAAATGCTACCCCAACCTTCCACTATGAGCTGGCAAAGTTTTAATTGCTCTACTACTATTACTGCATGGAATTTAAAATGCTCAGTATTTCAGACATATAGTTTAACATTGAAAAAGGTACAAAACATAGGAAGCCTGCAGTAACATACCAAGATGAAATAAAAGGCTAAGTGTTAATAAGAGGGATACTGAGCATAACAAGCTACAATATTGGGGAGAAAATGTCTATTAAACCATAGCAACAACTGGAAGCAAAAATGTATAAGCTAACCTGTGGAAATTCAGAAAAGTGTTCCATAAATATAACACTTGGTCACCCGATAGATTAAACATTTTAATTACATCATCCTTGGATAAGTTCTGAAGCAATGTATCACTTTGAAAATCTAATCTGCCGTTTGCCCTCTGTTAAAGAGAGGAAGGTATTATAAGTTTAATCTATAATAAAAACTAAAGACCATAAAAAAAAAAAGGTAGGAATAAGAGTACGCTGCTGGATAAAATAAAGCAATGACCTCAAAACCATTTTGTGGCTTGCCTTGTCCTGAAACTTCAGCATCAGCGGTAACCTCATTTGCTTGCAGAGAGGAATCAAAAAACTTTATATCGTTCATTGTGGATGTAAATTCAGTCAAATCAACAGCTTGATTAATAGCAGTGCCAAGCTTTTGTAGCTCTAAAAGCAGTGCGTCACGAGCATCTAATAATGCCTTAACAAGCATGACCTGTTTCAGGTCAGTAGAAGCCACTTGATCCAGTGCCTGGTCAATAACATGATTGAACTATCAATGCATAGAATATTGGTTATCAAGGATAACAAGAAACCACATTAAAGAAATAAGATGAATTTCCACTATTGCTCAAGTAAATCCTCAAGAAATTCTAATGATTTTATCCCCCAAAATAAACAATTTTATTAATCCCATAAAACTTAAAATTAAAACCCAAAAAATGCTATATCAAACTTTCTTATATCATCAAGCCTCGTGATTTTCATAAATCCAATCACTGTATTACACCCACAATCTCCACCACCCCAGTGAATAAACTACACAATATTTATTATTGTATTAATTAACCATAGTTCCTAAATGTGGTATCATGCATACACCCTGTACACTAGATTCTGAGATTATATTGTGGCCATAAAACATTTATACATGCTACATACCACAGGCCACATTCTTTTTTTGGCAACTAGTGCCACCTAAAGTATATTGAATGTATATCCAAAATCAAGCAGGTGCACAAATAGACCAAGCTGTGATTAGGGATGGGTTATTCTATATAAATATTCAATACTTAAAACAAACCTGAGTACATCTATCGATACTTTCACCAGCAACATCATCAGTGGTAGAATAAGGAATGCTGAAATAATTGAACAGATCAAGTTACTTCAACAAATCAACTGGGCACAATCTACTTTATAAATGAAACCACCCCTCTCCTTTCTCTCATTTCCACTAAGAACCATCCCCCATCCCCACACCAAAAGAAGGTTCAAAAGGGAAGATGAAAGGAATAAAACAGTTGAGAAAGTTAGCCTCTGTTGTTCTAGAATTTGTGACAAACCTGGGTACCTTCATTGGGACCTTGCGAGAACCAGCTTTTAGCAGACTGATGTGAACGCTTACATCCACGAGAACAGCATGAAATGCATCAAAATAAACAGGGCAATATGAATGCAGTCCTAAAAGAGCTTTAGTAGGGATCCGAAATTCATGAATGGCAGCAGGGCAACCATCTGGAGAAGCCTGAAACTCAGAACTGAACGTAGTGCATTCCAATCAATTATAGGCTCTTTCAACTTGAAACAAGAAAATAATGAAACAAATAAAACACACACCCACACACACAAGGAATACATATACAACTCTAAATTTAATCATGCTGTCATATGAACACAGGACTTCTAAACATACCCATTCTCCAATACTGGAGCATACAGAAGCTCAAACTTCAAAATGACAGCTGATGATGGACGACCCTGTCAGATAGTGCTACATCAGCAATATAATAGGATACAAAAAGAATTGACCTTTAATGGCTCAACAATAGCCAAACCAATCAAAGTAGGAAAACCTAATGTCATTTTCTATTTTCATAAGGTTGTAGTGGAGATTTTGGAATCTATTAGCATAAAAACAGCAAAGCATTCAAACCTCTCATAAACTAACATTACGTGATATATTTACTAATGAAGTGAATCAGTGGTACTGGAGGTTAGAGCCGTTCAAGTTCTGCCAATGTATGTGGCTTGTTCCCCAGCTAAAAGAAGGTTTTTTATTTTTTATTTTTTTGTGTGTGTGCATGTGTGGATACATGCAAAAAGAGAAAATAATGGATTGCCTACCTCATTTTCAATAAGAGGTAGATCAAATGCAACCATCATAGATAAAAGAACATCCTGTCTCGCATATTTGATTCGAAAAGGCTGTGTTGCAAAACTGTTGTCTGTATCATCGATCCTCCATACTCCATATCCATCATCCAAACCAAGATTTGGAACTGCAACATTTTTCTAGTCTATTTAAGAAAAAGTGCTGCTTAAAAAGAATTACATTACACTTTGATAGTATAGTATTCCAGTATAGTATATAAACTCATTCAATAAGTAGGAGAAAACAACAAATAATTCAAAATATATTCACCATTGAACAAGACAAAAACCAATGGACAAATTTTAATCAAGTATATAAAGGACACTAAATTTGTTTGCTTCAACTACATTTCAACATTCGATCAATCAATCGACTAATGTAGCATATTCTTCTTTCAGCAGTGGCACTACCCAATTTTGCAAACTGCAAGGTTCCTGTTTAGATCTCATGAGGAACCAGTTTCAACAATAAATGTCACAATGTAGGAACAGTTCAATTTTTTTTTCAAGTTAATAATATAATACTTGGAATAGAATAACAAATACCAAATTTCCTTTACTTGAGTTATAACTTTAAGACAATAATTATGCTTTTTTAGATATAAAAGGAAGCATATGGATAATAAGCATTCGAAGAAAAAGCCAGTATAATTTCAACGAATTACCTTCATATTGTATGACTCTCGCAGGCATTCCTACAGAAGCATGCTCATCATTGTCCCATCTCGTAGTAATCTTAAGTTGATACCATCTAAAGCACATAAGAAACATAAATAAGAGCAATGATATGCACAATTCAAAATAAACAGAAAATACAAAAAATGCCATGTACCCTTGCTGGAAAAGATCAAGGTTATGAAACCTATGAATGTAAATTCCAATCTCCTGGACAGTATCCAACATGGCCACCGGCTGTACTTTAGCCGGGTGTGGCTTTGCCTCTGGTAACTTCTTTGCTTGTCCACCTCTATTATTCACACCAATTAACCACCCAATACGTCGTAACATATGTAATCAAGTATCCACAACTCTTGCATCCCTCTTTGTTTTTCACTCTGAAGTAAAAATATCCAGCGTCCTCCTCAAACCCTCATTCTTCAGACTCTCATAGAATCATCAAAGAACAAAGAAACTACACACAAAGGAAGACTGTAAAAGCTCTCTATACGTCTGCACTCTTTAATAGCTGCTAAGAAGGAATTATAACAAAACAAAAATTTTTAAAAATAATATTACAAATAATCCAAAATTAGTAACAACATAGCTTAAACAGCACTTCAAAGTAGAATTAAAAAATGAAAACGCTAGTAAAAACACTTGATCATTTGCATGGAAGTCTTCTATTTTATAACAACAATACTGTTTAAACCTAGGTAATTATATTTTTTTTTAACAAAAAAAAAGACTTTCAGATTATTATCAGAATGGAACTAGCTTTCTTTCAGAATTAAATTATGAAATTAACATACAATCTCAAAAAAAAAAAGCAAAAAGGACAAGAAATTAATGATTGAATTAAAATAAATGCAACTAATGAAAAAGCCAATAATGAGCAAAAATAAAAACAAGTACGAGAAAGAAACACGAGGAGGACAAACCTGGCACAGATCTGCAATTTTTTTCCTTTTTTTTTCTTCTTGTGCTACAAAAAAACCGAAGCTAGGGTTTGCAGCTTTTTTGGTGTTTATGGCTAAAAAAAAAAAGGAAAATTATTAAATTAAAAAAGAAATGGAAATGAAATATAGAGATCTCATGGAATACGGTGATTTTTATTTTTTTTAGTTATTTATGTAGTTACAATTTAACGCTGATACGAGGCTGTCTTGTTTTTGCGCCAAAATCCGTCGAACCAGACCGGATGGTTGACAGGTATTAATCGCAGCAACGGCCCTCTCTCGTCAAACCTCCGTCTTCGTTCTAAAAAGAATTAGGCTTTGGCCCATTCTCAAGGTCGAAACGTAGATGTTGGGATCAATGACTTAATTCACCTTGTAAAAGAGGTTATTTGAATTTCTTCTGAAATTTGAAAAATAAATTTCTTTCCACAAAAATTTATCTTACCATGTAATTTTAGAATCTATTTTAAATGAATTATTATTATTAGAAAATTTTAACATTTGATAATTTTAACTTTAAACTTGATATATTCTTTACTCGTATTATCATATGATTTAGACTTTATAATTTTATGTCATGTCTGTTCATTAATTGTATTATGGATAATTATTTTATATACCGCTAATGAAGTTATTTACTCCACAAGTAAAGTTAGGATTATGACATATGTTTTATTTTATTTATTTTTTAATATTTTTATAAGACATATATCATGATCTTAACAAAGCTTGTGGAAAAAAAAAAACTCCACCGGCGATATATGGAATAATTATCATTATATTATTGTATGCTCGAATTTTATAATTCCACATTTTTAAATTGTGTAGAACACTTTCACAAAAATTAATGTGTTAAATTTGTGTCAATATATTAAATTGATTTTTCAATTTATGTCAAATTTACATATAGTTTTTGTCAAAAGTTAACCGTGTCATTTTTATATATATTTTTATATCGCTTTTGTATTATATTATTGTATTATGCTTAAATTTATTAGATCGGAATAGTAATGTAGACGATGTGAGTATCTACTAATTTTGAGATACTAAACCCTAAACCCGATTACTAACTAAATAACTCAAATCTTATAATTGTCCAATTATTTTTTAAATTCACTATCCAAAAAACCTACTTCAATAAATTTTATACTACTCATTTAATTACTCGATTATTCAACCATAATTTTGACAAACCCCTTAGTTGATCCAAACCCTAACTTTTGTAAAAAAAATTAATTATTTTAATATTTAATTTTCTATTAGTTAAAAACATAAAATTAAACAACATACAAGTTCCATCACATAATTCAACAAACTTTAATAATTCAATACTTGAAACCCATAGAAATATATTTATGAAACTACAAACAAACATAATTTAATAAAAACACGAACATATTTAATAAAAAGTTAATCAGATTTAGATTTAAGATACCCTAAGGATGCCACCCAAACTCGACATGCGTAGTGGAATCACCAACCTAACTCGATTAAAATTCGATTATTCGAACTCAAATTAATCGCGGTGAATAGTCTTAAGTACTCGGTTTATTTTTGTTACAAGATAAATATTAAATTATTGGAGATGAGGGTATTTGGATTCGAATCCAAGATTTTCAATATATCATAATTTATCTTTAACCACTACGTCAAAATGTTGTTAGCCTAATGAGAACAGAAAAATAAAAAGCAATTTATATCTTCTAAATTTTTATTCTTTAAATAAACAATAAAAAAATTGTAAAGCAGTATTTCATTTTTTTATATTTTGTTTTTTAAATAAAATTAAATTTAACTTTTAAAAACGACAATAACTTGATCTACATGAGTCGACATGAACACTTTTTCTTATTTGAATTATGAGACTTTTAAGGATGTTTTTGGTCAAAAGAAGGGTTACGGAGGACATGGGAGAAAACCAAGGCATTAATTTTGGTCATGATTGAAGAAAATACCCAAAAAAACAAAAGCTGCTCCAAGAAAATAATAATGAGCCAAAATGAAGATAAATTATTAGGGTCACATGTTTTTTTTGTAACAACCCTAGCACTAGGAAATATTTCCAAGCTAAATGTCAACAAAGTTTATTGTCCATTTTAGACCATTATTGGGTATTGCCCTAAGGTGGGCCCAAACTCAAGCTTTAAAATAATAAAGTTTTATATTTAATACACCGATAATATATAACAACAATACATTATTAGTTAATTATAAAATATTAATTAATAAATAAATAAAATTAAAAAAATTTACAAAATTTACAAAATTTTATAATTTTATTGAATAATAAAATAACATTTTTTAATTAATTGAAAGCATGTAAATATTATACATTATTAATACATAGTGTATCAATTATTTTTGCACCAATGGTGTATAAAACTTGCATGCTAATGCAATGGCAATTATTTCTCTTGGACTGTCATCGAGGTTGGTTACGGGACTTACAATCTATAGCCTTTGCGGGGGGAAAGTAATTTCATCGAAAAGTGTGCAACTTGGCACGAACAAGTCTCTATGCCCGAAAACTTTATAATTTTCAAATTGGGGGTTGAGGTTTATGTTGAAAAAATGGTGGGCTCAAAGTAGAGCTGCTTAATGAGCCGGATTAGTCCGACCCGATTTGTAGTCGGATCGGGCTAATCCGGCCCATAATCCGAACCGGTACAGTACCGATTCGGAACCGGCTCAGCCCGGTATGTTATCGGCTGGGTCAGTTTTAGATTATTAGGACCGGGCCCGTTCCATTAAGGACCAGAACCGTCCGATTCTGGTCCATAACCGAACCGGTTCCGGTTGAACCAGTTCGGTTCAAAAAAAAAAAGAAAAGAAAACGGCTGCCACTGCGAAGCCTTGTTTCAGCTGTGACTTGCCTCTTTGATGGGCAACGGCCATCAATCTTTCTTTCTTTAATTTTTTTTAAATTTTTTTATTCTAATTTTTTTCTATAAATACTTCTTCTATCTTCTATTTTTCTTTACATTTCTTCTATATTTTCTCTCAAATCTACCTACTATCTATATTCATCTACTCTTATTCTCTTCACTCACATACTCTCTCAATATTCACTCAAACTCTCTCAAATTCACTTAAATTCCCTTATTCCAAATTTATAATCTCATCATTTTCTTTCTAAATTTCATTTTTCTTTTTATTTTATAATTTTGCAAATTTTACTTTTAATTTTCAAATTCTAATATATTATATATATATCTCTTATTCCAAATTTATAATCTCATCATTTTCTTTCTAAATTTTATTTTTCTTTTTATTTCATAATTTTGCAAATTTTACTTTTAATTTTCAAGTTTCAATTTCCAAATTCCAATATATTATATATATCATACATCTATTTTTTTTAATTCTTAACATATATTTATTTTCAAAAAAAATATAAAAATGTCAAATTTCTTTCGTCGTTCATGCTTTGTTTCTCGACCTTTTGGTTCCACTGAAATTCCTAATTTGGGTGACGAATCATTTAATGAAATCGAACCCGATATTCATCCGGAGGAGGAGCTTCCTTTGGCGGCGCCATCGGTTGGTCGTGATCGACGTGGAGGTCATGCTCAAACACAATCATCAGCTGCCACCACTGCTGCTACATCATCAAGGTCGAAGTTTAGTCGAAAAAAAACAAGCAGGGTATGAGAGTATTTCGATATTGTAGCAAAAGAAGGTGAGACGAATAAATATTATGCTATCTGTAAATTGTGCCAAGGCATTTACTCTTATAAGTCCGGTGGATGTGCTGGCGGTACAGGTACGTATAAAAGACATTTAATTACTACACATAAAATTAATCCTAATGCCGAAGAAAATGAAATTTTAGAAGGTAAACAATCTCAAATTAATACATGTGATTGTGGAAAAAATTTTATTTTTGATAATGTTCAAGCTAGACGTGGTTTAGTTAGATTTGTAATTAGGACTGAACAACCATTCACAATTTGTGAAAAAACAGGATATTTAGAATTTGTTTGTAACTATTTACAACCCGCATATAAATCTATTTCTAGACATACATTAAAAAGAGATTGCATGGATATGTTTAAAGAATATAGACAAGCTTTAATTGATAAACTTAGTAATATTTCATCTAGAATTAGTTTAACTAGTGATATATGGACTAGTACTAATGGTATAAGTTATCTTGTTATAACTTGTCATTGGATAGATGAAGATTGATCCATGCAAAAACGAATTTTATCTTTAGATGTAATAAAAGAAGCACATAATTCATATACTATTCATAAATATATTACTAAAGTTTGTAAATTATATGGACTAGAAAATTATAAAGTTTTTGCTATTACTTTTGATAATGCTTCGAGTAATACTGCAGCTATTCTTCATTTAATTAAAAATTTAAACCCTGTTATGCAAGGCATATTTTTTCATGCAAGATGTGCATGTCATATTATAAATTTATGTGTTCAAAGTGGTTTTAGTTCTAATGGTACTGGTACTGGCATAGGTCCAATTGATAAAATTAAAATTTTAGCAAAATGGATTCGCACACCAAGTAATAAACGTGAATGGAAGCAAATTTGTATAACAAATAATATACCTGTTAAAGCGTTTCCACTTCCCGTGGAAACAAGATGGAATTCACTTCATCGTTTGCTTTCTTCTATTTTACCTTATAAAGAACTTGTTACTCCTTTTTATAACAATTATACAAGTAGCACACATTTAGTACTTTTTGAAGAAGATTGGACTTTTATTGAATATTGTGTTGATTTATTATCTACTTTTAAAGATGCAACCGAAAGATTTTCAACTCAATTTTATCCAACTACACCGTATTTTGTTCCTATTATCTACACAATGTTTGACAAATTTGTAAAATTTAGGAATCATGAAACTTTAAGTTCTTTTGTATATGATATGGAGGAAAAATTTTAAAAATATTGAGAAATAATTCCTCATATTTATTGTATTGCAACTTTACTAGATCCTAGTCAAGGTGAGGTAAATATAGAATTTTTTTTTATTGTTATAAAGAATTTCTTGGTCTTGATTTTATTGAGGATCAAAAGTTCTCAATTAACAATGTTTTTCGAGAATTGTTTAATGTTTATGAAACAGAAATGGAGCAATTCAACTTTAATTGAGGAGAAGAAGATACGAAGAAACCAAAAGTAGCAAAAAGGAAAAGGAATTTTAAACGCAATTAAGGAAGCAGCAAAGAAGAGAATGAAGCTAAAAGGAAAAGCAAGCAGATCGGGATCGGGATCGGGATCAATAACTCGAAGAAGTTCTAGCTTCAATGAGCTAGGATTTTTCTTAAGTCAAGATTTTTTTGTAGATGAAAACTTTGATCTTCTCCAATGGTGGAAAGAAAACCAAAAACAATTTCCAGTTTTAGCTTCCATGGCTCGAGATGTTTTTACGGTGCAAGTTTCTTCTGTTGCTTCGGAATCCGCATTCTCAACGTGTGGAAGAATTATTGGAGACCATCGAACCACTCTTAATCTGGATTCATTGTGCATGTTAACATGCCTTCAAGATTGGTTTGATGCGAAATCGCGCAATGTCGAACTTGGAATGGTCAATGAATTCGTTGATAATAATTCAGAAGAGGAGGAAGAAATTTCCAAAGCAATTCGTATAAATTATGAAGAGTAGAGAATAATCTTTTATTTGTAAATTGTATGTAAAATTGTAAATAAGTTTAGTCATAGTGAATATTTTTATGGACTACGGTCCCGTGATTTTTACCCGTCTAACTTTTGAAGGGGTTTTCCACGTAAAAAATCTTTGGTCTCCTACTCTCTCCTTTTTCTCCTTTGTTGTTGTTGTTGTCGTTGTTATTATTATTATTATTATTATTATTACATATCAAATTAATTAATGTTATACTTATCTATGTTTAAAACAAATAAATATTTAAAATACAAAATGAATTAATATTTTAAAAACATATTAAATAAATGAATAAATAAATAAATGAATAAAAATTAAGTAAATGATATTTCAAATATAATAAATTATTTTAAATGCAAAATGAATATAATAAATGAACATAAATAAAGATATGCAAAATGATATTGCAAAATGAATATAATAATAATATTCATAATATCATTATTTGTATTTTGAATCAAATATCATTTTATCATAATAACTTTATTATAATATTATATTCATAATATAACTTTATTTTATTAGAACAATAATTTTATTAGATAATTTTATAGTAGTTTATTTTTACATTATTATTACATTAATTAAATAAATTATAATATAACTTTATAATAAATTATTGTTAAATTAAATTATTAACATTATTTAGTATAAAAATAAATTTATTAGATTAAATTATTAAAATATATTAATAAATATTAAAATAAATTAATATAAATGTTAAAAAATAAAAATTTTAAATGAAAAAATAGACCGAACCGGTTACCGGTTCAGTCCAGTTTTTGAGCGAACCGGTCCAACGAACCAGGCCAATTTGTCTCTTTAATAATATAAAACCGGTCTGAACTGGACCAGTTTCCTATCGGTTCAGACCGATTCTTCTCTGGTTAGGGCCGAAAGCATTGAAAATCGGTTCGAAACCGGCCTGGTCCGGCCCATAACCAACTCTAGCTCAAAGCTTTACAGCTCTGAGAATGGAGGAAGGCCATTCTCTTTCTGTCCCCATGGACCCATTTTCAATATGTTATGGGCCTACCGCTGGTAGGTGAGTCCTTGAAACATGCTATGCTCCTTTTTTTTCCTTTCATAATCAACATGGTATATTACTAACAATGTCAAATAATTCAACCTTATAGAACTAATATTGGTTAAGATTCTTCTTTAATTTGAACATATTGAATTTAAAATTTTCTGAAAAAGCAAAATTAAACTTGAGCAAAACCTGAAAATCTTTACGATCGTATTATAAAAAGATTTCTTTTCACTTCATAATTTAAACGGCTTAAAATGAATTGCTATAAAAGAAAAAAAAAAGAAATGCCAGTGAGATCCAGGATCCTGTCTAGAAGCAAAGCACCCAAGAAACAAAGCAAAGGCATCTGAATAATTGGGTTTCATCTTGTATTATTCCCATACTAATAGATTTTTTCAGTGAAGGATATCATTTCGAACTTGTCATTCAAATTCAAGTGAATGATTATAAGCACAAGATTCTTGTTAATCGTCTTAGTACTTGAGTCTAAGGATTCTGACATGGGAATTTGTTCTTCTACGCTCTCCTTTTACAAGGACTGTTCATCGATCTTTATTTTCTTTGTGGGTTAAGATTTGATGTTAGTGAGGTTACGGAAAAGAATAAAAGGCTTTTGGCATCTTAGGCTTCCCGATATGTTCACATTCATCCGTCAAAGCAAAAGCTTTGGTTAACCACGCAAACTGAGAGTGCTGCTGTGCATATCCAGGAAACGCCATGTTCATGTCTTAGAGAAGAGTGGATTTTTGAGTGGGTTTTGATTGGTATTACTATTTAGATTGACATAAAGTAGGAGATAAAAGAAAAAATGATAGCAGACTTGAAACTTGTCATTCTAACGTGGTCCCTTGCTAACATTCTGGAGTAGCAATCCACGGAAAGTTTAGTTTCTACTCAATTGTTATAGCTCAATTTACAATGCAGGTTGAGTTTGTGGAAAAAACTTTCGGATTTGACTTTTACTAAACACATCTTTGAGAAGTAGTGAAAAACTTTAACTATGACGAAACTACGGATAAAATTAGTTTCAGATCATTAAAACGGACGAAGATACTTGTGGTTTACACAAAAAAAAAGTTTAGTTTCCTCTTTTGTTCATGGATGAACACACGCTCACTAGTTCACTTTTACTTCAACTCTTTTAACTTTTTTTTTTTCAGTTTGGATGAGCAGATCAGTGCAGTAAAATGAGAAAATGGTGTACAGTGTCATTTTAGGGTTCTAATGAATCTCTTCCAACAGCATTGTGCTGTTCATCCAAACTGGTTTTTGAGTTTGTTCCATGAATGGCTCCAGTAAGGTGAGGATTCAACTTCATGCATTCTGGCCGCTCTTAGGCCATGTTCAAG
The DNA here is from genome assembly GCA_031772115.1 of Heritiera littoralis. Lineage (NCBI taxonomy): Eukaryota > Viridiplantae > Streptophyta > Magnoliopsida > Malvales > Malvaceae > Heritiera > Heritiera littoralis. Next base: position 20,237,575 of record JAPDPK010000001.1, read on the forward strand.
GTAAAAGCATCACTGAAACTTTTCCATCACACTGAACGAAGCCTTAATCACTTACTGATGAAAATCTTAGTGGGTAATTTAATCTTTAAAATCACTTTTTCGCATTCAATAACATTAATACTCTTAGGTTCATAAATGCACCGAGTCAAATAACAACAGGTCTAGCACTAAGATCATGATCATCTAAAAATTCAATCTTTATCCGCTCATGTCAAATTTCTATCATTTCTATTAACAAGTTACTACACTAATCAATTTGACATCTCGAAGTTTGTGCTATGCAAAATGATGAGATTCAACTCTAATACGGACAAGTATAAAAGAAAACCTCGATAATATTTATGAACACTTAATTCATCCACTCTCACGGTTTTCCGGGACTCTTCTACTTTCTCTTCAACCTCAAGCTCTCTTTTCTTCTTTCTTCTTATATTGAGGCAAATACTGATTTTAATATTGGAGCACATTTCGAAGTTCTAATTCCAATGTTACCGACTTTACTTCCTCCTTGCAGGTCTTAAGACCACTACAGCATATCACCCAATAGTTTTAACTTGAACAACTAACCTTGTGAACCAAAAATACTTCAACAAATACATATATAATATATATATATGAATAATTATTTCATATATAGTCATTGAAGGTTTTTTACTCCACAAGTAGATCATAACATATTTTTTATTTTATTTATTTTTTAAAATATTGTTATAAGTCATATCACGATCTTAACATCACTTGTGAAATAAAAAATTTCACTGACAATTTATGTAATAATTATAATATATATATATATATGTACACACGCTCACAAGATATTTTTTTCATCCTTCACACAAATTTGCTTGGCAGAATGTGGCCGGTGGAGGGTAACATTTGGGGTTAGAATCAAGCTCGTGACCTCAAAATGTAGCAGTCACAATCAAGAATGGCACGTCTCAGTTAAGGGGACCCATCTTTTATCTGTTGCCATTCTTTTATGCAAAAGCCACAAGGTCTGCTGGTGATAAGAAAGATACACTTAACATTACTCGTGGCCTGCTTCAGCCAAATATGGCGTCCTTTTAAGCACATTTATTGTTCTTTGTCATCTACTGATCTTTTACGACCCCCACTATCAATCTTTTCCTTATCAGGTTTCATCGTCCTCGGTGTCTCTTGTTGGACTTGGCTGTTGGGGGTTATCAGATTAAATAAAATTGTATTCATATAATATAAAATAAAAAAATTATATTAAAATTCGTTTTAACATATATCATTTTTATCAAAATTTAATCCATCTCACATTCATATCTTTTTTTTTGTCATATTAGTTATCGTATTTAAGATTATCGGATATCTTACCCTGTGTTCAGACCTCAAAGTTCTTGCAATTTGCGAGCAGCCAACGTGGAAAAATTGAGGATAAAGTGAATTCTGGTGTCTTTTCATGATTTACTCCACTGAACCAACATGATTTTGCTAAGCATACATATCTGAAAATTAGCACAGATTAAGAAGGATGAATTTGACTAGTAAATCTGGAAATCATTACAAAGCAACTAACTACTACATGTTTCAGATAATCAAATCATCTCCCGAGGATATTTCCCTCGAATCTTGTTCAAGCACTAAGCTGTCTGAGTTCAAACTTCATAGTCCTACTTCTCATGACTTTTCAATAAAACCAACGTTTTTCACCGAAATCAACCCACCAAAGCTGCCTCGTGGATCCAAATTCCACTTAAATTATCATTTAAAAATTCCAATAATTGAACTTCAGAGTCCAAGCTCGCGTATGCAAGAATCAAAGAAGGCGTTCCACGCTTGTGTGAACACCCCGAGTTCTCTGTTTCGGACATCTTGTCCAAGGCCAACTACGAAAAAAGCCGTAAAGAAAACGCGGCTACCAGAGACACGTAACATATTCCAACCAATAGTACAAAATGTCATTTTCTGATTGATTTCGCATCATAGTTTTGATGTTATGATTTCAAAACATTGTCTCTTTGCAGAATATTATAACATCTCAGCTTCAATTTGAAGCGTATGGTTTTTAATGTGTTCTTGTCCTGGTTAGTTTGATGGGGATGTCTCTTCACCATCTTTGGTTTTCTGGAAAACCCAAACCAAGTCATCAGATAATGAAAGTTTCTTTCTTGACTCTTATTGCCTTGCTTGATCAAATTAACAAAGTTATGGAAGCTAGTCAAAAGTTAAGTATAGACGTTTTCCATTCTTTCTTCCATGGTCAAAATATCTGAACTCAACAGAGAGATGTTACCATTGAAATTAGTTTGAATAGACGGTAAAATTGATTTCAGTGAGATTGAAAATAGTAGTGTGATAATGAAACGATTATGTGTTTAGATGTAATCGAAACAATGACATTGAGATGAGTGTAGAATAAAATAATTATTAAAGATATTATATTAAATAATAAAAACAATGAGGTGAGAAACAAATATGGAACAGTGACACAACGTAAAATCTTACCGTGCCGCACTGAACTTTATTTGCATCCAAACGGAACCTTAATCAATTACGATTAAGAAGTATAAGATTCACAAAGTGAAATTTACACTCATAAAGGATGGATTCTTACATAATTACAAATTTAGTGAGATAAGAATTAAGACTTCTTTAAGAAGAAATACCAGAAAGGGAGCATGATTTGTAAGCCTGCCGTTGCATATAAGAAAGTCGGGATGATACTGTAGGGGAAGTGTAAGACAAGGCCACACTCTTTAATGTGTTGTCACCTATGAAATGTAAAAGCCGGCCATTATCTAGGAACAAAGTCATGGAACTTATAATTACCGGAAGCCCCCCATTACAAGCATGGTCTGCGGTTCTGCTAAAAGATTGCCAAATTCCATGGCTGGGGTACCTAATTATATAGGGTAGCATGTCTGGAAAAGAGACTTAAAAGAAAGTAAAGCAAGAAACTCTATTGGATCCAAGGTGTATGACGAGAAAACAAAGTTTACTTTTACTCCCTCCAACTTGGGGGCTGACGACTCTTGTTCAATGATAATGGATGCACTAAGAATCACTTGTTTAACTGATCGATAGGATTAGCTTTAAAAGATTGATTCAGTTCTAAAACTTTAGTCGTGGAAGGTTGTTTTGGAATTGTAGGACTTAGTTAACTATCGTTATCAGATCACTTGGAAGTCAAAAGTGTGGCCTGATTCACCTAAAACCCTCATCAGAGCATGCATAAGAAATATCTTTGCCTGCATCTGATACTCATCACCATCGCATTTGGAGGAGTTAATTATATTCCTAATTACGTGTGCTTCTCAGTGACTTGGGGAAAAGTTGCTATTACCTGAAAGCCAGAATCAGGGTTAGGAACAGACTTAGCTATTAGACATCTAAACCTATTACGTAATAATTTTGAAAAAGATAATAAACAAAAATTACAAACAGGACAGATACAGAACAAAATATAAACTCTGATCATATTATGCATCAAACCAACATTAATATGTATTAGATAAAAGAACCTAACTTGAATATAAAATTACAAAAAATAAAGCATTTAACATACGTAAGATAATACCACTTAAACTTTGGAGAAAAAATTTAGACCAAAAAGTTGTATGGTCAAAGCCAGAGTTGTTGGTTAGCTTTGAAATATCACAATGGAATACGTATTTCCCAAAGCCAGAACGGGTACCGTCCGTATTAGATGACCCAAAAAGCACAAACGATGACCATCGATTGTGCCCAAAACCCTGTCATTAATTCCACTCCCATGGCTCTAACAAAGCCTATATATTTATGCTTTCTCGCTAAACTCCTTGTCATTTCTTGAAGGGCTCAAGCCGGTTTTTATTTTTGCTCCTGCTCTCCTCTCCTATATACTAACCATAACGCTTCAATCATTTATTTCTTAGCCTACCCTGTTAATTTGGACATTTGCCTCAAACAAACTCCGCCGTTTGTCCTTTGCTTCAACATCCTATTTTCTTTGTTGCTCACTTTTCCAATATAATCTTCTCTCCATTAACCATTTTAGCTCGAACAGTTCTGAGAGTTTGAGAAAAGTGAGACAGAGATGGCCCCAGAGTCGCAAAAGAGCAGCATGTTCATTCAGCAAAGCTCTGGAGATTATGAGCATGGTGATACCTGCAAGAACTTGGATGATGATGGCCGAGACAAAAGAACCGGTAGTTATTTATTCCCCTTAAATGCTTATTATCCTTCCTTTCTGCATGTTTTTTCCTTTCAATATTATGAATTTTTTGTTGAGGTTGCTTTGGTTTTTGACAAGGGACTTGGGTTACTGCAAGTGCTCATATTATCACTGCTGTGATTGGCTCTGGAGTGCTTACTCTTGCATGGGCTATTGCCCAGTTGGGTTGGGTGGCTGGACCAGCGATTCTCATAGCTTTCTCCTTCATCACCTACTTCACCTCCACCCTTCTCGCTGATTGCTACAGGGCTCCTGATCCAGTTCATGGGAAGAGAAACTACACCTACATGGATGTTGTTAGAGCTTACTTAGGTACAAATATCAGCACTTAATCTCTACATTAATACTACATAAGTGATTTTTTACCCTCTTTAACCTATTTAAACTTCCAAGAAAATATATTTAAAAGAGAGATTGCTTGTTAGTTGTTACTTGACTTCCCCATGTAGATATTTAAATCCAATCCCAAAATGCAACTGGGGTTTGTCGGGATGATTAATGAAACATTAATTCCAATTCCAATGCTCCTTTCAATTTCCTTTTCCAGGAGGTAGAAAAGTCCAGCTCTGTGGGTTAGCTCAGTATGGAAATCTTGTTGGAATAACCATTGGTTACACTATCACAGCATCAATTAGTATGGTGTAAGTATAGTCAACGGAAGGAATTCTGAAACTTTGAAATTTTCTTACTTATTCAACGACCCTTTTTGACTATAGCATTGAAATTTACTGTGATTGATTTTAATAATTGTTCTTTTGTTGTCTGCTATTTAATTCCCTTGTACTCAGAGCCGTCGAGAGGTCAAATTGCTTCCATAAGCATGGCCATCATGTGAAGTGCCAGACATCAAACTACCCTTTCATGGCCATCTTTGCTTGCATTCAGATCATTCTCAGCCAAATCCCGAACTTCCACAAGCTTTCATGGCTCTCAATCCTTGCAGCCATCATGTCCTTCGCTTATGCTTCCATCGGCCTTGGACTCTCCATAGCCAAAGTTGCAGGTAACAAATAGCTGAAAAAGACAGAACATATTCATATGAAATGACAAAAAAAATCATTAAATAATTTCATTCACGTTTCCTCTATACTTGAATGAGTGGCTAGAATTTCTCCTAAATCTAATGGCTCCATTGAATTAAAATCAAGGTGGGGAACATGCAAGGACAAGCTTAACTGGAGTGACAGTAGGAGTTGACGTGTCGGGGTCTGAAAAGGTTTGGAGGTCATTCCAAGCTATTGGAGACATTGCCTTTGCCTATGCTTACTCCACCGTCCTCGTTGAGATTCAGGCAAGTATACTTATACGTATAATTACATGTACATATACGTTGTGAATGTATTTTTGCATTTAAAAAAATTAATATCAAAGTACGTAGAGAGCATTATGTATATATATATATATACACACACACTATGATCGTGTGATGAATGCAATCAATGCATGAGAGTTGAAATGTGTGCCTGAGTTAATGTCGGCAAGAATCTGTGGTGGTTCAAAAACAATTAATAACAAATGAACAACAAAAAAAAACAATTAATAACAGGTTGTGTTTCATTTTCCAGAGTCTTACACGTAAAGAAAACCTTTAAAAAATCATTGTTTGTTAGGTATTTTGGTTTGGATTACATACTAGTTTCTTTCTTGTTCATCCAATAACGAATCATGTGAGATACGTGTAAGAATCTTAAAAAGAAATAATACTTTGAAATCGGCCATTCGGGGGCGGTCTTGAGACGTGGGGGCCGGTGGTAGTAGGAAGTTTCAGAAATGGTGGGCTTGGGAAAAACAAGTATTTTAAGATTTGATTCAATTTAATAAATCAAAGAAGGTTTGACGAAGAGGAACAGTTTTTCCCGTGGGATTTGGTTTTATTTTTACTGTGGGATGACGAGTTACAAAGATTCCCAAGGACCATAAATCTGGAGGGCCGTAATGTTTGGCCACTGGTTTCGTTGGCTTTTTCCAAAAGGAAAGAACTGAAAACCCAGTTTTTACTTTTTCCAATTCGATCTTTCTTTGTTCACCATCCCTTTTTTATACGTGTTCATCGATTTTCATGAGCTATTGGCAGCTGATTGTGACAACCAATGTAGTTCAGATTCAATGGATTTGTCTCATCTTTCAAAGAATTACTTTGCAAATTGCAAAAATTGTTTTTTTTTTATTCATAGGAAGTATAGAGGAAAAATGAAAAACTGAATTTTAAATTTAATCTTTTTTAAAAAAAAGATAAACAATCTCAATTTTCGCCAATGGTAAAACATTTGAAATTTATTTTTTCTTTTTATGGTTTCAGGACACGATCAAATCGAGCCCACCAGAGAATAAATCTATGAAGAGGGCAACTAGCGTTGGTGTCTCAACAACCACTTTGTTCTATGTACTTTGTGGCGTTTTTGGCTATGCAGCATTCGGAAACGATGCACCGGGAAATTTCCTCACCGGCTTCGGTTTCTATGAACCCTTTTGGATGATTGACTTGGCCAACGTCTGCATTGCTGTCCATCTTATTGGTGCATACCAGGTAAAGTCTCAAACCCTGAGAATATATTTATATAGGATGAAACAGGTTTGGTTCCATTGACGACTTTGGTCTAAAATTTGGCATGCATCCAGGTTTTTGCCCAACCGTTGTTCAGGTTCGTCGAGAGCTGGTGCTCCAGGCGTTGGCCTGATAGCAAGTTCATCACAAGTGAACATGCTGTTGATGTTCCATTCTGCGGTGTTTACTATGTCAACTTCTTCAGGTTGGTATGGAGGACAGTGTACGTGATTGTCACAGCCATGATCGCCATGATATTTCCTTTCTTCAACGATTTCTTGGGTCTGCTCGGAGCAGGCTCATTCTGGCCATTATCAGTCTACTTTCCGATAGAGATGCACATTGCACAAACGAAAATTCCCAAGTACTCGTTCAGGTGGACATGGCTGAAGATACTGAGCTGGGTTTGCTTGATAGTGTCCCTCATTGCTGCAGCTGGGTCTTTTCAAGGACTGATTCAAAGCGTCAAGGTGTACAAACCCTTTCAGACTCAGGAATGATCCTTGCTTACAGCTTAAGTCTCTGAAATATGTAACACTATTCAATAAGAAAGAATTTATGGAAACAGTAATTGGTTCTCTTTTCTTCTGTATTCCGAAAGCAAATCTGCTTGTATTGTGTTAACTTCTGAAAGAGAATGTTACAACAAAATTCATGCCATTGGTGCAGCAATACTCTTGATAGCAAAAGCAATTTGCACACACTGTCAGAATGTCATCAACGCGTAAGCCCATTCAAGTCTGTCTTACTCGAAAGGAAGTTCGAGAAAATGGGGATCAAAATGCACATACAGGACAAACAGTTTTTTCCAACAAAGAATTCATACACAACAACAGATGGTCAAGCGAAAGCTGATTTGCACAACCTCCAACAGATTTGGAAGCATTAGCAATGTGTTTGTTATAGAAGTATCATTGGCAAATAACACAATCTGAAATAGTATAATTATTAAGTATCTACCAAGGTAAAATCAAAATATCAAATCATCTCTAATCTGTACTGTATATGTAGCTGACAAGTACCTCAGTTATGTGACATCAAAACAAAACAAGCGACAATTCTTGATGATGTGCGAGAATGTTATGCTACTAAAAAGTATTTAGGTATTCACAGTCTACTGAAACCTCATTGAACCTGAATGTTAAGTAAATAAAAAATAGCTTCATTTCTTCCCAACTGTCGAAGGCTGATGTACAAAATTATCACTACTAAAAAACCTCATGTGAGATTGAAGAGGAATGTTTTACATACCGGACTAATTAATCTGCAAAGTATGATATCATTCCCTAGATAATTCCAAATAAGTTTCTGCATACTCACCAAACTGTTAAATCAGAATCCTGACAATCTGCAACCGGCATCATCTTCAAATCATGTGATGAGTTTTAGCAGTAGAACATGGACGAACATACATCGAATCAGTTCCTTCAAAAACCTTGAAATGATAATTAGAAAAATCAGTTATAAAACTTGTTGTAAATATATCAAATAGAATCGTACCCAGCATCATTTCTGCCCAGTTTCAATGGCCAAATAAAAGAAGTTAACGATTATTACCTTATTATAGTTCAAGCAGATTCTGTCTCACTCATCACAAATGCCTGAATCAGAGACTGCGCCGCATGTGTTTGTTCTGGTGTTCCAGATATTGTAATTGTAGTTTCAGTTGCCGCAGGCTTGGGTTCATTAATTGTAATTTTTGCATCAGAAATCTGCAACAATGATATTTTTTTTATTTGAATTTGATAAAGCTATTGTTTAATATAGTTTTCATTTGGAGTAATGCACAAAAAATTATTATTATATGGAAGTTATCCAGTAAATATCAGCGAAGAAATGGCTGAGAGAATTGAATGTAGGATACACACACACACACACACATATTACTCATTGACATATTCTTAAACGACAGCAAATCAATGGCCTTAAAAAGGTGAAAACATTCAAGTACAATATCCAATGTAAATAGACCAAAGACCCATTTTAATTTAAGGCAGTGAGCCTAAATAAGCTTTCTTTACCGCATAAAAGAAGGAAAGAATGATATTTAAAAATGAAGTAACATATTTATTAACATACCTGATGTATCTGTTTTAAACATGCGCCATCTTCTCCATAAATTATAGGAACAAGAGAACGAGGAACAACTACTTCAATGGTGGTGCTTGTAATGATAGCTGGTTGGCTTCCTCTGCATATCCATAGTTTAAAGAAAACAACCAACCAACTGAGATATTGGCATTAGATGATAACTTGTAAACTAATACAATTTCTAATGGTCTAATTTCAATTCATTACCCTCCAAAACCAGAAATTCTTCGGTGGGGAGGTCCAGCAAAATCTGGCATGCCCATAAATCCCTACAACCAAATGCAGTAAACACTAAATAGATTCACATCAGAAATAAAATTGACACAGAATTTATTTTTGTCAATCAGCCTACTGCTTTACAATTTTTTCTCTAATTTCAAATTTTAGAGAGCCAGATAAATAGAAGTAAACCATCACTATATGTCGCAAACAGTCATGGCAACTAGAAAAAACTCAAGAGAGGCTCATGATGCTTAGCTTAGCTATATATTTAAAGAAAAACTTTGCCTTGCAAGTCAATTATATCACCCCAATACCTGAGGGCCCCACGGTTTTCTTTCAGAGATATGAGGAGGCATGCCTGGTCGGTGAATATTGCGCATAAAAAGAGGATCATCGTGGGGATGAAAACCACCACGTGGAGGTGGACCACCAAAAGCATCAAAATGATGAAATGGACCTACTCCTGGAGGTGAAAATTTCCTCCTCCCCATAAATGAAGGAAATGGCGGTACTTGATCCAGGAAGGCAGGATTTGGAGGATGGTAAATAGAAGGAAATGTATCCCGAAAGAAATGATGCCGTAGCCTAGTTGTTATTTGCAAAAGAGCATCTTGAACAGTCTCATGTTCTCCATTAATCTGCCAGAACAAGAAAAAGAATCAAAGAGAGTAAGACAACCTCAATTTAAAACTAAACTATGCTAGAACAGAAAGAAAGTAATGATATTTTTCATAAGTAGGTAACATGTGCATATACTTCATTGCAATCAACAAAAAGATAGCTTTACCAACTTTGAAAAATAACAAACACAAAAGCACCAAAATTACCAAAGTTATACATCATCATCAGAGCCTTTATCCCAATATTGGTGTAGGCTATATGAGCCTTTATTCCAAAGTAATACATGTTAAAAGAAATATATAAGCTAACCTGAACAACTTCTTCACCTTCTGAAGCACACTTGGGAGCCTGATCCTTTCCCAATATACGAATATGAGCCCTAGATGACTTCCTCATTTCAGCTATGATGGCACCACCCTTGCCAAGGAGACAACCAATTTGATTAGATGATACAAGAAGCCTGGCCATCATAGTCTTGTCCTTGCTATCAGGTATAGCCCTATTTATCCTGCTAAGTACTCGGAGAACTGCATCTTGTGCTGGTGATATCCTATCATCTGGGTGCTGAATTTATTATTTATCATCAGTCCCATCAAAAACTGTAATGCTAACAACTTAAGCAATCAGGAAATAGAAGATCAAACATTCAAAATTTAGTCATATTTAAACAAATTCAAAGAGCAAATCATATACCGCCGGACTAGATATGACAATTATGCGGTCCTCCGAATCAGGAATAGCTTCCAGAACTTTGATCTCACAGCCTGTCTCTTGCTGAAGAGTCTTGATTATTGCTCCTCCCTTTCCAATGACACCACCTACCTTTTCATCAGGAGACAATAACCGAAATGTTAGCATTTCTGGAGAAGGCATCATTCTGCCAGGGATAAGAGGGAGAATGGGTGAATGAATCTCAACATCCTGAGGTCCTGCAGCCATGGGTGCCCCTTGAGAACTAAAAGAATGGGTTGGTGGTGGGTGGAGTTCAGGCCTAGGACCAAATGAATGGGATGACTGTCCTGTTGTGTTAAGAGGGAAAGAGTCATGATCCCGAGGTGGATTTTCTATAAGCTGTTGAGAAACAGATTGAAGAGCTTTCCTAACAGCATCAACCTCTCCCGTAATCTGCAGCATAACCACAGAATATAAAGTCCAAATAAAAGTCAATAACAAGTTATAAATGATACCTAATTCACATATGGAATCATATGGTGAAAATTTTAAAGCTAGCAACAGCACCGTAATAAAGTTCAAGTCGCAAATAATTGTTGACAAAACAAAAACAGGATTATTAAACCTAAATTCACTTCAATTTACATTCATCAAACTATATGACATTTGTTACTAATAAGGGTAATATATAGGAATAGGACCTAAGATACCTGAACTAGTTCATCAGAAGCTGAAGCACACAGAGGAAGTTTGTCTCTAGGAAGAATTCGAATCTGTGCACCACTCTCGGAAGACATTTGCTTAATTACACTGCCACCTTTCCCAAAAAGGCAGCCAACTTGACTAGAAAGAACAAGTAACCTTAAGACCGTCATGAAAGACTTAACAGTTTCCTTGTCAACTCCAGCTGAATCTGGCTCTGCTTCAATTATTCTTTCAAAAACAAGTAACAATGCCTTCTGCACATACGAAGTTCCTTTTGCAGATTTTAAATCTTTCACAGGATCAGAAACCTTATCATCATTGTTTTCACCATTTTCTTTTTCTTCATCACTGTGATTGGCTGCAGTAGCCTCTTCACCACCATCCTCCTTCCCCAGCTCAGTGCCAACTTCAGTCTCTTTATCAGAAGATTCAGAACCCATGATGACAACTACTCTCTCATCACAACCAGGGACTGCTTCCTCAACCTTGACCTTTGCACCAGTTTCTTGACGTATTTGTGATATTATGGTGCCACCTTTGCCAATGACACTACCAGTTTTAGATACGGGGCATAGTACACGGAAAACAATACCACCTGGCAAAGATTTTGATTGGCCTGACTTTTGTAACTTTCTTTTACCATTTGGCTCTGAAGGGCTCCTATCATGTGGTCTCTTAGAAGGCGTCACTGGAGTAGACATGGTTGAGAAGTATATTCAAATACCTGTTTCATTCAGATAATAATTCCATAAAAAAAAGGAAATTACAAAAAAAAAGAACCAAAGATACAAAATCATCCATTTGTCAAATATCTCAACTTCATCAATTTCTCATTTTACAGCACAAGGTTATTTGACAGAAGGAAAATTGGGGAAAAGAACATGACCAAAAAAAAAATATGCCACAAGTCTTTTTTCATTTCCCATTAGTTGACAAAATGGTAATAAAAAAAGCACCAAATTTCAAAATTTTGATTCCTTGTAATATCTTGCACATTAGACTGTGCTTGAACACTTGAAAGAAAATCAAACGTGTAAAAAAGAAAATGTCAATTTATGTTAACCAGCAATCTCCAATCTTTTCCATATAAAGAAATGCAATCGAACATTTATAATCTTAAATGGCCAACTTTAAGGTACAAACAAAGAATTAAAGCTTCTAAATTTGTAGCACATTAACTTACATAAAGACCAAGACCGATACACAATTGTCGTTTCTAATTCGAAAATACAACCTATCATGTGATATGTAACACTTCGTCGCATAGCTCAACAATCTTTCTTCAACACTGCATTCCTTCTTTTTCTTTAATGCTAAGAAGCAATCTAGGGTTCATTGTTTGGTACAAGGGTGAAAGTTTTAAACTGACAAGAATGTGCTGGAAGACTCAAGTCCCTCACAAGAACCCTTTCATAGAAACTTAAACTACATGCATTTGGTATGAATCTCCAGCACACTACATCAATGGGAAAAGAAAAATTCATAGCTTTCTAAACGATGGATTACTCCTATTCTCACAATTCTTTAAGTTCCACACTCTAGGGCCAAATAGTTAACTCCAGATAAAGCTGAAGCTTTAAAATAACAGGGAATTCAAGCTTTCGAGACCCTTTAAAACTGCATCCAAAACTTAAAATTCGTGTAGCTCTCACTCAAACATACACTAAATAAACAAACTCCGACAATTAATTCATAATAATGATAAATCAAAGAAAACGATAGCATTAAGCAATTGAAGAACGAAAAGAACTCACCGTTTGTTCGAGAATTCGAAGACCGTAAAACCCAGAGTGAAAATTAATTTACTGACAGCTTCAGAGACAAAGAAGATTGAGAATCCAAGAGATTGAAATAAGAGTTCATTAGAATCTTGGGACTAGGTTTCTATAGTACTGTTTTGTGAGTAGTGATGTTGGATGGGTCGGGTTCCGGTTATGGGCCTCTTTGTTCGAATTCGAAGGATGCAATGGGCTCCCTTAACCCAACCAATGCCAATGAATCGTAAAGGCTTATGCAATAATGCGCCCATTTTCTTGCAGGTATTTGAAACATGTTCCATGTTTTAAAACATGCATTTACTCGGAAAATGAGAGAACATGTTTTAAACATAGAACAAAAAACATTATAATTTTAAAAAATTAAAGTTAACTATAATATATATGTTTAAAATAAAGGCTTAGTACCTAAATATGCCTTCAATATTTGTCACAAAAAGAAATTAAGCCATCAACGTTTAATGACATGAAATTAGTTCTAAACGATTCAAAATAATATAATTAAGTATATTTCGTTAAATTCTTTAATTTTCGTTACCTTTGCACAATAATAAAACTTAACGGCATTAGAGTTAGTTAACGAAATGTCTTTAATTCTATTATTTTGAAACGTTTAAGACTGCTTTCTATGCAATTAAACGTTGAATGTATAATTCAATTTTTATGGTAAAGTGAATGGCATATTTGGATATTAAGTTTAAAATAAATAAAAATGAAAAAAAATATTATATGTATTAATAAGATTGAGTGAGTGCGTAACAAATAAAAAATTCAATTGTGTTCTTGAACTTTTAAAATGCTCACCAAAATTATATTTTCTTAAATAATTTTTATATATTTTTCATATTAATTTACTAATTAAAAGTCTAAAATGTTCATTTTTTTTAAGTTTTAAACATTTAGAGAGCATGTTTACAAGAATTTAGATAAAAAAGAAAAAATGCTTGAATTTACATTTTTAAATAATTGAATCTAATGAAATTTTCATTGGGTTTAATTCAAATTCACAACAAGTGTAGCAAAGTACATCTAATATATTATATAATGTGTATCAATTCACTTGTTTATTAATAGATACATAGTTGATTCATATAATCGATTTTTCATATAATTACTTATTAATTTTGTAATTAATCGAATTGTAACATAAATATTAGTAATTGTAATTTTAATGACTTGTTAGTGGAAGTTGTTTTCTATTTTTATTATACACTGATCACTAATATATAAATTAAAAATCTTTTATTTCTTGAATGACTTAGATATCTTATTTTTTATATGGTCATTGATACCTTTAGTTAGATATTTATATTTCAATTAGAAACACATTTCTTTTTAATTAAGTTCAAGAATTTTATAATTACTTTGAGACTAAACTATAGTCATTCTTTTTCTAGAATTGAAAATTAAGACCATACACTTTATCATTGAATTGATGGTAATAAAATAATTCACGTGATTGGATAGCAAAGAAAATAAAGGACGTTGACATTAAAGATGGAGAATTCACAAACAAAAACGTGTACCTTAAATTTTGTTGGAACTTAATGCGTAAGTAGTTGATCATACTCATCATGGCTGAAAGAAAGTTTCAACATAATTAGCGACACTTTGCCACACTTTTTCTCTACTGTCAAACGGCTTGCTTTCACCTGTCGTCTTGATCGAAAAAAAAAAAAAAAACCGGCTTGCTTTCTCATACCGCTGTGGACCATCAAGTCGCATCCAGTGTATTTCGTTTTATTGATGACTCACAGAAAAATCTTTTAAAATTAAGAATCAATAATACAACTTTGTGATTTTTTTTTAAAACATAAATATTTTCGTCCGTTTGGATCAAAAATAATAAACGGTAAAACTCTTTTAATAATAAAATTTTTAAAACTCGAATCATGTCAAAATACTTAGAGAATAAATTCATTTCTATTTCTTCTAACTATTTATTAGCAATAATTTAATTTATTGCTTGGTCTACTTTGTTAAAAATTAATAATAAAAACATCGTAATTAAGATTTCCAAATGTGATTCAAATGCTTAAGTTAGTTTTTGTAGGATGAAAAAAATTTAAGAACTTAAAAATTGAATTAAAATGTTTGGATATCATTGCATTGTTAAGTGTATTTTACGTGTTTTGCATGCGATCGTCTCAAATATTATTTGCTAGGATGATACCCCTGCTATGCACAGGTCAATTTTGTCTCAAAAAAAAATTATAAATAGTATTTATTAAAAATAATAAATTAAGATAATTATTTTAAAAATATTATTTTTTAAATGAAAATGATAATATTTAATTTATCAATTAAATATCTGTTTTATTTATTATTCATATTTTTTTGAAAAATAAAATAAAATTCTAACACAAAGTTAGAAAATTAAATAGACCAAAATAAAAAAAAGCTTATAAATATTTAAATACTTATTGAGTTTGATCCAAATTTGCTAGTATTAAGATAAATTTAAATTAGGCTAATACTCCATCACTACTCTCTTTCTTTTCATTTTTCTTAGTCTTTAAGTGTTTAATATTGAAATATTTATTTATTACTTTATTTCATCTTTTACAACATTCAATTTTTATAATTAATGAAATTTTTTTCGAATTTGATTCATAGATTTATTTTTATAATTTTTTTATGTTTTCACCTGTGTTCAATTTTTAAAAAATGATTTTGAAATTTTTTGCTTCATTTTATAATTTTATCATTTTTTGAAATTTTATATTATTTATAATATTTATTAAATATTTATAGTTCTTGTAATTTTTAAATTTTGAGAATTGTACAAATAAATTAACATTTTATTAATTAAGAACTACAATTTAATTAATTAAAAAATAAAACTCATGAATTATTAATATTTTATTTAATAATAAACTAATCAAATTAATATTTTATTAATTAAAAATTAATATTAATATTTAAAAAATTAAAACTAACATGGTATTAATTAAAAATAATTTACAAAATTAAAATTTTATATTATGATTTTACCTTTCGAAAGAAAAAAGAAGAAGATATGTGGCATGCAAATGAGAGCCTAAAAAAAAAAGCGATGACAGGTGGCATGCAAAGGAACCTTAAGAGACTAAAATATATGTACGTGTAGAAGTGTCAATGACCGACATTACAAAAAAAAAAATCAATGAGCGATGGTAGTTGAAAACAACCATTCTTCATTTGTGATATTTTGTTGGTATAAATCACAAATATTTTTATTTAATTTAACAATTTAAGATAAATTTTATTTAGAGTTTAGTCACAGTTAAGGCTCTTCACCTCTATCAAAAATATGTTTAATGAGAGTCGAACTCGAGAGTTCTTCTCACAAATTCAATCTGCGTTATTAACTGAGCCACAACTCATGAATTGTGATCTTAAAATATTATTAAGTTATTTATTGGATCTTAAATAAAAAAAAATCATAGATAAGCATTTTGTTTAGATTGTTCAAAAATAATTAAAATACTAATTAAACCTCTTAGTTATTTTATTTTTTAAGCTGGTTTTTATTTTTGTTGGTAGTAAAAAAAATATCTTTTAAATTGTATTCAAATAATCCTTTATTTTAAATAAAATATTAATTTATGTTAAGAACTTATTATTTAGATACACATTAATTAAAAGTTAAAAAATTATTCGGAAGCAAATTGTTTATTATTTTAAAGCTTCAAAATATCAAACCAGTCCAAAAAAAAAACCCAAAAATTTGTAAAAAAATTAGTAAGTCACAATTCACAACATTTTAGTAAATTAAGAATCATGATAAGATTTCGAGATATGTTTGAACGTTTATTTTAGTGTTTGTAAGAAGAGAAAGAAAAGTTAAAAACAAAAAACGAAATTGGAGTCTCCATTCCATTGTTTACATGTGTTGTTCAGAATAAAACTCGTTAGATGTGCGATAGGTGTTTTATACGCAATCGTCTTCTAAGTGTTTGTCAATATAGCAGCTGAAAGTAGCCATTGTCTACCTTGATGTTAAATGTATGTTTGGCCCAGTTCGTAGAATAATTTATTTATCGTAAAAGCAAAAATCAATTGGTTCTTAAGATTTAAAATTTTTAGCTTATTCGAAAAACAATTTTGAATTTTTTGATAAAGTATAAATAAAATTTTTATTAAAAAAAGTTAATTTTAATAATATTATTTATTTTAAATTTTCAATGGACTTTTCAATAATTTACAAAATTATAAAGAGCATTATATTATTTCACATTAATTTATTCAGATTGTTTAATTTTTATATTAATTTCATTTGTTTTTTATACTCTTTATTTGTTTCACTTAGAACTTGGTGATTTAACTTAATATAATTTATTTATTTTTGTATATTAAATTTTTATTAAATAGTATTCAACTTTTTACAATATTTTTGCATTATATTTGTCAAATGTTAGTTAACCTTTTTGATCAGCATTTGTAAAACAGTTTTAAATGAACATCACTTATCATAAAAAACTTTTAGTCAAACCAAACAGATAGTGCTGACCATAGATGGGGCCGGATTGATTCGAGTCAAGTTTATGTAGGATATTAATGATTTATTTGTGAATCTGAACCCGATCCGGTTCGATTATTTAAGCTTCATTTTAAGTTTAAGTCCTTATAAATTTTCATTATATAAGCTTGGATCCGACTCAGTCTGTTGATTTTATTTTTGATTATTTGATAATTACGCTCTAATCTCCAATAGGATTCTTGTTTTAGATCGAAACTTAGTACCCAATCACCGCATAAGACCGTCCACATTGTAAATATGGAAGGAAATGCAACATTGTTTCAAGCATCGTCGTTTATGTTACTGTACCAAAAGAGAAGCAAATATTTATTCTTCTTTGAAGTGTGATTGTGAATTCTGCATCAAATGAAATCAGGGTTTGGGGAAAGAAGTCATATTTAGCCATTTCAGGATTTGAGAATTCAAAGCTAATTGATAAAGGGCCATTCCTTGGGAGCTTTCTTGTGCATTTTTCCTTTTTGCTCTAATTCTTTTGTGGGCTTTGCTTTTTAGTGTCGAAAGTATTAGGTTTTGGAAAAGAAAAGAAGGGTACAACCGTACAAGTAACTGTAATACTCTATTAACTTTGTCAATTCATTTTTTTTTGGTGTAAATACTCTAAAGTCAATTTTGATTTTAATTAATTCGGAATCGAGCTGGGTCGGATTCATTTGGGAAAAACTCTCATAATGCTGTTTTCTCTATTTATAAGATTCGAACTTCAAATCTTACTTAAAGATATCAAACTCCTTCCACTTAACTCAACAAACATTAATTTTGTCAATTCATTTTTTAGGTGGCATGATAATTACTTTAAAGTGCCTGATGAGTTTGCTGGATGATCCATTTTGTGTCATGTGGCAGTAGTTGAAACCAGAAAGTTGAAACTATAATAATTCTAATTAATGCACAACATTTGTGCAGGTAAGAAGTTGGCTGTGCAGGTAAAAAGTTGGCTCAACGTTTTGTTAAAGAGAAACTTGCTGCATGTGTAAAGTGTAAACATAGCATCAGGCTAGGATGGGTGTGGGTTTGGAAGGGTGAAACTTGAGTCCAGTTCGATTTTTGTTTAGGTTTAAAACTTTTATCTTAGGTCGTTTATTGCATTTGTTATTTCTGTCAAACATTTCCAAAAATTGGATCAGTTTCAAGCTTTAACAGGCAGCTCGATCATTTGACAAGTCTATAAAAAAAACTTAAATTATTTATTTGATCTAAAATTACAAAAATAAATATTATTAGTTTAGATTGTTCAAAAATTGTTAAATTATTAATAAAACTGTTGAATGTACTAAATTTTTTTATTTTTTAAACTGTATTCAAAGCAACCCTTATTTAAAATAAAGTATCAATTTAAGTTAAGAATTTATTTAGATATAAATTAAAAAATAAAAATCTATTTAAAAATAAATTAAAAGTTAAAGATTTATTCAAATGCAAATTAAAAGTTGAAAATTTATTTGAATGTAATAAAAAGATAAAAATATAAATTTATTTTATTATTATTTTAACCTCAAAAAATAAACTAATTCCACGTCAAAAAGTAGAAAAACACTAATGATTTGTAAAAAAAAAACCTAATTCACATTTCACAACAATTTAAATAAAACCAAACAGAAAGTCAAAGCCTAGGAAATTTCTTTGGTTAACTTTTTTTTTTCTAAGTTTTTATATTTCTTTGGGCCGAAGAAATAACAAAATTGACGAAGAAGTACAATGACGTGACAGCAGCAAACTAAGTAAACAAAGAAATACTACTTAGCGAGCAAGTTTTCCTTAAACAGTTCTTCGCCGTCCAGGAATCCGTATCTAACCGACTCAATTAACCCAAAAATGCCCTTATTTATTTCCCCGTACTCTCCCGTAACGGTCCGAAAGATAGACCTAATTTTGTAATTTCAGAAACCCTAGTCCCTATTCGACAAGGATTGGGTTTTCCTAGCGCTTATATAAAGCGGCTTGTAATTTATCTCCATATATATCACTTCCGCGTTCCGATTCTCACGCTGTATTGTTGTGTGTTTGATAATTTATAAGAAATTTTAGTTTTTTTATTTTTTAATGTTCCAAGAGCATCAAGTGGCTCAACCAGGGCCAACAACGACGACGCCAAAGAATGTGGTGGAATCCGTTAGAGTTAGTGTTTCCCCTCCTCCGAGATCAGACTCATCATCGGAAAGTAAAGCAAAAGGCATCGGCGGCTCAGACGGTGTCAAGCCTTGTTGCTTAAAACGATTTTTCTCTCAGAACAACGCGAATTTCGATCGAAGTGCGGCTCCGTCGCGGTTGATGTACTACTGCAATAATTCGTGGATGGATTTCTCGATGATGTTGTAGAAACTTTGAGAACCTGTTTCTTGGAGCGGAAACCAATTATCCAGGTATCTATCCACGGTGCAGAATATGTATTTGATTTTAAGAGGATGTTGCAGATCGATTTTCTGACAGGAAATTGCAGGTCAATTTCTTGGATCGATGAAAATAGCAAGTGTTTTTTTCCTAATGATTTTTTCAGCGAAGAAGGATTTACGGAACCAGCATATGAAAACGAAAAAGAGAATTACAAAACTAAGAACAATAATTGCAATCCTAGGATTGAGATTGAAGTTAAGGTTGATCGAACTTCATTGAAGAGAAAGCGAGAGGAGCCTGAAGTGAGTTCTCCGTACAAGGCCGTGAGACTAGATTTGATTAAACATTTAGAGGAGGGAGGCACTACTAAATGGCTTAATACGAAGCTGTTGAAAGAAACAGAGATGGCGTATTTGATTGTTAAGGATAATTTCTTGAATGGAATAAAGGAAGTTGATGGTGGAGTTAGCATTACTTCGATTCATCAGTGTAAGCGTGAAAGGCCTTTGGATAAGGCTCGTCTAGAGGTATTTCAAAAACAGGTTGAAATTACTAGAGCTGCAAGAGGCACTTCAAACATGGTTTATGCATGGTATGGGGCGTCTGCCAAGGATGTGGAGAGTATTTTGGCTCACGGATTTGGGTTGTCCAGTAAGGTTCCCGCGACTGATGTTTACGGGAATGGCGTTTATTTGTCTCCGTTAGGTTTGCCACACTTGAGGTAATTTAGAACTCCTTTTGTTTATTGTCCAGATAGTTACATAGCATTTCCTGGTCGGATAGGGCTGTTTTGAGATTTAAATCAAGTTAGCTTCTGTAGAAATTCAAGTCAAATTCGCACAATCTTATTTTTGGTTTGTGCAGTTATGTAGCTCAACCTAGTAGTTTATGTCATATTTACTCCAGTTGAGGTCAAGGATGACCAGTATTCCATCCTGGGTCATTCATAGTATTACTATACCTTCCTTATTCGTTGCGTGTTGGTTTTTCGTCAGCACAAGTTTAGCTTATGATGTGTTTGGAAGCCCTCGTCCAACGAGTGTTTTACAAAGGAATTTCATTAATAACTGGTAGACATGATTCTTTGGAACAATGAATTTAGTAGATCTTTTTAGGAGGACGCAATGACCATAGATTGAACAGTGCGATGGTTGGCTGTTTACGGACTAGCTGTACCCACCGTTTCTTTTTTGGAGTCAATATCAGCAATGCAGTTCATCTAATGATAAACTTAATCTGATATAATTATGTTCAATAAGTTCGCCTTCATTAGTTTAATTCCCTTTAATAAGTAATTTTTTCTTTTATGGTATTTTTAAATTTTTTACTGTTATTTTGATCCGTCTTTAAATGTTGAATTAATTGTTGCAGTGCAAAGCTGGCAGATTTTGATGATAATGGTATAAAACATCTTATTATGTGCCGGGTTATATTGGGGAATGTTGAGAAAGTGGAAGCTGGATCTCAACAATCTCACCCGTCTAGCGTTGATTTTGATGCTGGTTCTGATGATCCTAAGAACCCTAAATGGTATGTGGTATGGTCCACTAAAGCTAACTTGCACATTCTTCCGGAATGTGTTGTGAGTTTCAGACCTTCTGACATGCAAGGTAAATTTTTCTACCCGTATTTTTTTAAAAAAAATTATTTTAATGTATTTTGGAAGTTAATGTTTTAGACTTTTCTTGTAGGTAAGCCAAAGCCAGTAGTTGGTGCCAAGTATTCGCTGGAAAAATTGTTTTCGAAATTTAAGAGTTCTCTTCCTCCTGCCAAAGTCCGGGAAATATTGATTTCATACAGAACATTCAAGGTAAGTATGTCTATTTGATGAACATGTTTTTTGCTGCTTATAATGGGAGTTACCTTTAAACTAATTTTTTTAATATGTTTTCAACTTTTACCACAGGCTGGAATGTTGGCCAGGGATGCTTTTGTAAGGAACTTGCGACTGATTGCAGGAGATGAGGTTCTGAGATCTGCTTTTCAGGAAATTAATACTTCTGGACGATTTGGAACTGTTGGAATTGTTTGAGTTACTGATTTGGAAGTATTGGAATTGGTTGAGTTACTGATTTCATTTGCTTATCCCATTGAAAAAGAGAAAAAGCAAATGTAATTGTTGCCTCACAACCAGGATAGGAAAAGAAATGTTTATACTTATATCTCAGAAATAACAAAAATCATTCTTATCTTTTCTTCTTCTGTCTTTTTTTTTTAACCCACAGTAAATGTAGCACATTCAAGACATTAAAAAATTTTCAATTTAAGTTTGCTTATTTATTTTTTCTTTTGACTTTATACACCTTTGAACGATTGCAAAGTGGAGTAGATATGAGAGTTGAATTTCTTTGATAGTTTTATTCAGGCTGCATCCACATTATATGTGTAGATGCTACACTGTGGACATATTAATAATTAGATATATTGAAAAGCTTATAAATAAACTTAAATGAACTAGTTTATTGTCTAGAGCTGTAAAATTATATGTTTCCCCCTACTTTTCATCAACTTAGTCAGTTTCACCTTTTTTTTTTTTTTGCTTGCACTGGAGGCTTCAACTAACAATTGTTAAATACTTAACAATTTATTGGATTTGAATATTTTAACTTTGGTGATTTCCATTGTATCTTTGTTTCATTTTAGAATAGCATATGAAGTGGTTTTATCAGGTTGTATTTTTCAGTTTTTAGTATCATAGTTTAAATGGGCTTTATTTGTTTGTTGACTTTTCTTTTTCTTTTTTCCATTAGGCTTCATGTAAAGCTTGCTAATATGCAATTGTCTTTGATTATTTAAAAATTAATTGTTTACATTGTATATTTTGCTTTGGTTCAAAGAGCCAGATGAGGTCTTACAAAATCTTACTTATTTTTGCTATCTTAGTTCAAAGAGGTTTATTTGTATACGAAGAACTAGAAAGTAGTAATTATATCTTGCTTCATATTTGTTTAATTTTTAATGCACATCTTTGTCCATTTTGTTTATCTTGAAGTATATTGTTGTATCTTTTCTGCATTTCGAAGATGCAGATGATCAGAGATGTTAAGCTGGGTATTTACCCTCTGTAACATAATCAGACCTACTAAATGAGGAAGGTTTACCCGCTGAAATGAGAGCTTGTTTTCAGTTAAGAAGGTTATACCTGTATTGAGGTGCTGATTTGCTGTTATCCATCTTTATTTATTTGTTTCTTATGATTATTCATCTTTTATAAAGGCTCATCAGGAAGTTACTTTTTTTGTAGCCATTACGAGATTGTGGAAGTTGCCCGAGCTCCAAGGCATGCAAAGATGGCTGGGGGGGCTTGGCTGAAGGGCTTAACAAGGTTTGAATAAGCCGTTTTAGCATGCCATGCGTGATTTCTGTTTGACATTGCTGCGCACTTGAATTGTTTTTGTTTTTTCTTAACATATCAATGTGTCTTTTTTTTATTACTTTTCACACTAATTAGTTCTTTGATTTGCCAAGATTTTTGGCTGGCAAATCCTGATCAAGTTGCATTTATCCTAAACATTTAATTTATCTGTGCAAACAGTAATATCTTGCCAAGATGAACTGGAGATATTGAAAGTAGTTTTTTGCTTTCTTTTTGTCGCTCCCACTTGTGGATCACACTTATAAGTAGGATTACTACATCAAAATTGGTTCCAGGATTAACAATATTCACATATACATTTTAAGTTTTCTTATATTTATAAATAGAAAAATATATGGTTGATGGCATGCATCAAAATACATACCAGGTTAGAGGCTGGTGCAAGATGTTTTGCTTAAAGCATTTTTTTTGGGTGAAAATAGGAACATATTATAAAAACCTAGGTGAAAGGTTTCAACTAGGGATAACCCCATTGTCCATACAAATAACGTTAACATGTCTGGGGAACATGATTCCCCTTCTCTTAGCATCAAGTGCCAAAGACAGAATCTCAGGTGGTTCATCAAATAAAAGATAGAAATGCTGAAGAGAAGCTCCCATTCTAGCAAGAAGGTTCGGCGCCACATTTTTCTCTCTAAAGTTGTGGACGAGCTCGACCTCTTGGACCGGTCCCAGCAACTGCTTGCAATCATTAACAATAGAGAGTAAGCATGTGAACTAACCTTTTGACTACTAGTGAGTCTACTTCCACAATGATTTTGCTGTATCCTCTGTTGGCTGCAATTCTTAGAGCGTCGTGAAGTCCCCACAATTCGACGCAACAGCTTTAAGCAATCCATGGGCGTCTGGAGTAAACCTACTCAAGGGTCAGGTTACTTGTCCAAGCTCGAAGGTCCGTCCGATATTTGATCAGACTTGGACAAAAATATTTGATACAATGACCAGGCTTGGGTAAAATTTTTAGGCCCTTTTAAAAAACGAGCCCAACCCAACCTGACCCAAATTTATAATTTTTTTATATATTTTTTAATATTAATTAAAAATTTTTACATATTTAAGTATAATATAATTATATGTATATAAAATATTATTTATTAATAAACATGATTATAAATATTTAATATAAAAATTGATATACAAATTTTGACAAATTAAATTAAATTTTAAAGGGTATAAAATAATAAAAAAACATAAATAAAAAATTAAAATATAAAAAATTATTTTCGAGCCTAACAGTACCTGGTTTGGGCTTGTAGTATAAAAATAAAAACGGGCTTGGACAAAAAGTCAGGCCTAAATTTTTGGGTCGGGTCGGGCTTGGGCACACAGATTATTCATTAATATATGTCATGTGCCTGGCTCGGCCCGCCCCGACCTATGACCAGGTCTAGTGGCGTAACTAGTAATCCAGTTTCCAAGGTGGTCATGGAGAACACTTTTGCCTCCCCAGGATTTCCCTTTGTTGAACCATTTGTCTTCAGCTTTATGACACCCTGTGGAGGTGGGTTCCATCCTACATTGATCTGTGTTGATGTATTCTTTTTCTTTTCTCCACCTGTTATCGCCCGAAATTCCTTGACTCATGTGATTAAGTTATTGAGCCATACATTTCTATCCTACCAAGTTCCTTTAAAAACAAGTTCATTCCTACTACGGCATATAGCCCAAATAATGTAGGGATATAGCAGCATCTGTGGTATTTTAGCAATGTTTGAAATGATTTCGTTATTAAAATTAATCTAGATCCACTCATCCATTCCCAGATTAAAATAATGACAGACCTCCTGAGGAATGTGTAACATGTCCCATAACCCCTTCACCATTTGCACTCTCTAAGGCAATGGATTGGGGACTCAGTATCTTCATTATATTTTTGGACATAATGGGGAAATTGGCATTCCTCGATGATGAAGGACTTCCCTAGTAGCAAATTTCTGATGTTTACTAAGCCATAGGAAGTGTTTAATTTTTGGTAGTGTATGTGTTTTCCAAACACTTGACCATTCCTCTTGATTAATTTTAATGCCTTTGGCCTATCTATAGGCAGAGCTAGAAGTGAAGTTGCCATTCTGGGGAAAGAATCAACCCCTTAGACTCCATATGGATAGAAATTGCAATAATCCTATCTTGCAGGAAAGGGGGCTCCGACAAGATCAAAACTCCAATTGACCATCTCAATACTAAGATCTTTAACGAACATATTCTCGTCTTGTGGAAGCCAGGGACCAAAAACCATCTTATCAAGAGACCCAAGACCGATCCAGTCATCCCTCCACAAGTGGGTTTGAGCTCCTGATTTGATATTTTTGCCAGGCCTTCTTCAAGTAGCTTGTAACCTGTCTTGATTCCATTCCAAACTGGTGATCCCTTGTGCATTTTGCCCTGAGAATTTCATTCCAGACACTACTTTTTTCATTCATCAGTCGCCATCCAAGTTTAGCCGTATTAACCCCATTAAGTTTCCTTATCTCTTCTGTTTCCAACCCATCTTCCTCTTTCGGTTGGGTCACAATGTCCCATCCAACCAAGTGAGTTTTCCTTTGATCAGACATCAATCCCCATAAAAAAACACCTACTTACACGGTCAATCTCCTCACAAAGTCTAAAAAGGAGACATGATCCTTACATGTAGTAGGTTGGAACAGAACTTAAGCTGCTTTAACAAGAGTAAATCGACCTGCTAAAGATAACAGGTTTGCTTTCCATCCTGCCAACTTGTGTTTGATTTTTTCTAATATGAAATTGTAGGTTGCAAATCTTTGCCCTCCTTCCATTGGAAAACCCAAATATTTACCGAGATCATTAGAGAACTCCATTCCCAAAAAAATTGCTAATTTGATTCTTGATCTCAAGGTCAGTATTGTGAGAGAAACAGATGTTCGATTTAGCTGGGTTCATTGTTTGTCGAGATAGCTGACAAAACTTGCTAAGGACTCTATGCATGGCTCAACAGGTTTTAAGATTAGCTCTACCCATAAGGAGATCATCTACATAGAAGAGATGAGAAAATGAAGGTCCCCTTCTAGAACTTTTAATGGGATTCCATTGCTTATGTTCGCATTCCTCTGTGATCATGAATGAGAGATTCCAAACAAAGGATAAAAATCTACGGTGAAAGGTGATCACCTTGTCTAATCCCTCTAGAGGGGATGATTTCTGAACTTTGTTCTCATTAACGAGAACTGTCATTGTAATTGAGGAAATGCATGACATAATGTCTCACCCATAGCGTGGGGAACTTAAAGAAAAGAAGGACTTCCTCTTAGAAACCCTACTCGAGTTTGTCGTAGGCTTTCTCGAGATCAACTTTGATGATCATAAGGCCTTGCTTATCTTTCGTCTTATGCATTGTATGTAAGACTTTAGCAATAATCACATTATCCTACTTCCGGGAATAAAATTGGATTGAAGAGGATTGATCATATGCGAAAGAAAAGGTCTAATTCTATTGACCAAAATTTTTGTGATGACTTTGTAAACCATGTTACAGATTCCAATTGGTTGAAACTGAGAGATACTTTCAGTATTAGGCTTCTTAGGAGTTAGACAAATAAGGCTTCTGTTGATGACTTTAGGAATTTTCCATGACATGAAGGTTTGTTTGATAAATGAAACCAAAGAGCTTCCCACAATGTCCTAACATTTTTGAAAGAACAGAGGATGCAAGCTCTTTGGGCGTGGGGCCTTCAGTGGTTTCATGCTAAACAAGGCCTTATAAACTTCATCATTGAAACGTAGGTATCATGAGATTGGTTCTCTAATTGTTGTTTAAGGTGTGAACAAAGTCATTGTTTAGAGTAGGCCTCTTGTTGCTACCTTCAAGAACAGTTGAGTAAAGGTTAGCAAAATACCCATTGATCAGAGACTTGATTTCTTCCTCATTATTGTTCCAATTACCGCTCGAGTCTTGTAAAGCAAATATCTTATTGGTCTTTCTATGCTTTATAGTTGTCATATGATAATATCGTGTATTACGGTCCCCATCAATAATCCAGTTAACTCTCGCCTTGAGAGCCTATAGTTCTTCCTCCAACTCGAGAACCTGTTGATAGTCTTTCATCACGTTGTTCTCAAGTTGCTGCAACTAGCTATTAGAAGAAGATTCCATCGCTTATTGTATGCCAACGAGCTTGGCTTTAAGATTTTTCTTCTTCTTGATAATATTACAAAAAGTGGTCTTGTTCCACAGTATTATATTCTCCTTGAAGGTAGGAATAGCTGTCAAGGAGGAATTATTTGCTTGTTTCCATGTTGTTTCAACATTTTGCTTAAATTCCATGTGGGAGAACCATATTGTTTTGAATCGAAATGTTCTTTGTCCAAATTTGGGTGCTCTAGGACTGGTATCCAACAAAACAGGATTGTGGTCAGATCAAACTTATGTGAGATGGAATACCACCGTGGAAGGGAACAACTCATTCCATTTAAAATTGGCCTAATCCAACCTCTCTCTTGTAATCTGAACATGCTGATTTTTGTTCGTCCAAGCAAATCGATGTCTGAAAAAGCCTAAGTCAATTAGGTTGTAGACATCCAATTTTGTCCTAGTTAACAAATGAGATTGATTGAGTTTTTGATTTAATTTTGAAATTTTGGACTTGAAGTTTGATTGCTAATGAGCTCAATTTAATTAAAGCTGTAAATTAGAATCAAGCTTATTAGTCCAATGTTAGCTTGCTAAAATAAATTTTGGATAAATTTGATGAGTTAAATTGAATGAATATTGTTTGAAGGAAAAATTAATTTAAAAAAATCATGTTGATAATGGATTATATTTAGGTCAGGATAAATGCATGGGACCATGTAAGTTTGAAAGGTCCTATTAGATAAATTCAATTTAAAATTTTAAAATCCGTCTCAAATAAGTAATTCAAGGTGAATGAGTCCAATTCAAGGAGTTTGGACTTTAAGGCTCAAATTTTAATGGGTTGACATTTAGTTGTTTATTTATTTTTATTTTTATTTTTTAATTATTTATTATTATTTTTATTTGATTTAATTTTATTTTTTATTTTTTTTATTATTAAAATATGTCAGTGCATTTAATTGATAGAGTACTTTTTTCCATACTCGTCGCACCTACTCTGCCACCCTCGCTTGCAGCCCCTTAAATCAGGCTGATAAAAATCCTGTGTATTGAAAAACATGGGGCGGATAAAACTATGGATCAAAATGAGAATAAAACTCATTCTGATTCTAGAATGAAAAAAAAAAAGCCTAAACCTCTGCCTTCATAGAAGAAGCATTTTCTAGTCTCTCCACTCTCAACAAGCCTCCATTCCAAGCCACCGTCGAGCACCCTTGAACACCACCCTACCGCCACTGCCATTCCTAGCTTCACACCCCTTTAAACCGAAACCTCTACCCTGTTCCCTTCACCGTGCCTAACCCCAATCCAAACCATTTTTCTTTTAGATTCGTAAAAGACCAAAAAAAATAGGAATCGAAGAACCCCAAAAAAATCTCAGATCTGAAACTTAAACCCAAAATCAATGTCTTAAGACCTGCAATAAACAAAATCCAGCAGAATCATCGATAATAAAGAAATATAAAGAGAGAAACCAGAGAAGATGGTTAGCTCAGTGCTAGATATAAAGGATTAGGGATATATATATATTTTTGAGAATCGAAGATGAGGCTTGGTTAGGAGAAGGAAACTGAATGAACATGACAAGAAAACAAGGCAAAGCACAGTGATCAGAGCTTAGGGAGGTGACTGGAGCTTGCAACGACTGAAAGAGAGAAAGTTGGATTTAGTGTCGGGTAGGAGAAGAAAAAAAATTTGGAAGAGGCTTGGCTCGGGTTTGAGAAAAGAAAGAAAGAGGCTTATGTCCATAGGGCCACGTAGTGTGTTGCAGATTCATCTCCAATAAATGGTAAAATTTGCTTTTAGCTATTAGTTAATTGTTTTTGTTTGTATGTACATAGAAACATGTGTGCTTTGCTTATCAGTTTTTTTACTTGATTGTCACTAATTTACTTTTGGATTTATACATACATGCACATGGAGTGAAGAAATTGCCTTTGTTTTTTATTTAGAAATTTATTCTTTAGCAATTGGTAATCATTTATTATGTCTTGAAAAGTGAGATGCATCAAATAGGACTTTTAATTATTAGATTTGTAAAATGAACCAATAAAATATAAAAAATTGTGAAATAAAATTTAACTTGTGAGTTAAATAACACTAATAATTATTAATACATAAAATATCGTCCAATGATGGGATGTTACGGAAGTCACAAGTAGTGATTCCTAACTGATCCCTAAGTAAGAGGAGTTGTACTAAATGTTGCTAAAAGTATTGAAATATTTAGTATGATTTTTCAATAATTTAAATTTTTATTAAAATGAAAATAAAATAAGTTCTTTTTTTAAAATTAATAATAAATTTTAAATTTAATTTAATGAAATTTGTTCGATGATGGGATGTCATGAAACTCACAAGTAGTAATTTCTTGACTGATCCCTAGGTAAGAAGAGTCGTACTAAATGTTACCAGAGTATTGGGATATTTAGTATGATTTTTCAATAATTTAAATTTTATTAAGAATGAAAATAAATATTTTTTTTTAATAAAAAAGAAGAAAAAATAATAATAAAATTTAAATAAATAAATTCTTCCAATGATGGGATGTCATGAAACTCACAAGTAGTGATTTCTTGACTGATCTCTAGGTGAGAAGAGTCGTACTAAATGTTACCAGAGTATTGGGATATTTAGTATGATTTTTCAATAATTTAAATTTTTATTAAAAAATAAAAATAAATAAGTTTTTAAAAGAAAATCCAAAAAGGAAATTAATAATAAAAATTAAATTTAATTAAATGAAATTCGTCCGATGATGGGATGTTATGAAACTCACAAGTAGTGATTTTTTTACTGATCCCTAGGTGAGAGGAATTAGCTAAATGTTACCAGAGTATTGAGATATTTAACTAAATTTTTCAATATCAAGAGTTTCATTAATAAAATCAAAATAAATAAAATTTCTTTTAAATTTCATATGCATCATTTTTTATCTGTTTGCATCATGTGCATTCATAATAATTTTCGAAGTAAGTGTGAATCTGCCGATGATGAGATTCTATAGAACTCACAAGTAGTGATTCTTAAGAAAATCTCCAGGTGAGTAAATTATCGGAAATGCTACCAGAGTATTGGGGTACTTCGGAATAATTTTCAATTCAAAAGATTTTCACTTATTTCAAATAAAAAATAAAGTTTAAATGTTTCAAAATTAACAGAATAAAATTGATTGCAATAAAAATAGAAATTATTTTTAAATATCAAATTAAGACCATTTTATTGAAGCCAAAGGATAACACATGATTACAATGGTATCGTTTTTTTTAACGGGCGTTGTGGGGGTGCTAATCCTGTTTTCGCAGACCAAAAATTGTCTTTTTAATGAAACTTAATTAATTTTGAGATTTTGTTAAAAAGATAAATATTTTTAGGTGACCAATCACACCTAGTCAAAAAAGATTGGTGGCGACCCCTTTTGTTTTTAAATGTTTTTAAAATTGTCGAGCGCGAAATCGTTACGACATAGGTCACATGTTCGTGCACTTTTAGTAAAGCCTGGCTCTATATTGTTTGACTGGCCTACCTCCAAGTTTGTCCAAGCTACTAATAAGGTCATCAAAATCTCCCATGAATAACCAAGGGAGAGAATGTCCATTGCCAACTAGTTGAGTTCTTCCCATAACAGTTTCTTAGGTTCAAACTTGGACTGGCATAAAAAGCATATAATAACCAGAAAGGATTTAGGAATAAGGGGTTGTTTGATTAGGGGAAGAAGAATTAGGAGAAATAACTTGAATTGTTGTGTGGATTACTTGGGCACTGTGTTGGAGCACCTTAACCATAACTTTTTGAAGGGTGCCATAAAAGCCAGGTGCCTCACGCAAAGCTATCTGCATCTACACGAAACCAGGGAGTTGCATATTTTTATGGCTTTATCTCTCGAGATTCGGGTTTCAACAATAATGTCAATACCTAGCTTGTTAATCCGAAAAAGTTACATAAAAGTCCTCTTAAATTTGAGGCTGCCTGCGCCCTTGTCATTCCAGAGTATGCATCGCATGGGGACCAATTCAAGCGTGGACTGATTGAGTAGCTAACCAGCTAGCTCTGGCATTGTTGTCGCCTCGCCCTTTTGGTTCCTGCAGATTAGATTCACTGCTTGGTGATGATGAGGTATCCAAGTTATGGACTGAATCTTTATCTCTTCCTTGTCTCGTGGTGTTGATCAAATGATGAACCTGGTTGGATTCATTGTTGGCTGCACTTTGAGAAACATTGCCTCATTACTGTCCCTTGTGAAGCTCACTTTACCAACTGTGTCTAAGCTCATCTGTCAACAACACATCCCTAAATGGTGGCAGTTGTACCACATTTCCTAAGGGTGTTATCCAGATCAGTTTGTCCGCCAAGTGCAGGTAAGGAAGTGGGTTGGGAATGTCTATGGACAAATTGTTCCATGCTCGGACCACTTCTGTTTCGTTCCAATCATCTTCTTGATGTCTTTAGCCTAGCAAGATCTCTAAAGCCTTGGTGATCTTTATCACTTCCCTTTTTCCCCACTAGGAACATTCTTTCTAGGTTTTTGACTATCTCTTGGAAGTTTTCATTAGCTCTTTTCGATTTGTTCTTGCCTTGGCTTAGTTGGGGAGAGTAAGGCTTACTATTGTTTTGGTTGTTCCCTAGTTTGCTATTAAATTAAAACTTCTTGGTCCCTTCTCCTTAGTTTGGTTCCCATCCAATTGGATTGATTGACACACCGTGCATGTCATCACGTGTTGTCTTTCATATGTCTTTTGTATGTTGTTGACTGAGCTAGTGTTATTGGAACCTTGCCCCATGCAGCTAATGGACTGAGAAAAGATCTGTTGTGGGTTAACGTTCAACTGTTGTTTCATTCAAAATGGCTTGCCTTTTCCATTCGAGTCCTTGATGCTTGGTACAATTGGGTCTTCCTTACTTGGTTTCTTCTCTGTTTACGTTTTGTAACCACCATCCATGGCCCGAAGCCTTCTTGTTGTAGAGCAACATCTTCCCTTTTTTTGTGGAGGCTTTGAGA
Source organism: Heritiera littoralis (assembly GCA_031772115.1). Classification (NCBI taxonomy): domain Eukaryota; kingdom Viridiplantae; phylum Streptophyta; class Magnoliopsida; order Malvales; family Malvaceae; genus Heritiera; species Heritiera littoralis. The sequence goes on from JAPDPK010000001.1 coordinate 20,269,704, forward strand.
CGTTGTTAGCTTGGTTTGTTTCCATTTCACTAACTTTAACTTGTGGGCAATATTCTTTTCAGTGCCCAATAATTCCACAATGAAAACAAATATTAACCCCCTCATATAACATGTTTTGGATCATCTTACCAATCTTTATCCTTGGCACCAAGGGCCTATCTAGGTCAATTTGAATGCAAATACATGCATATCTTCCTTTGGCATTGCATTCCGTGAAAGTATCCACCTTTAACAATGTGCCGATTTGGTTGTCAATTCTTTGGAGTATATTTTTATCTAAGTACTCCATTGGTAGTCCAGGCAACCTAATCCATACTGCAGTAATAGTACATTTTATATTTGCTTTAGGCATAAAACCTAGTTCCCAAATCCTCATCATGAGGTAGTATGGACCTACAAACAAAGGTCCTCCGAAAAGTATCCTTTGGAAATAATCATAATTTTGAAATTGGAAAACAAAAAAGTTGTGACCCAAGTTGATACATTCCATCCCTCCCCTAGGTTTCCATAACATCTTTACTTTAGGATGGAGAAAGTTATAACTTACTGTCTTTCCAAATGTTTTAACAATGATCGCATTTCTCTAAGGGCTCTTACCATATTTTTCTCCTCCCGTGACAAGAGAATGTTTGGGATATCATCTTTCTTCTCAGACTCCTTATCAGAGTTTCTTCATCAAGAAAAGTTGGTTGGTTTGCCAATGAGAGAGAGAGATTCATGTTTTCTCCCATAAGTGAATCTCGATAAGACATAGGACTATTATGGTGATTCTCCACTGTTTCTTGGTCTGGAGACTTAAACTCTCCATTTTGGTTCTCTTTTTAGACTTATGATCTTCAAATCATCTTCCTATGAGTAGCATTGAGATAGTGAACTGGTTCTTTCTGTCGAGAGCATTTTTGTTGAGCATTCCATCAATGGGGACATTAGTGATTAGACATTGAAGAGCCAAACCCCTCACCCCCCCCAACACCTTTTCCTTTTTGTTTTTGTTTTCATGTTTCTTGGACTACCGACAACCCTTATGCTTGTTTTTGGGGCCTTTTTTGGATTTATAGTGAGCATAGGATGCACTCGGATTTTAGTTGTGTAGTTACAAGCTAAAGAAATGAACTAGTTTATGTAGAAAATAAAGGAACGATTTGGTATTTTTTTCACTATTACTTTATAAAAATACAGCCTTATTTGTAGGATATAAATAGCTGAAGAGACATACCTCAAACTCGACCTGAACTCGACCTGGCAATTCGTGTCTGTAATTCGTTTTTGTGTTATGTAAAATCATGTTTGTGTCGTGTAAAACGCGAAAATTTCGTGTTAAAATTCGTGTCGACACGGAAAATCAAAAACTTTATTTTTAGTATTTAACCTATTCGTATATGATTTTTACTTAATTTTAACCTGTCACCTTTGTGTCTTTTATTCGTATTGTTTTCGTGTCGTGTCATCGTGTCATGTCTATGGTTGCCAAATCTACCTCAAATAGCTAAGTTATTCTAAAACAGAAACTAAATTGCTGCAGGGATATTCTCCTAAAGACCAAGGAGAATATCTACTAGAAAAGTATAACTATTGGAGAGTTATCTCTCCTGAAAATCAGGGAGATTATCTGCCAATAAAGGAGAGAAATCCTCCTCTAGAATTCTACACTCCCCCTCATGCTGGGTTATGATTGTCAATCATGGCCAGCTTGGACTTCAAACTATCAAAACCGTTTCGTGGTAGGGCTTTGGTGAGAATATCTGCAGTTTGGTAGCTTGTAGGAATGTAGACCAACTTAATCAAACCTCCTCCTAACTTTTCTTTAATAAAATGATAATCAATCTCCACGTGCTTTGTCCGGTCATGGCGCATTAGATTCTTTGCAATGTTTATAGCTGCCTTGCTATCACATTGTAACACCATAGGACTGCTCATAGGCACCTTTAATTTTCTTAACATTCGCTCCAGCCATATTCCCTCACATATGCCATAACGCATAGCTCTTAATTTAGCCTCAACACTGCTCCTAGCTACCACTGTTTGTTTTTTACTTCGCCATGTGACCAAGTTACCCCACACATAGGTGCAGTATCTCATGGTTGATCTTTGGTTTTCTAGAGAACCAGCCCAGTCTGCATCAATAAGAATTTCAATACCCTTATTTGTAGTCTTCTTAAAGTACAATCCTTTTCTTGGACTATTTTTGAGGAACCGAAGAATTTGTAGTACAGCTTCCATATGCTTTTCAGTTGAACTATTCATAAATCTGCTAACCCTTTCTACTGCAAACCAGATGTCTGGTCTGTTGTGAGCTAGATATATAAGTTTCCCTACTAGCCTTTGTTACCTACCCTTGTCCGTCAAAGAACTCACTTCCTCCATCTCAAATTTTCTTGTTGGATCCATGGGGGTATCAATTGGTTTGCAGCCAAGCATCCTAGTTTCCTTTAAGAGGTCAAGAGTATACTTTCGCTGGGAAATCGAAATGCCTTCTTTTGATTGAGCCACCTCCATGCTGAGGAAGTATCTAAGCTGACCCAGATCTTTAATCTCAAATTCTTATGCCAAGAAACTCTTCAAATGGTCTATTTGTTCTGTGTGATCATTGGTGAAGATAATGTCATTGACGTAGACTATTAGGATGGCTTTTTTTTCCATCAAGAGAGCTTTTAATAAACATAGTGTGGTCTGTTTGACATTGAATGAACCCGTGTTTCTTCACCACCTTAGTCAACCTTTAGAACGAAGCACGAGGAGATTGTTTAAGACCACATAGGGACTTTTGGAGCTTACACACTCGGCCAGAATTTTCTTGAGTTTCAAAACCATGTGGAACTTCCATGTAGACTTTCTCTTCCAGATCACCATTCAAGAATGCATTTTTGACATCTAGTTGATGGAGAGGCCAGTCTAAATGAGCTGCAAGTGATAACGAGACACAAACTAAGTTTAGCTTGGCAACAGGGGCGAACGTCTCCTCATAGTCAATGCCATAGGATTGGGTGAATGCTTTATCAACAAGTCTATCTTTGAACCAGTTTACACTCCCATCTGCATTATGCTTAATAGAGGAGACCCATTTGCAGACAACTGGTTTCTTCTCTATTGGTAGATCAGTAATTTCCCAGGTTGAATTCTTCTCGAGGGTTAGGATTTCTTCCATGAGCGCTGCCTTCATTTTGGATGAGTAAGCGCTTCTTGCACATTCTTAGGAATCTATATTTCTGTTAAAGAGGTCACAAATGCTCTAAAGTTGGGAGACAACCTGTCATATGAGATAAAGTTTCCAATAGGGTGTTGGGCGCATGATCTTACACCTTTTCTCAAAGCTATTGGTTTGTTAAGATCATTAGTAGTCTCAACCAAAATTGTTTCAGTAGGAGTATTAGAAGTGTTACTTGTGTGAGTTTTTTGAGTTTCAGGACCCAGTTCAGATTTTTAGTTTTGCCGTGACAGTGTGTGGTCCTTTGTCTCCCTTTGAGTTTTATGTTTCCTAGAATAGAGAAGTAATTCGTTTCCTTTCACCTGTGTAGTAAGGTCAGGGTCAAGGTTATTTGAAGAATCAGGTTGTGGTGTGGTGTTTAGCTCAAGGTGTGGCTTAACCAAGTTGGGAACTAGTGTTGGAAAAAGAAAGGACGAGGAAGGCTCAGGTTCAAGAAACTTAGTTCTATCCCAAAGATGATATTCCCTGGTGAGCGGGCTCTCCCCCTAAATGTCAGATTTGGGATAATATGGTTGATCTTCAAAGAAAGTGATATTCATGGAGTTATAAAGTTTCTTTGTGGCAGGGCGATAGCATTTGTAGCTCTTTTGGTGTGGGGAATAACCAAGAAAGATATATTTTGTGGCTCTTGGGTCTAACATACTACGATGTTGTTAATGGATGCAGACAAATGTTGTGCAACCAAAAAACTTTGAGAGGAATGTTAGATAGAAGACGAGTGTGAGGATAGGTGGTTAGGAGTTTATTGCGTGGAGTCTGGAAGTTTAACACACAAGATGGCATCCGGTTAATAAGTTAGGTGGCTGTGAGAATTGCCTCTCTCTAAAACTGGTTTGGAACATGTGTTGTCATCATTAAGGATCGAGCAACTTCCAGGATATGCCTATTCTTACGTTCAGCCACTCCATTTTGTTGAGGAGTGTCAACACATGAACTCTGATGTATGATGCCTTGCTCTAGTAGGTATGAGCCAAGTTTTGGATGGAAATATTCCCTTCCATTGTCTGTTTTAAGAACTTGAATTCTTCCTGGAATTGTGTTTGTATCATATTGCTGAAATTCTGAAATCTTTGTCCCACTTTGGATTTTTCTTTCATCAAATAGAGCCAGGTGATCCGTGTGTGACATCGATAAACGTGACAAACCATCTAGAACCTATGATGTTATTTATCCTAGACAGTCCCCAAATGTCACTATGCATCATTAAGAAAGGGTGAGAAGGCTTATAGGATTGATTTGGATAGGAATTACGGTATGTTTAGATAGTTGGCAAACTTCACACTGAAAGGACTTTTCATGATTATTGATCAAAGGGGGAAAAAGTTTTCTTAGATACACAAAGTTTGGATGTCCTAATCAATAGTGCCATAACATTACAGCACTATCCTTAGAAGCTACACAAGAAATCTTTTGGGCTGTCTTTTCAAGGCACATTAACTTTCAAAGGATAGAGAACCGCACACATTCTAGCCTTGCCAATCGTCTTCCCCGAGTCCAAAACCTAAAATTCACACATATTTGGAAGAAACTTAGTAACACAATTGAGATCCTTGGTTAACTTGTTTATAGACAGAAGATTGCAATCTAAATTTTGAACAAACAAAACTGAATCAAGTACTATGTCTTTACATATCACAACCGAACCTATACCAGCCACCTTAGAGTATGTTCCATCTGCAATTTATACCGTGGTATTATCATGACAAGCGGTATATTTATGAAACACCGTGGCATCTCCAGTCAGATGATCGGATGCCCTTGAGTCCGCAATCCAAGATGGTATATTTCCCCGTCTAGCATTAAGAGCTGTTAGGAAGTTACCTTTGTGTGCAACATTTCCCCTGCTATCTCTGTCTTGTGAAGAACAAGGTTTCCAGTCAACAGGTTTGCCATGAAGTTTCCAAAATGTCTCCTTAGTGTGACTAGTAATGGGAACAATATTACTTTCCAGTAAGCTAATAGTGTGAGTAACAGCAGGTTTAGGATTTGGCACAGTTTCAGAGGTGACACTTTCTGTGCCATTGGTTATGGCTGATCTTGGGTATTTGGCCATGGCTGTTATGGCTGATTTCAAGATTTTTAAGAGAAGAAATGGCCCAAATCTTGCTCTGATGCCATGTAGAAAATAAAGGAATGATCTGGTTTTTTTTTTTCACTATTACTTTATAAAAATACAGCCTTATTTGTAGGGTATAAATAGCTAAAGACACGTGCCTCAAGCAGCCAGGTTAATTCTAGAACAGAAACTAAATTGCTGCATGGATATTCTCCTAAAGATCAGGGAGAATATCTACTAGAAAAGGATAAATTACTGGAGAGTTATCTCTCCTAAAAATCAGGAAGATTATCTGCCAGTAAAGGAGGAGAGAAATCCTCCTCTAGAATTCGACAATTTATGATCTAAAGGTGTAAAATCACTTAATGTTTCTTTACTCTTCAACATTATTATTTTCACCTTAGCCAGTTTCGAAAACGTCTATGGTTGGTTCTTTTTAACACTTTCATCTAAAGCACAATTGTATTCATTGATTTTGACTTTGGCGTATTTAAACTTACGGGGTTTTCATTGTTTCCTTCAGAATAGGACATATATGATGTGGACTTACCAAGTTTTACACTTTTCGGCTTTAGGTTACATCAAACCATAGATCCACCGGCGATGATGGCCTGCTTTTTCGTCATGATTTTTACCCCTCGAAAGTGAGATGTTTTCCGGCTGTTTCCAACTTGGGAATCACTAGCAAACCAATACTCAGCCCTGAAATCATCACCCCAAGCCGGGGTCTTCACTCTCATTTCAGCTCTCTTTCAAAGCAGTTGATCTTTGTTCTCATCGGTGGATTTGAGTTATGGCATCCGTGGGCCTGTGGGGTTATCGGCAAGTACTGGAGGTGGTAAAACAATTAGAGTTTGGGTGGATTTAGGAAATTTTGGTAAAAGTCAAGTTTGCTGACCATCCAAGCAATATCATTGTGGAAAATGAGCAGCTTACCCAAAACCTTTTCACCGGTATCCCCCAGTCATTACCCAACAAAACTTTGGAAAGGAAATACCATATCACTATCAATGTCCAAAGTTTTTGAGTACCCAACTTTTTAAATCATATGCAAATACAAGAGTTGTTATGTTGTAATTTGTAGATGCTCAATTGTTTTGTTCATTCATCCATGTCAAAGTTCCAACCTAATCCACTTTGTGATATCTTAATCTTTTCTGGAGACAATACCCAACCCATATCCTTGCTTGTTTTCACTTGTATAATAATATGTTCGAGTTTTCTCAATAAAGTACAAACAGGTGCAATTGAAAAAGTAAGAATGTGACGAGGGGATAGAAAAGAAGAGAGGAACAAAAGTCAAAAGAAATATGACCTAATCAACGGATTATAGATATCAGCCGCCTTTAAGTATTAGTTTAAATGATCGATTTTCATTTTTAAAATGTCCGGTTTTTGCGAGGAAAGATGCCTCGGAAGGATTCACAGCATGGTGGCACCACTAGAAATTGTGGCAAGGAAAGAGCACCAACTTACAAACATACACACTTTCTATCTTCCAATCATTACAATAAACATACACACTTTCTATCTTCCAAAATTAATTAATAAATTATTTAGTAATAATATTGTATTAAACGTAATCATTGATAATTTTATTCATATTTTTTAATGCATAGAATGAATATATTATTTTACATAGTCACAACTCACAAGCGTTGTCGTCGGCAATAAAACTCATAGAATATTATTATTTAAGTCATCTGTTGGCAGGTTTTTTATCACCATGAGATAAAACAAAAGAAAAAATGTTCAAGAATTTAAAAGAAAAGAGGTTTGCACACGTCTTTTATCATTTTTATGTTTATCATATGTAATTGTCTTATCTTCATAAATACAAAAGAAGAAAATATCTGTTTCATTTAGGAAAGAAAAAAAATTCATAAATGAGTCAAATCTTATCTATTAATAACCAAAATTAATAAGAGTCTAATATGTCCAAACAAAAAATTAAAGTTAGTACTAAAATTGAATTATTATTATTATTATTATTATTATTATTTAGTTTTTTATACAAAATTTTAACTTCGCAAAATAAAATTTAAAAAATTGACACATATTTTAGTTTTATATATATTTTTTAATATACACTAATATCTATGTCTTTATGTTAATTCATTTTTTAAATTTAAAAATTCATTGATTGTGTATTTGATAATTTATTTATTATTATTTTATATTTGATATATTATAATGAATAATTTAAATTTCATAAATGAAATTAAAAAAATTATCACATATTACATTTATTTTTGATTTTTTTTATTTTTAATATATTTTAAAAAGATACATGTCACTTACTATTATTTCACTTATGAAATTTAAAATGATATATATAAATATAATATATTCAATAATATCTCTATTGTTATTATTTATTACGCCAAACAAAAAAAAATGAAAAAAATCCCAGGTGTCACCCACAATCCGCCACGCAAGATGGCAGCCTTCCTTTGACATATCTCACTCGCGTGGAAATGCATCACGCGTCACCATTTGTTTACGATGATTTTTAGTTTATTACGGCTCCAAAGCCTATCCCAAAAAGCCAGCGCAAGCATTTCCCAACCCAATCCAATCGCCTATTTATACACGCGTTTTCCCTCACCAAACTCTCTCATTCTCGGGCTTCCAGCTCTGCCGTACTTTTGCTATTTACCAATTACCCCTTTATTTTTTTTATTTTTTGTAATTTCAATTCTCATATCTTTGTTCTTGTTCTTCTTCTATGGTGTTTTTGTTGTTGGTTTAACCGACTCTCTGAAATCTCGCGGATCTTCATTTTACTCGCATTCTCTTTTGGACCCTGGTTTTTCTCGCATATGAGGCTGAAGGAAGAGTTTTCTCATCACCCCGACGACGACGACGAGGAGGAGGAAGAGGAACCCAAAACCATGTCGCTGTGTTCCACAGGAGCTTTGCAGCAACAACAACAACAGAAAAACTTTGTTGTTGTCGGTTATGCCCTTACTTCTAAGAAAGTTAAGAGCTTTTTACAGCCAAAGTTCGAAGGTTTAGCCAGGTGAATCTTGGGACTCTCTCTTTGGTTCTGAATTTTGCCTTTTTGGGCACGTTAATTTCCGCTTCATCGGTGTTGGAATCTGAAGTGTGGATTCCAAGAGTGAGAATATGCTGCCGTTTGATGTCGTTGTCGTTTTGGTTGTGTGGGAAATGAAGCAATTTATATGATTGTTGGCTCTCGTCCTGTCCCCAGGGGTTAGGTGCTTGACATTTATCTTTCTCGGGCAAGGTTCGAGAGCCAGTAGAGAAAGGAAATTGAAAGCAAATATGATTGTTATATCAAGCTGTTTTAACTCCAACAAGTCAAAGGATTTTATTCTATGACTGTCGTTTATGCTGATTATAATGCATCATTTTCAGTATTTATTTGGAAATAATGCATGAAGATTTATATATTTATTTGGTAATGGTATATTGTTTATTGAATTTGCTACTGTCATTACCCAAGTGTATAGTTTTTTAAGTTAGGAATGGAAACGAATGTAAACTAAAAGAAGGAAAGGAAAGGTACATGTATTTTTATTTGTATAGTTAAAAATATAATCATAACAATTTTTGTTTGATTAAACATGAAAAAAATTGATTCATTATAATGTTTTTTTCAATTATAATTTTTTTTATTTTAAATTTTATAATATAATAAGTTTAAATTTAACATTTCACCTGTTAACATTTTTTTCGAGTTTTTTTTTCCTTCTCGTTTATCCTAAATTAGGGTTTTAAAAAAATTTAACAGATAAAAAAAAAAACAAAAAGTGCTTACTCCTTCTCTCTTCTTGTTCCCTAAGTAAAAAATTTTTCCAAACAAGAGAAATGATCCTTTCTTTTCTCGTACCCAACCCCAATCCAAACATAGGTGAAACTGTCTCCATGGCTATGCGGCAAGTTTTTTTTTTTTAATCTTTTGATTCTGTGCCTGCAACGTCATCCTCAGCTGATATTAAAATATGGGTCCTTTCCCGTTGAGTTTCTTAATGAAGGGATTGAATTTTACTGTTATCAACTAAGCCTCAGTTACTGTTGATGTGTTGTTTCTTTCTTTTTTGTAACTGTGTAAAATGTTGGAAATGGAGCAGGAATAAGGGGATATTGTTTGTTGCAATTGATCAAAGCAGACCTCTTTCGGATCAAGGTCCTTTTGATATTGTATTGCACAAGGTTAGTCTATATTTCTTTGCATGTATAACTGTCTTTCAGTGCTCTTTCTTTCCTAAATTTCGTGATGAAATGAGAAGAAAAGGGTGCAAACAGGCACTTGTGCATGCAGACTCTTACTTAACATGACTTGTTTTTGTTTCTGATGCAGTTGACGGGAAAAGAATGGCGCCAGATTCTTGAGGTTGGTACAAATTCTAGATCCTATAATTTGTGTTTTATTTTGAGTAGAGAATGATGGATGTTTTGGAATGATCGAGTGTGAAGCCACTTTTGTTTGATATATTACGCCATCCTTTTGATGTGTTTTTACATGTGAGGAACCGAATATCCTGTGGTTGGCGTCAGACAATTATTTGTGCTTAAATCTCATGAGTGGCTGACATAATTTGCAGACTGCTTGCTCTTTCCTTGCTCATGAAACATGACTTGATAATTGAGGTCGAGGCCTTAAGCTTCCAGCAAGTGAGGATGTTTCTACTTCCATGGTCAGCTAGCTGATTTTTCAGGTTTTCCTTGGCATTACCTGCAAAACAACTTTTGCATTGTTTTGAATGGCTTCATTTGTCCTGGGTACATTATTACCCCTTTTTGTCCTGACAAAATCCTAGGAAGTGTAGGATATGGTGTATCTTTAGTATTTTCTATATCATGCTTGAGGACTAGATTTGGCGAGTGATTCCCTCCTTTAGTCCGTTTTTGGTTTGAGGAAGTGACTAGCAAAAGGATTAGCTTCTCTTAGTTGCAAATATCCAGTATGTTTTCTAGAATTACAGCAACAAACCTTCTGATCTTTGCTAGATTAAGGTTCCGACGTTCAACTTTATGATCAGTTGTGCATTGGAAGTTGGATATTGCTGTTTTTATTTTATGGAAGATAAACATATATGTTTTAGAAGAACAAATCTGAATTTTGGTAGCATATCTATGTTTAGAATTATAGATTTACAGGTATGGGGTATCAGCTGCTGCTTAAATCATGATCCTGGCTTAGTTGGATCTAATTCTAGAATATGAGTTCAATTTGTAGCCCATTTGGTTCAATTTTTCTTTTCCAATTCTATTTCGAGTCAGTCTTTCTTTAGGATATAACTGTAGGTCCTGGTACTAATTCTAGTACTTGACTTCATGTTAAATAAGTTGTACTGATGCAAGACTTTTGTACAATCAGGTTTTATTTGTTGTAAACTTTTGTATGGTTAGCTGGTATTGAGGTTGATTTTCAAATGGCTTCATGAGTTTTATGTCACTTAAATCATAAGAGAGTTTCTCAATTTTCGTGGTCTGTTTTTGCTGTTATTTAATGGGGTCCTACATGAGTTGTTGCTTTGCTTTCTTAGTTGTTGTCTAGCCTGGATGATTCTGATTTCAACTTTTAAAAGTTCAGTGTCAGCATGACTTTAGGTGGATGACATTCGTATGTTGCAATCAGAGGATGATGTGTGATTCACAGTGCCCAATGGAAACAAAAATTAAAATATGCCTTGTGAGTTTGTATGATTGTCTGACTAGATGGTATACATGAGCCAGGAATTATGAAGTATGCTAGGTGTCTCTTTTAAAGGCTTTTCTTATGGATAGAATGAATTAAATTCTTATGAAGGAAATTGCAAAATGGAGAAAGTGAAAAACAGGGATTATGAAGTTTTTTTCTTTTCTTTCTGGCTAAAGGATTATAAAGTATTTGGTTTTGGACAATAGTAGGCCTTTGGGATATTAACTGCTTTTTTAGAAAAATGGCCGTCACAAAGCTATCTGTCTGCTAATTGACATTTGTTTTGAGACCAATCCATCTTAACATTTTCTCACCTATAACTGCAGGAATATAGACAAACACATCCAGAAGTCACAGTTCTTGATCCTCCTGATGCTATACAGCATTTACGTAACCGCCAATCAATGCTACAATGCGTTGCAGATATGAATTTATCTGACTCCTACGGTAATTTGTGCCCTTTTTTTGTTGATATTAGAACCAATGAGAGAAGGCTTTCTTCATCCTCTCTCACCGGCGACTTTTTCGCTTTTGATGAAAGGTTTACAAATGAACTCCCATGCTTATCAACAATGAATGTTAATATATTACCATGCAGGGAAAGTTGGTGTTCCCAGGCAGTTGGTCATTAAAAGAGATGCATCATCCATTCCTGATGCTGTAGCCAAAGCTGGATTGACACTGCCACTTGGTATGCACATGCTGCGATGTTTATTCTAATATGTTGTACCATTCTATAGGGTCTATTTAAGTTATACATAGTCTTTGGTATGTTGGCATTAGGTTTAAGAATATGTTTCATGTGGTCTGTATGTCACCTGTGAGATCGTCATGGACTGATGATGGACTTGAATCATAAAAAGTATAGAAATGCTTTCCCTAGCTCATGCTCCCAAATCATGTAATTTATTTTTAGAGTTTCATGTTTTCCCTTGGTCTGGTCCTATTTGCATGGTAATTCTCTGAACCAACTTGCATATTCTCATCAATTCAGTTGCAAAACCATTGGTTGCTGATGGAAGTGCGAAGTCGCATGAATTATCACTTGCTTATGATGAGTTCTCTCTCCAGAAACTTGAGTCTCCACTTGTTCTTCAGGAGTTTGTTAACCATGGTATACAACTGCGATTTTTGTAGAGACTAACAGTTTTTTAGCTTCAATGAGCAATGCCTAACTGCTGTACCGCTTTTTTTTTATGTCTGCAGGAGGTGTTCTTTTCAAGGTTTACGTTGTAGGAGAAGCAATAAAAGTTGTCAGGCGCTTCTCTTTACCTGATGTAACTAAAAGAGAGCTCTCAAATTACGCTGGTGTTTTCCGGTTTCCTCGGGTTTCTTGTGCTGCTGCTTCTGCAGATGAAGCAGATTTGGACCCTAGTGTGGCTGGTATTTTTCCCTAAGAATACCCTTTCTTCTTTGCTAGTATTGCGATTCTTCTTGTTTGTCTTTTGATACTTGAATATTTGATCATGTGATTGTATTTGGTGTTTGTTTGAAGTAATTTTCAAAGGTTGAACTTCCGTTGATTATGGCTTTTCAGTTAATTTCATGCAACACATGGGTTATGTACAAGAGGCTGCTTTTAACTGTGCTGAAGTGTAAAGGGCTGCCTTAAGCCATGCCTTTAGGTTCTTTGTCAGCCTTCTAACGTATGTTTTTCCTTACTTTACAGAGCTTCCTCCTCGCCCTTTACTTGAAGGACTAGCCAAAGAACTTCGTCGACGGCTGGTAATTTTTTAAAATTTGACTATTAGTTGGTCTGTACATATAACAGTCTGTGAATTAATTTTGACATATATCTATGCAATTTTTTTTTTGTCATATGTAGGGTCTTCGCTTATTTAACCTAGACATCATCCGGGAACATGGAACCAGGGATCATTTTTATGTCATTGACATTAACTACTTTCCTGGCAAGTGTAACTTCCATTCTCTAAGCATCACGGTGCCAGTTTTTGACCTGGTTTAAACTTTAAAGCCCATTTTACTCTTTGTTGAAAGCACCTTGCCGACATACTGACTTGCTCTGCATTTGCCTCTGAAAATATTGCAGGGTATGGGAAAATGCCTGGGTATGAACATATATTCACAGACTTTCTCTTGAGCCTCGTGCAGAGCCAATGCAAGAAAAGATTATGCTAGTAACTTTCTGAAAACCTTCAGGAATCAATGGCATGCTGTTCAAACTCCCCATCAGATGGTCTGAATAATCATATGCAAGATGATGGTTTCGTGCTTGTTTCATTACCTTGTATAGCATCGTGTGATTCCTGCTAGCGGCTGGAGGAGGGGGCATTTCAAAGCACAAAAGATCCCAACCTCCAAATTCTGTAATTGCATCAGGCTGGTAGGATTGTTCCTACTTAATAGTTTATGATGTAAATTAAACAGCTCTTTGGAAATCAGCTTGTGGAGCTCCATTCTTTTGTTTTACTTTGTAATGACCCTTTTGCTGTTACATGTAACATTGTAATTACCCTTTTGCTGTTACATGTAACATGGTGATAGAAGTGCACTTGTGAAATCACATCTGATGTTTCTTCAATACACATTGTTTTGTTCCTTGCAATTTTTAAACGGTAGCGTTGTTGATTAGAACAAGAATCCTTTGTCTTCGGAGGTTCCTAGCCTTGCATTTGCATTAGCGGAAAAGATTTCATGATTTAAAGACTTTCAAATCACGAAAAAAACAACTTTTATTGTTGCATCACAACTGTCTAGGATAATGCAATACCATTTAACTCCTTTGAGCTTGATTGTTATCGAGAAAGAGCTATCCATTCGGCAAAGTCTCTGACTGTTAGGATACAGTTCTATGTCCCCAACAGCCATGAAATCTGTCTATATCAGAATGCTAAATTCTTAATTTCAGTGATGAAAGAAAGCTGAATTCTTATTTTCAGTGAGAAAGTTGGACCCTTGAAATTTTCAATTATAAAAAGATTGTAATTTGGAACTAAAATAAACAATGGCAAATTCACCTCGAAATTTAAGACAGGTTGAAAACAGAGATATTCATCAGAGTCCATTCAGTTTTGCAAGTTCATATCATTCAAACATGAAGCCCATAGCAAAGAACAAAAACCCAGAAAACCAAACAAGAAATCCTCAAACAAATACGACACAACCGACAAAATGATAAACACAAAACTACCCACTTGAAACAGGTGGCTGTAAAGCAGAGCCAGCGAGATCAGCCTCAGCAACACCAGCAACAGCATCGCCTCCGTCATCGGCACCACCGCTCGAAACCAGGGTCCAATCAGGAGGGAGCGGAGGCAAAGGAGCGTAAACGGTGGGTTTCCGCCTTATGTCCCATGGCTGCGTCTTGCGTGGCCTTGTCTTCATGTGATGCTTCGTTGCCTTCTTCTGCGGCCTCGATGAGCATTCTATCACTAACCCAGTACCGCCATTAGAAATTGTTGATGATGGGAAACTACGTGGCTTGAATGAAGGTACAGAGAAGATGGTGTTGGGAAGAAAGGTGAATTTGGGAAATGAAATTACGGAAATTAATGGCATTTTTTCTTCTGTTGGGCTTGGATTTGCTTTTGGTGGTTCTTTTTACCTTTGTACATAAAACAGAGAGGGTGAAGAGAAAACGAGCGTCTCCGCGCCTTTCCTTTTGGATTACATGCGTCATCCTTTGCGCTTTCGCTTTTCCTCCTTTGCACTATGATTCACAATGAGTGAATTTCAATTACCTTCGTCTCTCAAGGTTTGGTTCTTGTAAATTTAGGGTAAACATGGTATAAAATAATTCAAAAAAATCTAAAAATAATACAAATTAAAATTTTGAAAATAATTATATATGGATGTGAAAAAAAGTTCAAAAAAACAATTTACTATTTGACATGTCTATGTGAATTGTAAAACGATAATTTTTGTATTTGATGCCATTTAATACAAAATAAAGATATGAATTATTAAATCTACATTTGACCTTTGGATCAAACCAATTAGATATTTGCTTCATGTATGTTTTAGAAAAATATGTAAGCCTATAATAATCACACTTGATATAATGATTATTATCTCTTTTTAGTGGGGATTAAACGTAAAATTCGATTTTTTTGTTTTTTTTTTTTTTGGGTAATTTTTATGAACATACAAAAAGTTTGTCCATCCATATTATTATAAATTTAATGATAATTATTCAATACATTGTTAGTGAAATTTTTAAATTCTAATAGCTAGACGCTTGTGGAATTTAAAGACTCCACAGGCAATGTATCATCCTAAATTTGATTTGATGATAATATGTGAATTCATAAAAAATAATTTAATAATGACATATTAGTATTTTATTTTTAAGTATGATTTAAAATCACTTCTTTATAAATCATAATTGCACCTTTGTTTTTATTTATTTTTACTTTGTTCTCTTTTATGTTATCTAAATATGTAACAATTTCTTAATATTTATTTAAACAATAAAATTATTTATGGATTTACTTTCGCAGTCAAAACTAATTTATGAGAATGCTACTATATCAAATTAAATCCAAAATTTTTCAATATCACAAATCTACTAGCTGCCAACAACTGTTTGACCAAATAGTTAAAGAAAAGTTATGACATATTGTAAGTTTTAGATTCGAATATAAGTAATCCCACCATCATTTCTAATTATCAAATATTTCCCTTATAACAAAAAAAAATCTACTAACCAAATTTATTATCCCAATAAATTCTATTTTTAAGGGGAAATTGAACTTGAAACTTTGAAATCTAGTCTAATATGTATCATATTACAATGTACATAGCAAATTTGGTAATGATATCTACATAAATGTTTACATGGACATTCTCTTTGAATGACAAGAAAGCATTCACTAAGTTCATGTCCACCTAAGTAGCTAAGTCAAAAGAAACCACAACAAACTTTTCCAATTTTTCACTTCCTTAAAATTTCTCTAAATGCTAAAATTTTTTAATCTTTTTTTAAAGATCTTAAAATAATTTTAAATACTATCTAATCCAAAAATATTAAAAAATATAACTTTAATATTATCTATTTATAAAATTAAATAAAAAATTTGTTGATATGTATTTATATTATAAAATGAATAATTTTAATTTATTTAAAAAATATTTTATTAATCAAACTGAACAGTGTAAAAGTAAACTATCAATATTTAAATTTGTTATTTTTTAAATAAATAAAATTTATTTAAAAAATATATAAATTAACGAATATATATGCACATATGTTTACATACATATTTAAATAGGTAAAATCAATTCATGCATTAGACGAAAAAATAAAAGGTGTTATCTTTTGAAAATAATCGTGCAGTGCAACCTTAGCTTTTACTAGGAAGTTGATATTAAACACATTCACAGCCCATTTGGTTGGACAGAAAATTCATTCCGTTCGACTTCAATTTTGATTGGATCACACGTTCAGTTGATTGGTTCATTCATAAAATTTGGATTCCTCAAAATTGTGCATTCCAATTCTTTGAGATATGCTAATATTTTGTTTTCCTAGCGATAAAGAATTTGTAACTTTTTTTACCCAAAAAAAAAATTGTAACTTTTTTTTTATTATTATTATCAAGCTTCTCCTTGAAGCATTTTATCAGTTTACAGTCAAATCAAATCAATACCTAAAATGGGCGGGGCGGTGCGGTCTAGGTAGATATGGGCCTGAGTGGGTTAAGCTAAAAACAGGTTAAATGTTATATGTTTGATCCGTTTTTAATACGGATCGAGCCGGTTCACGAGTCAAGTGTTTTTTAAATAAAAAATAATAAAAATAAAATAAAATATTAAAAAATTATTAAAATTCACATATAAAATACAATCTAAATACAAATACAATTTACTTACAATATTTTAAAATAAATAATTACAATATTAAAAAAACATAAATTTCTATTAAATATTAAACTCTTCCAACATTTTTTTTTACTATCATACATATAATGTCATTGTTTGAATTCAAAGTAAAATTACATGAATTCATTTTTTTGCTAGAATACAATAAAATCATGTTATGTATTATTTTGTAAGAAATAAAAATACATTAATAATATAATTAAAAAAACTAATTATATATAAAATTAAAAAGGGTCTAAACGGGCCGACCCGCGAGTTGGCCTATGCGGATTGTCAGCCGCGCGGGCCAATCCGTAAGGGGCCTAAAAAAATATAACCGGCCCTTAAAAAGCCCACTGATTTAACGGATCGACCCACGAGCTTTGACCTGTTTTACACCCTTACCTTTGTCTCTTATTTCTTTCTTTCTTTTGGCTTCTTTTGCTGCATTCTCTTCGTGCTTTCTCCGTTGTTTTATTCAAAGTTGTTAATACCATATTGGTTACTGGTCGGTACATGTCAGTTTTGACAATTCAATACACTTGAGTTGATTTTTCATACCAGTTTTGGTACCAGGTAATATTGACTGATTTCATGAGTTTTGAGTGGTTTCAATCGATTTCAGTGAAATTCAATGTTTTGGTTAGTACGTAAAAATTAAAAGAAAATTGGATTTTTTATTATTATTCTAATATTGCATTAAAACTAATAAATACACAAACAATGAATTAAGTAAATGCATTAACAATTTTAACAATTTTAACCATAATTATTATTTGTTGTACAAGTAATTTTATTAATTTTATACTTATCATTATCAATGTTGAATGTTTTATGTATTTATTTTATTTATTATTAACAACAGTATTATATGTATGAAAAATTTATAAATATTATTAAATTAAACAAAAAAACTAAAATAATACATCGAAACAACTGATACCGATATATCTCATTATAAAAATAAAAAACGAAATGCTTTCCAATACGAAATTTACAACCTTGGTTTTATTCGTTGTTTTCTCTGTTGGTTTGGAGCCACAGGAAAAAAAATGCTGGCTAGGGAAGAAACGATGGAGAGAAATCAAGAGGGCCTTTATTGTCTAAAGAGAGAAAAGGGTAGGGAGATGAGGATGAAATGAGGGAGGAGAGAATTCTTGAGGGTCTTTTTGGTTTAGAGGGAGAGAGGTGAAGAGAGATGAGGAAGAAACAAGGGAGGAGAGAGAAAGAAAAGATAAAAAGCAAAGAAAATGAAAAAAGAAAAAAAGTTGGAAAATTAATTTTTTTATTAATTTTTTTTATAATTTGTATGTTAATTTTATTTTTATTAATGAAATATGAAATTTTTGTTTTTTATCAATTAATTATTAATAATTAATATTAATAATAAGAAAAAAATTAATTAATAATTAAATATTCTTAATTAATAAATAAAATTAATACTTCATAATTGATCAAAAGAATTCATAAGAAAAAATTAATAGTTATTTTTAATTACTAATGAATTTTTATTTAATTATAATTAGTGTTATAATAACTTATAATTAATTTAATAAAAGAGTAAAATGATATTTTAGACTTATTCCAACCATATTCTTTGAACGAAGCTAAAATATTAATACAAATTCAACTATATTATATTCCAATGAAAAGGTGGCAAATGGGCCGGTTCAGACTGGTTCGGTCCAGGTTGTCTTCGAGTTTGGATTTTTTCAAGTTTGGGTTATTTCAGATTAAGGTTTTTTCGGGTTTGTTTACTTTCAGATTCGGATTTTTTCGATTTCGAGCTTTTTCGAGTTCATTAACAGGACATATTTAGTAGGCTTAGTTCAAATTATTTTGAAATTTTATAAGTTATAAATTTCTTTTTATAATTTTGAATGTAATAATTAATTCAATTTTTTATATAGTTAAATAAAAATATAATAGAAATGCCAAACTAAAGTTAAATTTTATATAAATATAAATTTTTACATTTTAATGTTTTTATTGCTTGACAATGATTTTATTTAATTTCCTACGATATTCATGTTTTTATAAAATATATAATTATATATTAATAATTATATAAAAATTTATTTTTTAAGTGAGCCAAAAATATATATAGTAAAACTAAAGAAAAGTGAAAATTCAAAAATATTAGCTCCAATGCATAAAAAACAAAATGATTTCAAATAAATAACTAACAAATTATAAATAAATCACACTAAATAATCAAACAATTATATGTGTGATAACCATAAATTTTTCATTTATTGGAAATAAGGAATTTTGGAAATTGGTGAAATAAATAAATAGAATTGAGAAAGGAACGGATGGTGGAAATCCGAGTGAAGGAAGTTAAATTGGAAATAAGAATATTTGGAAATTCGGAAAATAATAAAAGAGGAGATTTAATTTGGATAATGGAAAATCCAAATTAAATAAGAAAATAAGAAATAAAAGAGAAATATATTTATATAATTATAAATTATATAAATGTATTTTTATACAAATACATATGTACTGAAATACTATAAAGTATATATTAATATACAGTGGTATATTTATATATATACTATTTTATTAATTTAAATAGTACATATGTATACAAGTATAATATTTTATGTATATATAAATATATATATACATACATATATGGAAAATGTAAATGTTATTTTACATTAAAGTTTATATGTATATATATTGTAAATACAATATATATTGTATTATAACATTTTATATAAATATGTATATAAATGTTATTTATTTAAAGTATATAGATATATATAATATATATATATTTTAATACACAACATATATATATATATCTAATTAAAAAAAAGAAAACAAAGGAAGAATCGGGAGAAACCCGATCTTCCCCGATGAAGAAGCCGACCACGTCGGCCGGCCAAAAGAGAGGAAGAGGCGAGGCGAGGCGAGAGATGTCGCCGGTGAACCCAAGAGAGGAAGACGAGACGACCGGCGACGGAAAACGGAAGAAGCAGAGTCGGAAAACGAAGGAAAACTGACGGAAACCGAAAGAGAAAGGAGAAGAAGAAAACGGCGGTGCCGGCCAGTCTTGGCACCGCCACAGCCACCTCGACCTCGGCGGAGGTGAGGGGAAGGAGAAGAGAGCCACCGATGAGGCCAATGATGGCGGAGGAAGGCAGACGGAGGAGGAGAAGAAACCGAGGGAAAACCGAGTAGATCCGCCGTCGTGTCGTCGAACTAGACCGAACGGAGGCCATCGGTAGCTTCGTCGTGCCGTCGGCCAGCTGAAGAGCCACCGAACCGTCGGAGAACCGGCCACCGGAGAAGAACCAGCGGTGAGGGGGTGACCGGTTCGGCTGGGAAGAAAGAAAAGGAAAAAAGAAAAAGAAAAAGAAAAGAAAAGAAAAAAGGGAAAAAAAAGAAGAGAAGAAAGAGAAAGAGAAAAAGGAAATTCCGAGAATTTGAAAAATTCTCGAGAATTCGAAAATTACGAGAAATCCCAAGAATTATGGGAATCGGTAAGAAATCCCTAAAAATGTCAAATTATTTAAATAATTTATTTATTTAAATAATTATGGAAAAATTCTAAATTTTAGAATTTAATTTCCAGAAAATTCCCTCGATAACCTAGTCGATGGAATCGGGCGAGGCGAACACGGGAGCGACCTTCGAGAGGCAGTCGTCGACCCGAAACAGGTAAGGGAGACATGTGCCGCCTGTAAGGATATTCGGCCACATGTTTTAAATTATGCATTTAATTTATAAATGCAATTTATAATGATTAGTTTTGAAAATTGTTGTGATTTATCGGTTTCAAATTGGGGTGAAATACCAGTTGAGAAATATAAACTGTATTTTTCGTGCAGGAGGCTAGCCAAATAGGCAGTCGTTATACTGCCGAAAAATTATCAAAAAATTACTGAAATTTACCGAATATCACCGAAAACCAAAATAAAAGATTTGATTTCACGTGAATCGGTTTTCGGGTACGAAAATCGAGAAATTAAGTAAATTTCATAAAACATGAATATAGTGATATTTAATTTTAAAATATTCATGTTTTCAAGTATGGTGAAAAGGAAATCACCGAAAATTCACCGGTAGGTGATATTTCACGTGAAACGAGATGAAAATGAAAAAGAGTCGAAGTGAATATTTTTATAAATATTCTTAAATATTCACTTGATTTAATATAAAACCTTTATGGTTTTAATTGTGAGATAAATAATTATATAAATTCCATAAAAGTTAAGAAATGATGAAAAACTATGATTTCGAGACTAGAGGTCTCTATACGTTTTTTTAAAAAGAAACATGGTTACGGGATTTATGAATTTGGAAAAAATAAATATTTTATTTTTCATAAATTATTGAAAAACCATGTTTTCAAGTGAAAGCACGGAAAAGCGTGCATACGTGTTTTACGGTGGAGAAAAGACAGTTTTGCCCTTCTATACTTTTAGTGATGATTTTGCAAACTGTCTTCATCGTATGGAAAACATGATATATACATTTATGAAATAATTTGAAAATTGTTATTTATTTTATAAATTTCATAAAGGTGATTATATTTACATGTGAGCCTTATGGATATTTGATTTACGGTGTTTAAAAAACCATAAAGGCTATGGTACGGTTTATACTGTTTTGAGACTTTAGGCCTTGAGTTCATGCATTATTATTCATGTAATTGCGTGACCCACTTGGGGCGGTGGCTCGGGTCGATGGACCAACAGGTGCACCTCAGGGCGTCACAAGGCTGATGGACCCGCCAAGTCATCAAAGGTCTCGAGGTCACCTGGCAAGTGGACCCGAGGACCACCTATAGATTATGGCCATAGATCTAGCCGAGATAGCCGTGAGGGGCGATGGCCTACGGGTGCACCCCAAAAGCGGATGACCTGTGTTCCTGAGGGAACAATGAGAGCATAATTTATTTGATGCCTAGTCTCACACACTAATTACTGTTTACTGAAAAGATTTACGGAATCCTATTTACTGTACTGTTTACTGTGCTGATCACTGATTACTGTTTACTGATGAAAAATCGTAACAAAATACTGTGTTTACAGAACTGTATTGTGCACTGAAATGGTAGCCACCGATTACTGTTTTACTAAACTGAAAGCTACCATTTACTGTTTACTGAACTGAAAGCTACCGTATACTATTTACTGAATTGGTAGCTACTGTTTACTGTTACTGACTGAACCGTATCGAGATACTGTTTTACTGAATACTGAATATACTGTTTTACTGAACTGTACGATACGGTTACTGATTTGAAAAGAGAAATAAATGTTTATTCTAAAAGAATAACATAAGAATTGTTTTTAAGAAAGAAATAATCAAAGAAGTAACTACCCAATGATTGGATATTTACAAATCACTGTACTGTCACGTGTTATATTATACTGAAGAGGAAAGAAGTAAACCACTGTTTTACTACTGAACTGTCACATATTTTAAAGTATATTGAATGTGAAAAGAAATAAGTGGTTTACTCTGTGGAAAAACGAAAAGTTTATCGTTTTGAAAACAACGAAATTAGTACTCTCTACAGTTGCTTCTAGGTTCTGGAACAAGTTAGGTATTTTTAAAAACCTGCCTTACTCTATCTGGATCCCTGGCCGACTGTAATATCCTTCCTACATGTGTGCCTAGAGCCAGCTAGGAAGATTTTAAAGAAAAAAATTTATTATTTTCAGCATATAGATAGCTGAATATCAAGTGTGACATATAACTCTCTTACTGAGCCGTGGTTTGCTCACTCCCCAATTTTAACATTTCAGGTTTTGATGATGGTGAGATCCAATATTTGTGGATTACGGCTGCACATAATGGAGAATGTGACAGACCGACTAATATATATCAGGTACGATCATTTATTTTCTGTATTTAGACATGTCTACAATACTACATATTTGTAATTAAGATAGGGGATGTGTATAATGTTAACAATATTTTATTAAATAGTTTAACATCAAGTGTAAAGTGAAGTATCACAGACAACCCAACCGGATAAATTGTGTAAAATAAAGTGAAAAATGTGGTAACGGGGCGTTACAATATGAATAGTTTTATACTCTTGAGTTAATCTAATAACTCATTGGATCATTGTGTTTTTTTTTGGGGGGGGGGGGTGGGAAGGGGGGGAGGAGGGAGAAGTTGGATCATTGGAATTTAGACATTCTTAGTTCAGTAAATTTTTATTTTTTTACTTTTTTTATTAGCTTTTTTAATAATTATTATATTATGTTTTTTAAAAAAATTGATATTTTTACAAATTTTTCTTACATTTATTTTGTTTTTTAAATATCGATGTAATTATTAAATTTAACCATATAGCTAGTTAACTAATTGTTTAATTATAATGTAAAATAGTACTATAGTATACATTAAAAAAACTTAATATTATAAATAATTGGCCAACTAATTAGCTCAATATTACATGACCAAAAAAATTAGCTCAATTTTATATTTATTTTGTTTTTGGTTTGTATAAAAATCATAATATTAACATTATTACATTAAATATAATCATACTCGTACACACTAATTAATCAAATATCTCATTAAAAATTTAGAGTGTTGAATTAAAAAAAGTTACATATGTCAATTGACATTATATTAATAAATAATATTTGATATAATCATATCATATATAGTTATACAACAATTGATCAAATGTCTATTTTAAAATGTTAAATAGTAAACATTACTAAATTAATTAATATAATGCTAGTTATTTAACTATAATTAATCATAATATTAATAAAGCATTAAAAATTAATATTAATTGTACTTGTTTTGTTTAATTTAAAACTTAACTTTTTTAATATTAAAAACCTAAAATTTTAATTTTAAGACTAGGTTTTTGTTTTCAAATGAATTTAAATTTTTTTTATACTTGTAACTTTAAGAAAATATAGCTTAATGTTCTCAAAGTGTTATACAAAATATTAAATTCAAAGTTTCAAACAAATGTTGAAATTATATAATGATTTTTTTACATATTTGATTTATTATTGTATTAAAATTAAAATTTTAATGTGAATGAAAATAACTATAATGATTTTTATAATAAAATAAAATGTTAAAGTAACAATGTATATTATTATAAATATAATAAGTATAATATTAAAGATTATTTGATATTCATATATTATGGTATTTTAAATTAATTTTATTTAATAATTAAATTTAAAAAAATTAATATTTATTTTGTTGATAATACATAATTGATATAATTGTATAATAAATGATAATTGTTTTAAAATTTTAAAATTTTTTAATTAAAAAAGTGTATAAATTATTTATTTATTTTTAAATAATAGTTATATAATTATAACTTGGATTTTTTCGAGTTTTGAATTGAATTAGTCTCGGATTCAGATCGTGTCATGTTCAAGTGTGTGGCGTTCAACTTTTTCTAGTTTTGGGTTTTTTCAGGTTCAATTTTTTTTCTGTTTTGATTTTTTGGTTAATTCTAGTTGGTCGGAGTTCAATTTCGAACAGGTTTGGGGCTTAAGCTAGCTTTTGCCAACTCTAATTTATTAACCAAACATCATAATATAAATTCTATTCTATTCCTCCTTTTTTCTATTTTTGCAAAATATCTTTTCCATTCCTCTTTTTTTCCATTCCACGAACCAAACTCCTGTGAACTTTCCTCATAAAATTTAGAATTATAATTATGAGAATTATTTTCAACAAATAATTACTCCTCATATTTAGTTAAACTATTATATCTTTAAATACATTTAAATAAAAAAAAGCTTAATAACCAAATATACCCTTAACTTTTTGTACAAAATAAATATAAGCTCTCAACGTTTTATTGCATGAAAATCAATCTATAAATTTTTATTTTACTATAAATAAACCATCAACCATTCAAAATCATATAATTAAGTTCAAATCTGTTAAATGACACTAATTTTCATTAGTATGACACACGTGGCAACTAACTAAGCTATCCACGTCAACTTCCACCTAAGATGTCCTAACGACAGTTAATGTTATTTAATATATTTGGATTTAATTGTATGATTTTAAAAGATTGAGGGTTTATTAAAAGTAAAATAACAGTTTATGGATTAATTTACACGTGATAAAACGTCGAATACTTGATTTCATTTTATGCAAAAAGTTAATAATACATTAGCTATTAAATCTTTAAAAAAACCATACATCATAAGGTCACAAACTAGTTTTTCATAATGAAATGAGATAACCCAACTTCTTTAAGACTCTACTAATATTTTTGAGAAATTTAAACCAGGTGCCGAAATCTTGAAGCAAGAATTCTTAATGTCAGTAACTTATATAGAGCTTTGTGCCACTGTTTTCAATGAGATTATTGGTTGGTAAAATTCATCATTATTGTTTGATTAAATTTTTTCATGTTCTTCTACAACATCCCAACAAATATAATTAATAGTACACGTGATATAATATGCATTTTTTTTTTCAATTTTGTGTGATTACACGTTACTGGAATAATTGCTCAGTTTTTTTTTCTAAGAAAGTATCTTATTTAAGAAGAGGGGATTGTAAGTTTTAAAAGTCTAGAACTTTAAATTTGTAGAACTCTTAAATTTTAAGACTGAAGATTTGGTAATTTTAAATTTAAACACTAGTGTTCAAGTTTTTTTTTTTTAGGGTGAAGGGCTATCCATAAGTATCTAATTATTTTAAAAAATGGATGATGAGAGACATTTTTTCGTTGATCTGGAATGAATTTTAGATTTTATCTAGTGCATTTAAGTAGATTTATTTACGACACGAAAATTTATTTTTCACAAATTTTCAACAATTTAAAGCTCAATATAACAAACCATAAAAAAAAAAAAAGACCAAATTCTCATTTACTCGAAACAACTTTTGTTGCATTGGGAGACTCTGAAATTGAACTATATGAAAATGAAGTAAAAGCTTTGAGTTTTTTTTTTGTGTAAACTACATGTATCTTCATCCGTTTTAACGGTTTGAGACTAATCCTGTTCGGGACTTAGTCACAGTTAAAGCTCCTCACCCCTCTCCAAAGGTGTGTTTAGTGGGAGTCGAATCTGAGAACTCTTTCCACAAACTCAATCTATGTTGCCAATTGAGCCACAACCCATTTGTTAGATGGTAATTATAATATGGATGTCCAAACTAATTAATACTGTATTTAATTATCATTACGAAAGTGCGGTGAAAAAAATATTATCTGTGGTAGTTCACTTAGGTCTACATTTACGAATGAATCAACCAACATGTTATTAGGGCTGTAAATGAACTAAACACGAATGAACGAACGAACGTATGTTCCTGTTCGTTCGTTTATTTTTTAGTACCGTTCGTGTTCGGTTCGTGTTCGTTAATAAATTTGATTGTAATGTTCGAGCTCGTTCGTTTGTTTCAAATGGATTGTTCGTTAAATTTTCGCGAACATATTCATTCGTCGTTCGCGAACATGTAAATGAACGCGTTCGCAAACAAGTTCGCTCGTCGTTCACGAACGTATTCGTTTGGCCGTTCGCGAACATGTTCGTTCGCCGTTTGTGAACGTCCAAACGAACGCGTTCGCAAACGGCCAAACAAACATTTATTCATGAACAAACTAGATATTAATACAATATATAAAAATCATATATAAAAATTAAATCTCACATGTAAATTAAAATCATTCAACACTTAAATACAATACAACTTAAAGTCTGAAAAGTAATATCTTAAAAAAGTCTGAAAATTAATACAACTTAAATACTTAATGTGAACTACCAAGTAGCCATGGAAGGGGACCACGTTGGGCCTACATCTATCCACTTAACAAGTAGCCATGGAAGGATGAGAACTTAATGTGAACTACCAAAAGGAATATTCTGCTTCTCACTTGAAAATGTAGGAAAGCCAATAGTTCAACAGTGGAAATGATGTTTGAAAGAATGCAAAAAGTTCTATTTGTTAAGAACAAATCTCGAACTAAGAAATTAGACAGAAAGAAAAACAAGTTAATAATTTAACTCACACTCCCTACTCTCTTCTAAACAGCAACAACACGTTGGAAAGCTCTTTTAGACTCCAAAGTTCGTACTCTAAGCTTGAGATCACCTTGCTCCTGTAACATATAGTAGAAGTATGCAACATCAATCTAAAATTGAAAAAAATGGATAATCATAGCAATTATTTTAACCTTGCAAAAAAAAAAAACAGATTTAAAAATCAGAATTAGCAATAAAACCCAAGAAATTTAAACAAAAAAATATTTAGAAAATCAAAATAGCTAACTGCACAACATTTTAAAGCCAAGCATAACTCACCTAACCCCTCCAAGTAATCAAATTTCAAATCGAAAGCTTTTCAAAGTTCAGAGCAGAGGAATTTCTTTAACTTCTGCTTTATCCTATATAAAAAATTTATATTAAAATACTACAATATTTGAAATATAGAACAACTAAAATTAAACAATAAATTTACTTACGTTTGTTTTCCTTTTGAGACCGTAGAAGTTTCGATACCAATCACTATCACAAAGGTCATAGGTATGACAAGGGAAATGATATATGGACATTACTAAAGTTAACTATCAACAAAAAAAATGAAAATTACGAAAACTCTAAACGTACCGTTGATTGTGAAGCTTAGTTGAATAAAGGACTAGCCTTGAAGTTTATGAATGTTGAGACAAATTCAAAGGCTTGAGAATGAATGACTTCTTTACGTGAATTTTTCAATATTAGCTTCAACCTAACAACAAAATACCATTGTTAAGAATTGCAATATCTAGTAATAAAATATAACAAATATCAAGTATATTTACAATTGGATATTTTATTTTCATGCTATATCTAGTATATTTACAATTGGATATCACTTATGCATGTATTTCACAAGAAAATTCTCACATGCTTTGAAGTATCTAAAGAAACCCTCTTCACAGAATAGTTTCTAGCCACAAAATTAAAAACAGAATGAAAACAGAGCAAAAACGGGGACATGTATACAATCGAATTACTAGCAATAATTCATTTAATTGAAAGCTTAGAGTTAAAGACAAGAAACAGAGCTAAAAGCATTGATTCTTCAATTCATGATCTTTAGTTCATCAGTACATAGAGAATTACATATATAATAAAACATAAAATTGAAAAGAAATACAAGTCAATAACAACAATAATGAAAACCTTACACAAATCACACACAATACAATACTAACATTGTTTGGAAAATTATAAAATCTTACATAATTTTAGAATTATAAAATAAACAACAAAAATAATATCATCATAAAAGTGAAACATTTAGCAGCAACAACTACGACAATACCTGTAACAGCAAACACACATTGGTGACAATAATTAACTACAACAATCTTGTAATTATCGAAAATGGTTTAGCATGTCTTTAATTTAAATTTGAATTGACTATTCAATATGATTAAACATGAAATGGCACATGCATATAATAGAGGATTTTTGATAGCAACCTCACGGTCCTCACCCCCCTAACCCCAACCACAATTAAATATATATATATATATATATATATATATAATGGAGTGCTTAATGCTCCATAAATAAAAACTTTGCTAAATAAAAACTGGGTCTCAAATCTGTTTGTGCTCATCATCATGCCTTCCATTAATATATATGATGATAGTTCCCAATCTTGAAATTTCATGTAAATACACCCACACACACAGACACTCTCTCAACTATCCCACTGCACACACAACCCTCTCTTGACTAACCCACAATTAAAACTTTGCTAAATAAAAACAGGATCTCAAATATGTTTGAGCTCATCATCATGCCTTTCATTAATACATATGGTGATAGCCCCAATCTAGAAAAGTCATGTAAATACACCTACACACATATCCTTTATTGGAGTATCGACTATCCCACTGCACATACAGCCCTTCTCTCGACTAACCCATTGCACACACAGCCCTTCTCACTAACCCACACACACATGTCCCACAGTAAACAACTTTCATGCCAAGAACATTCAGAGTAACTCAAAATATAGAAATTAGATATTTCTACATTAAATTTGGTAAGCAAGATTCATTCTTGAATAACTCAGAATAATGATGCTGCTCGAGAAATTATAATGAAATGTCATTCGAATAATTTCACCAAAGTAGAGGGTTTTTTGCCAATGAGTGACAAGGACTACGTGAGGAGTGACGCGTCGCCGAAAGTTAGAGAGTGGGTCGTCGGATCTGAGTCACGTCGTGAAGAATGATTGACCGTTGAAAAGGGTCTGTCTGTGGCTGTGTAGCCTTTGTGAGTCATGAGTCGTGACTGAGTCTGAGGCAACGTGAGGACTTTCAAGAGGGGTCGGAGGAGGAGCTTTGGCAAAGGCAGATCTAGCTTGGACCGATCTGGGTCGCGCCATCAGATGTGCTGTAGAACCTCTGGGTCACGCTGTTGGAGAGTTAGAGACAACGTCTGTGTGTGAGTCGCGCCGATCGCCGGAGTTGTCGCTGAGGCACTAGATGTGAAACCGTGAGGGAGGAGGGATGCGAGAGGGGGGCCATGCGGCTGTGTCTGAGTTTGAAATGGAAAAGGGAAAAGAGCCCGAGCCTATTAGGGTTTTCAAATAGGTATTTTTGTAATTTTGTAAAAAATAAATAAATATAATATAAATAAAATAAATATATATTAAAATATTTAAAGCTCGATTAGGCTTGCAAGCTACTCGAGTCAGACATCTTGCTACTCGAACTTGGCTCGCACGATAGCTTAAGTAGCTCGAGCTCGAGCTCGGCTCGATAAAAATCGAGCTGAGTTCGAGTTTTCTTCGAGTCGAGCCCGAGTAGCTTGTGAGTATCAATGTATCATTTACACCCCTAGGGTGGAGACCGACTGCTGCTGTAGATTTAGGGTTTTCAATTTTCCTTTTTAGACTTAGAAAATAACATAACTAAACGGTGAGTTTTGCTTTTTGACAAATTTATGCAAAAAAAAAAAGCTTAAACTATAACAACAATATTATTTTCTACTAGTTACATTTTTTTAATAAATTATTTTGATATTGTAGGTTTTTTAAATTTGAGTTTAGTTAATATTTAATATATTTTAAAATAACTCTTATAATATTATTGTTTTCTTAATTTGGTTGTTTTTATGTTATATAATAATTTTTTAACTATTGTTAATTATTACAATATGTAATAAATTGTCTACATTAATTACTTATATTTTGAGTATAAATTAATAGTAATACAATACTGTTAAAATTTTCATTCTAATTAGATTAAATTGTAAAGTTGAAAGATAATTACACATTAATTCAAATAAGAGTTCTAACTCTCTAGCATAATTGATAAATTTGTAAAAACACAATGGCATATCCATGATTTATATGTCATTTCACATTATCACATAGATCATTTAATCACTACTAGAAAAAGAATTTTTTGCAACGCTTAAAATCGTTGTAAAATATATATTTGTCGTTGCTAAAGCCTTTTTATAACGACTAAAAGTCGTTGCAAGGTCGTTGTGTTTAGTTTCGATGCTAAAAGTATACGCAACGATTTTTATGGTTACAATAAAACGTATTTATTGCAACAATTTTGATCGTTTCTAATTAAATTTTGTTTTAGCAACGACTTAATATTGGTTGCAAATACTATTTGGCAATGATATTTTAGTTGTTGCAAAAGATAGTTTTGCAATGAGTATTTGTTGTTGCTACAAATTTATACAAAACGATAATTTTAGCGTTTCTAATTTTATTCACAACGACTATAATTGTTACTAAAAAATTTACACAACAATAATTTTGTCGTTTCTAATTTTTTAAACAACAATTATAGTCGTTACTAAAAAATTTACGAAACAATAATATTGTCGTTTCTAATTTTTTTAACAACAATTATAGTCGTTACTAAAAAATTTACGAAACAATAATATTGTCGTTTCTAATTTTTTTAACAACGATTATAATCGTTACTAAAAAAATTATGTAACAATATTTTTGTTGTTTCTAATTTTTTTAAAAACAATTATGGTTGTTGCTAAAAAATATACGAAACTCAAATTTTGTCGTTTCTAATTTTTTTAACAACGATTATAGTCATTATTGAAAAATTTACGAAACAATAATTTGTCGCTTCTAATTCTTTTTACAACGATTATAGTTGTTGCTAGAAAATGTTAAAAAAACAAAAATATTGTCATTATAATTTAAATAAATATTTTTTAACAACAATTATAGTTGTTGCAAATAATATTTTCATAACAATACTTTTATTTATTAAAAAATAATAAAAGTAAATAAATTTTAATAAAACTTAAAATTTAATAAAATTTTTAGACTAAAAAAAGACAATTCAGCAAATGAAAATTAACATTAGTAAATTAGAAATATTTTTTTTTTACAAAGTGAATTAAAACAATATGAAATAAATAACCCATTAACAGCTCTAAAAGCTATGGGATAGGCCACTTCCTAGCATAACCTAATAGAAGGTCTTGAATCTCTGTGGTGGGTCACGAGGGACCTTCAGTCCACCTCCATTTCACACGATGCCTTTGCAAAATCATCCACACAAGAGTTTCCCTTCTGAAAATTGTGTTGTATGGTGACATTGCATGATCTTCCCAGCAAGAGGCGAATGTCAGCAATGAGATATCCCAATGGATGCAAGGATATATCAGCTTTTGTACTCAAACGAACTACTACCTATTAACAATGACACAAAAAATAAAGTGAGTGCATGATAATTAAAAAGGTAAACAAAGAAGCATGCCAAAGATCCAAGCAAAACTCCAAGTCTGGACCAAAACAATGTCTGCATAAACAGAGACAATATAAACAAAATCAGAAAAATCATATGATAGAAAAATTCAATAAAAAAATCAATAAAACAGGCCAAAAATTAAATCCACTGTCTTTATTTGCTACAGAGCTCCCATTAAACGAGTATTAGTGGGAAAAAAAACAAGCAAAACGAAGAGAGTTATGGAAGTAAGAAACATCGGTGTGTTGATCCAAAGGCTGAACATGGAGATCTCCAAGGTAGTGACAGCGAAACAGAGAGTTTTCAAAGGCTGTGGCTGCGGCTAGTAGAACAAGATTTAGGGCTGTCCATGAGTTTTTCTTAAAAACTAAAGTTCAAAAGGGGAAAAGGATGCTTAGTTGAATTGAAAATGGCAATTTCTATGAGTTTAAAAGCTAGTAACGTGAATTGGAAATGGAAATTTTTGATGGAGGGCGGTTATTATGGGGTTTGCGTTTTTTAGTGAAAGTTTATTATGTACAGATTTGGGGGAATGAAATAAAAAGGGCAAGGTTGAAGGGAAAGTCAAAAATATTAATTATTTTATTTATTTTTTATTTTTCTAAAAGTATATAATGATTTTATGAAAAAATTAAGAAACAAAATTTAATGTCTTTTGGTTATTTGTTAATTTATTTTTATTAGATTTGGCAGGAGTGGTAGTTGTGCCAATTCTGTTCGAAGACATGGTTGGTGGGTAACCATTGAGAACTAATGAAAATCCTGTAGCAGGCTACTGCTGCCTTTCTTTTCGGGTCACGTTGAAAATGGTTTTAGCAGTTGCCAAGCTTTCTGGCTAGTCTGCTATGTAGTAGGCTGTTGTTGCCCTTGCTGCTGTCACATGTCTTTTGCTATATTACTGTGATGATGACTTTTTTAGATGACTTTGTGATCTATAACTGATCACTCTCTTTATTCAAAGAAGCAGATTTGGTAGGCTTCAAGGTATCAAATGTGCAATTGTCGGGAAAAATTTGTATTTGAGTACTGGTAATGCTGGGTATCAACATGGTTCTCAAGGGAGTCCAAAGCATTTCCTTCAAATTGATTTTGTTGACATGGATGTCATTAAAATCTGTTATCTGCGAGGCCATCATTAAGGGTGATTTGAAAACTAATGTTGATTCTCTCATGGGATCAAGAGCATATATAATTAAAAAATAATAGAATTTTTACATTAATCTGAACTTCACTCTGATGATTATCAAGAGCATCTAAAGAACTAAAAATATAGCTAACGTTGAAAGTAGCAAACTAGCCAAAATTTCGAATAAACAAATTGCAAACAATGCAGCAAAGTATTAAACTTAAGTTCATCAGCTCAAACTGAAGTCATTATTTGGCAAACAGAACATAATGCAGAAATCCAACTACATAAACTAGATCAATTTCTATACTAAAAGCTAGATAACTCCCAATCTTCATCACTCAACAATGATATTGAATTTCCATGGTAAAAACTAGATCAATTTCGAGCAAACAATTTCCGGTTCATAAAACTTTTCATGAGTTAATTATTTTCCTGCAAAATAAAAAAAAGATATATTAGTATTTATATTTAAATTATCAAAATATAAACATCATATTCCATACCAAAGGTTCTGACTCGGAAGAAGTAAAGCTAGGAAAACTCATCGGGGTTTGCATCAACATTCTCTGTATTTCATTTGTCACTTGTTCACGAACTTCCAATTGAATCCTCTCCTCACGTGCTACTCAATTTGCTTCGAAAGTATCAATTTTTTGTTGAAGCTCAGTCATCTTATCATGTAGTTTTGATACCTCTTCCTCATGATGTTGTATGGATTGAGAAACACATGCTCCTTTAGTAAATCCCTTCTTCCCATAACCAAATCCCCTTCTATACCCAGATCTAACTCCCATGGCTTCATCATACATTTCTTCTTTTGTCATTGGAGTAGCTTCGTCTTGAGAACATTTTTCGACCAAGCTTTTGAGTTTATCCTACATCACATCAACAAATTTCTTAATAATATGCAAGCATTATCATGCAATAAATTTAGTATGACTTTAATTTAAAAAAATTAAGATAAAACCATACTCCTATCTCTTTTGAATACTCATCAGCCCATTCCAATTTCCCATCATTGGTTTTCTTAACATGTTGATAAAACCAAACTTCATCAACTGTAAGCTTTATTGCATGGACTAGGTTATGTGTCAACAAAACAAAGATCTCTTGGTACTTTTTAAACAAGGCAGCAACTATGACATTAGGAGATTGACAATCCCACTGGAACACATCATTTACCAACATGATGAAACCCTTCTAGTTTAAATGTTTTAAAGGTCATCTAGATAGCAATTCTATTGTAAAACATCCTCTAATTATGTTACGACAAAACAAATTTATTTCTTTTAACCAAAGGCAGCAGGTGAAAACTAAGAATATGGTAAACCAATAAATGGAAGTAGTATTTCTAAAATATAAAACCAATAAAGGATCAATGCATAAAGCAAGTTTGTCAATAACAACCCATTCTGTCCAGCTATCATACAAACATTCTGGGAAATAATTTTGACACCTATAACATCTTGGAATATGGATTAATTCTGAAAAATTACAATAAACAGAATATGACAGATTACCTGTTCTAGGCGAGTTTAAATCACCTATTTCATTTTCCCAATCATCTGGTGGTTGGGTTTCATCATCATCTACAAGACTCATCCTTTCCATAACATTGATCCTTTGTCTTGCTATCGAATTAAGTGCGGAATAATCTTCTGGCACATTACTTCGATTATATGTTCTTCCAGATCCACCACTAAAAAGTTTACATTTTCTCTACCTCTACCAGCCATTCTACATAAGAAAATAAACAAATACACATTAATCGAGTAAGAACAAATCAGTCTGTATATACATAACACAAAAATAAGGATCTATAGGAATAAATTGATCCATATGGTTTAAGCATAAATACCAGAACAAATTTGAATATATGAGAAGAAGATATCCTTTGGCTGTCGGCATACTATCTACTCAGTACACTGATTAAATATACGAAATAATTCAAATTTAAAGCATTAATTTAGAGGGAAGACTATATTTATTTGGCGCTAAGGATTACTGAACCAAATGATGTTTTTTTTTTTAGAAATACTGTGATTAATAACAAAGTAAAATTTAAATTGAAGAAAAATCCTCAAGATACTAATTTATTTTCAAATTTGGTAAGTGATCGAATTGACTAACCTTAGTAAAAATTGAAAATTAATTTGAAATCCTCTCCTTGCGATTGTAAATTAAGATCCTGTGCCCATAAAGGTTCCCAAATCATCGCTGCAAAAAATAAAAAGAATTAATTTGGGAATCGAAAGCAGGAAACCAAAATATCTTAATGCTTAGTGTTCTATATATCAATACCACACCCAATTCGAAAACCAAAAAATTTGAAAATTTAAGTGAACTTGAAGATTGGGGATTTAAAGGAAAAACCATCGTTGTGCTGAGACCCAGCAGCAGCACTGCCCAAATACAAATGCATGGTCGACCTTCCTTCTTCTTCTTGACCAGCAGAGACCGCTCTTCCCGCTAAAGCCATCTGCTGTTGCATGCTAATCTTCATAGTGGCACAAAAATAATCAAATGAAGAAAAAGCTTGATTTGAGGCTTTAGAGCAAAATTTTCGATGAAAAAAATGAAAAAGATGAAGAAAGAGTCTGATTTGTCAACTGGTAGAAGACTGAAACAGAGGTTCCATTACTATTTAATATGCTACGTGTCAATTTGCAATCACGTGGAACATATTAACTTTTAACTCATGCGTGATCTGTCGCCTTGTGTTAGCAATATAGCTGCTTGGCTATCTTATTTTTTTATGGTTACTATCCATACTATATATCATGATTACAGGTAGAGTTAAAAATGTTATTGGTTATTAGTTGTGTCATTATTACGAGAGATAGGTTGGTAAGGTCCATTTCATTTTTAAATTAATAATTTGGTAATTTGAGAAAGAAATAAATAGAAAAAGAATAAGTTTAACAAATATTTTAGTTTTATTGTTACAATATTTTTTTGGTTACAGTATAATATATTATTTAATATATATTATTTTTGTTCTTTGAACTAAATAATAAAATAAAATAAAATACAATTATTAAAAAAAATAAAATACAGTGTCAGTGAACTAAATATATATTACAGTGTAAAGGTCTAAATTCAAGCATTTAGTTTTCTTAACTTTCTGTTTTGGGTGAAACTGCAGACACATAGGAATACTGTTATTAATGTAGGAGATTTTGAATTTCTATATAGACGTAGAATAAATAAGGTTATGAAATTGTGCGGAAACAATCTGCATCAGCTTATGTTTCAGGTGAGTGGGTAAATGAATTTCTATAACATTTTTATTTGTATTATGTATTTGGTTTTTGACGAGAATGCATCTTCTTGAAAGAGAGCTTTCAAGAGTTTCAGCATTATTACTTTGAATTTATTTATATGGAATAATGTTAACAACATGAATATGGTATATGGCTATTAATTTTGCAGAAGGTCCCATTTACAGTAATAGCCCGCTTATGCCTACTGGAACAGGAAGAAATTGTGGGGGCGTTTATAGAAGAAAGTGCTCACCTGCACTGCCTCGTAAATGCTTACCACCTTATGCCATGATTTGTGTTTTGAAGATTACTAGAACTTTTTTATTTTGAAAAGCAAAGGTTGTTGTTTATTAATTACTGCATCAACAAAAGAGCATATTACAGTGAACATGTGTTCCGTAACACCCTGTTGCAAGAGAGTCCCAAACAACATCTAAAAAACAATCATACAACCCCTTCGCTGACTGACTCCAAACGGACCAGACCACAGGGAACCACTCTCACAGACCTAAAATCAAACAGTTGGCGTGCATGTGACTGGAAAACAACCATCGGCTAGAACAAAACCACACACCCCCAAAAACACAATAGGCAAAACACACAACCAACAACAAAACAGAGCAAAGTCAAATACAAGCACAAAGTTAGACACACATTCTGTTCAAGCTAACAAACCACCAAATTATTCAGACAAAACAAGCAGATCTGAAGCACGATTCACCCCCTGTATAGCCAAGTGGTCTCCTGCTTCATTTATAGCCCGAGGAATATGATTGATCTGCCATCTGTCAATTTGCATCTTAAGTTTTTCGATCTGATTACTTCATTTTCCATAGAGCTTGGCTTGGATTCTGCACCCACATGACAACGTTGGAAGATAGTTCTCAAAGAGCTATATTTGCAATAAAACTGTGTTAAGTAAAGTCAATGTTTTGTATATTTGCAATAAAATAGTTCTCGAAGAGCTCAGTTCTTGAGAGTTGAGACTTTAATTGATTTGGAAGCTTTATATTTTATGAGAATTAAAATTTGAAGCTTTATGTTTCCCCTGGAGTTTGATCTTTATTGTTCCATCTTCTTTTCTTGGTGGTTTGCTTTGTTTTTTCCTTCTTCAATTTTTGACATCAATGTTTTCATCAATTTGTGTCGTTGGACCGTGATATACAGGGATTTATCTGCTGTAATAACATTTTATCAATGAAAATCGATTTTGTGCTGAGCAAAATTTTTTTTTTAAATTAATTAGGCAACAACAACAAGAAGTCGTTACAAAATATAATAAGATATCGTAACAAGTTTTTTTATCGTTCTTAATTTCATAAGAATTCGAAACAATAAAAAATATCGTTACATTAAATATAAAAAAAATTAATTAAACAACGACTATGAAAAATCGTTGCAAAATATAATAAGATATTGTAACCACTTTTTTTATCGTTGTCAATTTCATAAGAATTTGCAACAACAAAAAATATCGTTGCATTAAATATAAAAAAAATTAATTAAGCAACGACTAAGAAAAATCGTTGCAAATGTCATGAAATTTTGCAACGATATTTTTAGTCGTTGTGAATTATGGTTGCTAAAAACCCTTTTTCTAGTAGTGAATTTAAAGTTGCACGCTATTCAATATTTTTTCTTAATATATAATGTTTTTAATTTCAATCTATTATCGTATATTATAATATAATGTTGTATTTCTCTTTTCAAACATTTAATTTCTTATAATGTATTTATGTAATATATATTAACTTGATCAATGATCATAATATTAAAAAATCAAATAGATATGGACCTTAAATCACTCTTTTTTCTTTTTTAAGTCAAAAAAGTCTTTTTTTTCAATTTATTATAAAGAGTTGCACGCGCGCGCGCGCGCACACACACACACACACACATATATATATATATATGTTTAATGTACAAATGAGCAGTTTTATGTTTAAGCTAGACAAATATATATATATATATACACACAGATAGACATTGTACTAAACTATCATATATATATATATATATATATATATATATATGGGGTTAGTGTGTAAGAATTGTGTTTTAACTTATTATGAATTTTTATTAATTTAATTTCAGTATATTATGTGTAAAATTTAAAATTTTATTATCTTAAGTATAATTAATTAATTTATTATTATTGTTCATTAATTTTTTTGAGTCAACAAGGTTTTATTAAATTTGATAATTATAATTTATGTATACCAATATATATATATATGTGTGTGTGTGTGTGTGTGTGTGTGTGTGTGTGTATACACACATATGTGTAATATATATGTTTGTATCATATAATATACATATATTGGTATACATATATTAAAGTATTATATATATGTGTGTGTACACACATATATGTGTAATATATATGTATATAAATTATTAATGGATAAGATCATAAGAATGAGATCTTAACTTATTATAGGACTTTTATTAATTTTATTTCAGTACATTATGTTTAAATTTAAAAAAATAATTATTTTAATTATAGTTAACTAATTTAATTTTATAATTATTTTATTATTATATTTTATTAATTTTTTAAGACAACAAAGTTATATTGTATAAATATATTTAAAAATTATGTACTAATTTTTTAGGTTAATACATTAAAAATAAGGTATATATTATATAACTTATATAATATAAGTAATTTTAGTATTTTAATAAATAACAAACAAACAACAAACCACACTTTAAATGAACGAACAATAAACGAACAACAAATGACACTTTAAACGAACGAACAATAAATGGACGAACAACAAACGAACAACAAATGACACTTTAAATGAATAACAAATGACACTTTAAACAAACGAACAATAAACAAACGAACAACAAACGAACAACAAATGACACTTTAAATAAACGAACAATAAACGAACATAAACGAGCCTGTTCGCAAACAATAACGAACGAACCACACCTCTGTTCATGTTTGTTCGTTTAATAAACGAACACTAAAATGTTGTTTGTGATCGTTCGTTAAGTTTAATAAACGAACATAAACGAACAGAAACCGAACGGGTTCACAAACGGTTCGTCAAACGTTCTGTTCGTTTATACCCTGCATGTTACAAGCTAGGAGACAAGAAGTTAGTTTTAATTTTCGGTTGGAGTTCATTACAAGCTAGTTACTATAATATTTATATGTAAAAATTAAAAGCAAAATATTTGTACATTACTTAAGATTTAAGATAGTTTATTACTAACACTTGAGTATTTAAATTTAATGATTAACTTATAAATTTTATTAAATAAATACAAATTGATTTTTTAAAATTTACAAAGCTAATTTGTTTTAATTTTTTTAATTGAATTGAATAATTCTTAAAATTTGAAAACCACTCTCATAAGTAGATTTAGTAATTTGTGTATATATCTTGTATTTTTATGGTATCAAATTGTGTAAAATATAAAAATTATTGTGTCAAAAATTTTGTTAATATGTAAAATATAAAACACTTATTTTAACTTTTGATAAATTCTTATATAAATTTTATCAAAATTTTAACTCGTATCATTTTTGTATTTTAGTTTGTACTATATCACTGTATCTAAAATTACCAACTCTATCGAAAGATATTAATTGCTTGGATTGAAGTAAGTCCTATTTAATTTATAGTATGAATTGGTTCAAAAAAAAATTGAAGCATGAATTTGCTCATAATTTCTATTCAAAAAAAAAAGTTAAGAGTTTGCTAACGAGGCATTCGCTTAAAGGAAAAGAGAAGATTATGAAATTTTGAAATTTTATATTCAAGTCTCATCATCTATAAGCTTGGAGTCTAGTTATTTACCGGTTTATAATTAATTGATTTAGTTAATTATTTATTAGAGTTAAACACGAATTACAATAACCAAAGCTTGACCTAATGATTGTTACACTTCTTTAAAAGGAATTTGGTCAAAGATTAGATTCCTCCCTTATACCTCCTATGAATAAAAAATCATAGATTACAAATTTTATAAATGTAATATTTGATTATAGTTGTAATTTTTAATATAATATACAGATGTATGTGTACTATTAAAATAAAAAATTAAGAGTTTTGTTATTTCAAACATGCATCCATCGTGAATGAAGTAGCAAAGCTCAAAATTAATACTCTAGTGTTTTTGTGTTTGATGAAACAAATAAAACTACATTAATTAAGAGGTTATATATGATGCATTAAAAGTATATATTTTCTATACATTATCACTCAATCATAAGATGACATATTATTAATGAGCAAAGTCTAAAAGTATATAAGCCCTTAAAAATAAATATTAATAAAGTTATTTTTGAGAATGGACTTATATATGATGCACTGACAGTATATAGTTTCTATACACTGTCAATATACCAGAGGTTGACACCTCATCAATAGGCCATTATATGCAAATATAAATAAATTTTTTTAATTTACCAATAAGGGCCTATTGATGAGGTGTCAACCTCTGATACATTGATAGTGTATAGAAACTATACATTGTCAGTACATCATATACAAACTCTTTGAGAATTTGCATATGAGGTATTTTCTTATGATTGATTGACAGTGTATAAAAGTTATATACCGTAAATACATCACATATAAACTTTTAAATAAAATACTAAAAAAGTAAAAGATGACATCAGCATGACATGAGGAAGATCAAACTCTTTCCCTCTCAAAAACCAACCAGTACCAATGACCCACGTGTCCACACCATGCAAATCCGCTGAACAAAATCAGCAATCAAAATCAAATTCTAAATCTAATCACTGGATAAAATGGAACCCCACACACCTTCCCTCTTCCCCGTCCAGTATTCCAGTTTCGGGATCGGACGTACCCAGATCACTCCATCAAAACCTCGGACCCACCAAATAACAAAAAGAAAACTGCCAATGGCACAACCCTCGTGCAGTACCAAAGATTCACTTGTATAATAATACACCCAAGAGATTTTTTTTTAGTCAAAAAGTATTTAGAAGTGGGGTGATTACTCATCTTCCATGGCATGATAAATTGAAATTTAAAGTAGGAGTATTATTCTATTAATTATCAGTAGAATTTTTTAATTTCACAAGTAAAATTAAGATGATGATATATGTTTTATTGTATTTATTTTTTATTTCATTAATAATTTTAAAAGACATGTGTCATCATCTTAAATCTGCTTGTGAAGTTAAAAAACTCTATTGACAGTAGATAGGATAAAATTGAAATTTAAAATATTGAAATTTTATTAAATTGTTAAACTTTTATTCATAAAATTCTCGAAAATTTCAAATTATTCATTAACAAAAAATTTTGAAAATATAAATATAAATATTTTATAATTAATATTCGAATCTAAATTTTTTATGCCAATTTTTAATAAATTTTTAAAAATTTTCAAATCTTATGCTAATGAAAGATTACTAAAATTCGAAAATAAATATTTTATCCTCAATATTCGAATTTTAGCCGCTTGTACTAAGCCGTTGTTGAGTTTTTATTTATAATTTTTTTTAGCATAGAAGAAGTGAGATTCCGCATGGTTGGCGTGAACTGAGAAAGGAAAATAAGAAGGGTATTTTCGGCATATGATAAATGAAATATTTGTGGAGCCTACAATTTAGTTGGTCAGGTGAGAAGAAATAGAGAGGGTTCTCACCGCTCGGCTCAGATACCGTCAGTTTCCTTCCGCTCTGGCAATTAGCCAGCCTGTACCCAGCTGTCCTCCACTCCCCGCGCCTGTTTTCTACAATTCAATCGTAATTTCAAACAATTTCCCCATTAATCTCTTTCCAAACCCCAAACCCTTATATAAATATCCAGAAATTGTGTTTTCATAAAAATTGAAAGAGTGGAAAAACAACGCAAACAACAAACTCATGAGAAAGAAAGATGAAGATGGTGCTTGGCTTACTACGTTTTCCCATGTAACCTCCATTAACAAACTCGATATTTTTGTTTCAGCTTAAACCCTTCTCTTTATTTTTCTTGCTGTATATACAAGACTGGGGTTTTGAAGAGAAAGGGTAAGTGTAAACCCAAGAAAGATGGACCCTTGCCCTTTCGTACGACTTACCGTTGGCAATCTAGCGTTGAAGATTCCGGTTGCGTCTAAGCCGGCGCGGTCCGTTGTTCACCCTTCTTCGTCGCCGTGTTTTTGTAAGATTAAGCTTAAGAATTGCCCTTTACAAACCGCTGTCGTTCCCTACATTCCGCCGGAGAATCAGTTCCCTGACAACCAGGTACAGACCCTCGCCGCTACTTTCCATCTCAGCAAAGCCGATGTCGAGAAACTCGCAGGGAAATCGATCTTTTCCGCCAAGCCTTGCCTCAAGATCGCTATCTACACCGGCCGGAGAGGCACTACTTGCGGGTTAGCGCGGGGCGTCTGTTAGGGAATGTGTCGGTGCCGCTGGATCTGGCGGGAACTGAATCTCGGGCTTGTGTTTTCTACAATGGCTGGATGTCGGTTGGCAAAGAAGCTAATAAAGGTTCCTCTGCTCAATTCCACTTGAATGTTAAAGCGGAACCGGACCCGAGGTTCGTTTTTCAGTTCGACGGCGAACCGGAATGTAGTCCTCAAGTGTTTCAAATCCGAGGAAGCATCCAGCAACCCGTTTTCACTTGCAAGTTCAGTTTTAGGAATACCGGTGACCGGAATCAAAGAGCCAGGTTGGTTTTTTACACTTTTTAATTAATTAATCAATTTTCAGGCTTTTTTTGTAAAGTTTGTTACTAAATTTGAATGCAAAACAGTAGAAAGTTAAAGCTAGCAGATTATGTTCTTAATCGAAAACTAATAAAAATTTAAGATTTCATGAAAAAGTTAGCTTTTTACTGTTTAGTTAGTTTGAAGTGCTTGTTCTTTGCTTGTAGAGTAATTTTTTAGTTAAAATCTGACAGGTCGTTACAGTCAGAGCCAAGTAGCAATCGGAGTTGGTTAAGCTCGTTTGGCAGCGAAAGGGAAAGGCCAGGGAAGGAACGAAAAGGGTGGTCAATAACGGTCCACGACTTATCCGGCTCACCTGTAGCCGCCGCTTCAATGGTTACTCCTTTCGTGGCTTCGCCAGGTTCCGACCGAGTCAGTCGCTCCAATCCCGGCTCATGGCTTATTCTCCGTCCGGGAGATGGCACCTGGAAACCCTGGGGCCGTTTCGAGGCTTGGCGCGAACGTGGCTCTTCTGAGGGACTTGGTTACCGTTTCGAACTCATTCCTGATATGAGCGCCGCGGCTATTGTTCTAGCC
The DNA here is from genome assembly GCA_031772115.1 of Heritiera littoralis. Lineage (NCBI taxonomy): Eukaryota > Viridiplantae > Streptophyta > Magnoliopsida > Malvales > Malvaceae > Heritiera > Heritiera littoralis. Next base: position 20,312,797 of record JAPDPK010000001.1, read on the forward strand.
GAGTCGACAATGAGTACAAGTAAGGGAGGAAAGTTTGTTATCGACCTAGGGATCGGCGGCAACGGTAGTTCCAACTGGCGGGTGACGCCAGGGAGCGCGACGTCTCCGGCGTGTAGTCCGAGGAGCAGCGGGGATTTCGGGTACGGATTATGGCCGTTCTGCGTTTACAGGGGGTTCGTAATGTCTGCTCGGGTGGAAGGGGAAGGCAAGTGTAGCAAGCCTTGCGTGGAGGTGAGTGTGCAGCACGTGAACTGTACGGAGGATGCAGCTGCATTCGTGGCTTTAGCCGCTGCCATTGATCTGAGCATGGATGCTTGCAGGCTTTTCTCTCAGCGGTTAAGAAAAGAGCTGTGTAATCACCAGGATTTCCATGGCTGATTCCAATTTTCACCACCCATCCCGCCCCCTTTCGTCGTTTTGCCTGGTTATTTCTTCCTGACCGGATGGGTTTTAGGTTCCATCGCGGAAAGCGAGAGGTTTTTTAATTTGCCTTTTCACCGCTAACAAACAATCAGAAAACTCTGTACAGTGAAGTAAAAGGGGAGTTGAGTTGAGTTTATCAGATCATATTAGACAGGCACGCTTTGTTTTTACCTGTGTGGCTTGTGTTAATTGTTTTTTGTTTTTGTGTTTTTAGATGTTGTAGTCAAGCTGACTTCATAGCCTTTTCAATGTATTTTCCATTTGAATTAGATTGTAAAGATTGGTGGGGTGGTTTGGATTATCATATTCTGATTATCTTTGCCTTTTCTTTGTGTTTGGGTCTTGATTGATTACTTAAATAATAAATAAGATTAAAGGTGGTCAATGATTGTTTATTTGTGTTTAAAATCATATCAAGGATGACACGTGGAGGGTGGATGAGGAAGGGGCAAGGGAGACGTGCGTGCACGTTACTGGATGTTTATTTGAATAATGTTCATGGATGATAGCTGTAATCCGCTTTCACTGGTAGGCAGAAAGAGGAGAGCCGGAGAGGCTGGCCCCTATTTTAAGCGTGCAAATGGGGGAGGAATTAGAGCATGCTTTTGCATGAAATCATGGTTTAGGTTTCGTCATGACTTTAATTGTCGAAGGCAAGATTAGCTGACTTCCAGTATAGTCTTCATAGCTAACAAAAATTCCAATGTACGTACCGATAGCCAATAGGGTCGGGTTTTTTTTTTTGAACGAAAGTGCTGCAAAGGGCAAGTGGTGGGGCCTGGATTGGTCTGGCTGGCGTGCTGTTGGGCTCTTTTTTTTTTAATGGTTAAAGTTTTCTTAAATAAATTGAATAATCTTTAAGTATGCATTTTTCACGTTAATATGATACATTTAAGAAAATTAATTTCTTTAAATACTGACTCATGACTTGAATTCTAAACTTAGATTGGGTCCATTTGTATCTCTTTTTAGCCAATTTGGTTTTTGAAGGAAGGGAACGTGAAAAGAGCAAGGGAGGCATGTGGTTGCTTTGCTGGAGCCTGTGGCACCACTCTGCATACAAAATGGCTAAAAAAGGTGGTACTACTCTGCAGGCTTATGTGGGATTGGCAGTTTTTGTTGGTGACTTAATGCAGAAGATCGCTCCGTCGGGACTCGGGATTTAGGCGTCACGTTCACGTCTTTGCTGGAGTATGTGTTTTGTGTGGGGAGGGATCTTCGCACAAGCAAAGCTGTCTCAGCCTTTATTGGAAAGTGAAGGGTGCTTGAATGTGGGAAAACCTTGTGGGGTTTTGCTTTTGCTTTTGCCTCTGAGATCGCATCACTATCAGCTGACTTGCTTACAGGAGTCGGAGATTGTGGACCGAAGCAGCGCCCACAGTTGACAGTCACAAATGGTTTACGAGAATTTTTATGTGTGATCCGAAACTTGCTCTTTCCAAAAAATTTTAGTTTTTTAAAAAGGTAAATGATTTTGTTGACTCTAGACTAAATGGAGTTTTGGTCCTTATGGAAATTTGCTTTCAGTGGGACTTTTCGGTAGAAAAACTTATCATGTTTTACTTTTAGAGTCAAAGTCTTTAATTTTACAAAAAAAAAAAGTCTAGTAAATTAAATATACTCTTAACTTTATGAAAAAAAATAGATTTAAACACTTAATTTTTTATTTTATAGTATAAATCTCAATCCTTTGAAAATAATAGAATCAAATTTAAATTTTTTAAATGATATTTACTTTTAAAATTTATATTTTTTATGCAAAGAGTTAAACATAAATTTGACAATTAAGTAAAAAAAAATAAAATAGTCTAAAACAAATTTTGGATTGCATTTAAAATTTTCATGATTTATTTTCCAAGTATCAACTCAAATTAGTAACTTTCATGGTTAAAAAGTTTTTTTAATTTACCACCTGAGTGAAAATCATAAAAAAATTGTGATTTTCAAAAAGAGATTATTAATTGCATAAATCTAATCTAGTCGCCTTTTGAAGTGTTTTAACTTTTATTAAGATTTTTAACTTGGGTAGTGAAATCTAGAGATGACTATGATTTCTAATATCCTTTTGGAGTGCTCTATCTTTTTTTTTTCAAGATCATCCTATATTTTTAAATCATTTTTTGTATAAAACTAATTCGAATTGGAATCGAACAGAATCCAAATGATGGTAAAATTTTTTTTAAAAATTTTAATATAATTGCATAATCAAGATTCGAACTTGAAATGTCTAATTAAACTAAAACAATCATTACTAATTGATTCACGTGATCTTGAGTGTTCTAACTTTTAACTTTTAAAGTTTTTAACTTGGGTAGTGAAAACTAGAGAGGGCTATGATTTGGGTGTCTGAATATAGTTGCCTTTTTAGCCGTGACAGACAGTGAAACAGTGAAACTACAACTGTGGTTTTGATCAATGATATTGTCAATTATTTTGAAGTGGCAATCATGACTTGACCAATTTGCAATGACATCGAACGTGCAGACAGCATTAGTTGGAAAATTATGGTTGGGGAGATTTTGCGAGCAGCAGACAGCATTACCACCTTGGTCAAGAACCTTCGGGAGAAGACCAGATCCATGAGAATTTTAAGATGTTTTTTTGTTTAACTGACATGCCTGTTCAAATTTGGTGAAATCTCTTTATCATAATCTTTTTAGTTTGGGTCATCGGACCCTCGCATTTCGTTTTTCTCCGTTTTTCAATCCTATTGCATTTTTCCCAAATTGTTGTTAGAAAAAAACGAAAACAAAAGAAAATAGAAAATGACGTTCTTACTCGCCAAGTTACCAAATTGTCCAACCCAAAAATACACCATTATTATTTAATAAAACAAGAAATTTCTTTTTTTTTATAAATAAAATATTAAATAACTAAGAATAAAAATGAAATTGTTTGGATTAGAGCTCAAATCTTACAAAATATTATAATTCATTCTTAATCATTCGATCAATTAGTTGTTGATAAAAAAAAAAAAAACATTAGCTTTGATATAAAATTAACATTTTTAATTGGATTTATTATTTGACTCATTACGACGGCGTATAAATTTTAGAAACTATTAAACCAAAAAAAACACTATTATTATTTAATAACAATGATTAGTTTTTATACATGAGAGTAAAATTTTTTCACTTCACAATTGTGGTTAAAAAAACTACTATATGTTTCAAGTTTATTTTTATTTTTTTTAAAATATACACTAAAAGGTATGTGTTTGTGCAATTTAAATATTTTGCCAGTAAGACTTAGCTTGATGGAGAGAAATTAGATCCAATATTTGATTTTTTATTTTCTCTTTACTATCTTGTGAATAAAAAAAATTACCGACAATATATGGTATACTTTTTCTTTGAAAAAGTTATTACTTTTGAGATTTAATTACCAGTATTTTAACAGGGTTTGTATTATTTTATTCATTAGCAGTATATAAATTTTGTAAATCACGAGACATAAATCTTGTTAATTTTGTTATTATAACATAAATAATTTTATTATTATAAATATGATTTTTGTTTATTTTGAATAAATATAATAAAAAGATGAAAATCATTATTTTAATTAATGAAAATTTTCGATTTCGTTAACTTTATTAAAAAAATCTAGGAAATAAAAAATTTAATAAAATAAAAGTACAATAACAAAATTCAATGTTAAATCATAATATAGTAACAAATTTGATCTTACTTCTATATCTTTGTATCTCTTTCTTTTCAACCTCTTAAAACAAAAAGGAAATAAAGCCAATTTGCTGTTACTATTATTATTATTTAAGATGATTATTATTTATTTTTTAATATATTTTATATTTATTTATTTTTTCACCCACGAAATATAAAAATCAAACTATTATATGTTTTGAAAAAATGGGTATACGTGTAAGCAAAAAAAAGGGATACGAAGTGAAAAGACAAATTCAGGAGCATCTAAAGCTGTGCAACTTAGCTTGAGTACTTCCAGTTCAGTTGGTTAGCAAGGCAGACACACAGAGGTAAAGAGGGAGCCAAGATGAAGGCATTGGGATGGTGGTTAATGCTGGTTGGTTCACTTCGATTAGCCTCCGTTTGGTTCGGCTTCTTCGATATTTGGGCTCTTCGTCTCGCCGTTTTCTCCAACACCACCAGTAAGTTCCTTCTCTAAAGCTTTTTCTTTGGTCGCTAAATTCTGTCTTTTTTTAATTGTTCTCGATGTTCTGTTTTCTATGAATTAGAAGACACGGTTTTGGGAAAGATCACTCACTCTTACAAGAACAAATCTTTAATTTTAAAGAAGGAAGTAAGTTTGTGTTTCTGGGTCATGGCGACATGTTGCTGTTTTCGTGTGCGTGCCAAGTGTTGGATTATGTCTCTTTAAGTTAGAGATCTAAGCTCCAATACCCAGATTTAAAAGTAAGGGAAATTTGTAATTTGGGATCCCAAAGGTTAGAGATTTGAAGATTCTTATAGTGAAAACATCAGCTTTGTTGTTTGAGCAATGCTTTTGGAAAGCCAGTTGCAATGAACTGATTTGTTTTTCTCTAAAAGAATACAAGAAGTATTTTGAATTGGGTTAGTTGAATGATGGAGTGTTTTCTGCAGATGGAGAGATTTATAAAGATTGTCTAATATTCAGTTTTTCTTATTTTGTTTAAACTTTACTAATTAACATACTATTTAGCTTAAACTAATAGAATTTTTTTTCTTTTTTGAATCTAACAACTAAGATTTGCTGTTCTCATTGAATTGCTTCAACAAATTTATCCCTAATAAACCAGAAGGGTAGGTAGGGTATCAGACTTGATAGTTTAGGTCTATTTTCCCATTCGTTGTTTGTAGTGAAATTTGGATACTTGTTTGATAGTTCAATGCCGATGATGCATCTTACTTGAAGTTAGATCTTTGATCGGTTTCCTTTGTGATTTTCTCTTGGTTGATGAGAAGGAAATGAGGGTTGAGGAGCGTGCAAGATTCATATCTCTACCTACGTCAAAGTAGCGAAACCAAGAAAGATGCACACTGGTGGATTTCAAATGTAATAGTTGAGTCGAAAAGCAGACAAACTTAAAATTATTACGTAATGGTAGATACTATGAATAATAACAAGGTGGATGAGTTTGGTAAGCAGACAGTTGTTTTTTGGCACATTGTCCAAGAAAGATATAGGATGTTAGAATTGGAGTAAACAAACACAAAACAGATTTGGTGCATCTGAAATTTTATACCTGTTCATTGCAGCCTGAAGTATAGTTCTTTAAATGCTTCTATAAACATTGCATATTTGAAATGAAAGATTATGTTGGCAGCAAAGGGGTCATTTGTGGTTTCCCACATGGAAACTTAATAATGAGGACATGTGGATTTGATTCAAGTTGGAACACATGGAGAAACTATTAAATCACAGATTTTTGACGGGAATGAGTTTGGCTTAGGAGGAGATAGGATTTGAGAGCTCGAGAAAGATACGGAAATTTGGATTATGACTATGATATCAGAAGAAATGAATACGCTTTGTACAATGTGAAAATGCCCCTGCTCCTTTCATGGTCTTTGGGTGGATGCATATACGGTTGCGTCTTTGGGTGCATGCATATGCCTTAGTGAAAGGGAACAAGAGGAAGGGTTACCTAAAATCTAAGTTAATACGATGCATTCACTCTTTGTGCAATTCATTCATGTCAGATATGTCTTGAGCATCATATTTTGTGCATGTAATCCAATGGAGATACTATTTTTGACCAAAAAAGCATGCCTTACTTTCTTTGTGGGATCTTGAAAGTGCTTTGTTACAAAAATTAAAGCTATGTCTTGCCTTATCCAAGTTAATTGTTTTGATGATTTCAAATAGCCGTTTCAAACAAGATAAAGAAGATTGGAATTGAATTCCTCTCAATAGGTTGCTTTTTTGCTATTAAAATGCTCCAAATTCTTTTAAACTACTGTAACCTCATACATGGGAGGACAGAGAACAACAAATATAATAATCTGACCTTAAGATATCAATATTTGTCAATTATGGCATGGATATGGTAGTTTATATTTCGTTCCAGTTAATGAATTTGCTAATGGTCCATTTTATTTCTAGGTTACATAACTTTATTACCCTTGCAGTTGAGTTTTCCTTCTGTACTTTTATGTACAAGTTAAAACAGTTTTATTTTTATCGTTTCAGCCAAAAGAACAGTTTTTGCTGATACATACTAGAAATGGCGGACATCAGTATAATCCTGTAAAGGTTTCCACCTTAGATTGCAATTTGTTTTCTGCTGAGGAATACTATATCATTCTAGCTCTTGATAATTTCTCTCCTATTTGTTTCTAATGATATGCAGTGACTGAAGTTCATGGGAGGACATTCGGAGTTTGGACACTTTTGACTTGTACTCTCTGCTTTCTATGTGCACTCAATTTGGAAAATAAGCCACTATACCTGGTGACATTTTTGTCATTCATCTATGCCTTGGGACACTTTTTGACTGAATACCTCTTCTATCACACGATGGCCCTTTCAAATCTGACAACTGTCGGCATATTTGCAGGTATGGTGTTCATGAGGAAACATGCCATCTTATTGAATTTGTTTTACTTGGCACGGCTTTTGCATGGAGTTGTTATTGAAGTTGCTGAAATTTTCCTCGAGATTTTACTGATTTATTGCATCAAAATTTTAGATTATATAACTGACCAAAAAATATAATCAGTTTAATATTTGATAACTGGCAATAATATTCCTCCTCAATTGCTGGGTTCGTAGCTTTTATGTTGCAATTGCAACCAGCATAGAACTATATTGAACCAAGGCAGTACTAAGCTTCTACGACGGCAAAAAGCTATTGGCAAAGCCTGTGATCTCATATGCATCTTTCTTGGCCCCTCTTTAGTTTGCCCCTATCTGTAAGAAACCATGACATCAACATTTTTAACTGAGACCGCAACTTGAGCTGAGATATTTATTTTTCATTTGTAAAGTCCTTGGATCCCCAGTCACCATGTTCTGGTTAAACTATTTTGGCTTATCATTTTCTTGACTTTGACTACCATACAGCTGCGTGAAATTTTTGCCTATGCTAAATTATTGGGTTTTTTTTTTTTTTGTCTCCCTCAAAACCAGGGACATCAATTATATGGATGCTGTTACAGTGGAATGCACATCAACAAAGACATGCCAAGCATTCCTGAAAATGTAACTCATTGACTTTCGTATGCTTTAATCTTAATGCTGACACAGCGGCATATCTCAGTATCCATTTTATGTCTGCAATGCCAATCAGTACTAACTGATAATGGCAGTTTACAATCAGATCGCTGAGTTCTGTCCAATAGACTGACAAAGAATGCAGAACATTCTGATGTTCAAATTCTGTTTTGAGTACTTTGATTATAGATTAAAACCTAATAAAGGAGGCACTTATCCAAACTTTCATCTCTCTCTGAAGTCTGAATAGACGGTATTTGGAATCTGTAGTTCTCTTGGAACCAAGGAGCTTACACTTGGTGGATGTTAATCACAATGCCGGCAAGTGGCAACAGAAACAGTGGTTGAGTACCTTGTGAGAGTATACTTGGAAATGATTTGGGCGAACATGATAAGGACTTTAAGGCCCCAAAACGATCAGTGAAGACAACTTTTCTAAGGCCCAAAAAGGATGTGACACTCTTGAACAGAATAAGAACCGTCAAAGGTAGCGTAGATTCTCTTATTACCCTGTGGCCTGAGTCATGTTTTCAGGCAGGGCTAACTGTTTATGTAATTCATGGCAGATCAAAAAAGAGAATGTTGGTTTCTCTATTAAATTATAAGAACTTTTGGGAGAAATTGTAATCTACTATTCAAAGAATGAGAAGAAGTGCTTCTTGGTGACAGAGATGAAGAGAAATTGTTACAACTTTGTGAATAGCGAAGGAAACATACATTATTGAACAATTGAAGTGATAATTTTTCAAGTTACACTCTTATTGATACAACATGAAAGTGGTATTATTTCTTCCTAATCACTAGCAATCTTGACAAATTTCTTCTACAGCAGCGGGAAAACGCTAAACCATTTTGTACAGTTGTTCAGCTACAGCCTTGTATACATATCAATCAAGAACTACTGCCAACCTATTCCGCTGCAACTTCACTGTTATTTGCCAAAAAGATTGATCAATCCTATTGAACTTTCTTAGTGAAATGAAGAATCCTATGGCCGATAAGATCAATTCTCTGCAACACTTATTTTCTCACAACAGCACTTGATGCATCATCACCCTTGTATTGCTCCTCTCTTGGACCCTGTAAATTTTCATCACCTTCATTTATGGTTTGATCTTCTAATAAACTTAAATCCACAACTTGGTTTTCATTCTCTCTATCTTCTTCATCAATGAGATCCTCAACCTCCTCAGTTTCTTCGGCTTCCACTTTCTCTTGCTCACTCACGTCAATCTCATCATCTCCACCCCCTCTTCTATCATCTTCAGTTTCCTCAGCCTTACTCTCTTCCACCTCTTCTTCTGCTTCAACTTCTCCACTTTCGTTATTCTCCATGGATGACCTTTGTGCTTGAGGATGCAGGTCCTTCCTCCCAAGTTTCGTGGCTCCATGCTTACTTGTTACCTTTGGGAAAATTTCATCGCCCTTCTGGTCATAAGTGTTCCAATACTGGTTCAGCAACCAGATGCAAAGGGCAAGCAAGGCACATATCTGCAGAACATGCTTTACCTTGAAGCCTTTATACCTCTGGTTTCTACTAGCCGATTGCTTTGGCATGATGAACCCTTGAATATATTTCCTATCCGAAGGAAGAGCCAAGCTTAATCTGTGCTAGTAGGATAAAAAATCAGATGAAAATACTGAATTATGTATAGAATCTGATAAGCAGAAACATAGCCTGAACACTTTCAAACTTGGCATTTGCTATCTTAAGCTGAATTTTTTTAATCCCCCATTATTCAATGAAAGAAAACTGGTTTTTGATAGGCAAAATGAGGGTTCTTTTCCATAGGGTTTAACAAAGATTATAGGATGAAAAGTTCAAAGGGGGAAGCATGATAGGTAGTTTGACAAAAGATCACTCTCAAAGTATAGATTGTTGGCTCACTCTAAGAAAAGATCTCCCCCCATTAATGAGATCTTGTTTCCACCACAAGAATTGTAGCTAACTGGCATTTGCAGACTACCGTGCTATTGTAAACCTACCATATCTTTCTTAAGGAAATTAATGTTGAAGTTTCATGCCCGAAATTTAAAGAATCTGTCCGCTTGTTACCCAACCTACAGAAACCAGAGACCAGCAAGGCACACTAACAGGGTGGTTACTGTTTGCAAAACAAAAAGTGTTCTTTTCCTTTTGCAGAAGCAAATGGTCTAGTTGTGTCATAAGCTAAGGCTAGGTTGTGATTACCATTAATAAACTGATAGCTGGAGTTCAAATCCCATCCTCTGAAAAGTTCAATGTTCAATTGAATTGTGATGAAGTTGTGCAGATATAGAGTTTTCACAGAAGACAGAAGCCAGTTCATTAATGGACTAGATTGAGCTGCAGCTACAATGAAAGACATGGAAAGAAGCAGACATCTGTGAACTAAGAACCATTTTTGGAAGAGTAATTTCTTTTCTAAAAGAAAAGTATTAGCAGGATTTTAGTTGCAATTTATGTTTATTCCTTTTATTTGGTCTACAGGCCATGGTGAAGACAACAGGAACAACAGCAAAAACCATACTTAACCTTTTTTAATCTCTGTCAAGTTCTGCTTAGGCATTTAACTTTGCAGAAACACAACCGACACTCAACATTTATCTCTTTCAACTTAAAAACCAGACAAATCCATTCAAATTTGAAAATTTTCTCAAGAAATTGACAACGACCAACATAGGAATCAAAAAGACTGATACATAAGCCAGGTAATATTGCAAAACAAAACAAAACAAAAAAATTTCCTGACAAACTCAAAAAACCATAATGCAGGTCAGAGAAAAAGGTGGGAAGAAAAGACACCCCCATTGAAATGGCAGATCCGTAATCAAACTGCAAACTTGAAATCGAAACCAATACCCTTTTTCTAACCTGGAATCTTGGATTCACGTATATCCCAAGGGACTGTGTACTTTCACTAGCAGCAACAGTGATTTTTCTGAAGGAAATCTTTCTCCAAGGAAGTTGAAATGATATGAAATGAAACAAATCAACGTGGGGGTTTGTCTTTGGAGATAGGGATAGCAATTAGCAAGAGAGAGCTGAGAAAGAGAATGTGAGAAAATCACTAAAACAGAGAAATGTCAGCATACAATACACTTGGCATTGACAACAACTTGATGGCAATTGTTGGACTCATGTGTGGGGTTCATGACAAGCATTCGTAGTTCATATCTAATCTATGGTTTATAAACGACTTCGTTTCAAGATTTCTGCCTTGAATGCTCCAAAGTGCGGATGTTATTTTCTTACTGTCACATTCCAAATTCCTATCCCTGGCAGGTTCTCCATAGGAACCATCACTGCAGATGGAGCATTCTTGAAGAAAACAATATTCCCAGTAATTTATTACTATATGCTACTTGGCGTGTGTCGTCTATCTTTGGGATATCCCGTCGGCAGCTCTAAGTTTTGTTCTTACTACTTAGCATCCCGAGGCTTCAATTCTAATCTTTCTCTTCACAACATTATTTCTTCCTCAAAATTCATTGCCTTAGCAGGCTTAGCTGAACGATTGATGTTGGTTTTTGGTGGACTTGACAAGGCCCAAATCGCATGGTACGAAAATGACCAAAAAAAAAATTCAAAGCGACACAAACTAAAACTCGGTAAGAGCTAAAACAATGTTTTGGGTTTAGCATGTCAGCATTGTTTTGATATAAAATTTTTATATTTAAATGAAACAAACACGATTTAAACAATACAAACATGAATTATGTACCAATGTCAGATCTAACTTAGCAACTTTTACCCCTCTAAGTCATAATTCATACTTGTCCATTGTCAATTTCAGATTTGAGTTTAACAATTTACCTGTAAATGGTTATTACTCATCCAATAAAAAACGTTTAAAGGTTGAAGTTCGAATTTGCTTTTGTGATTCCCTAATTCTAATCAAATGTACCAAATGAATAGGTGGATTTAATGAACAAAAAAAATGAATAGGTGGATTTCACTCGATCATAGTGAAAGTTTTCTTTGCATTGCTCGCCTGTCTGAAATGTCAATTAAAGATAAAATATTAGAGATCATGACTCCAGGGAAAAGGACAAGCCAAACAGAGTGGAGCCCTTTTCAACTGAAACCCTGAAATCTCCTATGCAGATCACTGGTGGCTACTGCCACGTACCACACCCACCAGAATCAGAAATGTAGAAAACAGAAAATCTTTTAACATTGTTTGACCTGTTCTTCTCAAGGTTTTACCTATCATAACGTTAACAAATTCAATCCACCTGTTAAATTCCTTCCCTTACTACCAAAGAAGCTGTTTCCTTTCTTTAAACCAGGAAAAGAACAAAGCCTTATGAGTAAACCACAGCATTTTAAGCTGTTCGTATATCATGTCATGAGTTTGTGGATATGATATATGGTGGGAAATTTAGTACTGCTTGATTGCTAGTGTCAGCCATTAATGTTGATGTTAAAGCTCATCAATTGAATATCTGGGTTTTTTTTTACATTTTTGAAGACAAAATTTTCTAATCACAACAGCAAGTTGCTGCTTAGGTATTGTCACCAGTCACCTCTAAAAAAAGCAATAAAGAAGAAAGAGGGTAAAGAATTTTTCTCCTTTCATATCAAAAATTTTTATCTCATGTACTGAAATAAGTTACATAACCTACAGATTTCACGTTAAATCACAATATAAATCAAGATAATGTGTTTTTTAATTTTTTTCATTATTTATAGTTGAAATGATGGAGATTTTTCAAGTTCAATATCCGAACATGTCGCAAGTCTCGACGAGAACTTAGAGAAATTGATGATAATGAGTGTTGAACCTAAATCTTTCGAAAGAAAAGAATAACTTTTACTAATTCAATCAACTTCCGTTGGCATCCTTCCGTTTGGATTTGCAAAGGATGGGCTGAAGGAGGGGAAGCAGAGAGGCAGATAGCAGCAGGCCAGCAGCTCTGCGCAATACCTAATGAATGACGATGATGAGTCCTTCACTGATCTCTCCGCAATCTATTTCAAGCCCACATTCAATGCTGCATTTAATGTTTCCTACCTTTTTGACATGAAAGGAAACAGACAATCCACCAGTTCTTTCAATTTTTCCCACAGATATAAAAAAAAAGAGTTTTTTCCACAATAAGTTACAAAAATGGCAGTTCAATTATATAAAGTGAGATCAGATAGAGAGAGAAAGCATGGTCCATATCTTGGATTGGAAGTCGGAACTCTTTCTTTTCATCAGCAAAATAATAGAATCATGGGTTTTCAAGAAAGATTCAAGGAGAGTGACCCCTCAATCTACTACTTAACACCATCTTTACAAAAGATATTTCTTCTTCTTCTTCTTCTTCACATATCTGACAATAACTTTTTCATCCACTTTGACAGCACGTGAAGATTATTTTGATCCATCTTTACCTTCATTTTCGCGTGCTAATCCCTATAACATAATCAGTATTAATTTTTTTAGAGTTAATGAAAAATAGTATATGAAGAATAATTGATACTTGAACTATGAAAAAGAGAAATTGGTAGTTGAATTAATAAATGATTAACTAATTTTGTATTTGCTTAAAACATCGTTAGTCAAGAGTGATGAGCTGATTTTCATCAAATAGAATGTAATGTCACACATGAAATTAATTTATGATTTTTGAAAAAAATTCATGTCAACACGAGTGTATTATTATTAGTTCAAAAGGTTTGTAGGGCAACTATCTGGTCGAGGGAAAAATATGTTTTTTCGAAAAATTATTAACAGAAAAAAAAATTCCTTTTAGAGAAAAAAAAAACTTTAACTCTCTATGAAACAATTTCATAAATAAAACTTTGTCATCAATATTAATTCTCTCTTGAAATTTGTTCTTATCAATAAAGCTAATTTCATCTATGATAATACTCGTGATGTTTTTTCCAGATAAAAGTCAATTCACCATTTTATATAAAACAATTCACTAATGGTGTAAATCTAAGTATCAAATTTGTTAATTATTAACCCATGAGTTGTAGCTCAGATAGTAACATAAGTTGAATTTGTTAAAAGAGTTTTCAAGTTTGACATCCACTAAATACACTTTTGAGAAGAGATAAGAAGCTTTAATTTTGACAAAACTTTGAGCAAGATTATCTCAGATTATTAAAACGGATAAAAATACTTATGATTTAAAAAAAAAAATTGTTAATCATTTTTTCGTTTGAGTACAAGTGTACCACATTATTCTTTTTTCAAAGTGTAGGCACCAATTTAAGTATTTGATTATTATTCATATACTATTTTTATCATTAACTATTTTCTTATAATGCAATAGATTTTTTTTACTTTATTTGAATTTATTTTTTATTATACAATCAAATTTAGCTTAGCGAGTGTTACTCATTTTTAAGAGGAGTTAGGTCAAAGTTCAAAGTTCAATTCTCTCTATTCCTCTCTTTGTACCTCCTATGAATCAAAAAAATTTACTTTTTTATTAATTTAATAATCCAAAATTTTATTTTCAAAACATTTTTCACAAAATACAACCTTAAACCATATAAGGATAATTGTGGTTTACATAAAAAAATTTGTTAAGTACAAGTTACCACATTATTCTTTTTTCAAAGTGTAGGCACCAATTTAAGTATTTGATTATTATTCATATACTATTTTTATCATTAACTATTTTCTTATAATGCAATAGATTTTTTTTACTTTATTTGAATTTATTTTTTATTAAACAATCAAAGTTTAGCTTAACGGTTATTACCCTTCTTTAAAGAAATTGGTCCAAATTCAATTTCTCCTATTCCTCCATTGTACATTTTATGAATAAAAAAATTATTAATTTAATAATCCGAAAATTTATTTTCAAAATATTTTTCGCAAAACACAAACTTGAAAAACGCTTATGACTCCTCTATTTTTTATTATCATTGTCGTTTTTTATTTTTCATTTTGATAATCAGAATATTAGATTAAAATATTTTGAATTCAAATTTAAAATTTTCAACGTATCATACGTTTTCCTTATACCATCCATCATAGCATAGTATAGCATAGCATGATTCTTCTTTAATCGATCTATTCAAACGTTAGCTTTAGCTTTCCCTCTCAACTCTGGACTCTTTAGTATTGTGGTGGTGCACAAATCTTGTAATTTACGAAAGCAGAACTGTCTGACATACTTTATCTCTTTTAAATCACCCAAGTCGTCACTTGTCGTCAGAATTAACAAATCCCACCCAGAAAAATATTTGAAAAAAACAAATAAATAAATTCCTAAACAGTTTCGAGTTAAGACATCTTAATCTCTTGCTGTTTAACTGTAACTAGATGACAAAAAGTAGACAAACAAAGAAGGAAAATAGAGAAACGCTTTACATTGTAAAACCCATGCAAGAGAGGAGAATGAAAGAGACGAAGGTATAATAGAATTGAAGTCAATTTATCCACAGTTGAAAAGGAGGGATTGCTTTTACACTACTAAACATTGTTTTATTTTTACTTCAATCAAGGGTTGAAAATCAGGTTCCCGCACTTGCATTTCCAACTCATGGGCTTGTAGTTGGAGATGTCATCGCCTCTAGAGTAAGCAATTGAGAACACTGCAGCTAAGAATTGGCGGCTTCTGCGGTTCTGGGATTGTGTTGTGACAGGAACTTGAATTGCCTCGCAATGCGGACAGGAACTACACCTTCTCTCGCACCTTGGTGGCCTTGATCCGATCACACTTCTCGTCACCAATGTCTTCTCTTCAATCCCTTTCTGTTCATTGAACATTATTGGATTCTGTGACTGCTGATTGGATGTTAAGAAAGAAGCAAAGATTATACATGAAATGGAAGAATTATGATACCTGAGCAACCTCAAGTAACCTGGAAAGAGACCTTCCTGAATACATGAAAGCGAGCGAAGATGAAGTCAATGAAATTTGGAGATGGTTTTCTGAAATTTTGACAAGGAATTAAAGAAACGTACCTTCTACAGCCATGAATCTAACTTGGGTCAAGCTTGAAACCAGGAGGAACAGCAAAGAAACAACAAGGTGTCTATTTCTGCGGCAACAAACATAATTCGTAGAGCTGCTCATTTTTCGGAGAGAAGGCTGGGAGAGATAAGGATGGGGTATTGGAGCAGTAAATTAATAGAACCGCCGCAGGGAAATTTAATATGGTTGGCAGTGTAGAAGGTAACTGGATTTGAATTTCTGAAAAGTGAACCCAAGGAGATTTTTCAGTACTTGAATGCCACCTCCACAACGCAGAAAAAGAAAAGATGAGTCTGCTTTTACCTTGTACATCTAATCTCTGAAGTCCGAATCAAGGATGGAACGTGGAAGGCAAAAAAGAACTGCAATGGGTAAAAGCAAATGGGGAGGACCTCAACCGAAAAGGGAAGGACCTCAGCCTCGGTTCATGAGCCACCAAAAACCCAAGGCACCTTACCGGCTGACCATATGAAAAAGGGAAACAAAATGAAATTGAAAAGAAAACTGCTGTGGTAGCAGAGAAGGAAGAAAAGCAAAAAGATGGCAGCACAGGCAGAGCCAAAGGAAAGAGTGAAAAACAAAACAAAAACAGCAAACTAAGGAGATCACAGAAATACCAAATGATAGAGAGTTTTCTACAAAAGGGTTAGTGTAATGTCACAGTTAGGATGAGGCTATTTGGATTTCCTATTCGCCCATTTCTCCTTTCAATTTGGCCCCCACGTTTACGTTCCTTTTGAGGGCTTGGTTTTGGGTTTTAGCTCGTGTGCATGCAGACTCGAAGACCCGTGAGTTGTGACCAGTTCCACTGCAACACGCCAAATCCCATCCCCTCTCTCTCTTCCACTTGGGAATACTGTGCGTATATATATATATATATATTGTTTTACTATTTCCCGAGGATAATATTTTGGGGTTGGTATGCAATGTAAGACAAATAATTACTCTTTTATAGTAAGAACAGCAAATTTCTGGGCTGGATGGAGACTTAAATACTTTACCTGCAACCTCACGCACTCTTGGGAACAAGAGTCCTGTCCTTGACAGAGAACACTGTATATACTCTGCAATCCTAACAGCTTACGGCGACCAATTTCAGCACAGTTCTCCGGTGCTCCAACATGTTTTAAGATTCCAGTTTATCTTACCCTTGCACTTCAAAGTAATTTCAATATTGTCAAAAGCAAATTCAGCTCCATATCCACAAATCATAGTTTTATTTTTTCAGAAACCCATGTTTATGAGATATAAAAAAGAAAAATCAGTTGAGGATCTGCTTATCATTCGTTAGTTATCATGCAAAAACTTAAATTTGGCGGATTGCACGAGAAGCGAGAAATTTTCTAATCGAGTTGAATTTTCGTTATTTAATTTACTTCTGAATTCTGATACTGATGATGAAGGAAACCGAAAATAGACTACGGTTACTCCACCATTACGGCATCAGAGCAGCAGTAGAATGCGAGAGGATTGGGCCAAAGTCCAGCTGCAACACGAAAGCCAACACAAGGAACAGAGAGTGAGCTGGGCTGGGACCGACAAGATATCAAGATAATCTAAATTCTCTATTAACTGTAAATCTGGATCACACCAACAATCCAACGCCCACATACGTGGAGTTGCTCGCTGGTTGCTGCCCAGCTGTAAGCTATTACAATCTCTGCACGATGCTGTCATCATATTTCTGACTGAAAATAAAGCAGCTTGAACTGCGGAGCTAACAGCAATACAGCATTGGATACAATTAATGGCAAGTAATCCATCTTTTCTCTTTACAATACTATACGTATATACACTCACTAATACAACATTTGGTACACTTCCTTCTTCTGCTCTATGTTAATGGCTCCCACCCTTTTAAACCCTGCGGAGTAAATTAAAATTCCAAGTTCCAACCTCAGGCCAACTGTCCCTCCTGAATGCCATTAGACCAAATTGCCATTTGGCAATTTACATATATTTTTTATATATATGTAAAGTAATAAATCGCCAGCTCTTATAAGAGAAAATTGTCAATCATGTGTTGGACCACATCAGCTCCATCGGAATTAAACCAGTAGCTTTTAACCTGAAAGGAAGGCGATAAAACAGTGCATCCATCAGAGAGGTAACCCTTGAATGCAAAATATTTGCACGGTAGAAAGAAAGAGTGAAAGGGTTGGAAAGCATTGAGCTCATCTGATTTTACCACCAAAACAATGAGTTTTTTAAAGAATAACTTGCCTGAATGGTAGTATGTGCAAGAAGCCTTTGCCTGCTTCCTTTGAAGTAAACATCAACCCTTTCCCAGCTGATTTTTGTTAAAGCTTTGATCATTTCCTCTGTAACAAGGATAAAGATGAGTGAAAATCGAGTCCACTGAGTAATAACTAGTTATTCAACTATTATCCACAGCTTGTAACTTTAAATATATAATGGATGAGTGATTTCGCAGCTCCGAAACAACTAAATATGCCAAGTTGAGAAAATTAAAAGTAACTAGTTTTGTAACCAAAAAAAAAAAGTAACTAGTTGCAAGTTTTAATTGTAAAAGGCAGATCAGAACTGCTTTGAGAATTTCATCGCCCTCTTTCATTTACAAAATGTCTGTATACCCAGTGATTAACAAACAACCAAGTCAAGGAAAAGGAAATACTTCTTATTCTTCTCCTACCAGGTAGCCTTTTCACTTAGCTTATAAGAAAACACAGATACATATCTTTGACAATTTAGCAATTATATTAAATTTTCTAATCCAAATTGAAAACAAATAGAGCCTGATACATTTAGGAAAGCATTTTACCCTTACAAGATAGAAGTTTTTTGAATCCAATTGTTTATTGAGTTAAAGTTAATGCCATCCTACCTCATTACTAACTATTCCATACACATTGCTGAGTAAAATTGGGAAAAAGAGTGCTGCTCTGGTGCTGTCATTCAATTTCTTTACATCAACTAGAGCTCTCCATAATTATTAAGAAAATATTATAAACCAATTCCAGTGAAGTAAAGTATCCAACAACCCAAAGTAACAAAGGAAATGAAGTCTAAGAAGATTTGCAAAAGATTCTGACAGAAAGTGATTTCATTACTAATTTTAAAAGATATATTAAGAAGCAAACCTTCCATATCTAGCTTCTCATTTCCATTGATTTCGACCTTAGAAGGGACTTCATCAAGGGTAGCTGTTTTTGCTGTCTCCACATTTACAATGTGTGTGTATTTGTCACCTCTTGGAAGATGTTTAATCTGATAGGAGGAGAAACTCACACTAGCATTAGCTTCATAGCAGGTAATACAATTAAAAGCCTCCAAGAACATGCTTCATAGTTACCTTTGGAAGCTCATTTCGACGCCTTAAGGAAGAGGTACTCCATCCAACAATATCTAAGAAAGGTGTCAAGTTTTTAAACAGGCAGAACGATTTGAATGTGGAATAAGTCTTCTCCCAAAGCCTAAAGCAGTTAGATCCACTATTAAATCTTCCTTCAAGAATTAGTGTTGCAGAGAAAGCATAACTACAGAATCAACTGATATAATAAAAGGATACGGTCGAAACTTGCATTTGCATACAAAACATGACGCCTGAAGGATTGCAGAGCAGACCTGCAGTTTAAAGAAAAGGTACAACAATAAGTGTGTAATTCACCATCTGCTCTCACATGCTTTAAACTAATCTAGGAAGCTTATAAAAACTCACATAAATTTAAGATCTTCACAATCACTGACCATCTGGAGTAGAAGCGGTGGTTTTCCATTCTTTCTGTCAGTCAAAAACAAATGTTTTCCAGTTCTACCAAGAAACCATGATGTGCGAGCAGCAATTTTTTCCAGTGCGCGGAAGCCACAGAACAGTGGAATCTGAATAATGCAAAGCCAACAAAAGGAAAATATTACCAACTTCTGATGTTAAAAGCAAGTGCAAATATGTACTGAACTTTAATTTAACACACGAATACTATCATTATTCAACATTTTATCACTCAATTGCATTTTCATGTATACCAGCACAAAAGATGATTTAATAGTCTCTCATCAGAACTTATCTGAAGACTTCATTCAACTTAGAAAACATGCATTTCATCATCAGATAGCATGCAAAATAAAACAATCTGATGATTTTTGAAGCAACTACCAATCACATATAATATAAAGAAGCGGATAAAAGAACTACCTGTCTATGCCACCGAGAACCAAGGTGCGGAGTTGCAAATGTTATGAAATTCATGGGCTCTAGTCCAGCAATTTTGCCTTTGAATTTCCCTTGGGGACATGAATCTCCCAAATTATCAGTTCCACAATCTCCATTTGTTTGAGAAATTTCTGGAGTGAGATCTTGTTCATAAAGCCGTGCAATGGCGTACCTTGCTACAAGGCCACCTAATGAATGACCAACGAAAGAAATCTTCTGGACACTTGGGTGACGGCTTATGACATGCTTAACCTGAAAAAGATAAGACAGCATTCTCTTATTGGCATGGCAACCTCAAATATGAATTAATAATAATTATAATAAGTACAGACAATATCACACCAAAGAGCAATACCAATCGCTCAACTGTATGCAGTAGTTTGCAAAATGGGAAAATAGTCTGAGTTGCAAATTGCAATCATGGATAATGAAAGATAGTTAGTTAGCATTAAAAAAGAAAAAAAGCAAACATACCTCCTCTGCTAATCTGTCTCCCATTACATCGACACCATGAAATGTCAACATTGAAGAATTACGCTCACTGCCTGCGTTTGCACATGTAAGTCATTAACCATTCAGTAATCGTCTCATCATGAAACCCATCAACAATATCATTATCACAAGTATTTATTTGGAGAATGGTTTTGCTCTCACTTCTCTAATCAGGACGATCATCATCCAGCAAAATCTTAAATAAGAAAATAACACAATTTAATGAATCAAGAATTTGCATTTTTTTTTAAATCAATAAATTCAAGAATTTGCAAAATTTGAATCTTCCGGATTTGTGAGACTTATCTACTTATAAACTTCTAATAGATCTTAAGTCTAAAACCAACATTAAATTTGTCTCGGAGTTGCTACTTAGTCTAAGACTCCTAATTACTTTGCGAAGTATTTATAAAGTTGTATTGAAGAAAAATCATTAAACAGAGCAGAAATTTAATTTAAAAAAGAAAAAAGTGAGATGATCAAAATAATTAACTTGAATTAATCAGTATTTAGCAAAATCAGATATTAAACCAAAAAAAACTGGAGAATTGGAGAGCTCACAATGGACAATAGCATCTTGCGGATACTTCTTCAAGAACTGCTTTGCTGCAAATCTCCAATCTTGAGCACTGTACAAATATCAATCCAAAAATCAATCAAGCAGCTTCAAACACATAAACAACATTAATAGAAAACGATAAACCGAGATTAACCTGCCAATGATGCCATTAACCATGATAACAAGATGAGTAGGATCGTTACGCTCTCGTGGAAACTCGACTTCCATATCGACACCTCCGTTCTCATCAGATTCGATTTTCAAGCAGCCAAATCTCGCCAAACTCAATGATCTTCTCTTCTTCTTCTTACTCTTCTTCTGCTGCTGCTGCTGATTCTTCATCTTGTTCGCATCATTCTCGTTTCTAACCTTGATCTCTTCTGCATCATCAACTTCCTTCTCTCGCACTCTTCCAGAATCGCCCTCCATCTCCACCATTGAAGCTAAAAACAGAGCTAGAAAAGTCTAACTATTTTGTTGGAAGGAAAAGGAGGGAGTCAAAATACTCTGCCAAGGTACTTTTAAAGAAGTGAAAGGGGCAATGCGCGCGGATGTGAGAGACGGTTTTGTAGTTACGCGTTTGTTGAGTTTTTTCCCAAACTGGGTTTCATTAAAAAAACTTTATTCTCCATTAATAAAACTCTTAATTTTTTTTCCTTAAACGGGTCTCAACTTCATAGATTATGTAAAAATGATTAGCCAAAGACAAAGGCGTTAGAGCAAAAGTAAAGCAAAAAATTTAATTAATTTTTTTTGGTGTTTAAAATGTCCCATTTTGGGAAAAAAAATTAAAAATATCTTGATAATAATGATTTTAATGGGTCCAATTCTGCGAAAAGTCAAATGATTTGGAGGTTAGTTGCCATATGGGGCCGCGGGTCCCCACTGTTGCTTTTTAACAATTGCCTGGATTTTTTTATTTTTTTAATGACGGGATGATTTTATTACTTCGGATGCTTGACCGAGGGTAAAACTGGGATTTAAAGGAGGGTTTTATTTTATATTTATTTTATTTTAATAAATATAATTAGTAAAATTTTGCTATGCTTTGTGGTTCCAGAAACGGACAGAAATTGTTTTTTTCTTACAGAAACATATTGAAATTACGACAGTAATTCTTTGGATTTGTCTCCAATTTTCAAGTCGTTACATGTGAGGGTGAGGCGGCTATTTTCAATTTGTGCGTTGACCCGCCCTTTTCTAGATTAAGAATTTTATTATCGCCAAATTGGGCTTTTTTGCCATTTACTTTAATCCTTAAATTTATTTTGAATATTTTGGAAATTGGAAGTAAGATTCTTAAAATGTAATAGATATGGAATGCATTGAATAATTAGATTTATATTTGCGTCATCGTTGGTGTGAACATTTTATAAATTGTCCTTTAATCAAATCAAGATATTTTGTTAATTAATAATTTAATAATATTTTTTAAATATTTCATTTATAAAAGTTATTGTTTTATGAGATGTTATAATATGAAACGGTGACAATAAATAAGATTTATACACCGTATATCAAATATAAACTTTTAAAAAATTGAATTTATATTTGATGCACTATTATTATAGAAATATCATGCACTGCTAATGAAAATATTTTATGTAATATCACAGTATGAATATTATGAAATTCTCTAATTAATGAGATGTCATGTGAATGAAAGTGCATGAAATTTTTACCTTGATAGTACATCAAATATAAACTCTAAATAATTTATTTATATGGTGTCTATATTATTTTAAATCTTATAATTATGAAAATTATCATGTTTCAAATCATGTTAACACACTAAACATCAAATTATTTTTTATTTTATCAAATTTTTATGTAATTTGTATCTAAATTTTAATTTATATATTATTTTCAAATATCTTTATCTCACTGAGTTCAATTGAAAAACGCCCCCTATATTTACCGCGGCTGCTAAAGGTCCGCGTACGAAAATATTAAACGCCAAAAGCAAGCATGGCGGTGCCAAATTTAGCGTTTGCCTTGCCTAAAGGAAAGCCACAAAAGGGTGTAATGTTTATTATTATATACGAATTGTTGTAAAGTATCAACCATAAGATATTTATTGAAGAAAAATACAAATATATAATTTGAGTATTTGTCTTAATGATAGATAGTATGTTAATTGTATATTTTTTATTTAACAAATGATAATACATGAAAAAACCCTTGTAACATTGTGCTTGTAGATTTTTATAGGACGGTAGTAACTAAGTTATTGTTTTTTTCAATAGGCATAAATTATGGATCATGACTACCCTGATTACCTGATTATGAAGAGAAGTACAATTAATGTACCATTTGTGGTCCTATGCTAATAATTATAAAATATGCTGCCTAATATCTATGTTGTTCTAAAGTGTTTTTAATTAGGTTCGGTGCACCATTTTGTGACTAATATAATAATCAAAGCAATCAATTAATTTAATTAGACGAATTTGGATTTGACAAGGTTGGTATTGCATGATTTGAGTGATTATTTTAATGCTTTATCATACTTTTTTTAAACCACGTAAAGTGGTTAAGTTATATTAATTGAAAAAATTTACATCTAGAAAAGATTAAGTAATTATAAAATCAAGAGAAATAAGTGGATTAATGATGTACATAAGATGTGAAATTTCTTGGGTCCAAGTCAATGCCTCTTCAAGTCTTAATTTCAAGCTATCTAGAAGTCCTCCAACCTTTTCCCTTGATGTTTTTGGTCAATGGCAGGAGAAGACCCTCCAAACATTATCAACAAAGATGACTAGCTTTATTTCAAGTCTTTTTTATTTCCATACAATTATAGTTTTTTCTTTAATCAAAAGATTTATATTTGTTGGATTGTCTGTGTACACACTGTCAATAAATCATAGCATGTTATTTTATTAATTTATAAATTTAAAACAAATCATTTTCATAAATACATATTATTAAATTTATTAATTAATAAAAAATTGTAATATTATTCGACAATAATATATGAAATTTATACACTAGCAATATATAAAATTTAATTAAAAAAAATGAAAAGTGGGTGGAAGCTGTTAATGTTATAAATAAAGAAGACAATTGTTAGTTTGTATACATCAAAAGAGCAACAATTATAAAATAAAGGTAACAAATAACACAAAATTTAGACATCATAGATAAAATTAAAAAATTCATACATTGTTTTAAAATATATAAAAAATATTACAAAAAACATACGTGATATTTTTAATATCATTAATAGAATTCTAAATATATATAAATGAACTTTAAATAATCCAATGTTACTGTTTATTTCAAATTAAACATTTTATGTTTTGCAATTAAAAATTAATGTTGTCGACTTGTAATAAATAATATTTTTATTTTTGATGTGGACTAGATCAATTGTTACTGGGCTTTTCTATAAATCAAGTTGAAGACCATTGAGCCAAATAATAATCTAAGCCCAAGAGGAAAGAGGACTCAGAAGGCCCATAAATGATCCACTGGGTTATTATTTAAGCTGTGGGGCTTAAAGGTAATTACGCGCAAAATAACTCCTATAAATAGGTCACAGGTATCATTCTTAAACCCTAAGCTCTATTTGCCTACAGAAACCCTGCCAAAACCCTGTCTGACTTAAGCATCGGAGTGCGCGCGCAGGGGAAAACCCCTGCGCCCCTCTGACTTTTCCTATTTCGCAGATTCGTTGGAGACAGACTAACGCGAAGATTGAGGATTTGACGTCAGCAACTTTTTATTGTTGTTTTTGGCAACAACAATTGGCGCCGTCTGTGGGAAACAAACAGAAAAGCCATAAAAAATTGGTGAAAGACGATTTGCGGAAGAAAAGGTACGTAGGCTGCGGCATAGTGCACAAATTACGCCACAAAATTGGGCACAGCATGGCAAGAGACTTGCATGGGCGGGAGGCGATTTCAACTTTTAGTTTTATTAATGAGGCACATTTGAAAAGAATTATGACCCTGATTGCGGGGTTCCCAGGGGCAGCGGTCCCGCTAGCCGGTCAACGGGCGGGGTCAAGGGGCAGCGCCCCTTGCGGGGGTTTGGGGGCGAAGCCCCGAAAAAAAAAAAGGTCAACCGTATTGACATTGCCAACGAGAGACCTGCGAGAGATTTGCATGGGCGATAGGCGAGAGACACCTCCTGTCACCTGGGCGAGAGCTCTCTCTCGCGCAGACAGGCCTATTGGCGAGAGAACTCTAGCTGTTAGTTCTGGCGAGAGCCTTCTCTCCTGTTAGCATTGGGCGAGAGCCGCCGGTTTTGTTACATTGGGCGAGAGATAGTACTGAGCGAGACGCTAGCTCTCGCGCAAACAGGCTTTGGCAACAGACGGACGATATGTGTGACAGACCTTTGGCGAGAGACCTCTTTTCTGCTAGCACGAGCGATAGCCATCTCCCGCGTAAAATAGACTTTGGCGACAGACTTGGATGATATATGCGACAGACCCTCGGCGAGAGACCTCCTCCTACTAGCTGAGCGAGACGCTAGCTCTCGCGCAAACAGGCTCTGGCAACAGACGGACGATATGTGCGACAGACCTTTGGCGAGAGACCTCTTTTCTGCTAGCACGAGCAATAGCCATCTCCCGCGTAAAATAGACTTTGGCGACAGACTTGGATGATATATGAGACAGACCCTCGGCGAGAGACCTCCTCCTGTTTAGCACAGGCGAGAGCTATCTATCGCGCCGGACAGACCCCTGGCGACAGGCCTTGGGAGATATATGCGAGGAGCCTGCCGGCAAAAGGGTGTCTTCCGCATGAGATATCTTTGGCGAGAAGGTGATTATCATGTCGCACTAAGCCTGTTGCGCGAGGTAGACCTCTTTCTGCAACCACGGGCGAACATGCATGGGCGAGAAGTGTGGATCTCGCGTGCGATAGGTGTTGGCGAAGAAGCCTCCCGCCCGCTACAGCTCCAGCACGCTACACCTCCTTGGGCGAGAGGGGGTTGCTTTAGCACCGACATGCTTGGGCGTGAGGTGTGGATCTCGCATGCGATAGGTGTTGGCGAGGAAGCCTCCCGCCTGCAACAAAGCAGCTTAGTCCAACCGCTGGCCTTCTCTTCTCTGACACCATAACCACCCCCATCACCGCATCCTCCAAGCACCACTGCTTATCACCGAAGCTCCCATTCACCATCAACATCTTGCTATCCCGCTTTGGTTCTTCACTAAATCGAGGCCTATCATTGCAAATGTGTTTGCTACCGTCTGCATGAAAAAGAAAGCAAAAATGTGAACAGCAACAAACTCAAAACCACCACTTGTTTACTGACTTGCATATCCATAGCTCTCAAAAAATGCATGAAGCCCAGCTTAAAGGGGCTGAACGAAGACATAGAGGAGAAGAAAACGCAAGTCCGCTAATGTACGACAGGCACCTCCACAACAGAAGGGCTCCTACCACGACAGATCGATCCTCCGTACGCTAGGACAATAGGTCAAAGGTAATGATGAGCACATTCGACAAGTAATGTCGTAATAAAGCGATTCGACAGCCATGCGAGTGAGAAAAAGTCACACTGTAAGCATTCTAGACAAGCGAATGGCTCCCGTGAGCCTAGCATCTTGCGCACAAGGCACAAAGCAACGCTTACGAGTGTAGTGTCATGTGGCGAGCACAAGACCACTGGCACTTTTGACGATTGAGTAACATACGTCGATTACATGACCAACGCCACAGCCCAGCCTTCACAGCAAGGCTCGACCGGTAAAGCAAGCACTAAGGCGCGAGAAACAATCTAGATCGGCAAGCAAGGAATAAGCCAGAGGGTCTGGCAGAAGCGTGCACGCAACGCTAGATGAGCTCACCCAGGAAAGGGAAGAGCTAGACGAAGAACTAAGAACAAGCGAGCGTAAGTCCAGGAGAGCTCTATTGGGCGATCCCTAACCAAAGACCTCAGGGAACACGCTAGAACTTAAGATGCCCCATCGTGTTCGCCCAGATGTGTAAGAACATAGATGAGCGGCAAAAACCAGGCAGGACACAAAAGGTCAGACGAGCCAGTGGCCACCACGAGAGTACGGTTGTGAATAATGAGTAAGAATACAGCCATCCTAAGACCCAAGCAAGCAAGCCCTTATCAACCGATATAGGAACTCACCTAGGAGAGAAAACTCTATGGGCAACCATTTTGGGTAGCCAAAGCGAAAAAGGATTAGGCAACTTTGTACATCATCAAGCACAACGCTCGGGAAAAAGTTCATCTTTGAACAGAAATGACAACGCTGTTTCAAAGAAGAACTTGGGGAGCTATATGGTGTAAAGGTACGCTAACTACTATAAAATAAAAGGTATTGTGCCGCAAAAAATGGAAAGACAAAAGAAGAGAAAGAAAAAGCTGAGGCGATGACCAGTCACATATTTGGTGGCAGGTAGTGATCTCTGGTGGCAGAATACAAGAAGTGGGCTACGGCCCTGCCTAACGCCCAAAAGTTCCCTGGTGATTGAGTACACGAAATGGGTAGAGCCCAGCCTGTCGCCTGAAAGATCTCTGGCGGCAGAGTACAAGGAATGGGCGACAACCATGTCCTTAATTCAGCGAGCATAGGCACGCACATGAAAAATTTTGGCGACAAGGTTCCACGTGGCAGACTCTTTCTGTGAGAGGTGGCTCACGCATGCAAATGCCAAAATGGCGAAAAAGAGGGACCACTATTGACGATCTCACAAAATGGGCAACCTTATCTTCTTCGTTGTGAAATTGAACTTCAAAGCCAAGAAGAGTGACAGGCCGTGAGCTAGACAAGAGCTCCCGTGCGTGACAAGCCTTTAGCGAGACATGGTCTCCCGCATGCGACAGACCTTGGGTGACAGGGGAGCTCCCACGAGCGACAGGCCTTGGATGAGATATGGGCTCTCGCATGCGATAAGCTCCCTACTTTGATAAAATGACAGCGAAGAAAATTAGGTGAACACAGCACCCATACACAAAATTCCCCCGTTAGCACAATGCAGGCGATGTCTGCGCACGCCCAAGTGCGAGATTTGAGCGGAACAATCTAGAATCCTCTAGACCTAGTCCGACAGACTGTCCAAAAGCTTCCTTCGGCCCATCTGTTGATCGTCTGACACATAAGCTTTCAAGAACTGCTCTAGCAACCATCTAGAAGTGGCTTAAGACAACCACGCATGTGAAAGAGGGTTTGTCTATATAAAGGGTGTGTCGGCTTCGTGAGTCCTTTAAACGAGACAAGGATGTGCCAGCCTATGGCGTCGAGATCAAAGCTGTGAGAACCAAACCTGCAGGATCAGCACTAGGATCTTGGGGAGTCGGAGGAGCAATTTCAGAAGTAGGAGCATCATTTGAGGGCCCAGCCACAGCCATAGAGTCTGCTTAGGGATCAATGGTAGTAGATCGAAAAATTGGAGCTCGTCACCATCTAACCCTTGCAGTGACTCGATAGGCTCGGACTGATTACCTGCCTCGACATGTTCGGGCTCATTATGCACTTCGATAAGCCTAGGTTGGTTACGAACCTCAGTAACCCCAGGCTGATTGTGCGGCTGTTGAGGAAGCCATAGACCTTCGAGATTATCCAAGTCTCCAGACCTTGTAAATCGGACTCATCCTTGGAGCCAGGAGGATGCCTCATTAGCATTGATATTGATAACAAGAAATGAGAATTAGTTACTAATGAGTTAGAAAAAGCACGTGGGAGACATATGAGCGCAGCCAATTGCTTGGATGCAAGGTCATCGAAGTCCCTTGCACATTGTTATAGTGCTCACCGACCAAGCAAGGACGTATGGGTGCCCTCATATATTATGCTTGCAATTTTCTTGTCCATTCTAACAGTTGTGATCATATTAGGCAGGTGTCCAAAGAAAGGCACTAGCCACTGTCCTATAAGGCAGCAAGCCAGGGAGATCTTAGTTCGACATAGTTGGATCAGAAACAACTTGTGGTAAGCTCGCGAAGGTAGATTGCTGGTCCTTATGAGTAAAGAACCAAGGTGCGACTTAACGCATGATCCATGATTAACAGCTGAATGTCCAAGCAATTGCACTTTACAGACTCTACAAAGACAAAGACTTGGAACTGTACAAGCGGTAGAAACTTATTGTTATTATTCTAACATTTGCTGCAATTATGTTCTTACTTGTTCCATTTGATTGGAAATACTACATTATGAAACGAAAGGCCAGTTATCTTTATCTGTAC
Source organism: Heritiera littoralis (assembly GCA_031772115.1). Taxonomy (NCBI): domain Eukaryota; kingdom Viridiplantae; phylum Streptophyta; class Magnoliopsida; order Malvales; family Malvaceae; genus Heritiera; species Heritiera littoralis. The sequence continues at coordinate 20,341,680 of JAPDPK010000001.1, forward strand.
TATGATAACCCTCCATGTTTGATAGACATGTTGCAGGAATAGAAGAACACGCGAGACGGGCACAAATAAGTCCCTAAGCGAAAAATGCGCGAGATGGGCACAAATAAGACCTTAAGCGTGAAGAAGACGCGAGACGGGCACAAATAAGTCCCTAAGCGAAAAATGCGCAAGATGGGCACAAATAAGACCTTAAGCGTGAAGAAGACGCGAGACGGGCACAAATAAGTCCCTAAGCGAAAAATGCGCGAGATGGGCACAAATAAGACCTTAAGCGTGAAGAAGACGCGAGACGGGCACAAATAAGTCCCTAAGCGAAAAATGCACGAGACGGGCAAAAATAAGTCCCTAAGCGAGAAGAAGACGCGAGACGGGCACAAATAAGTCCCTAAGCGAAAAATGCGCGAGATGGGCACAAATAAGACCTTAAGCGTGAAGAAGACGCGAGACGGGCACAAATAAGTCCCTAAGCGAAAAATGCGCGAGATGGGCACAAATAAGACCTTAAGCGAGAAGAAGACGCGAGACGAGCACAAATAAGTCCCTAAGCGAAAAATGCGCGAGACGGGCAAAAATAAGTCCCTAAGCGAACAAATCAAAAGTCCTAATGCACAGGAGGTGCGAGACGGGCAAAACAAAAGTCCCTAAGCACAAAAGGGTGTGAGACGGGCAAAAATAAGTCTCTAAACGAGGTACGTTACAATCTTATCAGATTACATTTAACGTATTATGTTGGCATAAACGATATTATATTCTGACAAGTCCTTAAGCGGATAGTACGCAAGACAGGACCAATACTCCAGTAAAAGTTCTTCTTTGGACACAAAAAGTCGCAAAGAAAAGCTTGGGGAGCACGTAGTATGCAGGTTGTGAGGTATGATACGAGGCACGTTACAATTTTATCGGATGAATATGTGCTACAATTGATAAACAAAGTGCATTTAACGTATTATGCTGGCATTCCAGATATAAAAACGATGTTATAGTCTTATCATTTCTATAAAAGTCCCCAAGCGAAAATGCGCGAGATGGGCAGTTCTCTAAAAAGTCCTTAAGCGAAAATGCGCAAGATGGGCAATTCTATAAAAAGTCCCTAAGCAAAAATGCGCGAGACGGGCCATTCTATAAAGTCCCTAAGCGAAAAATACGCGAGATGGGCAAATTGTGAAATCCTCAAGCAATAAAGTGTATGGATAATGCGATACCCAAGTACGAATTTTTCTTTAGATGTAAGTGCTTCATAAGAAGAGCTGGGGCGCACTATAGAATAACTTCTGCATTAAAAGGAGTATCGAAACTAATAGGCACTCATGCATATGCGTCCCGAGGTGCTATAATGTCAAGAGCTTGATCCTTAGGAAAATTAGTCTCTGGATTATCTAAATAATCTTCGTCCAAAGCTTGTGAGAACCTCGACCATCTCGAGTCGACAAAAAGGCCTCTAAGAGCTGGTAAGATCAGGTAAATCTTTACAAGTGCCTATCCTCAGAAAAGGTTCCAAATTCTCAGCATCTGGATCGCGCTTCAACCAATCAAGAGCATGCCAAGTACAAACCACATCTGATGAAACCAGATAAGAACATATACATCCGCTTAGGGCACTTCTTGACGATGTGCCCTCATGGCCTTAACCCAGATTCGGTTTTCTTTCTCTTGGCTAATAGAAGGCACTTGACAAAAGAAATGATGACACGAAGTCGTTTCTGCTACAAATGATAATGAAGTCCACTAGTTGAGCCCTCGAGTGAAGATGAAAAGACTCTTGTGATAATCCCAGGAAGAGGGTAGCAAAAGAATTCAAAAAGCCCATTCTTTATATACTCTTTCACAAGGTAAACCTTGTAAAAGAGTGGGGAGCAATTGACGTGGACTAGATCAATTGTTACTGGGCTTTTCTATAAATCAAGTTGAAGACCATTGAGCCAAATAATAATCTAAGCCCAAGAAGAAAGAGGACTCAGAAGGCCCATAAATGATCCACTGGGTTATTATTTAAGCTGTGGGGCTTAAAGGTAATTACGCGCAAAATAACTCCTATAAATAGGTCACAGGTATCATTCTTAAACCCTAAGCTCTATTTGCCTACAGAAACCCTGCCAAAACCCTGTCTGACTTAAGCATCGGAGTGCGCGCGCAGGGGAAAACCCCTGCGCCCCTCTGACTTTTCCTATTTCGCAGATTCGTTGGAGACAGACTAACGCGAAGATCGAGGATTTGACGTCAGCAACTTTTTATTGTTGTTTTTGGCAACAACAATTTTAAAATATATTAAAAATAATAAAAATATACATACATAATAAATTGTAATATCATTAATAGAAATTAATAAAATTCTAGATATATAAAAACGAACTTTAAATAAATTTTCCCGGTCCGCCCCGCCCATAATAAGAACCGGGAAAGCCTAACAAGCCCAATTGTTCGTTTCTTTTGTTTAATAAGAAGTCCAGGAAAACGACAGATCGCCACTTCCCAATCAGTACGGCCTGCGATCTCCAGTGATTGAAAACAGAGGAGTTGCAAAGCCGAAAAGCAGAGACTATTCCAACAATGCAAATGCTTGCCATTCAATTTCATTTTGAATTATCTGATCAAAACTCCACCGGGGTTTTTAATCCTATATTCCATAATCCTATGCTCTGCTTCTGACTCAGCTTCAACATTCCTTAATGACATTCTCTAGACAGCTCCCACCCATCTTCCTATTTCTCTAGCTAAAAGATAAAACTGCAGAAAAAAGTCTGGTAAAAATTGTGGATTGCGTGCTTATTGCTTGGCTGTTTAAATTTAAGGTAGGAATCAGCAAGCAGTAATTCTCAGTAATGGCTATTTAAGAAAACCATTAAGTATGATCGTGAAATCCTTGAATCATTTACTTCTTTAATCTACGAAACCATGTCGATTATTCCATAGTCCATAACCGGAGAAGAATATTTAAAGAAAATTGTGATGAATTTTCAGCCATTGGAAAACCTATTAATGACAAAGATAAAGTGTTCTCCCTCCTTACTGGATTGGGTCATGAATATGAATCATTTGTCACAACCATGTTGAAACCTCCAAGACCAACTTATACTGAATTGGTTTCTCAACTCCAAAGTCATGAAATTATTCGAGCTATTAACTCTGATAGTGTTACAGGAGCAAATCAAAATATGGTCTTTATGACTCAACATCAAGGAGGGAGAGGAAGGAGTTTTCCACGCAAAGGAAAGCACTCATCAAATCAATTTACATCTTGAGGACGAGGATTTACTCATTCAAGCCAATTCTCAAATAAATCTAATAATTTTCAATCTGGAAATTATCAGCTGGCAAATTCCTCACAAAATGGTAAACCAGAGAAAGAGAAAGAAAAAAATGTGGTGTGTCAAATATGCAAGAAAGCAAATCACACTGCACTTGAATGTTATCATAGATTCAATCACTCTTACAAATCTGAACAGATCCCTCAGCATTTTGCAGCACTGTCTATGATGGAAGATCCAGATAATGCTTGGTTTCTTGACACCTGCGCAAGCAATCACATGACTTCAGATCCAGGTAAACTAAATTCACTTGTTCCTTATTATGGTCCTGAAAAAATTATGGTTGGAAATGGTAAATCTATCGATATAACTCATTTAGGTTCAATTACTTTAAATGTTGGTAATAATGAGATAAAACTTGATAATGTTCTAGTTGTACCTGATATTAAAAAGAATTTAATATCTGTTAGTCAACTTACAAATGATTTACCTTATAACATTGAATTCTCATCAAATGGGTTTGTGATAAGAAACAGGAAAACGAGGTCAGTGATTGCCACCGGAATAAGAAGCAATGATCTTTATGTTTTGCAGCCAAAGCATGGAATGGCCTTGTACTTCAATAGATTCAGAACTGTGAGCATGCAAACTTGGCATCAAAGATTAGGCCATCCTCAATTACAAGTAGTCAAACATTTAGAAAAGAATAAACTGATTCAAAGTTCTAGTAATAAGATTGATCATTTATGTTGCAGTTGTCAGATGGCCAAAGCATGTAGATTGCCCTTCTTGATTTCTAATGAATTTACAACTGAACCTTTAGCAAAAATTCATTGTGATTTATGGGGTCTAGCCCCGGTTAACTCTTTTCAAAAATTTCAATATTATGTTATTTTATTGATGAATGCACTCGTTTTACATGGTTTTTCCCATTACGTCGTAAAAGTGATTTTTTAAAATGCTTTATAGATTTTCATAAATTTATTTTTAATCAATTTGATAGAAAAATTAAAAATTTTCAATCAGATGGTGGTGGAGAGTTTTCTAACAAAGAGCTTGAACATTATTTAGTAGAACATGGAATACATCATCAAATGTCATGTCCAGGTATTTCAGAACAAAATGGTTTAGCAGAACGCAAACATAGAAATATCACTGAACTTGGCTTGACTATGTTATTTCATGGAAAGGTACCTAAAAGATTTTGGGTTGAAGCCTTTAGTACTGCTGTTTGGCTAATTAATAGATTACCTACAAGTGTTTTGAACATGAAATCTCCATATGAAAAATTATTCGGTAAGACACCAAACTATGCATCTTTACGAGTCTTTGGTTGCAAATGTTTTCCTTATCTTCGTGCCTATGCAAAATCCAAACTTGATCCTCGATCATTGCCATGTGTTTTTCTTGGGTATAGCTATCGATACAAGGGTTATAGATGTTTGTATCCTCCTACAAACTGTATATATATCTCACGACATGTAGTTTTTGATGAAGAACTATTTCCTTTTCAAAAACCTGAACATTTATATACTATTTCTAATTCTAACCTTGATCTTACTGTTTTTAGTGAATGGTTTACAGGAAACTTGTCTACTCCAATCTCAACATCATCCTTAGAAAGTGAAACACACAAAGATCTTGACTCACCACAGACCACTGAGCATCCATCATCTAATCTTGACCAAGTCAATAATACAGCCTTCACTGATCCACCAAACCACATGCCATTAGTAGGAACCTCACCACCAACTGTGGATGCTATATCCCAAGAAAACCTCACACCACCTCCTAACCATTTGGAAAATGAGATCCACGTAGACTTCACCCATGCAATTCCTACACCTAACATTACTATATCTAATGATTGTGCTTCCACCTTTGATAGAAATAATCACGTTGGTAATGAAGCTACCTTGCCACATGCTCTTGAACCACCTAATCCACCTCAATCCACTAATGACCATCACATGATAACTCGTTCCAAGGTTGGTATTACTAAAGCAAATCCCAAATACTTGTTCTCGGCCAGTAACATTCCTATTGAACCAAAAACTCTTCATTCAGCTTTAAAACATCCAGGTTGGCATGAAGCTATGCAGCAAGAAATCGATGCTCTTCATCACAATGACACTTGGGAACTAATTCCTCGAACACCTGAAATGAATGTTATTGGGTGCAAATGGGTCTTTAAAACTAAACTTCGTGCCAATGGAACACTCGAGCGACTTAAGGCTTGCCTTGTAGCCAAAGGGTTCACTCAAACTCTAGGTATTGATTTTTTGGAAACTTTCTCTCCAGTTGTAAAGCCAGCTACCATACGAGTGGTTTTGATTGTTGCATTAGCAAACAATTGGGACATACGCCAATTAGATGTCAAGAACGCATTTCTCCATGGTCATCTTAGTGAGCCGGTATTTATGGAGCAACCACCAGGTTTTATAAATCAAGATCATCCAACACATGTGTGCAAGCTCAAGCGTGCCCTTTATGGCCTTCGACAAGCACCAAGAGCCTGGTTTGATCGCTTCGCTTCTTTTCTTTTATCTATGGGATTTATTTCCAGTTTTGCAGATTCTTCACTTTTTATTTATCGTGGTAGTCATGGAATTATTTTGTTGTTACTTTACGTAGATGACATTATTCTTACAGGTGATAATATTAATTTTTTAAGATGGTTTATTACTTGTCTTAGTAAGGAATTCGCTATGAAAGATTTGGGACCGCTAAGTTATTTTTTGGGTGTCGAGGTTCAGAGAACTTCTGATGGCATGTTTCTTAATCAAGAAAAATATGCAAGCCAATTATTAGACCGAGCACAAATTAGTGGTTGCAAGCCAATCTCTGCTCCCATGATAGCTAAATTAAAATCGCCTACTAATAATGAGTTTTTTGCAGATCCTCAACTCTATCGCAACATCGTAGGTGGACTTCAGTATCTAACTTTTACACGTCCAGAGATATCCTTTAGTGTGAATTATGCTTGTCAATACATGCATCAACCAACGAATTTTCATTTTCAAATTGTTAAAAGAATACTTCGCTATGTTGCTGGAACCATTAGTCATGGTGTTCAACTTCATTCCCATAATCCATTGGTTTTATATGCTTTTTCTGATGCAGATTGGGCAGGCTGTCCACTCACTCGTCTCTCCACAACTGGCTATTGCACCTTTCTAGGAGGAAATTGTATTTCATGGAGTGCCAAGAAACAACCTACAGTAGCACGATCTAGTGCTGAAGCTGAATATCGTGCCTTAGCTTCCACAACAGCTTAACTAACTTGGATATCTTTCATCCTACGCGACATTGGTGTCCAGTTGCCCAGTCCTCCAACCTTGTTCTGTGATAATGTATCAGCTTTCCACCTGACCATTAACCCTGTCTTCCATGCTCGCACTAAGCATGTAGAGATAGACTATCACTTTGTTAGAGAAAAAGTTGCCATTGGTTCACTTGTTACACGATTTGTTTCCTCTTCCAAACAAGTTGCTGATATATTCACCAAGCCATTATCCAAACCAGCTTTTGAAACTCTGTGGCACAAACTGGGACTTCAACAATCATCTTTGTCCAGTTTGAAGGGGAGTGTAGAAGAGTATACGACAGAGGAACTCCAAGATTCGTGCAAGATAGAAATGAAACCCCAAGATTCATGCAAACAATCAAGCAACAACGGTTAGAAATAAATCAAATCCCAAAACTTAAACAATGACAGCTGAAGTATTAAGAGAGAGAGCAGACTTCTTACCGTTTGTCTTTATTACTTTCCTTTATGTAGATCAACTAATATGCTCTGTATCTAATATAAATAAATGACATCCTAAGAAGAACTTCACCAATTCAGTGAGTTCTTTTCTAAAACCTCAGAAGTCTTTAGTCTATATGTTAACACTATTTTTGGTGAAGAAGTGAGAGATTTATGGCATGCTCCTTGCATATGTTTGTGGTGTGGATATTGGTTTCTGATACATGGATTTCCTCTGCATGAACTGAATGAAGAACAGGTCATCTCGGTAATGGAAGCTAAAACATCATATTAAACCCTACATTTGAGGATGGCCCTTAGCAATCGGTCTGCCAAGGGCTGCAAGCTTGTTTTAAACCCTAAAATTTTCCCTTTGGCTCATGCATAACAAGAAGCATAGACAATGAAGATTTGATTCATTTCTTGGTAACAAATTTTAAGTGGGTATTGTTCGGAAATGAATTAAAGTGGTCCTGGACAGAACCACAACAAGGTAACTTTAACTGTAAGGATACTGATGAGCTCTCGAACTTCTGTAAGAACCACAACTTGGAAATTCGAGGTCACTCCATGTTCTGGGAGATGGAATGTGCAATACAACCATGGATCCAATTACTTAACAAGAGTGATTTGATTACGGCCATTCAAAACCATCTAACAGACCTCACATGGTTCAAGAGAAAAAAATATAGGCACTATGATGTAGATAATGAGATGCTGCTTGGGTCTATCTATAAAGATCGACTGGCTGAAGGTATCCAAGCAACCATGTTCAAAATATCCCACCAACTGGACCTATCTGCCACCCTTTTTGTTAATGATTTTCACATTGAGGATGGATCTGATGGTAGATCATCACTAGAGGAATACATGATACACAAAATTCTTGACATGCGGGGAGCATTGGAATTCAAGGACGTCCAGTGGGGTTGATTGTTAGTTCTACCCCGGATAAGCTGGGTACTCTTGGTGTTCCATTCTTGTTTATGGAACTTGATGCATCTTCCACCAATGAGTTTGCTAGATCAGATAATTTAGGGTAATGCTGTGTGAAGCATTTCCCCTTCCTCCAGTGGAAGTATAATTTTATGGGGATTTGGGAGTTGTAGATGTCCTGGTAAAATGCACATCTAATGAATTCAAAAGGTAAGATCAATGCTTCTGGTAAGAGGTATCTTGCTCTTAAGAAAGGATGGCTGTCTCATTCTCATGGTCATATTGATTCACAAGGTGAAATTATATTCTAAGTCTGTCATGGAACATACAACATAGAAATCAATTCCTCTCCAAAGGAAATTAACAGGACATTTTTTGTTGACAAGGGAGAGCTGCTGAAAACAGAGTAAGATTCTTTCTTTAGACCATCTGGTCTTAATAATCAGAGATTGAATCGTTCTTTCTATTGAAATCTTGACATAGGAATATTAACTCGAATATCTAGGAAACTTTAACAGCTAACCCTGTCTGGTTATCTCACCTCTTTTTCTTATCAAGTGCATTCCAATCCATCCTTCCCCATCCTTCCTCTTTTCTACTCTGCCAATCACATCCTTTCTAACGCATACGTTTTCCAGTGATTATCCAAACTGGTTAAAAAGGCATTATGAGTCAAGCAGGCCATCATAGAGAATGGTTCTTTGTTCTTGGGGACACGCAATCCCAATGTTCATTCAATGATCTAATAATTCCTAATACCCTATCAACTATGAATGCATTTCCAACTGGAAATCTGAAAATTGTATATGAACAACAAATACTGCCAATTACTACTGATTGTTTCTTTAATCTTTTGCTAATCATGGCTATCTGGCTTGTGTAAAATCCTTGTTTAATACTAATTCAGAATTGAAGTTTGAACTCAAATCACGGGAGGACATTTAAAATTATTCAAGCTATCATTGAAAGCCTAGCCTCGCCTAATTTTGCAAGCATCAAAAGACATATGCCTTGTAATCAAAGATTCGTAAAACAAGCGCTAAGAAAGAACATTAAAATCTACGAACAGAACATAGCATTCCCCACCCTTTGAACCTTCTATTCCAATTCAAGCATACAAATGCAAATGGGGAGGTTGCCCCCATCTGCAAGACAAAGCAATGGCAAATAAAATCCCTATTAAAAGAACCATTTCTTCTAAAAAACGAGAAAAAAAAGGACAAAAAAAAAGGTTTTATTGGGATTAGAAGAAAAGAGATCGTTTTTTTTGGATTAAACCCCGACAAAACTGAAGCGGATCAGACTGTTGACATGTATTTTTTAGCCTGAAGAGTGAAGCGGTTTGGTTGGTTGGTTGGGTTAGTTAAGTCCCGCGCTTTTCTTAGACTCCACTTTCAAAGCTCTCCCAACAAAGGGTCGGCCTGCGTCTTATAAATGAGGAGGCTCTCCATTTGCTGCTGCACAAGTCGAAAGCATAAGATAAAGCATCCTCCTCAGGTTCTCTAGTTAACCTTCTGCTTTGTTTCTTTACAAAACGTGAGAAGTTCAATGTTGCATTTCGTTTTCTTTGTGTTCTGTCTTTGTTGATGGTTTTCCTTTTTTGGATGTTTGTTCTTAGAGATCCCAAGAAACCATGGAGAACCCACAAACGAAGTCTGACGATGGCAACGCTGAGGTTTGAGCCTTTCTCGTTTTAGATTGTTTAATTATATTTTTCACCACATTGGTTGTCGTTTGTTCTTTCATTGGCTTAATGGATATCTATTTTCCTATTATCCCCATTTTGGTTGTTACTGCCTAGCCTCATTCCTCTTCCACATTATTTTGGGATGATTCTCGCTTCTTTTTTAATATCAGTGAATTTTAATTTTGTTGTTAATATATAAGATGGTGCTTGTTTTGGGATGAACATTTCATTTGTTTAATGTTGGAGTTGGAGTTCATTTTGGGTTATCAACTGTTTAATGTCATATAAAATCTGTCCTCTAAACAGGTATGCACAATAAATTATTAGATGATGAAAAAAAAGGAAAGTCGTTGGGTGGTCGTATCGTGCTTAAGTTATATTCATCTTGTAAGCTCAGATTATATCATTATTATTTTTATCCATTGCCCTTTCTTTATAATTGTTATTCTAAGCTTAACCTATGTAACTTTCATGGCTGCTGCTTTTCCCGGCAGAACTTGAACCTAATGATGATCAGTCCCAGCGGCAATCCAGCTGCTAATATTATAGTAAATCATGACTTCTCCAATGGACTGCATTCTTGGCATCCCAACTGCTGCAATGGCTTTGTAGTATCAGCTGACTCTGACAATCCAGGAGGATTGTCATCAAAGTCAGGTGGTAATTATGCAGTTGTTACAAATCGAACCGAATGCTGGCAGGGTCTTGAGCAAGATATCACAGGAAGAATTTCAGCAGGTTCTACGTACTCCGTTTCTGCTTGTGTTGGAGTATCAGGGACTCTTTCAGGGTCTACTGAAGTCCTGGCAACTTTGAAGCTAGAAAACCATGGCTCAGCAACTAGCTATCTCTTCATTGGAAAGTAATGGTGTTTTTTAATTGCATTACATTTCTCTGAATGTAAGACTTAATAGGGAAATTTTGGTAATGACATTTGTCACTGCAGAACCTCTGTGTCAAAGGAGAGGTGGGAAATGGTGGAAGGTACATTCTCCTTCTCAACCGTGCCTGATCGGCTTGTATTTTATTTGGAAGGGCCTCCTCCTGGTGTTGAGCTGCTTATTGATTCAGTGATTATTAGCTGCTCCAGTTCAAGCAAGTCTGAGGTAACATTGCCTTAAAACACTTCATCCATTTCTTAACTGATTATTATATTACGATCATTTTCATCATGTCAAAGAGGTCTACGAGTTATTTATTGTGTCAACTCCACCACCTCCCTGTCAGTTTCTGTAGTCTTACACTGGTTATTTTGTTGTTTTTTGCATCCTCTTTATTATGAAAGAGTACAAGCACAGGATGCGATATTGCTGGAGATGAGAACATCATCATAAACCCTCAATTTGAAGATGGCCTCAATAACTGGTCTGGGAGAGGTTGCAAGGTTGTTTTACATGATTCTATGGCAGATGGGAAGATAGTCCCACAATCTGGAAAAGTTTTTGCAGCTGCAACGGAGCGCACACAGAACTGGAATGGAATCCAGCAGGAGATTACTGGAAGAGTTCAACGAAAGCTCGCTTATAATGTGTCAGCTATAGTGCGGGTATTTGGTAACAATGTCACATCTGCCACTGTACAGGCCACACTATGGGTCCAAACACCAGATCGCCAAGACCAGTACATTGTAATTGCCAAGTAAGTTCTTTAATTGTTTTACTGTCCTCAGAACTGGTTTTTTTACATTGGTTCTCCATGGCTTTATTTGTCTTATGAATGTCCCATATTTACTTGTGGTGTTGGGATCTTGATCCTTCTATTTTCATCTCAAAGTGTGCAGGCAACCGATAAGGATTGGGTGCAATTGCAGGGAAAGTTCCTACTGAATGGCTCCCCATCAAGAGTAGTAATCTATTTAGAAGGTCCACCTCCGGGCACCGACATTCTTGTCAATGCCTTGGTCGTCAAGCATGCTGAGAAAATCCCACCTTCACCTCCACCAGTTATTGAGGTGGGTTGAATGCTTTTAATTTGGAATTTGTATTGTTTTCCATATGCTTTAGAGAAGATATCGAAAGCTTGGATTGGCTGCATACTTTCCTACAGTGTGGAGTCAATATAGTTACAAATAACCGATTAAAGGATGGTTCCCTGATGTTTCTATTTACTTTTTGTAGAATCCTGATTTTGGAGTTAATATAATTACCAACAGCCAACTGAACGATGGCACCAATGGATGGTTTCCTCTTGGTAACTGCAATTTGAGTGTTGCTTCAGGCTCACCACTTATACTCCCTCCAATGGCCAGAGCTTCCCTTGGTGCCCATGAACCCCTAAGCGGCCGCTATATCCTTGTGAAAAATCGAACTCAAACTTGGATGGGCCCTGCTCAGATGATCACTGATAAGCTGAAACTTTTCTTGACATACCAAGTATCTGCTTGGGTTCGAATCGGTTCTGGAGCAAGTGGTCCTCAAAATGTGAATGTTGCACTTGGTGTGGACAGCCAGTGGGTCAATGGTGGACAAGTTGAGATTAATGATGTTAGATGGCATGAAATCGGTGGTTCCTTTAGAATTGAGACGCAACCCTCCAAGGTTATGGTTTACATCCAGGGTCCGGCCGCAGGTGTTGATTTAATGGTTGCTGGACTTCAGATTTTCCCGGTTGATCGTGAGGCCAGGTTTAAATATTTGAGGAGGCAAGCTGATAAGGTAATCTCTAGTTGTGATTTCTGCAGTATTTGCTTTATCAAGGCTAAGCAGACATTATAACTTCAAACAGAAAAAATGGAACCTGAAAATTTTTAACCCTTTATATAAATATAGAATTTGTTGCCTTTTATCATGAAAAGTTGTAATGATCTTTATTTGTCTCCAACACAGATTCGAAAGCGTGATGTCATCCTCAAGTTCTCAGGAGCTGATTCAAGCAGTTTGTTTGGCACTTATGTGAAAGTCATACAAACACAGAACAGTTTCCCTATAGGCACTTGCATTAACAGAACAAATATAGACAATGAAGAATTTGTTGATTTCTTTGTGAAGAATTTCAACTGGGCAGTGTTTGGAAATGAATTGAAGTGGTACTGGACGGAACCACAACAAGGAAATTTCAACTACAAAGACGCTGATGATATGCTGGCTTTGTGTCAAAACCACAAAATCGAAACCCGAGGCCATTGTATTTTCTGGGAAGTACAGGCCACGGTCCAGCAATGGATTCAAGCATTGAAGAAGAACGACTTAATGACAGCAGTTCAAAATCATCTCACAGGCCTTCTCACACGTTACAAGGGCAAGTTCAGACACTATGATGTAAACAATGAGATGCTGCATGGATCATTTTATCAAGACAGACTAGGCAAAGACATCCGAGCATACATGTTCAAGACTGCAAACCAGCTCGATCCATCTGCCACCTTATTTGTGAACGATTATCACGTTGAAGACGGATGTGACACCAGATCATCTCCCGAAAAGTATATCGAACACATTCTGAATTTGCAGGAGCAAGGTGCACCAGTTGGAGGAATTGGAATTCAAGGACATATAGATAATCCAGTAGGACCGGTAGTGTGTACTGCTCTGGATAAACTAGGTACACTCGGTCTTCCAATCTGGTTTACCGAGCTTGATGTTTCTTCTGTCAATGAATACGTTAGAGGGGAGGATTTGGAAGTCATGCTTAGAGAAGCTTTTGCTCATCCTGCTGTCGAGGGTGTAATGCTGTGGGGATTCTGGGAATTGTTCATGAGCCGGAACAATGCACATTTGGTCAATGCAGAAGGTGACATCAATGAAACTGGTAACAGATTTCTTGCCCTTAAACATGAGTGGTTGTCTCATCCTCGCGGAACTTTAGATGAACAAGGGCAATTCGAGTTCAGAGGCTTTCATGGGACATATGTTGTGGAGGTCTTCACCCTCTTCAAGAAGGTCTCGAAAACTTTTGCTGTTGACAAGGGTGACTCCCCACTGGTTGTGTCCTTAGATTTGTAAAAACTCTATGGCTCCCACAAACCTAATAAAGGAGGTAACACTAACATCTCTCTCTTCTTGAATCATCCATTATTTCTGTAAAACCAAAAGTATACATCATACAAAAGCTTGTGATTATCAATTACATGGGTTGTTTACTTGTTTGCAAATTAAATTTATGTGCTGTTTCCAGTGTAACATACAGGAAAAGAAATAAAAGCATGATCATTTTCTTTTCGGTTATTCTCTTGTTTGGCAATTTTTCTGTATTTTCTTTGCTCCAGTATCTTAACTGGTTGGGTGTTTTCGAGTGTTTTAAACAACATAGCGTGAAAGAAGACCGACTTAATTATAAGCATCCAGGGACGCAAACAATGCCAAAGCAGTTTCTCATCATTGTGGGAACCCAAATCATTGCAGGTGCAATTGCAAGAATCACCCCGAGACTAGTAAAGCTAAGAATGTTTAGCCAATGATGTTTTAATATGTTTAACCAATCCGTCAAAACAACTATTTATGTTTTGAACATAATTTAGTATTGCTAGTATCGTATGCCTAGCTAATTAAAACATTTTATTGGATTTCTTGCATAAAACAATTCCATCCCTTAGCGTTATAATTCATACACATTCGAGCAGTGTAACTTGCACTCGGAAAACTTAGCTTGAAGAAATCTAAAACCTTTTGTGTAACTAAGAAGGCTTAACTGTTAATCTATGGAACAAAAAGTATAATTTGCTTACCTTTTGTGTGCCAGAGTCGGGAGCAAGTCAGGCAGGTTCATCTGGTGAATAATAAAGAATGATTCTAGGCCTAGGGAACAGAAAGTTGACAGCCCAATCCTCTCCCTGTAAGAAAGTCGAGCCCGGGAAGAATTTCAGGCTATAATCTGCATTGTTTAGAAAAGGCCCGAAAGTTCGGACATAATCAAAACATTGATTTCAGTGACTAAAATGACGAAGAAAATGACTGACTGGTAACGTAACTTTTGTTGGGCCTCAAACGACAAATACGCGGAAGCAATGTCAGAATAATAATACCCACAACAATCAACAGCAATATCTCAAGCCAATAACAATAATAAATCAAGCTACCAAGCCACAAATAATACGCAGGCAATAAAACGTAAATAAAACGACACCAAAGTTTAACGTGGAAAACTCTCCAGTGTAGAGAGAAAAACCACGGGGCAAACCGAATAAAAATCCACTATGAGAAATAAGCAAATTACAAAGTTTCAATACCCTAGGCTTTTTGCCCAAAGCTCAGGGTTCCAACAATTGGCCTAAAAACAATAAAGTTTACCTCTTTGGATTCACCAAGATAATCTACCCAAAGAATACCCAATTGTTGTACAAGCTTATCTCTCCCCTTGCTCTCTCTATGGAACAAGAAAAATATCACAAAGCCTAAAGCTTACTTTTTCTCCTTTGTGTCGCCTCTCACCAAAATAGACTTCTCACTCTGTCTTAACAAATTGTTTATGCAACACTTTATATAGAGAAAAAACAAATCCCTAACTACTCCAAGTAGGACTCTAATAATTAATGTGGGCTGGACCCCACACATCTAACAATCTCCCCCTCCAGCCCCATTAGGAGGAGATCCATCACCACGACCTGTCATTTAGAGTTCACCTTGGCCAAAGTGTTCATCCCGGCCAAGTCACTACACAACTCAAGTTTATCTCTGGGAAGTGTCTTCGTTAACATATCAGCTGTATTCTTATCTGTGTGAATCTTCTTCAACTGCATCTGTTGCTCGTTAATCACTGAGCGCAACCAATGGTACCGAACATCAATGTGCTTTGTCCTGGCATGGTACATGGTGTTCTTACTCAAATCCAAAGCACTCTGGCTGTCACAGAATACCACATACTCTTTCTGACTTAACCCCAATTCAAGAAGAAATCTCTTCATCCAAAGCATTTCTTTGCCTGCTTCGGTTGCTGCAATATACTCAGCCTCTGTAGTAGACAAGGCAACACACTTTTGTAGTTTGGACTGCCAAGATACAGCTCCCCCTGCAAAAGTAAATATATACCCTGAAGTAGATTTCCTACCATCAAGATCACCTGCCATGTCTGCATCAGTAAACCCTTCAAGAACTGGTTCTGTAGTCCCAAAACTCAAACACATCTTAGAAGTACCTCTCAAATATCTGAAGATCCACTTCACCGCTTCCCAATGAGCCTTTCCTGGATTGGAAAGAAATCTGCTCACTACACCAACTGCATGAGCAATATCAGGTCGTGTGCAAACCATAAGATACATCAAAGAACCAACTGCAGAGGAGTAAGGAACAGTAGACATAGCATCCTTTTCTTCCTTAGTCACCGGACAAGACTTCTTACTCAAGTGAAAATGATTAGCAAGAGGCGTGCTAACTGACTTAGCATTCTGCATGTTGAATCTCTCTAGCACCTGTTCAACATACTTTTCCTGTGACAACCACAGCTTTCCAGCTTTCCTATCACGAATGATATCCATACCCAAAATCTGCTTTGCTGGACCTAAATCCTTCATGTCAAAGGACTTAAATAATGCCTCTTTCAACCTGCAAATCATACGAGCATCTTGCCCTATAATCAGCATATCATCAACATATAATAAGAGAATAATGAAATCATTATCTGGGAATTTTCTCACATACACACAAGGATCTGCTACCGTTCTTTTATAGTTTTGGCTTACCATAAAAGAATCAAACTTCTTGTACCATTGCCTAGGAGCTTGCTTCAAGCCATACAAGCTTTTCTTCAATTTGCAAACCATGTGCTCCTTCCCTTTCACTTCAAAACCCTCTGGCTGATCCATATAAATCTCCTCTTGCAAATCACCATGCAAGAATGCAGTCTTCACATCAAGTTGCTCAAGCTCAAGATTCAAACTAGCTACTAATCCCAATACCACTCGAATGGAGCTCATCTTCACAACAGGAGAAAAAATCTCATCAAAATCAATGCCTGGTTTTTGACCAAAGCCTTTTACCACCAATCGAGCTTTGTATCTCACTAGCTTGTCACCATCCTTTTTCAGCTTGAACACCCATTTGTTCTTCAATGGTCTTCTTCCTTTCGGAAGCTCAACAAGGTCATAAGTGCTATTTTTCTGCAATGAATCCATTTCCTCTTTCATTGCCTTTAACCAATACTCCCTATCTGAAGTGTCATGCACATCTTGGAAGCTCTCTGGCTCCCCGTCACTTGTGACCAAAATATATTCTGAACTGGGATACCTGGTAGATGGTCGATGCTCCCTAGTAGATCTTCTGACTTGAGACTCCACACTCCTCTGTATTGGGGCTGGCTCCCCCTGCTCAACACTCCCTGGTTGAGAGGGTTGCGCCTGCTCAAAACCCACTGCATCTGGCTGTGCAATGTCATTATCAGCATCTATCCCATCACCTACTGTGGCTGGCTCATCTGTATCCCCAAGTTCTACATCTTGTGTATTTCCACCATTTGTGGCACCTCTAGGTGGAATCCCTGCAGGTGTTGAGTCATCATACTCAACCGTAACCCGTGTAGTCTTTCCATTTTTATCAAAGTCTGTGATGAACTCATTTTCATGGAAAACCACATCCCTGCTTCTAATTGTCTTTTTCTTCTCTAGGTCCCATAGCCTGTAACCATATTCTTCATCACCATACCCAACAAACACACATGGAGTAGCCTTGCTATCTAGCTTTGACCTCTGCTCCTTTGGCACATGCACGAATGCTGCACAGCCAAAGACCTTCAAATGTGAGTATGAAGCTTTCTTCCCTGTCCATACCCTTTCAGGAATGTCAAAGCCCAATGGCACTGATGGTGATCTATTAAGCAAATAGCAGGCTGTATTAACTGCTTCACCCCAGAATGCTTTAGGCAATTTTGCCATCCTCAGCATGCATCTGACTCTCTCTATAATGGTGCGATTCATCCTTTCAGCAACACCATTATGTTGTGGTGTCCCAGGTTCTGTCCTTTCATGCCTGATCCCATGCTTTGAACAGTAGGCTTTAAAGTCTTTTGATGTGTATTCACCACCATTATCTGTACGAATACACTTTAAGGATAATCCTGTCATCCTTTCCACCATGGCATGAAATTTCTGAAAATACTGCAATACCTGGCTTTTGTTTCTCAACATATACACCCAAGTTTTTCGTGAAGCATCATCAATAAAAGTAACAAAATATCTATTACCACCTGATGACTCTACTTCTATGGGACCACATACATCAGAATGAATTAATTCAAGTTTATTTTTCTTTCTTTTAGAAATCTTCCTAAAAGAAACTCTACGATGCTTACCAAATAAACAATAATCACATGAGTTAAGAGAAATACCTTTGGCTGAGGGAATGAGGGACTGCCTCGCCAAAATCTTTAACCCTTTCTCAGTCATGTGTGCCAGCCTCCTGTGCCACAAATTTGCTGAAGCATCATCCTCAACTGTATTTACCTGACTGCCTGTCAACTTCATCCAAGTCTTGTACATAGTGCAACACAATTTCCTCTTGCACTATCAAAGACCCTTTGAGAAGCTTCCACCGCCCATTTTTCTGCTGACTCTCATATCCTTCCTTATCAAGGACATTCACTGCAAGCAAGTTCATCCTCAGATCTGGAATGTGTCTGACATCCCTCAAAGTCAATGTACAACCAGTGCTTGTTTGTACCACTATATCACCAATCCCAGCAATCCGCGACATACTCTTGTTTCCCATCTTGGTATAACCAAAATCACCTATTCTGTAGGTTGTAAACAATTCCTTATTGGGAACACAATGATATGACGCTCCGGTGTCAACTATCCACTCTATGCCAGAATCCCCTACATGATTACACTCACCATGTGTACAAACCAAAGAAACCATTTCACTATCAGAATTCACCGTTGTAACATTTTCATCATCTGAGTTATTCTTACTTTTCTCATCTTTCTGCTCTTGCTTCAATATCCTGCAGTTCCGCTTTATGTGACCAAGTTTGCCACAATGAAAGCACTTCACCCTATTTTTAGACTTATGTCTGTTCTTGGACTTACTACGACCTCTAGAATCCTGACCTCTGTCTTTAGTTCTACCCCTGTTCTCTGTGACAAGAGCTTCATTCCCAGAGTTTGTCTCCTTTCGCCTTGCTTCTTCATTAAACATACTGTCTTTTACCATCTCCAAAGTCACCGTGCCGTTAGGAGCTGAATTAAGAACAGTCACAACTAGTGTCTCCCAGCTGTCTGGCAATGAACCCAGAAGAAACAATGCTTTCATCTCATCATCCATTTGTAGTTTCATAGTGGTCATCCGATTGAACAGATCTTGAAAGTCACTCAAATGCTCAGAGATAGATCTTCCCTCCTTATACTGTAGAGTAGCAAGCTTCTTAACAAGCATAACTTTATTCAAGGCAGTCTTTCTCCTATATAGTGATGCTAATTTTTCCCAAACACGAGAAGCACTTGTCTCCTGCGCAACATGATGAAAAACACTAATGTCTACCCATCTTCTAATGGTTCCCAAAGTCTTCCTATCTAACTTTTTCCATTCATCATCTTTCATATCTGTTGGCTTACCAGAATCACCTAATACTGGCTCATACAGATCTTTGCAGTATAGATGATCTTCCATCATTGGCTTCCAAATTGAATAATTTGAAGCTGTCAATTTTATCATGGATCCTATATCTCCTTCCATGATCCCAAAGCTCTAACCCGAGCTCTGATACCAGTTGTTGGTGCTATTGGGCCTTCTCACCCCAAAAGCTAGCTCAAGAGGTGAGGTTTTCCCTCACACTTATAAACATACACCTAGCCCCTTCCACAACCGATGTGGGAATATCCCAACAACTTTCAGGTTTTTTTTTTTAGGTGTAGTATTTTTGTCTTGCCTCTACGTCTAGACTCTGTTGTTTGGGTCCCCAATCCTTTTGTTTTTGTAATCTAATTGCCTAACGTTGAACAAAGATTATTTTACGCATTTGCTTCCCGTACTTCCATTAGATATAATAATTTGTCTATAACGTATTTCGTATTTAAATCATATAGAATATAAAATTTTTATATTAAAATTTTTACTGACATATTAAAAATAAAATATTTATTTTAGTTTTTATTAAATTTATATATAATTTTTATCAAATTTTAATTCATGTTATTTTTTATATTAATTTTGTTTCGTGTGATCGTACTGTATTTAAAATTATTGGGTTTTACTTTGATTAATAAAATAAACTAATGTTAGATAATTGTCTCAGTTTTGGAGAGAGAAAGATAAAGTAATTATTGGAACTAATTAAATACAAAAAACACTACTAAATAGTAAAAAATTTGCTATTAAATATCATATTTCTTGTAAAGGAAATAGGAAAAATAAAATTTATGCAGGGGAAATTTTTGATTAATTTCTACATGTTTTTTTTAGCCTGAAGGTGAAGCGTTTTGGTTGGGTTAGTAAAGTCCCGCGCTTTTCTTGGACTCCACTTTCAAAGCTCTCCCAGCGAAGGGTCGGCCTGCGTCTTATAAATGAGGAGGCTCTCCATTTGCTGCTGCACAAGTCGAAAGCATAAGATAAAGCATCCTCCTCAAGTTCTCTCGTTAACCTTCTGCTTTGTTTCTTTACAAAACGTGAGAAGTTCAATGTTGCATTTCGTTTTCTTTGTGTTCTGTCTTTGTTGATGGTTTTCCTTTTTTGGGTGTTTGTTCTTAGAGATCCGAAGAAACCATGGAGAACCCACAAACGAAGTTTGACGATGGCAACGCTGAGGTTTGAGCCTTTCTCGTTTTAGATTGTTTAATTATATTTTTCACCACATTGGTTGTCGTTTGTTCTTTCATTGGCTTTAATGGATATCTATTTTCCTATTATCCCCATTTTGGTTGTTTCTGCCTAGCCTCATTCCTCTTCCACATTATTTTGGGATGATTCTCGCTTCTTTTTTAATATCAGTGAATTTTAATTTTGTTGTTAATATATAAGATAGTGCTTGTTTTGGGATGAACATTTCATTTATTTAATGTTGGAGTTGGAGTTCATTTTGGGTTATCAACTGTTTAATGTCATATAAAATCTGTCCTCTAAACAGGTATGCACAATAAATTATTAGATGATGAAAAAAAATGAAAGTCGTTGGGTGGTCGAATCGTGCTTAAGTTATATTCATCTTCTAAGCTATCATTATTATTTTTATCCATTGCCCTTTCTTTATAATTGTTATTCTAAGTCTAACCTTAACCTATGTAACTTTCATGGCTGCTGCTTTTCCCGGCAGAACTTGAACCTAATGATGATCAGTCCCAGCGGCAATCCAGCTGCTAATATTATAGTAAATCATGACTTCTCCAACGGACTGCATTCTTGGCATCCCAACTGCTGCAATGGCTTTGTAGTATCAGCTGACTCTGACAATCCAGGAGGTTTGTCATCAAAGTCAGGTGGTAATTATGCAGTTGTTACAAATCGAACCGAATGCTGGCAGGGTCTTGAGCAAGATATCACAGGAAGAATTTCAGCAGGTTCTACGTACTCCGTTTCTGCTTGTGTTGGAGTATCAGGGTCTCTTTCAGGGTCTACTGAAGTCCTGGCAACTTTGAAGCTAGAAAACCATGGCTCAGCAACTAGCTATCTCTTCATTGGAAAGTAATGGTGTTTTTTAATTGCATTACATTTCTCTGAATGTAAGACTTAATAAGGAAATTTTGGTAATGACATTTGTCACTGCAGAACCTCTGTGTCAAAGGAGAGGTGGGAAATGGTGGAAGGTACATTCTCATTCTCAACCGTGCCTGATCGGCTTGTATTTTATTTGGAAGGGCCTCCTCCTGGTGTTGAGCTGCATATTGATTCAGTGATTATTAGCTGCTCCAGTTCAAGCAAGTGTGAGGTAACATTGCCTTAAAACACTTCATCCATTTCTTAACTGAATATTATATTACGATCATTTTCATCATGTCAAAGAGGTCTACGAGTTATTTATTGTGTTAACTCCACCACCTCCCTGTCAGTTTCTGTAGTCTTACACTGGTTATTTTGTTGTTTTTTGCATCCTCTTTATTATGAAAGAGTACAAGCACAGGATGTGATATTGCTGGAGATGAGAACATCATCATAAACCCTCAATTTGAAGATGGCCTCAATAACTGGTCTGGGAGAGGTTGCAAGGTTGTTTTACATGATTCTATGGCAGATGGGAAGATAGTCCCACAATCCGGAAAAGTTTTTGCAGCTGCAACGGAGCGCACACAGAACGGGAATGGAATCCAGCAGGAGATCACTGGAAGAGTTCGGCGAAAGCTCGCTTATAATGTATCAGCTGTAGTACGGGTATTTGGTAACAATGTCACATCTGCTACTGTACAGGCCACACTATGGGTCCAAACACCAGATCGCCGAGAGCTGTACATTGGAATTGCCAAGTAAGTTCTTTAATTGTTTTACTGTCCTCAGAACTGTTTTTTTACTTTGGCTCTCCATGGCTTTATTCGTCTTATGAATGTCCCATATTTACTTGTGGTGTTGGGATCTTGATTCTTTTATTTTCATCTCAAAGGGTGCAGGCAACCGATAAGGATTGGGTGCAATTGCAGGGAAAGTTCCTTCTAAATGGCTCCCCATCAAGAGTAGTGATCTATTTAGAAGGTCCACCTGCCGGCACTGACATTCTTGTCAATGCCTTAGTCGTCAAGCATGCTGAGAAAATCCCACCTTCACCTCCACCGGTTATTGAGGTGGGTTGAATACTTTTAATTTGGAATTTGTATTGTTTTCCATATGCTTTTAGAGAAGACATTGAATGCTTGGATTTGCTGCATACTTTCCTAGAGTTTGGAGTCAATATAGTTACAAATAACAAAGGATGGTTCCCTGATGTTTTCATTTACTTTTTGTAGAATCCTGATTTTGGAGTTGATATAATTTCAAACAGCCAACTGAACGATGGCACCAATGGATGGTTTCCTCTTGGTAACTGCAATTTGAGTGTTGCATCAGGCGCACCACTTATACTCCTTCCAATGGCTAGAGCTTCCCTTGGTGCCCAAGAGCCTTAAGTGGCCGCTATATGCTTGTGAAAAATCGAACACAAACTTGGATGGGCCCTGCTCAGATGATCACTGACAAGCTGAAACTTTTCTTGAAGTACCAAGTATCTGCTTGGGTTCGAATCAGTTCTGGAGCAAGTGGTCCTCAAAATGTGAATGTTGCACTTGGTGTTGACAGCCAGTGGGTCAATGGTGGACAAGTTGAGATTAATGATGTTAGATGGCATGAAATCGGTGGTTCCTTTAGAATTGAGACGCAACCCTCCAAGGTTATGGTTTACATCCAGGGTCCGGCCGCAGGTGTTGATTTAATGGTTGCTGGACTTCAGATTTTCCCGGTTGATCGTGAGGCCAGGTTTAAATATTTGAGGAGGCAAGCTGATAAGGTTGTGATTTCTGCAGTATTTGCTTTATCAAGGCTAAGCAGATATTATAACTTCAAACAGAAAAAATGGAACTTGAAATTTTTTAACCCTTTATATAAATATAGAATTTGTTGCCTTTTATCATGAAAAGTTTTAATGATCTTTATTTGGCTCCAATACAGATTCGAAAGCGTGATGTCATCCTCAAGTTCTCAGGAGCTGATTCAAGCAGTTTGTTAGGAACCTATGTGAAAGTCACACAAACACAGAACAGTTTCCCTATGGGCACTTGCATTAACAGAACAAATATAGACGATGAAGATTTTGTTGATTTCTTTCTGAAGAATTTCAACTGGGCAGTGTTTGGAAATGAATTGAAGTGGTACTGGACAGAACCACAACAAGGAAATTTCAACTACAAAGACGCTGCTGATATGCTGGCTTTGTGTCAAAACCACAAAATCGAAACCCGAGGCCACTGTATTTTCTGGGAAGTACAGGCCACAGTCCAGCAATGGATTCAAGCATTGAACAAAAACGACTTAATGACAGCTGCTCAAAATCGTCTAACTGGCCTTCTCACCCGTTACAAGGGTAAGTTCAGACACTATGATGTGAACAATGAGATGCTGCATGGATCATTTTATCAAGACAGATTAGGCAAAGATATCCGAGCAAACATGTTCAAGACTGCAAACCAGCTCGATCCATCTGCCACCTTATTTGTGAACGATTATCATGTTGAAGACGGATGCGACACCAGATCATCTCCTGAAGAGTATAACGAACACATTCTGAATTTGCAGGAGCAAGGTGCACCTGTTGGAGGAATTGGAATTCAAGGACACATAGATAATCCAATAGGACCAGTTGTGTGTACCACTCTGGATAAACTAGGTACTCTCGGTCTACCAATCTGGTTTACTGAGCTTGATGTTTCTTCTGTCAATGAACATGTTAGAGGGGAGGATTTGGAAGGCATGCTTAGAGAAGCTTTTGCTCATCCTGCTGTCGAGGGTGTAATGCTGTGGGGATTCTGGGAATTGTTCATGAGCCGGGACAATGCACATTTGGTCAATGCAGAAGGTGACGTCAATGAAACTGGTAAAAGATTTCTTGCTCTTAAACACGAGTGGTTGTCTCATGCTCGTGGACATTTAGATGAACAAGGACAATTCGAGTTCCGAGGCTTTCATGGGACGTATGTCGTGGAAGTTTTTACTCTCTCCAAGGTGGTCTCGAAAACTTTTGTTGTTGACAAGGGTGACTCCCCACTGGTTGTGTCCATAGATTTGTAAAAATTTTCTACGGCTGCCACAAACCTAATAAAGGAGGTTACAATAACATCTCCCTCTTCTGTAAAACCAAAAGTATACATCATACAAAAGCTTGTGATTATCAATTACATGGGTTGTTCGCAAATTAAATTTTAGAGTTGTTTCCATTGTAACATACAGGAAAAGAAATAAGTATTGACATTTTTCTTATGTTTTTCAACTAAAAACTGGTTTATAGACGTTCGAGCAGTGTAATTTGCATAGCTTCAAAAGAAGTCTAAAACGTTATAGATTCTGAGCTCAAGAAACTAATAAGGCTTCACTGTCAGTCGATGGAACAAAAAGCATATTATGGTGACCTTTTGTCTGCCAGAGTTAGCAGCAAGTTAGGCAGGTATATTTGGTGAATAATAAAGAACGAATCTAGGCCTAGGAAACTGAAAGGTTGACAGCCCAACTTCTCACTCTAAGAAATTCGAGCCCAGGATGAATCTCAGGCTATAATCTACATAGTTTAGAGAAGGCCCAATGGTTCAGACAAAAACAAAACACTTGATTTAAGTGAATAAATGGAGGAGAAGATGACTGAATGTTGCATGAGAGCTTGCCAGCGGCCGAGAAGTAAAGTGCAAAGGAACAAGAATTGGATTAGACAAGCTCTCCAATTAGGCTCAACTTGCGAAGAAAAATAGAACCTGCTTGGCCTAAATGGGGAGCATTCTTGATTTTGTATTAGATTCTACCATC
Organism: Heritiera littoralis; assembly: GCA_031772115.1. Taxonomy (NCBI): domain Eukaryota; kingdom Viridiplantae; phylum Streptophyta; class Magnoliopsida; order Malvales; family Malvaceae; genus Heritiera; species Heritiera littoralis. Next base: position 20,366,625 of record JAPDPK010000001.1, read on the forward strand.
ATTTCAGATAAAATCCATCGGTCGTTTCCTTCAAAATGATAGAAAAAAAATCCAAAAATCTCTCTTCCCCCTCAAGTCAATATGAAGGTTTAAAACTATAATAATGGCAGCTTCTATTCACTTATTACAATATATATCCTAAGAGTCAACATCAGTTGTATTTATTTATTATTTTACAATCAAGTTGTTTTCAAATCTGATTCAGATTTATTTTTTATTACCAATACGAGATAATTCGCACCGTTCGAATTTTTGGCCATAGAAAGCAGCCTATTATAATCTTAATCAAACAATTGATATTACTCCAATCACCATCCTATTGATGCCCCTACATATTTTCACATCAAATTGATAGACTCTCGCCATCTATCCCACGAGAGTACCACTAATTGGTGTTATTGTACAACACTTTTGTTTCATTTTTTTTCCTGCAAGAAGTTGTTTTTGTTGATTTTGTATGTAATAAAAACTTCGTGTACATATCATAGTTGTTCTGACATTTTCAATCATATGTAAAAAGAGATTGAACACGATCGATTCACATGAAATGTTTTCTTTTATAGGATCGAAAGTTAGTTTTCGATCATATGCACATATTCATAGACATACGCATTTATATATATTCATCAAACAACTCTATATGAAAAAGAGTTCGTTAAAAGACAAAATCTCCTGGTAACAATCTAATTAAATCCAAACACATAATTTTATACACAAGCTTTGCGAATTGCGAGTGATTGCAAGCAGCAATGGCGTTGGCTTCTGAGTTTTGAGCCTCATGGTGGGTTTGGTGTGGTCTGATTGGACACAAGAAGTCTCATCCCTGTCTGAAATTCTTGGTTCCAATGGACCCCATTTCCCACATGGGTGTATAGTGTAGGTTACTGGCTCTTCCTCCCCAAGCGCATGTTAGCCTCAGTCCCTGCAAAAACCCTTCTTCCTCCTTTGCTGCTTCAAAGGCGAGATGGAAATCTGTGTCTGTCAATAATCAACAGAGTTAACGTTTGATGTGATTGTCAACAGACCCCACAGAGCATATAAAAAGAAAAAGAAACTTTAGCAATGGGAGAGAAAGACTGGCAGCGTGTTATGATTATGATGCCTGCTGCATCGGGAAACAGCTCTCGCGCTGTTTTCGCGCGCCTCCCACTGAAACAGCGGCCCGGAAATGGGGCCCAAGAAACAGGAGCAAACAAGGGAAAAGGTTTGTGTTTTTCCCTGGGTTAGCCGGTGAAGTGAAGTGATGAGACAGAGAGAGAAACCGAGTCTGCGACTGAGTCAGAGACTGAGCGATCCAATTCCACCCATACGCTCAGCAGAAGAAAGATCAGTGGGAGTGATCCTCTAGTCTACAGTCCACTGTAATAAACAACTACAACTACAACTGCAACTGATAGTCAGTGTTAAGATTTAGAGAGAGAAACAGTGATTGAGCCAGTTAGTCAGTCAATGGACTGAGTTGAGCACTGTTGTTTTGGTATGGTAACGTAACTTTCAGGTGTTTTTTCTTTTAGGTGTAGTGTTTTTGTCTTGCCTCTATGTCTGGACTCTGTTGTTTGGGTCTCAATTTTAATACATATTATTAAAAAACTTAAATTGATAAATTTAAATTAATTCATAAAAATAAATTAATATTAAAAATTATAATTAAAATATTTAATGAATTAATTTAGTTAAGTATTATATTTAAAAATTTTGATGAAAAAATATATAATAAAATCTAAAAATTATTATTTATAATCGAATTCGAATAATAAAATACCTTAAATTTACTATCCAAACCTTATCCGAATCTAATTATTAAATACCTAACCCTATGTAAGTAGGTTAGGTAATACAAGATACTCATTTATAGAATACTGATTTACATTTTTAACTTTGACAATGGAGATGTGATAATCTTTCTTACTCTTAAATTTTTTTTCAAAAAAAAGTGGTGATTAATGTATTAAAAAGGGACTCATATCATATATCAAAGTGGAAACATTTTCATCAAAAAAAAAAGTTGAAACATGATCTATATATCTTTATGTACATAAATTTGCTTAAATCAATCGATATAAAAATATACTGAACAAAATTTAAAATTTTTTAATATTAAAAAGTAAATAAATAAAACTTTCTTCTTCTTCTTCTTTTTAATATTTAGTATCATTACCTTTCTCTGAAATTTGTAAAATCCCAACAATCCTTTACCTAAACAAACACTCCAGCCAAAAAATTATGTATATATTGAATTGCATTTATTAGCTGCACAAGACCAATACAATCAGCTTAGCAAATGATTTGTTCAATGATATAGTGTTTCACTAAGTTTTTAGGTGGAAACAATTTATATTGAAAAATTTTGTGTTTGAATTCTCATTAAATTAAAATTTTTTAAGTCAATGTTAACCACAAAGCGGAGCAAAAAATACTACTAAATAGTAAAAAAAAATGCTATTAAATATCGTATTTCTTGTAAAGGAAATAGGAAAAAAAAATTTTTGCAGGGGAAATTTTTGATTAATTTCTACGCGATTTGGATATACTTGAAGGAGATAGCCAAAGGTAGATGTTTTGTCCTAATTTCAAATAAACCTTTTCTTTTTAAATATATATAATATTATTGTAAGAATTTATATGTGATATTCGTATAATTTTCATACACACCTCATTAATTAATAAATTTAATCATATTTAACTTTTTTTTGATGTAATTACAAGTATCGTCATCCATTTTACGGTATGAGATTAATATTATTTGAATCGGGAGTAGTAAATAATAAAGTCCTCTCAACGGTAACAATTTTAAGATTCAAATATTATTCAAATACCTGAGAAAAAATTCACTTTCACTTCTTCCAACCATTTGTTGATCATATTTAACTTTAAAAATCATGAATTAATGACTTATTATATTATAATTTATTGTCTGTTTATAAATTTTATACACAAACAATACATCAAATGTAAAATTATTTTTTTTATAATGATATAATTATCAACTAACAGGTGCCTTACACTATTAAACCCCTCTCTACATGGATGAATTAGTCAATCAACGAACTTATCCCATTTTTAATTAGTATTGTCACTTGCCACGAAAGACAAAAGCATATTCCAAAAGGATTAGAGAAAAATTCTAAAAGTTTGGTAGGTACCACCATATATAGAATAGGAATATTATTATTGTTGTTTAGATAAAAGCATATATGAATTTGCTGTGACTAATGGCTATTGACGTCACAAGCTAATTATATTTTATATTACGATGACGACGTGCATTCAAAATTTTAAAGTGCAAATTAATCAAAAAAAGAGGAAGGTTCCCATCCATTAACCTTTTATTACATTGGTAAACCTAGTACTATGTAATCTCTATCATGTTTTATGCATAGGATAGCCTAGCCAAAAGAAAATTTCTTTTATTATGTATATGTTGGATTTCTAAGACTTGCAAATTTCCTTCCCTTTTTTTGAATTCTAATCTATTGTACCAAAATACTAGGAAAATAAAGTAAATTTTTATTAAATAAATTAACAGCTAAAATTAATAAACATTTTATTTTTTAATGAAACCATGAAAAAAAAAGATCATGAGAAGAAAAAAATTGAGAATTTATTAAAATAATTAAAGAAATGAAAAGATTAAAAAAATAAAGTAAAATATTGTAGTGATCAATATGACCAATTGACCATAGAATCAGAACCAATTGATATAAATAGATATGAACGATCAGTACAAATTGATAGAAAAATCAAAATAATGTAATAATCAAAACGTATTTATTTTTTTTTAATTAATACCTACCGGTTATAAGACAATAACCTTGATTAAGACTTAAAGGTGTCCCTAATTTTCTGTCAGGCAATGCTTAATTACTTATTATAACTATGTTTTAATTTCCTTATTTTAACGGATTAAATTAAATATAAACAACCCATATTTCTTTTATATAAATTACATGTATCTTCATCCGTTTTAACGGTTTAAGACTAATTCTGTTCAAATTTTGTCACAGTTAAAACTCTTCACTTTTTCCCAAATATGTAAACGACCCATATCTTCCCTTTCCATCAAAAATGACTTTTTATTAGCAAAAGTTGATTTACAAACCCTAATCCTCTTTCAATGAGAAGGAATCCTAGCTAATTAGTTTCATTAATAGACATAAAGGTGGAAATGGAATGTTTACCTAATAAAGCAAGAATGCCAGTTGTGTTAACTTAGCTTTGTTGCCAATATCAAATTAAATGCTAAGCAGCTGGAAATTAAGAGGATCAAAAATTGATCATCCTATTTTGATATCTCTGCCAATCAAATCTAAGCATTAAAGTATGTGTTCCATATGATTAGGAATATCGCTAATCAATACCACAATTAGCAAATGTTTATCACCTTGGATTCTTGTCGTTAGGTTTTGATTGATTGTTTAATTAAGGAAAGTGTTAAGAGATAATGCCTTGGATAATTATTTTCTAATTACAAGATTATTAACCACTTCAATTCATTGACCTTAAATTTAATAATTATGTAAATAATTGGATTTGAAATTCTAAAGAAATAAAACAATTAAGAAAAAGAAACGTATGTAGAAGATTAATAGTATAAAATTCATAAAAAAAGTTAAAAGTACTGTTGTTAATTTTATCAATATTATTGAAAATTTCCATTTACTGTGATTAATTTCTTTGGGTTAACTCCTGTCACTATTTTTTTTTCATTATTTATTAATATATTCATTATCATTATTTATACGTGTAGAATTTACTCAAATTATTCATGAATTATAAACATTACATATAAATAATTATTAAAATTAATTAATAAAATTAATAAAGAGAAGCCGGACCCGGTCTACTTTCTCCATCGAATTTGCAAAGAACTATTTCTCAACCTAATTTAATTAGTTTTTTTTCATGAACCTATTTATTATGCTCTTCAATCTTTATGGCCACCATTTTTTCCTTTTTTTAAATAAAAAAAGTGGTGACATAAATTAATGCAGTTGAAAGATATTCGACTTAATTACTCCAATGAAAATGAATTTAGAGCTGAAATTAATTACATCATGAATGATACTAAAGTTATTAAGTAATAACCACACCCACCTAAGAAAATCAAACCTTCATTACATCGAATACAAGAATTTAATAAGCGAATTGCAAAGTTAAGCTCTCTCTCTATATATATATATAGATATATATATATATATATAGATATGGTGCAATTAAACACATAATTTTCTTCCTTAATGACATTAAATTTTGTGATAAATTCTCTAACTCAACCAACCCAAAGTGTTTTTATCTGGGCATAATGGGTCAAAAAACAAGATATTGCAGGTTAGGAGTAACGCCTTTGTAGTTTTGGCTTTTTTTATTATTTGAGATTATAAAGAAGATTGGTAATTAAAGTTAAAAAATTTAATAATTTATTAGAAGGTTACAGGATTGATGACAAAATATTATATTAAAAAAATTGGCCTTTTTCAAACAAGCTTTAATTAATTATTTATAAAATCCATTGGACATGCATTTCTTTTACCAACACTCCAAGGATGGGGTCTCTCTCTCGAGATTGCTATGGCAACAAAGATTGAAGATTGTCGATTAAACATTTGCCTTTTTAGCTTGATTTCCGGAAGCAAATGTTTTTTCTTTTAATAAAAAAAGAAGTATCACATGTAACGTAATGTGTAATAAATCATTAATTTTTACAATTATAGGACTAAAGATTATATTCACGTGGCAAATCATTTCATATAATATTTATATATTTTTTATATATGATGACTTTAATCAGATTAGAAGCTGATTGATTGTGTCACTTCACTTGTTTAATCAAAATGTATAATATAATGTAAATGAACAATCCTCTTTTTGACTATTTTGTTAAGTTTATGTAAACAACATTTCTCAACACCCAACTACCAACTGAAGATGACACGAATTATTAAAGTTTAAATGTTGAATATCAGATTCAAATTTTCATAATTTTATATTAGTAGGTAATTTGTAAATTTTAAAAAATTTATAAGTGAAGGTACATAATTTGTAAATTACAAAAAATTTGTAAATAAAAATTTAATAAATTCGTAAATTTTAAACTTCTAATAATAAATTAATAGTGTGATCTAACTTTAAAGATAAATAACCTCTTTTACTCTAAGCATTTTGCTAAAAAAGAAACCTACTTTATGTAAAAATCTTATACATTAAATTGCTTTTTTAAGGTGCTATCATACAAGCAAAGTGTTTGGTAAAGATCAAACTTCTAGCATTAATGCATAATCCTTTTTGGATTTTAGAAGAAATTAAGAAGTATGGGTATTTTATTTTCCTCTCACGCTAGCTAACTTTGCTTCTGGGTGAAATGACAGGAACAGCTCACGCAAATGATGATTGAAGACGATGATTTGACTGGCAAAAGGCAAGCACCAATAATAGAAGACAAGTGAACTGTAGAGTGTAGCCGATGGACTCTAAACCTTCCACCCTGCGTGTTTGTAGTATCAAGAAATCAAAATAACGGATCATAACCGATCAAAGTCTTCACTCTTCAGTCAGTAATGAAAGAAACTTGCAAATTTGCCATGAACACTGATCAGACGAACTAGTCCATGACAACTTCACTTCCTAATGATGCAAAAGATTTAATCTAAGAAGCCCAAGGTAGTTAACTTTCACTGTTGATCATTGAAAAATATGTAGTAGCTTAGCAGGAGTACGTAGCATGTTTTCTAGCGCTCGGGCATTGGAAGCCAAGTAAGTGCATATACTGTTGAGAATAGTGCACAGTGACTGAGTTCAGTGAATGACAAATGATTCGAAGGCACCTGACTACTTCACTAGTAACCTTTCCCTGCTGCAAGGTTCCTGTTGGAGTTGAGACATGTCCAATCCTCTTCAGAAACTTTTACAATATATTAAATAAAAGATAGGGCAAGCAAAGCAAGCAGAAGCCAAATTGACAGCTCTCTCGATCATTCCGGCCCCCACCGTTTTTATAGCGCGACTCTCGGGCGGTGAGGGTGGGCCGGTGGGGGCAAGGCTGTGCCCGTGGGTCTCTCTTGCTCTTTAATATTTGTAATTTCGTAGAGTACTATGTAGATTTATATCTCTATCTCATTTAAATCACATTAATATGCTGATGTAATTTGTTGTCGAGAGAGCAAAATAGATGATGGCTGTGGGGGCGGGGCATTGGCAGTCGCCACCGTCAGGCGTCAGCTATTTATCTCGTTGCAGAGAGCCACTAAAGCAAAGCTGATTTCACGTTTGCCGTTTGGGTTTATGTAATGCAACGTACCTCACACATGCTTTGCTGCCAACATGGTAAAAAAATAGTACAATCTTTTCAGACTGATGCCAGTAAGGGCCTGTCCTTTCACTGTTTACCGTTGAAAATTTTCGTACCATTAACGATATACGGACCTTCCATCTTCTAATCTTCTTCTCCAACCAATAATTTTTTCCATAAATTTTTAGCTCTAAATATATACTTTAATTGGATACAATATGTTTTTATTTTACAATTTTTAAAATTAGTAAAATTAATTATTAGATAAAAATTATTGATCATAAAAATATTTATTTTTTTCATATTGTTTAATATAAAAAAGAAACATGTTCATTAATGATTGAGTTTATATATCAAACAAAATTTTCAAAAATAATTTTTTGAGAAATTTGGATTAACTTGGATTAAAAAATAAACAATACTTAAGTTAAATAATATGACAAACAGACAATTTATGTTATAAACAAACAAATTAGGATAATTATGCAACAACAATAAAAAGTAAAAGCACCAAAATGTATATACGGTATAGTAGTTCAGACAATTTAACAAAGAAATAAGAAAAATTAGGTAATAATGCTTTGTTCATATTATTAATCAAGTCAGTGTAAAGTTTTAAACCCATCTGTAAGCAATTTATTTTAAGAATAACTAATTGAACTATTTATATTTACTCTAAAGTACAATATGAAAAGTAAAAGTATTTTTTTTAAGTTACAGGTAAAAAACTCCTTTCATATAATAATTTTCATTCGATAGCAAAATATATATAAGTAGAAGAAGCAAATAGATAAAATGTATAAAGCAATACCATAAAACAATAATAGAGAACTGGATTAAAAAGAGTTAAATAGCTATGTAAAAAACATGTTAAGGATTTAACTAAAAAAATTGTTGATAAAAAAATAAAAGGACCTAAGTAAAAAAAATTGTTGAGGAAAAAAATAAATGGACATGTGTCAAGCAATGGGAGAGGAGGATACAAAAATATATGATAGTATAGATGGTTCGGGAAAAAATGCAATTACTATAACTAATATAAATTTATGCGTTATGGTTTAGTTGATAACGTAGATTAAGTTTGTAAAAAGAGTTATTGGATTTGATCTCCATTAACCACACTTTTGAAGAGGGGTGAGAAGACTTAATTGTAACGAAGTTTCGAATATGATTAGTCTCAAATCGTTGAAACAAATGAAGATACTTATGATCTACATAAAAAAATAAAGGTGAATGGTATTAAATTTAAATTAATCCTATTATTATTTTGATTTAAAATAAAAAATTATATATTGTTTTATGATTAATATTACATATTTATTATTGAATCAAATGTTTGAACGTGTTTTTCATAATTTTTGTTTGCTAGTTGTAATAAAATTTTGAATATGATGATCAATTTGGAAATGGAAGCAGTAAATACAAACACATACCGCTAATTTTGGTATGATTCTACAGGCGATTGAGTAACTGGTTTTTGTCTTTTGAATGCAAATTGTTCCAATGTATAACCACCGCCCACTTATGGAATATAAAAAAGGGTAATGGAAAACAAAATGACACATTACATGTTGGTCCACATTTACTAGACATAAAGCATGATAGATCTGCAATGGGCCTATGGCATGTGAATATAAAATGGTAAGAAATTAAAGAAAATTATATTATTTTTATATAATTTTAGTTGTTGCTTTGTATCCTATTGATTATAAATTAGAACTCTCAAAATGGGGAAAATGAGTGAAATATCAGGTGCCCATTGTATATCAAACATAAATGATTTCGTTAGTCATAGTGATTTTGTGTTATCTAAGCTTTACGATCTGCAGGAAATAATGAAAAGTAAGTGAAGACATTTTTTTAAATTTAATTATTGTAGACACCATTTTTGTCCGGTTCTTTTTTTCAAAACATTTTTAATTAATTAGTTTGTATATATTTTATTATTGATTTTTAAATTTTATTTTTTATTTAGATTTAGAAATAAATTTTAGATTTTGATTTTGATTTTTATAGAATAAAATAAAAAAAAAGAAGGAAATCTAAATTAATTTTGATAGGAAAATAGAATTAAATGAAACCATTAAAAGATTGGAAATTAATTTGAATTTGGAATTGACATTAAATTTAAGATTCGATTTTTGAAATATAAAATTTCCTTAAAAAATTGATTCTAGATTTCCAATTATTACCAAGAATAAAAAAAATAAAAAAGAAAAAAACTAGGTCTATAAGAGGAGAGAGAACTAGGGTTTTAGGGAGAAAAAAAAAGGAGGAGAAAATTAGGTTTTAAAAAAGAAAAGGAGAGACAGAAAAAGATCAAGAAACTGAGAGAGATTTAGAGAGGTATCGGTTTTAGCCTAGCGACTGGTCTTCTGTTGCTGTGTTATCTCTCTTGATTTTGCAGAGAAAATTTCTTGCAACCAAAATTTAAAGAGTAAGACAGGGAGAATAGAGTAGAAAAGAGCTGCAACTATTTGACAGAAATTGAGATCACTGCAGCAGTACATTAGCCGAGCCTTGAGAGAAGCAAAACCGAGAACTCTTCTGTTTGCTAAAACGGAGCAAGAAGTTGGTGTTGCCGGAAAACCTTGGCAGAATCGTGATCTGCCCAGCTTTGCTTCTCCGTCGACGTGCTGCTTTTCAGAAACCGAAGAGCAGAGCAAGAACCTGTGACTTGTTGTGCAGAGAATAACGCAGCAGAACACTTGAGTTGCTCTTAAAAACAAAGTAGTAAAGCCTGTGAACAGTGCTTTGACCGAGAGTTGGCATGGTGCTAAGGAGTTGTTAGAGGGCTACTTTTCATAAGAAGGTTGGGCTATTGCTAGCATCACCACGTTGCTTCACCGTAAGCCAACGTCCTCATCATCATCATCTTCGTCAAACCCCTGCTCATCTCACATCCATTGCTGCTCGACACACCTTGCTGTTGCTGCACCAAGCCATACGTAGCTGTCTCGCCTTTTGCTGCTGCCTTGCACTTCTTTCACTGCCATTGCACTAGGTTATTGCGTGTTGCATTTGTGTTGCTGTTTCAGGCTATTCGATTGAAGAGCATCTTTGAGAAAACAAGACGAACACAGTAGCTTGTGCAGAAGAAGGTTGGGCGATTGCTAGGTATAATACTCTTACATATATATATATATATATATATATATATATGTCTTATTTTATTTATTTAAATTAAGTAAAAAGCTGCATTTTAGCTATTTTAATGATATCTAACATGTTTCTTTTTTAAAAAATATATATACATGTACGTTTCTCATTGATAGGTTGTTAGGAAAATTAATTAATTATATTTTTAAATTAAAATCAATTTGTTCAATTAACTTGTAGAATAGAATTAGATTAAACATTAAATTTATTAGATTAATTAATAAAATAATTTGCTCATGTCTATATGGTCAGGTATTTAAATTAGATAGCGCCAAAGGTCTTCTGCTTTTGAGTTTAAGAATACGTGCATAAAATAAAATAATTTATAGTTATTAGTAATGTAACTAGGTTATAATTTTATATAAAATTTAAAAATACAAGAATAAATTGAGATTGCTCCGACGACGGAACTCCGAGGAGATTGCGATCGAGTAATATTCTCGGAAATCTTGAGGTGAGGAGGTCCTTTTTAAGTCTTACCAGCTTGATGGAAGATTTAAAAAGTCATTTCCGATATTTAAAACTCAAAATTATTAAAAAAATTGAAATAAGAATTAATTAAGATTAGTTACAATTAAAAGAATTAATAATCAAGTTAGAAATTAAGAGTCATAAAAATTAATATTTAGAAATAAAATATTTTAAAATAATAATAAATACAAATATAAATATTCTGACGATGGAACTCTGAGAGGATTGCGATTGAGTAAAACTTTCAGAGATCTTGAGGTGAGGAGATTCCTTTTAAGTCTTGCCAGCTTGATGGAAGATTTAAAGGACATTTTCAAGATTTAATAAATTAAATTATAAAAATAAAAATTAAATTAGATTAAAAAATAGTAAATTAAAATTAAGTTCATTATAATAAAGAATAAAAATCAAATTAATTAGAAAAGAATTAAAATAAATAGAAATTAAATTAAATTAAATTAAATATTTTAATAGATGTGAATTATTCTGAGGATGGAATTTAAAGGGAATTGCGCTTGAGTAGTTTCTTTAAAAGTTCCTGAGGTGAGAAAATTTTCTTTAAGATCTTACCAGCTTGATGGAAGGTCTTTAAGAGAATTTTCAATATAAAATAATTCATGTTTATTTAAGTACATAAAAAATGTGAAATAATAATTTATATAAAAAATAATAACAATGGAATAAAATAAGATAAAATAATAAATGTAAATTTGGGTAGGAGTCAAGATAGGGTTTACATAATGTACTTAAATTATCCGACGACGGAATTCTAAAGGGACTGCGCTTGAGTAGTACTTTTAGATATCTTGAGGTGAAGAGATTCTTTTAAGTCTTGCTAGCTTGATGGAAGATTTAAAGGACATTTCCAAGATTTAATAAATTAAATTATAAAAATGAAAATTAAGTTAGATTAAAAAATAGTAAATTAAAATTAAGTTCATTATAATAAAGAATAAAAATCAAATTAATAAATTAGAATTAGAATTAGAAAAGAATTAAAATAAATAGAAATTAAATTAAATTAAATATTTTAATAAATGTGAATTATTCCAAAGAATTAAAATAAATAGAAATTAAGCTAAATTAAATATTTTAATAAATGTGAATTATTCCGAGGATGGAATTTTAAAAGGAATTGCGCTTGAGTAGTTTCTTTAAAAATTACTAAGGTGAGAAAGTTTCTTTAAGGTCTTACCAGCTTGATGGAAGGTCTTTAAGAAAGTCTTCAATATAAAATAATTCATGTTTATTTAAAGATATAAAAAAATATATGAAATAATAATTATATAAGAAAACAATAACAATAGAATAAAATAAGATAAAATAATAAATAGAAATTGGATAGGAGTCAAAATAGGTTTTGCATAAAATATTTAAACAATCCGACGACGGAGCCTCTTCAAGAAAGGCGATTGGTCCTACTTGAATACTCTTGAGGTGAGAAAAACTTTTAGGTTATCCTACCAGCTTGATGGAGGAGACTTAAAAGATTTTTCAATATTTAATTATATCGAGATTAAAGTAAAAAGGCAAAATTAGGATAACCTTAGATTATTTGGGTACCATTTTAGGATGGGCGTTGTGAGGGTGCTAATCCTTCCTCACACGTAACCGTACTCCCGAACTTAGAACTTTTAACGTAGACCAGGCTTTATCCTTAGTTTGAATATGTGACCAATCACACCTAGGTTAGAATGATTGGTGGCGACTCCATAGTTTTGTGTCTAGTTATTAGGTTTCCCCCGAAGCCTAATACGTTACGACAATTATTAAATTAAAAATAAAAAATTATAAAATTTAATTGTTGAATTAGTAAATTTTTTAAATATTTTTATTTTCATATTCTCTAGAAAACAAAACCTAAAAGACAACATTAAAAGAAAGCCATGAAAAACAATATATAACATGATTCTAAAATTCATACCAAATAGCATTTCGTTTTTTTTTTTTTACTTTTTACAGTGAAATATATTAGTATAAGTTGTTTCCATATATTATTTTGAATTTTTGGTTTAATTTTAAAATATTCATAAATTTTTCATATATTTATAATAATATTGTTAATAATATCCAAAATAAATATATAAAACATTTAACATAGATAATGTTCTGTATAAAATTTATAAAACTACTTGTAAACAAATAATAATTATTGTTAAATGTATTTATTAAATTCATTATTTATGTATTTATTAATTTTAATTCAATTAAAAACATATAATTAGACCCAAAAATTTTAATTTTTTTATTTTACATATCTACATAAATAATGAATTATGTCAAATCAATCAAAATAATTTGAAATTTACAAAATCAATTGATAGTATCCTATACTAAAATTGGTATGAAAAATTAACTCAAATATATTTAATTTTATCAAAGCTGACACAAATCAACTAGTATAACTGAAATCAAACGGTAGTAATTCCATTGGTATACACGAGATCTTGATAGAAATTCCAATCAAAACAAGGGTTAGGTTGTTACTTGTTAAAATGATCCTGACTTACTGTACCATCTTTATTTTATTGTGTTTTTATATGTAAACTCTAAAAGCTAAGTATCTCTCAACCTTCAATTGTCAATTTAGTGAAAATAAAAGCTTTTATATATGCAAATGCTAATCTTATAAAAAAAAGTAAACAATTGTATGTGTTAATTAATTTTATTCTCTTGATTTTAAATGATTATACAAAAAAACATTTTTAATGTATGTATATCATGAACAGTTTTAAGGTATAATTATATATAAATAAAAATCCTTTCAAATGAACATATTCCGAGAACAAAGTTACTGAAATTTTATATTTTATTTATCTTTAGAGCTGCATTACTTCAGGCGCATATATATATATATATATAGTTTATATATGATGTACTGACAGTGTATAGTTTCTATACACTGTCAATACATCAGAGGTTGACACCTCATCAGCAGGCCATTATGAGCAAATTAAAAAAATTTATTTATATTTGCATATAAGGGCCTATTAATGAGGTGTCAACTTCTGGTGCATTGACAGTGTATAGAAACTATACACTGTCAGTGCATCATATATAAATCCATATATATATATATATAATATTTGTAGTTAAAGGCTTTTGTAATTTTAAAGTTTACTTATTAAGATTGTAATATGTAATGGAATGATAATATATAATTTTTATATACTATCAATATATTATATATAAATTTTCGAATAGTATTTAGTTGAACTTATTATATTTAGAATTACCTTTTTATTTTCAAAAAATTTAAAAATAGGGCAGATTATCTGTTATCTTATTATTTTTTTGATACATCCATTATCTCATTTTTGTAATCAAAGCAAACTGTTATTTTTTTAATAAAAATTTGTACTACAAAACAATTCACTAAAATTATTTTTTTTTGGTTACAAAAAAAACCTTTAAAAGTATAAACGAAGACCGCCAAAATTCTACATCTAAATGTCAACAACCAAATAAAATTATTAATACCTGAAGTCTTGATTTGAATATATGTAATTTTTTTATGAGTTTATATATGATGCTATAATTTTTATATATTATCAATGTATTAGAGGTTGACATCTCATGAATAGGCCTTTATGGACAAATTTAAAAAATTTATTTATATTTGTATATAAGGGTCTATTGATGAGGCGTCGACCTCTAGTGTATTGACAGTGTATAGAAATTATACACTGTCAGTGCATCATATATAAAATTTTTTTTATTATAAAGAAAAATGATTTGATTGATGTAACATGTTTCTTTTAGGTAAAAACATATTCACCACTAATAAAAATACTTTGGGACATAAGTGAGTACTGACTGAACCGAGGGAATGTAATTTATTCGAACTCACGGTGTATTTTAATTCCACATTAAATATAAATAAATAATTTTTTGGTTATATTATATAAATAAATAATTTTGCCTATAACAAAACGAAAGGAGGAAAAGATATCAAATTTAAATATTATACGATAATAATATAAAAATAGAAAAGATAAACTCAAATAAATTAAAATTTAATAAAATTTATATATAAATTTGAGCAAAATTAAAAATATTTATGTTTAATGTGTTGAGATAAATTTTAATATAACAATTTTTTTATTTTACAAAATATAAATACAATTTAATAAAATACAAGTTAAAATATGTACATAAAATTTTTAACTTAATCTACTAATTTTTTGAGTGTAAATTATAAATATTTTTATCTATTTTAACAGTCTTAAATTAATTTTACTTAAAATTTTGTCTCAAACACAGTTTAAATTTTTTACTCTTCCTCAAAAATATTTAATGAAGAGTGAATCTGAAATTTTTTTTATACAAATTCGATTTGTATTATCAATTGAATTATAATTCATAGATAAATTTATTTAATCTATTAATTTAAGAGAAATTGGACCGTCCGTGAGCAGGAAATGCAATAATAAATACTAATAGTATACAGTAGAGTCAGAAAGTAGAGAACAGAAAGGAAAGGAAAAAAAAATGTACAAATTTAATTGCCTTATGTCATGGCCTTTTGTTAAATTTGAAATATTTCTTTTTCTCTTTCAACAAAGAACGTCTTGTCAACCAACCAAAGCCACGCAGTCGCTTGCCGGTTCTGGCTTAAGCTTATTCTTTCTCTCTTTTCCTTCCTAGTTCAACCTATCACCTCAAAATTCTCGGTTCATGTCTTGTTTTATCTCGGATTTTTTTGGCTATCCTTATATGATCTTCTCTTAACATGTGCAAGTCTAGGTGCAATTTCACTAGGTTTCCTTGACACCGATCGGCAAAGAAGTTTGATATTTTCCCATTTAACCAAAGTTCAAGTCTACTTGACATGATATGAAGATGGGGATTTCTTGCCGTAAATGAGTAGGTTTTTAGCTGTAGTCTTTAGGGTTTCTACACTAGATTCCTTAGGGTTTTACGTTTTCTTAGTCCTTGGCTTAATTTTTAGCTAGGATTCTTTTTTCTTGTTTAGCTCACCTGGGTTTGTTGAAAAAAGAAAAAGAAAAAAATGGAAGAATATAATCAGCTAAACGAGAAGAGTATTCCGAGGGGTAATTTCTTGTACGCATCTCCAGTTCTTGCAACAAATTCTTCTCTGTATGGGAGAGCAAGTAGCGGTTCAAACGTGACTAATCAGCAGACCCAGATGCCTTTAACTTCCTTTCATCTTCAATCCAACGAGTGCTATCAATCGGAGGCACACCCAATTGTGAAAAGTGAAGCCAACAGCTCACAACTTGGCCAGAAATTTCACTACCCTTTATTGAGAGGGAATCAAGCAATTCATCACCAACAGGAAGGGAACGAAAGCTCAAGTGAAGTGGAAGCTATCAAAGCTAAGATCATTGCTCATACTCAGTATTCAAGCCTCTTGGAAGCTTACATGGATTGCCAAAAGGTAAATAATTATTACCCACTAAAGTATATTCGATGAAGAAAAAACTTGCTTCAAAGTCAAAGGAATTCGATTAGGTCATTGACCCTCCCTCTCTCTCGTTCAATCATTGATATAGGTGGGAGCTCCGCCTGAAGTGGTAGCCCGGCTAGCAGCTGCTCGGCAAGAGTTTGAGGCAAGGCAGCGATCTTCAGTGACATCGAGAGACACCTCAAAAGACCCGGAACTTGATCAGTTTATGGTGATTTTGTTTCTCTTTACCCTACTCAAATCTTGGACTCCTTTGATTTGTTTCTCATAAACCTTCTTCTCTTTGGCTTCTGATCACTTTTGGAGTATAATGACAACTCCTTGTTCGGTTCAGTACTTTTTTCTGACTCAGAAATTGTGGATCCATAACCCAGGAAGCTTACTATGACATGTTGGTGAAATATCGAGAGGAACTAACGAGGCCAATACAAGAAGCGTTTGATTTCATGCGAAGGATCGAAGCTCAACTTAACATGCTCAGTAATGCCCCCGTGCGGATCTTCAATTCTGGTACCCTTTCACCTCATTCTTTCCGTCTCCCGCACGCTTTTGTTCATATTCACACACTTCGTGAAGAAGATATGCTTTGGCGCTTGCCTCCCCTTGCCTAATGCTTAGCATGGAAAAGGAAACAGAAGAATAGAACAAAAATTGTCAACACTTGCTGAGATTGGATTAAGTGTGCCTTGTTGCATTTTCACCAAAAAAACTGATAGCCTAATTCGCTAGGCTTCCCTTGGAAATTGTCGACCTGAGTCCTTATTCATTCATTTGCCATTGATTCTCTTTCTCTGTGAAGATTAAAAGGACAACTTTGACCCAAATCACGCCTTCCAATAACGAAGGAGAAGAAAAAAAAATCCTCAAATAATAGATCCACAGAAACGGAGAAGAAGACCCAGCAGTAAAGAAAATAGCTACAATTTCATTTCTTATGTAACCAAAAAAAAAAAAAGAAAATAGCTACAATACGTATTTATTTAGCTTGGCAAACCCTAGCTAATCCTAATCACGAGTCTATAGTAATAGATTGATTTGATTGCACTGGCTTAACAAGTCTAGCTATATAGCAAAGACAAAACGCACTCGGGTTTATGCTATTGCTGCTGGCTGTAAACAATAATGATGAAAAAATAAACTAAAATTCACACGTTGGCTTTTCTCTAATGGGGTTCCCGTCTCTTTTATATTCTAAATGATCTCTGTCAAAGCCAATTCTTATATTTCCACCAAAAAAAAAAAAGGCCAATTCTTATATTAGGGTTAGTTTTTTTTCCCCCCAAAATCTGTATGGTCTATTCTTTTTAGTTGTTCTGCTGAATCTGATGCTGTTTCTGTGGGTTTTTGTACATAAAAACATACCTCGAGATATGAATAGTTGTATTTTTATTTTCCGAGGAAAAAATAGTACGAAGGCCTGGAATATTAGGAGAACATAGGATGCTGTTCAAATCAGTGCTACCATGTAGCCTGTACGGCTTGGCAGAAAAATATATATATTTCTTTATTGGTTTTCTTAATTTGCTTTGGGTTTGTTTCTCAATTCTCCCAGTTGAGTTTCTTTTTTTTCTCTAATTTTTTAAAGCTGCCTAAACCTTTTAGAAGGAATACTTAATTAAATCAGCTTCATTGCTTGTATGAAGCTTAGGTGGCACTTTCTGTTTAGCAGTTGTTTTTTTTTGGGGGGAAGGGTGGGAGGATTCTGGCTTCTGAGGGAGTATGCCAGAGTCATTGTAGCATGTTTCACTCGAACTTAACCTTACAGATGAATCTGTAAAATGTTTCAAAATAACTGGTTTTGGTGAGAAAAATGTCCCAGAATGGTGTACAAGAGATCTCCATTAATGGTTAAATTTGTGTCAATATTTGTTGATGAGCTATGATTTTAGTCTATATGAGTGACAACATTTGTTAATTGCCCAAGAATTGTTTTGTAATTGTTGATCGTTAAAGATATGTATGAATTTCTGTTGAAGTTAGATGGATAGCCTTGTTTTCTGTCTGGATTGGCTGTATTAATTTATGGTCTTTAAACATTTGTCTGTCATACATTCTAAATGCTTTGTTTCCTGATTAATCTTTATTATGAAATTTTCAAATCATTTAACAAGCGGTTTTCAAGTTGATGTTTTGAAGTTATGTGTATTAGTGCCAGATTTTTGTCTAGAAAAAGTTTGACTCTATTCTGTTTCTGCCCAACTTGAGAAAACTGAGATTAAACCTTGAAGGCACTAAGGATTGGAATGTACTGCTAACATTTCCTAATATTTGCATGATAGCTTTACAACCTTGACTATTGGAATTTGAGTTTGAATGCTGGTGATGGCGTTAAAGCTTATAAGATCTTTAACAAGTAGGCATGTAGTAATTTATGAGAAGGGCAAAGATGCTTGTGTATCTTTGCAAGTCTCCAATTTGACAGCATATATGCTTTCAAGTTGAGACCATTAACACGCTAAGCTTTTTCAGTCATCAGCATCCCAGCTTTCTATGATTTTCCTGAATTTTCCATCATGTTATATAATTCAGAAATTGGATGTGAAATCTAATCTTTATTTGTTTCAACATGAATAGAAAATTGAGTATTTAATAATATATTGCCATCTTAATCATAGTATTGCCATTTTTGGCCAATTTGGTTTATATATATGTGTTTGACCTTTCTCCTGCATTCTTATTAAATTAATTAGTCACAAGTTTCTCCTTGTATCTAAGATAAAAGACGGGAAATGATGGTTGTCCATTCCAATTAACGCAATTAGAATAGGTGTTATTCTAACCATAAGGCAGTGAAGAAGGTGGAAGGAATTGTTGAGACTATTGATTCATCTTGATGTTAACTCATGCCATTCCCTTGTAAGGGCTAAATTTATATCTTTGTTGGTTCAATTTGCTCATACTAATGGGAGCATCTGTGCATGCTTAGATTGATGAGAGTACCTCGTCATCTTAAGAATGGGGCAGAATTGGAAGAAACTTTTGAGTTGGTAAATTCCGATATTATCTAAGATCTTTCTCTAATAGCAGTCATGAACCTTTCTCTATTTCTTCACTTTGGCAATGTTAGGAAGGTTCTTTTATTAAATTTACTGCTGTTCTTATCTTGGACAGAATTTCACTTTACTTCGCTATAAAGTTTGGTGAGCTATAATCTTTATTGGTCAATTTTCACTAAATTGAATAGGCTCACGTGTTTTCCTCAAATTTTGTATATTAAAGTACATATTGCACTCATTCTATGAATACTCATGATGATGTTTTTGAAGATAGTTGTACATGGACAGAATATCTTCGTTATGAAAGTTCCCTGCACTTTGTGTTTGGTCATCTAGTCAAGTACTTATTAAAAATTGAACAGATGAGAAGTGTGAAGGTGTTGGTTCATCTGAAGAGGATCAAGACAATAGTGGTGGAGAAACTGAACTACCTGAAATTGATCCACGAGCTGAAGATCGAGATCTGAAAAACCACCTCTTGAGGAAATATAGCGGTTACTTAAGTAGTCTCAAGCAAGAACTCTCCAAGAAAAAGAAGAAAGGGAAACTACCCAAAGAAGCTAGACAGAAATTGCTTGGTTGGTGGGAGTTACACTACAAATGGCCATACCCTTCAGTATGTATCTGTGTATTCTACCTACTATAAATTGGTATATGCTATTGGAATTTCCACTTGATTTTAGTTTTTACCTTGCCTGCTTAAATTCGAGTGCTAATTGATTCTGCAGGAGTCAGAGAAGGTGGCATTGGCTGAATCAACTGGTTTGGACCAGAAACAAATTAATAATTGGTTTATAAATCAAAGGAAGCGTCACTGGAAACCTTCTGAAGACATGCAATTCATGGTGATGGATGGCCTGCATCCACAGAATGCAGCTCTATACATGGATGGTCACTACATGGGTGATGGTCCTTACCGTCTGGGGCCATAATAATGTGCAATACAGCATTATAGACTACCTGCCTCTGCAGGAATACATATATCTGTGAGTGTGTGTTTAGTTACATTGCAGTCCTAGTATATGAGATCTATTAGTCTTCTTTTTTTTTTTTTTCATTTGATAGAAATCAGCAACTCCTACAATAAAATCTACTATCTTCGAATAACAAACATCCTTATAATTTTGTGCATGCCTACTCATCTTGGTGATCATTGAGGATAGGATTATATTCATTGTCATTATACCAGTTGCACAGATTCAGGATGTTTGCCCTGTACTTGCCTAGTATTTAAGGAGATAGCTATACCGCTGCAAGAGAGATATAATCATGTAAACTAAAGTTCTTGTCTGTATGGAGCTCTACTACCATTTTAAGTGTATAAAGTTAGAAAGTATGGATCGGTTAATAAATTGGTAATACTTGAGATCTTATGTCCTGAATATTCAGCTCATGTAGCCTGAACATCCTAAATCATCCTAATGCTAGCTTTCTTTTTCCCCTCGTATTGGTATCAGTGAATGCTTATAACCCCAGTGAATGCAAGTGCATATATACTTTCTAATGCATGGTCTCGTGTTCCCCTCTTTTAATTTTTCCATGTACATTATTCATATATATATGGAAAAGCTGCTTGCAATTTGCGTTTTACTTCACTGTCTTTAGTATTTTACCCTCCTAACATGCAATGCCATCTTTGGTATCGAGAAGAGGAGTTTAAGCATGGTAGTTGCCTATGTATCTGAATTTACTCTCTGCATATACATGTCGGATCTACTTTCTGAGATGCCTTTAACTTAATCATTAACCAGGCAAGTTTAGTTGAGCCTGGAACTTGTTCGACTAATAATCGAAGCTAGAACTTGTAAATGAGCATGTATAGTTTGGTGCTAATTGAGAATCTTGCTCTGACTGTGAACATATAAAGGTGATGAATTGAGCGTAAATATATCTAGATGGTTAAATTTACAAGCTTTAAACAAGGGTAATGAGTGGCTTTCTCTTGTGTTCTACAAAAAAATAGAAACCTGCCACAATCGCAGCTGTGAAGGGTCATTTAAGACTTCCATTAAGCATTTCAAATGGAGGAGTGATGGAAGGGATTGACGAAGAATGAATCATTTCTGGACCCTGGTGCAGGTGCTTCTTCAGAGAACGCAACTTAAAACGTCTTCAAGGGTGATATCCATTCCTGGACCAAACATAAAGCCCGTTTGTCGCACTTTGAGCTTTTTCCATTCCGGTGTGATCACAAACTCCTAATTATTTATTCAAACGATGCACGAAAATCCATTAATTAAAAAATAGTTGATAATATATATATTTTTTAAAGATTTTATAATATAAATTATTATGTCTGGGAAAAAGATAACATTCCTATATTTAATATATTTTATTTGTAATTTGTATATTATAATACAGTAATATAAAAAATTATATGTTTGATATAATTATGTAAAATCTATAAAAGTTAAATCAAATCCATATTGTAATTTATTAAATGAAAATAATATATAAAGAAAATTTAATGTGTCTTTGATTTGAAATGAAAATTTTTCTTCTTAAAATCAACTACATGTACAAATTTAACATGTCTTTGATTGATAATGTATTTTGAGTGTTTTGTGTTTCTTAATTGGTTCTTGACTGACAGTTTGAGTACCTTGGCGCATCCATCGTAATGTTAAAAATATGTTTTGACTTAATCTGCGTGACGCAATATGTTTCAAATGTTGCTTTTGAGTTAAAATTGACTTTATTTAACATTGTGTTCATAGTTAATTCATACATAATCATTATTTAGTTAATATTAAAATACAAATAATTTACTAAATATTAAATAATCAACATTAAAAAATACTTTGATACATATATAAAATATGTGATCAATGAAAAAATTGATAAAAGATAATTAATTTATTGTTTTAATTTTAATGTATATATATGTTTATCAGCTAAGATATTTTATTAATAGTATATTTATTTAAGTTAAATGTTAATATGTTTAAAAAATAAATTGAAAGAAAGATAAATTTAATTATATGACTGTTGTTAGATGTCTACTCCTATTTTACCAAAAACAGAACATATTAACACAATGAAAGTCAATAAAAGATTATTGATTTGTTTTTTTGAATTTAAATATAAATGGATAAATAAATTGATATAAAAATAATTTATATATTGTTTTAATTTTAATATATATAGATAGACAGATAAAATAATCAATAAAAGATTATTGATTTGTTTTTTTTTAATTTTAATATAAATGGATAAATGAATTGATAAAAGATAAATAAAAGATACAGACATGAAATAAGATAATTATTAGTTAATTATAATGAGTTATACGTGTCAAACATATAGACAATGCTCATAGGACATAAGATGTTTCACTTTGAGTCAATTGTTTTCGCTTATATATATAAAAGATTATGAGATATATTTACTCACACAGTGAAAATTTAATTTCACATGTGAAGTTCAAAAGTTAACACATTTAATTCCTATTTTATTAGTTTTTTAATTTTTTATTTTTAATGTACTTTGAATAGTAAAAAAAATTGTATAAATCGGTTTCTCCGTGAAAGCATGTTTATGGGGTGGGCTAGGTTCGAACTGCACCTGAGTCATATGTTAACAAATTATATCCAAGTTGGAGCACAGTTGGACTTGCCTATTCAAGCTTGATCATGAAAGCGTATGTCTTTACTAGACCTATTCATTGATCGATTAAGTTTGGGTCAAGTCTAAGTCATATATTAACTAATTATATTAAAGTTCGAGCCCAATATGGATGCGCATTTATTCTTTTTTTTTTTTTTTTTTTTTTTGGATAAAGATGCGCATTTATTCTTGTTTGATTAAATTGGTTACTTCATGAAAGCATATGTCATTTTTAGATCCGTTCATGAGTCGGGTCGAGTTTAAGTTGAGCCTAAGTCATATATTAACGAAGCATATCTATGCTTGAACTTTGTTCAGCCCGACTCGGTTGATTTTTTTTTTTGCATTTTATATTGGGTTAATGTATCATTTAACCCCTAAACTATGTCACTTTTATTACTTTAATACTTACTGAATTTTTGTTATCACTTTGGTATCTAAATTTTACTTCCGTCAGACAGTTTAGTACCTAAGACTAATGCCGTTAGTGTTGTGTTGACGTGGCTTCGAATGCCTAATAACATTTTGACACGTGCCATAATGGCAGACTTATTTCTTTTTTCTTAAACAAATATTTAAAAAATATTTAAAAACATTTAAAAATACGTAAAAATATTTTAAAAATTCAAAAATATGTAAAAATTATTTCTAAAAGATTTAAAAGATTTAAAAATATTTATAAAATATTAAAAATATTTTGAAAAAATTTAAAATAGCTAAATATTTACAATAATATTTAGGATAAAATCGAAAATTAAAGAGATGATAAATACAGAAAAAAGGTTGAAATTAAGCAAAACACTAATTGGGAACTGATATCCCAACCTTAATTAAACCAAAGCCAACCTTGCAATAGCCAGCAGCTTCACCCTCATTCTCGAACATTCAATACCCAGAACTTGATACCCATTTACCCAAAGCAAAAAAAACCCAGAAATAGCCATACACAAAATATCAATCTAACTACAAACAAACCAGATCAACATTCAACAATACACAAATCAGAGAATACACAATGTAGAAATACCGAAGCAAAATAAAACATAATATACACAGCGATGGATTTGTTGGGTCACCAATTTGTTGGCAACGATGGAGGTGAAGCCTCAAAATTTCGTAATGATTTTTCAGACCAAATATCTTCCTCTATTGTGCTTGTGATAAGGTGTTACATTCCTCAAGAAACGAGGACCAGGATGAGTCAAGTGGAGGGCAAAATATAAATGTTGAAGAACAAGTTACTGGTGATGAATAGGATGGCTTGGATCAAGCGAAAGAAATGGAAGTTGAAGAACATGATATTGATTAACAAAAACAAAATATTTTAGGTATATAAAAAAGGAAATTCAGTATTAAAAAGGAGGCAAATACACGGGAAAAAAAAACAACTCCTATTGCACAGCCTCTCTATTCATCTACATCGCCTACCGTAGCACCCCACCATTGTCTCCTAAACAGCCGCCGTTTCTCTGCTCTCCTCGCTGCGCCATCATCATCGTCCTACTCTACCTATCCAAAACTACCGTTTCTGCATCTAGTTTCACTGCCTTATACCAACGCGAGTTGCTGCACCGTTACCCCTGCCACACTTCGCTGCTGTCTCCACCGTTCAACCTTGCTATCATCACTGCGCTGCTGTGCCACCCTTGCAGCCAATGAACATGGCTGAAAAGACTGTGGCTAGAGAAGGGGAAAAGGGGAGGGAGAGAGGAGAGAGACAAAAAGAAATTAGTCGTTCGTCAAATGGGTGGTGGCCTTGAGTAGATCGACGCCGATCTACCTGAGTTGATCCACTCCGAGCTGACCGTCGGCAACCTCTTCCCTTTCTTTTCTCCTACCCATTCTCTCTCCCCTCTTCTATCCTCTAAATTTTTTTCTCTTTTTTGATTTATCTTTTATATTTTTTTCTTATTAAAAAAAGAATATTTTATATTTTATAACCAAATAATACTTTTTTTTATTTTTATCAGATTATGTGGCACGAACCCATTAATAATGTAGCATGTTTGCCACATGTCACTACTTAATTGGTTATTTATACCACGTCAGCATGACAGTAACGGCGTTAGTCTTAGGTACTAAAGTGTCTGACGGAAGTGAAATTTAGGTACCAAAGTGATAACAAAAAATTCAGTAAGTACCAAAGTGACAAAAGTAGTATAGTTCAGGGGCTAATTAATACATTAACCCTTTTATATTTTTTGTTTTGTTAACAACCAAGGCTTGGTCTAGTGGTTGTTATCCCTACTTAGAAGGGACTAGATCCAAAGTTTTATTCTTTACTTCTCCATTGTACCTCCTATGAGTTAAAAAAGACAATGTTTTATATACATAGAATAATATTATACTTAGTAAATACATAAAATAACTGTCGTAACGGCTTCGCGCTCGACGATTTTGAAAAACATTTAAAAACAAAAGGGAGTCGCCACCAATCTTTTTTGACTAGGTGTGATTGGCCACCTAAAATTTTTATCTTTTTAACAAAATCTCAAAATTAATTAAGTTTTATTAAAAAGACAATTTTGGTCAGCGAAAACAAAATTGGGTCCGGGGGTACGGTTATGCGTGGGGAAGGGTTAGCACCCCCACGACGCCCGTTAAAAAAGGTACCATAATAATCATGTGTTATCCTTTAATTTTAATAAAATGGTTTTGATTTAATATTTAAAATTAATTTCTATTTTTATTGCAATTTTTTAAACATATTTGTCATTTATTAAAATCATTTTTTTTATTTTTGAAAAAAAAGGTTAGATTTTATTTGTCGAAAATGAATGTGAATCCTTTTGTATTGAATAATTAAATCGAATACTCCAATACTTTTGGCAGCATTTGAAATAATTTTTCACACCTAGAAATTTCTTAAGAATCACTACTTGTGACTTCTACAGAATCTCATCCTCGGAAGGGCTCACACTCATTTCAAAAATTAAAATAAGCTTTACTTTGAAAATAAATATGAATCCCTTTTATTGAAAAATTAAATCAAATATTCCAATACTTTTGGCAATATTTGAAATAATTCTCCTCACCTAGAAATTTTTAAAGAATCACTACTTGTGACTTCTATAGAATCTCATCCTCGGCAGGACCCACATTATTAAGTTCGCGTGAATGCATGTGATGCAAACAGATAATGAGTGATGCGCATACATGTGCATTTAGTGTGTTTGTTATTTTTTTATTTTTTATGTTATTTGTTATTTGTTATTATTATTATTTTTTCTTTTAAGGAAATGAAAATCCGCTTTTTTAAAAATTGCACTAAATATTCCAATACTTTTGGCAACATTTAGTGAAATTTCTCTTACCTAGGGATCAGTTAGGAATCACTACTTGTGACTTCCGTAACATCCCATCATTGGACAATTTTTACTTAATTTTAATTTTATTATTAATTTTTTTAGAAAAGAACTTATTTTACTTTCATTTTAATAAAAATTAAAATTATTGAAAAATCATACTAAATATTCCAATACTTTTGGCAACATTTAGTACAACTCTTCTCACCTAAGGATCAGCTAGGAATCACTACTTGTGACTTCCGTAACATCCCATCATCGGAATTTATTAATTTTGAAATTTAAACTTTATTGTTAATTTCCTTTTTCTATTTTTCCATTTTTTTAAAAAAACTTATTTATTTTTATTTTTAACAAAAAATTAAATTATTGAAAAATCATACTAAATATTCCAATACTTTTGGCAACAATTAGTATGACTCTTCTCACCTAGGGATCAATTAGGAATCACTACTTGTGACTTCCGTAACATCTCATCATCGGACATATTTATATTTCATTTAATTAAAATTTTATTAACGCTTCCTAAGATACACATTTTTTAGTAAACACATTTTTTTTGTAGTAAATTGCCTAAAATGAATTTTATTTTATACATTTATTTTATGTATTTATTTTTATATATATTTAAGAACCATATGTTTATTACTTAAACTAATTTCATGCAATTAATTTAACTAAACTTAAAATTATTTTAAATCCTAAAAAATTTTATATACAAATAAATATATATTTTTTACTAAGAAAATATATTGAAACACATAAAATAAATAAATATGAAAAATGCAAATATACCTAAGCTGATTTGGGCCTAGAACCCAAAGAAAGCCTTCAACGAGCCCAACAACCCCTTGGAGTGGGCTGAAGTTGCTGGGCTAGAGCAGGCTGAAACGGGCCGGATCAGGTGGCTTGGGGCGTGCGAGTCGGATCTTTGCTGGTCGGGTCGGCCTGAAACGCACGCGGATCGGATCCGGGTCGGCTAGCACAAGGGTCTAGTCTCTCTAATGCGGGTCGGGCGCGCGGACCCTGGTCGGATCCGGGTCTCGCGCGGGTCCCTTTTTTTTTCTATAAAAACTACTACTTTTTTTTTTTAACTCATTTTTTCTCTTACCAGAAAAAAAAATTTTAGAGCTTTCAAAAGCTCTCCCCCGGGGGATTTCCGGCCATCGCCGGCCGCCGTGCGCCGCCGTCCGATGAGTGTCCTGAAACCTTAAAGATGTTCCTCTCTTTTTCCTCTACCCAGATCTGGCCTTGGTTTCACTCGAAAATATCCCTAACACCATAGATCTAGGTTTAGCCGAAACCATTTCCTCACCCCTTTTCTGTTTTGCTTTTTTTTTTTTGTTCTGATGATGGTTCCAGATGTACTTGAGGTTGCTGGTCTTGTTGTGGTTTTCTTTTTTTGGTTTTGTGTTTTTTTTTACAGGTTTTAAGATCTAGGTTTTGAGGGGTTCTCGGGTTTGGGTTTGTGTGATGGATGGTGGCTGAGTTGTGGTTGTTGGTGTGGCTCGGTGGTGGTGTATGGTGGTTGAGTAGGAGAATGGGTCTCGGGTGGTCTGTGTATGTGTGTGTGTGTGTATTTAGTCTAGGCTGTTTGGGTTTTTCTGTTATGTGGCTTGGTGAAGCCAAAGGGTTTGAGGGTGTCGGGTGGTAGTTGGTGAGGCTGGAAATGGTGAGTGGGGAATGGGATCTGTGGTGATGGTGAGGGTGATGTTTAGGGGGTTTCGGTGGTGAGGGTGATGGTGTTTGAGGGTTTTTGTTTTGGGGTGACCGAGGATGGTGTTCCCTGGGTTAGGTGTTAAGGGAGGGTTCTTGTAGGGGTTGGCCTGGGGTTTCTGCTGTGATGGGCTGTGAAAGATGGGGTTGATGGACAACCTCGAGGGAAGCCATAGCAGGGGTGGCTGGTGGTGGCAGACCTGCCTGTGGCAGGAGTTGATGGATGGCTGACAAGAGATTGGACAAAAAAAACCAACAAAAAAAAGAAAATAATAATAATAATAATAATAATAATAACAACAAAAATGGGACAAAATTAGGTGTCAACAGCTGCCCCTCTTTACTCATTGCTGAGGATCAGGAATAGAGCAAAGACAATAGACATACTAATTTTGTCCAGCTTATAACCTAATCTCTTTCTTTTTTTTTTCATTTTCATTCATTTTCATTTCATTTTTTTTTGGAATGTGCTTCTCTTGCAGCAGAGGCTATGAAACTTAAAATTATTCCTGAAATGTGCTCCTATTGCAACAGAGGCGATGAAATTTTAATTTTTTTCTAAAATATGCTCCTCTTGCAGTAGAAGCAATGAAACTTTAAAAAGATATGATTGTGCCCGGAGGACTTGGAAATCATTTCCTACCTTGAAAATCATGCATCCAGTTAATTAGGTTCAAACATTTGGTGCCAGTTAAACTGGGCTTAAAATTTCATCTCATAATGTGCCGATTTCGTTGGGCTTAATACCACACAACGATGCTAACTATATCGGGCTTAAACTTTATATAGGTGTCAGCTACGTTGGGCTTAAACATCTTGGGTGGCAACTTTATTGGGCTTAAATCCCATCTAATTATATGCTGATGTCATTGGGCTTAATACCACACAACGGTGCCAACTACATCAGGCTTAAACTTCATTTAGGTGCCAACTTTACTGGGCTTAACAATCTCCTCTAATTATATGCTGATTTCGCTGGGCTTAATACCACACAACGGTGCCGACTACATCAGGCTTAAACCTTATCTAAGTGCCAACTTTATTGGGCTTAAACTTTCAACTGTGCCAACTACATTGGGCTTAAACTTTCATCCAATAATGTGTTGATTTCGTTGGGCTTAATACTACACAACGGTGCCAACTACATCGGGCTTAGACATCATCTAGGTGCCAGCTACGTTGGGCTTAAATTCATCTTGGGTGCCAACTTTACTGGGCTTAAAAATCTCATTTCTTAATGTGCTGATTTCGCTGGGTTTAATACCACACAACGGTGCCAACTACATCGGGCTTAACAATTTCATCTAGGTGCCAACTTTACTGGGCTTAAATCCCATCTCTAATTACATGCTGATTTCATTGGGCTTAATACCACACAACGGTGCCAACTGCATCGGGCTTAAACATCATCTAGGTGCCAACTTTACTGGGCTTAAATCCCATCTAAGTGCCAACTACGTTGGGCTTAAACTTTAAATTCATCTTGGTGCCAACTTTACTGGGCTTAAATTCCATCTAAGTGCCAACTACGTTGGGCTTAAACTTTCATCTAGGTGCCAGCTATGTTGGGCTTAAATTTATCTTGCATGCCAACTTTACTGGGCTTAAATCCCATCTCTAATTACATGCCGATTTCATTGGGCTTAATACCACACAACGGTGCCAACTACATCGAGCTTAAACATTATCTAATATCAAGATTATTTTTTGAAGATTCTTGATTCTGTAGTTTCCTTTATCAATTCTTTACTATCTTATCTCAAGTTTTTTTTTCAACTTCTCAAAATTTTGGAATTTTCCATTTTATCTCTCATATTCTCAAAATCCCATTAAACTCATCTCATTTTCTCTTTTTTGTTTGACTCTTATTCTCCTTGTTAGTTCTTTCCTTTGTTCTCTTAAAATAAAAGAAGTATCTCTCTCTCTTTTTTTTTCTTTTTTTTTTTCACGCTACATTCTGATAATCTTGTCATTTTCAAAAAGAAACTCTTCTCTTTCACACAAACTTTTCTTTTCCTTTTTTCAATTTTCATTTTCTTTTCTCATACACAAAGCTCCTATCTTCCCTTTCTCTTTCTTCTTCTTTTTTTTTCAACATTGACAAATGCAATGATTGATGATGCAAATGCAATTTTATTTCAGTGAATGATCAGCTATTGTGATGCCAATGCAAACAACTTTTGTCCAAATGCAAATTCAAATGTCTTATAAAAATGCCAATTTGCGCTATAAAGATGCAAACACAATGATCCAAGAATTTTCTATTTGATCTCTTTGTCAACAAAATTCTTTATTCCTTGAAGTCCTATTCTTCTTCAGGAGTTGCCCTAGTCATCACATTCCTTTTTACTATTATTTGAAACACCATCAAAATTTTCCTTAATGAGAATTGCCCCAAGAAGGCACAAGAAGTTCATTGCCCCACCATAATTATCAAATTTCTCCCTCATTTTTCACTGGAAATACTAAAAATAAATCGAACAAAATTGCCCCAAAGAAATCTCAAGGCACTTATTATTTCTTGTAAAACAACCTTTCCATTTTTCATTTGAGGGATATAAATGATTTCATTATTCAAAATTGTTTATCCAGTCAAAACTTTTCAATTTTACATATTACCTCATACTCTAGTCAAAGGAAGTTAAACCTAAGACCCACAGTTATACAATATATTTAACATTCAACTCTCTTAAAAATTGGTGATCACTATTTAGATGCATATGGAGGAAAATGGTAAGTTATTCTCATCAACTCAATTGAGTGAGTTCACACACCGAGGTTTTGGTTTGGGAAGGATAACTGCCAGTTGATGAGAAAAGGGATGGGTGTCCCTTCATCTAGGCTCACAAAAGAAAGTGTAAATTATTTTAAAAACACTAGATTCCTTGAAATGATTTTTTTGTGAAAAGATCCATTTTAAAGTGCAGTCAAAACTGACACTCTTTTAGTTTTCAAATAAGGTATTTTGATATTTGTCAGGACTAGCTATGCTGGGCTCAAATTTTTGGCATGTTATTTTGGGAGAAGACAAAAGCTTCAATCTTGGTACCGATCCTTTTAATGGCTCTCAAAAGGGCATTCTTGGATATTTTGATGGTTTGGGATGCTTACTGGTTGCTTCAAAATGACTTTCTCAATGCCGCTTCTGTTGTGGTATTACCAACACCATGAATGATCTCGAAGAATTCTCACTTTTGCTCTAGACTGCCCCTTTTGGGGTTTTCACCCTAAAACCTCATTCTTTCATTTTTTTTTTGTGATTGTTTCATCATGCACTTAGGAATTCAAAATTCATTTGAAATGAGTATAAAGGTTCTCAAAGGACAGTATTGGCAAAAAATGAGATAAGTGCCTCATAGGTTTTTTGACTCTTCAAGGAACAATCTCTTCAGTTTAAGTATCCAAGTTTGATCAAAATGGACTTTCTAAGGTATGTAATGTAGGCCAAGTTTCAGGGTTTTGAAAGAATGGATAAAAAGACCCAAAAATGTGTTTGAAGGTGATCAAACCAAGGATCATTTAATATGATTGAAAGATTCGCTTTAAGACTTTTTCACTATCAAGTCTCACCTTTCATCATTTTATTTCTCCATTTTTCTTTTTTTGATCCAAAATTATTGGAAATCAATTTAATTCAAACTTGCCCCTCATCATAATAATCTTCTTTTTTCATCTAGAAACTGGGGCTAGATCATTCATGTTCTTCGAAAAGATCTTTCTTTTTTTTTTCACTTGCCCCTCAATGTGGAGGGTGATCCTTGATTAGGGTTAATTTAGAAAGAGTTCATCAAGCTCAAAGGGGTCAGCAAATATATAAATTTATAAATTTTTGAATGGATGACGAAAGATGGCCATTTGTCATTCCAAACATGGCCGCTTAAATTTAAGAGTTATTCCTTGAATAAAAAAAAGGTAAAAAAACCTTATTTTTATGTTTTCTTTTTTCATTCATTCATTTTTTTTTTGGATTGGGCTTCCTGGACTTTTTTGCTTTTTTCTTTTTCTTTTTTTTTGAAAGGATTTTTCTTTATTGTTTGGAATCATCCAAATATCTTAAGTGCATGATGTCACAATCAATTTTTTTTTCTATTTTTTTTAGAATGTCTTGCACCCTATGCATCAATCTTTCCATGGCAATGATGCAAATCCATAGATAATGCCTCATAGACCAATGAATATCACGTTGGAGCATTTCATTTTGACCATATGTTACTCGTAGTATCTCTACCGAGAGAAAAGGGAAGAAATACTATGGTATTTGGGATGTTTTAAAGGCTTAAGGCACTTTATTTATCGTATCTTTTTTTTTGCGTGCTTCAAGCAACAGGTCGAAAAGGCTAGCCAATGAATTTAGGACCCATGGTTTTTTCAAAGAAGTTTGGATGATTTTAGCATAATCTTGACAATTATTAAACTAACAAAGTCCGAATCTAAAAGAGTGTCATTTATTTGATCATTAAGGAATCCTGACAAAAAGGTTTTAACAAACAAATCATTTTATTAGCCTAGATAAAGGTCATCTTTCCTCAAAATCTCACCATGACTAAGTGAAAAATAAAGGTCCATGAAGTTCCAACTTGTGATTTTGAAAGAAAGAAATTGTTTGAAGAGAATGTATTTGTTGGAATAACAATCACCAATTCTCTGGAGAGTTTGTTATGTCCTCTTCTTTTATTTTTTTCTTTTGTTGGCAATTATAAGGGCTCTTATTAAAGGAATGCCCAATTACCATTTTTTCATTTTTTGTTGTTTTTTTTTTAAACCTTAAAAGCACAATTTAAAAGAAGTCTAAAAATTTCGAATATGAATATTTACAGATTCATGAAATACTTGGTCAAATCTAGTTCACATCCTTAGAAGTGATGTTGAAATAAAAAATATGTACAAAGCATAAACAAAAGTTTCCCATTGGAACACATGTTCTCCCTTGGACCACTGATCCTTAGGTCTTTCTCCCTTGATGATGATAGCTATAGACAAGTTCCTTGAATTTCGTTGGATCTGCATCGATCAAAGCTTGCACCTTATCCTTAAATGCAGTACAATTTTCAATGGAATGTCCTTCAATCCCATCATGGTAGTCACATTTGGTTTTGGGGTCATACCATTATGGGTAAGGAGGTTTTCTAGGTTTGGCGTGAACAGTGGAAATCTTGTAACTTTGGACAAGGAGTGGGAACAAGTCTGTATAGGACATTGGGATTGAATGGTACAATTTAGCCCTTTTTCTCATCTTGGTCTCAGGATAGTCAAGATCAATCTCATGGTCATTTGGTAAAATGCGCTTCTGAAGTAGAGGGGCTTGTGCACAGGGGACTGAGGTGTTAGGATAACGTGGCTGTGACAACTTGTGGGGATAAGATACCGAAGTGTAAGGATAAAAGGGTTGTAGCAAAGGGTGAGAATGACTGTTGAAGGGTCCTTGCATCACATTGAATTTCCTCTTGTCAGATCGTTCAATAGTTGCTTCTTGAACTTGCTCAGTAAAGGTGTCCCATCCCTTCTCACCATAATTCCTTGTACTAGTATCTGCGATCTTCCCTTTTCTTATCCCATCTTCAATTCTACCCACAGAAAATAACAAATCTGCAAAGTCTGAAAAAATATTGTCAATCAACTTGTCATAATATGGAGAAGGGAGAGTATCTACAAACAAAGAGTTCATTTCTCTATTTGTAAGTGGTGGTCGAACTTGTGATGCCAGTTCTTTCCACCTAAGAGCATATTCTTTGTAGCTTTCATTCAAGTTCTTTCTCATGCTTTGGAGGGTTAAACGATCTGGAGCTATCTCCATCAAATGTCTATTTGCTCTAAAAATGCTCGAGACAGATCCCTCCATGTATGAATTTGGCCTCTTTTCAACTTAAAATACCAATTAGCTGCTGCCCCTATCAAACTATCTTGAAATACGTGAATAAGCAGCTTTTCATCATGAGCATGCCCAATCATCTTGTGACAATATGTGGCTAAATGTGTTTTAGGGCATTTAGTCCCATCATACTTTTCAAAATTTGGGACTTTAAATTTTGGTGGGATGACCACATCAGGCACCAAGCAATACTCCTTTGGATCCTAAAGTTCATTCCTTCCTTCAATTGCTTGAATTCTTTCTTCCAGAGGTTATCTTCTTCTGTAACTGGACCCCAAGCCATTTTTGATGGATTTTCATTTGAAGGTCTTGACTTAAGGACAGTAATAGGATTGGGAAACTTTGCCTCTCGACCAAAAATCGATTGAAAATTCGCATTGCCAGAGGTTTGCCCCTGAAAGTTCCCTTTTGGGTTGTCATGCGTTTGAACTTGATGATTATTCCCCTGCACGAGACTCCCTTCCACATTCTCCTTCATTTCTAGGATACCCTTAATTTCTTGCATCATTCGAGAGAGCTCTTCCTTTATCTCATTTTGGTCTTGTTCCACTTTCTCTATTCGGGTTACTTGATCATCTTCCATGTTGAACCACTTTATAAAGACCAGAATCAACCTTCCAAGGGAATTTAACAAAATGTTAAGGTTATTGGACTCTTTTGAACATAGGCCTAATCAAACATAATGCATACATGTCAATGGATGCATGGATGGATGCATTGATGTAATGATGGATGATGTGAGATGACATAAAATGCAAAACAGGTTTACTAAATTTATTTTCATATGCACATTGCCCAAATGATTATCAAAAAATGACACTTCTCTTTTGATTGCAATTTGCACTCATTATTGTCACTAGGCAACTCTCTTAACCTTTTTTTTTCTTTTTCTTTTCTACTTTTTTCTTCTTTTTTTTATTTATATTCTATAAGATACTACATCTTTTCTATTCTCTTTTTTTTTTCTTTTCTTTTTCCTTCCTTCTAACCTAATGAATTTTCTCCTAAAATCAAGATTTTTTGATTCCTTCATTTTTATGACATTCCCCTTTTTTTTTAATCTCTCTTTTTTTTTCAAAAAACAAAAAGAACACATTCTCCTTTTTTTTTCTCAAGAGTTTTTTTCAAGAATAATAAAGAATAAAGAAATTTTTTAATTAAAAAAACCTAATTGAATTTCTTCTTATTATCTTTAATGAAAGAGGCTAAAAAAATTTTTTTTTTCAACCATTTTTCTAACAAATTATTTCATTTTTTATTATAAAAAGAAAAATTTATGCATTTTTTTATCATTTCATGTTTTCCTTTTAAAGAAAGAAAAGTGAAAGAAATTAAAACCTTTTTTATTTTTATATATAAAAATATGTTGTAACCAAACATACACAAAACTTCTTTTTCTTCCTCTTGCTTTGGAGAACGTATTTTTATTAGTTCCTATTTTTATGAACTTATTTTCAGAAAATTCCTCCTTAAAAAAAATAAAGAATGAAGAATTATTCGCATCTTTAAAAGAAAAGTTACATATTTGTTCTATTACTTTTATCACACATCTTTATTTTCTTCAAAAATAAGTGGATTTTTTTTTACAAGATCTTTTCCAAAGAAAATATATTTTTTCATTTTTATTTCTCAAATTTTTTTTTAGGAAAAATCAAAGACTTAAATTATATACAATTCAAACCAAAATCAATAGTACCTTTATTATAGATATGAGAAAAGGGTCGAATAGTCTCCCTTCGTGTCCTAATTTTGGGATAATTTCTACAAAAATGGGTCATGGCTCTACCTAAGGCTGGCCTTTTAGGTTTTTCTATATGCTGGGCTGGGATATAAAGATCTAAAGGTTCTCAAATTATACCTCACTGTCATCCACACTGGACTAGTAAGATTTAATTTGAGTGGGAGTATTTCGCTTTGTCATTGCGGAGGTGATTACCTCATGAGAGCAAAGGTACTCTATTCCCTCCTAAGAAGGACGGAACCCGGGTATAGAGCTCATGTCATGAAAATGCAAGTGTAAGTGTGCATGAGAGGGAACACATCAAACATTCATCAAACCCTACCCCCTATCTCAGATGCCCCACAATTTATTAGCAATAATATACAAATAAAAAATGCTATAAAATAATCAACAATGCAACTAATTATTTTAAAATTAAAGAAATTAAATTTAAATACTAGTTAAGACCTTTAAATTAAAACTTAGGATAACACATGATTAATAAATAGCTTGACTCTCAAAAAGGTCCCCAGTGGAGTCGCCAAGCTATCGTAACGGCTTCGCGCTCGACGATTTTGAAAAACATTTAAAAACAAAAGGGAGTCGCCACCAATCTTTTTTGACTAGGTGTGACTGGCCACCTAAAATTTTTATCTTTTTAACAAAATCTCAAAATTAATTAAGTTTTATTAAAAAGACAATTTTGGTTTGCGAAAACAAAATTGGGTCCGGGGGTACGGTTACGCGTGGGGAAGGATTAGCACCCCCATGACGCCCGTTAAAAAACGGTACCATAATAATCATGTGTTACCCTTTAATTTTAATAAAATGGTCTTGATTTAATATTTAAAATTAATTTCTATTTTTATTTCAATTTTTTAAACATATTTGTCATTTATTAAAAT
Organism: Heritiera littoralis; assembly: GCA_031772115.1. Taxonomy (NCBI): domain Eukaryota; kingdom Viridiplantae; phylum Streptophyta; class Magnoliopsida; order Malvales; family Malvaceae; genus Heritiera; species Heritiera littoralis. The sequence goes on from JAPDPK010000001.1 coordinate 20,403,085, forward strand.
CATTTTTTTTTGAAAAAAAAGGTTAGATTTTTTTTATCGAAAATGAATGTGAATCCTTTTGTATTGAATAATTAAATCGAATACTCCAATACTTTTGGCAGCATTTGAAATAATTTTCCTCACCTAGAGATTTCTTAAGAATCACTACTTGTGACTTCTACAGAATCTCATCCTCGGAAGGGCTCACACTCATTTCGAAAATTAAAATAAGCTTTACTTTGAAAATAAATATGAATCCCTTTTATTGAAAAATTAAATCAAATATTCCAATACTTTTGGCAACATTTGAAATAATTCTCCTCACCTAGAGATTTCTAAATAATCACTACTTATGACTTCTATAGAATCTCATCCTCGACAGGACCCACATTATTAAGTTCCGTGAATGCATGTGATGCAAACAGGTAATGAGTGATGCGCATACATGTGCATTTAGTGTGTTTGTTATTTTTTTATTTTTATTTTTTATGTTATTTGTTATTATTATTATTTTTTCTTTTAAGGAAATGAAAATCCGCGTATTGAAAAATCACACTAAATATTCCAATACTTTTGGCAACATTTAGTGAAATTTCTCTTACCTAGGGATCAGTTAGGAATCACTACTTGTGACTTCCGTAACATCCCATCATTGGACAATTTTTACTTAATTTTAATTTTATTATTAATTTTTTTAGAAAAGAACTTATTTTATTTTCATTTTAATAAAAATTAAAATTATTGAAAAATCATACTAAATATTCCAATACTTTTGGCAACATTTAGTACAACTCTTTTCACCTAGGGATCAGCTAGGAATCACTACTTGTGACTTCCGTAACATCTCATCATCGGAATTTATTAATTTTGAAATTTAAACTTTATTGTTAATTTCCTTTTTCTATTTTTCCCTTTTTTTAAAAAAAACTTATTTATTTTTATTTTTAACAAAAAATAAATTATTAAAAAATCATACTAAATATTTCAATACTTTTGACAACAATTAGTATGACTCTTCTCACCTAGGGATCAGTTAAGAATCACTACTTGTGACTTCCGTAACATCCCATCATCGGACATATTTATATTTCATTTAATTAAAATTTTATTAACGCTTCCTAAGATACACATTTTTTAGTAAACACATTTTTTTTGTAGTAAATTGCCTAAAATGAATTTTATTTTATACATTTATTTTATGTATATATATATATATATATATATATATATATATTTAAGAACCATATGTTTATTACTTAAACTAATTTCATGCAATTAATTTAACTAAACTTAAAATTATTTTAAATCCTAAAAAAATTTATATACAAATAAATATATATTTTTTACTAAGAAAATATATTGAAACGCATAAAATAAATAAATATGAAAAATGCAAATATACCTAAGCTGATTTGGGCCTAGAACCCAAAGAAAGCCTTCAATGAACCCAACAACCCCTTGGAGTGGGCTGAAGCTGCTGGGCTGGAGCAGGCTGAAACGGGCCGGATCAGGTGGCTTGGGGCGCGCGGGTCGGATCTTTGTTGGTCCGGGTCGGCCTGAAACGCACGCGGATCGGATCCGGGTCGGCTAGCACACGGGTCCAGTCTCTCTACTGTGGGTTGAGCGCGCAGATCCCAGGTCGGATCCGGGTCGCGCGCGGGTCCCCTTTTTTTTTTATATAAACTACTTCTTTTTTTTTAAACTCATTTTCTCTCTTACCAGAAAAAAAATTTTTAGAGCTTTTAAAAGCTCTCCCCCGGGCCATTTTTGACCACCGCCGGCCGCCGTGCGCCGCCGTCCGATGAGTGTCCCAAAACCTTAAAGATGTTCCTCTCTCTTTCCTCTACCCAGATCTGGCCTTGGTTTCACTCGAAAATATCCCTAACACCATAGATCTAGGTTTAACCGAAACCATTTCCTCAACCTTTTTCTGTTTTGCTTTTTTTTTATTTTTTGTTCTGATGATGGTTCCAGATGTACTTGAGGTTGCTGGTCTTGTTGTAGTTTTCTTTTTTTGGTTTTGTGTTTTTTTTTGCAGGTTTTAAGATCTAGGTTTTGAGGGTTTCTCGGGTTTGGGTTTGTGTGATGGATGGTGGCTGAGTTGTGGTTGTTGGTGTGGCTCGGTGGTGGTGTATGGTGGTTGAGTAGGAGAATGGGTCTCGGGTGGTCTGTGTATGTGTGTGTATTTAGTCTATGCTGTTTGGGTTTTTCGGTTATGTGGCTTGGTGAAGCCAAAGGGTTTGAGGGTGTCGGGTGGTAGTTGGTGGGCCGGAAATGGTGAGTGGGGAATGGGATCTGTGGTGATGGTGAGGGTGATGTTTAGGGGGTTTCGGTGGTGAGGGTGATGGTGTTTGAGGGTTTCTGTTTTGGGGTGATCGAGGATGGTGTTCCCTGGGTTCGGTGTTGAGGGAGGGTTCTTGTAGGGGTTGGCATGGGGCTTCTGCTGTGATGGGATGTGAAAGATGGGGTTGATGGACAACCTTGAGGGAAGCCATGGTAGGGGTGGCTGGTGGTGGCCGGAGTTGGTGGATGGTGACAGGAGATTGGACAAAAACAAAAACAAACAAACAAACAAAAAAAAACAAAATAATAATAATAATAATAATAACAAAAATGAGATAAAATTAGTGTCAACAATAACTTTTAATATCAATTATTTGCGAGCTGAGTCTAAGTCCTAAATTGTAAAACCTAATCCCAATTTGAAAATTTATCATGCCTAATTTATTTTTATCTAATTCTAATATTTTTATACAAACCCGTTAAAAAATTGCATTAACTTTCAAGATTTAACGTGTAGCTTGATCCATAGGCAAGTTTAATAATTTTCATTCAAATCATATTATATACTCACATTATAAAAAATAAATTATTTATTATAATAATATTAATAAGTCTATTAAAATAAATATTCATCATTTAATTATCATATATACATGTATAATAAATAGTTGATATTTTCTAATAATATAATTATGTGGTATAATTTGAATGAAAAATACATATTAACATAAAATAACTATTTCTTGTAATTCTTTTCCATAAAAAATGTATATCCTATTAATCCCACTTACAAAATTAAAATATTTAACATATAATATATCAAATAATATCTCTTAAATTATTCAATTATTGCTTTCTTTTGTAGTCTTTGAAAAGTACAAACTCTTTCCAATCAAAAAAAAAAAAGTACAAACTCTTAAATGGATAAATTAATAAATAATATCCCATTACACTAGATCATCCTAGATATGCCTCATCATTGTCAATTTGTCATGTCAACCACGCTTAGCAATTTTATATTCTCGAATATTGGTTTTTCTTTTAATTCTTAATTAATTGAATGCCCTTTATGTCTTTCACAATGATGATGCAAAAGTGTGACTGAAGACATCTTAAAAAAAAACGATCAAATTGATTTCACCAAAAAAAAAAAAGGATCAAATTGTTGATGGAATTTCAAATTGTTTTAGATGCTTATCCTCCGCAAAATTTGAAATGCCCACAGCCCACAATTTGCATCTTTCTTTTTTCTTTTTTGAATGTCTCAAATTGTTAAAAATATTTTAATATTGAGAATTCAATACTTCTTTTTTATTTTTGTAGTTTTGATATTAAAATTATTGAACAATTTTTTAAAAAAGATTTTAAATATTATTAATATAAAGTACTAAAAATAATTAGTTCCTCTGGCAAAACTATAAAATATTTTACACATCTTTTTGCTTTTTCCTAAAATATCATCTTAAAGAAACTATCAAAAAAATATTGAAATTACTTGAATATATATTATAAACATATCTATCAATATTTAATATTTTTCGAGAACTTTCGAAGATTTATCTAAAGGTTAAAATATTAAAAAAGTCATTGTATTATTCTAGTATTTAAAATAAGTCTTTATATTTTCATTATATTCAAATAAATACATATTCTTTGATTTTTACTCAAATAATTTTTTATTTCAAATACAAAATTATGAGTAAAGTATAAACCTTTGTTCTTTGATTTGTAGTCAAATAACTCTTCATTTCAAAATAAAAACTTATAAGTAAGAAAAATTTTATTTAAATGAATTCAACCAATTGAAGTTCAGTTAATTCGGTTTGATTAAGCTAGTTTCAGGATTAAGACGATATCTAAAATTATAAATCAAATTGATTGAATTATCCGACTATTTTGTAAATATATAATTTTTTTAAAATCATAAATATATTATGTATAATAATATAATATATTATATATTCTTTATTATATAATATAAATAATTAAATATTATATATAAACCGACCTTTCCAATTTTCTAAGAAATTGGGTTTAAGACCAATAGAAAAACCAATTGTTTACTATTATAAAAAATTGATTTATGTTAAAGAGTCATTTAGGTACAAATTAAATGTTAAGAGCTTATTTAGGTATAAATTAAAGTTTAAAGACTTATTTGAATATAAATTAAAAATTTAAGACTTATTAAAATATAATTAAATATAAAAATTCACTTAAACAAAGTGATAAAATTAAAAAAAAAAATATTAGTTTAGCCCTTACCTAAACAACTTCCTTAAAGTTTACGCTCGACTAACTAATTATTAAATATTTCATGTAAGATTGGTAACAGCATGTTGCCTTAGTCGACTTAAAGAGCCTTCAATTAATGTCTCCCATATGCCTGCTAGAAGGTGCCAACCCAATAAAAGTACGTCTAAGAAAAGAAACATTATTAAACATGTCTAAGCATTCATAGCATTTTGTCTCTGGTACTCTTTGTTTGGTAAATTATTAATACATTGAAAAACTAGAGAACTTGTCAACAACCATGAAAACTTCCGAAATCCCAACTTAAACATATCCAGTAAGAAAAATGCATGAATATTAATCTTCTTATTATTAAATATTAATGATATAATTTACAACCATGTCGATTGAGTATCACAATCCACCACCTTGTCTAACAGGATTATCCTATTGATAGCATTTTTTAATATACATATATATATATATATCATAGTTATCAATATCGTAAAATACGCGATACGTATCATATTATATGGTTCGATATGTATAGAAAACAATACGAATCTATATGATCTATATGTCATATCGTTTTTGTTAAGAATCGTAAGTGAATAGTACGATACGCGATGTGTATCATACGATACTCGATACTCTTAATAAGGTACGATACAATTTATTTTATTTAATTCAAGTCCAATTAAGTCATTTTCTTACAAAATTAATAACAGCCCATTTTTTTTGGATTCAAATGAAAAAATCTTTTATAATCCTAAATCTTAATTTTTAAACTTAAAGATAATAAAATATAAAAAATATCTAATTTTTTATATCCTAAATCATATTTTATATATTGACAAGAATTGATCTATGTGAGATCTTGTGAAAATAATTGTCCAACTGAATTTTTAAAAATTTATAAAAATATATAGATAAATTAAAAATTTTAATAAAAATATTAATTTGACTTCCAAAAAATTTAAAATTTTAATGAAAATAATAGTTTTGTCCCATTTAAATTTATTAAAAATTAAAATATGAGCATATAAACTTTTTTGAGTAACTTATCAACTTATTTTAATATTTTATTATTGTATAAGAAACTTGAAAGATTATATTAGAAAAATAACAAACCATTTATTTAAATAATTTTCCATTCATTGACATGTATATATTTTTTTTGTTCTTGTATATTGGTACATATGAAAATTGAAAATATCAAATACTCATATATATTACATATATATTATTTATAATTAAAATTTTTATTCGCATCTTACGATACGATATGATATTCGATTCTCAAAAATAAAATTTGATATACGATACGTATATCGATTTAATAACTATGATATATATATAAAACCGTAATTTGATAGAGGAAAATGTAAGAATTTTTTAAACAGTCTATATAACGTGTTTGCATCATAAACAGCATATTATAAATCAAAATGCGGAATAAGATGTTAATTTTTAGCCATTATACCGACAACTTCAAGCAGTAACGATGTTTCGTACTTTACGTATTTAATTTTCTAATATTATGCAATATCACAAAATAACGATCTTCTTCACAAAAAAATGCTCAGATTAGATATCCAATGTCATGTATTTGCTTTATATATGTTTTCGCAATAAAAGATGCAATTGCTATTAGTGGGCAATTATCACTTTATAGAAAAATGGATGAACAATTTTTAAAATTATTCATTCAATGGGTAATTTCAAGAGATTATGAAATTAACCTCCAGACATTTTTTTTTTTGGCTACAAAGCGAAAGCAACCTCAAGCATTTTGCTTCTTATGTATAGATCATGAATGAAAAACTGCATTATGACGATGACATTTGAATAATTTTAAAGAGATTACATAAACTAATTGAATTAAATTAATTCATATTACATTGACAGCTTCGATATTAACGGAGATAAGCTTAAAACCCCTATTAAGGAAAAAGACAATGCTACCTAGAAATGATTGATCATCAAACATGCCAAGTTATGCCAACCCAAGCAAAATATCTGATCAAATTAATGAAAATGTTGACACTAACCATTTGAAGACAATCCCAGAAGCCAAAGTCAAGTTTTACTTATAATCAATTATCGAACACATGATTATCGGCCCACCAATCGTCTTAATCATATCTTAATTATTTTAGTTTAAACGTTGCTTTCCATTTCTCTCTTATTTGTTCATCATTTAGTTTTAGAACTTCAACAACATTATCTTATCTTGTAACGTGTAACATTTCTTTCTCATTGTCATTATGTTTCATTAGAAATGACTGTGTGTTCGCCTGTCCGCGCGCATCACTACTTCGTCATGAAATTAAATGATTAATGAATAATTCTATTGTTTAATTGATATTATGCATGTTATGTATCTTTTTATTTTTTTGGATAAAGTTATTATTATTTTTAGTTTATATTTGATGGATCAATCAATCACAAAGTGTTATTGCCACCTCAATAATGTGTAAACTACAAAGATGCAGACCATTAAAAATAACTATCTAAACTTAAACAATGTTTTTGATTTTATTTTTAAGAACTTATATGTTTTTTAGTTTTACTCAGTAATGAAATGATACTTTATAATTGATTGACAGTATGTATAGTTATTATATATTATCATAAAATCAAATATAAACTTTTTATTTATCCTAAAAAGTTGTTGCTGTTTTTCTTTTCAAAATAAATTTTTTTTAGTTTTGACCTTTTTTATTTTAAATTTATTTTTGATGAAAAGAAGAGAAAATACTTTTGCACACTTTGATTACATTAATTTTCAAATATATATAAATTAATTTTTAATTTGTTGAAATATTTAAAATAAATTAAATAAAATTTATAAGATTTGACCACTAAAATAAAAATCAAACAATGTGATAACTTTTTTAGTGATTGAGAGGTATTATTATTATTATTATTATACATCTACTTTCATGCGGTTCATGCAATAGGTATCCGAAAGTTGTATGCCAAACATTTGACTTAATTGGTGGTGCAAGTTTTTATTTATTTATTTAATAAGTAACGATGAATCCCTCTATATCCTATATAATATTTATATATATATATGTATATATATATATATATATATATGTATGTATGTATGGTTTATCACTGGTTAAGAAGATTTGAAAGTCATTTTCAAGTCTTGCAGTCCAGCCAGTGAGCTTACAGGACTCAAGATCCTTATTGGACTCTGAACTAGACAATGAAAGGAAGGATGAACCTAATCTGTGTGAACGTCTTCTTGAATTAATTAATTTGTAAACCCATGTCTATAAACAAAACTCCTTCTCTTTTTCTGTGTCTGAGGCAATCCAATGGTAATCTCATTTATTTAATAATAAAAGATTTCAAATCCGATTTCTCTTCTTAATCTGAACCACTAAAAAAAGGGTTTACTTTAAGAGCAAAGTAGCCCTCCTTGCATTCTTCTGTGCTTCTCTTTCTTGGTCATTAAGCAATAATTCAAGGCAATTTCCATTGAGTTGCTTTTCCACCAATACATGGATTTCTTCCTCACCATGGAATTCTAAGCTGGATAATTGCAGATTTCAACAGAGAATGTATAACAGGAGTGCAATTATGACATAAATTACAGCTTTTGAAAAGGAATTCTCCATTTCTATATGCATCTTACAATATTGCCAAACTTCACTAAGATTTTGCTTGGTAGGATGGAAAGAAAAGGGTGAGAAAAAAAATTATTTAATCAAATGGTTATGTTTTATAACAACTTTCTTACTTTGTAGCTTAATTATTTGATTAACTATTTTTCTTTTCTCACCCATTTCTTTCTACCATACCAAGCAAAGCCTAAACGAATCCAAATCGATAAGGATGGTAACTTAATTTAATCAAACGGATGAGAAGTATGTACAAATATATAATTTATACAAGAAATATAAAGATATAAGTCTAGTAAGGTTTTATTACTCCATACAGATGTATGTATTTGGCACATAAGCCTTGAACAAAACCATATCACTGTTCTATGACTTCGGCAATTTGCCTAGCAGGCTGCAGATGGGTGAGTGAAGGGATTGAAGAATTGTGATTTCTGTCCCATTGTAAAAGGGCTCGTCGAAGGGCCTTCACCGCCATTGGCAACCCTCTCGCAGGAAGGGCACCTGGTGAGGGTGGCTGCAGGCAGGTGCATGTAGTAAGATGCTGTCAGCTTCAATGATTTAAGCTCTTGCAGTTCCTTCTGCAGCCTCTTGTTCTCTTCTGTTAGTGTTTCACAACATTTCTTCAGTAACTCACAGTCTACTTCAGTCTGTTTCAGCTTTGTCCTGCATAGAAAGAAGGAAAAGGAGAATCAGAAATAAGAGAAAAAAACTCATTCATGAAAAAATTTATGGTCTGTAAAGAATTAGACCTGGCTCTTCTGTTTTGGAACCATACTTCCACTTGCCTTGGCCTTAGATTCAGCTGTTCTGCTAAAGCTTGCTTCTGTTTCTGTTAAAAATACCAAATAAGAGAATAGAACTTATATATATACAGATATGAGTATATAAACATAAATAGAATAAAGATAAAGAAGCTGTACAGGATTGAGAGTGCTATGTTCTTTGAAGTTGTCTTCTAAAATGGCAGATTGTTCTTTGCTAAGCCTAAGTTTCTTTCTGGGGCTTCCTTCTTCATCTTCATCACTGACCCTCGAAGAAACTCTCTCCAATTCAACCTCTTCACCGCCAAAATCTCTCTCCTTCTTAACACTAGAGTTAGAAAATGAAGATACTGCACTGACAGAAGAGGCTTGTTGGTGGAAATCAATGGACTCGCCATGTACTTTACAAGCATCAATCTTTGTAGCAGATTGGTAAATGTCATCTGATGGACCTAAAGTAAGAGATGGAAAAAAATGATCATGCTTCAGGAACAATTTCTTCTTCTTTTGCTGATGATCGGACTGCGAAAAGTTTTCTTGCTTAACAAGGCAGCCTAGACCAAGACCAAGACCAAGGCCAGTGTTACAAATATCATCAAATCCCATTGAGGTTAAAACTAATTGCTGCTCAAAGCTGCTAACAATCACAGAATCTTGAAGCTAAGGAGGCAAAAACAAAAGGGTTTTCTTAGAGAGAAATGGGGGAGGTGGAGGAGCGTTAATTAGGGGACTTATTGAAGGGAGCAAGGACGTGGGAAGAATTATTAATCAAAGGAAATGAGTAGACTAACGAATCCGGTTGTGGATGATGAAAATTCCCATCTCTCTTTGTCCTCATAGGTTGACCATTCAGAACAAAACTCTCTTCTTCTCTCTCATCTCTTCTCCAAGAGCCAAGAATGCAGTGTATAAAGTGCATAGAATGGATTGCATACGTTGAATCACATGGAAAGTGGGATGTACACAAAAGCCATAAAAGAGAGAATAATTCGACTCTTTTGACCTTTTTTCTTTTTGGACTTTTCTTGTGATTTTCACTTTAAATCCACACCTTTAGACAGTTTGATTGTAAAGCAATGTATTGTAAAACTTTGAGTGATCAAGCATACACAATTATAACTTTGGGTACAAATCTACATTTAAAGCAAGAATCCTGTGACTCTAATATACATATCAGTCACTTCCTTTTCATTGCTAACACCCAAAGGCCAAAGGGCCGTGTTCATTAAAGGGAAAGGTCAGACAGACAATTATTGAGACAATTACTGGCAAGGATGTTGATTTTTGTGAGGTAAATCAGAAAGGAGACAAGATTTCATAATAGAATTAGATAGAGACCCATCATCAGCTGTGTGTTTGTATGTATACCTAGTTGCAGACCACCCAAATGTCCCCCACTATTACATGCCTTGCTTCTCTAACAAGAAATAGACTCTTGTAAACTTGCCCCAAAATCCAAATATTCCTTCACCAAGATCACCTTAACTTGATTCCTCCCACACGACATAAATAGAAATCTGTTCTTTACGTGATTCGGTAATTTATTTACATTCACATGTTTATTTACATGTTTACAACATAATGAAATTAGGATAACTTAAAGTAATTTTGGTTGAAATTTAACCTAAAGTAAACTAATAAGATTTGCCAATGGGGAAATGAATATATAGGGACAAACTGGCTATCCATGATAAATGGTGAGTGTACTACGTACTCGTGTATAAGATCAGGACAGGGAAAATCGATTACTGATAGGCATGTTTCTCCAACATTTCCACTGTTTCCTCTCGTGCTGTGAACCGTCCATGTTTTCAAATGTAACTTTTTCTTGGGTTTGTTCAGCACATGTTTACACATAATTTTCAATAATCAATATGATGGGGGGATTCTGCACCGTTATTAGTTGCACTGAGAAAATTATTTGCAGAGAATAGATAAGATATGACCTTCCAGGCTTCCACTTTCACTCAAATTTTGCAGGAAGAGAAAGAAAGAGATGTGCACCATACTGTGAATAGTAATATGGGCCTCTCCACATCAAAATCATTGTACATTTGGTTTGGACATATTGAAGATTCCATGCTATTAATTTCAAAGATGATATAATAGAAACCGAATTCAATTCCTTAGCACAAACTTGCCAACGAAAGTTTGATGTTGAGTCTCGAATTAATCCATGTAATTTGTAGATATATACATTTATTCAACTTATTTTCTTATTTTCAATCATAATCGTTTTAGATTGGATGTGTAATTAATTAATGATGTGAAAATTTCTTTCTAATAAGCTTCTTCATGTGAAACGAAGAAGCAAGAGGGATTCCAAGAGATAAGAAATGCAAGGATTATAATTAGTATTTCGTCTTGAATCTTTTCATTATAGTGGTTAGGTATAAAAAAGAGTTGCGCACTAAGCTAATAGGTTTTCCCCCAACCACATTAACATGAAGAGATTTAGAATTGTCATAAAAAAATTGAAGAAAACTTATAATAATGGAATTCGGGTATGCGGCTATCATTATCATACGATCTTATCTAAAATGGGCCAAAAATTAAAGTGTAAAATTTCATTTGCAATATATATGTTTCTTAAAACATAAATGATCAAATTAAAATACCTTTTTTAAATAAAAAAACATATATTTTACATCACAAACAAAAGCATAAACTCATCAATATCAAACAATTATATTTTTATTTTTTAGAAATGAAAACTTTACAGATTTTAAATGAATTAAAAGAAAAGATACTAAATACACCGACTGACCGACGAATCTAAAACTATAAGTTGAATGCATCCATTTGTGGGTCATGGGGAGAAAATTTTCATTGATGAGACATTTAACGGTCGAATATATATATATATATATATATAAAGTGAATATGGAGAGCTAACCCTTTCCTCTTTTAGTAGTAGCTGTAGAGACATGGATGTCCACAGCATTTATATTTCCTCTGATCATTAGGTCATGGTGAAAAGGCATTTGAGCAGGCATTCGAATTTAGAATTATCCAAGCCTTCATACCCAAGCTTCTGCCTATAGTAGGGATATATAGATAGACATGGACTTCGTTCACAATTAATTAGTACTTTTTAATTAAGCATTAATTAAAACGATAAAGGAAAGGAGAAAGGGTAGATGCTTATAGTAAAACTTTCGCTACTTGTGTTTGGTTCACACATGACACAAGAATACAAACAGGGGTTGATTTGATTCTTTTATTTTTTTCTGTGGGGAATCCACATGTCGAGAGGAGAGGAATGACACGTGGGATGGCGGCAACGGATAGACAAGATGGATCCCACAAATTATTTGGCATGATGGAGCATTCGATTCTAAAGGGATATGGTATGATATGATGATTGCTGGAGCAGAAAGGAGTAGGCAAGATAGATGTGGGAGAGAGGGGTGGCGGTGTTGAAGATAAGGTTTCAAGGTTAATTTGGATGGACAATATGAAATTATGCTATTGATTTCGATAAATTTGTAAAAAATAAAAATGAATATTGATATTAAGGATATACGTTTTTAAATCAAATAATAAAAAAATTGAAGACAAGGACAAAAAACTAATTTTATCCTTTCAAACTTCTGTTCTTCTTCTCATTTTTAATCGCCACTTGTCTCCACCAATGGCAACTAAGGATCCAAAAGAACTCTTAATAGATTTGGAGAATTGTATTTTATCTCGTAAAATATATACATAATATTTTTTAAAATTTTAACTTGTGTTTCTTTTTTATGTCTATTTTGTGTTGTGTTTGAAATTATCAAATTTAATTTTAGAGTTGTTTCGAGATGTAGTTTGAAGGCTATTAAGCCGACCAGTGGTAGTGAGGAATCGTGCTTTTTGCTTGGCTTTTCTGCAAACTTCTTTTCTAAGTCCTCATACCAACCGTCCATATCAAGGAAGGCCATCACTTTTGTCCGCAGTTCTACCACAACTTGTTTTTATTGATTGTAATCTATGTTATCACTAGCTTCACTTTAAGCAATTATTAGTGGCATCTAAACCTTTTCACATGTGTCTAAAGAGATCGGGATTGATCATTGATGCATGATGCATGAGGCATGACGCCTGAAAGAGTTTTTTCTTGTTTTAATTATCAATGTTTTTTAATGAATAGTTGTAATTATCAATGTTGCTACTCTATATTAAAAGCATTAATACAATGATTGTTGTTTAAAAAAATGCATGAGACAATATTAAACATGAAAAATGTTGCCATGATACAGGTTTGATGAGAGTTTCTGATATGGTGGAAATTTATTATTTTTGCATTGAATCTTTGTCTGATACAGAAAAGATTCGTTTCTCCCGCACTGAAATTCTGAACTTAATTGAGGGCTGAATGGCATTGTTATTGCAATCCGAACTCGAGTGGAGATTAAAGGGCACTGGTGCTATGGGGAGAATGAACCTCCTCCATATATTGACAACCATTATTGAACCTGACTCAAGTAGCTAAATAGAGAAACAAATGTTTCTTTAATATCACTACACATAGACTTAATTATATAATTGAAGAGTGTTAGATTATGACTTGAATTTTATGGGGAATCCGTTTATATTCTGGTAAAATTCTATTGGTTAAAGAATTATTTGATAATTAAGTTTATTTAGGATAAATATACATAATTAAAACAGGAATAGAAACTTTTAATAATCAAGTAATTTGGCTTTACAAATATAAAGCGGGTCTTAACATTTAGATTATGCATTGTGCCATGAGAGAGAAGAGATGTAATTTCTATTAGATCTCCATATAGGAGATTTGTTTGTAGGGATGTTGGAAATAATTCAGTTTATACACCTACATGTGTTTAGTGTTTTTAGCTTTGGTTTAGTGTTTATTTTGAAGTATTTTGTACTATTTGTAAGGTTTACTTTTATAGTGATCTCTCGTTTATGGATGTAGGCACTTGGATCGAATTATATCTATTCTTGCGTGTGTGATTTAATTTCTCATTGATCTCATTATTGAATACGTTTCTACTTCAAAAATTGTAACAAGTGGTATTTGTCACAATGCGAAATACCATATATTTTACTAATTTCACATATACAAATCACATAGGTTGGGCTATCTGCAGTGTCACTTATATTCAAAATGAAATTTATTTATTTTTATACGAACCCAGGATTCGAAATTCAACTACATCGATAAAATATAAAGTAGTACTATACAAAAAGTCTGAATACATAAAAATAAATCTAGTATACCTCGAAGAATTGGGAAAATCACCTGAGGAATATCGGATATCAGGTTCTCCAGAAAAGCAGACTTGAACTTACTGCAAATAATCTGGAAGTGAAAAATAAAAAGGTGAGTGAACATGCTCAGTAAGGAATACTTATACAAAAGCTGATACAGCGTATCCTATATGCAATTTAATAAATAGATTTTCATACGAAAACCATGAATTCTAAATATTAAAATTAAATAGGCACGATCTAACCGGAAGGATACTATAGTGGATTAGATAATCAAATGAGTATGAGAGGTACTTTGAAATACCTTACGTCTTCCAGTATCTAAGTCCACTACATGGAATTTAAAAATCTTAAATTAATCACAAATTCAGTAAATATTTAATAGCTATTCAAACATTTCGTAAAATCATTCAAAATACATCAATTACTCCGTAAACAATATTAAATCATATTTGTCCCATTTTCGAAACAGATAATTCAAATAAATATAATTCATCAAACATACTATAAAATCATAAAACATATTCAACATACAAATAAAGTCAAAAATCAAATCAAATTGGGAGTATTTGGATCTAAGTTAACCAGGGATTTACTACCTCAGTATAAGTTTAGTGGAGATTGGGTTACACCTAATAGACACATGCACTATAATAGACATATGGCCATAGTCAGGAGGCCACAGTGTGATCACTAGCCAAGTGTCACCTGTAGGAGATAAAGATTGGGCTAGAGTCAGTAGCAGTGGAACGGAACGGAAATGCATATACCTGCAAGTAGCTACGGGGCAGTCTCAAAACATTTCATAGTTATTTTCAAAGCTGTTTACGGAGATAAATTAAATAAATCATGCCTTAAATAAATTCATAAAAATTTAATTAAAATTTTCCATACATTTAAATATGAAAATATACCACAAAATCTCAAAATCATCAATAGCATGCAAAATAATTTATTTCAAATAATCCAAAAGCATAAACATATTCAAACAATTGGAAAACATGTAGTTTTCATAAAAATATATCCAAAAATTGAATTTGTGATTTAATTTACTTAAAGCCATATTTAGGGACTAAATTAATTAAATTTCTACAATTTATATCTTTTATTTTAAATATCATGCTAAATAATATTTTAAAGGGGTTTAGGTTATTTAGAAAAATTTCGACAACATAACGATATATTCTAGCCTAACCCTTCTACACGAAAAACAATTTCAAAACCACAATTTCCAGATCTCAATTTCAATCCAAATTATCAAATCCAATTTCACCAAACAACAATTTTATTAAAATCATGCAACGTAATATCCCTACGCTTCATACAAATATCCTTTACCTCATAATTTATCAGTATTCACTTCGTCAGCATCGGTAGCACCTTCCGATCTCGAGGCTGCAAATCCATTATTCCAACTTGATAAATTCACTATATTTTAACTAAAAGAATATTTAAATATGAGTACATTGTCTGTAAAATTCTCTAAATGTAGTTTAATTTCTACTAGTGCAAAATTACAACTTTTGCTACACAACTCTGTTTTTGATTCCGATCGCACCTACAGTCTCAAAATAATGTGTACATTATTTTAGGACCTAAATTACATTGAAATGAGCAAGGATTCCACCTCCCCTTATCATGGCCGAATGCACTCCACCATATTACATTTCACATTTTAATGATTCAAGCTTCCTACTTAATCCAAACATGTTCTTTTAATTTTCTACACCATTCCCACATAAATTAAACATTGATTGACATCAAATTCAAGCTCCTCTAGCCTTGGCCGAACCCCTCTTCTTGCCCAACATATTGATTTTCTTCCATTTAAGCTAAACTAAGCTTGTTTTCTTACTTTTCATAATTTATACAAATTTTCTACATTAATTCCTCATCAAAACACAACTTATACATGAACTATGGATGGTGACCGAAACCCTCGCTTGCCCAATTACATGATTTTTACATGATTCAAGCTAAGGGAAGCATGGAAACGTCATAAACACAAGGTAATTAACTAGAATTTCATGAAAAAAAATTTAAGGTTCCCCATATTCTTACCTTGATTGAATCACTTGGGAGGGCTTGACATCTGATTTTGGCCACCTTAGCATGTGATATTGGTGCCAAATTGTAAAGGAGACTGAGGGGAACAAGTTTGGTTAAGACAGTTTTTGGTTTCGGTGAGTTTTCGATATAGTTTTCTCACTTTCTCTCTCTTCCACTAAGCTTGGCTATGGAGGATTTGTTGCTGCTGGTTTTTGGCCAAAAATGGGAGAATATGGAGCTGGAAATTTCATGAAATAAGATATTTTTATGGCCATTTACCATTTTGCCTCATACTTAAAGATTTCTTCCAATTTTGCCCCTAAAGTAAGTTTGACTTAGTTGAAAACAGTCTATTTAATCTCCAAAGTATTTCATTTAATCATAAATCAACTCTATTTAACTTGCTCTAATGTTTGGTGAAGCCTTTGTTGAGGTTCGGTTACCGATTTGGGTGAAATTATCGAAATACCCCCAATCGTAAAATTGCGTAAATTTATGTTTTTACATCTAGTTTATTCCATTTGTCTAGATGTTCTAAAACTATATTTTATAAAAAATTATTTAGTATAGACAGTGGGTCAAAAGTCCCCTTGGTTTGACCGTTATTTCTGAAAATTCCAACTACCTATGAACTAAACTGTCATTTTTCAAATTATTGCACATTTTTCAAAACATGCAAAAATAATTGAGTTTGAGGCTAAGATTCTTATCATCATATTTTTCGACCTTGAATATCGAATTCATCAAGTTCCACATTCATCTGGGCCTTAAGGATAAGTGGGACCCACTTACTACTTTGCCTTAATACCTAAAATATAATAACAATTTATTATTATATATATTTCAATATTCTTAATTAAATAAATAAAATCGAACAGTGCTTCAAAATACGAGGTCTCACAGTATCAAATCCCAACAAGAGATATAAGAGTCCAAGTTTTCTTTTGTGAGTCTTCACTTAGACATGATCATGATATGTTAAAGTAGTATTAAACTTATGGATTAAGAACTATCATCATAAAGATCATAAAGCATAATGCAAAGATGATGGTTCAATTAATTTTGTTCTTACAGATTAATTTTTCGTAAGATTGGGGTCATGCAAGAGATGATTTCGTGAAAGTCAATGTTTTGCTGGAATTTAAGTCAAATTGGAGATTTGTTAGATAGTGACTCAGATTTTATCAGGAATCAATTTAGATTCTTGTAAAATTCTATTGGTTAAAAAAGTACTTGGTATTTAAGTTTATTTAGGATAGATATACTTAATCAAAATAGGAATATGAATTTTTGATGGTAAAGTAATTTGGTTATATAAATATAGAGTGAGCTTTAACTTTTAGATTGTATCTTGAGAGAGATGTAATTTCGATTTGATCTCCATGTAAAAGATTTGTTTTTAGAGATATTGGAAAGAATTTGGTTTATACACCTACACACTATTAACAAATTAATTTATTTTTGGCTTCGATTTGAATGTTTTTCTAACTTCGATTTAATGTATATTGTGGAGTGTTATTATACTATTTGTAATCTCTTCTTTTATAGTGGTTTTTCATTTGTAGATGTAAACATTTGAGCTAAATTACATTAAATATTATCTCGTTTTGTATGTGTAATTTAATTTTTCATTAATTTTGTTACCTAATACGTTTTTGCTTTAAAAATCCCGATAAATAGTATCAAAGTCCAACAAAGAACTTATATTGAATGGTAAGTCGGTGGGTTTTTGTGTGTGTGTGTGTTGAGATAAGTTTTTGGAAAATATTGTAATTAAGGTAAACAAGAACTCTAAAATGTTAATAAAGTGTTGTTTTATGGGAAACGTGGCGTGGGATGTTATGTCCAAGTGTTGATGAAAGGTTTTAATCATATGGAATAAGTTGGTAATGGGACAAGAGAAGCCTAGCCAGTCTGCAACATAAAAACAAATCCTTATGGCCTTCCATTAGATGAGAGCATGACCAAGGCACCACCGACTTTCCTAAAGCAAATGGTGGTCGGCCTACCCCACTTGGGCTGTATTGGCTCTCTTCGCTTCTCCCTTCCCATCTCTTGCCACTTTCAATTAATGAGAACCATCATGCTTACGGCGCGCTGCAAATGCGAGGTGACGATTGAGGTGACCTACGGAGCTATATATATATATATATATATATTAACTAACACCAAAAATTGGTTTAATAATGTAATGTGACGTTGAATTCTTAAGTAAAAATAATTTATAAAAAAAAGTTTTGTTTTTAAATTTTTATCAAATTAAATTTTTTTGAATTATCGCGAACAAAAATTAATTTTATATTTAATATATCATGAGAATATTCTGTAATTTACATAAATATATTTGAGCTGTCTGTTTCCTTATTGTTCTGAGTCCAACGAAATCGTAAAACAAATGCAAGCAAGCAAGGCAGCAAACTAGGTTAAAGAATGTAATTATTGGACGGCGGTGGGTCTCAATGCATTGCAGAAAGAACGTTCTTTCTACATGGGTTGTCTGAAGCTGCGAGCTCTCCCGCACAGTTAGGACGCCGCGCGACCATCGACATGTTTTGTAACTATGGGCTATTATGGGCTATGGCTACTCTAAAGTGGACATTCAATAGGAGGCCTGAAAACTGAAAATGCTGTCCCAAGTTTACCACAGGCTTGACATGGATCCAATTGTTATGGGCTAGGCTCAAACGAAACGATCATCCCAATGTGGCCATGGTCATCGATTGCATAGAACGGATGTTTCAATAACAAGAGAAAATGAAAGATTCTTGTTGGCTTTTGTTCGATTTAATTCCTTTTAAAACAGGCCAACCAATGAAGGAAAGAAGATAGAAACAGTTAACAAGCAGAGGACGGGAGGGAAAGAAAGTGGAACAAAAGAAGATGTGTTACGAGGTGAAGTGCTCAACATGCGGGAAGACGACATGGGGAGGCTGCGGAAGACATGTTCGATCTGTTTACAAGCGTGTGCCTGAAGCCGAACGCTGCCAATGTCGGGAATGGCCTGGGGTCAACTCTTCTGCCGGAGATCCTCAATCTTCGAGTTCTTGTACTATTTTGTAATAACTCGTTTTCTATTCCCTTTGTCCTCAGTTCTGATTTGATGCTTCGAACTGTTTTTTTCTTTGTTTCTTTATTTTGCTCTTGTTGGTCAATTCTGATTGCTGTCAGATCGGTGTTGTTTACAATTGTTTATGACTTTCTTTTTGTAATTTTTTCTTTGGAGTTCTGCAGTCTTTATGGAAAGAAATAAACTTGTTTTTTATTTCAACTTAATTTGGTTCAATCACAGCTGACCAATCTGCGTTTCTGAGCAAATTCTGGGAAGAAAAGAAATAGACTCAATTCTCAGTAAGAAACGAAGATCGCTGCTTCGGCCCTCGACCCATGCAACCGATTATTACCAAATCAGCCCAATTCCCGCTGAAAATAGAAAAGGAAGATAATAGGATATGTACTATAACTTAATTCATGATCATGGTTTCTTAATCAAAATACCCAAAGATTTGTATGATTATTCTAGTTGAGCCAACTGTTGGTCCTCCCAACTTTTGCTATGAAGGGGCTTAATGGCGAGAGGGGTGCTAAACTTTCGCATGATGCCACTAAAATTGTAAGAAAAGGAAAGATAAAAGCTTTCTTTTTATTTCTTTGTTACTGACAAAGAAAGAAGAGAATTTCACGCATGAAACCACAAGAAAATTTGGTTGGCCGAGTGTCAAAGTCTATAATGCCCCGAGTGGGAGGAGAATCTTTCTAGTAAAAAACGTAGTCTCATCGGCATTTGGACATCTCACCGAATTATTCTACGATCAAAACTACA
Source organism: Heritiera littoralis (assembly GCA_031772115.1). NCBI lineage: Eukaryota > Viridiplantae > Streptophyta > Magnoliopsida > Malvales > Malvaceae > Heritiera > Heritiera littoralis. Next base: position 20,423,067 of record JAPDPK010000001.1, read on the forward strand.
AAAATCCTGGCATCCTCCTGAGGAAACGGACAAACAAACGAGAGACAGAGATGTTCCTTGTTCACCAGAGCTTTACCAACGCTACTATTCTTTTCCAATTCTCCTCTTCTCTCAAGGTACCCATTTCTTCTTTTCTGTAACTATAAGAACAGCAAGCCCAATTCAGTTGACCCTTTTAATTAAACGAACAGCTTGATTCTTTGCAGATCAACCATCAACTTCGATTGGCTGCTACATCTTCACATGGCTCCTTGTCTTCCTTTTCTTCATGGCGCAGAGCCACTCCGTCGGATGATCATAGGTAAAAAATAAGTCTTGTTAATTTCAGTATGCTGTTTGATTTTTGGTGGCTTCTTTTCCCTGGGTATTGGCCTATTGTTGTAAAACATAGCATTAAATATTTATTTAAAATAAAATGAGGGTATTATTGAACTTCTATGATTGATATATATATTGAAATTTTTGCTTGATTGTGTTTGTGTCTTAATTCTTCAATTTGGAAACTTTTAGTCGTTAGAGAATTAATCAGATAAAAGAAATAAGTTGCTTTATAATGCTAGCTTGAGGCAGTGAATCATGCTCGAACAATGTTCAATTAGTTTGTTGCCTTATGGACTGCTTCATTGATGAAAACTCATACTACTTGTTTTTACCCCAACTTTTAGTAATGTCTAACCTTTTACTACTTCAAGTTATTCACATTGCTTGTTGTGTTTAGGAAATTGTAATTCTTTTCTGGGATGATTTTTGATGAATTTTCTTTAAAACAAAATTAGTGAAACAGCTGAATCAGCTGATAGAAGATGGGATAACCTTGGATTCAGTCCTCTGCAAACGGACTATATGTATGTTATGAAAGGTTCTGAAGATGGAAGTTTTTCAGATGGCGGCTTAAGAAGTTATGGGAACATAGAAATGATTCCATCAGCCGCTGTCTTGAACTATGGGCAGGTTTGTTACTTGAAACTTAAAGCACATAGTTTCTTTTCTCTGGATTTTATGTTGTAAGCCATCCTGGACAGTTGTGGGGTTTGGAAAGATTTCCTGCTCTTTCATTTTAACTTACAGAGGAACACATAACTATCCTCTATTTTTTCCATATACTCGTCCAATTTACTTGTTTTTTTGTTAATGAGATGTTGAGAACTTTCAAATTCTTTTTTTCATTTATGTTCCAGGCTGATTCATCAAAGGTGTTTTGGATTGAAAATGTTATGATTCGTAAGTACATCATTTCATCAACCATGAATTTTTCTGTGTTGCCCCCTAATATTCTTATCCTCCACTGGTGCACTTATGAGTCATGACATACAAACGAAATCATCATTACAAACCAAGTCCCTGCCCTGCCCCATGTCTCTTTCTTCTTTCTTTTCTCTCAGGGTCACTCTTGTATGGGGTGAATTTGCAGGTTGAGAAAAAGTATGTATTGATCTTGCTACACTCGAAATATCTGAGTGAAGTGTTTTTCTATTTTATATGAGAAGCCATTCAATCGAAGTGTTGATCTTTTATGTTAAGGCATTGCTCCTCTCTTCGGTTAATATTTTTTCTAGGGGATTATTGAGGGCCTGAAAGCATACAAGAAACAAGATGGATCTATTATACTTTTTCGTCCAGAGGAAAATGGATTGCGGATGAGGGTAGGTGCAGAAAGAATGTGCATGCCTGCCCCAACTATTGAGCAGTTTGTGGATGCTGTAAAATGTACTGTATTGGCAAATAAGCGCCGGGTAATTGGACACTATGTTGGTTCTTTAGCAAAAGAATCATTTTGCTGTTTGCATTGTATCATTTCTGTCACAGGCTGAATGCCATAATGCAGGTCCCTCCTCCAGATAAAGGCTTTTTACACATTCGACCTCTACTTCTGGGGAATGGACCAGTTCTTAGCCTCACACCAGCTTCTGAATTCACCTTTTTGATCTATGTCACTCCAGTTGGGAATTATTTGGAGGTATGTTGTTGCGTGTTTTCCTATTTTGAATTGATGAAATTAAATTCAAGTAGCTTGTTAGGATGAAATGTCCCGTCTACATCCTTGTACCGAGCAACTTCTTGTCATTTCCATGCATAATTTGTCTAGCACTTCTAAAAGTTTCTGCTTCCAGTTTGGGCTTTTTTTTTCCTCAATACCTTTATCATATTGTTTTCCTTCTAAATGGATGCTGAGTAGCATGAACCCAGTTTCCTACCAGTAACCTTACATGAGATCGTGATGACAGGGTGGTCTGAAACCAATTAATGTGGTGGTTGAACATGAAACACATCGTGCATTCCCTGGAGGAGTTGGAAGCATAAAAGCTATAGGAAACTATGCTGGGGTAATCCATTTCATATATTATACTTGTTGATTAATTAGATTGCTTTTTTTTTCCTATTAAAGTTCAGCACCACGGCTTTATTGGCATTTTTCTGTTATGCAGCTTATCAATGTATTTTCTTGATAAGTTGACAAGGCTATAGTGATTCTTTTCTTATCTCTAGTGTCATATAGCATTTCTAAAAAGTTAAGCCATACGCTATTTCTTAGCCATACAAATTGTTCCAAAATTTTTAATATTCTTTGTTATTTCCAACTGGCTTTATATGCTAAGTCATTGAAATCCTCTATAGTACAAGTTTTGTAAACTCTACAATGGGGTAAATATTTAAGTTCTAAACTTTAATGTAAAATATACTAATCAAAATATCTTTTTGGAAGTTCCAAATTTATGATAATTCACTAAGGTAGAATGCATTTGGTTTTTAAATTTTCTCTGAGGAAGGATTGCCCAAAGTCAAAATTTACTGAATGGTTAATCCCAAACAATAGCTCTTTCTTCCATCCTCGATATTTGAATGGTCATAGCTGAGCCCATTGATCACATATTTTCTTCGTGGTGTTTTTCTCTGGTAATTTAGCGTTGTAGTATAGTCAGAAACATTGGAGCTATAATTTGTTATCCACAGATGATGAAGGCACAGACTAAAGCTAGAGCAAATGGTTTCTCTGATGTTCTATATCTTGACTCCGTGCACAGCAGATACCTTGAAGAGGTTTCCACTGCTAACGTTTTTGTTGTAAAGGTATGACAGAGTTTTGAATCTTAATAGATTCCTGGTAACCAATTTGTCAGGCATATCATACATTTAGACCATGAAATGTTCTTGCAGTCTTATGACTAAAAATGTAGAAATTAAACATCAATTCTATTTAGTTGCACATGAAAGGCTTAAGAGTTGCTGTAAGTGTGGAAATGTCAACAAAACATCTGATTTTATTTTATTATTATTTTTTTAATTTTGGAAATTATGCATTTGCTTTTCTCAGCGTTGAATCAGTCCCATAGTTGTATGACAAATACTTCCCTATTTGTAATATAGAAAATAATCTCCAGTCTTCATTTCTGTCAAGTTTTAATGACCGTGTTATGACGTGTTTGTATATTTTTGAAGTGTTTCTTAACATTATTTTGATGTTAACCATCTGCCATTCTGCTTGTTACTTTGTACACCAATCGGCTGTCTAATTTAACTAATTTCTTCATGAACTGTTATAAATTGCCAAATATTTAGGATTTACAACTTAAAGATGGTCAAACATTTTGTAGGAATATTTGGCAGAGGTGCAAGTAATTTCTGCAAATGGATTCTTATGTATCTCGTACCATCTCCCATATTATGCTCGGCGTCAAGCAATTCAATATTCCCTTAATCTATATAGGAAAAAAATGTTTCTTTTAATCTCTATTTCATTCGATTGATTTTATTATGTTTTAATCTGTATAAATTGCAGGATAATATAATCTCGACTCCAGTACTAGGAGGAACAGTTTTTCCTGGAATTACAAGAAAAAGTATTATTGAAATTGCTGACAGCGAAGGTTACCAGGTATGCAGTTTGATGTGGCAGTGTTTCTGATCCAATTTTTACGGAACATGTTTGATATCCTTTTTTTTCCACGGTAAGAATAAACAGCAAATCTAGTGCACAAAACTCTCACATTGCAAGATCTAGGGAGAGTCATATGTACGTAACCTTTTTTCTGCATTAATGGAAAGGTTGTTTTCGTGACTTGAACTTGTTCAATAATCTGCACCAATTATGTCACTTGTGTCAATCTGATGGAGGCCCCTTGCATTAATTTATAAACAGGTTGAGGAGCGTTTCGTGTCAGTTGAGGAATTGTTTGATGCTGATGAAGTCTTTTGCACCGGAAATGTTGTTTGTGTATTGCCTGTTGGCAGCATTACTTTCATGGAAAAAAGGTGCATTTCTTATTTTGATTCTGATATGTTAACTTGTTATGTATTTTCTTAAGAAAGTAAATCAAGAGTTAGAAATTTAGCTATTTACGTTAAGGATGATAACCAAAGCAGTCTTTCTGCAACATGGTAGCAGTGGAAATTTAGATCTAGAGAAACCTCAAGGAGGCTCAAGCATCCTTTACAGACCTAACAATTTTAGACATGACACGAAAAGAGACACAAAAGTGATACGAGTTAAAATATGATAAAAATTGTAAATGAACTTGGTAAAAACTAATTTTGACACGAAATTTTCGTGTTTTATATGATATCAACATGAAACACAAACATGAATCGTCAGGTCTAATATTAAATCCCTTATAATAAAAAACATATTAGGTAGTGGTGATTTCATACCTTACATAACCTTCATATTCCCATTTTTTTTCCTTAAAAGGTATTGGAATAACCTGTTGCAGGGTCTGGTATCTACTTGCTATATGTTCTTTACTCCTTACTAAGTTAAATATTGTGAGTTTGTGAAAACAGTCTTCTTCTTCTGCATTGTTCATCTTTTGGGGTGTGGTGGCTTGCCTGATTGGGGTGTTATTGCAGGGTGGATTATGGAGAGAGTAGATTTATGGTGTCTCAGAAGCTCTACTCAGCGCTTACAGGTATACAGTTGGGTCTTGCAGAAGATAAGATGCGTTGGACAACAGTGTTAAACTAGTTGAAGAAGCAAAGATATACCAACAGTGATATACAGTTGAGTTGGGTCTTACACAAGATAAGACGTGCTCAGCAAAAGTCTTCGAACAATTCATGATCAGCTTTACAGTTAGCCTTTCTCTTAATTTTCGCTTGAGCATAATGATTTTAGACTTTTACAAAGCCTATCGCTCTTCTGAAGAACGCTGAAAATAAACGGAAAATAAATCTCTGAAACTGAACCAGGTTGAGGAAAGAGCTATCTCAGTAAATGAGCAATGATATGATAATAAATCACATAAATAAAAAATAAAAAATTTAATAAAAATTGTATATGACTTTGAACATAAAATTTTTGTATTTTATAATACAAATTCGATTTAACATAACATTAACAAGATAAGCTTGGCAACTTGTTTGTATTATATAAAATATAAAAATTTTCTGTTAAAATTCGTATTAAAACATTAAATATAAAATTTTTATACAACATTTGTTATATTCTTATATTCATATATAATTTTTTTACTTTTAATCCATTTCACATTTACATCATCTTGTGTTAAAGAGGATGAGTATTGGATCATAAAGATTCCCGGACTTTTGTCATACAGATACATAGAGCTAGGGCAATATTCTTACAAAATCTAAAGCATTTGTCTTAGCTTACAATGTTATCTCTTGTTGATTTATTTTATTTTATACAAACTCACGTTTTAGACGAGATATTTCTAAGTATGAACGACAATCCAATAACATTACCTCGCTTCATTTAAGATTGATTGATTGATTAGTTAAACTTATAATCAACTCATCTGGATATGTAATGTTAAGTTAATGTTCATTTAATTCCAGTAGTGTGTTTTAAAAAAATTCTAATAGTTTTTTCTTTTCACCTATTTCTAACAGTTGAGAAGCCATAATTATCCATTTAGCATATAATAACAAAAGTAGATTGAAATAATCAACTGAAGAAAAAATTAGAAATATAAGAAATTAAATTAAAATAATTGTATAAACTAAGTTCCAAATTTAACAGTAAGTTTATCTATACATACTATTATTTTAGATTGTTGAAAGATTATTTGATAATTGGGGTGTGCTTGATTTTTTTTTTTAATTTGGTGGATGAGTTTACGGTTTAATGAGAAAGAGCTATTTATTTATTTTTTTATTTACAATTCACTATTATTTAATGTTCTTGAATAATATAAATATAATTACATGAATCTAAATCATTCATGAATGTAGTTGTTTATGAGTATATTATATTTATGAACTCCAATAATTGTGGATAATTGTTTTTCATGTTTAATGTCATTTAAATTTAATAGTTAGAATTTAAATTCGTATCTACTATCTAATATAAATAATTATGATTCAAGTTTAAATTGACTAATTATTAATTCAATGATTTATGAACACGAATCCAATTAATTACAAATTAATGTACTTACTATGCAATGTATCTATTAAATAGTATAAAAATCAAGAATCAAATTGAAATTAATATAATTTAGTTTTAGTATTTTTATGTTTTAGTACGTTGTAAAAAGTATAATTTATTAATTTAAATCATTAAAAATTAAATATCTATAACTATATATAAAAAGAATCCCTAATGGATTCTTTGTTTGATATGTGTTGTATTTTTTTTTGAGTTGATTTGTTAATTTTATATATATATATATATAATATATATATATATTTACAATTTTTATACTATTTTAGTTTGATAAAAGCCATGGCAAAGCATGAGTTAAAATATTAGTGGGTATAAAAGATATCCGAGTAACTGTCATATAACATTTTATTATCATTTTAGAGGTAATTTTTTATTTTTTAAATTTATAATTAGTTTTAATTTTTTTCTTAACATAAAATATTAAAAATAAATTTAATTATGTGGTAGCTTTTAGTTTCATATGTAATGTTTTTTAATTGAAATAAAATATCTATTTTTAAAATTTTTTAATGTTAATATACTAAATATACAAAAAAAATAAACTTATTATGAAGAGAAGAGAGAGATTATGAAAAGTTCAAAAAAAGTTTGAAAAAAATTAAAACAAATATTCACAATTTTTTTTATAAATAACTATTATTTTTTCAAAGTTAAAGTAAAAAAAAAAGTGAAAGATATAAAAAGCAGAAAGAGAAGAAAATTTAAAATTCAAAGGTTTTTTTTAAGGAACTAAACCAAATATCATGTAAAAAAACAAATATTCAAAATACGTATTAAAAGTTTTTAAAAATTCAAATCAAATACAAAAAAAAAAGGTTTGCAAAAATTCGAATAAAATACTAAAAAAATAAAAAATTCAAAAAATGATTAAATTATAGTGTAAAGCAAAAAATTTCAAAAAATAATTTTTTTAAAACTTAAACACAAATAAATATAAAAATTATAAAAAAATAAATTTACGAATCAAAAACTTTCAAAGAAGTTAATTAAATATGAAAATCAAATGATATAAAAAAGAAAATTAAGTAATAAATAAATATATAATTTCAATATTAAACACTTAGAGAATATGACAAATAAAGATATTAAAAAGTGATAGTAGGATTAGTTTAATATGAATTTATATTGAGACAAACAAATTAGGGTCAAACTATATAAAAATTTAAATATTTTATAAGTTTTTTTTCATTTTGTTCTATTTAATTTTCTAACTTTGTATTAGAATTTTATTTTATTTTAAAATATAAAAATAAAAAATAAATAAGATGATTAATTGATAAATTAAAAATTATTATTTTTATTTGATAAATCAATATTTTAAAAATAATTATCTTGATTATTATTATTTTTAATACTATTTATAATATAAATATTTTTATTTCAATATTCTTAAAAATCTTAAGAAAAAATAAATTATAAAAATAATATTCTTTTAAACAGAATTATTGTGTTATAATTAAAAAGAATAAATTATACAAATATAAGTTCAATATAGTTTCAAGGATGTGAGCCTATGTTTGATTAATAACGATATAATACACACACTTTAATATTTTAATATCAATCCCTTAATAAACCTTTAAATATATATATATAGACACACACATCTATTACAATAGATGAAAAGACATAATATGTATATATTTTTTATTTATAAATATTTTAAATAAAAATAATATAATTTAGAATATTATAAGAAAAAAAATATAATATGTACATTTAGTATATGAAATTGCTTTTTTTTTTAATAAATTTGAGCAAATAAATTTAATATATATACACTCGTTAATTAAAATGAAATATATGCCTATATATATATTTTAAAAACTCATTTTGAGATTAATGTTTATTTTTTTGCATTGAGTTAATGATCAATTTTTTTTTGAAAATATGTTTTTTAAATTAGTCGAATTTTGTTTCGTTAAGTTAATATAAATCATTGAGGGTATTTTAGTACCACATTTTTAGTACTCACACTTTCACTTTCATATATTTTAAGTAAACAAGTTCAACAAAAAAAATGTAATTAGTTTAATTTTTTTTTCTTCTTTTACAAACATATTCACTTATTAAATATATATATTTTTAACTTTTATGTTAAATAGTAAAAAATATATTTGAAAAATCTCCAAAAAAATCATGAAAATTATTTTAGAATTTATAATGGTAAATTTAAAAATATTTTTTTTAGTTTCATATAGTCAACTTTACTAAAGTTTATGAAATTTTTTAAAATTTACTCCAATTAAAAAATAATTTCAAATGATCATAAAAATAATTTACCTTTATTATTAAAATTAAAATTTTTTTAGTTTATTAGATAAATAAAAAATCAATAAGAATAATAATAAGAATATAATATAATATACTTTTTTAATGATTACAATATATAAAAATAAAATCTTATTAAAAATATTTATTTTAAATAATTAAAATAATTTAAGAGAATATCAATATTTTAAAAATATATTTATTTTTATTAAATTAATTAAACTAAAATCTCAAATTGAATTAAATGTATTCTTTTTAAAAAATTTAAATAATTAAAATTAAAATTTATATATTTTTAAAAAAATTTTCGCCCGCAACATGATGTGGGGTAACTTACTAGTTTATTTTAATTTACGGGTCAACATTAAACAGAGTTTAATTTATGCATTATAAATATTTATTATCAATTCTTATTAAAAAATTATAAAGTGGATAATTCTTTTCCAATTTAACATTAATTTTGTCTTACGAATTCTCTTATCAAATCAAAAGCTTATAATACAAATTAATGCATAAACGTAAAATACAATTTCTTGACTGTCGTCAGTGATCAGACAACAATGGCATATTTCTTTTCTTTGGTCAAGAAAAAAAGAAAAACAATGGCATACAAGGGATTTCACTTACTAGTACTATAATTTATCTCGATTTAGATGAAAACATCAATTACAATTTACTGCCAAAATCTTTCGTACAGGATTATCATATCATCTTTTCTCCAGTCAGTCACGTAAAACTCACTTCTTAAGCATCTTCGTCATTCTTTCTTTCTGTCTTTTGCACTTCCAGCATTGGTCATTTGTAGCTGAATTTCTTTCCTCTGAATCTTTTGTTCCATAGACGAGTGAAAAGGGTTTTTTTTTTTTCCAGCATTGGCTACGAAGAAATGGCAAGGGCCAGTCCTGCAGCCACGGCTGCTGCAAAGGATCATGTGGAAGAAATCAGGACCAAAAAATTTGCTGTAGGCAAGAAAGAGCCCAATCCTTTAACCGAAGATCTCCACCATGCAGTCACTAGCCTCTCGGCTGAGTTATACACTAAAGATGTTCACTTTCTAATGGAGCTTATTCAGGTTGTTGCTTCTATTCTTTTAAAGTGTTTATCTTTAAAGCATATGCATATCTCTTTGCTGGGTTTTTTATATTTCCCTTGTGTTGATGTAGAATGCAGAAGACAACGAATACCCGGCTGGTGTGCAGCCGACACTTGAGTTTCTGCTAACAGCTAGAGACATAACCAGGACTGGTGCACCAGCAACGTTGTTGGTTTTTAACAATGAAGTTGGATTCTCAAGGAAGAACATGGACTCTATTTGTAGTGTAGGCAGGTCGACGAAGAAGGGAAAGAAACATCGAGGATTTATTGGGGAAAAAGGTGACAACACCCATTCTGTTTCCTGAAATACTAATTCTACTTCATTGATTGCTTGACATAAAGTATTTGTAGACTGAATGTTAAATTATCACCCATCGAAGTAACATATTTATCATGATTTTGTATAGGGATTGGATTCAAAAGTGTGTTTCTTGTGAGTACCCAACCTCACATTTTTAGCAATGGATATCAGGTCAAGTTTAGTGAAGCACCCAACCAGGATTGTGGTATTGGGTATATAGTTCCTGAATGGGTGCGGGAAATAGCTATTGTTTCTGATGTACGTAAGATATATGGGGCCAATAAGATCTTACCTTCAACCGCCATAATTCTTCCTTTGAAACCTGAGAAGGTGGAAGCTGTGAAGACACAATTGTCAGAGCTGCACCCTGAGCTTCTCTTGTTCTTATGCAAGATCAAAAAATTATCTGTGCGTGCCAACAATAGTGATCCAAAAAGGGTTGAAAATGTCTCAGCTATATTTATATCCAGTGAGACGGATCAAGAAGCGTTGCCGTCTGATAGAGCTCATTCGTGTGTGGTCCATCTCTCTGCTAAAGAAAGTGTGGAAGCAACTGAAGAGACATGTCAGTATTTCATGTGGAGACAGGCATTCCAAGTGAAGCCTGAAAACAGGATTAGTGCGAGGAATGATGTGGAGGACTGGAATATTGCGCTTGCTTTCCCATTTGGGAAGCGACTGAAAAGAGGATCATCTTCCATTGGCATCTTTGCTTTCTTGCCTACAGCAATGATAACAAATTTCCCATTTATAATTCAGTCTGATTTCATACTTGCTTCCTCACGAGAAACCATATTACTGGACAACAAATGGAACGTGGGGATTCTTGGATGTGTCCCTTCTGCATTTTTCAGTGCCTTCTATTTTTGTGTAGAAAAGGGCTTTTCTTTGATGTCTGTGGCTCAAGCATTTGAATTCTTGCCTGTTCGGGCTTCTCCAATTCAAGAGCTAAATAACACGAGAGAATCTATCAAAATTATGGTGCAAGAGGCGAGCATCATGCCTTGTGAAATGTTCTGTGGTGAAGATTATGATTGCAAACCTGGTTCTGCCATTAGAATCCATAGAAAGTTTCGCGACCTCCTCTCTGATGTCCACAAAGAAGGAATTTCCTTGGAAGGTATGTTCTCATTGAATAAGTTTCCCGTGCATTCTGATCTGGACTTTGAAAGATATAGGGAAGTTTTGAATTATCTTGGTGTGGCGTCTGATAGTGAAAGTAAAGAATGGTATGTGCAATGTATACAGACCTGCAATTTCATTTTGCAAGCTTCAGAGGATACTTATGTTAAATTACTCTATTTTATTGCTGATATGAACCTTATAAATTATTTTCACCTTAAATTTGTAAGTTTCCTGAAATACGTCAATGGGAAAGGAAAGGTGGAATTGTGTGACTCTTCGAGTTACAATAAAATCCTTTATGCGGTAACAAGTCATAATCATGCATGGCTTATTAAATGGAATAAGCAGCTTGGTTGCCCAGGCCGCGTCTATTTTTTGCCCATTTCCACACAGAAAGCTATTATAAGCCATGAGCGAAGTTCATATCTTCGATTCTGGCTTTCATCTAAAGCAGGTGTGAACTGTTATACAGTATTTGACTATGCCAGGGAAGTGTGTCATGTTTTATCTAGCAGAAATGAGCCAAAACTTGCTATCGACTTTGCTCATTTTTTGTATCACTCTTACTCCAAAAAGTTCATCTCTGAGTCTGAACTTAATCATTTGAGTACAATCATGCCAATTGTTGATGGGTCTGGGTGTCTCCGAAAGCAAGGATCAGTAACTCTTGTCCCTGCGTCTCGCAGCAAATGGGCAACATTGTTTGGACCTATTAATCCCTTCTTGGGAAACTGTTATATTGATATTGGAGAGGCTTATGCCCAAAGCCATCAATGTGTTGGAGAGCATACCCCTGAGAAAGAGCTCCTTGACTTCCTAGTTCAGCATTTAGGAGCTCAAGATTTACCAGAGTTGTGCCCTCCTAACATGGTGTTACCCCTGACAACTTGTTTGACTGCTGAACAGGCCTTTATACTACTTGACTGGATCAGGAATTCAAGGACTAGGGGCTTTTCTATTCCTCTAAACTTTTTTAAAGGTATTAAAGATGGGAGATGGATGAAAACCTATTTGGGGGTCAGTTGTCCAAGTCAGTCCATTCTTCTGGATACAACAGGGACAATTGTCTTTGAGATGATGAAGACTGTTCTTGATGACTTCTTTGTACTGGACCAGGAGTTCTATACAGATCGTCTATGTTCATATGTTGATGAGCTAAAATATCTTGGTGTAAGATTTGGGTTTGATGATCTTCAAAGACTTCTTGCTGATCGTTTCAAGTCTCTTACCTCTTCTAGCTTGAGCAAGGAGCACACTTACTCATTATTAATGTTTATTAGCATCTCTAAAGAAAAGAAATTGCTTGATCAGGAATGGTTAGATGCTATGAAGGAGGGTAAATGGATGCTGACTTCCCAAGGTTATAGTGCTCCAAAAGAAAGTTTTTTTCTGCAGTTGGAAAGCGAGGCTGAAGCTGTTATGAAAATAACAAATCTCCCTGTTGTGGATGAATCTTTTTATGGTAGCAAGCTTAGCTCCTTCTCTTCTGAACTAATTTTACTTGGTGTTATGCTGAATGTGGAGAGAGTGTATGATTTGATTGCTCAAAACTTAACATTCCCTGCTGATTTGGCTTCCATAACTGGTAATTGTGGCTTATTGATATTAAGATGCATCAAAAAGACGGGCTCTGTGGCAAGTGGCTTCATTGAGAGTGTCACTCAACAGCCTTGGTTGAGAACAATCACTGGTGTTGAATGCCCTATGAAATGTATCCTTTATGATGTGGAATGGGATTCTCTATGCAACATAGTCGATGTCCCTATCATCGATGAAGGTTTCTATGGCGGTGAAATACGGTCTTTTATGGATGAGTTGAAAACAGTTGGGGTAGCTGTTGATTTTGAGAGTGCATTCCGATCGATAATTGCTCAATTTAAGTTGCTTTCATCTTCAAAAAATTTGACTCCTGCTAACATAATTTCTCTGCTAATTTGTATTAGAGAATTGAGCCAAAAGAGGCCTTCACAATTGCCAGAGTTCTGTAGCTCCTTGTTGGGGGAGATGTGGTTGAAAACCCGTCATGGTTATAGAGCTCCGAATGAATCAATTCTGTTTAGTTCTAAATGGGGTACAATTTCGTTGTTTGTTGATCTTCCTTTTGTTGATGACTCCTTTTATGGTATCGGCATATATGGGTATAGGGATGAACTAAAAATGTTGGGAGTTGTAATTGATTTTACAGAAGGAGCCCTTTTTGTAGCTAGAGGACTTAAACAGCCAATCAATACAGATCTTATCACTAGAGACAGTGCAATCTCATTGCTAGCTTGCATCAAGTGTTTAATGTCTGGGTGTACTGACCAGGATGTAATTCCTAATTTCCATAACAACTTAAGAAGGAGCAAATGGTTGAAGACCACATTTGGATATAGAAATCCCGAGCAGTGCATTTTGTTTGATCCAGCTTGGGAAGGTATACTACAAAGAACAGATGTACCTAGTATTGATGAAAGGGATTATGAAACTGATTTTTCTGTGTACAAGAATCAGTTGAGGGCCGTTGGTGTGAAGGTGGATCCTGGGGATGTTTGTTCTGTTCTTCTAGGGCTTCTTTCATCGAAAACAGAAACTTCCTGTATAGAAAGGATATATAGTTTCCTGAGTAAGTTTCACTTGAATCAGGAGTCAGCAGATACATCTGATTCTCAGGTCTGGATCCCAAGCCGAAATGGTGCAGGCGAAGGAAAATGGACGAGTTCTAACCTTTGTGTGCTTTATGACAAGTATAAGTTATTTGGCTCTCGCCTGTATGCTCTTGAAGATTATTATCGCAAGGAGCTATTGCTGATGTTTACTTCAATATTTGGTGTTGCAAAATTTCCTTCCACCAATGATTACTTGCAGCTGTGGAATGATTGGTGTTTACGATGCAATCGACAAGTGACTGCTCTTGAATGCTTCTCCTTCTTTGGTTTTGTTCTTGACAATTGGAGTCCTTCTACCCTGGAGGCTGTCAAGAAGAATTTGAGTAAAGTACCTGCCACCACTTGTACAAGCGAGGAAATTTTTTTAGTGAGCAGAGAAGAGGTTTTCTTACCAGATGACTTGCAATTAAAATGGATATTTGAAAATGTTGGAGTTCCTTTGTTCACCTGGCTTCCAAGGCAGAGTAGTTTATCCCCCGTCTTTCCTTGGAGACTTTATGAAGTTTATCATTCTATTGGAGTAAGAAAGATCTCTGAATCAGTTGAGTTCAAGGTGGATCATAATAATCTTTTGAATTATCAATCTAAGGTGTTTGTTGACTCAAGAAATGGATTGTTTGAGAAGGGTCTGCTTATAATTATATTGGCTTTTCTTGCTGGTCCCATGATGAAAATGCCGGCAAAAGAGAGACACAAAGCTGCAAAGTCTCTACTTGACCTCTCAGTTATTGAGACTGATGAGTCCATTCAAGTCAATTATCAACTTCTTCTGTCTCGAAGGGGTAGAACACTGGAAGCACGAATGAAAAAGATTGTTCTCTGGGATCGAAATTTGCATAGGCTTTTTCTGGATAAATCAGGCTTTGAAGATCGGAAAACCAATATAGAATTTGTTTCTGCTTTTGCTCAAGAAATCGCTGAAGGACTGCTATCTCAAGGACAAGCTGAAGCAATAGATAGTTTGAGCAAGCTTATACAAATTGGGTTCATGTTTGAGTACAAGGAGGCTGCAGTTGAGTTCTTGCTCATCAAAGAAAACTTAGAACTGTTTGTCGAAGACACCGAGTTCCTTGATGCTGCATTTGGAAAGCGAACACATCCAAGGTCAGAACAATTAGGTCCTCTCACACCTGTAGCTGCTAGTAAGAAGCGATGCCAATGATGGTTGTGTCCCCCTGCTACTTTTTGCGAATGATAACTTGTGTAATCAGGTATGAAAATTTCTCATGCATGCTTTTTGTATGTAGTGCTCAAGTTTGGACTTGAAATGCATAAAGTACCGTTTCTGAAACTGAAAGTACTTTAGTTCTTTCAAATTCAATGCTATGTTCTGCATGCAAAATATTTTGGCAAAGTTTTCTTTTCTGTTAGGTTTATCATGCATGCTCTTAGAACACCTTTTTTTTTTTGTTCATTAGCTCTTAGAACTCCACTTACAGTCACAGTTTGTGAACAATCTGAGTTCCAAATGTGAACAAGGTGAATAGGGTTTATAAACATACTGAATTTCAAACTTATGGATTCTTATACCGTTGTTTAGGCCCTATTTATTTAATTTTATATCTGTAGATTTTAGGAGTCTCAGAGGCTCTACTCAGCTGTTACAAATATAGAGTTTGGTCTCTTGCAGAAGATAAGATGTGTTGGACAACAGTGTAAAAAGGCACGGGTAAAAGATATAAAAAAAATTTTTTTTTATATTTAACGTGTTAATGCGAAATTTTTCACGATACAAACATATTTTAACACGGCATAAATATGAATTATTGCACGATTTGTCAAGTTTAGAGCAAACTGTGTGTGCTAAGAAGTGGAGACAACTATTGTCGGCATTCAAGCAGGGCTACATCGAGGTGGAGGATACGAAGGACTGGATCATAGAGATTTCTGAACTCTTTCGTACAAATATATAGAACTAGAGTGATATCGGTATATAATCTAAGAAAAATATTCAGGGCAATCATTTTCAATAGATGGATAGAACTTTTTTTCTTTTTAAATTATGAGATGTTTTCGAATAACATTGGATGTTCGCATTAATTCTCATATTTTTAAAAGTCTTGCTGCATTATATGTGAAAGTTAAAATTGTTAACTCATTGCAGTAAATTGCAAATGATTAAATTACTTTCTCTTCATTTTATTTTAGATTTTTAATTAGATTGAAATTTAATAAATATATTAGTATTTTATTTTATTCAAAAATTTGAAAGATTAATTTTAATCTTTTAATAGCACTAATTTATAAATAAAATAATCAAACTAAAAAAATTGATTAAAATAATCAAACTCTAATACTAATGATAAAAGCATATTACCTAAATACATTTAAAATAATCTGGCAAAAAAAGTACTTTAAAACAATTATAGTTATCTCAGTATTGTATTCAAAATTTTAAATAATTAAAACGTTATATAATTTTTAAAATAATAACAATACTATATAATATCTATTTAAATATAAAAATAAAAATTATCTAACATCTAATTACAATTTATCTAATACATTTAAAACATTAAAATTATATAAAAATTATTTTCAAAATTTTAAAAATGAATTAATACACTAAAAAACGTAAACCAATGAATTAATACATTTAAAATTTCTCAATATATTTAAAATCATAAAATAATTAAAATATTATCTAAATACATTTAAAACAATTAAAATTTTCTAAAAATTATTTTCAAAAATTTGAAAATGAATTAATACACCAAAAAACGTAATAAAAGAATTTCGCATTACTACTACTCCAAAAAAGACTTACTTTTGATGTGTAATGGTAAATTACGACAATAAAAGAAACACAGTCATAATTAAAACAATCACAATCAAAAAATAAAATTATAATCAAACTACAATTAAATCTTGAAATAAATAGTAATCAATTAAATTAAGTCAACTATAATATGACAATTAATTAATTATAATATTAATTGTAATATTTTTTTTTGGTTACAATATTAATTGTAATATTAAATGAAATATTACGCTAACAACTCCTATTATTTATATTGATTTTGTTTATTTCCATTTAGATGAAGAGGAATTCCAAGCATACCTGCATTTTTTTATGCATATATCCATTTTTATTTGTGTTGTGAACAGTAAATTATAAAAAAATTGGGTGTCGTCAGAAAAAAAAAAGAAAGAAAGAAACACTCTTAGATGAAACCAAAATGGAGGTTAACACCATCGCTCTACAGGTTTTTTTGAGAAAACCATTACTTCTCTACAGTTTACTGCCAAAATCTTCCATGCAAGATTCATTTGATCAACTTTCCTCTAGTCAGTCACGTCAAAGGCATTGCTTAGACATCTAAGCATCGTCTTCCTTTTTGTCTTTTGCACTTCCAGCACTGGTCTTTTGCAGTTTTGCACTTCTTTCCTCTGTATCTTTTGTTCCAAAGACGAGTCGAAAGGGTTTGTTTTTCATCGTTGGCTACGAAGAAATGGCAACGGCTGCCGCAAAGGCAAAGCTTCATATAGAAGAAATCAGGACCAAGAAGTTTGCTATAGGCAAGAAAGAGCCCAACCCTTTAACCGAAGATCTCCATCATGCAGCCACTAGTCTCTTGGCTGAGTTATACACTAAAGATGTTCACTTTCTAATGGACCCTATTCAGGTTATTGCTTCTATTCTTTTCAAAGTGCTTATCTTTAAAGCATATGCATATCTCTTTGCGGGGATTTTAATTTTTCTCCTTGGGTTGATGTAGAATGCAGAGGATAATGAGTACCCAGCTGGTGTACAGCTAACTCTTGAGTTTGTGCTAACAGCTACAGACATAACCAGGACTGGTGCGCCATCAACATTGTTGGTTTTTAACAATGAAGTTGGATTCTCAAGGAAGAACATGGACTCTATTTGTAGTGTAGGCAGGTCCACGAAGAAGGGAAAGAGACAACTGGGATTTATTGGAGAAAAAGGTAATAATACCCATTTTCTTTACTGAAAAGTACTAATTCTAGTTCATTGCTCGAAATTTTGATGTATAGCATTTGAATGTGTAACTTGGTAGACTGAAAAATTATCATCCATCAAAGTAACAAATTTATCATGATTTTGTATAGGGATTGGATTCAAAAGTGTATTTCTTGTGAGTACACAACCTCACATTTTTAGCAATGGATATCTGGTCAAGTTTAGTGAAGCACCCAACCAGGATCGTGGTATTGGGTATATTGTTCCTGAATGCATGCGAGATATATGGGGCCATTAAGATCTTACCTAAAACCACCATAATTCTTCCTTTGAAACCTGAGAAGGTGGAAGCTGTAAATCCACAATTGTCAGAGCTGCATCCTGAGCTTCTCTTGTTCTTATGCAAGATCAAAAGATTATCTGTGCGTGCCAAAAACAATGATCCAAAAGAAGCTGAAAATGTTTCTGCTATATTTATATCCAGTGAGACGAGCCAAAAAGCATTGCCGACTGATAGAGCTCATTCATGTTTGGTCCATCTCTCTGCTAAAGAAAATCTGGAAGCAATTGAAGAGACATGTAAGTATTTCATGTGGAGACAGGCATCCCAAGTTAAGCCCGAAAGCAAGGTTAGTACAAGGAATGATGTGGAGGACTTGAATATTGCGCTTGCTTTCCCATTTGGGAAGCAAATAAAAAGAGGAACATCTTCCATTGGCATCTTTACTTTCTTGCCTACAGTAATGGTAACAAATTTTCCATTTATAATTCAGTCTGATTTCATACTTGCTTCCTCACGAGAAACTATATTACTAGACAACAAATGGAACATGGGGATTCTTGGATGCGTCCATTCTGCATTTTTCAGTGCCTTCTCTTTTTGTGTGGGAAAAGAGCTCTCCTTTGTCTTCTGTGGCTCAAGCATTTGAATTCTTGCCTGCTAAGGCTTCATCAAATCTTGAGCTAAATAAAACAATGGAATCTATCAAAATGATGGTGTAAAATGCGAGCATCATCCCTTGTGAAATGTTCTGTGGTAGAGAGCATTATTGCAAACCTGGTTCTGCCACTAGGATCCAAAGAAAGTTTTGCGACCTCCTTTCTGATTTCCAGAAAGAAGGAATACCCTTGGAAGGTATGTTCTCATTAAACAAGGCTCCTGTGCATTCTCATCTGGACTTTGAAAGATATAGGAAAGTTTTGGATTATCTTGGTGTGGCGTCTGATAGTGAAAGTAAAGGTTGGTATGTTCAATGTATTGTTCTCATTAAACAAGGCTCCTGTGCATTCTCATCTGGACTTTGAAAGATATAGGAAAGTTTTGGATTATCTTGGTGTGGCGTCTGATAGTGAAAGTAAAGGTTGGTATGTTCAATGTATTCAGACCTGCAATTTCATTTTGTAAGCTTCGGAGGATGCTTATGTAAAATTACTCTGTTTTATTGCTAACATGAACCTTGATTCTTTTCGCCATCACAGTTTCCTGAAATTTGTCAATGGGAATGGGAAGGTGAAATTGCGTACTTCTTCAAGTTCCCATAAAGATCATGCATGCTGTAGCTGGTCATCATCATGGATGGCTTATTAAATGGAATAAGCAGCTTGGTTGCCCGAGTGGCTTGTTTTTTTTGCCCATTTCCACAGAGAAAGCTATTATAAGCCATGAGAGTAGTGTATATCTTCAATTGTGCCTTTTATATAATACAGGTTTGAACTATTATACGGTATATGACCATGCCAGGGAAGTATGTCATATTTCAGCTAGCAAAAATGAGCCAAAACTTGCTATCGACTGTGCTCATTTTGTGTATCACTCTTACTCCAAAAAATTTATCTATCACTCTGAACTTAATCTCTCGAGTACAATAATGCCAATTGTTGATGGGTCTGGGTGTCTCAGAAAGCAACTGTCAGTAACTCTTATCCCTGCATCTCGCAGCAAATGGGCAACATTATTTGGACCTATTAATCCCTTCTTGGAACAAGCTTATATTGATATTGGAGAGGCTTATGCCCAAAGCTATCAATTTCTTGGAGAACATACCTCTGAGAAAGAGCTCCTTGACTCCCTAGTTTAGCATCTTGGAGCCCAAGATTTACCGGAGTTGCGCCCTCCGGACATTGTTTTACCTCTTAGATCTTGTCTGACTAGTGAACAGGCCTTTCTACTACTTGACTGGATCAGGAATTCCAGGACTAGGAGTTTATCTATTCCTCATCTTTTTTAAAGGCATTAAAGATGGGAGATGGATGAAAACCTATTTGGGGGTCAGTTGTCCAAGTCAGTCCATCCTTATGGATACAACGGGGACAATTGTCTTTGAGATGATGAAGACAGTTCTTGATGACTTCTTTGTACTGGACCAGGAGTTCTATACAAATCGTCTATGTTCATATGCAGATGAGCTAAAATATCTTGGTGTAAGATTATGGTTTGATGATCTTCAAAGACTTCTTGCCACTCGTTTTAAGTCTCTTACCTCTTCTAGCTTGAGCAAGGAGCACACTTACTCATTATTAATGTTTATTAGCATCTCAAGAGAAAAGAAGTTGCTTGATCAGGAATGGTTGGATGCTATTAAGGAGGGTAAATGGCTGCAGACTTCCCAGGGTTATAGTGCTCCAAAAGAAAGTCTTTTTCTGCAATTGGAAACAGAGGCTGAAGCTGTTCTGAAAATTACAAATCTCCCTGTTGTGGATGAATCTTTTTATGGTAGTAAGTATGGCTCCTTCTCCTCTGAACTAATTTTACTTGGTGTTATGTTGAATGTGGAGAGAGTGTATGATTTGATTGCTCAAAATTTAACATTCCCTGCTGATGTGGCTTCCATAACTGGTAACTGTGGCTTGTTGATATTAAGGTGCATCAGATACATGGGCTCTGCAGCAAGTGACTTCATTGAGAGTGTCATTCAACAGCCTTGGTTGAAAACAATTTCTGGTGTTGAATGCCCTCTGAAATGTATCCTTTGTGATGTGGAATGGGATTCTCTATACAACATAGTTGACCTTCCTATCATCGATGAAGGCTTCTATGGTAGTGAAATAAGGTCTTTTATGGCAGAGTTGAAAACAATCGGAGTAGCTGTTGATTTTGAGAGTGCATTCCAATTGATAATTGCTCAATTTAAGTTGCTTTCATCTTCAAGAAGCTTGACTCCTACTAACATAATTTCTCTGCTAATTTGTATTAGAGAAGTGAACCAAAAGAGGCCTTCACAATTGTTAGAGTTCCATAGCTCCTTGTTGGGGAGATGTGGTTGAAAACGCGCCATGGTTATAGAGCTCCCAATGAATCAATTCTGTTTAGTTCTAAGTGGGCTATGGTTTCATTGTTTGTTGATCTTCCTTTCATTGATGATTCCTTTTATAGTATCAGCATATATGGGAATAGGGATGAACTAAAAATATTGGGCGTTGTAATTGAATTCACAGAAGGAGCCCTTTTAGTAGCTAGAGGTCTTAAACAGCCAATCAATACAGATCTTAACACTAGAGACAGTGCAATCTCATTACTAGACTGCATCAAGTGTTTAATGGCTGGGTGTAACGACCAGGATGTACTTCTTGATTTCCATAACAACTTAAGAAGGAGCAAGTGGTTGAAGACCACATTTGGATACAGAAATCCTGAGCAGTGCATTTTGTTTGATCCAGCATGGGAAGGTATACTACAAGGAATGGATGTACCTAGTATTGATGAAAGTGATTATCATACTGACTTTTCTGTGTACAAAAATCAGTTGAGGGCCATTGGTGTGAAGGTGGATCCTGGGGATGTTTGTTCTCTTCTTAGGCTGCTTTCATCGAAAACAGAAACTTCCTGTATATAAAGGATATATAGTTTCGTGAGTAAGTTTCACTTGAATCGGAATCACCAGATAAATCTGACTCACAGGTTTGGATTCCAAGCCAAAATGGTGCAGGCAAAGAAAAATGGATAAGTTCTCACCTTTGTGTTCTTTAGGACAAGTACCAGTTATTTGACTCTCACTTGTATGCTCTTGAAGATTATTATGGCAAGGAGCTGTTGCCCATGTTTACTTTAATATTTGGTGTTGCAAAATTTCCTTCTACCAATGATTACTTGCAGCTGCGGAGTGATTGGTCTTTATGAAGTAATGGACAAGTGACTGATCTTGAATGCCTCTCCTTTGCTTTTGTTATTGAGAATTGGAATCAGCTTATCCTAGAGACTCTCAAGAAGAATTTGACTAAATTACCTGCCACCACTTGTGCAAGCGAGGAAATTTATTTAGCGAGCAAAGAAGAGGTTTTCTTACCAGATGACATGCAAATTAAAAGGATATTTGAAAATGTTGGAGTTCCTTTGTTCACCTGGCTTCCAAGGCAGAGTAGTTTATTTCCTGTCTCTCCTGGGGGACTTGATGAAGTATAGCATTCTATTGGAGTAAGAAAAATCTCCGAGTCAGTTGATTGCAAGGTGGATCACTATTTACTTCTAAATTATCAATCAAAGATGTTTGTTGACACAAGAAATGGATTGTTTGAGAAGGGTCTGCTTAAAATTATATTGGCTTTTCTTGCTGGTCCCATGATGAACATGCCAGTAAAAGAGAGACACAAAGCTGCAAAGTCTCTACTTGACCTCTCGGTTTTTGAGACTGATAAGTCCATTCAAGTCGATTATTGACTTCTTTTGTGTCGAAGGAGTAGAACACTTGAAGGACAAAGGAAAAAATGGTTCTCTGGGATCGAAATTCACATAGACTTGTTCTGGATAGATCGGGTTTTGAAGATCGGAAAAACAGTATAGAATTTGTTTCTGCTTTTGCTCAAGAAATTTCTGAAGGACTGCTATCTCAAGGACAAGCTGAAGCAGTAGATAGTTTGGACAAGCTTATGCAAATTGGATATATGTTTGATTTTAAGGAGGATGCAGTTGAGTTCTTGCTCATCAAAGAAAATTTAGAACTGTTTGTTGAAGACACCGAGTTTCTTAATTCTGCATTCTGAAAGGGAACACATCCAAGGTCAAAGCAATTAGGTCCTCTCACACCAACAATTGCTTCTAATAAGAAGCGATGCTAGTGACGTGTGTGTCTCCACTGCTACTTTTTTGGAATGATAACTTGTGTAATCGGGTATGAAAATTTCTCATGCATGCTTTTTGTATGTAATACTTGTGTTTGGACTAAAATGCATTAGGTACAGTTTATGAAACTGAAAGTACTTTAGCTCTTTCAATGGAATGTTCTGCTTGCAAAGTAATTTAGCAAAGTATTTTCTGTGCTATTAGGTATATCATGCATATTACTGCGATTCCTCTGCATGGATTGATCATTAGAAGTTGGTAGTCATGACCTTAGGCTGCTGGCCAAATGTCCAGGTGATAGCATTACCAAGTAGACTGAGGTTGGCCCTCTACTGCTAGAACACTACTTACAGTCACAGTTTGTGAACAATTTGGTGTTCAAATTTGAACAAGGTGCTTTGGACAGGAAGAAAAAGTGCCAAAATTGTTTTATTGGTATTTTACTTTTAATTCTGATACTTCTGTTTAGGCTATGTTTATTTTATTTTATATTTAATATATATTTTTCACTTCTGGCAAACTGAACAGAAGGGACAAGAACTTCACTGTTGATGCTATGGAAAGCAAGTATTGCCCCCTAACATTATTTACGACACTGAAGAAAAGAATCATGTTCTTTTATTATGTTCATCTGTCTGCTTTCTCTGTTCCTATCACTCAATTGAAACTCGAAACTGAATCTATTATAACTCCCTTGAAACGTGGGAAAAAGGTGTCCCTATGAACTAGCCATAGCAAATTCTGAAAAAGAACACTTGCCCAATGATCAAAAAGTCATTTGATGCATGTATGTTCCTTTAGTTAGGCATTAAATGGATACTGAATCAGCAAAATTGGAGAGATGGAATTACAGCTGTGTAAAATAGACCACTATGAACTTCTATTCTGTCCTGAAACCTATATGTATTTTTCCACATGTTATTTTCTTGTTTGACATAGGCATTGTCTTTTTTGTAGTTCTTTTTCTTGGAGAGCATTATGTTCCCTTTCATTGATTAGAAGCCACAATTTAATTAGCACGATTCTTGGTCATTTGAGTATGTCTTATATTACTTAGGGGATGTTCTTCCACCAGGGATGTCTATGCTTCTTGATGTCTTTGTCACCGATATGTACAGTTTATATACAGCCAGCCTTCATTGTGGACTGATTGTTGCTCAAAGTGACCTTTTCAGGACGGATACATGACCTATAGAAAAGGCCAATGTCCGTGTAAATTAGCCAGTTTTCACCTAATTTCTTGCACGGCTAATGTGATCGACTTAGCAGAAAATGAATCCTGGAACTCTGGCGTTCAATAAACAACATGGTTAGTGGTGTTTTCTGTGTTCCAAGTCCTACCTTACACCTTAAACTAAGGTAAAACGTAGAAAGAGATCTCACAGTTTCACATGAAAAAAGGGTCTGATGTGAAAAGCGGAGAAAAAAAATCTGGGAACAGAAAATGTAGAACAGCTTCTGTTTCATTCTGTCTGCTTATCATATCTATAATTTTTACATTTTGTGGTTGTCAAACGGGGAAAAGAGAATAGAGCCTGGAGGAGAAAGTTGGCTTGCGCTGTACTGAGGAGCATGATTGTCAAAGGAAGATTGATTTTTCCCAATGGTGTAGGTCCATTCAAGCTTGGAAACGTTGCAAGAAAGAGTGGGTTAATGGTGACCTACCCGATTGACCTTGTCCATGTGCACATTTTGGAAGCTAGTACTTGGTAATAGTTTATGTTCTTTACCCTTTTCTGGTGGGAGGGTCTTCATTATAGCCTTGTTTTTTTTTTTTTATAAATCACAAGTATCTTCATCAGTTTGAACGATTTGAGATTAATTCTTTTCGAGGTGTAATCACAGTTAAAGTTTTTCACCCCTCCCCAAAGATGTGTTTAGTGGGAGTCGAACCTGAGAACTCTTCTCACAAACTCAACATGTGTTGCCAACTGAACTACAACGTCTTCATTATAGCCTTGTTGTTTTGCAATTTTCTAGCATCTTATTTTCCTTTCAGCCAATATATTCCTATGTTCCCTATGTCCTTGGTGTGTTTTGGCTTTGTTCAAGCATATATTTATTGATATATTTAGTAATTTTAAATGTGAAATGAAATAAATAAAAAATACGAAAATAATTGATTAAAATTTAATAAAAATTATATTTATGTGTGAATATAATAAAAATTAAAAAAAATTATAATTGATATATCAATATAAAATTTTTATATATTATACGGTATGCTGATTTCAAATATTGCATCATCATCGCTACAAAAATAGCATTATTATCTGTCTTGCACTAAGGAAAATATTTATTTATCGTCTCCATCGTACAGCCAGCAAGTAGAACACGGTCAAGTGAGGTGAGATGTGACGTCTGGCCTCTTGGCCACCATATACATTTGCATCTGTGCTAATTCTTTAATTAACGTGTACAGAGTTTCAACTTTCAATTAAATGATGGACTCGTCATAGTCTCAATTTCAATTAAATGATGGACTCATCATTGCTCACTTTATAGGTAAAGTATTATCCATATTTTCAGAGCTGAAAAAAGGGAATTTTTTTTATTTGCTTAAGTTTCATGATCTCTTTCTTTTATCAAATTAATACATGGCTGATGAGCTCAACAGTCAAAAATAAAATGCAGAGGAAGATATACGTATATAGTTAAGGGATTGATATATATAGATAGAGAAGCATAAATTCTTAAGATTTTTTTATGCAAAGAATGTTGAAGTATGATAATATCTTAAGAATGTTTAAATGAATAATTTGAATTAAACTCAAAGTTCATTTTTTCTTAAGATTTTATTATATATAATCAATATGGGGCATTACCTATTGTTGACGTGAGGCTTCAAAGGATGCACAAGCATGTAGGATGTTAAAACGGTGTTATTTTATATTTGTTAAATATTCTATTTTTAGTGATTTTATAATCAAGTTAGGGTTTTTCATCTGTAGTTTAAACTTTAAATGTTCAAAATAGTATCATAGCTTAAATTCTGTTTTGTGATTTCTGCCTGTTATTTCTTTCAAAATTTTCATATCTTTATTCTCTCTCATCTTATATTTAAATAGGATCCTCTGCCCCTAAACAATCAATTTTAGATTCTATGTTAACGTAGCCTAAATTTGAGGTATTCACTAACTTCGGTGACCTACCAATAAGGAAACTTCCTCTTAATTGTTTCAATATATATATGAATAATTATTACATACACAGTTAGTAGAGTTTTTTATTTCACGAGTAATGTTAGAATCATGATATATGTTTTATAAAAATATTAAAAAAATAAATAATAAATAAAATAAAACGTGTTATGATATGAATTTCACTTGTGAAGTATAAAAAATTTTTGCAAATATATGAAATAATTATCCTCTCTCTATATATCCACTTTGTAGAATTTTGCTAGTTCTCTCGCAGCATGCAGCTTTGGATTGTATCATCAGATTGATGGATTTGACCTTTGTTTCTCAACCTCAACGCTTCATTTCACCCTTTCTCTCTATGATTCATTTTGGATTATTGTCTTTTTAGGCATGATTCTTTCAGACTCATCTCTTTATTACTATCTGCTTCACCAATACCCCATGAATTTTTTCTTTATCGATACAAGCATCAAAGCTCAAACCTTTTACAAATGTTATTGCATTAATCCATTAAACTTTTGATTGAAAATTAATTAATTCATGATTTTAACAGATTAATTTAAGATTATGGACGCATGTCTGTATCAACGCCTTGAAAAAAAATCATTTGAAAAGGAAGTCTTTTCGACTTTGCAATCTTATTATCTTGTGAAGCCATCTCATCTAAATTAGTGGAAATGTGTTGCCATTTTCACTCCAAACTTAGTTATTATAAATTCTCCTTGCTATTAACTTATATCCTAAGCTTCTCCGGTATAATTAATATGAAATAAATATTATAGATTAATTCGATGGACATGCATATTAATAATAATAATGTGTTAATGTAAGTAAACAAAATGTTTCATGTAACACACTAATTAAATATTGAGATACTTTAGTAGCAAGAAAGAAATCATTTAGTAACAAGAAAGAAATATTTGATTTCGAGATTTTAGATTTAAATCTCGTTATTATTTGTTAGTTTATTTTATTTAAGTAAAATAATTTTTATAATCATTTCATAAAACGTAATATATCTCATTAGTTAAAGAACAGGTTTCCATGTTCCACTCAACAGCTAGATGGTTCCAAGGAAAACAACAGTCCCTTGCAAAAATAAATTGATTAGTACTGTACTGGTATTATTCTACACTAAGAGAGACAAGTAGAATAGAGCCTATTCTCTTGTTCTGGCATTTCCATTTTCTATAATTTTTTATACCAAAGTCTTTCTTTATGCCAATACCCTTATTTTTAAAAGTCACCCACATATATATATGGCTCTTCCCAGAAACATGTTTATCCTTTTCCAGCTTTATTAATCCCATCCTCCCTTTCTCTCTCCTATAATTCTTGCTTCACCGGAAAGAGAGAGAAATTAGCTCAAAGAAGGAATACTAAGTATGGGTAGAGCTCCTTGCTGCGACAAAGCTAATGTCAAGAAAGGCCCATGGTCACCTGAAGAAGACGCCAAGCTCAAGGCATATATTGAGCAGCATGGCACTGGTGGAAACTGGATCGCTTTGCCTCAGAAAATTGGTAAAAACAGTTAAAGATAGTCACTCAGCTGTGCTTTACTTTTCTCTCTTTTTCATGTGGAAATACTAATGATTAGATTACAACTCGAGTAAGAACTAAGCACCCTTTAGTTTTATGGTGTCTGCTGCGATTTTAAGAGGGTTGTTTTTGTATCTCAGGCCTTAAGAGGTGTGGGAAGAGCTGCCGTCTCAGATGGTTGAACTATCTCCGCCCAAACATCAAGCATGGAGGATTCTCTGAAGAAGAAGATGAGATTATTTGCAGTCTCTATATTAGTATTGGGAGCAGGTATTTGTGGTCCTAAAATGATTTGATTTCATTTTAAACAAACAGTTTTACTTCTGATTGTACTTACTAGACCTGCATGATTATCGTAGGTGGTCTATCATTGCTGCACAATTACCGGGGAGGACTGATAATGATATAAAGAACTATTGGAACACAAGGCTTAAGAAGAAGCTTCTTGGCAAGCAACGCAAAGAGCAACAGTCTCGTAGAGCCAGCAGCCTAAAGCAAGATGTGAAGAGATCAGGGAATGGGGAGTCCATGGTAACTGATAACAACCAAAGCCCTTACTGGCCAGAGCTGCCTGTGCTGGCGGCGCCCATGCCATACTCAAGCCAAGAACAATGCCTTGACAGTCAAGCATCAATGAGAAGATTACTAATCAAGCTTGGAGGAAGATTTTGTGATGATGATCAGGTGATTAATGATGGAACAATTCTTCATCGGTTTCAAAATGATTCATCCTCCACTGATCGGCAACTTTATGAGCAAACTGTCCATATCGCCTCTTCTTCTTCTTCTCCCATGGATGCCTTAAACAATAACATTGTTACTCAGTTTGTGAACTCCCAGTACGCTATAGATGGAGCAAATCTGCATATGCTGCAAGGACAAAGCAGTTTTTCTTCAGAACTCCAGGAAATGGCATATAGCAACCCACAAAGATTAGATGGTACGGAGTTCTTATATGGAGAAGATATGGTCAATAATAGAGCTGTGAATTCATGTGAAAGCATCGGCTGGGGTGATACAAGCTCTCTGGTTTGCCCTTCTGTTGCTTCAGAATATGGAGGAACACATCAAGGAATGCTGCAAGAACATGCTTTCAGTGAGTTAATAAGGTATCCTGGAGCATAATAGTATGCTGTAAATGGAATGCATTAATTTGGAAGAACAGGGAAAGAGAGGTGTAGAATACTATTATAGAGAAAACCCTAATAACAATCTCGTTTACCAGTTATGTGCTTGATTTCTTTTGTTCATGCTTACTCTTTTCAATAATGACTGTAATCTATCTAACTATATACTATTTGTATCTTCATGAATTCTGCTTTTCTTTAACTGTGTTTCTTTCTTATACTCATTTGTCTTATGCTGATGTTTAACTAGTTAATTCTGAAGCTTCAGTCTCTTCTTTTCCTAACTGTGGGCTAGTTGTTCAACATATCTCAAATGATTAACTGATAAATGGTATGCATTTTAATCCTTAATCAATATCCATGTGTCATATTAATACTTGTCACAATCTTCCTTGGAGATCCAAACAAGCCGCAGCCAGCATGCTAGATTCCTTAAGAATCCAATGTTGTAGCTAGGCTAGTATTGGCTAGCAAGAACTATTTTCATGCCTTAATAAGTCAAAGTGCTTAAAATTTAAAAACATAGAATAGTATAATTGAAGATTAGCTCAAGGGCTTTGTGGTTAACTTCAGTACACTTTTCCTAACTTAATTATGAAAAGAAGCTCACCAGAATAATCTGATAGCTCCCAAGGGCTAATTAGGCCTGAAAATTAAATAGCAGATAGATTTGTTGCAGAGAACAATCCCTTCTCTACAATCCCACTTATACTATAGATTCTATACGATTAATATCAAATATTAAATGCTTGTTCTTCCATCATCAATTTACAGTATGTAGCATTCTATATACTACAGATATTTCAAGCAGCCTTACTGCATGATTTTTGTCTTACTACACCTAAAATTTTTATTGACAGACAAAATTTAGTAGTTCAACGGCTACACTCAGATTCTGAAAATGATATAATCACATGTGATTCAATATTCATCCAAGTTTTGTAACGCTTGTTTGCTTGTTATAGTTGCTAGAGATTAATTAAGACAAGCTTGTTATAGTTGCTAGAGATTAATTAAGATGCACTTAAGGTATTTAGTTTCTATTCCGGGAATGAATGTATGCATAGAAGTACCAATTAATTCCTGCAACCAGCTTTATTCTGTCGAACATGCATGCATAGGGAGACTTCAAGGATTATCGTTTCTTTGATATATACATGTAATTCAAGAGTTCTGTCTAAGATCCTATCCTATATATGTAAAACAAAAGCTTCGACTTACATATTCAAGGGAAGCAGTAAGAACAAAGGCTTGCTGCTAGCTGCTAGCTATTGTTCCAAAAAATATCTCACTTCAGTCTTAGAGAAACCAAGCCGGTCAATTAAGTAACTTTTGCTATAATTATAAATAACCTAATAATTAACTGCGAAAACCAATCAAATCCACATTTTGATGCGTGACTTTTAAGTTAGTTTATAAACCAGTTCAACTAATTAGGGTTTTGTCACATTAATTTGAAAAATGTCTCAATGTCAGAGCGTGGGAATTAAGGAAAATCTAGTCTTAGTAATTACTGCTCTGATCATAACATTAGGAATTTGATTAGGTTGCCATTAATTATATGCTTGACACCGATTTTCACCTAACTAGTTCTAATAATAATTTAACTATCAGTCGTTCCAGCTAACTAGGTCACATTGCTGATCATATCAATGCAATCCGTTGGTAACTTTCTTCACATCTGGTTTTCAATCAAATATCAAAACTAGAAGAATTCTATATCCCTGCTAGCAAATGTACCTTTCTAGCTTGTGTCAATCGATAAATTGATGTAGTTTTCCTCTCTCACAGCTCATCCCCAACAATCCCACAATCTAACTGCAGCAGATTCGAAAAAACCAGAAAAAATTAAACTGATCTCCAACCTCTCCATAGCTAGGTTAGCTTAAGATTATCTCCAAGGTCAAAAGCCTTACTATTATCATGCAATCTTGTAGACTCTTCAGGGGCTGACTACATGAGTAAACTAATTGATTACAGTTGTAACAATTGGGATCAGAATAATGCCTTTTCTGTTGACAAATTTTCTTGGTTGGTAAGCCATGGTCCTGATATCTGTTAAAATTGGTTGACAAATTCCAAAAACCCTACCTGTTCTTTGTCAAGGTATTCAAATCCTTAGGCCCCATCAACTAAACCATCTTCCAAAACCCAATTAGCAATGCTTAATTAATAAATACTACAACAATATTGAAATACATTAGCAATAGCAAGTCAATATTACATGCGATATTTATATATAAATTTCCTTCACATGCTTTCACATATCTTTTCACCCATTTTCTTTTAGATTCTCTCTCTTTTAGCGGCTCCTGAAGCATGAAATTTAGTAGAATTTACGTTATAACCATTATATAAGCCAGACAGGCAAAGGGAAGTGTCGTAGCATGAGCCAATAATTCTGAAACCAGTAAACAAGTTATAATTAATATTTCAACCTGTAAAGCAAGAAAGAATATCCCTGGTGGAGAAGCTGCAGAACAGAAAATGCCCAAAGCAAGAAACCGAGATTTCAAGTTTTTGACTTAAACATGACGATAATAATGCCAAAAGCATCCTTGATTAAGGCCCCTGTACCTGGACAAGAGTTCCCCATGGCCACAACAACCAAACGACGACTTCTTTCCCTACTTTTTTATATTTTATTAGAAACCCTCTTTTATTAAAGCCATTTATTGCTGAATAATCAGTTAAATCTTTCTGTTTTTCATATGGTGACAACGACACTCGCTAACACGAGAAAATTTCATTGCTTTTGTCATCCAGCAGTCTTGGATTTATTTAAAATGCGATAATAATTGGAGAAATAAAAACAAATTAGAACCAAATGTAGGTCTCAATTAACTCTATTTCGAGGGAAGATAGCCGTCGGAAGCCTTTCATTTGGCTTTGTCAAAAGTGGGATTATCTTTCTGTTTTCATGTAGTGATAATGACACTCACTAACATGAGAAAATCTAGCTAGCTCTTTGAGAGAAGATAGCCGTCGGAACTCACGGAAAGCCTTTCATTCAGCTTTGTCAAAAGTAGGATTGAAAGATGATGATAGTTTCTCTTGGACGTGCATTTTTTGTCATTGTTTGTAAACTAAATTAATAATATATATATATATATATATGTGGATTATTATCTTATTCACCGTCAGTGAAATATTTTAACTCCACAAGTAAAATTAAGATGATGACATGTATTTTATTTTATTTATTTTTTTACTTTCCTTATATTTTTAAAAAATATATGTTATCATCCTAATTCTACTATAAAATTAAAAAACTCTATTAACTGTAAATAAGATAATAATCTTATATATATTCTTAGCGCACAATATAGCTTGGAAGGCTAATGTAAATAACCAATTATGATATATGTTGATGATCTTTCTGAATTGGTATAAGATTTTTGAAAAAGAATTTTTTTTATATTGAAATGATTATGATCTATCAATACACAGATGAGGGGAGTAAAGCATTGTCAGAGGTAAAATTCTAGGATGTATTTTTGATGCTTAAGTTAATAAACTATCTTGAATAAAAAAAATATATAAAAGAGAAAGGAAGAAGTAATCATGAAATGAAAAAGAAGGGCTTTATTGTACTTGGTTACATGGATTAGAAATATTTTTATACTTCATAATAGGCCATTCTTATTTTGTGGCAATGTTTTGTAAGAAATCATGTGTAGTTATTATAATGTATATAACAGTATACAAGAAGATTAAGAGTGGATATATATATATATATTAATATTCTATACACTGTTACTAGAGTTTTTTTGACTTCACAAATAGGATTAGGATGATGACACATGTCTTATTTTATTTATTTTTCTTAATTTTTTAAAAGATTTGTGTCATCATTCTAACCCTAATTGTGAAGCAAAAAACTCTACTGACAATATATGTGATAGTTATCCTATATATATATTTAAAAATTATTATCTGATATATTGTCAAGAGTTTTTAGACTCTATAAGTAAAATTAAGATGATAAGTGATAACTCATACTTCACTTTATTTATTTTTATTTTTTAATACCCATGTGGGGTATGTGTTAGCATTTTAACTCCTCTTATAGAATTTAAGTACTCCACTAACACTATATTGAATAATAATCTTGTATTTAAATAATGAAACAAATAATTTCAAATTCACAATAATATAGATAAAGTACTAAGATGTATAAGTAATAAATTTTAAGTATTTAGTTTAGTTCACATTCAAGTCTACCTCATATCATAACCCACTTCTCTTTGAGAAATGGGTTTAGATTTTCATCAATAGCCTTGGGGGTCAGATTTTTTTTTGTTACAAAATAAATATTTAATAATTAAGAATAGAGTGAAATTGTTTGGATTTGAAGTCAAATTTTATAATATACCACAATTCATACTTAATCATCAGATCAAAAGATTGTTAACATGGATTTAGATTTTCATCTCATAATCTCCCGTTCAAACTATAAAATGCGTGGAAGGAAACAAATGTTTATTATCATCCGATTTTTTTTTCTTTTAAAAGTGATTCACTTTCTAATTAAATTTAAATATTTGCTTGAAAAGATCCACAATCCATAATCTTTTCAAGCCAACTCCGATGGCAGAGCGCTCGCTGAGCGAAAGCATGCGTGAGATACGGCCACGGCTACCCAAAATTTCTGACCCAAGAAAGCCCAATTAGATCCAAAGTTTGTGGGTTTAGATTCACACTAAGGCCCAAAAGATCCACAATCCATCCCTTCAACCAATCCTCTCTGCTAAACCCTAGAGACTGAAGAATCCGATGAAGCAAAGAAATCTCTGGTGATTCCGAGGAAAGCCCATTTGTGTAAACAATGGCGCTCTTGGCGTCCTCCGTTTTGCCTTCAACTCTGAGTATTAAGGTACTGCCTTCAACTTTTTTTCTGCATTTCTGTAATTGAAATCGTAATCTGAACATGGATTAGCTTCAGATAGGAAAATGGAGATTTAAATTAACACAAACTTCAGTTTGTCCTGTTGCGGGCATCATTTTTCGAAGTTTACATTCGTCAAATCCTCGTATAGGTTAGACAATTTGAAAACCAGCCTTCTTCTCAGCTTCGTGGGTTTCTTTTGCCATCGAGATGTCATCGTCGAGTCTCTCCAAAGTGTGGCATGAAAATAACAATGGTGCAGTTTCAATTTGGGGAGCCAAATAAGATTAAGGAGCAACTCAATATCATCAAGGAGAGGTTATGGGAGAACACCCCTGCCTCTGTAAAAGATTTTCCTTGGAAGAAAGCTGAGAATTTGCTGCTGCAAAGACTACTTTTTGTCGGAAAGAAGACATTGAAGTTATCTTTTGTTACATTTCTTGTTCTTACCTGTCTGTCTGATTTTATATACTCTATATCTAGAAATCAAGAACTGATGATACCCTTTGGTCTCATTGCCGGATGTTTGATGACTGATTTCTTAAAAGAGACTTCACAGGAAGCATTTCACAGCTCTGAGGTATATATTCTCTGTTCTTAAACATTCTATATCTGTGTAATGTGTTTTATATGAATGTAATTTTGATTTGGTGTTAAGCAGGGAAAGGGCTTGAAAATGAGCTGGCAGCTCTTGGTGATCGGTGGATTCTTTCTTGTGGTTAAGTTGGTTTCTACATATTTTGCAATCCGAACACAGGTGTTTCTTATGCATGTTGCAAATGGTGGGTTGATGCAAGTTTTGTGGCTATGGAGAACTTTGCTGGAAGAAAATGGAGCTGGTGATGGAGGCAATATATTTTCCATGCAAGATGGATCTTCAGCTGCAGATGCAGGAAGTTAAGTTCTTGAGAGTGGCCAATTTCTTGGTTTCATTTGTCAAACTACATTTGTTATCACCTATCAGTAAGTTCTTTCTGGGCAATATTGCTTGATAATCTGTAAAATCATATCAGTCACACCTTGTTATGATTCTGCTGTGTGTGGCAGTTAGTTGAACAAAAGAAATAGTATTTCAGATGAAATTCACCTTGTTACAGATTGAAATACTGTTAGCATGCTCTGAATTAAATGGCTAGGAAATTTTCTTGTATCTGAGATGTGCACCAAATTTATGATCCATCTCTAAACCTATTACATACGTAACATCTCCTTATGTGAATAGAAGACTGATAGATTTAATCTCTAGTTTTTTTTTTTTTATTTTGGTTTCAGTTCCATCTTTAATTTTTGAATTGTTCTATTTGAATTATTAACCTTTCTTAAAGTGATCTCATTTTGTCCTTTTTTTCTCATATTTTTTCATTAACAACTGAGAAGAATCTTCACATGGCGTGTCAAGAGAATGTTCACGTGATGTGTCACATAATTCACAATATGAACATTACATTAGTGTTAACAAAATTATTTGACTGAAAGATAAAAATAGAACTATTAAAATATTAATGATTCAAATGAAATCAGAATAAAAAGTTAGAAGAACCTTGAATAGAAATTATCAATGGTAGAGTTTACCTAAGTTGAAAAGAAGCATTATAAGATTATCACCAAAATTGTACAAAAAGAGAGTATTTTTCTTTACTACTTTCAATCATATACAATAACATCTACAGGATAGAACACCTTCCTTTAAAACTGTACAATGTAGCGTATAAATATCAAGGGGCTTTCTGCTTAATTATCTCTGCCCTATAAAGTGTGAGAACTAGAAATGGAAAAGTAATTGTTTGTAGAGCAAAAACTGTCACCTTGTGTCCTGCTTCCAATGTCCCATTGCCACCCTGAACAAAGCCTCTATATAGATGTTTCTATTAATGTTTCCTAAATTAACAGAGCACTTGGTCCTTGCAACCACCATAGATTGACATCTTCTGCACGTGATGGTAACAGAAGAATAAGCGGTTCCGTTCGTACTATGCCTTCCCCTTCCAAAGGGCAATGAACAACCCACTATTCATCTAATTTAGTGAGTTGATTTCCTGAAAGTTTAAAATTACAGATCAAATCAATTATTAATTGATTCTGGATGGAAGGAACCAGCTAGCACCAGCAACCATACCTTGCTTCAGTGACTCTGGATCTCGGGAACTGTCATTATCTTTATGGTGACTGGTGTTTCCGGCTGTGGACGAGTCTTGAGTTAGCGGAAACTGGCAGTAGGCTGAACGCAACTGATAATAAATTTCTTCTACCCTCCCCCACTGTTCATCTTGTCGATCCATCTCTATGAGAACCTGTAAAGCAAGACATCAACCAGAAAATTGGTTGGGAAGTTTTCTGGAGAAAGAGAGAGATTTCTGATGCTTACCTGTGCAGGACTCCTTTTAAAAACAGGGGAAAACCTCTGCCTACAGTACTCATTGAACAGAAGAGTGAACAATATTAGGGGAATGGTGAAGCCAGAAGCAACTGGTGATCTTTTAATGCCAAAGACCCCAAGAGCAATAATTTGTGTCAACACTAGAGAGAAGATTGTTGTGTTATGAACAATGGGCCAGAACTGTCCTCCACTTTCATATTTTGATACATAAACATGGAGAATCTGAGAAAAGAATGAACACTAAATAAAATGCATTATCAAAGTGAAGTTGAATGATTCTGACTCTATCTTCCACTTGACTCCATTATCATCAACAAAATTTTGCTTTACTGACCGTGAAAATGTACATAGAATGCTTCCATAACATAGCCATGTACTGAAAATACATAAAACATAAAATAGAACTGCGAATACGCATATCACTCCAGTCTTTAAACGCACCTCTTTACCAGTATGAATGAACAAGGCCTAATTCAATAAAGAAAAGACTGTATACATTAAGAAACTTAGTGGACACAAACCGAACAGTTACAAATGACATCGAGTTATTGACTATTATTTGATTGATGAAAAGCAAAAGGAGGATATCAAATTGATCAGACAAAAACTCACCTGGTTTCGATACACAAGGAAAGCAAGAAAGAAGTAAACCAGCAAGAAGGGCACTATTAAGGGTGCCATGACAGAACAAGTGAAGCCAATGAGTCCAAAAAGAAGAAGTCGCGGAATTTCAGTATGGTGAGGGAAAGTATAAGCATGGTTAGATGGCTCTTCCTTAATTCTTAGTATGAACTTTCTGAACACATTGCAAAGAAGAGCAAAAAGTTGTATTGCTTCACAGGCCAAGCTTGCCCAGCCTGATGACAAAACATAAGTCGTGAAGAAGGTAGCCTGCATATTTTCAAGAACAACTACAGTTAGAAGTAATCCTGAAGATTCACATTCACAAGACTTATGAAAGTGATCAGAAGCAATCTTTGTCCAGTATGAATGTTCTGACAGAAGAGAGGAAATAAAAGTGTACTGCCATTTTTAAACTTTTGCAATAAGGTGTTAGGTCTTGCTGTGCAGGTTTGTCAAAATCAGAAGTTGGATATCCGCAATTTCCGAACTCATGGAAGATGATAATTCCAAAAGTATAGTTTAGATTCATATAAAAAAGTATCTCAATAAAACAACATAAAATCTAAATCTAAATGCACATAAAATATGCCACGAAGTTGGAAGAACTAAGTATTAAACCAACTATTTCGGAGTCCATGGAAAACTACCTGGGTTGGCACTGCTTTGGCAAGTTGTGTAGGAATGTCTCTAACACTTGTGAAAACACTTAATTGCCTGATTACGGATCCAGAAAGAACATTAACGAAGAAAACATTCCAGATTGTGAAGTACAAAACTTTAAGGCATGCACTCTTTTTCCTCTCACTGCGTGAAATATTTCCCTCCATTATGGAAAACAGCATCATGGTTGGCGGAACAGCATACAGAAATAATATCAGAATCACACTTGGTAGGTAACCTGTTACCAGCTGGTTCATGAACTTCCTGCACAGAAGAACAAACAGGATAGGTTCACAAAGAAGTCAAATGTATTAGTGAATCACTTCAATAATTGATAGATTTCCTCCCATACTATCTCCTGAATAATTTTTTCTCCAGTGATGTCAAAAAAAAAATTATATAGCCAATTAAAACCCAACTTTTATAACAAGTTCATGAAATAAATTATTATTCAGCACAGTAATTCACTATAATTAGTTATATGTGCTTATCTATTCTAGATTGTCTTTTCAGAGCATTCACTCTAGGTCTGTTCTCAGTACGTGCCACAAACTATTCGATCTTCAAAATTAAGCACGGTGCTCATGTCATACTAAAGCACATGAAATTCCGACCATTCTAGTTTCTCTATAATTTCCAAAAACAATAGAACAATAGCAGTGCTCTATTCTTGGATTCCTGCCTTGAGGGAATCAATAAAAACTTGTGATCACATAGAAGGAGCTTAGAGTGCAAATCGGGTTTCAAGACTATGGCTGTTTTCATGTATTCCTAGTGTATAAGTGGATATAGTCTAACATGTTGCAATTTTCATATCCTAATTTGTTGCCTCAGGCATCAGCCATGACTGCAATTTGTAATGATAGCAACATAATTGAAAATAACAAGTTAATACCCTTTTGCAATATAGTTGCAGAACGATACTCACTGTTCTAAAATTCCTTTAAGAAATGGCAATGTATGAGATAGCTGGTCTAGTTGAGTCAAGCCTTGCACAAATGTAACTGGAACAAGAAACACAAACATAAAAACAACAGCACCTAGAAGAATTGCTATTCTACGAAGCCACAGTTGTTTGTACGGTATGGAGAGGTTTGACCAGTAAACATCATGTGGTTCTGGAGCTAGTTGTGTCACCCATAACATGGGATTTGATGATTGAAGAACTTGTGAAGCAAGCACTGCAGCGTAGCGAGTCCTGAAGAAAACAAAAGCAGCAGGACATTCCTGTATAAAAGGCCAAAATCACATAGGATATTAGTATTACATGGCCATTTCCATCGAAGTTTTAAAAGTTCGTGATCAATATTCTCTTTCAAACATCAACACCCACATGATGGCAACGGGAAATGATAAGAACAATACCACATAGGGAGAAAGTCTCCATAAAGAAATAAAGAAACAAAGTGTTGAGTCGCTTGTTCCAAGATTTTCAACCTTTTCTGTTTGAGTTGGTTGCAACCCATCAACGCTGGTTTTACTCTTAATACTGTCTGCTTCATTTTTAAGCATCTTAAACGAATGCGTAGTTCCTCCACAAAGACAACATGGCATAGAAATCTGTTTACACGATGGATCAATGGTTTTTATCATTCTGTACATCTTCTCTGCATCCTTCTGCAAAGACAGCGTTGTTAGAGAATATACTTAGAACTTGTCACAGATTATAAAACAAACAGGACATTGGGTCCGTGTACAGCAGAGTAGATAAAAACATAGAAAAGGTGAAATGCAAGTTCATGAATGAGAAAAACCAATGAAATTGAGAAATTGAAAATTTCAACTTAATGTAATGCACTAGCATCAGCAAACCAAGTCCTATCCTCTTTTTTTAAAAAAATAAATAAAGAATAATAGTATGGTAACTAGTAACAAATCACAACTGTATAATAACATTGACTAAAGTCAATGATTTAAAGACTTAAAACATGATCTCAAAATCAAATTAGAAAAAATCAAGATTATTCCTTAGACATAGCATGCATTGGACCCACTATCTTTTACTACTACTTAAGGCTCTCGTATCATGTGTTAAGTTGTGAATTCCATCAAAGAAACCATTTTGTCTGGTCTATAGAACACAAAGATTAAAAAGGAAAAGGAAAGCAAACATTTTCTGTTTATCAACACTAAGTTCATCCACCACAGATGAATACTAAATTCAATCTAAAGACATAACCAGCTAAGATAAAAAATATACCTTAGAAAATTTCAAAATTAAAGCCTTTTCGAATAGCAAAATTCATGTAAACTATGTCACTAATAAAAGTCACTAAAGATAGATGAGTACCATTAATTTATCAACTGTACCAGCCTGATATACCATCTGGTGGGACAAATAGCTTGCTGGATAATAAGTTGAAAAGAACTTTTCCACTGAATCACTGTATGAATGATCCCGAGACCATGGGATGCCACGGACTAGAACTGTGAAATGACTTGGATTTGGAGGAGATCCAGTAATATGTGCTAGCCTCATTTTAGTGATACTTTTATACTCCTAGAGCAAACATTAATCTTTAATGAATGCTAGAAGAAATTTAAGAATGCATCAATACAGTTCAAAATATAATGGAGTAAACAATGCTTTTTTGTTTGTATATCCTTACAAAGTAAAGTAGAACACAAGCTGAGCTGGATATGACGTATAACGCAAGACAATGGGTCCAAAGCCTGGAAAATTTTAAGACAAAAAGAAAAACATCAATGATTAGCTTGCTTTTCTCCAAGCAGCCAAGAGTTGATGAAACAGAAAATTTTAAAATTCAGTTTTTTTGTACTTCAAATCAATTCTTGATTAGAACTCTCCTAGGAATCTTATAAAAGTGTCAAAAAAAAAAAAAGACTTGAATTCTTCTTCTTGGTTGCATGAGCTATTACCCTAAAGTAGAATTCTACAGGACATCCCAAAACCAAAAGTGGGACAGAACAAGTCTAAAACTGGTCATGACATTAATGGCTTGACAAGCCAGCCTCCAGATAACATTACACTTTTCAAAAGAACTAAAGCAGCTATCTCATCATAAAATGGGTCCAACAGAACATACCACTGTGAACCTTCTTTTACATTTCCAATTGTAAATACATCCAGTGATTCTGCATGGATTTGCTTGTGCTGCATTTCTTCTTGTCCATAATAATTTATTGGAAGCACTAGAAAAATGCAAATCATAGCAGCAATGGTGAATACCCGAATACTGTAAAGAACAGGAGGAAAATAGCAGTGTAGTCAGTAAACCCGCAAAAGAAAAAGCAGACACTAACCAAAGATAATTGAAATACTAAAGCACTTCAAATAGTTTTGAATAAAATTGCAAGCCTAGAGCTCAGGAGAAACTTAGAAATAAAAATTTCTCCAAGAAAATTGGAAGACTTCAAAAGTTGCTACATGGGGAGACTTAATCACCTGAAAACAACTATTCTCATGAAAACTACAGCATCCACACCTCCGACAGCCAATATTTCTTCATCAGTTGCTTGATAGGCCCTCACGACCCAACTTGCAGAGGGCACTAATCTTTCAAAGCAGAAAGGATCAGTCGTACTCGTACTTGAACGCCTTACCGGCTCCGAAACAAGCCTCCGGGCAAAATACACACTTGCATTGCTGGGTTGTTTCCTCAGTATGGAATACAATGACAGAAGCACAACACATATAGCTATATTGATTCCGGCAGAAGTTAAAAGAGCACCAACCTCCATCCCACTCCTCTATACCCTTTATTCAAGCTTTAAAAATCCAACAAAGCAAGGACTTAGCCGCAGGGCATCATATTACTTCCAATTTGCTCAAAACAGAGGAATGTTTTTTATGATAATGGCACTGCATAAAGAAGTTTGGCTCAATTTATACAGAAGCAAGGGCTGCGAAACTGATTTAAGAATTGTCATGGTTCAGAAACCAAAATTTTAACAAAATTTATGGTTGATCATATGTCGAAACAAAACCTTCAAAGGAAAACAGGCGAAATGAAAAGCATCACCAAATTTCAAAAAATAAATAAAAACCCTAAATAACAATGTCTTAAGGCTAATTTCCTTTCTAGTAATATTAAGCTACCAAAAATTCTAAAGCTGTTGATGCCTGATGAAATTTCAAACTCTTTTTCTCTCTTTTTCTTTTATTCTTTTCTATCGTTCCAAACATATATGTACGAATATAAAAGATTAAACAAACACCAACAATTTTCCCTGAAAGATTATGCATAACTATAAGTCACAAACATTAAATTTAAAATAACAAAATGCACCCAACAATTCATCCAATGAGGAAATTCAAACAAAATTACAAAACCGAAAAAAAAAAATAATTAAAAGAAAGTACCTGTGCAAATATCAGAGAAAAGAAAATAGAGCGCAAGAACAGATTCCCAAACGCAGAGAGATTCTGAAGCAAAATGATTCGCTGAAAAAGTTAAGAAACACCAAAAACAGCAAAATGTTGAGCCTGTTAATTGCTTGTATGCCAAACGCCTGGCTTTTGCTTCATGGGAAAAAAATCTACCAATTTGTAAAGAAAGAAATCAAGAACCCTAATTTAGAAAAAAAATTAGAAAC
The DNA here is from genome assembly GCA_031772115.1 of Heritiera littoralis. Lineage (NCBI taxonomy): Eukaryota > Viridiplantae > Streptophyta > Magnoliopsida > Malvales > Malvaceae > Heritiera > Heritiera littoralis. The sequence goes on from JAPDPK010000001.1 coordinate 20,464,806, forward strand.
ATTGAAATATGAATTTATTGAAAACATTCTTACAGTAATTAAACGTTTTTCAATTTTTATGTGAGAAAAGATTCCTCGTTTAAATGATTAATTAAAATTAATGCGGAAAAAAAAAAGATATCATTTCTCTTACAGCGATAGCAACGGAAGCGCCACGTGGCGGGAAATAAGGGAACGGTATGAAAATGTAAGATCCTGATAGTCTAGTACAACCGCCTTAACTGTCTCTGTGAATCTTGAACTCACAGTTTTTTTGTTGCTGGCGCCAGTTTTTGGGTTTTTGTTACGTGCATCGCGACCTAATTTTTTAAAGTGGAGTCGAGGTCGGTGACGAATGAGTGTTGACTTGTTGACTTTTGGTAGGAGGATTTGTCATCATTTTTAATTTTTTATTTATTTCAATTAAATCACACCAATAATTTTTTTTAAATATCCGATACATTACATTGTCATTAATCATTATCATTTCTTTGACACGTAATTATCGACTTAATTAGACAAATTTTTCATGTCAACTTTCATAAATGAAAAAATACCATCAACAAACTTTATATCAATTAATACATTGGATGTATCCACTAATATCTTGATTCATGACTGGTGGACATGTATTCCACGTGAAGCCTTTTTTATTTAATATTTTAGATTTAAATTTAATTATGCCTAACTTGTACATCAATTTTATATTCAATTTTTTGTTCTGGTTAGGTCATATTAAACTTTAGACTTTATTTTATATCCATTTTATAATTTTTTATTTAACAAAATTAATGCATGGCATTATTCTGTTAACTAGTTATAACTTTATAGGCTAAAATATTAAAAAAAAGCCATTGAACTTTATCATTTTATTTAAATAAGCCCTTATACTTTTATTGTGTTCAGATAAGCCATTAAGTTTTAATTTGTATTTAAGTAAGCCTTTATTTCAAATAAAAGATTACATGTGAGTAAAAATTGATCTAAATCGATTTAACTTATTAAAATTTGATTAATTTGGTTCAGTTAAGTCAATTTTGAGTTCCAGTCAGTTTTTTATATTGGTTTATTTGATCACGTTGGTATCTAAAATTACGAATCAAACTAACTAAACTAATCGATATTTTTAAATATATTATATAATATAAATAATTAAATATTACATAATATTATATATAATCAATTTTTAATGCAAGAAGTCGGATTTTAAAACCCACTAGAAAAATCAATCAATTGCTCACTTTTATAAAAAACTGATTTACGTTAAAAGTTCATTTAGGGGCAAAACAAAGGTTAAACGCTTATTTGAATACTTAAATTAAAGTTTAAGGACTTACTTGAATACAAATTAAAATTTAGGAGCTTTTTTGATTACAATAAAAATTTAAGGGCTTACTTAAACAAAATGATAAAATTCAAGAGCTTTTATAATATTTTAGCAAACTTTTTTTGGCTTAATAGCCAAATAAACCCTCAACCTTTAGCTTAAAATGGAATTCAGCCCTCAACGTTTTATCGCATGAAATTCAGTCCATAAACTTTTATTTCAGTGGAAATAAACCCTCAACCTTTTACAATTATACAATTAAGTCAAAATCTGTTAAATGACGCAAACTGTCGTTAGTTTTGCATACGTGGCAGCTGACGTGGATAGCTTAGTTAGCTGTCACGTGGCATGCCACGTAGGCAAAACTAACGATAGTTAGTTAATTTAACAAATTTGGTCTATTTCCACTGAAATAAAAGTTTATGGACTGAATTTCATGCGATAAAACGTCAAGGGCAGAATTCTATTTTGAGCTAAAGGTTGAGGGTTTATTTGGCTATTAAACCTTTTTTTTTTTCCTATCTATATCAATTAAAATATTGAAGCATGGGCCCAAAGGGATACATGTGAGTCCAATAATTGGTTGGGCTTGTTAATATGCGTAGCCAAATGGGATTGACTTGATTTGTTAGTCATGTTTGACACATTTATTTTAAAAAAACTGTTTTTCACATGTAAAAAGCAATTTGTCCAAGGGCCCATTGGTTTCTATTTATCCATATAAAGAGTTTTTTTTTTTTTAAATCAAGTAATTTATTTAAAAAAATAGGAAAAGAGTATAAGTTATGTTTGACACAGTTATTTACAGAAAAAATATTTTAAATAAATCACTTGATTTAAAAAAAAAATTAAAGATTTTTTCTTTCTATGGAAATTGGAAACTTAAAAAGTATATTTATTTCTACTTTTTTCATAACTGGGAGTAAAAGTTGAGATTGTTTAAATTCAAAGTTCAAACTCTACAATATATTACAATTTTTTCTTAACCACTTAATCGAGTGATGTTGATTAGAGTTTCTTTTTTTATACATTAACAGTGATTTCTTTTAATATTATGAGCGAAATTAAAAGACTTCCACATGTCTCGTTTATTAATTATTTTTTTTATATTTTAATATTATAAGAAATACGTAAGTTATGGATAAAATCTAAAAACTTGACTATAAGTATGAAATAAATTCTCATCTATCCATTTCACCAACATTTTTCTCCTATAAACATTGGTCTTATTTGGATGCGGTGGAATCTTTCGTGAAAGGCCAAAATAAAAATCACAAAAAGATAAAAAAAATGAGTAAAATTATTTTTACACCCTTTGATTTTAATTTTTTTATTATTTTATTAAAAAACTTACGGTGATAATTTCATTTTTTTCAATCTCATTGAAATTAATTGTATTATCCATCCAAACTAGCGCATTGTTAGGTTGAAAAAGAGTGAGATTTGGAAAAGCAAAATATCCCAAGGGAGGGCCCATTGCTTTCTATTTATCCTAGGTGCAATATTGCGAGACTAGTATTGCCGTGTATCATCTCAACTTTGCATTTTCACTTTTCCCGTACACTAATTTTCTTTTTTTTTTTTTTTCAAGTTCGAATCATATAGTATTCTTCATTATCCTTGGCTTGTATCAACGACAAGGAAATGGGGCCTATGACATTATGCAGCAACAGCAACAAAGTCACAATTCGCATTATTCACGGTACTCATCATTAAACTCTTTTATAAGTTTAAAGTTTTACGTAAAAACCTCCGAAAGAGTTGTTGCTGTTGATTAAATCTAACAATTTTAAATATATATAGTAATATAACACAAGAATAATATGAATAAAAGTAACGAAAAAAAACATGAGTTACAATTATATATAATTAATATGACAACTTATAAAATAATTTCACGTTTAACATGTTAAAACACACAAATTTTAATAAATTTTTTTATATTTTATACGATACAAACACAATTTCACATTACATAAATATAATTTTGTACACGGATTATCAGGTGTACTTTCATTCTTAGAAAAGGCAGATTAAACTACTTTATATAAATCATGACAACTTGACTATTGAAATAAGCTAACGCTCTTGTTCATCACGATCAGAAGAGGATAATTTGCGAGCCCACTTACTCAGCAGTTTCCTGCTTAAACTAGACATATTTTGATGGTAACTGATCATCTTGCCAATTCCACCACAGTTCGAGTGTTCGACGAAATCCTTGATTCGTCGCATTGCAACTTGAAGTGTTCCTTGGGACGTGTTCGCAAAGCAAACTCTGAACCAGCCTGGTTCAGTGCAATGGCAAGATGCACCGGGAGTGATATTCAACCCAACCTCGTAGAGAATTTTCTTCCACAGCTCTGATTCTGCTTGGAATGTGTTGAAAGACAGGAGATGCCTCATGTCAACCCAGCAAAACAAGCCTGCAGTGCCTTTCAGGCATTTTATTCCGGACTTTCTAAGGCCCGAAACCAGCATTTCTTTCCTCATCTTCAGCCTCTTCTGGTTCTCCTTCCTGTATTTGCTTGTGAATTTCTTGTTTGCAAGCATGTTAGAAAGTAGGTACTGAGTTTGGGATGAAACGAGTCCGAAGCTCGACATTTTAGTTGCTGCACTAACAACTGTTTCATTGTTCGAATAAATCATGCCAACACGAAACCCTGGTAAACCGAGATCCTTGGAAAGACTGTAAACGACATGAATGCAGCCCCATGCATCTGTGTTTTCTAGGTTTCTGTCCATTGCGGCTTCCATTATGCTTATGAAACCCGGAGAGTCAAACACTGTTCCAGAAAAAACTTCATCGCTTATGACATGAATATTTTTCGCCATGGCAAAACTAATGAGCTGGTTCAGCTCATCCTTGCTCATTGTTGTGCCGAGCGGGTTAGAAGGATTCGTTATCAAAACCCCTTTAACTTTGAGGTTAAGTTTTTGAGCTCTTTGGTAGGCTTCTTCCAGTGCAAACATGGTGATTTTGAATCCATGTAAGCTCGAGCAATGCACTGGAACAATTTCTACTCCAGTCCTCCATTTAAGATCCCTATCAAACCTGCAACAAAGTATTTACAACTTATCAATATTGAATGCAAAGCATGCATATATATAAGACTAGGAGCTTTTAAACTTACCCAGGGTAGTATGGTGTGGGAAGAAGTATAGCTTCTCCAGGATCCGCCAGGCAAAAGATCAAAGTCTCATTAGCTGAAGTTGCACCAGCAGTAAGAACAAGGTTTTTCGGATCAAATTTAACCTTGTTTCCTCTAATTTTTTCCATGTACTCGATCAGTCCCTACATACAATTGACCACATATATGTTTCCTATCAGCCTCGGGTTGAAATATATACAATGGATGTAGGATTTTATGGTTATCAACGATCAATGCTTGGAAAAGTTACATTTTTGAAAGCAGGTAATCCGTGATAATCCTGGAAGAGAGCAAGTTCCCTGAATACAGATTCTCCATCCTTCTTCAGCCCCATGGCGTCCGGGTTCTTTCTTAGCCATGATTCCACCAGGTCGAAAGAAAGCTGCGAGGAATATTACACATTTGGCTGAGTGCATGGATTATCATTTTCGTAATATATACGCATATAAGAATTGAGTGTAATTTAGGAAGGCACATTCAATTTAGCTTTTGTTGCCTTTTCTAATTGTTCTAGAAAGCCTCTATGGTTTTGTCACATCGGCTATCACACGACAAAAATAACGTAAAACTTTGATCATGCGAAAAGTAATTAAATTAATTGATCCATGTAAATTTTTTAAAATCTAAACTTTGAAAGTAACATTTTAAAAAATTTACATGGATCAATCAATTTAATTACTTTTCACATGATCAAAGTTAGAGTTCAAAAATGACGAACAAAAAAAACAACCTTAGAGTTTAAAAATCAACATTTATAATCGATTTATTTTTGTATGGTCAGAAGAATTAGGAAAAATAAAAAATAATGAAGAAAAGATTGCTTTTGGATGTACTTTGAAATTAATTACAAGAAATGGTTTGGATAGTAAGAACTTGATGAATCATTGAGGATAATCACCTGATTCTCTGCAAGCCCCATTTGAATGATTCCTGTTGGGTTTTCAACTTCATCAAATGGATTTTTCTCATAAGCTTGCCACCCCAGGAAGTATGAAGAATCTTGTCCATGAGAATTGCAGCTGGCCTTGCTAGACAACATCTTTGGACCACCTCAAGTAGCTTTGCTAGACTTATTTTTTTTTATTGGGTAAAACAGTAGTATTGCTTTTGGGTGTTGAAATCTGTTTGTGAGAAAAAGGTAGGAGGAAAGAGAGAACTGGGTTTTGAAGGTTTTTGGTTTTGAGAGAAGCTGGGAACAATATGGCAATTTATAGGAGGTAGCCAGGTAGGCAATTGGTCTCGACAGTATGAATGTTTGTAAATTGACGGTGCTGATCTTTTGACGGAGAGACACGGTGCCGTTGTTGTTGCACAGCTTTGGATATATGTGGAGGTTCTTTAATCTTGATTTTAATTTCAGGAAATTCTATAACAAGGTCAGAATTTCTTATTTTACATAAATACTTGAATTTAATGTCACTGAGTGTAAAATATGTTAAATGTATAATAAACACATGATAATAAATATAAACATGTCTTGTAACAAAATTATCATATGTTTGTGTATATTTTTTCTTATTTTACTTTTATTCTTATGTATTTATAATTCTTTTACCAATTTTATGCATAATAACACTGAATTTTATGCTCAATTACGAGTATTTACATTGATCTTACAGTAAAGTCAAAAATTTTGATACTACTTTACATGTTACTATAGAAAAGTAGTGAAGGTACGTAGTATACCAACATTCCTGTATCTATTTCATATATACTATTTCAAGTTGAAAGATCGAGATGAAGTATTGGGCTCCATTTCAATAAGTGGAAGCTACTAATTTTCTTGAGAAATCTAAATTCAAATTGCCAATTATTCAATTCACGACGATTATCAATTCATAAATGATTTCACAAAATCTTGAGATTGATCCCATCTAGCTATCTTTTTTTTATGTAAACCACAAGTATTTTCATTTATGTTAATAATTTAAAATTAATTTTGTTCGAAATTTCATCACAGTTGTTCAAAATCATTTTCTACATCCACATCCGCCGTGAAAAAGTTAAATGTGTTTTTATAATGGTGATGTAATACTTCGTCGAGTTAGCTTTTAGAGCTGAGAATATCTAATAATATTCAATGGTTATATCAAGGTTCAAGTTTTCAACATCTTTTTGTACGCCAAGCACAAAAAATTGAAGATCAAAGTTGTGAAAGAAAAAATTGTTAAAATTTCTTTAGATTGGTTATGAAAAAAAGTTATGTATTTATAAATGTAAAGAAAAACTTTATCCTAACCCTAAATTAGTTTTTGAGATTAAAAAAAAGCTTAATAACACCTAAGTGTCAGTGGATGATATCTTTAAATGATAAAAGATTTAAGTCCCATGTCGCATATATACGAGGCAATGGCAGTATGGCACCCTGATTATCAAAGTGCTAGCCAAACCATCAAGAATTTAGATACTCCATGGACCACCATGGTGGATCATCAGAGCCACGTTGTATTGTACAGAGTTGAAGGGAAAAAGAACTGACGATTGGCTGATATTCCAGGTGGCGAAATCTAGACATGGGAGAATTGTGGTCCAGGGATCACCCGATTGCTAACGTTGGAAAAAATAAACAAAAATCCCTACAAAGTGCCGAGTTCGGACCAGGACTGTGTCCTTGGTCCACTTGATACTCTCAACCCAAACTCTGTCGGCCATCTTCTCTGTCTCCCTCCACCGAATTCTAATTTATTTACTATCTAGTTAACTATGGCGGAAACAGAATTTACCTGATCTTGTTTGCACCCAATCACTTGGTTCCAATAATGTGAGTACTGTTTTGGATCATAATCATGACCCTCAGGTTAAATTATATATAATATGATGTCCTTATTACTCCAATATAATTAAACTTATGAAAAATTAATTTGAATGAATGGTACAATTGATTTTAATGACATTAAAAAATAAAATAATTATTATATATATATATTTTTTTTAATAAAATAATAAATAAAAAAGAAAGTATGAAATGATAGTTTTAATTTTTAAATTTTTCGTCTTTTTTTCATTCAACCGCATTGGAACTATCACGCCACAGCTGGTCGAAGATTCAAATTAAGCCGAAATCAAATAAGATTTAACCCATGTAATACTTATGCAAAAGTAATACAAATGTAAATAATATAAAAGTTCAATATATAAGTCTATTTTAAAACTCAGTTTCTTTAATTAAGGTGCTTCATCTTCCTTTTTTTATTAATGAAAGGGACTAAATACATTTCTCAGTTTACTCTCTACCCTTCAAATGTAAGAAAGTGAGTGTAGTGGGATGTATGTATATATAAAGAAAATAAAAAGAAGAGTGCATTTAAAAACTTTCTTTGTTAATATGTTTCAGAAAATTAAAAAATATATATAGTGCGGCCGTAAAGGTAACAAAACTAAAAATGAAACATCGGAATAGTTCTTTTTACATGGGATTAAGGTTTCGACCAAAAAAAAGGCTTGGGTAATGAAATGATGTGCCAAAAACAGGTAATTTTTTCCTATTATTATCAATGTATATGATTTTGTTGGGGTTTTCAAATCCGTTGTGAAAAAGATTCGACGTGTATTTATAAGTGTGAGAAAAATTTTCATTTATTAAGCTAGTTTTTGAGTTGAAAAGATCTAATGCTCAAGACGCGAAAGAAAAGATTGTTAGAATTCTCATAGTGTAAGAAAAAATCTCACCTTTGAAGCCACTCGACAGAATTTCTTCCTATCAATTTTCAATAACAAATGGTTTCGTCGGGATTAAATGGTTTCTATCAACATCTTTCCTAGCGAAAATTTATGTGATGAAAAACAGGTGCAGATGATGCTATGGCCAAGCCATGTTAATAACCAAAACAAACGCAGTTTCTTCTAATTTCTTCTGTATAATTGCTATAGTTAGAGGCTCTAACTCCGGCCCTGCAGCTTCAGAAATTTTTGGATAGCTATCACAATGAGCTAATCTGAAAATGGTAATCCGAAAATGAGACCCTAACGCGGTTTTGCGAACGCAGTTCGAAGCTTCATATTTCCAAATTATTTGGGCAAGTTGGAATTTTTGACTAATTGGTTATCTTGTTTTAGATTAACGATAAATTAGGATTCTTTGGTTTGGTGGGTCAAAACTCAAAACCATAATCACACTTGGGAAAGCTTGAATCTTTGCAATGTGCATCTGTTTATACCATCTCAATTGAAACCGACTCTGGCAGAACCTGTCCATTCAGACAAAAGAATGGAGTAATTATGTGTATCTTTTTGAAAAAAACGCCACCATTGGACTAATGGACTGTATGCTCTTTTATAGGCACTATGGCCTGGGCCAATGTTACACTTTCACTATGCATTTTATAAGCAAGTGGGGCACCATTTTCTTGACTTTGTTAGGTATTGCAGTAACAGGACTTGGAGTAGCTATATTATTTCATTTTCTTTTTAAATTAGAATCTTGTTTTTTCTGTGAAACCAAACGCTTGGCAATGAAAGTTGGGAATCGTGGAATTTGGATGGATAAAGTGTAGACTATACGCACTTATCGGCTTAAAGTTCGATGGAACCCAAGCATCTGCAAACCATGAAAATCTGGATAAGAAAGCACCTATCTGCACCCTGAAACAACCACTAACAATGGATCAACATCTCAGTTTTTTGATGTCTTTTCATGGTTCCAGTACCATTATTGCTTGATCAGTAAAAGGCCGATGGCCCCTTTTGTGGATAAAGAAGAGTCTGAGAAAATGCCACCTGTTTTCCAACAGAAAATGCCATTGCAGTGGATTACTGCTAATGAACTCTTTAAATGAGCTTTACTTGCATAAATCTACAAGGGTTTCAATGTGCAGAAGAAAAAGGTGTAAATGTGTAATAATTGGCACGAAGCACGTGGGTTTGTAGTGGAAGAAGGCTTATTTCATCATGAGGAAACCCTGAGTCTTCTGTTTCTGTAGCTAAACACTTGAAAGAAAACGAAATTTCTGTAAAGTTCATGGGACCCAGAACGACCCTAGTCTACTGTGGAATTTGTGGCAGCCAACACGAAGCCCATTAGGTTTTGCCTCATGTGTCACGCACCAGTGCACCACTGCCTCACTGACATAGCCATGGACCATTTGCCGCCTTCTTCAGACCCTCAATAACGTGCATCATTCATTTCTGCAGGCTGCTGAAACCTGAAAGTTACATCTACCAAACTGATAGATTTGAGTTATTAACAGATATGGAATGATTTTGCTTCATCTGTAACTTAATTGTAGAAATTTCCAATTTTTCCAGGACTGACTTTACTGGAGAAGGCTAAGCCAATTCTGACACGTATACTGTACTTAGCTTGCAACCCTTTGAAAATTTGAACATATATACATTAATGGATGGAACCATGGAAGTCTCTCACTGTCTTCCAAGTTTCTTCCACACTGTATACTTTCACTCCTTGGAAAATAAAATAAACGTGAAGATGTACCCCTAAAATTTTTTCTGCGATCTGGCTGTAAGAAAATTTGAAAATCCGTTGTTTTTATGTTCAAAAAAAGATCTGGATCATAGCCACAGAGTCAAAAATGGTAGGATAGTTCATTAAGATAGCAGCATTTTGAGCAGTAGTAATTGACAGAACTATGCTGGGTTTTCCCGAGAAGCAAACTCTGATTCAAGCATGCACCACCATGAATTATCATATTTATCATGAGATTATCTTACAAATGGTGATAATTTTTTCTTGACCCACCATTGTACAAACTGATTAATACTTTCTAAGAACAGACAGATAATCAAAATTCTTGAGTCGTGAGTCAGCATAGATGCAGCATTGTAGGCTTGATAGACTGAGAAAGCTCACGAGCTAGCCCCCGGCCACCGCCACTGGTTATAGGGCGGAAATTTGGGTTAGAACGATGAAGAAGTATAGTCAATATTTAACTGCTATATTTCCATTATACGCTTTGAATGAATCTTTCAATTTTGAAATCAGAGATTTTTTAACAAAGGTTTTCTTGCTAGACAACAGAAACATAATTATTGCAACGTGGATTGGTTTTCCTTGGTCGTCTTTTCAGAAACCCGTGTGGGAGTTAATTGGTCTACATGTTTAAAGTTGATAAGAAATCTGATTGTTCACAATACAGGCTTTGTTAATGTACGCAATTAATGTAAAGAATGCTAATTAAAGTTGGACTAAGTCTCTGTATTAACACCATCTCTTTAAACATTTTACATGACGTTGTTATGTCTTCTACACACGATGTCTTTAAACATTATATATCAATGTCACGGGAAATTCTATCCTAAGGTCAAAATTTTTATTTTACTATAAAATTAGCGTGAACACACATAATAAAATAATAAGCATAAATTTAGTATTAATAGGTGTAAAATATATTAGAAAATCATAAACATATGAGAATAAAAATAAAATTAGTATAAGAGGACATAAACACATGAGAATTTTACTACAAGATGTGTTTACATTTATCATATTGTGTTTCTGATACTTTTAACATATACTACGCCTATTGATTTGACACTAATGCTCTTTTTGATTCACTGAAAATGATTTTTAGAAAATATTTACATTTTCTGAAAAACTAAACATTTTCATTGTTTGTATAAGTCAATAAAAAAATATTTTTTGTTACTTGGTTGTATTTTGAAATTCTGTTTTCTTTTTCAAATGATATTAATGTAACTAATAAAATATTTTAAAATTATTAATTATTTTTTGTTAATTTATTAATATTAAAAATAATAATATTTTGAAAATAATATTTAATATTAAAATATTTATTATTAAATATTTTAAAAATCTATTTATTATTACTTATATTAATATTTTTAAAATTTGAAGTAATATTACTATTTTAATATATATAAATTATTAATAATATATTAATATTTATTTTTGAAATATTAAAAATATTTATACTATTAAAATAATTATATTTTATGCTGAAAGTATTTATTATTAAAATATTAATCTAAAACTATTTGTTAATAAATATAGAAAAAATATATCTTAAATCAAAATATTAATAAATTATTAAAAATATTAATTATTAAAATAATAAATATTTTTATTAAATTAGTAATTATTATTTATTATCAAAATAATTATATAATGTTTTTTATTATTGAAATATTAAAAATATTTAAGATTAATAATATACAAAATCAAATATTTAAACTTAAAATATTAACAGGTTTTTAATGTTAATATTTTAATATTTAAAATTTTTAATCTAATTAAATAAAAATAATTTTATTAATATAATAATATTTTATGTAGGGTTAAATTAAATTAAATTTTAAAAAATCATGGTCTAATTAACTTGAGTAGAATTATACTTATGAGCTGGATAAATAATCTTATACATAGATAGCTATTTTTAGAAATATATTTTTCTCTTTTCAAAAGCGTAAGACAATTTTCAAAAAAATTGTCTAATTTTTCATTGACTAGAAAGTCATTTTTTCTTAATCAATTAATTTTTTACCAACCAAATATAAAAAAATGCAAAAATTATTTTTCGAAAATCTTTTTTAATGAATCAAACAGAACCTAAATTTATTCTTATTATCATGCTCAACAACTTAAGGAATCAATAACGTCTAGAAAACTGACTCTAGTGTTAAAACGTGTCTCAAAATTTCAATTTTGACTTCTCTGACTTTATCTTCTCTTTTATAGGAACCAGTATCTTCAAGACTTACTCACTCAATTCCCAATCTTGAAGATCAATGACTAAGGTACAAAATGATCTTAACAAAAATAATTCTAAGATTTTAATAAGTAGTAATATATATATATATATATATTATATATATATATATATATATATATATATATATTTATAGACACACACACCGCAGAGAAGTGGAATACAAGGATGGTGCCGTGATCCTTTTTACTTGCATCACATGGTAACCGAATTGGTGCGGCAGAACCATGGCCTAAGTGAACTGCTTCTGGTCAACAATGAATACTGTCGTAACGGTTTCGCGCTCGACGATTTTGAAAAAGGCGTTTAAAAACAAAAATGGAGTCGCCACCAATCTTTTTTGACTAGGTGTGATTGGCCACCTGAAAACGTTTATCTTTTCAACAAAATCTCAAAATTAATTAAGTTTTATTAAAAAGATAATCTTTTGGTCTGCGAAACAAAAATTGAGTTCGGAGGTACGGTTACGCGTGGGGAAGGATTAGCACCCCCACGACGCCCGTTAAAAAACGGTACCATAATAACCATATGTTATCCTTTTTGTTTTAATAAAATGATCTTACTTTAATATTTAAAATTAATTCCTTTTTTATTCCAACCTTTTTATTCAAAATCATTTTTTATTTGCAAATTTATTTTGTTTTACTTTATTTTTCGAAAGTAAATGTGAACCTTTTTGTATTGAATAATTAAATCAAATACTCCAATACTTTTGGCAGCATTTGAAATAATTTTCCTCACCTAAGATTTCCTAAGAATCACTACTTGTGACTTCTATAGAATCTCATCCTCGAAAATTCACACTTGCTTCGAAAATTATTATGAATGCACATGATGCAAACAAATAAAAATGATGCAAATGAATTTTTAATTTCAAATTTCATTATTTATTTGTTTATTTATTTATATTTCTTTGTTTTTTTAAAAAAACTTATTCATTTTCTTTTTATAAAAATTTAAATTATTGAAAAATCATACTAAATACCTCAATACTTTTGACAATATTTAGTAGACTCTTCTCACCTAGGGATCAGTTAAGGAATCACTACTTGTGACTTCCATAACGTCCCATCATCGGAATTTTATTTAATTTTAATTTTATTATTAATTTTGAAAATTCAATTTTATTTTCAAAAATTTAAATTATTGAAAAATCATACTAAATACCTCAATACTTTTGACAATATTTAGCAGACTCTTCTCACCTAGGGATCAGTTAAGGAATCACTACTTGTGACTTCCATAACATCCCATCATCGGACAATTATTCAATTAAATTTTAATTTTATTATTAGTTTCCTTTTTGGATTTTCTTTTAAAAACTTATTTTTTTATTTTTTATTTTTTTTAAATTTAAATTATTGAAAAATCATACTAAATATTCCAATACTTTTGGCAACATCTAGTACGACTCCTCTCACCTAGGGATCAGCTAGGAATCACTACTTGTGACTTCCGTAGCATCCCATCATAGGACCTTATTATTTATTATTAAGTTTCATTATTTTTAAACACATTTTCTAATCAATAATAATAATTAATGAAAATACAAATAAAAGAAAATTTTCAAAACTTTTATTTTGTAGCATGCATTAATAATAATAATAATAATAATAATAATAATAATAATAATAATAATAATAATAATAATAATAACGACACAACAACAATAATAATAATAATAAATAATAATAATAAATAGTAATAGAACACAAATAATAATAATAATTATAATATTATGATTTAAATTTTTTTAGTTTTTTACTTTTAGTTTTTTAATTTTTTATTTTTAATTTTCTAATTAAAATTTTCTCTTTTTTCTTTTTTTTACAAAATAAATAAACACTAAATAAATAAATAAATAAACAAAAAACAAAAAAAAATAATTACCAAAATGGATTTGGGCTAAGAGCCCAAAGAAAACCCTTCAATGGCCCAAGAATATGGCCCAAACGAGTGGGCCGGATCGGGTCGGTCAGGCCTGGGCGTGCGGGCTGGAGCCGGGTCGGACGCGATCGGGTTGGGTCGGATGCTGGAGCGGCGCGCGGATCTTCTTCCTGGGTCAGGTGCGCGGATCCCGGGTCGCGCGCGGGTCACCAGCCCTCTTCTATAAAAACCTCCCTTTTTTTTTCTTTCTTCATTTTTTCATTCTATCCCCCAAAAAAAGTCAGAGCTCTCTAAGCTCCCCCGGCCAGGATTTCCGGCAGCCGCCGGACCGCCATCCTCCGCCGCCTAGCTCGCCGCCGGCCACCTTCGCCGGTGGCCAAAAATAAAAAGGCAACCCTTTTCCGAAAGCTTTCAACCTCCTAAGTCTAAATCCGGCCACTGTTTCACAAAAAAAACTCTCTAACCACCTAGATCTGACCTCCACCGAAAGCCCTTTCCCCTTTTTTGCGTTTTGTTTTTGTTGGGTTTTTTTGTTTTTTTTTTTTTGGATCTGGTTTTGGTTTGTTGTTGCTTTTCTTGCAGGTTTCGGGATGGTTAGGCTTGGGTTTTGGTTCTGGAATCTAGTTGTGTGTGTGCGTGTGCTTGGTGGTTCACGGTTGTTGGGGTTGTTGGGGTTGTTTCGCCCGGTGATAGTGATGATGTCTCGGTGGTGGCTCGGTGATAGTGATGATGTCTCGGTGGTGGCTGGCTTGGCTACCAGAGGTCTCGGGTTGTGGGGATGAAATTGAAGCTTGGGCTCTCCTCCCTCGTCTGGGGGTTCCAGATGGGGTTTTTAGAGGGGTCTCGGGTAGTGGTTGAGATGGGATGGGTGATAGAGCTTATGGACAACCTCGGGGGAAGCCATGGCAGGGGTGGCTGGTGGTGGCAGACCTGCCGGTGGCAGGAGCTGGTGGATGGGTGACAGGAGACTGGACAAAAAAACAAAATAAAAATAAAATAAAATAATAAAATAAAAACAATAATAATAATAATAAAAATAATAAATAATAATAATAATAATAATAATAATAATAAAATAAAAACAAAAAATATATAAAAATAAAAATAAATATAATATTAACAATAATAATAATAACAAAAATGGGACAAAATTAGGTGTCAACAGCTGCCCCTCTTTGCTCATTGCTGAGGATCAGGAATAGAGCAAAGACAATAGACACTAATTTTGTCCGGCTTATGACCTAATCTCTTCTTCTTTTTCTTTTTTTTCTTCTTTTTTCTTTTTCTTCTTTCTTTTTTCTTTTTTCTTCTTCTTTTTTGTATGCGCTACTCTTGCAGCAGAGGCGATGAAACTTTAAATTTAAATCATCCATTTTTGTTTGTTTTTTTTTTAAATGTGCTCCTCTTGCAGCAGAGGCGATGAAACTTTAAATTTCTTTTTGTTTTGTTTGTTTTTTTTTTTCGAGAAAGCTCCTCTTGCAGCAGAGGCAATGAAACTTAAAATGTTGTTTTTCTTTCGAAATGCGCTCCCCTTGCAACAGAGGCGATGAAACTTTAAATTCCTTTCTGAAAATCATCCATTTTTTTTTTGTTTTTTTTTTTGTAGCAGAGGCATGAAACTTTAAATTTCTTTTTTTGTTTTGTTTGTTTTTTTTTGTCTTTTTAGCGATGAAACTCCTAGAAAGCTCCTATTGCAGCAGAGGCAATGAAACTTAAAATGTTGTTTTTCTTTCGAAATGCGCTCCCCTTGCAACAGAGGCGATGAAACTTTAAATTCCTTTCTGAAAATGTGCTCCTTTTGCAACAGAGGCAATGAAACTTTAAATTCCTTTCTGAAAATGTGCTCCTCTTGCAGCAGAGGCAATGAAACTTTAAAAATTTTGCCCGGAGGACTTAAAGTTTGTGCCCGGAGGTCTTAGAATTATGCCCGGAGGTCTTAGAATTATGCCCGGAGGACTTAAATGCTTTTCTGGAAAGTGCTCCTCTTACAGCAGAGGCATTGAAACTTTAAAAATTTTGCCCGGAGGACTTGAGATTTGTGCCCGGAGGACTTATGATTTGTGCCCGGAGGACTTATGATTTTTTTTCCTGGAAAGTGCTCCTCTTACAGCAGAGGCATTGAAACTTTAAAAATTTTGCCCGGAGGACTTGAGATTTATGCCCGGAGGTCTTAGAATTATGCCCGGAGGACTTAAATGTTTTTTCTGGAAAGTGCTCCTCTTACAACAGAGGCATTGAAACTTTAAAAATTTTGCCCTGAGGACTTGAGATTTGTGCCCGGAGGACTTATGATTTGTGCCCGGAGGACTTATGATTTTTTTCTCGAGAGTGCTCCTTTTACAGCAGAGGCATTGAAACTTTAAAAATTTTGCCCGGAGGACTTGAGATTTATGCCCGGAGGTCTTAGAATTATGCCCGGAGGACTTAAATGCTTTTTCTGGAAAGTGCTCCTCTTACAACAGAGGCATTGAAACTTTAAAAATTTTGCCCGGAGGACTTGAGATTTGTGCCCGGAGGACTTATGATTTGTGCCCGGAGGACTTATGATTTTTTTTTCTGGAAAGTGCTCCTCTTACAGCAGAGGTGATGAAACTTTAAAAATTTTGCCCGGAGGACTTGGAATTTGTGCCCGGAGGACTTGAGATTTGTGCCCGGAGGACTTATAATTTTTCTGAAAAGAGCTCCTCTTGCAGCAGAGGCGATGAAACTTTAAATTTCCTTTCTTTTTTTTCTCTTTTTTTTTTTCGAGAAAGCTCCTCTTGCAGCAGAGGCAATGAAACTTTAAATTCCTTTGTGAAAATGTGCTCCTCTTGCAGCAGAGGCAATGAAACTTTAAAAATTTTTTGAAAAGTGCTCCTCTTGCAGCAGAGGCGATGAAACTTTAAATTCTTTTCCCCTTTTTTTTTCTTTCTTTCTTTTCTTTCTCTTTTTTTTTCTTTTCTTTCTCTTCTTTTCTCTTTTTCTCTTCTTTCTTTCTCTTCCCTTTTCTCTCTTCTTTCTTTCTCTTCTCTTCTCTCTTTTCTTTTCTTTTCTTCTCTTTTCTTTCTCTCTTTTTTTTTTCTCTTCTCTTTTCTTTCTCTCTTTTCTTTCTCTCTTTTTCTCTCTACTCTCCTTTTTTTTTTTTAATCTTGGAAAAGGTTGCATAACCTTTAAAATCTAGATTAAATGGTGTTGAGTCTTCAGCTTGAAAAACATGTTTTAATCTCAAAATTTTGTACAAAAACTTTCAATGTTGATACTGTATGATATTGTGTATGTATGCATGTATGCATGACACTTAATCCTGTACATTCTCTAACTTTAGATCTTTTTCCTATCTTGCCAAAGAGGTACATCATTTGCCTTTTTTATCTTCTTTGCCCCCAACATGACCATGAAAGCTCCTTCCTATTTTCCATTTTTGCAGAGTTCTCGCATTCTCATCACAGCCTTTTGACTAATAGCACTAAATTTTCCTCATAATTATTTTTTCAGGAGAAATGAATCTAAATTTCACAAGTGATACCTGATCCTTTTGAAAGATTAGTGATTACTTTTCAAGATGAATGACATAAACCCTATTCGGATCTTTTCAACTAGACAATTGAAAGTTTGGTGGCCATGATGCTCTTTGTTTGGGGCATACTTTGCCATTTATACAAAAAAACAATGATTCCTTACTTAGCTTAAAATAGCTTTCTCAAAATACCACCACTTTTTCTCCATCTTTTTTTTTTGTTTTAAACAAAATTCTGAATGAGAAGAGAAACAAAATATTTACAACTTGGTTTGACAATCTCTTAAATTCTCGAATAATGGTGTTCCACAAATGCCAAGATACGATACGAATGACTGAGGTCTTTCCTGTTCAAGGAGAGTATTTACAAGAAGAAAGGTTCAAACTTTTTCAAAAAAATGTCAGCAATCAAATGACATCAAAATCTTTGGATATTTGGAGGGTCTCTCAAGGTTTGTTAATTCTTTTTCCACATTTTCAGTTCATGTCACTACTTGACTTGGTTGCATGAAAAGTTCATTGTTCGCTCTAGACTGCCCTTTTCGGGTTTTCACCCTAGAGCCTCATTCTTTCTTTTGTTTTCTTTTCTTTTTTCTTTTTCTTTTTTTTTGATTGCTCTACCATGTATTCAAGAATTCAAATTTTATTCAAACCAAAGAAAGGTGAGAATCTTCCAAAGAAGACCTCTTCGATACAAGCATCCCTACTTGATCAAAATGGACTTTTAAGTACGTAATGTAGGCCATGGTTCAGGGTTTTGAAAGAATGGATAAATAGGCCCAAAATGTGTTTGAAGGTGATCAATCCAAGGATCATTTCTTCTCCTATGGTTGTCCATCATTTTCACTCTTCGAAGCACCTTTCTTTTTCCAATTTTCCATGTATCTCTTCTCCTTCTTCTTCTTCCTTTTTCTTTCTTTTTTTTTTCTTCTTTTTTTTTTCAAAACCATATTCATCCTTTGAAGCATCTTTCTTTATGTACTTTCACATGTATCCTTCCTCCTTTCTCTTTCTTTTTTTCTTTTCTTTTTTCATTGATTCATATCCAAGATTTCAAAAACATAGTAAATCTTATTTGATCAAAAACAAAAGTTGAATCATTCATTTTCTTTGAAGAGATATTTTCTGCACATGCCCCCCAGTGTGGAGGGTGATCCTTGGAGGAGGTTTATTACGAAAGAAATTATCAGGCTCAAAAAGGGTAGCAAAAGGATAACGTTTATACTTGTGAATGGAATATGAAAGACGGCCATTCATCATCTCAAATTAAGATGCTTCTATTGAAAAACAATTCTTATGATAAGTTTTTCCTTTGGCATTTGAAATCCTCTGAATATCATGTTTGCATGGTGTCACAATCAATTTCATTTTTCTCTTCTCCTTTTTTCCTTTCTTTTCTTTTTTCCTTTGTTTTTGTTTTTGTTTTTTTTTATTTTTATTTTTCTTGTAATGCAACACTTTAATATGACAGAGCTTGACCTCACACACCACATTGTCATTTGAGGAAAAAGACGATGCGTAACAGTGAAAAATCCTCAACCTCTTTTTTTTTTTCTTTTTGGCTTGCTCCAGATCATGGGCGAAAGGCATCTTGGGAGTACAAGATTGAAGAATTTGGGATTTGTACAAGAATTTAGGCGGAAAGGTATTTCAAAATGATCTTGTCAAGTGTAAAATTACCAATATCAAGAATATTTAGAGATTGTCATTGATTTCCAAATTATTCTCAAAAAGTTTTGCATGTCGGTCATCATTTTTTCTTCTTTTTTTTTCTTTTTTTTTACCATTAACAAAAAAATTCCGTCATGTTCAAATGGGAACAAGTTGGACTTTCAAAATCTTATGCCTCAATTTAGCTTTTTAGCTCTCGACTGACTTAGATTTTATTAAGATGTGATCCAAAAATGATTTAAGACGTTCATCTTTGACCGTAATCACAGATTTTCTTATAATCATTTATCATTATTGTGAAGAAAAGAAACATTCTTGTCACATGCCACTGGAAAATAAATTATGCAAAAGGTTGTGCTCATACAATTGTCACCTAGGCCAACGAGAATGACAAGCATTTTTTCAACAAAATACAGACTTCAAAATCTCAAAATCTCCGTTTTCCTCCAGATTGATCTGCCAAAATGTCATGATTTTACACCAAAGTGGACTTCCATTGTTCCATGAGTTCTTGAGTCAAGATTCCACCATTGATGAGCTCTTCAATCCTTTCCTTCAACTGTCTGCATTTTTCTGTTGCATGCCCAATTGCCCCCATGTGATAGTCACATTTGCTGTTCGAGTCATAGCTCTTGGCCAATGGGTTTGGTGCTGTCCTCAAAGGTATAGGAGCCAAATATTGATTTTTTACCAAAAAAGGCAAAAGATCGGAGATTGGGATTGGGATTTTTCCTTGATTGCTTCTCGATCTTTTTCTGTTGTTTATTGATGGTTGAGGAGGTTGAGCTACTGGCCTGGGTATAAAGATGGGCGCATGAGCAATCGTTGGAGGGTAAGAATTTGCTTGGCATCCTGGTTGTGAGATTGGTGAAAAAGGATAAGAATAATAGGAGGCATTATTCAAGGTTGGACCGTATGATGGGTGAGGCAAATAGTGATGAGATGGAGTGGGATTTTTGAGAAATTGCCCCTCAAATGTCACAGCTTGTACTTCTTCATCCATCCTTTCAAATCTGTTATCAACCAAATCACCTATCTTGATCTTGCCCCTCTTAATTGCATTCTCGATCATCTCTCCGGAGCCTACCATGTCAGCAAAATTCTTAGTAACATTCCCAATCATTCTATCATAATATGGTGCCTAGAGTGTACTAAGAAACAAATTTGCAGTCTCTTTTTCCGTGAGGGGAGGCTGGACCTGAGTGGCAACATTCTTCCATCTCTGGGCATATTCTCTAAAGCCTTCAGTAGCTTTCTTCTCCATGGCTTGCAAAGATAAACGATCTGGGGCTATATCCATAATATGCTTGTATTGGGCGACAAAAGCCCTTGCCAAATCTTCCCATGAGTGAACATCGCCCCTGCCCAATTGTGTATACCACCTAGCAGCAGATCCTTTAAGGCTGTCTTGGAAAACATGGATCAACAGCTTGTCATCATGCACATGCGCTACCATTTTTCTACAGTACATAGTGATATGGGCCTTTGGACAGGTGGTTCCATCATATTTCTCAAATTCTGGAGCTTTAAACTTTAACGGAATGACCACACCAGGTACTAAGCATAATCCGGCAGCATTTAAAGATCCATGAAAATCCATTCCTTCAACGATCCGAAGCCTTTCTTCTATAAGCTCTATCTTTTGCCGAGAATTTGAGCCTACTTCCACTTGTGGCATCGTTTGCTCTTTAGCAACATGAATTGGTTCGAGGGGGTTCATGGTGGGAGTTGCGTGCCCTTGAAACTGACTAGGGTCGACTGCAGACGGTATATTAGGGCACACATAACCCTCAGTGGGCATTGCTTGTGGCTCTTGAGATGATTGGGTTTCTCATGAGCCGTTGTTAATTGGACAAAAAGAATTCTCGGCATTTCGCAACTGATGCCCCTCTTGAGTAGCTAATTCTCCCATTTTTCTATTGTTCAGCTTTTCCCACAAACCTGCCATCTGTAACAATTGCTCTCTCATCTCTTGTTGAGCTTTTTCCATCCTTTCCATTCGACTCGTTTCTGTCCCTTCCATGGTCCAAGACTATCTCCGAAATTTTCCAATGTTCAAGCTATCTTTCCACCGAATCTGTCACAAACTAAAATTAGATGTCATGCTTGCCATGCTAGTATGATGCTTTTATTGTATGGAAATTGTGAAATAAAAAGAAAATTCAACCTTGTTGCTATTTCAGAGTATCACAAGCTGTATACTAAAAAAGCAAAAAGGGAAATTATAAACTGAAAATTGTCATTTGTCCATTCCTTTGTTTTGATCCACTATTTTTCTTTCTCTCTTCTTTTTTTTTTTTTATATTTTTTTCTCTTTTTTCTTTAAGGAAACAGTTATTGTTAGCTTTATTATTTTCTGTCAAAATCATGTTATGCACATATGAATGAAGTGAATGCAAACCTATGAAAAGTTTTGTAGCCACCTCCCTTATATCGAGGACTTTGCATCAATCAGTCCTTTCTCCTTATATGACAAGTCAATTGATCTCCACTTGCTGATGATTCAACATGTAGTCGTTCTGGAAACAACAACTATCCTTAAGAATGAACCAATTTAGCCTCTCCAAAACTTTCAAGCGTCTGCATTATCTTAGCTTGCTTTCCTTTCATCTCTCGTATATCATGTCCAAACTCCTTTCGATTATTCTCCAAAATAGCAAATCTAGCTTCTAATTGATCTCCCATATCTTTGACCTCTTTTATTCCAAAAAGACAAATACTCTCCTTATTATGTTATGTGAATGCATTAATGTAATGAAATATGACATGCTAAAGAATCAAAATTTTCTCTTATTTAAATTCAATGAATGAATTCATTTTTTACTTTAATTCTAGAGTATGATGATTCTTTCTTCTTTTTTTTTCTCTCTTTTCTATTTTTTTTTTGAAAAGAATGGATTTTTTCTCTTCTTTTTTTTTTAAAAAGTTCTTATTTTCACTCCATGACTCATTCTCTTTAACCTCACCTTTTTCTAGATTATTTTTAAAGGATTGTGACAATGAATTTACCTTTTATTTTTATCAAATTTTTTTTATGTAATCTATGCATAACTTTTCAAAAAATAATATATATATATATATATATATATATATATACACACACACACATATAGATATATACACACACACACATTATCATTTCTTTCTTTCAGATAGTATTAGAGAACAAAGAATATTTCCATGTTATTCTCAAAAAGGAAAAAAAACAGATAAAACTTTATTTTCTCTTTTTTCCCTTTTTTTTAAATTGTAAACTTGTAAATTTTATTTTGAAAATGACAAAAAAGAGAAAAAAAACACCTCTTGATTTCTTTTTATTTTTTTATTTCTAAAGGCATGAATTTGAAAAATGTCAGAGTCATGGTATGAAAAAGATAGTAAAAATGTTCCCTCGTGTGTCCTAATTTTGGGATAATTTCTACAAAAATCGGACATGGCTCTAGCTAGGATCGGCTTCTTAGGGCCTTTTACATGCTGGGTTGGGAGATGAATATCTAAAGGTTCTCAAATTATACCTCACTGTCATCCACACTGGACTAGTAAGATGTAATTTGAGTGGGAGTATTTCGCTTGCCATTGCGGAGGTGATTACCTCACGAGAGCAAAGGTACTCTACTCCCTCCTAATAAGGACTGAAGCCGGGTATAAAGCTCATGTGATGCAAATGCAAGTGTAAGTGTGTGCATGAGGGAACACATCAAACTCAAATTAAATTATTATCTCTATCCTAAATGTCTCAACAATTTATTAACAACAAGTATATACAAATATAAAACATAAAATAAATAACATAGAATGCAAATGCAAACAAAATTATTTTCAAAATCCAAGTGAATTAAGTTTAAATATCAATCAAGACTATTAAATTAAAACTTTGGATAACACATGATTAATGAATGGCTTGACCCTCAAAAAGCGTCCCCAGTGGAGTCGCCAAGCTGTCATAACGGCTTCGCGCTCGACGATTTTGAAAAAGGCGTTTAAAAACAAAAATGGGAGTCGCCACCAATCTTTTTTGACTAGGTGTGATTGGCCACCTGAAAACGTTTATCTTTTCAACAAAATCTCAAAATTAATTAAGTTTTATTAAAAAGATAATCTTTTGGTCTGCGAAACAAAAATTGGGTTCGGGGGTACGGTTACGCGTGGGGAAGGATTAGCACCCCCACGACGCCCGTTAAAAAACGGTACCATAATAACCATATGTTATCCTTTTTGTTTTAATAAAATGATCTGACTTTAATATTTAAAATTAATTCCTTTTTTATTCCAACCTTTTTATTCAAAATCATTTTTTATTTGCAAATTTATTTTGTTTTACTTTATTTTTCGAAAGTAAATGTGAACATTTTTGTATTGAATAATTAAATCAAATACTCCAATACTTTTGGCAGTATTTGAAATAATTTTCCTCACCTAGAGATTTCCTAAGAATCACTACTTGTGACTTCTATAGAATCTCATCCTCGGAAAATTCACACTTGCTTCGAAAATTATTATGAATGCACATGATGCAAACAAATAAAAATGATGCAAATGAATTTTTAATTTCAAATTTCATTATTTATTTGTTTATTTATTTATATTTCTTTGTTTTTTTAAAAAAACTTATTCATTTTCTTTTCTATAAAAATTTAAATTATTGAAAAATCATACTAAATACCTCAATACTTTTGACAATATTTAGTAGACTCTTCTCACCTAGGGATCAGTTAAGGAATCACTACTTGTGACTTCCATAACGTCCCATCATCGGAATTTTATTTAATTTTAATTTTATTATTAATTTTGAAAATTCAATTTTATTTTCAAAAATTTAAATTATTGAAAAATCATACTAAATACCTCAATACTTTTGACAATATTTAGCAGACTCTTCTCACCTAGGGATCAGTTAAGGAATCACTACTTGTGACTTTCAAAACATCCCATCATCGGACAATTATTCAATTAAATTTTAATTTTATTATTAGTTTCCTTTTTGGATTTTCTTTTAAAAACTTATTTATTTTTATTTTTTATTTTTTTTAAACATTTAAATTATTGAAAAATCATACTAAATATTCCAATACTTTTTGCAACATCTAGTACGACTCCTCTCACTTAGGGATCAGCTAGGAATCACTACTTGTGACTTCCGTAGCATCCCATCATAGGACCTTATTATTTATTATTAAGTTTCATTATTTTTAAACACATTTTCTAATCAATAATAATAATTAATGAAAATACAAATAAAAGAAAATTTTTCAAAACTTTTATTTTGTAGCATGCATTAATAATAATAATAATAATAATAATAATAATAATAATAATAATAATAATAATAATAATAATAATAATAAAATAACGACACAACAACAACAATAATAATAATAAATAATAATAATAAATAGTAATAGAACACAAATAATAATAATTATAATATTATGATTTAAATTTTTTTAGTTTTTTACTTTTAGTTTTTTAATTTTTTTAATTTTTAATTTTCTAATTAAAATTTTCTCTTTTTTCTTTTTTTTTTTTACAAAATAAATAAACACTAAATAAATAAATAAATAAACAAAAAACAAAAAAAAATAATTACCAAAATGGATTTGGGCTAAGAGCCCAAAGAAAACCCTTCAATGGCCCAAGAATATGGCCCAAACGAGTGGGCCGGATCGGGTCGGTCAGGCCTGGGCATGCGGGTCGCGAGCGGGCTGGAGCCGGGTCGGACGCGATCGGGTTGGGTCGGATGCTGGAGCGGCGCGCGGATCTTCTTCCTGGGTCGGGTGCGCGGATCCTGGGTGGCACGCGGGTCACCAGCCCTCTTCTATAAAAACCTCCCTTTTTTTTTTCTTTCTTCATTTTTTCTTTCTTTCCCCCAAAAAAAGTCAGAGCTCTCTAAGCTCCCCCGGCCAGGCGATTTCCGGCAGCCGCCGGACCGCCGTCCTCCGCCGCCTAGCTCGCCGCCGGCCACCGTCGCCGGTGGCCAAAAATAAAAAGGCAACCATTTTCCGAAAGCTTTCAACCTCCTAAGTCTAAATCCGGCCACTGTTTCACAAAAAAAACTCTCTAACCACCTAGATCTGACCTCCACCGAAAGCCCTTTCCCTTTTTTTTGCGTTTTGTTTTTGTTGTGTTTTTTGTTTTTTTTTTTTGGATCTGGTTTTGGTTTGTTGTTGCTTTTCTTGCAGGTTTCGGGATGGTTAGGCTTGGGTTTTGGTTCTGGAATCTAGTTGTGTGTGTGCGTGTGCTTGGTGGTTCACGGTTGTTAGGGTTGTTTCGGGTGGTTGGCCCGGTGATAGTGATGATGTCTCGGTGGTGGCTCGGTGATAGTGATGATGTCTCGGTGGTGGCTGGCTTGGCTACCAGAGGTCTCGGGTTGTGGGGTTGAAATTGAAGCTTGGGCTCTCCTCCCTCGTCTGGGGGTTCCAGATGGGGTTTTTAGAGGAGTCTCGGGTAGTGGTTGAGATGGGATGGGTGACAAAGCTTATGGACAACCTCGGGGGAAGCCATGGCAGGGGTGGCTGGTGGTGGCAGACCTGCCGGTGGCAGGAGCTGGTGGATGGGTGACAGGAGACTGGACAAAAAAACAAAATAAAAATAAAATAAAATAATAAAATAAAAACAATAATAATAATAATAATAATAATAATAATAATAAATAATAATAATAAAATAAAAACAAAATATATATAAAAATAAAAATAAATATAATATTAACAATAATAATAATAACAAAAATGGGACAAAATTAGGTGTCAACAAATACCGTAACAAATAATTGTCTCCTAGGGAGTCATGGTCGCTTGGATGGCCATGACAATTTCCATACTCAGATCATACACCAGATGGATTAAGCTGTATGTACCATGCATGCATACATGCATAGACTTATAGCTTTACGATATTTTGCATGCATCATGCATTTCCATTCATATATATATACATGTACTTCGATACTGGCTCCTGGTTGGTTCATACACCATTAATTAATGGAAGAAGAAGAAGGAATTTCCGACAGAGTGGCCGTTCATAAGGCCCTAGCAACTTATACTCTAGAGTCTAGATTGAAAATTAAAGCCGACAAAGAAACAACTGATCCCTGGTCCCATTAAAACTTGTCTCATCCATGCTCTGGTAATATCAAACCATTGAACAAACTGTCTTCGAGGGAGACAAACAGCTGAGGAAGGCATGCTTTATTCACCCAATTAGTCAAAGATTTTTAGTTGTGACTTCAGTGGGAGTTAAGTTCTAATTGTTTGGCCGTTGTAAGGAGAAAGAAACAAAGAATCCAGGGGCCATGCATGCAATTTTCTTTCCTTTTGGCATTCCATAGGAGGAACAGCATAGGCCGGATTGAAAGTGATAGCCATAGCTAGCTATATAACTTCAATTTTTTCTGCATTCTTTGGGGTAATTCCATTTCAGGTACTCTTTTGTCTTTGACACTGAGAAAAGCACAATGGAAAGAAGCATCATGCTAGATATATGAATATAGGTCAAGTGTGAAGTGGGTATCGCAAGCCATGACAATCAATTCGGAAGAGAAAGTCAAATAGCCTTTCACGGGATGCACTAGGCCTATTAATTCATTAATAACATGTGATAATTAGAGTATGAATAATTAAATAAATAAATCGAGATGTTTGTTTGGACAATGAAAGCAGAAGCAGAATCGCCAAGATCATGAATATGATAGTTGTTTTTTTTTTTTTTTCAGGTGATACCAATATTATTTTAAGAAGAAAAAAGGAAATATATATATATATATATATATATATACACACACACACATACACACGCTTTACTAAAACCCCATTGGCTCTTAATCAAAAGCTTATGGAGTTTCAAGCTTTCAACAACCATCATACAACAATTTTTTTTATTGGAACCCTCATACAACATTGATCTAACAAGATATGTGAAACACATATCTTGTATGATTATAATTAATTAAACTGGACTCACTTACATGTTTCATATATCAAAATTAAATTATCAATTTGTAATTTATTTTATTAAACCATAAAATTACGGATTAATGACAGTTCACATTAAAATTTTTTAGCAGCATAACTGTACCATATGGCAAAACTCACTCAATGTCTGACCAAAATAAAACGCTGAAGCTCTTAGGCTTCGCAAGAAACTGACTCAGCTTAAAGCTAGGAAGGAGATTGCCATGTCTTAATAGCACTAATATAGCTGACTGAAGACATGGAAATTTAAGCAAAAACAAATCATCCAGAAGATTTATATTGAATCACACTGATGAGTTGATTCACGGACCAGATCATTTACGTCTGGGACGGTTCAGACAATGATGGGCAGGATAAGGGAACATCGTCCACTGCTATACGGGTCTTATTTTCTGTCCAATTTGGAGAAGACATCAACCTCTTATTCCGACCATAAATATGAGCAATAATGGACCACCCCAGCTGGCCTTTTATCATAAAGTTTCCATAAGTTTGTGGAAATGATAATTGGCACTTGCCACTAGGCAGTATGCAGAAAACATTACCTGCTGCCAGTGACACGAAAGAAAACAATGCAGTAGTGGGAGCCCAATCAATATAATTGGGCCACATGTTAGTCATTCGAGCAAAGGTAGAAATGCATTCAGAATGGATCTGACAATTCCTAAACTTACGCCACATATGTTTTGTGTTAAATCATGCGAAACATAAAAATTGTGGTACAATTCGTGTCAACCCGCAAAACATTCGAAATTCATATACAATTTATTTGCAAATCATTTGTACATTTGAGTTACAATCATCAGTGGAGTAAAAGGGATAGTTGGTATTTGAGCTTGTTTGTTGCAGCTAAGATCAGAGAAATGTTTTGACTCACAACAATATCAATTATAGAATACATCATTCATATGTTGGATGGAATTCAAAAGTAGGCTAATGAGGGGAAAATATATATTTTTTTGGTTACAAGGGAAAATATATATTTTATACCATAAATTTGAACTATGCTACTGTGCATTTATAAATCAGCTGCACTATAGAGCTTAAACAAATCAATCATCAATGCTATGACCTTAAGTGAAAATTTTGGCAACTGGAGTTATATGAGTTCTTTTCTGCGGCCTGACTGAACTTCTTGGCGGCAACTTCATTTTCTTCTAAGCTAGTCTGAACATAATATTGTGCCTACCAACAAGGGCTCCTCAGTTTAGCCTTCAGAAATCAAGAAATCACTTCAGCATGTCATTTTTATTTAAATTCTGGAAAAAGTTACTAATAGATGATATGGAAAAGACAATCCGATTAATACCAAAATCTGAGACTCATTAAACATCTCAACCTCTTATTACTTAGTACCTAAAATATGTATGTAACTACATGTTTGGATGTTTGATATATGAAAAAGATGTTAACTCAAATTGCAGAAATCAATCATCATCATTTAACCCAATTTTCAGCTCTTAAGAAATACAGATACAGGGAAAATTTAATTGGTAAAGGCAACCTTCACTGTTCAGTAATGCAATCTTTAAGGTCTCCACATTTCCTATTTACTGTTTGGGTACAGAAAAACACATGCCTGCATGCGTTCAATGCATCTACTAATTACATGGAAATCCAGGAACCCATCTCCACAATTCTACTTGTTGACCCATGCAACAGATAAATGAAAAATGCATGGTCCATAAAGTAATGAAGGCAAGGAAAATAGATGCTCATTAGATTTAGTGTCCCACCTTTCAATAATTTTTTAGCCTATAAGATTTAAAACTTTAAAACAAATAATTGCTTGAAACTAACAGAAAAATGCTAAAAGGTAATCAATACCACGAACAAAAGTAAGAATTGTTTTTAACCTAACAAGATTATACCAAAAACTCCTGATTTATGATATATAAATCATAAAAAAAAGAAATACTAGCAACGCCCTATACCAAAAGAACATATGGTTATAGTGTTTCTGTGTTCTCATTCATATTTTGAAACTTCTGTTGAAATTAATAAAAGCTGATTGCTGATATAACGCACCTTCAAGAGCAACCGGGCATGTCCCATTGATTATAAGTTCTTTTAGCATTTCTCCATGCTAGTTAGAATCAAAAGACGAGATTGATCTCTCTCTAAACCCAAATACCAGACAGTATTTTGCTGATTGTGATTCAGTTACTTAAATTCCCTCCATATTCACAACAATTAAGTGAATAATAAAAAGAATATGGTGAAAGTCATCCATCTCAAATAGTTGGTCAATGAGACAACATTGGAGTTTCAGTGTGATAAATTTTCGTTTTAGGTTGTTCACATGTCTTTTTTTTCTTTTTTCTTTCATTCACTTCCATTTTCAGGCAGTGTGCTTGGATTTGGAAATTTATCACTTTCAATGGCCAATTGATTATGTATCATTCGAGCAATAACTGCAGCTAAGCACCACTCTTTCTCAGGAATCAAGATTATTGAATTTTAAAAAAAAATTTGATCAACAAATAAAACAAATTTCATTAAGATAGAGTTAAAATGAGACCAAAGAGCTAATCCAAATGAAAAAAAAAAAATCTCGCTGGAAAACTAAGAGACAAACTGACAAAACTCCCTAACCGATTCTCATAATAAATAGCACAAACACAAAGAAACTTCACACCCAATTGGTCTGCAACAAACACAAAGAAACTTAAACTCTCAATATCACTTGCACCCAAGAAATGAACAAATTTTGTCTCCCTACGCCTGCTTAACCAAGCCATCAGCCAAACAATTCTTTCCCCTTTAGAATATACTGAAATTTGACAGACTTTAAAACTATTGACTACATAGTCTATTTCTTTTAAGTGCATTCAGAGTTCCCAAGTCTGCCAACGGACTATCGGATTTCTACTTGACAACATTCATTTAACAGGCCTATCCAACAATAAAGGATACAGTGTCCACGTTCATATCAATCATCAAGGCTTAGCAATTTATATTAACAAGCAGTAATTAAGCAACATAGAACATAGTAACAGCCATGTACCGCTCTTCCATATTTAGAAACCTCTGCAGCTTTAGCTTTCCACTGATGTGGAAAACCTACATTTGTAACAATCAGAAGAGTCCCTGGCATGTCAAAAGGCTCAAACAATTTCTTTGTAATCACATATGGCATATTAGCTACAGAAACACTGCTATAAAAGCTTAATGCATGTTTTTTATAACACAGACGTTAGAATGATTTATTAAAAGAAGAATATGGAGAAGAAGATGGTCAGGATAACATATATGCAGCGTAAAAGGAAGGGGTAAAGGTTGGCAGTAGATCTAAACAAAGAGTCAATCAGAAGTCCACCTATATAAAAATGGTTAAATTTAGCAATAGAAAGCAAGTGGTTGAACCCAGCAGCAAGAAACAAAGATCATAATGAGATAGGAAGGCACATATGATTTGCAAGTTCAGGAACCAGAATAAAACTTAAGCTGCTTTTACCTGTAAATACAACAACTCCATCAGCCAAAACCCTTGCAAAATCTGGAAGTGTCGTGTTGAGATATCTTGGAGACAAATAATCTAATGCATCCGAAACAATTACAAGAGGGAATAACTTCGACCTGTATGGAAGAGGAAATTTGATGTCAGACACACACACACAACACCATTATGCACTAGTCCTTTGCAGTTAGTATCAGCATCCTCAACATCATACGGCTGCACACCCCAAGCTTGAGTTTCATCTTCTTTTAACAAATTCGAAACCACTGAACAAGTATCAGGACCAATATGCAAATCTTTATGCATACTGTCACCATATGCTTTCTTCAAAATAGGAATCCCCCGTTGAACCTCAAATATGCAAGAAAAGTCACCTGCACATGAAGATAAAAACCTATCTTCAAACAAAAGCTCACACATCTTGGAAATGGCATTTAACAAAAATAAGGAAAGCATGCCTCAGCTAAAACATAACATTAACAAAAAAAAAACAGTAACTAAAGTATCATTAAGATTTTGCATATATAAAGAATTTGTTAGCAAATCTAATTAATCCTAATTTAAGAAGAAATTTCCAAGTTACTAACTCATCTTATATAAAGTATCAACAAATGCAATCAAAATCTCCTATAAATATCAGCTAAAACATATTATTAACAAAAAAAAAAACGGTAACTAAAGTATCATTAAGATTTTGCATATATAAACAAGTTGTTAGCATATCTAATTAATCCTAATTTAAGAAGAAATTTCCAAGTTACTAACTCATCTTTTATAAAGTATCAACAAATGCAATCAAAATCTCCTATAAATACACACACACACACACACATCCAAGACACTATTCATATGCAATTCAAGGAAAATATGCAGCAATGCTTTTTTTTTTTTTGAAAGCGAAAAATAATAATAATACCTTCAACTCTGCTAACAGGTTCTCTTATGCCTCCGGATCGATCTATTGCAAGAAAAATGATATGATCACTATAAAAATTCATACTTAAGTGATTAATGAATGCTTAATTAATGAGCTTAATCAGCAAAACACACCTGAGCCGCTATGAAAATACGCAACAATAAGCAATACGCCCCTGCGGCCCTGACGAATAAAAACAAAAAAAAATCAATTTTAGAAACATAAATAAATAAAATGAAAAGATTTGTAAAAAATACCAACATAATTAGAAGAATGGAGACCAAAGGAGGAGAGCGAGATTTGGAATGTGAAAACAGAACAGCTCCGCCGCCGGCGACTCCATATTGTCTAGAGGAACTCGCTGGCCTCCTCGACATGCTTACAAATTTTTGTTCGGATTCTCTTTTGTGTGTGCTCAACAATTCTGATTCAAACCAATCAAAGAAAAAGAGTTACTTTTACCGAGAAACAGAGATTGAAGAACAAGCATTTTCGAGCTGGAAGAGGCAGAGTCAGATCTCTTTTTTTTTTTTTTTAATCAAAGAAAAAAAGAAAGATGCTGTGGAGTAAATGGCGCGTTTTTGTCAAGCAGTGACATCCGGTGGCTTCGATTCGTTAACGGAAACTTATCGAGGGTAACTATTTTATAATTATTTTACAATTATTTTTACGTAAAAATTATCGTTCAGTTCACCCTATAAAATTATTTTTAATAAATGTAAATATATAATAATGAACATAAATACTACGTAAAATAAATATAATTTTAATTTTAATAAATAAATATAAAATAAGTTAAATTACGGTAAGTACATAAAAATAAATATAAAATTAATGTTAGTAAACGTAAAATAAAT
The DNA here is from genome assembly GCA_031772115.1 of Heritiera littoralis. Taxonomy (NCBI): domain Eukaryota; kingdom Viridiplantae; phylum Streptophyta; class Magnoliopsida; order Malvales; family Malvaceae; genus Heritiera; species Heritiera littoralis. Next base: position 20,497,203 of record JAPDPK010000001.1, read on the forward strand.
AAACTTACGTCGAAAATAATATAATTGTAAAATTTTTTGAAAATTAGGTTTTTAAATTAAAAACTCTTTTAGGCCATTAGATGAATGACACGTGTGTTATTAAGAATTGTTCATGCTTCTAAAACTCTATTACCGGAAACTCAGGATTCAGGGAGGGAATCAGATGAAAAAAGAGGAAGAAACTGTAACCATGCTGACGGGTATTCGGAAGCAAAGGGATTGTTGGAATTTCGGGTTTGAGATTGAAATTGAATTGAAGCCAAGGGATTGTTGGAGTTTCAGTATTCGGAAATTGGGGAATTAAAAGTAATGGGAAGCGCAGATGCTGAACGGGATAACAGTAAGCAATCATCGTCTCCTTACAGGGCATATGAAGAGAAAGAGGAAGACCCCAACCAATCCCCAATTTTCCTCTTTGGTTTAGTTGGCGCCACTGCCGCCGCTTTGGCGTTAATTCTTCCGTTTCCTCTTTTAAAGTTTCAATCTTTTCCGCATTTTAATTGATCGTTTTAAAAACTTTGTTATAACAACAAGCTGCACTTTTAGGGTTTTTGTTTTAATTCGGTTTGTTGGCCATAAATAAAATTTAAGACGAAAGGTTGGGTTTTTTGGGGAATGGAAACAAATGGCGTTAGAATTTTCTTGCTATAATAAGAAATTCTTTCAAGATTTAGCTATGATAATATACTGAGGTACACAGAAAAGAAATTCTTTAAAGATTCAGCTATGATACTTGATTATTCTGTGCTACTAAGTTGCAATGTGGACTTGTTGAGTGAAATTCTTTCATTGTATATTTCATCATCCGTATTGTCATTGTTTTCTTAGACCGATTCACTGAATAGAAAGAAGGAAATATGTTTTTTTTTTTTTTTTCAGAAAAATTTCCAGTTGTTTTCTAGTATTTTAGTTTAAACAAGGATGCTAGTTGAATTGCTTTTTTTAACTAGAAATTTATTCATGGTTAGTGTTTTGCTGAAAGCATAGTGTTAATAGGATGATATGAATTTTCCTAAATCAAACATAAATTTGATTTAAAGAGGAAGATTCACTTCTATGAGTCTATTTCAAAGTAGAATTTTTTTATCAAGCATTGGTACCTCTGTTGTCCTATGCTGATATTTTTAGATTTTAAGAATATGGTTGAGTTGTATTACGTTCGACTGCTGCCTTGTTGAATTGTTATATGGATCTATTTTTTTTTGCTGATATCTTACAGATTAACTTGATATCACAATGAAGTATCATGCACAATGAAATTGTCCATTTATGCCTCAAAACAGTTGAAATAGCATTTCGTATTTCTCTTTTATGTATTCACCAATCTGATCATGTGTGTATTTCCACCATTAAAGTTAGCTAGGTCACAATCATTGCGGAGAGGAGGTTCTTTTCAAACACCATTGCTCGAGAAAGCATGGAGATGGTATAATTGTCGAATGCTAGAGAAATATGATGAAGAAATGAAGACAGCGGTAAGATTTTGATTATGTTATAGGATTCTCTGTATCTTGCAACATGGTTATCAAATTGTTAATTTTTTTTTTTGGGTTACAATATTAACGTGTTAGTTTAGGGTGTTTTAAATTGTGAATTGCTAGAGTCAGTTATGTATGATCTTTGAAGGAGTGTTAAGATGTAACATTTCGTATTTAATGATGGTGAACTTGACTTTTTGGATTTTGAATCTCTGTGAGGTATGACTGCTTCATGTAACTTTTTTGTGTCATCATTCTTATGGAAGTTATCTGTAATGATATTTTTCAGAAAATCTTTTGTTATTTGGTACATTAGTATAGAGGAGAATGTGAGTCGGGTGAATGGCAAGTCTTATGTGCAATTATTGTTTTCTTCATTAAACGCGGATCACATCACTCTGTTCAAGAGTTGCTATTCCTTTTCCATAATGTTTTGTAGCAATTTCAAAAGCTGGGGCTGGGGAGCCTGCTAGCACCCACCCCCCAGCGTCGGCCTGCTCATCTTGATTGCTTTTTTGGTACACCATTTGTGAATATCATCATATTGTTAACTAATTTCTGCTTCTTTTTATAGGAGTGAATAAGGAACATGCAAAGTGTGTTCAGGGAGCGAAATAAATACAAAAGGAGCTACACGAGATGGAGGGAAAATGGTCCTGATGCTTATCATCCGCGCTTCCAGCATGATGATTGGAATTGGAGAGCAGACACATTGTACGGAGGTCAGAGAGCCAATTACTGGCAACCTCAAAGAGATGGTGTAAGCTATGCATTATCACATCACTACTCAGTTTTAGTTCTTGACAGGTAATGGCTGCTGTAATAGAGAGTTAAAAAATGCTCTACCATCCTAGTCTTGTCCGTATAGGCAAGAGCACAATTGAGAATTCAGCAATGATAAATGACATTTCTTGACTTAATTTTCTCCACAGGTCCAGAACAAAACCATATACAGAAGATGAGATTAAGGTATACTGCATCATCTTTAAAAATGCTTTTATGATGCTGTGGTTATTTTGAGGTGTAATATGTTTTTCATTTGTTACAATGATACTTCATTTTGATATAATTATTATGCTTATGATGATGCTATTAGCTATATATATCATGACATTTCTGATACATCTTGAACAAAAACTGTGCTTGTCTTAGCCAGTTGATTCCTCAATCTTCTCAAGTTAGATTGCATGCTAATTTAGGTTAATGTTCATCAACTAACTATCTTGCTTTATTAATTAGCAATTAATATTTTATCGGACAAGTCTGAAAATCTAAGTTTGTGGATGCTTGTTTTTAAGCATAGTAATCACACAGTGTTCATGTAACGCTCTGCAATACGTGCTCGCATTAACCACATGGTTAGCGTTTAAGGGTTGTTTTATATGGATTAAAATATCAATCAAAGAACTTAATTAGGAAAACTGGGATTACAAGGTTTCTTCTTGTTATTGGATTTCATATCCGGTCAGTCATAAAATAATTACATTGTCCGTGTGCAGACGGCATTCAGGGCCAAGGTAAAACAATTCCACCCAGATCAGAACCGGGACAATAAAGGTGAGATGCGTTTGACAGTTATTACTTGAAAACTTGGTAATCCTAACAGCATTGCTTTGGATTGTTTAATAAAAGTTTATTCCTTGTGCTTTATTTCAGAAGTTGCTGAGGCAAAATTTAGAGAGGTAATGATCTCGTATAAGGCTATAATGCAAGAAAGGAAGATCATGTGGGTATGAAAACGTGGTTAATTCTCAAAATCTGGAAATGAAGAGCAAGAATAGGCGAGGGATGTAGAAATTCAAGATGTTATGTTTCCATCTTGTTTTCACGGTTGGGGAGGAGTTCACGCTCAGCAGTACAGATCGTTTTTTTCCATATTTCTTTCAGAGTTTTCTGAGTTTATACTGATGTATCCTTTTCCTCTGCAGAGGTGGTAATTATAAGGCATAATACCATTCTTTTGCAGATCTCATTCCAGTTTCTTGAGTGATTTAGAGAAAATTACGATTTTTTTATTTACACGTCTGGCTTATCCATCTTAGACTCGACACATGAAAAAACACAAAAATAATAAAAATTATTTACAAATTTGACAAATTAAAAAATATTTTGTATTTATTGTGTTAATATAAATTTTAATACATACTTTATGTTACACAAATACTTTACACACAAATTATGTCCAATTATTGAATTATTTATATAAAACGGTTCTATCTTGACATCTAAAATAATTGTCTCCAATGGAAGTAAGTCGAATTCTTGGTAATTTGATAAAACAATATTAATACCAAGTTAACCTTAAAATTCAATTTTAATTTCTTCAAGAAAATACCATATATCGTCATATCGGTGCTCCATCCAAGTTATGATCAATAATATTATCATAAGTGAATTTTGAAAAAAAAGCCTGAAAGCCGGTGCATCCACGTTGATGGTCTCTTTGTTAAACGCGTTCGGCTCTCTTCTCGCTGCCACGTTGCTTGTGTTTGTATTCATCCCTCCGTTTTTTTTTCATGTCATTCTTTGATGTAATTTCGGTTTTTTCCAAGTGCATTTATTTAATTTGTCAATTTTGTTACATATATTTTTTGTCTTTCATCGTTTTACATGTTTTTTTTTCTTAATTTTTCTTATATCATTGGCAAAAATTTTTTTTTCTATATAATATGGTTATTTTGACTTAAAGTATGTGTTCACAATTTTCTACTTAGCTTTTTCAGTTTTATTCTTTTCGTGCTTTCTTTTCAATCTCAATCACTAGGAAAATTCTAATTCTACTCCTGCTTTTACTAAATCTACCCTACTCATTTTTTATTTTCCTTGTGCAAAGAAACTTGCGCAAAACTGCATGCTTCGCATAAGAATTCTTGCGCGAAAGTACATGGTTCGTGCAAGAGCCCTTGCACGATTCAGATACATTTGCGCAAGTATACTTACGCGATATCACATAGTTTGCACAAGGTTTCTTGTGCAAACATCATGTCTCCACTTGCGCGAGACGTCCACGTGCGCGAGGTGAATAGCGAACCGCCATCATCTTCATTGAGCATCCAGCATTCATCATCATCTTCATCACTAAGCCATCATCATCACCATACCCAATCGAGTCACCATCTCCTTTAACACATTCCTCCTACACTGCTCCTGTTCTCGCCACCTCTGCTTGCTCCTTAACACCATCATCTGTATCACCTTGACCTGCTGCAACATTTCTTGTACTGCTATTTGTATTACTGCACTACTGCCCCTGCTTACGGCATCGTCAAGTAATTCAAACTACACCATCTTCATCGCTGCTTATTGCTTCAATACCGTTTCTGCTTGTCTACTCCAGACCGCCTCACACCTGCTGTGTACTCCTTGCTGTACGCTTCACTGCCTCGCCATCGCTTTGTCTCGCTTAAGTCCCCTTGTGCGAGGGCAGCTAGCTCGCGTAAGTGCTCTTGCGCAAATCTAGCATCCTCGGGCAAGTTCCCTTGAGCAAGGCGGCACGAGGTTGAGCCTATGTGAGATCGACAACCTCGTGTGGGCATACCTGCTCGAGGCTGACGTCCTTGCGAGAGGAAAATACTGGAGCCTTGAAGAAAAAGCTGAAGCCGGTTGAATAAAGAAGAAAGGAGGAGGAAGGAAGGAGGAAGCAAGGGATGCCTCGCGCAAGTGGTCTGACAGTTTGGGTGGGGTATGTTTGTTTAGGTGGGCACATAAACCTCATCCTTTTCATACTTCTGCTGGGCACGTAATTCTCTATTTCATGATTTCCTCCCTTTCTCCTTCTCTCCATGAAAAAATTACATTCGAAAACCCTTAAGAAAAAAACCCCATATTTCTTCTTAGACAAAGAAACCCACCTTGGGCAGCCACTGCCAGCTGCTTTTGAGTGAATAACTGTACCCAAGCCCCACCCCAAGGAGAAGCCGGCCAAGGCTTCTAGGACTTGGATGAGGACATCTCCTGGGAAGAATTTGATTGCTCCTAAACCTACTCCAGGGGTAAAACCAGTGATAGTCTTGAGGTAACCAAAGAGATTTGATTTGATTTTTTTGTGTTTTTTGTTAAATTCTATATTTTGCTGCTGTGTGAGGATTTTTTTTTGTTGTTGAATGATGTACGCAAATAGCTCTTAAGAAATTAAAAACCATGACTTCCAAAGCTGATATGAAATTTCCTGTGGAAGTACAAGTTGTTGGAAAGGTTGGGCAGAAGAATCTCTTGGTCAAAAAGGGGTTACTACATTGGGACTGGTCCGAGAAGTTTTCGATGTGGGTCTTCTTATTTTGATATTGGGAGAAGTTACAAAGAAAAATGCATTTTTCTTTTCCCGTTTCTTCACGATTTTTGTTTTTATATTTAATTTTTATTTTTTTGCTTGCAGATGTTCTGGCCATGAAAAGTGGAATTGATTGTTTAAGGTATCTTATAGTCATAATTTTTTTTTAATTTTTATGAAAATTGAGAATTTGTTAAATGATTGGCTGAAAATACTTTATTATCGGTTTTGATGATTTGATCCTTAACTATTAAAAAGAAAAAGGTCTCTTTTTTTCCCTGAAAAGAAATTATGCTTTAATGTGTTGGGTTAAAATTTGATTTTTCATTAGAGAAGGCGGCACTTTAGCGATTGCAATGTAGATAGACGTTCTTTTCATAATTCTATAATGACCCTTAAAAAAAAAACCTTTAACAATTTACTTGCTAAAAAGATCTTTGCTATCTATGTTGTTTATGAGAAAATCTGCATGAAGCTTTGGTCTTACTAGATATTTCTTTGGTCAACATCAATATAGCTTATAGTCTTTTACTGAATGTTTGTTGTATGCTACCAATTGGTTATGTTGTCAATAACTAAGCTTTAAATAACATTGTTCATTTGTATGCCTTACCATGCCATTTTATGGTAAAATGTTAATTAGAGATCAATTCTAGGCACATATGTATTCTTCAAAGACAAATACAAAGAGAACAATCATAAGACATGCAACAACCTTAGACAAGGGAAGTATGAATTTGCCTTCGCTAATTAATTAGCTAAACTGATCTTTTTGGATCTGAAATTTTCTTCTTTTTTGTTGTGTGGTTGTCATGAATTCTTAAATGCTTTGTATTTCTTGTAGGGGAAATTCATGAAAATTTGGATGTGCTTAAGACAGATCTGATAGCAATTATGAGCTTGCAAAAGATGGCATTCTTTGCATGGTTTGATCCATGATTTGTTTGATTTTTTGGTTTCCTTTTAACTTTTCAAATTTATCCCACCATAATGCTCCTGAGACATACATAAAGATCTTATAAGTTAATGGGTTTAGTCAGGTTTTGTGGTAGTTAAATGTTAATTTCCTGACAAGTTTATTTAGGGTTTTTTACTCTGGCAACGTATAAATTTAAATGATAGTTTTGTTTTTATTTTCCTTTTTTCTTCGAGGTTTAATTCGTGCTTTGTTTGATTTTTTTTTTTTGCTTTCAAATTTATCCATCCTAATTCCTCTAATGATACTTCTGGGACATACATAAAGGTCTTATAAGTTGGTTGTGGTTGTTAATATTGCTTTTTTATGAAGTTAAATATTGATTTTTTCTAACAAATATATTTGGGGCTGTTTACTTCTACCACCAACAATGTACAACTTCATATGATTTTTTTTTCCATTTTTGCCTTTGGATGTCTTTAATTCCATTAGCTTTAATTAAGGAGAAAGAGAATATTAAAGGTAAAGAAAGAGAATAGAAACAACTCTCTTCTATTTTTTTTTTCAAATTTGTGTAATAGTAGAATTTCATGCATTCACTGCAACTTATCAATGTTATACTAGTTGCTAATGACAGTTTATGGAGCTTCCATGTGATGTTAATTTGTCCTCATGATGTGTTTCCTTGCATTATATTTATTCATAATTTACTTATCCATGATCTTCATAAAAAAAAAACCGTAGCTACTTTCTTGATCACATGCAAAATGATCTTGTGGTTGGTTTTTCCATTAGTTATTAACATTAGCTACTAACATTAGTTGTTTATGAAGAAATTATGATTTATGATCTTTAATGCTATTCTGTTTCTTTTTCCAGCATTGGGCATGCCCCATCAGTTTCCATGAACCCTTCATTTCCTATTGGCTCTTGCAAATGGTATGTGCGAACCTTCATCATTGCACATTGATCTCATTTAACAAGTTTCATGCATGCATCTTTGTCAATTTCATCAAATTGCATTCAAATTTTATTTGGATTTTGATGCTGAGATTCAATATTGGTTTGTACCATATCTACATATCTAATTATTTAGGCTATTTAAATGTGAACAATGCCTTTGTTCCCCCCCCCCTCCCCTTTTGGGAGGGTTAAAGAGTTAGGTAAATTGCATTCGAGGTAGATGAAATTGATATATTTGTGTTACATGTATCACTATGAGATGTTTTTTAAATTTGTGAAATACTTGGAGACTGAAGGATAAAAAATATAGATCTTAGTGACTATATCTCTAAGTAAGAGATGTCTTACTCTGAAGCAGGAGATGTTATATACAGATGGTTGTTTTGGACTCATTCCTCTCACGTGCATTTACTAAAGTAGTTATTTCATTATAAACTTTACTATGCACTAAGGGTTTCGTGGCCTTAGCTATAGCATCTACATTTTTATTTCTAATTTAACTCACACCTTATTCTTTGAGTTAATCAACCATGTATATTATCTAACAAACCCTGTTCTCGATTATTATTTCTTGGCAATTGATGAATCATTGTAAAGAAGCAATTTTGTCTTTTTAATTTTTTGGAAAGTAGAAGTAATGTTAACATTAATTGTTAGGCTTTGACTTATGTTTTTTATTTTGCTCAAAAAAATCTCCTTGTTTTTGTCTAAAAAATTAAAATAATTTTTGTTTTCCAGGTTGTACTATATCAAAAGAATGGTTGGTTTGGCATAAAGCTATTCACTTGGATTCTAACATGTATTCAAACCCCAAAGAGTTCCTTCCTTTAACATGGCAGTGAGTAGAATAAACAATAAAATAATTCTACTGATATATTTTGGTCTTAATGTACATTGATTTTTTTACATGACAATAGATTGTCATACAAAGTTGAATTTTCTTCAGATCTCCTATTAAGAAAATAAATTAATAAATGGATAAAAAGCTATAAAATAATGTTAATTAACAGTTGTTGCTCCTCAATGCAGAGCCATTGATTGAAAGAAGGCTCTTTCATCTCTTTTGGAGAGAGAAGCAAGACTTGCCCTTGATCTAATCCTGCAAACTTGAGATCTTCACAACAGAAGCCAAGTCAAAAGCCAAAAGCCAATTAAAGCAAAAAAGAAAGGATGTTCTTTAATCTATGATCTATGGAATTTTATTATTATTATTATTATTATTTAAATGGTTCTTCTTCTCTATTACTTTTCCTTGGGAAGTTGATGAATTGGATTTTATTATGCCTTTGGCCTTATGGAATGATGTGCTTTAATAATTTGGTTGTTTGAAATTTGGCTGTAGCATCAGTTGCATTGTTGTTTGATGTTATTATGAATGCTTGCTCAAATTTGATGAAGTGTATGACTTCTTGAATTGCAGGACATATGGCTAAGGACCTTGAGCTGTTTGCACACCATGCTGGTCATAAATCTCTCAACATGACAAACGTCATAGTTTCTAGTACGTGTGTCACTAATGTCAAAGAATGCTCTTAAATCGTTCCTTTTGTCATATGTGGTGACAATCATGTGCATCTTCTAGCACTTATTTATTATTTGAGATAAAGAACATGCTTATTGAGTATTCATTGGTTAGAAATAACAGATTTTCTGTCTGTTCAGATGCATGCAGACATAAAACCTATTCACTTTGATTTCAACTCATAGAAATAAACATTTAGCTGCCTCATTGAGATTCTTTTGTCACATGCTTTGAGAAAAAACTACCCCAATCTGAGAGGAAGAAGAAAAAAGGATCTAAAAAAGACAAGGCTCTGCTAGTAAGGTGCATATTCTTGAATTTTTTTATTCTAGATTTTTATTGATAGGAGAGTTCTTGCTAGGAATTTTGTGGATGGGCATATGCATCTCCTAAAAAATTCAATAAACTTAAGTATTCCTATTCAATTATGGTTTGGATTGAATTTTGTGTCTTTCTCAAAGTTGATGGACATGTTCCCATGTGGATGACTTTGTTTCATAACCAAACTACATCAGTTTATAATTCTCAATATCCCTGTTATCATCACATCATCAATGGGTATTTGTAAAGTACTTTATCTTTGTTCCCTTAATATATTACTAATTTAAGTAGATTTTTTTTCCTTGAAAAAAGTTCATAATGTTTCTAATATGAATTCGATTACCGAGTGTTGTATAAGTACACAAGCAATGATCAATAATATTTTAAATATTATTTATGTGATTTATGTGTTATTGTTATTAAATTCAAGATGAAGTAATACATTAATTTGCTAGATCATGTTTCTGATATTGTCTGCTGGCAAATGAAGACTATCCATACTCTGCACCCTCTTTCAAATTACAAAGAGCAATCACTTTGTAGAGCCACTTATTAACTTTAATCATGGAAATTGGCCGTTGTTTCCTCTTGAATTGTTACATCTAGATCAAACTTGGGTGAATAGTATTTCTATATGGAGATACAAACTGCTTTTGCTGTGCCAGATGAAGATAACATCATGGTGGTGTATAGTTCTAACCAATCTCTTGAGTATGCACATGTCTTGAGTATGCACATGGCACAATAGCTCAATGCAAGGTGTCATAAGTGTTATAGAATTATATTTTTACAAGTGATTAGTGTAATTTTTGGTTGTTGAAATTATAGTGTTGGATTTTTAAAATCTATTTCATATATTTGTGGTTTTCCTTTCACTTGATCTTAGCACTGTCAAAATGGGCCAAGGCTTGTTGGGTCGACCCGGCCTGGCCCATTTATTCAGGGCTTGGACTTCATTTTTTGTAGCCCATTTAAGCAAAAGGGCTTTTTGGCCTGGGCCTAAATGAATTTAGCCCAGGCTTAAATGGGTCGGCCCGTTTAATTTTTTAATATTTTTAATTATATTAAAATTTTGTTTTTATTTTAATTATTTATATGTTTAACATTTTAATTAAAGTAAAATATATAAAATTAATACTATTTAGTATTACTAATTTACTTCAAACCAACCTAATGACTCACAACCTCTTACACATGCTAATTGGAAGGGGAAGAGTACATTTGCTTTAAGTGATGTAAGTTCATTTTTGTTTTTTAAGTATATACTTTATTTTAAATTCTCTTTTGTAATGACAATTAATTTATTTTGAAATGTCTAAGGATATAGGCTTTCAAAAGATTTGAAACTATTCAAGTAAAGGAACCAAAATCTCAATTAGATCTTTATTTGAAAGAGCAAAAGATTATGGGTCACATAATTGAAAATTTAAATGTGCTGCAATGGTAGAAAGATCATAAGTCAAGATTTCCAAAGCTTACAAGTATAGCTTGTAATATCTTAAGCATTCCAATAACAATAATAGCATCGGAGAGTTTTTTTAGTATTGGTTTTTGTGTTTTAAATAAATATTGAAGTTCTCTAAATCATAAGAACGTGAAAACTTTCATTTGCATCCGAATTTGGATTTTTGGTTTTGAAAGTAATGTTGTTAATTAGTTGACAATTTTTAATCAATTCATAAGTTTAATTCTTGTGAGTTCTTATATTGTTTTTTATTTATATTTGTAAACGACAAGTTGAAAAAGAATTGATTGAATGTGATTGACACTATGGAGGAGATGGATAGATATGGATCTATTTATCATGTTTTTTATTTTTAATATTGTTGAGACATGTTTTTCAGTATCTAGGTTTGTTAAAATAATTTATATTATGTTTGTTAAACTATTAATATGTAATGTTCAAATGATGTTGAATACTTGATGGATTTGATGTGAATTTATTTGATGTTTGTTTAATATTTATTTCAAATTTTACTTTGTTTATTTACTAAAAATGAGATTTTAATATAAAATTTAATTTTTTTTAATTTCTTATATGGGCCGGCCCATTTAAGCCCGTTAGCCCTTGGGCCGGATATGGGCTTGCATTTTTTGGCCCATTTAACCAAAATGGCTTTTTGGCCTGGCCCATTTATGGCCTGGCTCGTTAGAGCCGGCCTATTTTGACAGTGCTACTTGATCCCATATATTCTGTTGAATTTATTATAATAGATGAGTTGAGCTGTCCTTAAACCTTGCAAGGATGATTAAGAGAGCAAAATATTCTTTATTATCAATTTTATTTCACAGGTTTATTGGGCACTAACCGAAAATTAATACCCTCTCTACATGCAAGCTTAAGCTCTACCAAATTTGAAGGTTCTTTTTGTTTTATCCGTGTTTTCATTATTGGGTTTCATTCATTTTTAACATCATGAAATAGATCATGTGATTGATTTGATCGCTTTTGGATTTGTTGTTGCTGCTAAGCAAAGGAGAAGTACTATGAGTTTTGTTCTCCTTATATTTAGCACCTTTTGTTGTTTCCTTTTGTTAATATACTCTTCGATGTTTCAATTCTGTTTCTTTTTTATGGGATTTTTTTTATTTGCTTTGATATGCTAATTTCCATAAGTTCGATTAGTTTATTTTGTTTAAGATTGTATGAATCAGGTTTTTGAATTCATATTGAAAAGTGTAGGCCTTTCTCTTATTGCAAGTGAGAAGTTTAATCTTTTTGATTACTTGCTTTGTAAAAAACAAATATTTGTTGCATAATTCTTTGATAGATCCAAAATGAATTTGCTCTAACCTGTTGGTTACTTGGACTTCCAAAGCAAATATTGAATTATAATATGGGATCTTATTTCTCATCTGAACTAAATCTGAAAAACAACGTCATCAACTCATTGATTGAATATGTGGATGTCACTTCAACATGAACATGGAAGCTCAATAAGGAAAATTGTCATATTCTTACAAAAGTAAAATGAATCCATTATCTTTGTTGATTTTATGGCTAATTGACTATTTTTCAGCCTTATGTATAGAGTTTAAAGTTGTGATTCATTAAATTATTGAAATTTTGTATCCTTTTTCTATTAGATGAATTGAGGAGTATAAATCTTCCAATTAAGCAATAGTTTTCAATCTCCTATGATTTTTTTTAATTTATTGTTGGCACTTTTACGACATGTTCTTTTTAAAAGAAAATTAAACTAATTGCATAATGTTCTTATTATTTGTAATATAGGTCAAAGAGGTTGAAGCTCTTTGGATTAGTTAGGCAAATCAAGGTATGTAGGATTTCTATTGGATTCTTGCTAAATTTCAAGATAGATATAAGTTTTGAGAACATATATTGTCTTTGTATATGGAAAAATTAGAGCCTTGTGTATTTTTTATTCATTATTTGAAGTTGTATTTGCTTTTATTAGAACTTGTGGATTGTTTAAACATTGGATATTCACCTTATTTCAATCACATTTAATAAACTAATAATTTAATAACATATTAAAATTGATAAAAAAGAATGAAAATGATATATAAAATAAATCTTAATGAATTTTCTCTTTGTTATATGTTCTTCCAAAACTTCAAAGTTCTTTTTTACATGTCCTAATTAATTTTCTTAATTGAATTTTTATCTCTGTACTTTTTTGCATTTGTTTGTTTAAATTATAAATTTAGCATTAATTTTTTAACTAATTTTTTCTTTGCCTATTTTAAATAATTTCAATTATAGAATTGTCTCACTACAAGTGAAGTTTTTTTTTTTGTTTTCTTTATTAATTTAAGGTTGGTTTTATTTAGTTTTATGATGTTGAAGTATATTCGGTTTTCTGTAGGTATTCTTTTCTTCATTTGTGTTGCATTTGAGTCTAAAATCTGATATTTTTAAAGACTAACATCAGGATGTTCTGTACTTGTGCTTTATGAGATATTGTTTATGTTTTCATATATAAATTTTAATACCATACTCTTACATATCTCTAAAAAATGTAACTCCTGAAATTGGAATATCATGCTTAATTCTTTGACAATTTTAAGTATCATTTTGGTGTTTGAGATTGTTGAACATACCTAAGCAAATTATGTAAAATCATTAGCATGGATTTTGAATTGTTGGTTATGAAATTATTAAGATGTTTGCATTGAAAGATATGGTTAGCTGCTTTTTATTCAAATTCACCTCAACTTTCGTTACTTCCATTTTTTCTCCCCTGTGTTGTTCCCAACTCTAGCCAGGCCTCTGCTCATCAACCTACCTGGTGATCTTAGAGAACAAGATCATTACTATGTTGACTCTCGCAAGAAAACCAATTACTATTTGGACATAGACTTGCCTTACTTTGAATGTACCATTTCAAAAACCAGTGCTGAAACTTCTTTCGTTATGGATATATTTCTAGTCTTCTCACTCTCCAATAATTTACAATAAATTTGACTATTCCAGCATTATTTTGCAGCACATCCCAAGAGGATTCCATGAGACATACATACCTACACTCTGATAGTTGCATACAAGACTCGGTAATGGCAAGTATGAGACATAAAAAGCAAACAAAACAAGTTTTTGGGTCCCACTTTCCCATGAGTTGATGGGTTCTTTACTCTCTTTACCTCCCCGGATTTGTTGTGCTTTGTATTTATTACTTGCTGCCATTTTTTGCTGTGCTCACCAGGTATGATGGCTATTTGTTTCCTATGGTACTTCTTCTGTGGTTTTGTACAGGATGAAAATTTTGCTTGGTCATTCTTTCGTGTGTTTCTTTTCTTTTTGCTTGCGTTCTCGCCTGATCCCTACATTCGACTGGCTTTATTCTCTCTTTGTTCTTGCGATGTCTATCGCTCTAAGTTTTGGTCTCTTTCATTACTGAGAAGGATTCACTGTTGTCCAACCATTGTGCACGCCTTCTTTTTGTCGTGTTTTGGGCTGTCCATGCTTTCCTTGTTTCGGGTGTAGTCGGTTGTGGGAAATGGGTTTGTACTAGTGGGAGTGGAGAAGGACCCAAAGGGTTGTTTTCCTAGAAATGGCGGTAGTAATGAAGGAAAGGGTCCACCACCGTAGCCTTTTTAACGGCGACCACGATAAACTCTCTGAGTCTCATCATTTTTTCTCTAATTTATTTCTTCTTTTTCCTTTATGTTCCTAAGAAAAATTTCTTGGGTTTTTGAAAAGCCAAATCTCAAACTCAAACTGCTCTTCTCTCTACCTGCTCCATCTACTTTATCAAGGTATAAGATGTTAGAGAGATGGAAAGAAGATGAGGGAAAGAGAATTTTTTCTTAGACTCATAATTTTTCAGTTTTTTCTTCTTTTTCTCTCTAAACTATAGGATGAGAGAATGGGCGACGAAGGTTGAATCATCTCTGTTTCAGGTTGCTTGCAAAAACCCTAAGTTGTTTTCAAGCTTTCTTTTCGTTTTTGGTTTTTAGGGTGGCTTTGTTTTTCTTACTTATTTGATGGTGGCAAATATGTTGGGTGAGTTACAAGAGCATGTTGAGTCTATTAACCTAGCCAATGATAAGTCTGTCTTCTTACTTTGAAATATGACTTTTTTATTACTATCAACGTACGAGATCACTACCCAGTTGTTCTTTCCTTAAGTGTTCTCTTTCATGGAATGCTTAACTTGATGCATTATATTTCTAATAATTGTCATGTTACCTATAGTTTTGGCTGCTAAAAACAGGAATCTTTTTGCTTTTTATGTGATATATTATTAAGATGTTATCTATTATGGAACTGGTATTTTTCATTTCATAAATTTGTTGAATCATATATGTTTTCTTTCTATAGCCTCTTCGTTTTCATCCTCTTTCAGAAAAGATATACTTTTACATGATTTTTATGCATTTCATAAATCTACATCCAATTGGTGGTTTGGTTCCTCTCTTTGTTATCTCAAGAATTCACATGCCACCATTCGAGCAAAAGCAGCAAAAGTCATATCAACTATTGTATAGAATAATCACGGGGTCAGCAGTTGGTTATGGAAGCAAATGGCTTAGAGCCTCTCCTTTCTAATTTTACCTCTGACCCTGATGTAACTGTTTCAACCTAAGCACTTGGTGCAATATATTGTGAGTACAATTTTTGTTTTGGAATATACATCTTATGGTTATTAACACCAATAAATTCAGTTGAATATGCTCCAACAGACTCTTGAAGTATTTTGACATGACATCATTTTTCCATCGATTTTCAGCTTTGTTTTGCCAAAGTATCCTGGTATTGCACCAAACATAGATGACCATAGATTCCTGACTCTTTTTTTTTTTAAGTGCTGAGATTTTGCTTTCCTTCTTTAAAGCTGAAAATGAATTTTTACAAGGTTGTATTTGAAATTTATATCGAATGTTTTATTCATGGTTTATCCTTCTTTCTTTTTTCCCCTTGATTTTGCTTTCATGGAGGAGAATAAAGATTGGAATGAAATCTTTTTATCGTTATTATATAATTTGATTTACTTATTTTATGTGTGGATTTTGAATACGCTTCAGCCTTTCAGGTAATTGAAGAAGCTTCTCATGGCAAGCAGGAAAACAGTGAAATCATTAAAGCCCAGTAGGAGTGATCAAAATTATGATTATCTTTATTGAACAATTCATTGTTTCAAATCTTATATGTTTTCTGGTTCTATAACTTTTAGTGGAATGCAAGTACATTTTGAGAACAATTAAATAATAGACAACGTTGCCTCAAGCAATGCACAATGATTTGGAACTTTCACATCTTACAAATAAACCAATGGAAGGGAAAGGTCAGCCCAATAGTTTGTATTCTTTAGAGAAACTTGAATTATGGGATAGGCTTAAAATGTTATGTATGAAGACGTTTTTGTAGATACCTAATTTTGTCCGAACAATTTTTTTTTATATATAATCAAAAAAATCAAAAATCAAAAAAATAAATAATGATAAAAAAGAAATAAGTCAATTTTGGTCAAATCTCATGTGAAGCACATGCAAAATTCACATCTTCAAGAGTTGACTAAAGTTGATATTGTTGCCAAAAATAAAAGAAAAAATAATCAGCCATTAAATCAATGAATAAATCAACAAAAGGAAGGAAATTGGTTGAAATTAAATCTGAAAATTCATTGCCAAAAAAAATATAAAAAGGAAATAAATTTAAAAAAAAAAGGAGAAAGTCAAACAAAATAAATGAAAAATCCCATAATCATGGGATCAATTATAAATTTTTTATTTCTTTCCATGAAATTTTGACAAGTATAAAAGGAGGGAAGGAGAAAACCCTAGAGAGAAAACCCTAGAGAGAAAACCCTAAAAAAAAAACCTAGAGGGGGGAGGGACAAGAGACGGGATTTTGACAGCAAGAAAAAAAAAACAAGAGTTTTTCACAATTGATCTGACAACTACTGTATTCACTTTCACCGCCTTCTGACTCTACTTATCATCTTCGTTGCGCCAATATTGCATCGTCCAAAACCCGAGCTACACTGCACCATACCCGTTGGAACCGAATATAGCAATTGGTTGTTCATTAAAGAAAATCGTGGTGCTGAGGGACGCTTTGCTTCCAGGTTGTTTTTATTTTGCTCATATAAATGCTTGAATTGATTGTTTTGCTTTGTTACTTTAATCTCTACTTGTACGTGTAATGATAAGCATCTCCATTTTATTATTTGTTTATTTGTTAACTATTCATTTGCTTACTTAACAGTTGAAGTCGACTAAGATGGGAAAACCTTTTGATTGTTATGTCCACGTGTAGTACTTGATTGGCTATATTTTTGTTTAGATGATTAATTGAGTGCTTGTATGCTTATTGGTTATATGACTAATATTTACACTTTGCATTATTAATTTGTGTTTGCTTTATTTAAAAGATAGGATTGA
This sequence comes from Heritiera littoralis, assembly GCA_031772115.1. Taxonomy (NCBI): domain Eukaryota; kingdom Viridiplantae; phylum Streptophyta; class Magnoliopsida; order Malvales; family Malvaceae; genus Heritiera; species Heritiera littoralis. Next base: position 20,514,521 of record JAPDPK010000001.1, read on the forward strand.
ATTAAGAAATAGATAGAAAGACTAAATTAGGTTAAGATGAAAAAAAATGCATTTTTGAAAATTGAATTAATAACGAATATAAATTATCTATAGATTATAAAAAATATAAATTATCCGACGATGGAACTCCGAGGGGATTGCGATCGAGTAATATTCTCGGAGATCTTGAGGTGAGGAGATCCTTTTTAAGTCTTACCAGCTTGATGGAAGATTTAAAAAGTCATTTCCGATATTTAAAAGTCAAATTTATTAAAAAATTGAAATAAGAATTAATTAAAATTAATTACAAATAAAAGAATTAGTAATCAAATTAGGAATTAAAAGTCATAAAAATTTTTAATATATTTTAGATAGAATAAAATAATACAACTACAAATATTCCGACGATGGAATTCTAAAGGGACTGCGCTTGAGTAGTACTTTTGGATATCTTGAGGTGAGGAGGTTTCTTTTAAGTCTTGCCAGCTTGATGGAAGATTTATAGGACATTTCCAAGATTTAATAAATTAAATTATAAAAATAAAATTAAATTAGATTAAAAAATAGTATATTAAAATTAAGTTTATTATAATAAAGAATAAAGATCAAATTAATAAATTAGAATTAAAATTAGAAAATAATTAAAATATATAGAAATTAAATTAATTTAAATATTTTAATAAATGTGAATTATTCCAAGGATGGAATTTAAATGGAATTGCGCTTGAGTAATTTCTTTAAAAATTCCTAAGGTGAGAAAGTTTCTTTAAGGTCTTACCAGCTTGATGGAAGGTCTTTAAGAAAATCTTCAATATCAAATAATTCATGTTTATTTAAAGATATAAAAATATATGAAATAATAATTTATATAAGGAAATAATAATAATAGAATAAAATAAGATAAAATAAATAGTATAAAATCAATAGAAATTGGATAGGAGTCTAAATAGGGATTGGATAATTTATTTAAATATCTGACGACGGAGCCTCTTCAAGAAAGGCGATTGGTCCTACTTGAATACTCTTGAGGTGAGAATAACTTTTAAGTTGTCCAACCAGTTTGATGGAGGAGACTTAAAAGATTTTTCAATATTTAATTATATCGAAATTAAAGTAAAAGGCAAAATTAAGATAACCTTAGATCACTTGGTACCATTTTAGGATGGGCGTTGTGAGGGTGCTAATCCTTCCTCACACGTAACCGTACTCCCGAACCCTAGGATTCTTAACGTAGACCAAGCCTTATCCTTAGTTTGAATAGGTGACCAATCACACCTAGGTTAGAATGGTTGGTGGCGACTCCGTAGTTTTGTGTCTAGCTATTAGGTTTCCCGAAACTTAATACGTTACGACAGCTTGGCGACTCCACTGGGGACATTAGAGAGTCAGGCCATTAGGTAATTTAAGGTTATCAAGATTTTGCCTAAAACTTTAAATTTCATAAAATATTTAATGCACACACTTCACATTCATGTGCATGCATTAGCCCTCGACCCGGGCTTATCCTTCATAGGAGGGAGTATAGTACCTTTGCCTTCGTAAGGTGATAACCTCCACACAGGCCAGTGAAATACTCCCACTCAAATTGAACCTTTCCGTTTGTAGCCTGTAATGGGTAAGGATTGGGTGCCTTACTAGTCTTGTGTGGACGACAGTAAGGAATAATTTGGGAACCTTTACCCCTTTTATCTAAAGCTATGCATATAGTGAAATTTAGAAGACCAACTATAATATAGAACTATATCAACCCATGCTATAGAAAATACCCATTATTTAGGACACATGTTTGATCAAGTTTGTTTGATTTTGATTTATACATGAGACACTAAGGGGGTACCATGAGTTCTTGACCCAAACATTTCATGCATTACTCATCCATTATTGTTACATGACCACACCATTCCATTCATACAGATCATCTTGTTTTGATTCATTGTTTTTAAACAAAGCATTTCCAAAATTTTTGAAGCATCACCACATGTGAAATGATAAAATTCTTAATTGTGGCAATAAAAGATTCGAAGATAGCTCGACCAAAGGTTCATTCACACAACACTCGTTATCAAGCTAAGATCATGGAAGAAGAATCAAGCATGCGCATGGAGAAGATGGAAAAAGCTCAAGAGGAAATGAGGGGGCAATTGGCCCAAATTACAGAGCTGTTGAAAAATCTAAGCAAGGGCAAAGGAGTGGTAGAGGAAGTTGTAGTCCAAGAAGGGGTTCAACAACGCAGTATGGAAGACCCTGTCTATCCTCCCGGATTTGGTCCATTTCCAAGTCAAACATCCCAACAAGGAAGATATCCACCTGCTTACACTGCTATACCCCAAGCGTTTGGACAAGCTCAATTCCAAGGACCCGCCTATCCTTCCCAAGGCGCAAAATCTACTGATCCCATTGAGGTGCCCGACTTAGATGACCCGAAGGAAATTGAGAAGTTGAAAGCCAAACAAGTAGAAGAGAAAGATGAGACGAAGTCGCAACGAAAGATTAATATGTTGGAGGAAAGGATTCGAGCTATTGAAGGCTTAGACTTTTATGGTTCCATGGATGCTACTGGGTTATGTTTGGTGTCAGACTTGGTTATTCCACCTAAGTTTAAAGCACCAGAGTTTGAGAAATACAATGGAACTTCCTGCCCTAGGTCTCATCTTATTATGTATTGCCGAAAGATGGCTGCCTATGCTCAAGATGATAAACTTCTTATTCATATCTTTCAAGAAAGCCTTACTGGGTCTGCAGCGAAGTGGTATAATCAATTGGATGGAACTCGAATCACCACTTGGAATGACTTGGCAAGAGCATTTATGGCTCAATATCGACATGTTGCTGACATGGCCCCTGATCGTCTGTCTTTACAAAGCATGGAAAAGAAGGCTAATGAGAATTTCAAGCAATATGCCCAAAGGTGGCGTGATATGGCTGCGGAAGTGCAACCTCCACTTTCGGAGAAGGAGCTTACCATTATGTTCGTTAATACTTTGAAGGCTCCATACTACGATAGGATGATCGGTAATGCCACTAAGAATTTTGCTGATATGGTATTGTCCGGTGAGATAATTGAGAATGCAATCAAGAGTGGAAAGATTGAAGCTCCCAACAATATTGAGAAGAAAGGAGGAGCCAACAAAAGAAGGGAAGAAGAAGTCCATGCTGTGGCATATGGAAGGCAATATGGAGGCTATGTCCCACAATACCCTTATCACATGCCACAACCTTACTATCCTGCTCAGAATCCTTACCATTCTTACCCCAAGGTTAATGTTCAACCTAATCCCCAGACACTTGCCCCAAATATTCAACCAACTAAGCAGTTCAATAAACAAGAGGGCAATCATAATGCATCATGGCCAAAAAGAGAAAGGACTCCCATTGACCCAATCCCCATGACCTACACTGAGTTATACCCGAAATTGATCAAAGGACAACTCATTGCACCCATTTATGTGGAACCTCTCAAGCCCCCATATCCAAAGTGGTATGATGAGAATGCTCGATGCGAGTATCACTTCGGGAACGTGGGTCACTCTTTGGAGAATTGCACTGCACTAAAGTATAGAGTGCAAGGATTGATAAAAGCTGGTATGTTGAGTTTTGAAGCGAAAGGGGAACCGACTACGAATGCAAACCCATTGCCTAACCATACTAATGAAGGATGAGTTTTGTGGGGGCATGAAGGGTTCGAGCCTGACAATTTTGAAGATCTATAAATTCTAGTTTTGTTTTTGCTTTCTTTTATTTCTTTAAGTAATGCAAGATAGTTTTTGAAAGTGCTTAAGCCCATAAGCACGAAATAAATTTTATGTATGGGTTAATTTTTATTTATTTCCTTTTCAATAAAGCGACTAGTGTGATGCACTGTCAATTTCTCATTCCATTCATTTTCCATTTCTCCACATACTCACCATATCTTTCATTCACAAGTATCCAAATAATGAACATGATGATAATGATGTCAATAAATCTAGGGTTCAATTTTGAAAGAACTACTATTGTTGATGAATTAATAGTATGCCAATGTTGCGAAAGCAAGAAAATGAAGGAAAGGTTGCTCACCATCCGCACTTGATAGACAGTACGAGAAAGGTGAATCTCTTACAGAAGCTTCCAACAAGTTTGTCATTGTTCAATAAATGATCTTTAATGAGAGCACTTGCATTTGAAATGATAAATGGCCTTCTTTTACTATCCTTCAAGCATGAGTAAAATTATCCTTTGATTACCCCTTTTGAGCCTATTATATTTTTGTAATATAACCCACCAAGGATCACCCTCCACATTGGGGGCAAGGAAGATGAAATAAAGAAATTTTAAGGGCAAAAATGAAAGTGTTCATGATGAATCAAGAGGCAAAAAAAAAAAGAGAAGAAAAGAAAAATAGCCCAATTTTGTGAAAAAAAAAAGAGGAAGAAGAGAAAAAAAGGGTTTCTATTCAAAAAGAAAACCCCAAAAAAAGCAAGAAGGGGCAAAATGCCTGAATGTTTTACTTGATAAAGAAAGTGATCCCTTGGTTTATAAACCTTGAAACACATTTTGGGCCTACTATATCCTTTTCTTTCATAAACCCTCACCCGAGCCTACATTACGTGCCTTTAAAAGCCCATTTTGATCAAATGTAAATGCTTGAATTGAAGAATCATGCGTTGAATAAAAACATACTTGTACAATGAGATAATGATCCTTTGAAGGAAGTAGATCAAGTTGAATGAAGAAAACATGAGCTTTAGAAGATATCTTGGATCGAAATCAAGAACGCCTATTAGGGGCATGAATTTGGATTGAGCACTGAAGGTTGAAGCTTGTCAAAGCCAATGAAGTTGAAGATGAAGAAGAAAAAAAAAGAAAAAAAAATGAAAAAAAGAGAAAAAAGAAAAAAAAGAAAAAAAGAAAAAAAGAAAAAAAGAAAAAAAAAAGAAAAAGGAGGATTCAAATTGAAAACTCGAAAAGGGCAGTTTGAATCAGTTGAGGGGGGCACCTAAGTTGAAAACCGAAAAAGGCGACTTAGGAAAATATCAACATCAAAAAGTTTTGATACGAGGGCAAGATTGGCAGACACTACATGAAAGAACATATCAACCTAAGAGTGGGCTTTTGGAAAAGAATTTTAGATTGACTTGATTGAAATTGTCAGAATGTTCATGGATACTAAAAACCTTATTCCAAACAGATTGTCCCATTGGTTTTTTTTGGATTTCATGTTCCTTTTCTAAGAATGAATATCTATACCTCTCATGATCATTTATTCCACCCCTATAATAAATCGAGAAGATGTATGAGTGCATTACATTGGTGGTCAAGTTGAAAGGAAAATAAATAAATGTTGGTAACCTTTTTTGGGTAAATTTTTTGAAAAAAAAAATTCTTTTGAGAAATCTTGCATTACTAAGAGAGAGAAGGAAACAAATGTGAATGATGAATATACAAATCTGAAAACATGATGGCTAGTCTTCGGGCATAACTGGGCTAGGACTCAATAAAAGATGGGATGTTAAATGAAAGGAGATTTAAAGAATTCAGCAGATATGTGGGACTTGAGAAAGGCAAGATGAGCTTGAGAATCTTGTTACCACAATTGAGAATGCATTTGCATACATTCATGGAATAATTCAGGAAGCATGACATTGACATGTGCATAACATTCATGGCATTCATTATATTCATGACATGCATGACATTTCACTAGTGCATTTTGGACATTGAACTATATGTTAAGACATTAGGATAAGAAGTTTTGAATGATTAGAATTTTGAGAAAAAGAGAAAATATAAGAGATGGTAATTTGAAAAAAATGATGAGGTATGAGAAGATGATGAGAAAAATACTTTTTGAAAAAACCTTAGATAAGAGTAAAGTCCAGTTTAGCTGGCACCTTAAAGAAGAATAAAGCCTAATATTGTTGGCATCAAAATGAAAGTTAAGCCTAGTCAAACCATGTTAACTGGTATCCTGAAATGAAATTTTTATGTTAAAAGTCTCAATGCCTCTGGTGAGAGGAGCACAAGGTTATTTTTCAAAGTTCCAATGCCTCTGGTGAGAGGAGCACATGGTTATTTTTCAAAAGTCTCAATGCCTCTGGTGAGAGGAGCACATGGTTATTTTTCAAAAGTCTCAATGCCTCTGGTGAGAGGAGCATAAGGTTATTTTTCAAAGTTCCAATGCCTCTGGTGAGAGGAGCACATGGTTATTTTTCAAAAGTCTCAATGCCTCTGGTGAGAGGAGCACAAGGTTAGTTTTCAAAAGTTCTAATGCCTCTGGTGAGAGAAGCACAAGACTATTTTTCAAAGTTCCAATGCCTCTGGTGAGAGGAGCACAAGGTTATTTTTTGAAGTTCCAATGCCTCTGGTGAGAGGAGCACAAGATTATTTTTCAAAGTCTCATAGCCTCTGGTGAGAGGAGCTTTTATTTCATGATCATTTTTCATTTCCTTGGTCTTACGATAGGAAAGACTAGGAATTTCATTTCACAGTCCTTAGTCTTATGATAGGAGAGACTAGAAAAACTTCATTTTTTGCATTTCCTTAGTCTTATGATAGGAGAGACTAGGAGTTTCACTTTGCATTCCTTAATCTTATGGTAGAAAAGATTTGGAAAATTCATGTTTGTATTCTTTAGTCTTATGATAGGAGAGACTAAAATAGGAATTTCACTTTGCATTCCTGAACCTTATGATAGAAGAGGCTAGGAAACTTCATTTTGCATTTATTCCTTACCCTTATGATAGAAGAGGCTAGGAAATATCAATATCAAATAAAAAAAAATCATTGATAGGTCTTGCATTCGGACAAAATGGTTGTCTATGTCTTTGCACCATTACTGTTTCACAGCAAAGCGCAAAGAGGGGCAGCTGTAGATACCTAATTTTGTCCGAACAATTTTTTTTTATATATAATCAAAAAAATCAAAAATCAAAAAAATAAATAATGATAAAAAAGAAATAAGTCAATTTTGGTCAAATCTCATGTGAAGCACATGCAAAATTCACATCTTCAAGAGTTGACTAAAGTTGATATTGTTGCCAAAAATAAAAGAAAAAATAATCAGCCATTAAATCAATGAATAAATCAACAAAAGGAAGGAAATTGGTTGAAATTAAATCTGAAAATTCATTGCCAAAAAAAAAATATAAAAAGGAAATAAATTTAAAAAAAAAGGAGAAAGTCAAACAAAATAAATGAAAAATCCCATAATCATGGGATCAATTATAAATTTTTTATTTCTTTCCATGAAATTTTGACAAGTATAAAAGGAGGGAAGGAGAAAACCCTAGAGAGAAAACCCTAGAGAGAAAACCCTAAAAAAAAAAACCTAGAGGGGGGAGGGACAAGAGACGGGATTTTGACAGCAAGAAAAAAAAAACAAGAGTTTTTCACAATTGATCTGACAACTACTGTATTCACTTTCACCGCCTTCTGACTCTACTTATCATCTTCGTTGCGCCAATATTGCATCGTCCAAAACCCGAGCTACACTGCACCATACCCGTTGGAACCGAATATAGCAATTGGTTGTTCATTAAAGAAAATCGTGGTGCTGAGGGACGCTTTGCTTCCAGGTTGTTTTTATTTTGCTCATATAAATGCTTGAATTGATTGTTTTGCTTTGTTACTTTAATCTCTACTTGTACGTGTAATGATAAGCATCTCCATTTTATTATTTGTTTATTTGTTAACTATTCATTTGCTTACTTAACAGTTGAAGTCGACTAAGATGGGAAAACCTTTTGATTGTTATGTCCACGTGTAGTACTTGATTGGCTATATTTTTGTTTAGATGATTAATTGAGTGCTTGTATGCTTATTGGTTATATGACTAATATTTACACTTTGCATTATTAATTTGTGTTTGCTTTATTTAAAAGATAGGATTGAATTAAGAAATAGATAGAAAGACTAAATTAGGTTAAGATGAAAAAAAATGCATTTTTGAAAATTGAATTAATAACGAATATAAATTATCTATAGATTATAAAAAATACAAATTATCCGACGATGGAACTCCGAGGGGATTGCGATCGAGTAATATTCTCGGAGATCTTGAGGTGAGAAGATCCTTTTTAAGTCTTACTAGCTTGATGGAAGATTTAAAAAGTCATTTCCGATATTTAAAAGTCAAATTTATTAAAAAATTGAAATAAGAATTAATTAAAATTAATTACAAATAAAAGAATTAGTAATCAAATTAGGAATTAAAAGTCATAAAAATTTTTAATATATTTTAGATAGAATAAAATAATACAACTACAAATATTCCGACGATGGAATTCTAAAGGGACTGCGCTTGAATAGTACTTTTGGATATCTTGAGGTGAGGAGGTTTCTTTTAAGTCTTGCCAGCTTGATGGAAGATTTATAGGACATTTCCAAGATTTAATAAATTAAATTATAAAAATAAAATTAAATTAGATTAAAAAATAGTATATTAAAATTAAGTTTATTATAATAAAGAATAAAGATCAAATTAATAAATTAGAATTAAAATTAGAAAATAATTAAAATATATAGAAATTAAATTAATTTAAATATTTTAATAAATGTGAATTATTCCAAGGATGGAATTTAAATGGAATTGCGCTTGAGTAATTTCTTTAAAAATTCCTAAGGTGAGAAAGTTTCTTTAAGGTCTTACCAGCTTGATGGAAGGTCTTTAAGAAAATCTTCAATATCAAATAATTCATGTTTATTTAAAGATATAAAAATATATGAAATAATAATTTATATAAGGAAATAATAATAATAGAATAAAATAAGATAAAATAAATAGTATAAAATCAATAGAAATTGGATAGGAGTCTAAATAGGGATTGGATAATTTATTTAAATATCTGACGACGGAGCCTCTTCAAGAAAGGCGATTGGTCCTACTTGAATACTCTTGAGGTGAGAATAACTTTTAAGTTGTCCAACCAGCTTGATGGAGGAGACTTAAAAGATTTTTCAATATTTAATTATATCGAAATTAAAGTAAAAGGCAAAATTAAGATAACCTTAGATCACTTGGTACCATTTTAGGATGGGCGTTGTGAGGGTGCTAATCCTTCCTCACACGTAACCGTACTCCCGAACCCTAGGATTCTTAACGTAGACCAAGCCTTATCCTTAGTTTGAATAGGTGACCAATCACACCTAGGTTAGAATGGTTGGTGGCGACTCCGTAGTTTTGTGTCTAGCTATTAGGTTTCCCGAAACTTAATACGTTACGACAGTTTTCTTTTACTTTCTTAGTGTTTTGGTTTTATGCACATTATAAATTGCGAGTTTCTAATACCATGTTGGTGAATTTGATTTTTCATAATTGATATCTAATATGGTTTTTTTCCCCCCAAAGTTTGACAAGAATCGTGTGTCAATGTGGGCAGTAACAATGCTTTGCTTATATATTATGGTTGAAGTCAACATTCTAGGAAGATATTTATATTTTCATACTGCATGTGGTCTTAAAAGCTCTCATTTAGTTATAAGAGCATTGCCTTTTTAACAATGATGCCTAATAATTAGAGGTGGCAAATGGGTCGGTTCAGGTGGGTTCGGTCTGGGTTATACTTGGTTTGGATTTTTTTTTGTTTCAGTTTTTTTTTGTTTTGAGTTTTTTCGGTCTCGGGCACTTTCGGTTTTGGGTATTTTCGGGTTCGGGTATTTGTGGTTTCGATCCAGTTTCGGGTTCAGTTTGGTTTTAATCGGGAGAACTTAGTGGGCTTAGTCAAATTATTTTAAAATTTTATAAATTATAAATATTTTTATAATTTTGAATATAATAATTAATTTAATTTTATATAGTTAAATAACAATATAATAGAAATGCTAAATTAAAGTTAAAATTTAATAAATATTTATATAAATATAAATTTTTTACATTTTAATGTTTTTATTACTTGACAATTATTATTTATTTTTTTAATTTCTTGTGATATTCACATTTGTTATAAAATATATAATTATATATTAATAATTATATAAAAATTTATTTTTTAAATAAGCCATATATATATATTAAAACTAAAAGAAAGTGAAAATCCAAAAGTATTAGCCATACAAATAAATAACTAACAAATTATAAATAAATCACACTAAACAATTAAACATTTATATAAATAGCTTTATACTCTTAACAATAACTTATTGGGTTGTTGTATTTTTTGAGTCAACATTAAGCCATTGGAATTTAGACATTCTTAGTTTAATAAATTTCTTCTTTTTTTTTTACTTTGTTTTATTAGCTTTTTTAATAATTATATTATATTTTTAATAAAATTTTAAGAATTTTTTTTTACATTTATTTTGTCTTTTAAATATCAACATAATTAGTAATTAAATTAAATCTAACCGCATAACTAGTTAACTAATTGTTCAATTATAATGTTGAATAAAATTATAGTATACATTAAAAAGGTACTTAATATTATGAATAATTGGTCAATTAATTACCTCAATTTTATATTTATTTTGTTTTTGGTTTGTACATAAATCATAATGTAACATTATTATATTAAATATAATCGTACTCGTACTTATTAATTAATCAAATATCTCATTAAAAATTTAGAACGTTAAATTAAACAAGTTATATACACCAATTGACATTATATTATAAATAATCACATTTAATATAATCACATCATATACAGTTATACATCAATTGAGTATTAATTTTTTGATATTCACATTAACATAATAATATTAGATATACACCAATTGATCAAATATCTAATTAAAATATTAAATAGTAGATATTACTAAATTACTTAATATAATGCTAGTTATTTAAATATAATTAATAATAATATTAATAAAGTATAAAAACAAATTTTATTAAATTACCACTTACACAGTAATACTACTCTAATATATTATTAAATTACACTTTAATCTACTATTAGAATAATTATTTTTATCCACACTTTAATTTTACATTTAATAGATAATAAATAAATTATTTTTAATAAATACTTAATTTTATCAAAATAATACTTACACATTAAGAGATTACATAATTTATTCTTAAAAGATTATTATAATATAATATACAAATCATTATTATAAGATACCAAATTGGTTTATTCATGTATAAGATTATTATAATATAATAAATAATTAATTACCACTAGCTTGATTTATTAATGTCTTTTGTTTTAAGGCTAAAAATAAAATTACCACTAGCTTGATTTATAATTTTCTCTTTCAATGACATCCAAGCTTATAAAAAAATTGTACTTATATTGTTAATTTAATTACTTAACTTGTTCTAATATTAAAAACTTGAATTTTAATTTTAAGATTAGGTTTTTTTTTAATCTAAATTCAATATCTTTCTATACTTAAAACTTTAAGAAAATATAGTTCAATTTAAATTTTATTAAAGATATTTTTAATGTGTTGCACAAAATATCAAATTCAAAGTTTCAAACAAATATTGAAATTATATAATTTTTTATATATTTGATATATTATTGTATTAAAATTAAAATTTTATTATAAAATAAAAATAATAAAATGTTAAAATGATTTTTATAATAAAATCAAATGTTAAATTAATAATATATATTTTCTTAAAGGCAAATGAAATTTTATTAAAAATACAAAAGGAGTAACAAGGTGGAACAGGAAGCTTAGGGGAAAGAGAGCCCCTGAGGAAACTAGGTGAAGCCAAAGACCAACAAATACAACCCATCAACTGATTGAGACAAATAAACAAACACCTAGACAGCAAAGAGAGCAAAAAAAAGAGTAGAATCTATCAAATTCATCATCCAAACCCTTAAATGGCCCACTCCTGCAAAAGAAATCCCAACTACCAAGACACAACCAAGTCAAGACAAACCTTTAAATTAATAATATATTTATTATTATAAATGCAATAAGTATAATATTAAAAATTATTTGATATCATATATTATGGTGTTTTAAATTAATTTAATTTAATTTAAAATTTTAATATTTATTTTGTTGGTAATACATAATTGATAAAATTGTATAATAAATAATAATTGTTTTCAAAATGTTAAGCTTTTTAATTAAAAAAGTGTATCAATTATTTATTTATTTTTAAATAATAATTATATAATTATAATTCGAGTTTTCTCGGGTTATAAATTCAGTTTTTTACAGGTTTCGGATCGAATCGGATCGGTCTCGATTTCGGATCGTATCGGGCTCAGGTTATGTCAAGTTCGGGTTTTTTTGGTCTCGAGTTTTGTCGGTTTTAGGCTTTTTCGATTACGGGCCTTTAACTTTTTTGGTCAATTCGGGCTGATTTCAATTCGGTCTCGAGCGAATTTTTGGGCTCGAGCTAGTTTTTGCCACCTCTACTAATAATATGTTCAATTCATCTATTGTTACCTCCCTATATTTGTTTCGAATCTCTATTATTTTATGTTTATTTTATATTTAATGTTTGTTCGTGGGTAAAATTGTTTTTTACTTCATTATAATTGAGAAAATGTATTTTGCTGTAATTTTTCAATTTCGTTAATTAGACCAATTATTCATAACTATTATTTTTTCCTCATTCTCAAAATTGATAATATGTTTTGTAATTTTTTTATGTTTAAAAAGACAAAGAAGTTGCCATGGTATTTAATTAAATATGTTGTTTTTATTTTTCTTTCAATTTTGTCTTTTAAGAGTTTCTTGAAGCAAATATGATTTTGTTTTCCTGCATGCATCATGTCATCTTCCTATGGTGAAAAGCCTCTTTGCATCCTTCTCAAAGCTGAATTTCTTTCTCATTTATTCTTTGGTTTATTCCTTTTAATTTGTTAAACAAAAAATTGAAAATTGTTCATTCTTTTATTTCAATGAGGTTGTTGCATGATTTTAATAGCATTCCTTTTAGTTCCTTCCAAGCATGAAAATGATTTTCTTATATCTTTACAATAATTGTCAATTATTTTTTGTCAATGCTTAATTTTTGTTTTCCTTTCAATCTCTTCATTCTGATGCTTCATTAGAGGAGAAAAATATGAAATTTAAGATTTTGCAATGATAAATTTTGCCTAAAAAATAAATCAGTGTCAATTTAACAAGAAAAATAGGCATTTTTAATTTAGTGCATCATTTGTCAGATTTTTGCAGGCTAAAAATATGGCAAAGTTAGATAAACAATTGCTCAAGCAGGAACCTTCTACAAAGGTACCATCTTGGATTGCTTTCTCCATGTAGTCTTTCTCTTTATATATATACATATGCTTTTGAAGGTAGTGTGTGGTTATATAAACATTACACTGAAATTATCAAATCTGTGAATAATTTTACCATTTTCCTTGTTTTTATGAATTTGTAGTTACATTTTTTTTTACATAGTTTGGAAGTTGTTTGGAATTGGTGAATTTTTATTATAGTTTTAGTTTAGTTGGTAGTAGAAGAAATACAGAAACTTTGGAATGATTTTATGAATGTTATGTTATTTAGTAGTTAATTAGTTAAGAGTTTGGAGTTATTGCGACAATTTAGGGCTATTTTTAAGTTCGTTTTGTAATTTAAGCTAGAATAATATAAAAAAGTTGCTTTTTATTGGATTTTTTTCTTTAAAAAAAATGAAATTGATATCTTACTTGCATTTGTTTCATAAAGGCTTTATACAAGTCCTTCAATCTCTTACCAATATGTCTTCAATCTTAACAACTATATAAAAAAAGCCTTTATGAATAGCCCTTAAAATTAAATTATAATTTACATCATGTATGCTATAAAGTAATCTTTCCTTTTCGTATATAATTTGATTGCTTTGTTTGATCATTTTCTTTTGAACATAAGAAGAACATCTTTAAATTGCCAGAGCCAAGAAGCAATCAAGTGAGATAGAACGAAATTGAGATGACTGCAACAAAATGCAATCCACACAATTGGTAAGCGTTTTTAATTAATCCTAATTTTTGCTTATTTAACCATATTACATGATACAATTTCTTTGATTTTTACTCTCTAAAAGGTTATCAATGATACACTTAGGCTTGGTAATGTCGTTAGATTCTCCACAGGGAAGCTATCAAAGATGTTTGGAACAAAGCTAAGTTAATAATTTTAATTATATATGTTTTATTAGTTCTAACAATTATATATACTTTATTAGTGTCAACAAATATGGACTTAATCAACAGCATTAAAGATGGAATTTGAAACTTTTCTATTTGGGTGTTGGAAAAGGGTATGATAATTCATGTGGCTTGAGAATGCTACAAGTCATTGCAGTTGTACTCTTAGATCCCTATCTTCTTTACTAACCTTAACAGTTCAAGTTATGGAGATGGCAAGTCACTCAACCTATTTAATTAACATTTCATGCCTTTCTAATTACTGTTGATTTGTTGTATTGTTTAGATTTTTTTATTTCTAATAATTTTTTTCATTTCATTGACTGAAGTAACTTATTTTACATTGGTGTTTATGCTGATTACTAACCAATCATTGGATCTGTAAATTTGCACTCAATAACCGTCTAGTTGAATTTTTTTCTTATTTTAAGTAAAGTTACCTTATTTTGTTTTCCTAATTTTAGCATGTTTCTGTTGATTTAGGATTTTATTTTAACCTTCATTATTACAGATAGAATTGGTAAGTCCAAGTCATTATATATTTTACTGTTTTACAAATGTGATCTTAATCATTTTTTCTTTTTTAATGGGGCATTTATTGAAATACAAAAAATAGCATAAATTTAAAACCACTTATGTTTTTAGGCAATCTTTGTTTCTGCTTTCAAAAGCTAAAGCCAAAGCTTGTCCTTTCTCATTTGCCATTCCTGTGTTTCTTGCTCATTTATAAGCTTTGATAGTCATGTTTGGGGTTATAATTCTAATTAAGTTAGGCAAAGGATAAATTTATTTGATACAAGAATGCACTTTGCAAAGTTAAAGGGGCTTTGATAATGAGTGGTTAAAAATTTTGATTTAGAGCTTATATTATACTTATTTAAACTTAGATACAACATGAATTAGAGTTTTGCACACATTAATGTTTTGTTGAATGTTTATAAATTAGTAACTCCTCTTTCCTTTGATTTACCTCGAAATTTCCAGCATTATGTATCAATTCCTTTGTTTTATGAATTGATGAAATATTTCATAGAGTAAGTACACAAGTTGTTGAGATTGAAGGCATGTATTTCAAAAAAAAATTCAGATGAAGATTCATTTTTAACACTTACAACCCTTAAGATTTTCTTCTTTGTTAGGGTGTATACTCTCTTGAAAGATATTTATGGCATCTCTTCAAAAGGTCACTTTATATGGGCGATCTCAACCTCTTGCTTTGTCTTTTGAGAAAAGGAAAGTGGGCAGTCACTTTTGAGGTATATATATAAACACACACACACACATATATATATATATGTATACATACATATATATAATATGTCGTGTGTGTGTCTATTTATACATACATGAGTTTTTAGACTTTTTGTGATTTTCCATCATTATGTATCTTCTTCATTTTAAAAGGCCATGCACATTTTTATTTTGTTTCTAACATTCATATCTGAATTTTAAATCTGGTAATGTTGTCGTGTGATTGCAAGAGGCTGCAAAGTGATATTGCTTGCTATGGTTTCTATAAGTTCATTTTTATGTGAAATTTTTTTTCCCTTTCTAGTTGCATAACAGTTTTTTTTCCCTTTCTAGCTACATAACACAAAAGCTCCAAAGTATTCTGTTACCTCAAACTTTAGGGACCTAGGTTGCTTAACTTGGCAATAAAGTAATGTACAAACAGAAAGTAATGGTTCCTTTGACAAAATATTCATCCTGCTTGAAATGTACACTCTAAAATTAGTATCTTAATGTATTTTTATAAATGAAACATATGCAAACCCAATTACAATCGAGGGAATTCTATTTAGTCTCCTTACATTACTTTCTAATCTTTAGATGCTCTGCAGAAGGAAAAATATTTTGAGGGAGATGTTTAAGTTCCAACTATGTTTTCTGAAAGGTTATCTTTTTAAAAGATACTACCTATTAATTTCATAATTGTTTTTTTTTTTACTTTCTATTTTTCTTTTATTATTAATAATTAATTAGGTGTTGTGATGAGCGTGCAAATAAACATCTAGCGTCTAGCTCTCCTATTCGAGATGCTGAATGGGAAATGTCATGCTTGGGGGCGAGTGTCACTCTACTTGATTGTTGAGCATTAATTGAAAACTAATAAGCATTTGTAATATAAAAGGTAATGGAAAATAAAAAGTAAAAATTTAATATTGGACAAAACAAACTCCATCATTGTTGTTTTCTTCTATCAACTTTTGCATTTTTTTTTACCGGGAGGTAAAGTGAGCAAATTAAAAATAATTTATTGTTAGAGAATCAATCTTATAGGCTATAGCCCACCAAACAATAATTAATGATGCAAATACAAAGCATTGGGTTCTTTTGTTGTCTTTTTAATTATTTCTTAAAGGGTAATTCAATCAAATCTGATTCTTTTATATGCCTATGTCATGTTTGGAAGTATGGGTTGTAGTCTAATGCAATTTTTATTTTCATGTTTTGAAGAATGAATTGTTATAACTATGGGTTCATTGCAGGCTTCATAGTCTAACATATACACAGTAAAAAATCAATGATCGTTCTCTCATGAATTGCTTTCAGTCAAATCGATATTTGTTTTAAATTTTATAGAAAATTTATGAATATTTGTAATTATATTCATAATTCTCATTTATTAATTAGTAGTTTTTTCAATATTTGATCTGCTTTTGTTGCTGTTTTTGTAGGAATGGAATGTTGTTTGAAAGACTTTTGATGCATCACAATTTTTGTGTCTCAACTTCGTTTTCCTGTTTTATCAAGAATTTTTAAGACCATGAAGATAGATTTTTAAGAGATTTTAAGATGTCATATCTAATTAATTGTGTTTGTCTATTTATCCCATCTATTCGTACTTGAAAATAGCATCAGAGCAAAAATCTGATAACATGAATCTCATATCCAATAAACCGCACTTCTCAATATATTTTATCATCGGTATGCAATTTTTCTGTGGTACTGCTTTTTTCTTTCGGTATCATTTTCGTCACAATATTTGTGGTAGGAAGTTGACTTATTTAGTATGCAGGTTTTTTGATTATTTAATAAAAATATTTAATATTAGTATTAAATAATATAAAATAATATTATTTAATATTATCTACATATTATTATTTAATAAAAATATTATTTTTTATTTAATTTTTAAAATTTTGTTTTGTGAATTGAATTATTATATCTGAATCAGTTTAAATATTTGTTTTCAAAACGTAACAGTATTAAACAAACATGTTTTCTGTTTTCAAAAATTGAAAACAAAACAAAATAAAACAAAATTTGAATTTTCAAAAACAGAAAACATAAAACAAAAAACGATACCAAACGACCCCTAGTATGCAGGTTTTTTGAAATGATCGTGCATTTGAACCCTCCTTTTTTTAGCTGCAGTTTTAATTTGCCGATGTAGATTAACTCTTAACTTCTAGTTTTAATTTTTTTTTTAATGTTAAACAATCTTAAGCTTCTCATGTTTAGCGTTTTGGCCGATCTTCCTGCACAACGCGCAGGTATTCTCTAGTGAGAATTAAAAAATAAAGTGTGAAATCATACATGAAAATCATTAGAGTGCTTGTTTTTTCTCCATTTTTAAAGTATTGATTACGCAAGGAGAATTTAAACAAAGCAAGTCCTCTGCTATCGTTAATCTTCTCTTCACAAGTCTTGGTCAAGCAAAATAGCTTGCATGACCATTACCCCTGGTCAACGCAAGCCCTGCTGGAGTCAAAGTCTTCCCTCCACAATTCCTTAATTGAATCATAGCTGTTCTATGGTTGGCCACCGGCGAAACAGAAAGAGGATTGGCCAACATTCACGGTCTCTTACTGATTTCATGTTGTTGACTGCGAAAAGCAAGAGAATCGGCGATTTTGATGGAATTTTCTTTTACTTATAATTTTTCATCCTTGTAACATAAATCTGGCTTTGTAGAAATAAAATTAAACAGTTGTTCTTCCTTCAATTTTATTTGTGTGTATAATTTGACTAACAATTTTAATTGTGTGTTCGTAATTAGACAAGGATTTTGAAAAATAGTTATGAACTAAAACAAGTCATGCTTTCAGCTAGAGGAACAAAAATACAGTGACGGCTGAAATATATAACTAGAATTAGACAAGGATTAAATAGAACATAATATCCCACAACATAAACAACCAAACTCCATTCCAAGGTCGTTCTCATTTTTCCGTCCGAGTTTTGGCTCCAAGAAATTTGTCCCTGATAAAATGCAACTCCTTCGCAGCATCCACAATGTCCATGCGGTCTTTTGGTGTTTCGAGAGAGCAAGCAATTCCGACTTTTAGGATGGAAATCAGGCACTCTTTCATTTTCGTTTCTTCCATGTGTGCCTTCTTTGGGTTTCTGCTGCTACTTGCATCCTGTTCTTCGTTGTCTTCAACTACAAGTAATGGATCCACAACTTCATGTACTTGATCAGGCAATGCCATCGCTACAAAATGATGAAGTGTGAAACCATCTTTGAACATGTCATCGGTGGGTCTCTTCCTTGTGAACATCTCCAGCAGGAGTATTCCAAAGCTGTACATGTCCCCGCTTGTTGTTGCCTCTGTTCCAATGCCATACTCTGCCCAAAAAATAGAAATTATGACAAACTTAAATCTTGCTACCAGAAAACAAAATATTATGAAAGAATTACAGTTTTAAGATGGAGAGAATTAATAATTCAGTTTATATCCAACTTTGGCTGAGGTTGTTGTAAAGAAGTAGATATATTAATTTACCTGGTGCAGCATAACCAACTGTTCCCTTTAGACCAAGCGAGCTTGTAGAATTTCCAGAATTATTATTCATAGATTTTGGAAAAAACCTGGCTAGTCCAAAATCTCCTACATGAGCAACCATGTCATGATCAAGCAGAATGTTGCTTGGTTTCAAATCGCAGTGAACTATCGGCACTTCACAATGGTGATGGAGATAATCAAGTGCGGAGGCCACATCAATAGAAATGTTTAGTCTCTGAACAAAGTCTATGATTTTTGCTTCAGGTGATGCATGCAACCATCCTTCTAAGCTTCCATTTGGCATGAATTCATATACAAGAGCTCTGAAGGCATTGCCCTGAAGATCAATACTAGAGCAAGCAGATATTATCTTGACAAGATTTCGATGCCTGACATTTTTCAGTATTTTACATTCAGCAATGAAACTCTTGAAGGCTCTTATTTCTTGGAGATTCAACACTTTCACTGCAACAGCTATTTGCTCTTGATTCTGATTAAAAATTCCCTGATACACGGATCCGAAACTTCCTTGACCAATCAAATTGGCAGGAGAGAACCCATCAGTAGCCTTGAGAAGTTGTTGATAGGAAATCCTCCAAATTGAAATTCTCATGGGCAACATTGATAGAGTCTCTGTTAATACTTTTCTATTATTCCTCAGGCAATAGAAAAGTAGAGAAAATGACAGTGAAAGAAATCCAAGAACCCCACAAACTATCAAGGTTATTTTGAGTGAGTGTGGAGTTTTCGATTTCTTCTGCCCATTGAAGTGGCATGACGGCAAATGCAGATCAGCAATACCCCCACAGAGCTTCTCATTCCCAATCAATGAAATTGCTGTTGCGTTTCTAAACAATCCTTTCATTGGTACTTTCCCCTCGAAGTTATTATAAGACAAGTCTAAGTACATCAAGAGGGATAATTTTTCAAGATATTCAGGAATTTGCCCGGAAAAGTTGTTGTGGGAGAGATCTAGCTTTGCAATGCTTCTCAAAGAACTCAAAGAGTCAGGGATACTTCCATTAAATTTATTCTTTCCCAAATTGAGAGTTTCCAAGCTTGTGCAAGAACCTAGGGCACTAGGAATCTGACTAGAAAATTGGTTTATGGATAAATCCAAGTGCACTAAATTCTTTAGGTTTCCAACTTCAGATGGCAGGGAGCCTCTAAGGAGATTTCTGGACAAGTCTAGGTGAGTTGAGAGAGTTATTATGCTAAAAATTGATAGGGGAACAACACCAGTAAGTCTATTGCCACCTAAAAACAGCTCCCCTAAATTCTGATAATTGCCGAGTCCTGGAGGTATGCTGCCCTCTAGCTTGTTGTTATCTAAAGCAAGTTGGGCTAGCCATGTCAAATTTCCTAAAGAGGTTGGGATTCTTCCTGATAATATGTTTCTACCCAAGTTAAGAACTTGCAAATTCTTAAGCCTACCAATGGTATTAGGAATGGGGCCAGTTAGTCGGTTTTCTTCTAAACCTATTACAATTAGATTTGCAAGATTTGCTATCCCTGAAGGAATGGTGCCGGTAAGTCGATTAGTACCTAACATTATTCCAGTTACTGTAGTTGAAAGATTGGTTAGAGAATTTGGGAGCATCCCTCCAAATTGATTAGCGGCTAAAAGAAGTCTATCCAGATTGCTACAGTTAGTTAAGGATGTTACAAAATCTAGATCACCAGCTAACCCACTTCCTAAATAATTATCTCCCATATGTAACCATGATATATTTTTATGTTTAAAATCAATTGCTACTTTACCCATGAAAAAGTTGTAAGAAATGTCAAGCTGTTCAAGCTTTGAAGCATTGGATAATGACACTGGCAGAGTTCCAGAAAAATGATTCATCCCAATAGCAATCATATATATAAAAGTTGTAAACCTACGCAGCACACGCCTTCGCCACGTTTTTATACTCCAATTTTCTACTGTTCATCCTTCGTTTGATTGCTTTTCTTCGTTGGTCTTTTGGATCAAATGGTAATTTCAACCAGAAATTTTTTTCAGACCTTATTTGGCGCGTACGACTCTCCCACTTCATTTCTCCACCGAGACCTTTATTTGCTGATCCCATCTCTCAGTCTCAGAGACTTTGCTCTCCTATTTTGGCATCATTTTCCCATTTTTTGTTATGGGTTTCTCTTCTCAACTGTCCGGAAAAAAATTCTTAATCAAACTTCTCCTTTGCCAAATTATGGAAACCCTTTGAAGCTCTCTCTTTTTGTTTAATTAGCTGCAGAGTCTTCTCATCTTTCTCAACTTTTCTTTTCAGGTAATTTTCTCTTTGATTACCCTGTGATTTTAGCGTTTTCTTGCTTTTCATTTCTATGATTTTAGGGGGCTTTTCATTTCTTTAATTACCCGATTGTACTCTAAGTTCCTTCCTCCAAAAAAATCATTTTTCCTCCCATGGCTATGAGTCTCGAAATCCCTAATTATTTTTCCAAAATTAGAAACAGAGGAAGGGATCCACCCGTTAGCTCTTCTCTTTGATTTTAGACAGCCATGATCAACAACACTAAGAGGCATGGGTTTGCAAGCATATTTCTCTACTTTGATCTTTGACCTCTAATCCATCTCTCGCTGGAACGCGTGAACTTCCTATTCATTTTTTGCCGTTGGATGGCCATTTCGTTTGCTTATCTACGGGTTTGCTAAGGGTGTTCGGTGGTTCTCATTCGGTTCCCTCTCAACTGCTCATGTATGTTTGTATCTTTTTTCAACGTTTGATTTTGCTTGCTTTGATATTTCTTTGAGCTTTTTCCTTTTCCTGCTATTTTCCTTTTGCTGTTTGCGCTTGAGAGGCATGGATCTTCTGCCAAAGGATTGGTCTATTCTTGCTACATGGTTCCCTTTTGGTCTTCTTGGATGAGAAAATTCTAGGTTTCTTGATCGTGTGGCACTCCTGTTCCCCTGCTGGTATGTTTCCCCTCTCCACTATTTTTGAGCTTCAAAACCATTGAAATAAAAGTTAAATCCTATCATCATTGTTGATTACTTGATTCTTCCATAGCCTGGGCGTTGCTGAAACCATGTTCTTTGGGTGTGGTGGGTTGAGATTCCATGTTTTTTTGGTTTCTTAATGTATCTTACTTTCTGAGTGCATTTGTACTTTGCTCGAATTCAACAATGTATGCTTTTTACTTTCTGGTGCTAAATATTCATAGGATGTGTGCTGTCAATCATTCTTAACTTCAATGATGGAATTTTTTTTATTAAACCATGGTCTGTAACAATACTCAATGTCATTGATTTTACATCATGCATTCTAAGATTCCATGGATTACTAATAATGTTTATTCTTTTACACTCCGTTCAATATCAATATCAATTGTTATATGTTTACAGTTTGTAATGACAATATAATCTCTTTGAAACCAACAAAATGCATATTTCATTTAAATGTCAATTGTAAACATTGTATTAGCTGCCTAAGGAAGCAACTTGAAGCATCATGAAGGATTTTTTTTCTTCCATTTTTCCCAATAATCAACCAAGCAGTAGCTAAGAACAAAGAAGCAAGTCAAGATCAATGGAGTGTCACCTAGATAAATATGGTAAGGAGTAGGATCAATAAAAAAATTATTTATTTTAAACATTTTAATGTACTTTCACCTTTCTCCTTTGTTTTTTAATACTACAATTAGCTTATTTGTAGTTGTTTTATTAATCGATTTGGGACTTTAATTTTGAAATCATATTATTTAGTAACATTTTTTTTTGAGGTTTGATCATTTTTTTTTGGATATGTTGTCAAGTTTTTGACTTTTGCAGACATCCTGGTCATGAAGAGATCAAAATGCAAAATTGACCCTCCAAGGTATTTTACAGTCATAATTTTTTTAATGGAAATTTGGAGTTTGTTAAGTTATTAGTTGCACGCTACAACTTTAGGGGCTGTTGACATTGTGTAAAATTGGGACTTATTCTCTAATTTGAAGCTTATTTATCTTATGGGTATCCATAAACGTTTCTCTTGCTGGCCTCAACATTCTTAGCATGCATTTTTACCATGGTCAAAGTTCGCTAGCCATCAGTAGTCTTTGAATTCATGTTAGCCACAGGGAATGTTCTATACCAGTAAACATTCTTTGAATGTGTCTCTCTCAATGTCTAACTGCTATTTCTTTTTATTTGATCTTATTATTTCATTTATGTAGAAGTAAAATTAAAATTTTTGTTTATTTTGTAGTATAAAGATGAGTTGAGTTCCAAGTCTCTTTCAAAGAAGCAATAGAAGAAAGGCATATATCTCATAGTAATTTTCTTGATTGGTGCAATTTCTCTTTTACTCTTAGTTCAAAATTTTGAAATATTTTTGAGGCACTTAAGGTAGCATTTATAATTAGCAATAAGATGTTGTCAAAATGGTTATGATTGCATAAATATTTGTATGAAGTTCTTTCTGTGCTGTGGAATGGTCAAATGCAAGTTCTTGCATATGTCTAGAACATAACTATTGGCAGGTTGATCGATTAAACTAGGAGTTAGAAGCATGATAATGATGTTATTTTTTTGTCAACATCATCCCCACCCTGGTCACATGAATAAATCAATTGATTAACGATTGGATGCAGTTGATTGGGTTTTATTATGTGAATGACAAAGACGTAGACATTTTACTAATTCTTTTTTTTTTGTTAGACACAATTGATTGAGTTTTATTTTATGTGAAGAATCAGTTGCAAATCTATGATCAATGAGATGCTAATCAAATCAAAGCCACATTGCTAATTATTATTTTTATTAAAAAATAAAAAATAACAGATTTCCAAACACTTTGCAAACCTGGAAGGAAATGATTCTACTTCTGCTATTCCCATTCAAGATTCCATTACAGAAAAAAGACCCCAAAAAAAAGGAAACATAGGCAATTTTTTTCAGGTTTCAATAATTTTTAACCCTTAATCACCTATACAATTTTTTTTGATAGCTCGCCACCCATATTAGTCAATAATAGGTATAGGAATATGAATAGGGATAGGAATCAACTAGATGGAATCTAAAGCATAGGTTTGACTAATAATCACTTACCCCCTCCGACCTTTCTTTGATAGCTACTTTGCTCACCCTATTTCACTTTACATGAAGCTTTTTCCATTTTTTTGGGTAAAATGTTGCTTAGTGTTGATTATGTTTTATGGAGGGAGATAGAATGGTGATTTTTCCTGAACAAAGTCTCATCTTTTACTTTGAGGGGTTTTACAATTTGGGAGTTCCTCCCCCAATTTATTAGTAATTTTTTAGTTACCAGCCTTCTATAGGTATTGTCTTCCAATTTCATATTGGATTTTATGCCTATAATAATGATTGCTAAGCATTAATCAGTCTGTGGTTTCGCAAGTGGTTTTCTTGGTATATACATAAATTTCAAATATGAAGTTTCAGGTAATTTTAATATTTTGACTTTATTTTGCTGGTTCTATGTAGACTCTCCAAGCCTTTTTTGTAAGTTTGTTTCCAAGTTTTAGTTATTTTCTCTTTATGATGTTCAATTAGATATTTTGTGATACTTTATGCCTTTAATCATAATTTACTTGCTTTACTTATTTTATCTCATATTCAATACACAAGCTAAGGTGATGATAAACTGGTATGATTTCATATATTTGACAAGTTTCAGTCTCATCTTGCTTTTCTACTCTTTTCATTTTACAGATTTGGTTAAATATCATTAAATAAGAGTTTCGGTAGTTAACCGATTGATGAAAATGCTAGAGCAAATGAAAATAAAACCAGATCTACTATAGAATCTATTAGTGTTTATATGCCTAATTGCTCATAGGCTTTTGTCCTATATAATCTAATTAAATTATTTCTTTGTCTTATACTGCTCATTTGTGCTGTTCACTTTTGATTATTCATTTTTCATTAAATTTAGATACAATTAATCAATTGTTGAGCTATTCATGATGTTATTCTTATATCGTTCTTTTAAATGATTTTTGACTATTTATTTGAGCAAATTAAACAGTTTTGTTCCATTTAGACCTTTGTGATATAGAAAATAAGAGAAAGAATCATGTATGATGAAAAATTCACGATTCAGCCACGTTTTTCTACACGGTTTTACCACTGTTCATCTAGCATTTGGTTCCTGTTCTCTGTCGCCTTCTGGGTAGAATGGTAATTTCGGTTGAGTTCTTTTGCAGACTTAGATTTGAGCGCGTGTGGCTCTATCCTTAGCCTTCAAACTTTACCATCCAACCACATTGGCTAAAAGGGCAGGTCTTTTCCTAAAATCCTCAAACCTCAAAATCCTTCCCCCAAACCACAAATTTAAGAGTTCCCACAAGTAAGATTAGATCTTGGTTTTTGAAATCCCCACAACAACAATCAAAGTGGCCGAAACGACCATGGTTGGTAGGAAAAACTAGCTGCATCAGGAAAATGTTGTTGGAGGAGCATTCTACCCATAAAAGCCAGAATGATTGATTGAACAATGAACCTGGACGACTGCGAGAGAGGCGCATCTATCTGAATGATAAAAAAGTTGCGGGCACTTCGCACTTCGATAAACCCCAGGGTAAGTGCTCTGTTTGAGTCACCACCATTCACTAATATCTTTTCTTTCTTTTGTTTTTTTCTCTGGAGTTTAACTCATTGTTCTTTTTCTTTTTTCGATCCTCTGATTTCATGAGTTTCAATTTGTTACACGACAAGGCAATTGTAATTTCCAGCCCACACCTTACTTTCCAGCCTCGCAGCATAGCGCGGGCATCTTGCTAGTTTGTTTAATGTTTAGAAGTGTGAAGCCCAAGTCGTTAGGGAGGCTCCCATGGAATCTATTATTTGTTAGATCAAAAGCCTCTAGAGAAGAGATGTTATACATTGAAGAAGGAACTAAGCCAAAGAAATTATTTTGGTCCAGTATAAGAGCGACTAACCTTTTTAGCTGGCCTAACGTATGAGGAAGTCTCCCTTGCAATCTATTACTACCTATATTAAGAAGATCTAGATATGAAAGATTCCCAAAAGAAACTGGCAGTTGCTCCGTTAGAAAGTTGCCATTAATTATTACTTTCTCTAGCTTCAATAAATTGCCAAACTCTGTTGGGATATTCCCCAAAAGGTTGTTCTTTCCTCCGCTAAGATTGATGAGTTTAGAGCAACGGGACAAATTTGCTGGTATTGTTCCCCCAAAGGAATTATTTCTGAACGCTAAAGTTTCAAGCCTGGACAGACGACCAATCTCAGGAGGAATTCCACCAAAGAAGCGGTTGTGTCGTAGGTCGATGATCCTAAGAAAGCTGAGGTTCCCTATGTAGGGAGATAAGGAACCTCTCAAATTCTGCATTTTCAAGTCCAATTTGGTGACCCTTTGATGCTTACGACCACATGTTACGCCCCTCCATTGGCACAAGGACACGGAGTTGTTCCATGAGCTTGTGACTCCAAGTGGGTCATCAATAATTTGAGATTTAATAGCTAGCAAGGCCTGGCGATCTCTCTCATATCCTCTGAATCTGATCCCACTGATTGGGCTTGGAAAACCAACGGCTAGCAGCAAACAGATGCACCATTGTAGAATGGCCACATTGCTGATTGAGAAAAGGGTGCTTCCAATCCTCATTCTAACGTATAAGAAAAAAAGACTGCGACCGAGAACCAAAATGGTGATAAATATTGTATCAAACTTACTAGAAGAAAATGCTCTTGGTGAACAATTCCTTGAATTCTGCAATTTGATCGAGTATATAACAAAAGAGGAATTAAGGACTTCAAACATGCCGTGTATATAGGGTTGGAAAAAAAAAATGCCAACACTTGATTTCTGGACAGAAATTCAACGTAATTGGAAAATCATCTTGAAAGTATTGACATTTTGCATAATCACATTCATAGTTGTTTTTGCATAATCACGTTTATAGTTGTACTAGAAGAAAATGCTATTAGGGAATAATTCCTTGAAGTCCGCATTTTGATTGAGTATATGACAAAAGAGGAATTAAGGACTTCTAACATGCCGTGCATATAGGGTTGGAAAAAAATGCTTAAACTTGATTTCTACACAGAAATTTAAAGTGATTGGAAAATCACCATGAAAGTATTGACATTTTGCATAATCGCATTCATAGTTGTACCAGAAGAAAACGCTATTAGGGAATAATTCCTTGAAGTCCGCATTTTGATTGAGTACATGACAAAAGTGGAATTATAGACTTCAAATATGCCATGTACATAGACTTCAAATATTCAAGGTTTCAATCATTACTAGAAACTAGAGTGAAACTCGAGCGTTGCTGCAGTCAATGAAAATATCAAGAGCTATAGCAATTTTTCCTATCCAAAGTCAAGAAGCAAATATATGTTCATAGCACTTTCCCTTGTATCATATAACACCAAATCACAATACAACTTAAATGTCCAGCTAAGAACATTGTGAAGATGGAAAACAGACCATATTTCCAAGGCATGAATGGTACTCATGGAAATTGGTCACAATTTATTTATGACCAATTAAGATCATTCAGACACTTAGTGTCATCACATTAACAGGTTAGAAAAATATGCTTTTTATCCTGCAAAAATCACTACTCTATAACATGTTTATTTGAAACACATAATCGTACATCATATTTTCAATATTTTCATGATATTCTTACATGTATGAAGAAAATAATAAGAAGCCAAACAATACCTTCTCAGTAAATATGAAATAAATGTTGACTAATAATACATTTTCAATAGGCATAACATAAAATATTAGATTGTTAACCATCTATAGAATCATCTTGTCTATTAGATATGAATAAAGCATAGTCTATTTAAATAAACATACATACATACATACATACATACATACATACCTACACACACATTTGCAAAGGCCAAATATATTTCATTGATATGAAAAATGACATCATGACTACGTAAATCAAATCAAATGGACTTCCCAACAATTCGAAGAACCCACCAATTGCAACTTAAGAACAGTCTAGCAATGCAAAGTTGTCTGAAACAGAAAGAAAAATACAGTAGCTTTGACACTATGGAATATCCACAAACATCTCATTGGCATGGTATACGCAAGAAATCACCTTGTATAAATCTGATTTGGGACGCAGAAGATTTTCCATGGTTCAATATGCAATCATGCTAATAACCATGTAGATTTGATGATGGTGGAGCTACATTAGATTGAATCTGATTTCAAGAAAGGAAATCAATTGATTCATCTAGTTTGTTAAGTAAGTCGCACAGCTCTCTAATAAAGCACACAACAATTGAACTATGATTTCCTGCTTTATAAATTGATAATGCTATTCTCTAGGCAAAAATTATTACTTGCCAACCTGCATTAAGAATATACAGTGAAGTTTGGATGTGACTAATTAGATTTTGAAAAAAAGAGAACTGAAAGAAGTCTCAATCAAGAGAATGCTGAGTAGAGCAAAAGAATATGTATCAAGTTCTCATGATACAACAATTATAATTTAAAGTTAAGAAAAAGATTAAGCATACTGATACAATCATGTAGGAACAACCACATTTTTTACCACCACAGGAAATGGTCCCCTTATCAACATGATTGTCTATTTATGACGTTATTTTCAATCTTTGCTCTTACAAATGGAGGTATTCATTGACCTAAAAGAAATATTGTATTAAACTTTTCAATATCTCTCATTAGCTTGATTTTTTTTTCTGAGGCAAGCTTGATGATATTCTTAGACATTATTGTATACCTAGTCAGTATTAAAATTTATCATCAATGCATCAAATGAACTCTTATTTTAGCTCATATAAGAAAACTCAATGTCTCCATAAAAAATAAAAAAGCTTTCTCAAAGAAGGAATAAAGGTATAATCAAACAGCATCATACAAATATAGATTTTCTTTTCAAATTATTAACCTGACTATATAAATGGTCATATTTTAGGATATAAATTAGTAATTCAAAGAAAGAAAGATAGATTACTTTGATCTATGTCTTGTAAAGCTGATATGCTTCAGAGCAGTACGTACTCAACGGACAAAAATTTCTACTTCAAACGATAAAGAAGAACCTCATCTTTAATTTTGTAGGAATTGCCGCCCATTATCATGCTTTGAAACATAGGCCACTCTGCAGGACAAACACTAAGACAAACTCACACTTGGCAGTGAAGATATGAAATTAATGCCAAATTGTATCTTAAGAGTTTAAAGTAAAATGTTGATGTATGTATTCAGTAGAAAAGCACTCAAAAAATGCCTTATTTCAACCAAAGCCGAAAAGCAAAAGAATTACTTTCTCCTGAATTAAACAGTGGGTAATTTCATTCGCTAAAAAACTAATTTATTAGGTATATAATTAAAAAAATACAACAAAATCATGAAAATATAATTCTTTAAAATCATGTCAAGAAGAAAAGTAAAAAGTGAGAAAGCAAAATCATTTTCATTTTTTGCTTCTCACTGGGAAATAAAGTTTAGGAAAACCTATATCATTATCAGCAAGAAATCTAACACGTGTAATTGAAATTCATTCCAATTCAATTGACGCATGATGAGAAGCATTTTATTTGCTAAACAACAAACTGAAACATTGAGAATTTTATCAACTAAAAAACCCATGAGAAAATTGTTTGACTAACCTAAATCAAAAGCTCTGCCAGTCCAGATTCCATCTTCTTCTGATTGTTTAGTCTCACATTTATTGGAAAAATCAATAAATGGGTCGGGTGTTGGAGAGAATGAGGTTTTTTTTTTTTGATAATTTGTTGGAGACAATGAGTTAGGTAAGAAAAAAGAGAAAAGAAATGAAAAAAGATGCATGGGTATGGTAGAAATCTGAAAGAGGAAGGGAGACGGAGCAAAATCAAGGTACTTCCCCGATGAAATCCCTGGTAGAGAGCAAAAAAGGTTCATGTCCAAAGCATTGTAGTCAAGGGCCAAAGCACTATACATGAATAGTAATCTAGGCATGGGTGATGTAACCAAAAAGATCTGGGTGTGGGTGAAGAAGGGAGAAAAGACAGTTCTGAGAGAAAAAAAAAACAAAAGAAGAGAAAAGGAACTGGCAAGGGAGGAGCTGCTGAAAAGACAAAAAATGGTTGAAGATAAAAGTTCAAAAAGAACAAAAATAATTAATAGAGAAGAATGAAGAACCTCACTCACCCTTTGAAGCGAATTTAACCAAACTTAACCAATAAATACTCTCCTAACATCAAGAAACAAAGAAACACGTCTTCAAAAAAAAAGTAAACTTATTAGTCTCTTATTCAACAATCAAGCATAAATAGAAATAAAAGCCTACTCCTAGGATAAATTGCATGTAATTGAATATCTTAATGGTGGAATAAAAATACACAATTAGAGCAAGTAACACAATGCAAAGCAAGAACGTTTACCTCCATAGCTCTTGTTGTCATTGCCTAAATAAGAATTTAGTAAAATTCATTTCAAGATAGGCAGGACTGAAAGCAACCAAAACAATTATGCATTACATTACAATCTTAAAAAAAATAATTTGAACAGGAAAAGAAATAAAAAAGTTAATTCTTAATTTTTAAAGTCAAATCTTTCGGAATTGCAATCAGGTGCATAATATTATTACATAGTAAAAACATACAATATAGAAATTTGAGCTTCCTTTTCATAGCTTATTAGTACAAAAATATAAACAAAAACGTAGTAATAATAACCTATTTACTTTTCATGATCTTGTTAAAAATGATTAAAGCCAATTACAAAAAACATGGATAAAAATAACGAAATGAACCTTCGAATATTGCAGATCTTAAGCTTGCATGTGTATAGTGCATTTATTAATTTCCTTTAATCTTTGACAGAAAACATGGTTTGCTAGATCTAAAGGTGAGCCATGAGAAAAACAAAACATAACTGGTCAAGACATTTACTGAAAGGATATCCATATCATTAAATTTTAAACATTAGTCTGCAGCAGCTGGTTTAAGTGAATGTCTTAATTGAATAGATAACATCATCAAACAATATCCACTGCACAGAGTTCAAATTCCAATTGATAAAAACATTAATTCCATCTTAACAAACATAAATATTTCCTGAGTATAGTAAGCAACTTTATACCTAATATACATTAAAGAGGACAATTATTTTAAAAGAAAAAATGTTGTCACCAAAATGTATTTAACTCTAATATTAAGAACTAAAGTTAATATCTACCATTCAAGAAAAGGTTCCTACTTAAAGTCAGGTTATGCCATCACCGGGACATGAAGTAGTAAAAACCAAAAATGTTATGTCTATGCCTTAATTCAACCTAACGATGAGTTAATCAATGGTTGCGCTGGATGACATCATTAGAACATAGCATAGTCATCCTAGAATTACCAAAAGAGTCAAAATGGACATCGGCTAGCAAAATATTCAAGGCTAAAAGAAATAGATATATGATAAGACAATTGCTCCTATAAGAAAGGTACTTCCTTAACAACAAAAAAAACAAAAGACTATAATAATATGTGAAACACACAAACTGCATCTTGTATTTGTCATTCTTCATAGTTAATAGAAAAAGTAATGCTAAAAGGTCATACTAAGTTTCCCAGGCTTGGATTGGATGCGCGAGAGCAGAGTATCAACAGTTATTAGACATTCTTTTTTTTTCTACTTACCCCTACAACAGAATTGAGACCAGTAAACAATAATTTCTAATTTTAAAAAGTTTTTCAGTGGGTAGACCATGGAGAGAAATATAATCATAAGGCAAATATCAAGAATACATATAAAAAGACTTGCTTCATTCAATGAAATAATATTCAAATAATAAAAGACACAACACTCTCTACATCTTAACTTCAATCAAAGTAACAAAAGAAATTCTTTATGAGTCAATTCTTTATGATTCATCACATTGTTTTCCAATCACCATTTGCAAAAGTATTGAGTAAAAGAGGAAAATCAAGGATAACTCAATAAAATTAACAAAGTAGGAGTTAAGTCTTCACGTGAAGAGCACAACTTTAAAGCATTCATTAACAAATCTTTACAAATCAAGGAAAACAATTACACAAATAATTTAGAAAAGGTTCACCAAAATTTTTGTTACCTGATGGTGACCAATTTATTTCCATCGGAAACATGCTAATCTGAAAGCATTGGACTTGCAAAGCCTGATTAAATAATATCAAAGCCATGCATCCAACATAAGGAGCGTAGATTTGATAAAAAAAATAGTATTATGACATCCATTAAGAAATCCAAAATACTTGTAAAATAAATGACATACACACTAAAATTAATATAAAAGCTAAACATAAGTCAGCTTTCTTCTTTCTATAGATGAATGTAATGCTCTATTTTACCATTTTTGATCATTAAAATTGGAATTTCTTGCCTCTCAAAATCCATCTCATGTAAATAGTTGTTAATTAAATCAGGTATGCAACCAAGACAGCCCATATTTCAAAGCTTTAGTTATTGATCAAGCAGATAAAACTAATCTTGGAATGTCTAAAAGGCTATAATATATTAAAAGATATTCACCAAAGATAAAAAAAAATAGTTGAACTACAAATTAATTATCACCTAATGAAAAAAAAAAAAAACCAAAGCAACTTCAGCTCTAACATAGGATTAGGAAAATCCTACTTTAGCATTTTTTATACAACCAAATGTAATAATAAGATGGTGCGGGATTTATATATATATATATATATATATATATATGTGTGTATGACATTATGAAGAACTTATTGAATATAAGCTTACTAAATTTGTAGAGGTTGAGGAATTCTTGTAGCAGCAGCAAGCAAAGGAAAAGTGAAGATGCCCTAAAACACATTAAGGAATTATCACATAAAAAATCATCCATCTTTAAAAGGCTAAAAAACACAATTTTAGAAAAGAAGATACTGCAATTGCAGGCAGACAATGACATTAAATAAAATTTCATAAGCATTGCCCGCAGAAAATTAATTGGCAGAAGAGATCAAAGTTATAGTAAAACTATATTATTGTTGCATTTTTTTGCAAGAAAAGGCCAGTAACTAAAATAATGCTTAATTGTTACATTTTTTAAATTTTTTCTAGCTTAATACTTAACAACACAAAGCAATCAAAACTGAATTCTTTTAGTTTTAGTAGGCACTCCATTTCAATTGAAATTGAAAACAGAACCTTAAAATCTGACCCACCAGACATCTAGCAAACTCGAGAATAAAGAATAGAAGTGGGAATGCAGTAGACTTGGGATAATCCTTATACATGAAATCATTCCAAAATTGTGTTAACTTCAACTTGCAATACTAATACATTGTACAAAGGAAAAAAAAAATTCATAAGTTACCTATTAGAGCCATATAGTTGTGAAACAATGTATCATACCTCATTGATTCATCTCCTTGTTTTCTTGGTTCTTCTCTTTGTTCTTTTTATTCTTTTGAAGACTGTAAAATGTTTCATGTACAGAAATGAGTTGAGAAACAAAAGCCTAGAAAGTTGAAAATGAGGAAGGAACAAAAAAAAACACAAATAACACAGAAAAACAAAAAAAAGGTAAAGATGAAGAAAGACAGTCAAATAGGCATAAAAATGGAAGGAAACATAGAAACGGGAAAATTTAAACATCACACACAGCAAACTTTAAAATTTTGAAGGTTCATGTATTAGAGAAAAGATAGAGTGTGAGAGGGAATATGAACTCAAGGGAAAAAGAGAAACCAAAAAGCTATCAGATAGGAGCCTTTGTAGGAGTTAAACACAATAAGATAGTCATTTCCAAAGCATCTTTTGACCAACGAACTATGAATAACTCAAAATAGAGCACACATAATCGTCAAAATTCTACTTATAATTTTCAGCAAGATGATCTTCAATCACCATGACTTTACAGAAGAATCGACCTTCTTTTTCAAAATTTTCAAGGAGTTATATAAAAAATGCACTTTGATGCATTTGAATATCTTTAACATAAACAAACTTGTGCTTAAAGTACCAAAACATCCCTATCCTCAAATTGACCTAACAATGGCAGCCAGAGCCTAAGCCATTTACAGTTCTTCTAGACTCAGGTTTCAAGCAAAAACAAAGAGGCATTATATTGGTTTCCATGTTTATAGTTTATACCTAAAACTTGAGGAGGAAATAAAAAACAAAATACTTATATGATTTTAATACAATTAATGATTTTAATTCTTGAATGTTTTCCTAGCACTCCTGCCTTTAATCTACTTTGTATAATAACAGCAGGTTTATGTCTCTACTGTAAGAAAGCATATTCTTACTTAGTTTTCTCTCCTATAACAACTATAGTAAGAAAAATATAAATATCTGGTTTTGGCATTTTCTTATTTTGCATAAATATAAATTCAAAGCAATATGAAGCAGAAAATGGGAACACATGAAGAAGGGTAGCAATTCCTCTTTGAAGCTCCATAAAGTACCAACTATCTTGTTGCCCCCTGAAGCACCTTTAAACACGTAAAGAAAACTTACATTTGCAAAAACAAAAGAGCAAGAAAAAAAAAGGAACGAATTATCATGTTTAGTATTGGGGTGGGTGTGTGCGTGTGTGTGTGTGTATAAATAATCAACCTACCAAAAGAAGGAACCAAATACCTATAGTATAATAACAATAGTTCAAATCACAAATTTATTCTTTCTACTGATTAACAATAGATAATTATAATTAAAAAGGTAAGAGATTCCCAAGATCCATTGAAAATAGTTAAAACAACAACGAATATTCACTAATTACAAAAGCCAAAAAAAATTATAATGTGTTTTCAAGAGGATATTTAAGATAATCGTAAAGAAAAAAATGTCTTACATGAGTAGGACTCAAGCATTGCCATGAATTTAAAACAAAAAAAATTGTAAATTTAATAACTTAGATTAAATTGAAAGAAAAATCATAAAATAAAACACCATATGGATTTCCATGACCAAAATGCATCAATTACTTTGATGAGCACCAAAAACACAAAAATGGGAAAAGAGATATGCAAAGATGATCTGGATGAAACATCTATTCTTAACAGGTTTGGATTTGAATCCAAGTAACCTCATCCCTCTCCCAATTTATTTAGCATTTCGCTTGTAACAAAAAAAAAGTAAAATAAGAATATTAAATAGGGTCTTTGATATGCACAAAGTTTAATATCTAATCTCATGAGGAAATAGCTTAATGATCTTTAGAAAAAATAAAAAAGAAGATAAACAAAGTACTTGAATTATAACAAATCAAGTTTGTTTTTATATATACACACACACATGACAAAAATGATAATCAAAAGAAATTAATAACATATATGTTCAACAAAAAGAAACGCTTAGTAGAAAAAATTAAAACAAAAAAAAAACAAAATAAAGAGAAAATCTAGCACAACCAAGTACCTTACTTTCCTTTCAAGACCTGTTATATTAATTGAATTTAGAGAGGAGAAAAATAGAAGGAAAATAAATAAAAACATAAGTATCAATTCAGAATATAAAGTGCAAGATAGTAGCTAAAGTCAAAAAGCACAGACTAAAACAACATTAAAATCATCCATAAGGCACTTTATATTGTTTTATGCTAAAACTAAAACAACATTAAAAAATACGTTGATAATTGATTATATATATTTTTTACAGTGAAAGTAAAACAGTGTAAGTCGCTACTAGATATTATTTTTTTCGATTCATAGAAAAAGAGACATTAAGTACAATTTGTTCAAAATTGGATTTAGGAGACCATTAGAATCGGATGGAGAATTTTGGAGAAACCCAATCAAAAGTAATTAGATAGCTAAGAAAATGACAGCAAAATGTGAATCAATCCAGCAAATAATCGAATATCGGAAACCATCACAATCCCAATTAACACATACCCAGAAAATTAACCCCAGCCAAAATCGACAACCAATTGATCTCATTAAATAGATAAGCCTCAAGAACACCACAGAAATCCCAAATCCTATCCAGGAATCGAACCTAAAAATCGACGTAAACCCAAAAGGAGAACCAGCCAGAAGAATGGAGAAAGCATGACCAAGCAAGAGGAGCGAGGTAAGGAAGAAACGATAATGAAAAGCTGAGTCGGCAAAGAAAAAAAGGTGCAACCAAATGCGCCAAATCCACGTTAGATTAAGAAACCCAGATGAAATTACTATTTGGATGGGATCTAGGTTAGACATGATGAAATCGATATAGGAAAAATTGAGGGACGAAAGGAAGGGAATTAGGGATCGCTGCTAGCAAGGGACATTGGATATGTAAAAAGGGGTTGACTTTTCAAACACCCAAAAACACTAGCAATACCAAATGATAAAAA
The DNA here is from genome assembly GCA_031772115.1 of Heritiera littoralis. NCBI lineage: Eukaryota > Viridiplantae > Streptophyta > Magnoliopsida > Malvales > Malvaceae > Heritiera > Heritiera littoralis. The sequence goes on from JAPDPK010000001.1 coordinate 20,550,483, forward strand.
AAAGGGCACAAAGATAAAGAGGGAAAAAAACATAAATGAGCAAATAATCAAAGAAGTGACATGGCTACATGAGGAGGCAGCATTTTCTACAACTTTTATATAATAGATATTCGTGCATTTTTGCAGGAAGAGAAAAACCACGTATTTTGCTTATTAAAAAATTATATGATTTTGTTAAAAAAAATTAAAAACAACTCAAAAGAACATTATTTAATAGAATAAAACATTAACAACGTAAAAAAATAGATTAAAAACAACTCAAAAGAACATTACAACCTTCCGACCATAATCTTCTTTAACGAAGTAGAAGCAATTTTCAATAACGTGATAACATGATATAATTTTTAATAATGGGATTTTATGATATAATTGGAGACGCCACTTTTGTAGAACAAGAAATCAAAAGATGGCCTAACATAAATTAGGTGCTGCAAAGAGTTCACTGCAGAGATAGAATCATCCATTTGAAATTTTCTTTCTCTTATTGCTTATTGGAAAGAGTTCGATATATTTTCATTAGAAGCAATTTGTAATTCACTCTGACCATTCTGGATTAACTCTGATCCATATAAGACATTTTTTTTTTGGATTTTGTTATTGTGACATTCAAGATAGAGGTTTCTTGAATTGTACCTTTATGTAGATGAACTCATTTCCATTTCATTTTCTTTTCTTCGCAATCTCTTTTTTTTTATAAGCCATAGGATTATATTATTACTGATAGAAAAGAACATTAGTACCAGCATCAAGAGATAAAACTCCAGATGCAATACCACAAAACACAGAACCCAACAAGGATAACACTCCAAATAAACTAACATGGAATGGAAAAGAACAGGGATAAAACAGCACAATGCAACATAACAGGGAAAGACACAATAACAAGGCTTACCACCAAGCCAACCAAAGACTTTCTTTAAACACCCCTCTTTTTTGGCTACGTCACGCTTTATTATAAAGCATAGAGCTTAATATGGTTTACAGGTGCTTAATCGAACCATCAAAGAGACACCCAATACACAGCCTTAGGAAATAGAATACCCAACACAAACAAAGCTCCACAACAGACGACATCTTTTATCAAGCCCCAACAAGAGTGAACCAGCAAAAATAGTCAAAGCCTTCAATGTTTGTGTGCCATCCCAATAGCAATGCCGAAGAGCTGAAATTAATACCCCTGCTTTGGCAAGTGATCGACCATGAAGTTAGCATCTTCCACAGTCTTGAAATGCTTCATTTGTAAAAATGTTGCAATAAATTTCTTTCTTGGCTTAGCTCATTTGATATATTCATGTAACATCTAGGGTCATAATTTTCTGATAGAACAATATATATCTCTCCATCCAATTATGCTTACCTCATTGACAATACGATCAGGATTTGTAAATCCTGCCTATACTGAAGCCATCCATTCCTTCCTTTGACGTATATTTCTACTCGATCTAAGTTTTTTTTTTCAAAATTAAAAATTTATTGATCAAAGAAAAAAATTACATCCAAGCAATCAAGTCGGAATTACAAGGCACCTCGGACTTTGCGAGATAGTAAGCAAAGGAGTTTGCTTCCCTAAGAACATGAACAAAAGTAATCTCCCCTATACATGAGTATAGATTATAAAGTTTGTTAATAAAGTTACTATATTTCCATGGGCAATTCAAAAGCTTGTTAAGCCAAGAGATGACCACTTTATAATCACTATCAACAATGAGTTTCGGAATAGGATGAAGGTTCGCTTTGGCAATGATAGCAAGAGCTTTAACAATAGCCAAGAGTTCAGCCAAATTAGAATCCACCAACCCAATACTTTTTGAGAAAATTAGAAGAATATAACCATTATGATCCCGAATAACGCTTCCTATCCTTATAGGAATTGGATTTTCCAAGGAGGACCCATCCACGTTTATTTTCCAAAAACCTTTCAAAGGTAGAATTCAAGAAATATTGGCACAAACAAGTTTTTTATGAGACGGAAGGCTAACATCCTGGATGTTAAGGGACAAAGTAAGCAAGTCGAAGTCAGGGAATTTTGCTTGTATCCACCAACAGAGTCTTGTCTTAATTAGAAAACAAAGCTGCTCGTTCAAGGTCTCTTTGTGGTTGAAGATTTTCTCATTCCTGCAAAGCCAAATGGACCATGGAATAGCATAGAAAAGAGTGGTCCAGATAATATTTTGGTTAGCTCAAATTTCAAAATCCATCCACATTTGAAAGAGAGTTTGAAAATCTCCTGGCAACACCCATGAGAAGTTCCACCATCTATACATTGACACCAAGCATTCCAAGTGAAATCACTAAGAAGAAGAATATGGTTAATTGTTTCTTAATTGTTGTAGAAAGGACATTTGTTCTCCATATTTTTTAGGCAGCGTATAAGTTGAAGAACTTCAAGAACTAGAAGTGATCCTAGAAGAGCATTCCAACAGAATAGCTCAACCTTTAGTGGAGCAAAGCCTTTCCATATTAAGCTTTCAATGGGGTTGTCAATCAAAGCGTCCTTATCAATTTCCAGCCTGAAAGGTTTTGAATTAAAAACACCATTTGAAAAGTGTCGCCAAATCAATCTATTAGTTGCAAAGGGAGAAATATTGATGGAATTGAGAAGGCTGATGATACAGTTCCACGAATTGATCTCCTAGTCAAAAATTTGATGCCTAAGTTTAATCTCCCACTCCCAAGAATATCCACTCCATTTACCAAAGTCTTTAATCTTTATTATCAGAAAGAGTGAAGAGTCTCGGAAAAGAGATGCTCAATATCACATCCTGGATCCATTTATCTCTCCAAAATTTGATTCTTGAGCCGTTACCATTGGCATTGGCTTTACCAACTCTCATGTAGACACCTCTATTCGTTTTCAACAACGATGGGACTATGATTTATCATTTGGTTTATGTTGATGACATTATTATTACAGGTGACAATGATAGGGTTGTGCAAAAGTTCATCCAAGTCCTTGCTCATTAATTCCCCTTCAAGGATCTTGGACCTTTAACTTACTTTCTAAGAGTTAAAGTGGTTCCCCATTCTCAAGGTCTATTCTTGTCTTAGAGCCAATACATAAAAGATCTTTTTGCTCGAACACGCATGATTAATGCAAAGCCTGTTGCTACACCTTTCGCCACTACTCCTGTACCTACCTTTCACTCTGGCACATTGCTCTCCGATCCCTTTGAGTATCATGCCATTGTTGGCAACCTCCAATATCTGTTACTTACACACCTTGATATTGCTTATATGGTGAATAAGCTATCTCAATTTATGCATCAGCCTACCAGTGACCATTAGTCTACTGTTTAGCGACTCTTATGGTATCTTTTTGGGACCTTGGATGATGGAGTTATTCTCTATCGCCATAATCCTTATCTCTCCATGCATTTTCTGATGCATATTGGGCAGGTAACAATGATGATTTCACCTCCACTAGTACTTATCTTGTTTACCTCGATCGCAATCCTATCTCTTGGAGCTCCAAGAAGCAACGAACTATGGCTCGATCCTCTATTGAGGCTAAATATCATGCTATTGCAACCACTGCAGCTGAGCTTCGTTGGATCTGTTTTCTTCTTCATGAACTTGGTGTTTCTCTTCCATAGCAACCGCTGATCTATTGTGATGATATTAGTGCTATGAATTTGTGCTCAAATTCGATTTTTCACTCTTGTATGAAACATGTGGCTTTGGATTATGATTTCATTCACGAGCAAGTTCAAAGTGGTGCTCTTTGAGTGGCTTATGTCTCTTCAACAGATCAATTAGCAAATGCTCTATCCACATCGCTTTCATGTCCTCGATTTCAATTCATTAAAGATAAGATTAGATTCTCCTTACGGAGCTCCATCTTGAGGGGACATAATAGGAAAGACATGCAAAGAATAAATTCCTTGAATTAATGGATTTATGATATATATTATATTTAAATCAAATCTCTGATTTTAGGGATTTATATTTAATTGTAATATTTGATTATAAGGATTTACATTTAATTGTATATATTTGCTTACTATCTTTAGTACAACTTTTACATGTATAAAATGTGTAATAATCTCATCAATAAAAATTGTCTAGCCATTCATAAAAACTTCTTTTCTCTAATCTCTTTATTTCTTACATTTGAATCGAAGGAAGACATGTTAGGTCTACTCGCAGAATTAAGGAAAAACATGGCTAAGAGAATGGTTTGATTGGGTGAAACCATAGAGTGATGAAGAGATTTGTGATGACAAATTTATTTGGCTAAAAATCGAGAATCTTCCTTTGCATGCATGGAATAGTTCATTTTTTAAGAAGATTGGTGATAAGTGAGGAAAATTTGTAACATCCCAAGTCCACAAAATACATAATATTCACTTATAATTTACACTATCTTACCGGTTGGGCTGTCTGTGCTGCTTAACAACTCCTAACGCTTTTATAAAAATTAGTACTCTTAATTCCTTGTACTAGCATGAGAGTATGAATTATTAAATTATTTTCTTGAGATGTATATACATTCCCTTCTGTTTAATGTAGTACTGTACAATTTTACTGAATATATAAAAGAGAATAATGTACCTTCGATATCGAAAAATTGCTGACTCTAGCAGTCGATAGTCCTTGGAAGTTAATTCTCTTAATCCAATATCAACAATCTGTGGAGTGGAAAATAAGGGGTGAGCGACAACATGCTCAGTAAGGAAGGTGTATGCTGCGGTATAAATCAAAACTATATTTTCCAAAACACTTTTTTTTCCTTAACAGTAAACCCAATAAGGAAAACAATGGATGAAATCAACAATTTTTTAATATTCAAATCACTGGCTAAACAGTTTGCAATATCATATAATAAAGAATAAAAAGGATTCAACAAATCCTCTTAGAAATCATCAGGTTGAGACTAGGCATCACCCTATAAATAAATCATGCTATCATCGTTCCCCCTCCCCCTTGCGAGAACGGAATAATCATCCCAACAAGGATATAGTAGATCTATGGCCACAATCTATAGGTGGTCCTCGGGATCCACTTGCCAGGTGACCTCGAGACCTTTGATGACTTGGCGGGTCCATCAGACTCATAACTCGTAATGCATGAAACTAGGGGCCTAAAGTCTCAAAATCAACTTTATAGCTCAAAATACCTTTAAGGAAACACATTTTATGAATTTAAATCATTTAAATAAATAATAATTCCAAAAGGTATAATTCTCATTTCGCTAAAGAAAATGAAAAATTGAAACTTGTTCACCATGGTCAGCTCGCCCATCAAGACTCGTCCATGGTCAACTCGCCAGTGCGGTGAATTAGTATTCGCCCGCCAATCCTTAGCGGTTAAAAACAAGTTAAACTGGCTCGCCCTCAATGGCTCACCCAAATCAGTTCGCCCAGCTGGCATTGCCCATGGTCAACTCGCCCATTTCATGAAAACCTGGATCTCCCGCCCCAAAACAACATTAAAAAAGGGTTCGCTCGAAATGGCTCGTCCGAGTTTTCTATTTAGAACAAGGTCACTCGCCCAAAACATCATAAAAAGTTTAGCTCGCCCACCCTAACTAGTTCGCCCAACAAATAACACAGGGGTGGGTTATCTTTGCAGCTCGCTCAAATCAAAACAATTATCAAACCAAATGCATGTCATAAGTCAAAGCATTTTCTCAGTATTTTCATACAATTTTAACTCCACAGGACATGCATTCACTTCACACACATCTCCCTTACCTCGTCTGCCGAAGCCTTGCTTCCCGCCCGCCTTATCAATTCTCACTTCCGGACTGCAAAGTAAAATATTAATACCATTAATATTTTCTTTTCGAATATTTCCTAAAACTATTAAGACTTTCTAACACTTTGGCGAGATTCTGTGACTACTCTACAGCTCGCCATTCGCCCAACAGAGCTCGCCAGTCGTCATTGGGCTTACACGCGGTAGCTCGCCCAATCCTATTCGCCATTCAATTATTGGCTTATTCTGGGAGCTCGCCCAACATGGGAGCTCGCCCCAAATTCTACTCGCCTTTCCTGTATTTGTGAGTTCGCCATTCTCGCCTTTTGGGCGATCATTGGTCCTTGCCCTTTTTCTTTAACTATCATCAATTACATTCAATTTGGGCGATCATCGCCCTCGCCCATTCGGGCGATCAGTTTGATTATCCACAATATTGGCGAACAGGTATATCGCAGCTTCCTGTATCCATTGAACTCGCCTCACCTTTGGGCGAGTACCCCTTGCTCGCCTATTTAGCAAGCTATTGGAGAATCCCGTTCGCCCATTATCCTCATTTCCAATATTTACATTGTTCATTCTCTATTAGTTTCCAGACTACTAAAACAAGATTATATCTATGTTTATTACTTTGTAAAACATAGAAATCCATCATCGAATATCAAGAGAACCATAGAATTATAGAACTTACCTTAACTGAAGTATACCTTCAAAAACAGATTGCTTTTCTGCCTTACTTAGCTTTACTTCTCTTGTTTCTTAGCTCTTCAACACTGAATAAGGGGTTTGGCTAACTAAAAGATAAGGTTTCGTGGCTCATATATGAGAAAAATGGAGGAACGGAAGATGAACTTGCAGTGAACAAAATGGGCGAGAGGATTGTTTAAGAAGATGAAGTTATTTCCATCAGTTTCTTCTTCATGCATTTCTCTTATATAGCCATGTTAATCCTATTAGAACTTAACACCTGTTCCTTATCCTGTTTTTCTTTCATCATTTCCACGTATTTCATGCATTAAAACTTGTAGAAAACTGCAGCAAAATGGAACGGCGGTAAGAAGAAAATCCCTGCACGTTTTGACAATTTTCTTCCCTTTTTCCTCTTCCTCTCCAGTCCACGCCACTGCCAGCTAGCTATTCTTGACTTTTATCTCACCTTTTCTTCATTTGTTCAACAGCATTTATTCCCCTTTTTCACTTTCCATTCAACGGCAATTGGTTTTCATCTCATTTGTTCATCACTTCATTTAATGCTTTCACACTTCAACCAATAAGGTTTCTTTTATACATAATCTTCATTTTATTTCATTTGCATTCTTTTCAACCGAATGCTTCCTATACCTCTCTTAAATATTCAATCCTATTTCATATACACCATATTTTAAATCATAATTTAAAATGAAAAGTGGAAATTCAGGAAATTCACATTCAATTATTCTTTAATTTCACTAAAAGAATTTATTTCCACTATCAATCATGTACAAATATGGTATATAGTATAATAAAAATTTAGGTCTTACAAAATTCATCTCAATAGATGATAGTACTCAAAGATAGAAGCGTATCGATATTGCAAGAATTCTCACTTTAGTTAAAAAAGATAAAGTCATCCCAAATTCGATTACTATCTTTCTGAACAAAAATCTTTCTTGATTCATTTGACTATTGAAAATGGTCCAGACTTTCTATGGAATCAATATGTCAAAACTATTAACAAAACCAATCCTAAAAGTTCTTCGTCATTGGATGAATCAAGTTCTTTTAATTCTCTTTCTAATAACCAATTGCACAGGGAAGTTCAAGACGATCATACTGTTATCAAAGAGGGTGATGAAGATTAGTGCATGGCCATGGAAGAGGATGATTTTCCAAAAGATTTGGCAGTGAAGGGGACCAAGATAATGAAGCATCAAAAACTGCTCAGGAGGATTCTCTTAGACAACTCAATAATGAGCAGCGTTGGAATAGGGAAAAGTTGAGGTCAATTGTGTTGGAAACATTCTACTTCAATTGTCAAAGGTACGTTGCCAATAAAAAGTTTCTAAAGATGTTGACCTTTTAATAAATAAAAATGTTCTTGAAGACTCATCAGGGCAGTTTGTTAAGCCCTTTATGGATGTCTTAGCTTGGGCTGAATATTATAGCTTTAATTTGGGTGGAGCCATTATGACTTTCGATCAATCTGGTCATGCTTTGGGCCATTGTGTGTAGGAAGAATCTTCAAGGAATGAGTTGCTCGGAAGCCCAAATGTTTCAGATTCAAGAGCCAATAACAATTCAAAATTGGATAAAGTAGAAGGATCAGATTCTGATGGCCCGTTTGTTTTGCACCCAATCTTCAACACGATCGATGATAAACCCATTTCCATGAAAGCTAGAAAAACAAGAAAATTGGTCTCCTTCTCTGATCAAGTTCCTCCCAACAGGTGTCTACCAAGCCCCAAAAGGAAGCTAGAAGAAGAGAGAAAGTCGAAGAAAGTAGGGAATAGAATGAAGAAGGATATATTACTGGATTCTCAATTGGCTCAAGACTCTTAGTTATCGGATGATGATATTAAAGAAGAAATAGAATTATTGTAAATGAAGCAAAAGAGACATTGGAAGTGGCAAAAATTTTGGGTTTATCTACTATAATGGTTGAGAACCAATTGATTGAAAAGTTGGTGGAAATGGATAAGGAAGAGAGGAATGTGGCGACTTCCTATAAGGTCCTTTTCTTGTCCCAATTCTCTTTTTGAATTCTTTTATTCTCCATGAAGATTATATCCTTTAATGTCAGAAGTCTAGGTATTAGAGCGAAGAGAATTGCTATTAAGAAGCTAATTAAAAAGGAGAGACCAAGTTTAGTGTTTTTACAAGAAACTAAATTAGCACAAACCTCTCAACGGATCATTATTCAATTATGGGGTACAATCTAATTAAATTCATACATAGTGATGCAAATGGTGTCGCTGGCGATCTCATCTCCATATGGATCGATGGGGGTTTATTCTTTACTTTTTGCCTTCATTTCTGAAAGATATCTTTGGATTAAAGGTACTTTTCCTAATAAAAACCTTATAGCGAACTTGATAAATGTCTATGCACCGAATGACAGTATAGAAAGGAAGACACTTTGGGAGGAGCTAACTGGTTTGATGGATAATCCTGGGAAGTTACGGTGTTATGCTGGGGGCTTTAATGCAGTCCTTTGTGATGAAGAAAGAATAGGAATCTCATATTGTTTTAGATCGACTTAAGATTTTAATGATTTTGTGAATTAGGCTAAACTTATGGATTTGCTGCTTGTTAGAAGGAATTTTACATGACATTGTAAGAATTCCATGAGTGGGATTGATAGATTTCTTCTCTCATCAAACTGGTTTTTGGATTTCTCTACCATTAACCAATGGAGTCTTGCTTGCTCGACTTCTGATCATGTTGCCATTTTTCTTAGGATAGCCTTGTGAAGTTTACAAACATGATGAGGATGATCATGATCAATAAAACCCTGTGGTTGTGTCATATATACATCCTCAAGAAGCGTTCCATAGAAAAAGGCATGGTCATATCAATTTGCCGAAGAGGCCATCCACGACTGACAATAAGATTGAGAACTAGTCAAATAGTGGTAGGCTTGACAACTAGACTAAAAGTGTCATAATAATCAACTCCAAGGCACTGATGAAACCCCTTTGCAACTAGGCAAGCCTTGTACTAGTCAACTAATCCATAAGCTAAATACTTGGTACAAAAAATCCACTTGCAACCAACTAGATTCTGTGTTAGGTTTGGTGGAACAAGTTCCCACGTCCCATTCTGAACAAGAGCATCATACTCATCAAACATGGCCTGATGCCACTTGAGATCCTTGATGGCCTGAGTTACAAAGGTGGGTTCAAGGTCATTAGAGGTAGTAAGTTGAGCGATCATATTTAATTTGGTGATTAGCTTGTAAATGTTGTTTTTGGATCTAGTGACAATAACATAGGGAGAAGAGGTGATAAAGGTGGAAGAGGAAAGGGTTGATTTGGTTGTGGAGGTACTTGGCAATGGTGGGAGGGGTGATGTGGAAATAGATGTGTGGGATGGAGTGGGTGATACAATCAGGATTGGATCTGCAAGGGATATAAATGTCGAAGCCGTAGATGGTGTGCTAGTGACCGGAAGGAAAGACACTGATGGACACCAATAAGAGATTGTTTTAGAGGAAGGACGGTCTAAGTGAGACTAGATTGATATAAACAAGAACACAAACTCGACAAATTTGACATGACGTGATGTGTAGATATGAGAGGAGGTGGGTTCCAGATAGAGATAGGCATTTTGATAGAAAAGTAGCCTATAAAGACACAAGAAGAAGAACGAGGAGAAAATTTGTGGGATGCATATGGTCAAAGCCAGGAGTAACAAAGACATCCCAAACTATGAAGTTTAGAATGGTTTGAAGGAGTGCCAAAAAGTTTAACATACAGGGAAAGGAGATGAAGCATTGGGGTGGATAGACGATTGATGAGATAGACAGCAGTAGATGTATGAGAGAGAAGGGACAAGCTTGTTTCAACAATGTGACGATGACAACGTTCAGAGTATCCATTATGTTCTAGTGTGTGAGGAGGGGAAGTGAAATGCATAAGACCAATATGATAGGGGGATAGATGTATGAAAGAGAAGGGACAAGCTTGTTTCAACAATGTAACGATGACAACATTCAGAGTATCCATTATGTTCTGGTGTGTGAGGAGGGGAAGTGAAATGAAAAATGTCATTAGTAGCAAGAAAAGAAGAGAGAGCTTGATATTCCTCCCATCCCCATTATTAGAATAAAGTATGATAATTTTTTTGTGGAAGAAGTTTTCGACAAGCGATTTAAATAGAACAGATATATCATGAACATGAGATTTTCGGTTGCATGAGTAAAACCAGATATATTTTGTAAAGCGATCAACAAAAATAACATATTTTTAAAATCATCAACAGAGTGGATGGGAGAGGTCCACACATCAAAAAATATAACCTCCAAAAGAGAGGAAGTGACGAGAGAAGAGATTGAGAAAGGTAGCTTGTGACTTTTATTGCACTGACACTAATTACAATTAAAATTCTAATTTAAAGGACTTAATAGTTCTAGTTGAAAATCAAAAACAATATTCTTGTAGACAGGGGAAGACGGATGCCCTAATCTATGATGCCACACAGACGAAATGGTATTGACACTAGAAAAAGCAATTAAAGGAGAAGACTTAACAGAAGAAGCCGACCACTCTTACACTCCATCCTGAGTTCAACCTTGCAAAAGAGTTGCCCCATGCAGAGATCCTTCACGAGAAAAGAAGTGGGTAAGAATTCAATTGAGATATTATTGGATTGACAAAATTGAGCATAGAAATAAGATTCTTCTTCATAGTAGGAACACAAAGAACATTATTCAAAGAAAAAGTACATGAGGGAATGTAGAAAGTTTTTGAACTAGTATAGGTGATAGAGAGACCCGTGCCATCTCCAATCACAATGTCATCAAAACCGTCATAAGGAGTATGAATAGAAAGATCGCTCAAATCAATGGTAACATGGTGTGAGGCACCATTGCCAAGAAGCCATCTGAGTTAACATATATGTTGGCTATTGCAAGGTTGGCCCGTGGTTGCCATGGTGTTGAAGGGTGAGATTTCCACTGTGGAGTTTGATGCGAGATTAGAGGTGGTTGTAAGGTCGGATGCATCTAACAAACCACAAGGCATTATGTAATAGTGTGACGTTGAGCACAACACCACTAACAGCGACCTAAGTAAGGCTGAGGTGAGGTATGATGACTTTATGTTGTGGTGTTGATGAAACCTAAGATAGGAATATTCATTAATGGTGGGAGAAAGGATGCCGATGGTGGTCATTGATTTTGGTTGCCAAGATTTCTCATATTGGATTGAGAGTTAGCCGGATTTGCAGAGGCTAAAAGTGGAGAGGACGTAGAATGATGGAGGCGCAGCGAAAGCTCCTTATTCATTAACTTCTCATGTAGTTCATCAAATGAAATCGGTGTATCACGACCATTAATAACATCAATGATACGCTTGTAATCATCATCAAGATCATCGAGGACTTTCTCAATGAGATCCTCATGATCCATAGGTTTTCCTAGCGCCATAAGTTTATCAGCATGGGTTTTAATAAACTGCATGTATTCTGAAATTGATTAGGTGCCCTTGGTGGCTTGCTTTAGTTGTTCCTTGATCTGCCTGATGTGCCCATGAGAAGCCTAGCGTAGGTATTGGCAAGAACATGCCAAGCGTCACAAGAGATCTATGGTTGAGAAATAAGAGGTATGAGAGAAGAGGTGAGGGAGCCAACAAGAGCGAGAGATCAGTTTATCTTGACGTAGCCATGTTTGGTATTCTGGATTAGGAGTAGTGACATTGTTTGCAGTGATTGTGGTTGAAGGAGTGGGGTGAGAGTCATCAATGAACTTGTAAAGGTTGTAACAAATAAGAAGTGCTTCCATCTGAAGTTTCCAAGAGAGATAGTTGGTGGAGGTGAGTTTGACAAAATTGTTGATGTTGATAATGGTAAGAGGTTTGGTGGGTTCTTGTGTGTTAGGGATTGTGAGTTGATTATTTTCGTTGGCCATTGTTGGGTTGTGGAGGTGGTGAACGTGTGAAGACGAAAGAGAGAACAAGAAGAAAAAAAATAGGGCTCTTGATACCATAAATAGATTAGAGAGAGAAGGTTTTATGAATGGACACATAAATTTTATCGATTAGAGTATTACACTATTTATACATGTAAAATTGTACTAAAGACAGTAATTAAATATATACAATTAAATGTAAATCCCTATAATCAAAGATTATAATTAAATATAAATACTAAGATAAGAGATTTGATTTAAATATAATATATACCATAAATCCCTTAATTCAAAAAATTTATTCTTTGCATATCTTTCCTATTAAGAAGCGCCCAGCTTCCACCCATTAGGGTTACAGAGAAGTCAAGAACCGCTTCTTGGAGGATACATTGTTGAAGAAATAGAAAGGAATGCGGATTTTTAACCTTAGCCACCGTCGAGCACTTTAGACTATTCATCGCCTCCTCATCATTTTGTAAGACAATGGACTCAGTAATAGAAAAAGGATCGAAATCTAACGTATCATTACAGGTAACTAGCTTTTGCATGCCACTTGTGTCGTTCTGTTTACCCCCAACAGGTTTAGTTTTCACCATCTCAGCGTAAGAAGAGGGTCCAGTTCACTTAGTGGGATGGTAAGACGCATCTCCTATCTTCTGAGTAGCAGTTTTTTCTCCTTTGAAATGGATAACTGATCATCTGGTCTTGCAGCTCTGTTCACATCCTTTCTTCTGCGTTTTGCTCTATCATCCCAATCACACTTAGCTATATTGGCTTTAAGCCTGCATCCATTCCAGATTGCACCATTAAAGAACTTCCCTGCTATCTTTAAATCTGAAGAACCCGAACTTACTTCTCTTCTTGTTGCGCCAGTTTAGAGGGATATAGAAGTTAACACCCTCCCATATTTCGTGATCATGTCTCTGAGATTGGATTCCTTACCATAAGGATTGATGTTACGCACAAAGACTGTAATCAGCTTGCTTCTCCAATAATGAAGGTCCCTGCCAAGGTCTCTGATTGGATTGCGAACAAAATCCTGCATTCGAAAGGATCTCTTTCTCCCTCTAGAATTTGCTCCCATTCTCTTTCTCATTGTTTGTTTATCTACTTGATCTAAATATATTTAACTGTCTAAGCTTATTAATAATTCAACTAAGACTATCAACAAAGATAGGTACATCTTGCTAGTGGAATCTAGTTAATTGTATGAACTAGGCAACACGGATACTGTTGCAGAGCAGAGCTCGTCTCCACCGGTCCCGCTGGACACGATTACTCATTTATAATCACGGACGCAATAGTCAAAATACCATAAGTCCATAATAATAAATAAAAATAAACAAATCGTAGTCAAAAACACTAGCGCAATACTTTGATCTCAGTTTTTTTTTCTTTTTTTTTTTTAAGAATAGAGGAGTAGATTTGACAACTCAATTTGATAATTAATGTTTGTATAATATAAAATTTTTAATTCGTATAGTGTAAAACACGTATATTTAGTGTTAAAATTCGTATCAATACAAAAAATACAAAATTTTATTTTTAGCTTTTGTCACATTCATATATGAGTTGTAACTAATTTTATCCGTATCACTTTCGTGTATTTTATTTATGTTGTTTTTATGTGGTATTATCATATTATGTCTAAAATTATCAGGTTTATGGACAGCCAAAACAATGAATCCTTACTTGAGCATTTGCCTTCCCCACAATTTTGCTAAGAGGAAAGTCGAATGAGATTACAAATTAGTTTGTCGAGAGCTAAACATTCTTCCTATATTTCCACATATTCTTATCTGGACCTTACTTAACAGGAGGAGCTCTGTAATATGCAGGAACAGTCGCGGGGAAAAACATTTGCCTCACTCCTTCGGCCTTGATGATAGGGAAGATGATTCCTGATGCTCCCTGTAACAGCATGACAATATTTTATCAAGTGAATAAAATGCTAATGTAGACAGATGAGAAATATATTAATGATGTTTTTATATCATGTATTCACGTAAGGTAAAATTAAAGAAAATCACAGGGATAGGGTCTGTACCGAGATCAATCTAGCTCCAATCCAAATTCGCTTAGGGGAAGGGAAAGGCAATAATAAACGACCGACACCATATATTGCCACAGCAAAGAAATGCAGAACCAAGCTCAAGGGGCGAGGGTTTAAACCGGAGAGCAAAGAGACAGGTCCTGTTGAGAATACACTGCCGAGGCTTAGATAATCGAAGCAAGCTTGGCGCATTTCCTTTCTTGCTTGATCCGGTGAAGCAGAGAACACCTTATACAAGGCACCTGCCAGGGTATTAATAGTAGATGCCACAGGCTGCAAAGTGTAACATTAAAATGACTTCACTGCAGTAGTATCAAATTATACCATTTAAACAAAGAAAGTTTAGTCAAATTTTGAATTCAACATTTCAACAATGTGATCAGAGAATCTCGGCACATCAATATCAGAAACAAAAGCAAATCAGCCTATTAATATATTTTACCTTGCGCAAGGTGTAAAATGATTCAAGATATTTGCATAGGGTAGGCGCATCTTTGAGGTCTAGCAGAGGTCTTAGTAGATCACGAAGGAGGACAATATCAGATAAAGCCACCGTCATTCCTCCACCAGTTAATGGATGGCGCATATTGAATGCATCTCCCATTAATAAGGCTCCAGGTGTCGGGTAAGGAGCAGCCGGCATGCTCCTGTTTGGCATTGTCCTAATATTTCCCTTATCAACCGCTGCTACAAATGAATCGTAGATTTCAGGGGGAACCTGTTACATATGTAGCACATTGTCAACCCCAGAGACCATTAAGCATTAAGATGTCCCAAGTAAAGAACAACTTCCACAAAAATAAGAGAAATGCTAGGGACAGTTACTTTTAACACTCTCACTCTCGTAAAGCCACATCACATTAAATGTGAAAGTTGAAACAGGTAACTTGTTGCTTTTATTTGTACTCCATATGCTTTTATTGGTAGAAAAGAAAATAAGTTATTTGTTACAACAAGTTATCGGTACCAATAATGTAACATGGCTTTATGAGAGTATGAGTGTTAAAAGTGACTATCCCTTGCATTTCTCCACAAACAAATATAGCCATAATGGGTTCAAACATCCAGAGCTAAGAGTAGTTGGATACCTGAGGAGCCACAACAGTCTTCAAATAGTTTGCCATCTCCCCATTTGCAATAGAAGGAACCTTCTGGCCAGGTACATCAACCAGACAGCGAACCTCTGTGCTGCTGATAGGATAGAACAAAATGGGAGAAGGATCTGCTAGTATAACATGCCCATGATTTGAGTATGGAAGATGGCAATTCTCCAGGACTAATCCCACAAAACAAGAGGGTACATCTACCTGCAGGTTAAAATTTAGGCCTTTTTAATATCTCAAGTTCCTAGTTTATTTTTAAAAAAAAAAAAGAGGAACAAAAAGACGACTGGTAATTTGCATTTACTTGACCATCAAAACAAAGGGTTGATGGCTCAACTCACCTTAGGATTGCAAAGGGAGCGACGCAAGTTCGAAAAACAGCCATCGCAAACAATGGTCAGAGGTGCAAAAGCTGTCAATTCCCTGCCATCTTTAGTTTTGTACTGCACTCCTCTGATTGTCCCTTTTTCCTCGAGTAGAGAAGTGACCGTTCCTTGCTCTAAACGTACACTGGTAAAAGATGGGAAGAAGGGTGTGAGGAACATAACATATAAATAATTCATTGATATCTAAAAAGGGAAAAGACATACTTGGGAAGAGAAGCTGATTTCTCTCGCATCCTCTGTATGAAACGTCCATTGTGAAAGCTCCTACCAGATACATCTGAGTGGAACTTTTCCAAGGGGTATGAAAGTCTGGTATGTTTACCGTCCTTGAAAAGCGCATAACCAAATACCTGCTGAGCGTCAATTTCCTCCACACAATCTGCAATCAGAAAATACACAAAGCTCATTCTCATTCCTTTACGTATGAAAGTAATCAAGGAGACTTAATTGTTAAAATGTCAACAAATTCATAATCGATCAAGGAACTTCTAACACCATGAACATCTACGCGTAGTCAAACGATTCAATATTCACCTACCTTCAAGTCCCAACTCAATTAACTTGAGATAGCCCCCGGGTTGTAGCAATTCCCCAACAATACGATCAGGCTCTGTCAAATCTCTTTCAATCACGTGCACTCGACGTCCATCCTGTACTTTATAGCACATAATAATCAGTATAAAGTTGAAATAACTTTCAATAAGATTATGTCTAATTGACAGCGACTAATTATGTAGAAATTGAGGTCTGCAAAATTGCTAATAGCAACGGACGATTCATTTATATCGGTAAAAGCCTCCAATTATGATTGGTAAGTATAGACGGGTAAGCCTTTCTTTTCAAAAAAAGAAAGAAGTCAGCCATAAGAACCCATAATTAAATTTTTAAAAAAACGTAAATAATAAATTTATATTATCAAGCTCATAAACCACTCCCAGAATATAAGGCAGATAAGCTCGTAAGCTTTTTTTATAAATATAAATGCGCATTTAAAAGTTGCAACATATTGGAAAAGAGAGACGTAAATAAATAGATGAAAGAAAAAACAAATAAAATGAAAAGAAAGAAAAATGTTTATAGCGTTTTAAACGGCGGAAGGTCCGAGAAAGTGAAAAGAGAAAGGGGGAAAATTTACTTAACTTCTTCAAAAATGAAAGCCAAAAAAAAAAGTGAAATCAATAAATCAAGAAATGCAAAGAAAGTAGAGGAAAATGGAAAAATGAAAAAGCACCTTGCCGAGAGTGTGAGCAAGGGCGGAGCCAGCAACGCCAGCTCCAACGATGATGACATCAGCGTCGCTGCCGTCGGAGGATCTGCATTCCCCGTTAATCGCTGGGACGCTCTTCACGGTCTCAGTCCTAGTGGCAGAGATTCCACTCCCTTTCCGTCTGTTAAAAACGACACCGCACAACGCAACCAGCGTCATCACAGAGCACAAGATCCATCCCCACATGTACGAATCCGCCATTCTGTTCCTCCTCCGAATGCTAAACCAGAAAAGAAACAGAGGCTCCGCCACAAACAAACGATGACGTCGAGAGAGAGAAAGCTTTGAATCTCTCTCCTATTCTCTCTCTCTCTCTCTTTTGATTTCTTGGAGTGCTAGTCTTTCGTTTGTTTGTTTGCCTGTTTTGGCATGGGGATGGAGACTCAGACTGGTGCTCTGATTCGCTTCGCTGGCTACGCTTTTGTTTTGAGAAAACAGAACACCGGAAAAGATTGGAGGGTAAGGGCCTTTTTATAGTCCGACGAACACAAGTTTACAAGTCACCAGCCTAGCTCTTGCGTGTCATCTTCTTGCTAACTTGCGCCTCCTCTGAGGCTGGACTTAAACTACGCATCTATTTGCCCCTGTTCTTGTGCTACTTTAATTAATTTTTCCTTTTTTTTTTGGTTTATAATTAAATATTGTTTTGGTTTTGTTTATGGACATACGGATTATTTCGGGACTTTTTTTTATATAAATTACATGTATTTTTATCTGTTTTAACAGTTTAAGAGAAGATGAAACTTGAAAGTTCTTCTCACAAATTCAGTCTACGTTATCAATTGAGCCACAACCCATAAGTGATTATTTTGGGACTTCTATTTTGTTCTAACAAGCATTATTTTAAGCTTATTTCTTTATTTACCATTTTTAATTTCATCTACGAAATTTAAAATTTTTATAGTTTTGCATAGGACATAATAATACTTTAGATGATTTTTTTGGAAAACTGAGATTTTACTATCAAATTAGGATGATATAAAGCAATAAACGGGGAGGATGTAACACAATAGAATGAAATGTGTCATCAACTTTTTAATTGAATAATTATGAAAAAGTAGTAATATATTGTAAGATTAGATTCGAACCAAATAATCTCCATCTTCACCTTCAATTTATATGAAAAAAGATATTTTGTTATATTATATTATATTTAAACATGAAAATAATTTTATGCTACTTTAGCAAATGAACCAAAGCATTTATATTAGTATATGGTAGATTGGTATTTGATTTAATTAAAACTTTGGTCGAAATCAAGACTTAATTTAGTAAGCAATCTCACAAGTCACAATAATCATGTTATAGAAAGCTACTAATAAACACCATAAGTGCTCATTTGGCAAGTACTGGCCTTAATTAATGCACTCGATGAATATATATATATATATATATATATATATATATATATAGAGGAGAAATCTACTTACATCAGTGTAAAACTAATTAGTTTTACACTTTTTTTAACTATTAGATTGGTATAAACTAATGGTTGAGATTAATATGTTTTACACTTTTTTTAACTATTAGATTGGTATAAACTAATGGTTGAGATTAATATGTAAAACTAATTAGTTTTACACTGGTGTAAGTAGATCCCTCCTCATATATATATGATGAGAGATCCACTTACACATGTATAAAACAAATTTAGTTTTACACACTTTCATATCTTTTTATATGATTTATAATTTTTTAATCCGACCGTTTAATTTTATGTTCTATTCACATAAATCATACATGCCAAATTTCAAATTAATCGAATACGTCTAACTATATATTTCGTAAAATAAAATTTCAACCGTTGACATATATTGAAAAAAATACTATTTTCGATTAAAATGATAGAAATAACAAATTGATTCAAAAATTTACATACATAATACATATGAGTAGGTTGTTAAATCCAACGGTTAGTTTGTAAAAATATTAATCCTATATGAAGATATAAAACTGTGTAAAACAAATTTGTTTTACACATGTGTAAGTGGATCCCTCCTATATATATATATATATATATATATATATATATATATATATATATATATATATATATATATATATATGGTTACAAACCAAATTGAATGATTGTTCATGCCTTCAGATGGAAGGAACTTCTTTAGATAATCTATAACGTTTCTTTTAACCAAAAAAAAAAACATTTGGGGTAGGTCCGATAATATGTATATATTTTATGTTTGTGTTGTATTAATTTATTTTTATGTAATTTAACACATAAAAATTGTATTGTTAAAATTCGTATCAACATATAAAAAAATAGTTACATTTTTTAATCTTTGTCAAATTTTAATTTATATCACTTTCATATTTATTTTTTTATATTGTGCTATCATGTTGTATTTAAAATTATAAATTAAGTTTAATTTGAAGATAGGAGAGTTTTCCAGACTAAAATGAAGGGTGGCTGGATAGCCGTTACTGGTAGTAGTGCATGATAAGCATGATCCAAGAAGGAGTATATTTTGTCAAATGTTATAGCTAAAACAAAGACCAAGGAACAACCAAAACTAAACTAATTTGTATGCTATTTTGGAACTAATATCATATATATATCTTAATCAAAATATTTATCCTCAAAGAAATAACAAGCTAACACTAAAAAATTCCACAAATCCTACGACTTGCTTTAAAGAAATAGAGAACTGATCTTCATATTTATGATGTTGAATTGGAATACAAAATAATTTTGGATTTTATTGATTATTCAAATTAAATTTGATAATATATATGTTTAATGATCATATACTCTGGTGGGGATAATTGAATTTATGAAATTAATGTGAAACGAAAGCAAGAAACCCATATTGTTAAGGTTTGGAAAATAATTTGTTTGAATGTTGCCCGTAAAAGTTAGGAAGTCAATCATAATTTAAATACCCATCAATATATAGAGAGATTTTTTATCTCAATAAAAATTGATTTTTGCAATGGAATTTAACGTTGAAATTTGAAGGTAAATGCAACCCTTTCTCACTTGATTATTATTGAGATTAATTGTGGTTTTTTATTAGCTGCCCGAATGGACTACACTTTTATATACATCCTTCCCTTTTTTTTCTTTGTTTTTGACTTTATGTTAGGTAAAGAGAAAAAAAGAAAAATGCATGGAAAGGGAACATGCATGATGTAAACAAAGGAAAATTCATGGAAAAGAAATGAAAATTGGAATGAAACTGTTGATGTCAAAAAGGATTATAAAGGTGTACTTGGTAAGGTGAAAAAATGAAAAGAGGGATAGGAGTGTGTGGAAAAATAAAATGAAAATTTGTTAGTTTATTTTATTATAACAAAATCAAATCATTTCAATTTACAAAGATTAAAAGAACAAAAATAATAGATATTTCAAGTATATCTTTTTCATCTTTTCATTTTTCTCTCGTTTCAATTTTTTATCTTTTTGTTTTTCCTTCCACTATACCAAGTAATGTCTAAATAATTTCGTTATTTTATATTTTTGGATCAACTTATAAAATAAAAAGATTTATTCGGTTTTTTGGAATAAAATTTGTTTCTAAACTCAAATAAGTGAATATTGAAGAGTACTAACAAAAACCACACTCTTTTTCACCATTTCACTTTCTTTTTATTTGAAAAAAAAAAAAAACCCTCTCAAGTTCTTCCTTTCTTTACATTTTATCAAGTAAGAGAAAAAGAGAAAATTCATGGAAAGGGAACATGCATGAAGTGAGTTAAGAAAATTCATGGAAAAGAAATGAAAGTAGGCATAAAACTGCACGCTTTCCACCCTTTTCCTTTCTTTTTATTTGAAAAAAAAAAAAGGCTAACTCTCAAATTCTTCCAACTATTTCCCTCCTTTTCATCTTCTTGCTTCCTCCTACCAACCAATTAACAAAGCGATTTCGTGGGTGTCCTAGCCATTAAGAACAAAGGATAGTGGACAATATTCAAAAGCAGGATGGAAAGAAAAGGGTGCGGCAAGAGTCAGACTTCATTCGCAAAAGCATAAAATAATGGCTTTGGTAGGTAATAACGGATTCAATACGACTAAAACAACGTCGTCTTCGCAGAAAAGCTCCGCACAGTTCATGAATTAAAAGTCAAGCATAGCAGCAGAAATTCAAGAGGAAGAAATTATATATGTGGGAGTGTTTGTCAGTCGTGCGAGATCAAGTCAAGGAAGAAGAAATAGCCATTTTTACCGCACCCACCACCAACAGTACTCTGAAGTGTGCAAGTCGTGATTTCAGTACAGTTCACATGCGGGCCGGCGTGTCACACATGCCGCTTGCATGCTTCATTTGATTAAGACTCCACCTTGCTTTTTAGCTGAAAAAGTATAGACTTCATGTTTTGGTCGTTCACGAAATTGCATTGCTTATTTGCCTTCTTAACCAAAAACCGAAAAATTTGCATTGCTCGCTCATTTTTAGCTGAAAAAAGTCCAAGTCGTCTTCAATATATAAATCAAAAAGAGATGAAGAAAGTTGAAAGCTAAAATTAACCGTCAACGACAAAACGACAGGTCTTGAACAAGATGTAAACCCTTCATTTTTCCAAGTCAGAAAGGAGTAGACTTGACCATTCACACACAAGCGACATATGTATATGTGTTTTATAATTTTTCATATTTTTATATGATTTATATTTTTTTTAATTTGAGACCAAAAAAATAGAGATTAAAAAATTGTTTTAACAAATTTAGAAACTAAAAAAAACATAACAAGTCTCCACACTATTAGCAAATAAGAACATAATAAATAAATTTTATGTCCATGTTCTCAAATTTATTAAGTGTTAATAACATTCAACTCATTTTCAACTTTGCAATTTACAAAGGTAAACATATTAATTGGTTGTGCATGTTAGGCAAATTCTACAGTAAGGTCATAAAAATTGACCTTATTTTAAGGTTATTGAATTAGAACCATTGGATTAGTCAAATCTAATATAAACCATTGGTAAAATTTTAAAAATTAAAAAACTCTTTAACCTGGTAACCTACTAAACCAATTATTAAAATTAACATTATTTACTAAATATTATTAAAATTATACTATTATTTACTAATATACCCTTGTTATAATTGTAGTAGTATTCTTCTTCTTATATAAACCTTTTTATTGTTTTTAAACCCTAATTCCTAAATCATAAACTCCTTTATTCCAATTTTTATCTGTTTCACCTTTAATTCAGTTTGTAACTGTCTCAATATTTTATAAATCCTAAACTTTAAGCCTAACCTCAATCAAATAGTTGTTTTTCTTTATTCCCCTCTTATATTTTTAACAATGGGTAAGTTTGTGGAAGAGAATTGCATAAACGATGGAAATTGCGATTAAAAGTGCGAAGAACAAGTGATTTACAAAGAACGTCCTCCCAAACGACCAAGGAATCATTATATTTTTTATCAGTAAAATTTTTAATTCTTGACATGTTTTCAGGTAGTTGACTGCCTGGTTTTATAAGTGTTTCGATAATAAAATTTATTGGAGAAGTCGACTGCTCGATTGAAGCAGTCGACTTCCTAAGAGAAAATTTATCGCAGAACGTTAGAATGCGTAAGGCAGTCGACTGCTAAATAGCCAGAAGTATTCTGTTTCCAGAATGCATACGGGAAGTCGACTGATATTTTTGGGCAGTCGAATTCCCATATTTTTTAAGCATGCTATTCTTAATTTATTTATAGAATGTCGACTTTTATTATTAAGAATTCGATTTCCTATGTATTTTGAACATAATTTTCACATTACTTGTGTAAATTGGATTGTATTCATTGTAAAAGTAAATAGATTAAACGTAAATTTGTCAAAGATCATCGTAAATTAATAAAAGATTATCGTAAATTGAAAAAGGATCATCGTAAATTTGAGTAGATTATTCGTAAATTTAAAAAGGATAATCGTAAATTTGGGTAGATTTTTCGTAAATTTAATAAACATAATCATAAAAATTTTGACATTCATTGTAAATTTAATTGGATTTATCGTAAAAATGATTGGATTTATCGTAATAATGATGATAAATACAACCAAAAAAATAATAAATACTTATTAATAATAATATAATAATAAAAAATATCATAACAACATTAATAAATAAAAATATATATAATAACAAAATAAAAAAAAGTTTCATACTGGGAGTCGACTTCTAGAGAAAGATAGTCGACTGCCTAGATGCATTCTGGAAACAGAATGCATCTGGTAACGAAGCAGTCGACTGCTAATAATTAGCAGTCGACTGGTTCATTACCAGATGCATTCTATTTCCAGAATGCATCTGGGCAGTCGACTACCTTTCTCGAGCAGTCGATTTCCTAATTTTTTTAAGCCTGATGTTCTTATTCAATTTATGTTAAGTCGACTTTTATTATTGAAAATTCGACATTCCATGTATTTTAAATGTAATTCTCACATCACTAGCATAAATTAGATTAGAATTATCGTAAAACTAAATAAATTAAATGTAAATTTAGCTAAGGATCATCATAAATTAATAGAAGATATTCGTAGCTTTAATAATGTTCATCGTAAAAATGATTAGATTTGCCGTAAATTTAAGTAGATTGTTCGTAAATTTAATAAGGATAATCATAAAAATTATGAGATTCATCGTAAATTTCGGTAGATTGTTCGTAAATTTAATAAGGCTAATCGTAAAAATGATAAGATTCATCATAAATTTAATAAGGATAATCGTAAAAATGATGAGATTCATCGTAAATTTCGGTAGATTGTTCGTAATTTTAAAAAGGATAATCACAAAAATTATAAGATTCATCATAATACTAATAATTTCAACCAAAAAAATAATAACTATTTATTAATAATAATATAACAATAAAAAAATCATAACAATATTAATAAATAAAAAATATATAATAACAATTTAAAAAAAAAAATTTCATGGGGAGTCAACTTCCCGAGAAAGGAAGTCGACTCCCCATGAAAATTTGGACTTTATACGAGATTTTTTAGGCAGAAAATCCCTAAACCAAACCTTCTCTCTTAGACATTTCTCATTCATCGTAAATTCAATGAAATTCATCGTAAATTCAATGAAATTCATCGTAAAATTTATTAGATTCATCGTAAATTCATGTGATTCACGTAAAATTTATTAGATTTATCGTAAAATTTATTACATTCATCGTAATATATCGTAAAATTTATCTAATTGATCATAAAATTTATAACATTTATCATAAAATATATGACATCTTAAATTTTATTATATTAATAAAATCTATAATAATTAGCAGAAAAATTAATGTAACTCAGGATAAATTTTAAGTAATTAATTATAATACTAAGAGTTCAAATAAATGATAATTAACAGTAAAATAAATCCCTTATTAAATATGGCAGTCGACTTCCTTCTATAAGCAGTCGACTGCCAATATGCTAGAATCAATCTGTAGAGTAAAATAACTGGGGAAGTCGACTTCTATACACGGGCAGTCGACTTCCCAAACTTTTCTGGGCAATTATCTTATATTTTTTTAATTTTAATGGGTAATATCGTAATTTAATTTTGATTAATGATTAAAGATTAAAGATGTAAATATAAATATTTTCTTACCTTTTAAAAGGATAAAAATATAATTTAAATCTTTTTAATTAAATTTTGGTTTACCTGTTAACCTGTTAAGCCATTATTAACATATTTAAATAATTTTTAAATTTTATTCAATATCTCATGAGATATTAAATATCTCATGAGATATCATGACCTTATAATAAGATTGATATTTTGCGACCTTACTGTAGAATTTTCCGTACATGTTAATGTACACATACAGTGAATATAGTGTAGCAGCAATAACATGTGTGCATGGCCCCAACCCTGACGTAATTATTTCATTTGATTAATAAAATCTGTACATATTATTTTAGATAGTGGTATTGTTATGTTTTCCCCTAGCCCTTGGCTTTCTAATTTTATTTTTAAAATTTATTTAATCAAATGAAATTAATTATATGTAAATAAATAAAAGTATAAATAAAATTTAAATATAATTATAAATTAAAAAGTATTTAAAAATTTAATCGAGTTAACTCATTTAGATTCAAATCTAAATGGATCAAACTGAAAATTTCAATTTCTAGTCGGACAAACTTAACGGATTCTGGTCCATTTTTACGGTACTGGAGCTGATCCCAATTATTGGGGCTAAAAGCCCAAGAAAATTGAACTATAAAAGCAAAAAATTTTAACTTTAAAATCTCAATAGCGGGAACAAAAAGGAAAACTGCTTAAAAACCTCAAAATCCTTTCCGGCCAAAAGATGAAACTTCAATTTGGGTGCACGGATTTGAGTATTTGGAAGGGAGCTCTCTCGTCTTACAAATCTCAAATCGAATCTCTAAACAAGCCAAACCTAATTTCTCTCGACGAATTTTATCGCGACGAGCTTCCCTCTCTTCTCCAACAACGAAACCCTAACCCTTTTATTACCACCACCGAGCTCTCCCGCCTCATGCAATGGAAGCTCACGCGCGGCAAATGGAGGCTGCGTTTGTTAGATTTCGTTTCCTCTTTGGACGAGTCTTCAGTAAAATCCGCTTCTCAAAAGGCTTTCCAGTCGCTTCCCGACATCTCTAAAGCCGTATCCGAGCTTACGGTTCTGAAAGGAATCGGTCCCGCCACTGCCTCAGCTGTTCTGGCGGCGTACTCTCCTGAAACGGCACCGTTTATGTCCGACGAGGTAAATTCTTCTCCGATCTTTATTTTTGCCCTATTATTTTGCTTTGTTGTTTATTTATGATTTTTTATTTGATTTACTTTTATTTGTATTCAAGGCTATTGAGGCTGCGCTTGGAAACTCCAAAGATTATTCGTTAAAGCAATACTTGTTATTTGTGGATAAAATACAGAGCAAATCTAAGGTTGGTGAGATTCCTTTTTTATTTTATTTGGTTACTTTCTTAATGTATGGTCCGTACATTATTTTAGTATTAAAGATTGTGTAACTAAATTAAGCTTGTAGTTTTCATGTTAGTACAATGGTAGTTTAATAAGCAATATTTGAATCTAATGAATTATTGTTTATAGAACTGATTGGGCATAAAATTATACATATTTGCTATTTAAGATGTTGATCTCCAAACCTGTTTTAGTTCCATGAAAACATTGCGGTAGAATGATGAATTAATTCTCTGATTCTTGTGTGGTATTGGGTGTTAAATTTTGTAAAATTATTTTATTTTTGTACTGGCTTCTTTTTTTTTTAATTTTATTTGATTTGGAACTGCTTGAGATGGTCCCTGAAAAATAATGTTTTCATGCAAAGAATCTGAATGAATATTTCTATTTTTTACGGATGTATGTGTTGGAAGTTTGTCACCGCTCTTATCTTTGAGCTGTTTAGTTCAAGAAAAGAATGTAGAATGATGACTCACATCTGATTGGTGTTTGTATAATAATGTGTACTATTTTCCTTTGGCTAAATTTCTTTCATTTCGGTGATGTGAAGTTCATTTCTATTTTACATAGCTTATTTGATTGGGTACCTCTTTGCATGGTCCTTTAAAAATGGTGATTTCACTGAGGAAATTACTTGACAAGAACTTAGTTTCAGGACAACAAGGATTCTACTTGACAAGAACATAGTTTCAAGACCACAAGGATTCTTTCTTTTCTTAAACTCTTTGTTTCCAAAATTGATGGCTGATCGAGGGTTGTTTTATATTGTTCAGAAGCTTCATTACCTCCTCCTAAATTTGTAGCTTTCTGATGCTAGTGGTAATATGTTTGTTTCTTATGAATGTTTAATGTTATTGGTAGGTGATGCCATTGTTTCACTTGTTTGTGATTCTTGGCTAATTATATTTTTGACTGGACAATACAGAATCATATGTCTTAAGGAGTAAGGCAACTCTAATAATTCATAGTTGGCAACATTCACTGAGTCCTTTGCCCATTGGATGTCTGATTGAAGTACTTTTTCAATCAGAATAGAAGACACTGGCCTTTAGGTTATCCTGCTAATGAACGAAAAAAATTAATGGCATACCAACAATATAATTGATCAATGAAAGGTGCCAAATTCCTGACGTTGACAAGTGATTGCCTTTTAGCTCATGTCCTTAACTACTATTCCTTTTAGGATCATTTGTTGTCTCTGTTCATAAAAAGAATAATAACTTCTCATAATGTAATGTATGTTTGTCATGGAGAAGAGGCATTAAATTATGTGTATGCAGTTTTTATTATGTGCCTGATCCAAGAAATACATTTCTGAAAGGGTGATCTATGTGTAATTATCAACTATAATTAGACTCTTCTACCTCCCAAATCAATTAGTGATTCATAATTTCATATACATCTGATGCTGTTGTACTGCATGTTCAAAAATCTATTCCTGAATGCTCTTACATATTGATATCTTCTTTGCATAACGGGATTACAAGTGGTCAAAGTACGGCCTGTTTGTTATTGCAGGAATTAAGTTCACAAGGTGACTCCTTCACACCATCAGATGTAGAAAGGGCTCTGTGGAGTTCAGCTACAGGGGTAAAGTTGCAATCCTCACAGGCAGTTCCGGACAAAAAGAACAAGGGAAGCAACAAAAGAAAGAGAAAACATTGATTTAGTGATGCACTGGATGATGGAAACTTTTGTAAGTTCTAACTTGTCCAATTAGTAGTCTTGTTTCCTTTATGCTTTTCCCTCCCATGTAATTACAATTACAATGCTGATAAAAGAGGTAATACTGACTATCAAGCCACTTTTGCAAATTTAGTATTACCCTTAGCAATAATTCCATGTCAGCAGAAATATTCTATGGCTGATGTTAACACTTTATCAATGTGATGTTGGTGCCGTGGCCATATATTGGCACGGACACATGGAATGGGGCCAAAATTTATGGGCTATGGCTGCATAAAGATCCTGCAATGGATTTGACCAGTTTCTCACTAATTCATTTCTTGCATGAGGATGCCATATTGAAACAAAATGCACCTCCTGTGTGAATTCAATCCAAATCCACCGTGAGGTAGGTGGACTCACCAGGATCTGTTCTTGAAGTTACTTGAGTGTCAAAATTCTGTTTTATAAGAGGTATATAATTAGCCCTCACATTGTCATCTTGTTTAAGCAACAGATTGTCCTTTGTAGAGATTATAGTGTAAAATATGCCTTCGGCTTTCTTTTATTGTGCGAGTAAAATAAGTATGCAATTGCTTACGAGTGGAGCCTCAAACCTTCATTTATGGTTTCATCAGCCTTACTTGGTTTAAACTTCAAACAAACGTGTGAATGGTGAACGTTCTTTGGGCTTCGATCATTTAGGATCAGGGTAGATGAGCACAGAGTCGGGCATGGGCAAGTACAAAAGCAAGCAGCCCATGATCACCTCAATGAGGGTCTACCTTTTAGGCCGTTTAAACCTACTAAGCAGACCAGGGTTGACCGAAGGGCAACGGTATGTTCGCTGAGTCTTTAATGGATAGCCTAGCCGTTGCAATTTGAAAGCTGAGACGCTCTCTAAGAGTAGAAAGTACACACCAAACGTGCACCAATAAAATTTCCATTTTTAAGCAACGGAATAGAGGCTTTTCTTGGAAATTGAACCCGTTGGCCGATTGGTGTCCAGTCGCCATTCGCTTTCCTTCTACTTCCCGTAAACACATTGTCAGCCTAGCAGTTCCCTTCTGGCCTTTATAATCTAAACGTCTCCAAAAAGGGAGGCCGTCCAACGGACGGAATCTTCAAAGCCATAGACTCCTTCATGTCTTGGTTTCCTTGCTGAAGTTTCAGGGATTTACAAGTGTCAACGCGTTATTCGCCACGTCAGTCCCCGCGTGAAGACCTCCTTAATGTTCGTATATTATACACAGGAATCAAGGCTTCCTCTCCTTCTCAACTCTCTTCTTCCAAGTTCCACACCTTTCAACGGTATTAACCACCAACCTGTTAAAAGACGATTATGACCTCGTCAGATCGCAAATACCGACGGAGTCCCCGAACGCCTCTCCTCCCTCAAAAGCTCGAGGACCAATTGTTTGAGGCTCATGAATCCGGCTTCGATGGGGCGTCCATTTCAGGTGCCGTATTCAACCTCTCGACCACCATCGTGGGAGCCGGGATCATGGCGCTCCCAGCCACCGTCAATCAGCTGGGCCTAATTCCCGGTCTTATCACGATCATAGTCGTCTCTATGTTAACGGAATCATCCATCGATATGGTTCTCAGATTCAGCCGAGCCTCCAAGTCCGCCACGTATTCCTGTGTCGCTGCCGACGCTTTCGGTGGACCCGGCCGTAACCTCCTTCAAACCTGCATCGTCATAAACAACTTGGGCATGCTCGTGGTTTACATGATCATCATAGGTAACTTGAAGCCAAAATTAGGCCACGTAATACGATTAATAGCCGTTTGATCACGACTGAATTTGAATTGTTGGCAGGTGATGTGCTATCGGGGACATGGGTGGATGGGTTCCATCACAGGGGAGTAATGGAAGAATGGTTCGGTGAACATTGGTGGACCACGCGTTCGGCTTTGCTCTTGTTTACCACACTTTTCGTTTTTGCTCCTCTCATTTCATTCAAACGCGTTGGTAACTAACTCGTCAAAATTCTATATTGTTGTTATAAATAGTTAAGGTATTAACTTTGTATCGTTTTGGTTAAATTTTTGTGGTTTTGGTGATTTTAGATTCATTGAGATACACTTCAGCATTATCAGTAGGTTTGGCGGTTGTGTTTGTGGCAATAACAGCGGGAGTTGCAATTGTTAAGTTGATGGAAGGGAAAATTGGAATGCCTCGTCTAATGCCAAAACTTGTTAACCAGGCATCCTTTTGGAAGCTTTTTACCACCGTTCCTGTTCTAGTTACTGCTTATATATGTCACCATAATGGTAAGTCATGACAGATTGGTTGTTTCCATCCTTTTTAGCACTTCCAATACTATTCGTATATTTTCATAATTTGGTTCTGTTTAATTGTTGGTTCAAGTAAATTTTCATCCAGTCTGCCCTAAATTGATTTATAACATGTGCTTAACATGCTTATACATAAAACTCGGCTAAGCCCAAGTGCACCATATAGTTTATCATTACATAGAATAAAAAATATGATAACCTTATTATTAAGAATGTTAGTATTTCGATGTAGCTATCACAAGATGTATTCTGTATCAAAATTGTTCGTTTATTAGATTAAGACAGATTCAGTTTATATTACTAGTCTTTTTACTTCTATCTTTGTGTGCATTCTTGGGCAGCAAATTCTTTTTTTTTTGAAAATAAATGTTTCAATTTTCAACTATCCTGCACACCCCTCACCCTCATTCTTGCATAGCAAAGATTGTTAAATGTTCAATTTATGATTGCTTGCTTATATGACAAATGATTAATCCTCTTTTCTCTCTTGAATACACCTTGCAGTACTCCCAATTGAGAACGAACTGAAAGATCCTGCACAGATGAAGTCGATAGTTAGAAAGTCCCTCACATTTTGCTCTTCTGTCTACATTGCTACCAGCTTCTTTGGAGTCCTTCTCTTTGGAGATCATACTTTGGACGATGTGCTTGCTAATTTTGATGGTGATCTTGGAGTTCCATATAGCTCATTGCTTGATGATTTGGTCAGAGTGAGCTATGGCCTTCACCTGATGCTCGTTTTCCCAATTGTGTTTTTCTCCCTTCGTCTCAATGTAGATGGTCTTTTATTTCCATATGCCATTCCTATTACTTTTGATAACAGGAGGTTCTTCTCAATAACAGTAGCTCTTATGGGTTCAATATTTATGGGAGCCAACTTTATTCCTAGTATCTGGGATGCATTCCAGTTCACTGGTGCAACTGCCGCAGTTTGTGTTGGTTATATCTTTCCGGCTGCAATCACTCTTAGGTAAGTAATAGTTATATAAGCAGGTTTTGTTGAATTCAGTATCAAAAGAACTTTACATATGTTGTATATGATGTTATCAATGGCAACATTATGTCAGATGGTAGAGAACTATATGTTTGTAACAGTGTACCGTACATGAAAACTAGTATGATTAGCTACTCACATCTAGATCATGGTTTAGGGCTTTGCAAAAGGGCCGATGGTGTACAATGATTGGTCCTTAATAGAGCTTGTTGGGTAAGATATATTGACATATTTGATAGCACAAATAAACTAGAACCTTTCCAAGAAAACCAATAAAGTTTGCAATTAATAAATATAGGTTTTATCATTTGAAGAACCTTTTCGCCATAACCTTCTTCGTAATGTGGTAATTAAATAATTAATTGTTCTCATGTGCACTTATGCAGGGATACACATGGAATTGCAACGAAGAATGATAGACTAATATCATGGATGATGATCTTTTTTGCCGTCTCAACAAGCACAGTGGCTGTGATTAGCGACATTTATAGCAGTTTTAGTTTTGACGAAGGAGTTATAGCCTGATTTTATGGGAATATCCATCTATATCTGGTTTTCCTTGCATTGACATAGTTAGAAACTGAAGCTAATGGGCATGGAAACAATCTGGGTTTCTTTCATGCAGTTTATCTCTACTGCTATATGAGCAATGAGCTGTGGAAAGAGTGACTGTTCCAGCATCTCATGCAGTTTGATACGAGCTTTTCTATGAGTAATGCAGGTGATTTAGTTGTTATTTCCTGATTCTTTGAGAGAGTGGAATATTGCAAAATCGTATCGTACTTCGATTACTCATTTTTGTTGTCTTATTTGCCTTCTTGTACAAAGTTTAATGTTAGTTAGTATTAGTGCCTAATAAGTAATTTGTTCGTTAATGTTATAAATAAAATATTCTGGATGAAAAAGTGTTAATTCCAACTTGAGAACAAGTTTACTAGAGCCCATGTTTTGGAATAGAATTCTTTTGCAAGAACATGGTGGAGAATATCACATTCTGACTGAAAGGATTCCTGCTTTATTTTGTCATATGGTTCGTGTTTCTTTTGATGAAAACGTTGGTGAATCCAACATTTTCGGCCCTTTATAGCAGAGCTTTGCGGGATTTTTCATTGTCTTTGTCTTTCAATCTCACTATTAGGGTTAAAAAAAAAAAAACGAGAAAACCAAAAAACCAATTTGAACCGGGGTCTTGGATTGATTCGGTTTGGATTCAGATCGTGATGTTATTAAACCAAATTTATTCGGTTCGAATTCGGATAATATCCGAATATTTTGTTATTTAATGTTTTGTAATTTTTACTATTTAAATCAAAAGCTCAAGTTTTATGTTTAATTAAAAATCCTAATAAAAAATGAAAATAAAGTCTAAAATTGCTTAAATATCTAAAAAAATAAAATTTAATTTAATATTCGATTTGCATAATTCAAATTGGATCAAATCGGATATTTTTCTATTCGGATCAAATATAGATAAAAGAATTAAGAATCTGCTTAGTTCGGATTGGATCAAATTTTTGCAATAACACGATCCAATACGTTATCACCCCTACTCACTATTATTTTTTTGAAACTTGGATTGCCGGTTAAATATTTTACACCATCTCTCGTTGCCAAGCAGAATCTGGTTTTTAACTAATTTAACGTTGGTTGTCCTTGCAAGGTGTGAATTAAAGGTATAATGGCGTCGAATTGAGATAATTAATTATCATGTTTGAATTGGATTTTGAAAACTCAAAATTTAATATTTGACTTAAGCTTAGTTAAACTTAATATTTGAATTTTCATTTTAACTTTATAAAATATATTATGAGAATAAAATATTAAATTAAGGATCTATTTGATTTGCGTATTTCATTTTTCCAAAAATATTTTTCACATTTTTGAGTGTTTGGTACACGTAAAATATTTTCGGTCAATGAAAAATCTTTAAGAATTTTTAAAAATTGTCTTCCTATTTTCAAAAAGGGAAGACAATTTCTAAACATATGTCACTTTTAAGAAAAAACCCAATAAAACTCAACTTAATCTATATTGGGTTTGATATTACAATGTCTATCTACATTGGGCCAGGGCCCAAAGGCGTCAGAATCCACCACGTGGCAAGGGATCATTGGGCCATGTGGCCTTCAGCGACAGAGGGCATAGCCTACGACGTGACATCCGTCGTAGGCGATAGACTCCCGCATCAATCGCCTGTCGCCCATCGATTGACACGTGGCTCTTCTCCGGCTTCCTTGAGCGACAGACTCTTACCGCCAACAACATGCCACACTCTCTGAGTCTCTCGCCGGCGACAGGCTGCTACTGTTTCCAGGACTTACGAAATCTATGTTTTATTTAGAAGCAAACTCCTAGTAAAAGGACGTGATCACCCTCAGGTAATTACCCTAGAATATTTGCCTATAAATAGGTCTAAGGTACAATCTTATTATCTAATTTTTGACTACTGGCTTTTACGTTTCCCAATACTGAAGAACTTTTGCTGACTTAAGCATCGGAGTGTCTACGCAAGGAACCACCCCTGCGTCCCTCTGACTTTTCTTGTTTTACAGAAGCTTTTTGGAGACACGTGGAGACAGAGTACGAACAACACGTCAGCACACCTTTATTGTTATTTTGTGCAACAACAATTGGCGCCGTCTATGGAAAACGTATAAAAGCCAATTAAGACTTTCAAGATGGTGAGAACGAGATCGACGAACGTTAGAACTGGGAGTGATGAGAACTCTGGGAGTTCCCCTGAACAACCGATTTGTCAGAGGAACCAAGCGAATAGGGAAGAAGAAAGATTCACTGTGTCTGCGGCAGAATTCGAGGCTTTGAGGCGACAGAGCGAAGAAACTACTCAGGCGCTGAAAGCCATGGTGGATCTATTCAAAAGAGTCCTCCCGACTCTGAGTCTGTCGCAAGCCGTACAGAATTTGGTGAGAGAGACTAGCCAAGGGGCTCTACCACAGGTATTCGGGCGACTGGATGATGTGGCAGCAGCAGACCCCTCTAGGCGGCAAGAGGCTCCCCCTATGGAGGAGGACGAAATTCAGCAAGAGGCGACAGGACTGGGGAGTAGGAGGCCTGTCGCAGGGACCCAGCAAGAAACTAGGGAGGCGGCAGATCAAGGACATGCGACAGGGTTCATGCGACAGGTGTCTGATGTTGGGCGACAGGCATCTGTGCGGCAGGATACTGAACATGCGGCAAGGTCTTCCGCTTATCATCGTGAATTGTCGAATTTTGCCTTCACTAACTTAGAACATGGTGTTGGAGGTGCTGGAAAGAATGAGATCGATAACGAAAGCACTTTGGGAGTCGGGTCGGAGTTTGACCCTACTTGGAACACGCAAATGACGTGATAAGATGCGCATCGAGGGAAAGGCAAAGAGGTAATAGTGGAGAACTTGCTAGATTCATCCCATGTTGAAAGAGATAAAAATCAATTAGCTCCCTCTATTAGAAGAGGTGCTAGAAGAGAAGAAGTTGGTGTCCGCAGAAGAGAGCTAGAGGAGAAGAGTACCGTTTAGCGCAGCCATCATACAGAAATCGCTGCCTCCCAAGTTCAAAATGCCACAGATGGCTGCGTACACGGGAAAGACGAACCCCTATGATCATATGCAGAATTATGAGGCGTTAATGTTGTTACACGGATGGGAAGACGAGATAATGTGCAGAGCCTTTTCACTCACTCTGACTGACCACGCGATAAAGTGGTTCAACAATTTGCCCGAGGGGTCTATTGTCTCTTTTGACCAGTTACGGAGTTAATTTCTTAAGGCGTTTGCGGTAAATAGTCAGAGAAAGAAAGAATCAACTTACTTGCTCACTGTCACTCTTAAACAAGGAGTTAAGGAGTTGCTTAAGAGTTACGTGGATCGGTTTAAAGACGCAACACTGGAGGTGAGGGATTTGCAAGTTGACATAACCGTGGCGGCCATGTTACAGGGAACAAGGTCCGAAAAGTTACAAGAGTCCCTATCGCTGGATCAGCCCACCACAATCTCAAACCTACTTTCTCAAGCAAATAAGTATATCACTCAGGAGGAAGTAATGAAAATGGTGACAAATGAAGAGCCCAAGGAAGGAAGGAAGCGAGGAAGAGAGGTCACTGAAGCATCCTCTAGCCAATCGAGAAAGTTTGAGAAAGCTCCTACTCTAAAATACACTACCTATACCCCACTCACTGAATCTCAGGCTTCGATATTGGCAGCTATCGAAGGGTCAGGTCTTTTGCAGCCTCCAAAAAAGGCATCAGGGAATCTGGGCCGTGACTTAAGGTCATATTGTGACTACCACTCAGCACATGGGCACATGACGGAAAAGTGTAGGGAGTTAATGAATCAGCTAGAAAAGCTAGCGCGAGATGGGAAAATAAACCAATTTGTATGGAGAAGTGACAGAAGCAACTATCCTGGGCGAAACAGAGGAAACTACTTTAGAGACAGAAGATGTGAAAACAGGGGAACTGTAAGGCGAAATGAAGGTGATAGGAGAGATAATGACAGGAGGACAGATAAAAGGAATAGAGAGGAAGATAATGAACCCACAGGGCTAGCTATTAATGTGATATCCGGAGGTGAATCGTTAGCTAGTACATCTTCCTCGTCTCAGAAGTCTTACGCCCGGCAAGCTCACTAAATTAACTCAGTAATGGAGGAAAGGCAGGATGAAGAGCCCATTACTTTTACGCCAGCTGACAGAGGAGATGTAATGATCCCTCATGATGACCCAATGGTGATTTCAGCAATGATAGCAAAGCATCCAGTGAGTCGTATCCTATTCGACAATGGGAGTTCGGCGAACTAGATATATTGGAGTTGCTTTGAGAAGATGAAAATCTCGAATGATAAGCTGAAGCCAGTACCCACACCACTATATGGCTTCTCAGGAGAAAAGGTGAAGGTGGAGGTGGAGGGTGCAGTTCAGCTACCTGTGACATTGGGGGAGAGCCCGAGGTGCATCATTTGTCAAGTGTTATTTATGGTGGTGAAGTCAACGTCAGTGGCATATAACATGATCTTCGGGCGGCTGTTGTTGAATGATATAAGAGCGGTGGTACATCCCTCTTATCTATTAATGAAATTCTAAACTGTAACATCCTGTTACCACCTTTTTCACGAATTTCTATACAACTTTACTGGTTGGGCTGTCTGCGATGCCATTAACATTCAACAGTGACAATAATAAATGATAAACATTTATTAACAATTACGAAATATAAAATTCTTTTCTTTATTTCCTTACATTTAACATCCCCTACTGACTTTGTTTCACTAAAGTAGTACTGTATACTCATGTCTGAAATGTAGAAGAGAAGGGACTGTACCCGTAATGTTAATCATCCATCTTAGAGCTACTTCTCTAACTCCGTGTCTTTTATCTGTGTAGTTAAAACAAAGGGATGAGCAATTCATTTGCTCAGTAAAGGAGACATATGCTGTTTTACAAAACCAAAGCCATTTACCGCAATAAATTTGTTTTTCCTAAAATCATGTTAAATAGGAAAACAGTGGTTATATCATCCAGTACTCTCAATGCGTCATTCAAATCATTTTCTCAACAGTTTACAATAAAGTAAACAGCAAATAGGATTTTAACAAATCCTTTCAGTAAATAGAAATCAACAAGTTGAGATTAGGCATCACCCTACGAATAATCTATGCTATCATCGTTCCCCCTCCCCCTTGCGAGAACGGAATCTACCGCTATTGAGGTGCACCCGTAGGCCACCACCCCTCACGACTATCTCTGCTAGATCTATGGCCATAATCTATAGGTGGTCCTCGGGTCCACTTGCCAGGTGACCTCGAGACCGCTGATGACTTGGCGAGTCCATCAGCCTCATAACTCATAAAAATGCATGAAACTAGGGACCTAAAGTCTCAAAATCAATTTATATCTCATGAAAATCTTTAAGGAATTATTTCATATATTCAACATTTTCTCAGAATGATTTTCTTTCCAAAAAGGTTTTAAAAAAAACAGCCCGCAATCTCACTGAATTCCGTGTGAGAAAGGCCTGGGTTAACTGGCTCGCCATGGCTAGTTCGCCCATGGCCAACTCGCCCATTAGTCAACTCGCCCGAAAATGGTTTCATATTTTCTATTTTCCAAGCTATTTAAATAGTTCATTTTCCATTGAAAAACATTTAGAAAAGAGAAACCTGTTAGCCATGGTCAGCACATCAATGCGGCGAATTAGTGTTCGCCCGCCGACCTTAGCCTTTAAAAACAACAGGTAAACTGGCTCGCCCTCGGTGGCTCACCCACAACTTTCTTAACAAAGGGGGTCGCCCGCCCCAAAGCATTATAAAAGGATTCGCCCATTTGTGGCTTACCCGGATTTTTATTTTTAAACAGGGTCGCTCGCCCAAAAGAATATATAAAAGGGTTCGCCACTTTGGCTCGCCCGCCTTTTATCCGAAAACAACACAAAAGGGTTCGCCATCCATTGGCTCGCCCGGATTTCGATAACAAATAGTTACTCGCCCAAAAGAAAATAAAAGGGTTCTTTGCCTAAAATACAAAAAGTTTAACTCGCCCGCCTTAACAGTTCGCCCAACATAATATAAGGGTCGGCCTTTAGCTCGCCCAAATCAAAACAATTATCAAAATAATGCATGTCATAAAACCAAAACAATTTCTCAATAATTTCTATGAAATTTACTCCGCAGGACATGCATTTACTTCACACACATCTCCCTTACCTGATTCAATGAAGCCCTGCTTCCTGCTCGCCTTCCTGATCGTTTTTTACCAAATTTCTTAATTCCTGGCTGCAAAATAATTTATAATTTCCATTAATATTTTCCTTATATATTTATATTTCCATCATTTGGGCAAGACTTGAGATAAATTAATCAGCTCGCCCATAAATATACTACTAGCTCGCCCAACAGAGCTCTTAGTAGCTCACCCAACCGAGCTCGCCATTCATCAAATGGCTTACACGTGGAAGCTCGCCAAACATGCACGCCATTCACACATTGGCCAATTAGTGGGAGCTTTCCCAAAATCAATACGCACGGTTACATTTCCTTAAATGTGGGAGTTCGCCCACCATCAACTCGCCATTACCTCGGTTTAAACTAACATGTGGCGACCTCGCCACTACCACATTCCAGCTCACCCATGATCACTGAGCTCGCCCATGAATTAAACTAGCATTGGGCGACCTCGCCCATTTGAACAAAACTTTATGCTTGGCGAGTTCTTATTTCCTACTCGCCTCATTGGCGATTACTAACTTTCAAAATGGGCGATTACCATAGTCGCCATTCTCGTCACTTATTCCATTATTTTCCTTGTTTTCATATTCTCTAAGGATCTAACTAAAACAAGGATGCATTATATGTTTATTATGTTGTAAACATATAAATCTACCATTGAATATCAAGAACACCTCAGAAATATGAAACTCACCTCAACCAACTGCACTTCCAGAACAGATTGCTTTCCATCTCACGTTGGCCTTCCTTTGCTTATTCCTTTAACTCATCAAACTAAGGAGGAAAGGTTTGCAAGCAAGTTTATGTGTTTAGCCAACTGAAGAGTAAAGCTCAGTAGTTCAAGCATGACAGGAATGGAAGAAATAACATAAACTTGCAGTTGCATAGCTCTCTCGTGAAGAAGATGAATTTGGCTAAATCAGTTTTCCTCAAATGTTTCTTCTTATATAGCCATGCTATCCAATCAGAACCCATCACTTGGTCTTATCCCATTCTTCTTTCATTAATTTCACGTCTTTCATGCATTTAATGCATGAAGAAAACTGAAGCTT
This sequence comes from Heritiera littoralis, assembly GCA_031772115.1. Lineage (NCBI taxonomy): Eukaryota > Viridiplantae > Streptophyta > Magnoliopsida > Malvales > Malvaceae > Heritiera > Heritiera littoralis. Next base: position 20,589,231 of record JAPDPK010000001.1, read on the forward strand.
AAGCTGGCGTGAAAGTCTCCCTTCCAAACTCCTTTTTCTGCTTCTATTGACTTTGTTTTATTTCTCAGCCAATAAGGTTAATTCCTTATTGACTTTAACATCCTTTCTATTAATTGTTTTCAACCGTATAACATACAAAGTCAATTTTGGCTGCAAAATGGCAAAATGATTATGTACTGATTCTAGTTCCAGTTCGCCTATTCAACCTGAGACCTCAGCTCTCCCATTCCATTTTCAGTTCGCCAAAATATTTGGTGATTTACGAGCTAATTTCCTTCTCTTGGTGATCACATTGACTTGGCGAGTACTTATTGCCTTACTCTCCTGCTAGACCATCATTTGCCCCTCTATATGTTACTCGCCACACTCATTTCTTGGGCGATCACAAGTCCTCGCCCATTCGGGCGATCACCTTACACAATTAGCTGGCGAACTCACCTATTCACCCACACCATCTTCCATTGGCGATTACCTTTTTGCTCGCCTGTTTGCAAGTTGCCACATTATTGAACTCGCCCGTAGAGTATTTCACCAAAATTGCTCCTTTTTGCATCTCAAGTTAAGGAGCTTTTCACCCAACTGGGAATCAATATTCATTACTTATTTAATTTCCATTATCAATTTTATGAAATTAGACTCTACAGTAGTGTAGAATCGGATCTTACATAAACTCCTCATGGTGTCGGACAAGTGAGAGGAGACCAAAGGAAGGCTAGGACGTGTAATATCGCGTCCACCACGTGTAAGGGGATTCAAAGGAAGGAAACCCTTACGATCAAAGAACCGCTTAAGCCAAAACCTGCTGAGGAGATGGAGGCAGTTCAATTAGATGAAGAAGATGAAAAGAAGGTGGTATATGTGGGAAGCCAGTTGCCTGAGGGAGCAAAAGAGGAAATAATTCGATGTTTGAAGGAATACACTGATGTATTCGCATGGACCTCAGCCGATATGCCTGGGATTGACCCTAAAGTTGCTTGTCATCGGTTGAACATAGTCTTAGGAGCAAAATCGATCAAGCAAAAGAAGAGAAATTTTGCTCCAGAGAGGCAACAAGTTATAAACGAAGAAATCTCGAAGTTATTGCTGGCAGGATTTATCAGAGAAGTGAATTATCGAGAATGGTTGGCTAATGTTGTGATGGTGAAGAAAGCCAATGGAAAATGGAGGATGTGCGTAGACTTCACAGATTTGAACAAAGCCTGTCCTAAGGATTCATATCCACTACCTCTAATTGACAAGTTGGTAGATGAAACTTGTGGATACGAATTGCTTAGCTTCTTAGATGCTTTTTCGGGGTACCACCAAATCATGATGCATCCGAAGGATGAGGAGAAAACCTCGTTCATTACCGATAGTGGAACATATTGCTATCGAGTAATGTCATTTGGTTTGAAAAACGCAGGGGCAACCTACTAGCGCATGGTGAATAAGGTGTTAAAAGACTTGTTGGGCAACACTATGGAAGCTTATGTTGATGACATGATCATAAAAAGCCGAAGGGAAAAGTCTCATGCCGAGAAGATGACGAAGGTATTTAATGTGTTACGGCAGTATGAGATGAAGTTGAACCCCAATAAATGCTCATTCGAGGTGAGGTCTGGAAAGTTTTTGGGATTCATGATCACTAATCGGGGGATAGAAGCTAATCCCAAAAAAGTTCAAGCTATTCTAGACATGAGGCCACCTAATACTGTTAAAGAGGTTTAAAGGCTAACAGGAAAGATAACAGCTTTGAATCGCTTCTTGTTCAAATCAGCTGAGAGGAGTCTACCATTCTTTAAGGCGATAAAGGCGGGAAAGAACTTCAAATGGATAGAAGAGTGCAATGACGCTTTTGAGAAGTTAAAAGACTACCTAAAAGAGTTGCCTCTATTATCTCGACCACAGCTCGGAGACCACCTCCTCATGTATCTCGGTATAGGAGAGAATGCTGTAAGTGCAGTCCTAAGGAAAGAAGGAGACAGAGACTGTCCGATCTATTATGTAAGCAAGGTCCTGCTGGATTTCGAAACAAGGTACCCCCTAGTTGAAAGAATAGTTCTATCCTTGGTGATGGCAACTCGAAAATTACGACCTTACTTCCAGGCTCACTCGGTGACTGTCTTAACAGACCAACCTTTAAGGCAAATACTACAGAAACCAGAGCATTCCGGACATCTGACCAAATGGGCTATCAAGTTGAGTGAATATGACGTCCACTTCCAGCCTCGCCAAGCAATAAAAGAGTAGGCGCTGGCGGATTTCATTGTAGAATGTACTGGTCGGGAGGTTTCAGAAGAAACAGAGTTAGTGTGGTGGAAATTATTTGTGGATGGGGCTTGTAACATGGATGGTAATGGAGTTAGAATTGTACTAACTTCGCCTGAAGGAGAAACCTATGAGTATTCCCTGTGTTTCGATTTCCCAAGTTCGAACAATATAGTTGAGTATGAGGCCTTAATAGCCAGGATGAAACTTGCTGAGAAACTAGAAGTTAGCAACTTAATGGCCCATAGCGATTCACAATTGGAGGTAAATCAGTTCTCGGGTGACTATGAAGAGCGAGAACCAGCTTTAGTCCCCTATCTACAGAAGGTGCAATTATTGGCACAATCGTTTAAGAGCTTTTGATTGACTCAGATAAACCGATCTAAGAACAATCATGCAGATGCTCTCTCAAAGTTGGCTTCTTCTAGAGGAATCAAAAGTGGTATGGTCAAAGTGGAATCCCTCGCTAAGCCGAGTATCGAAGAAGAAGATGTCTGCGATGTCTAGAACGGAAGTGATTGGAGAAGCCCGACTAAAGACTATATATTGGAAGGCACACTCCCAATTGACAGAGATAAGGCCCGAAGGCTAAAATCGAAAAGTGCTAGGTTTACCATAGTGAATGGAGAACTCTATAAGCGTGGATTCACAATTCCCTTGCTAAAGTGTCTAGGGCCTCAACAAACTGAGTACACCCTAGCCGAACTCCATGAGGGGATATGTGGCAAACACTTAGGAGCTCGAGCCTTAACAACGAAAATATTGCGTACGGGGTTTTATTGGCCTATACTGAAGAAGGATGCCACTGAAAAGGTGCGAAAGTTCGAAAAATGCCAAAAGTTCGCTCCTATAGTCACTGCGCCAGTCTCGACCCTTCAGAGCACTCTTCAACCAACGCCATTCGCGCAGTGGGGTTTAGACATCCTGGGACCTTTTCCCTTGGGCACAGGATAGAGGAAATATTTGCTCGTAGCCACAGACTACTTCACAAAGTGGATAGAGGCAGAGCCTTTAGCTACAATTTCCGAAAGAAAGGTGGAAGCAATGGTTTGGAGGGATGTCATTTGCCATTTTGGGATACCTCGTGTTCTTAATGCCGATCATGGGAAACAGTTCGATTGTGATGCATTCCAAACATTCTGTAAAGGCCTAAGCATTCAGTTAAGAATCTCCTCTGTATCTTACCCTTAAGCTAATGGGCAGGCCGAGGTGAGCAAACGAACTATACTGCATGGTTTGAAGACCAAACTGGACAAGGCAAAGGGAGCATGGGTAGATGAGCTCCCGAGTGTCCTTTGGGCCTACAGAATGACAAGTAAGGTGTTGACAGGGGAAACACCGTTCAATTTGGTGTATAGGACTGAGGCCCTCATCCCGGTTGAAATAGAGGCTGAATCATCTAGATTAATCCCTTACTTTGAAAAACTTGATTCTCAAGGACTAAGGGAGAATCTGGACCTGATAGATGAGTTGAGGGACACGACAAAAGTAAAATTGGCTGCCTACCAATAGAGGTTAGCCACTTATTACAATGTGCGAGTTAAGAACAGAAAATTGCAAGAAGGAGACCTGGCACTGAGAAAGTCGGTAGTTACAAACGCCCATAGGGAGGATGGAAAGCTCCGGGCTAATTGGGAAAAACCTTATAGAATCAGAAGGATGATCGGACCTAGCACATGCACCTTAAAAACCTTGCAAGGAAAGAAGATCTCGACGACTTGGAATGCCAACCATCTCAAGCTGTACTGGCAGCGAAACATTGTACTCTTTTATGATTCTTGTCTTTATTTTTCCATCTATTATTCTGTTACTTTACAGATATTATTGTTTTGTGATTATCTGATTCATGAATAAAGGCCAGCTATTCACTCTCTATATTCTCTAAAGCAATGTGTTGGACAGATTATGTGTTACAGAAATTGAAATGAGGCAAAACCTGGCCACTCGAAAGTCCCTAAGCAAAAAATGCGCGAGACGGGCAAATCAAAAGTCCCTAAGCGAAAAATGTGCGAGACGGGCAAAACAAAAGTCCCTAAGCGAAAAATGCGCGAGACGGGCAAAACAAAAGTCCTTAAGCGGAAAATGCGCGAGACGGCCAAATCAAAAGTCTCTAAGCGAAAAATGCGCGAGACGGGCAAATCAAAAGTTCCTAAGCACAAAAAGATGCAAGACGGGCAAACAAAAAATCCCTAAGCGAAAAATGCGTGAGACGAGCAATCTTATAATCCTTAAAGCAAATACGGACAAACACGGTACACAAGTAGCACACAGAATGCAGACTGTGAAGCATGTTACGAGGTACGTTACAATTTTATCGGATATCTATGTGCTGTAATTGGTTTAGAAAAAGAAAAAATTAAATTTTGTGTTGGCTTATCAACATCTAACAAGTATTTAAGCGAAAAAAGGGCGAGATAGGCACAATGCTCGAGAAAAGTTCATCTTTGAACATGAACAACAACACTGTTTCAAAGCAGAACTTGGAGAGTAATATGGTGTAAAGGTACCCTTTATTTGATCTTTCTAATGCTGTGAAAGTATATATGCATTTAACGTAGAATTATTTGATCTTTCTAATGCTGTGAAAGTATAGACGCATTTAATGCTGCTTTTTAGAGCTTTGTGATGCAACAGTTATGAATACGAAATATTCATTCAGACAAAAGAAGAAATTGTACTTTTCCTTGAGAATGAATCTTTACATTGAATTAACAAGCTAAATGAAATAGAAAATATCCTAATCTACTGTGAGGACCAAGTTAGCCGGCTGAGAAGATGCCGCATCAGCGCTAGGACCTTTAGTAACCGGAGGATCAGGAATCTGAGGAGCCGGAGGATCAGTAACTTGAGGAATCAGAGGATCAGGGTCCTGGAGAGCTGAAGAAGCCATCCCGAAAAAGGGAGCATCGCTTGAAGGCCCAGCCACAGCCGCAGAGTCTGGCACGGGATCAACGATAGCAGAATCAAAAAATTGGAGCTCATCACCATCTAACCCTAGCAGTGTCTTGATAGACTCGAGTTGATCGCCTGCCTCGATAGGTTCAGGCTCATTACGCACCGCTACAGGCCTGGATTGGTCACGTACCTCAGTAGGCTCAAGCCACCTGCGTGGCTGTCGAGGAGGCCACGGACCTTCAAGATTGTCTAAGTCATTTGTGGCTCCTTCATCTAAATAGTCTTTAGGACTTTGCGAGTCGGGTTCATATTTGGTCCAGGAAGGAGCTTCATAGTACTGGGCCTCCTTAGTGAACAGCAACTCAGGGAAAGTCTTGTTAGGTCAATGCTTCTCCAACCAAGCACAAGCCACGAAAAAGCCGTACTTTATGAATCTTGCCGCTGACTCTTCCTTCTTCTCATGACAATGTTGAGACAGGCGGTATTCGCAGACGGCCTAGGCTCGGACCTCCCTTTGCAAATCTAACATGCTCTGCAGCTCATCGATGGCCTCATCCCGCTGCCTCCTCATGGCATCCCGATCATTGGTTTCCTTATTATAAGCCTCTTCGTATCCGTGAAGGGAGGCTACCTTCGCCTGTTCTTCTTTCAACCTCTGCTCAAGATCCGCATTCTTTTTCGTCAATTCCTCGACCATGCTGGTATATGGGGGAAGCTGAACAACCTCATTCAGAAGCACCATGTTTTTCTCTCGAAGCTCACGAATTTCTTTGTCCGCTTGCTCCCTAAGAGCCATATGTCGTGCATTAATGGCCGCCGTTTGCTGAGCCGATTGACAAAACAAAGAACAAAAGTAACTCAAAAACTCAACGAACGAGGTTAAAAAAGGGAATATAATTACCAAATAAGTGCGACGCTTCCACCTTCATCGCGAGATAGTCAGAATTATCCTTAACTTCTGCAAGGTTTGTGAAAAGCCCCACCTCGTCACGGGGAAGGATGGTGCTCCCAGCCAGACGAGACGCTATCCCGGTCTTCTCAATGCTATCATTGTCGTTCACTCCAGGATAGGTCTGGAAGTCTTCTCCATCTATGATGACCCCACTATCAACTACATAGCGCCTCACGGTAGGATTGGCTACCTTAGGCAAGATTGGTCTCATAGGCATCGAAGCTTCAATGATCAACTTCTTCCTATATTTACGCTTAGGCTGGCGAGGAGCCGACCTATCCTCGGCGGCACGTGAACCACCTTCTCGGCGGGCTGGCTCACTCCTTTACAACCCAGAGCTTTCTTGATCGTCTGAGCTACGATCGCGGATAAGGGGCCTCTTTTGCTTGTATCTCCTGACCTCTTGCGCAGGACGGCTAGGCCGCCGGTAGCCGGAGGAGGGGGAGTAGGAGCACTAGGATGTCCGAAAGCGGAGACTCCGACCTGAGGCTGTTGTTGAGAAGGAGGAGCTGCTCTGGCAGAAGCATTGGCCTGCCTTCTACGCATAGCTCTATGGAAGTCCATATCTGCATAATACAAAGAGAAGGAATCATCAAACCAAAATCCAAAAACGCCATGCACACGAATATATGAAGCAAAGAAAATTAGAAACCTATAATATCACCAAAATCCTCTAAGGTATCTAAGTTCGCATCCAAAGGAAAGTCGTGAAAAGGACTCCCAAAGGCGTTGCCTTGGTTCCATTCAAGTTCTTCATCAGATAGATCGTCAGCACCTGCGGCCCCGAATGCCTCATCTCCTAAGTTAGGAGAAGGTTCATCAACGAGACGACCTACGAGAATAGTTGATTCAACTATGGGAACTGAAAATGGGCGACTGGAACTAGAACCAGGAACCAACGATGTTGTAGGAAGGTTGGATGGAGGAGCAGCAGCAGTCCTAGGGACAACCCTGGTTACTCCCCAGCCAGCAGCTGTAATATCCTCGGGAGTTAAAAGGGAAAATAAATTATGCTCCCCAGTGGAACATATACGTTGTATAGGCTCACCAAAGTGGTCTCTTAAGGATTCTACTCTAAATCTTTCCAAGCACTTCGAGTGTTCGCTGGTATCACAATTTCATCTAGTACGTATTCGCAAGTCACTTGGAATCTCAACAATGACCCACTCGCTCTCAAAACCGCACAATTTATTAGGGAGGTCTGAGAAAATTTTGTTATTAGAAAACTCGTCGACCTTTAACCTCTGAAGAGAAAACGTTATTAACCCTTTCAACCCACGGACTCTGAAAAAGGCGCTTACAAGAGGAACTGTTGGAACAATATCCAGGCTGTGACACACTATGGAAAAAGCTACCAGTTGAGCCCATGCGGGGGGATAGAGTTGACACGAAACAATGTCCTTATACCTAAGGAATGCTTGAGCAAACTTAGGGAGAGGGAAGCGAAAGCCAAAGGATAAAGACGCTTTATGAACGGCTACACCACTTCTAACTAGGTCAGGAGTAACTTCCCCACTAACTGGAAGCCTATAACGGTAACCGGAAGGAAGGGAAAAATGAGTGTTGAAATCCTCTAAGTCCGCATTTGTCAGTGTGCATTCAACACCACCCCTTCTAAGTGATTTACCCGGACGTTGCGAAGACATGGTGGAAAAAGCAATGGAGAACCAAAAATAGGCGACAGACCTAATAAACGAGAGACCTGTTGGGCGACAAACCTATTTGGCGAGAGACTTAAAAAAGCGTGAAGTAAGAGACTCAAGTATACGGGAGACCTAAGCTCTACATACTATTATCACGATAAGCGAAAGGCTCCTGGTGTGAGGCGAAAGACTTTTGCGACAAACCCTTTCGCCAGAGAATCAAGGATGTGCAACAGGGAACTAATTCAGAGGATTTTCGGAGATGGTCTTACTGAAACTCCAACGGCTTATATGGCCGCGACAGGGAATACCAAACGTCGCGCCTAACAACACCTCCCGCAGAACCAAGCTTTTCTACCTGCAAAGAAAATACCAGAAAAAGTCACAAAAATCAAAAAACTATTTACGTTGGGCCAAGGCCCAAAAACACATATTTATACTCTCTTGGTTAGAGAAATCCAACAAGAGAGTGGGGAGTAATTGATATGACAAAGTCTATCTACATTGGGCCAGGGCCCAAAGGATTCAGAATCCACCACGTGGCAAGGGATCATTGGGCCATGTGGCCTTCAGCGACAGAGGGCATAGCCTGCGACGTGACATCCGTCGCAGGCGTCCGTCGCAAGCGATAGACTCCCGCATCAATTGCCTGCCGTCTATCGATTGACACGTGGCGCTTCTCCGGCTTCCGTGAGAGACAGACTCCTACCCCAACAACATGCCACACTCTCTGAATTTCTCGCCGGTGACAGGCTGCTACTGTTTTCGGGACTTACAAAATTTGTGTTTTATTTAGAAGCAAACTCCTAGTAAAATGACGTGATCACCCTCAGGTAATTACTATAGAATATTTGCCTATAAATAGGCCCCAAGTACAATCTTATTCTCTAATTTTTGACTACTGGCTTTTACGTTTCCCAATACTGAAAAACTTTTTGCTGACTTAAGCATCAAAGTGCCTACACAGGGAACCACCCCTGCGTCCCTCTGACTTTTCTTGTTTTACAGAAGCTTTTTGGAGACACGTAGAGACAGAGTACGAATAGCACGTCAGCACACCTTTATTGTTGTTTTGTGCAACAACAGGGTTAAAACAACAAACAATAAAAAATATTTTTCAGCATATCAACCAATCAACAAAAAAAATATTAATTTTTTTTCAGAAAATCAAATTTTCAGAAATCATTTTACCGAATTTTTTTTTTGTATAGACCACATGTATCCTCATCTGTTTTAAAAGTCTGAGACTAATCCTGTTCGAGGTTTAGTCATAGTTAAGGCTCTTCATCCCTTTCTAAAGATGTGTTTAGTGAGAGTCGAACCCAAAAGCTCTTCCCACAAACTCAGCCTGCATTATCAACTGAACCACAATCCGTGAATACCGAAATTATTTTTTAAAAGTCATATTACACTAATCAAACGAAATTTAAAAATTAAATATATACATATATATATATAATTGATTAGATTCGCATGACAATCGAATGAGATATAAAATATTTGAATTTAATTTGATTTTCAGGCAATCGTGCCTACTTTGTCTAACAAGTTTTGACGCGAGAACTGTGTCGTAGGTGGTCCTTTTCCTTTGGCGAAGCCACATTGCTGTCTAACAGTGATCGGATAACGTTTAACCTCTTTCTTCCTTCTCCTGAAAAGGGTAACTCTCTCTTCCTCAATTCAATCCTAATCCTTCCAAAATAAAACACTTTTTCTCTCAATATTAATTATTATGTGCTCAAATCCGGGAGAGTTTGTTTATCAACGCGTCATTGAAAATCTGACGAGAAGATGATTGATAAATCCGCCTCATAATTGCAATGACAAAAGCGATGCTCAACAATCTCTAATCATAATACTTTGACGCTGAACAATTTCTGTTTCTATTTTTATTTTTAATTATAAAAAATTTAATATATTCAAATATATTTTTTTACCTAAGAATGTAAATTTTATTTTTTATAAAAAAAATTTAATTATTTAAATTCACATAATTAAATTTAAATCTTTTAAAGGACATTAACTATGTTTGAGTGTTTTATGTTACAAATGACGTGGATAGTTTTATAGATTATTACGTGATAATTTTTAAAGAAAATTAAAGTCATTTAATATATTTAAATTTGATTATATAATTTTGAAATGTTGAAGATTATTTAAAAAAATTAAAAGTTTATGAAGATTTGTATGTAATAAAACATTGAAAACTTTGCTCCATTTTGTCTAAAAAATTAAAAATATATTTGATTATTAAATCCTATAAATAATAAATGTAATAAATCATTTTTCAACTATTTTTTTCTTTATTATGATTTGTAAACAAAATCTTTTAAGGGAATCGAATCCATTCTTAATTTGTATCAAATATTTTTTTATTTGTTTTTACAATCTTTTACAAGTAACCCATCAACTTACTTAGAAAACTATTTTCTTCATTTCAAAAATATTGATCTTATTTTATTGTAATTTATATAATAATTTAATTTGTCAATACTTTTATAAATATTCGAATATATTCATATTTTATTTCTTAAAATTTGAATATGTTAAATTAATTTTGTAAATAAAATAACAAATAATCATTAAAAAATTATTCAATTAATATGAACTAAATTATTGTTCATACCCATATTTATTCATAAAATATGTTTTTATCATTCAGTTTATATGTATATAAACACATATTTTGTTTGAGAATTAATATAAATTTTTTCTGACCCTTTTCGCGAATATAACATTTTCTTTTCTCGTGTAAACCACGACGGATTGTCTTGTCCATAATTTTCAATGGAAAGCTGGGGAGTGTACATATTTTGCAAGCTGTTAGGTTTTAAGTCAAAATGATTGACATGTTGATTAAAGTAGAAAAATGAATGCTGTAAATTGATTACCACAACAATTAAGCAATTAATTTTCAATATTATATTATAATTAATTAACGGCTGAATGTTATTTTAAAATTTTCTGATTTTATTTATTTATTCACGTTACCACAATCAAAGCCCCTGGATTTGTCTTATGCACATGTCTTACAAAATGGTAATTTAATCTTTGGTGGGGGACAAAAGTACCCACATGGTGCCGTCAATACTGACATTTCAACTAAACACTCTGCCTTTGAATTTGATTTACAAGAATGGATTTTGAAAACAATTGGCCTTTGCGTTCTAGAATATTTATTGTTGAAAAGATATTTTATCTATTGTCATTTTTAGTTTAAACAAAATTAATTTCGGATGATAAAATATATGAGAGTATTTGTGCTTATGAAAAAAACAATTTGTCTTTGGGGTGAATGCCACATCCCACATGGCTCGATGAATTGAAGAAAGTTTTATAATAATAAAAAATAATATAATTCATATACATTCAACAAAAAAATTTGTAAAATTCTCAATTTTATTAGTAGAAGAATTTATTTTTCAAATCAATGTCTATTAGACTGATGAGAAGAAGTTTGATATCCTTTAATAAAGATTTCTAGTTTGAGTTTTGTAAATAAAAAATAACATTGAGAGAGCTCCTCTCGTATCAGGTCCGATCTTAACTAGACTCCAAATTAATCAAAACCTAATGTAACATGCGAATATCATGGGATTTTAATTTAAAAAAATTCTTTTTCAATTTTTTTTAAATTTAGTGCTACTGATTATCAGCTTAAACACAATTTATTTAATAACATAAAAATTATAATAAATATATTTTAAAATAATTTAACCTATGATAAAAATCATTGCATATACTTAACAACGGAAAAAAAATTTGTAACAATAAATTTATTTTTTTTTCAAGGAATTTAAGATATCCAAAAACCTATTTTATAGTGATAGCGTTAATGTACAGCATAAAGTGAGTTATTTTTTGGATGCATTACCTAGAGAGAAGATGAAATGAAACTAGAATCAAATCCAACCTAACAGCTAAAAAGAAACAACTTGTGTAAGAAACTGAGAATATTACAAGGTTTATTCTATGCTTATTTTATTTAATTGGCTGTGTATTCTCACACCAACACAAATATGAAAAATATTGGCTAGCATACACCACCACGGAAGAATGGTATATAATTTCCTTCCACAATTAACTTTTCATTCTTAATTAATATCCTATCTTTTGATCTTTAAGAATCTCAGCATCCTATGCCACCCTTTCATGTATTTTTTTAGGTTGTTCCTTGGATCAGTTCAAGCATATTTATTTACATCAAATTTAATGAATTCATGAAAAAAATTTATTTTTTTATTTTCCAAAAAAATTCCAATTTGAAGTAGTTAAGAAATGAACAAATTCTCTCACCACTTAAACTAGCATACGTTGATACTACTTTTTCATGCATTGCCAATTAAGTAATATAATGCTTATTACAATTATGAAATTTCATAGTTGAATCATGAAAATTTTTTTAAAGTGTTTTCGCTAAAATTATCTAATTAAGTAATATAATGCTTATTACAATTTTGTCAAAGAGGTTCACCAAAAAAAAATGTCAAAGAGGAGAAAAGAACATGGGGAGCATACAAATACCTAGAGAGTGTTCACGTTTTCATGAAATCATTGGTTCAATGGTTTTCTTTTGTGAAAAATAAATCCAAATTTTGGTTTTAAAAAATTCCCAAATTTAGCAAAAACAGTTATTATGATGTCATTTTAAAAATCGTAATTTAAACAAAAAAATATAAATATTAAAATTACGAACGTCATGTTTATTTTTGTAAGAGTTTCAACAAACCAATTAAATTAAATTTTAGATTTCTATTATTTTCTACTTCTTTTTTTTTTCCTACGTTTTGATGCATTTCATTCGGACATTTTTTTATAAGTGGGTCAGCCCTTCTTTACTTTTTTATTTCTTTTAATGAATTGACCAATCCATTTTAATTTGAAAGTGATTTAGCTCTAAATCTTTTGATTACACAAGTATTAGTTGTGATTAAAAGATTCTCAAAAAAGTTTAGTGTCGGCATTTGTCTAATGGTCCAAGACAAAGCACTATTTCAAAATAATTTTTTTTTCCAAATGTACCAAGATAAATTAATACATTTTCCCATGATTTCTTAGTTAATGGAATTCAATCAACCGTCCATTATTTTAGGCATTTTATTAGGACTACATGGAGATCAATTATGCTTGTGACAATGTCCAATGTTCCTTAATCCCACCTAATCTTGTGATTATATAATACAAATGCTAGGGGCCTACATTTTCCTTTTCCAAATTTTATAGACTTAATATTAATCTTTATTATATTATGTTAATGTTAATTAATTTTATAATACTTACTCAAGAAACTTCCTTAATTCCCTTTGGTTTCATTGGAAAATAATCAAAAGCAATCATATGGAAAGCTGTCATCCATGGATGTTGGCTTTTTTCCTGGACTAATCCACTTGCACACCATCCATGAATTTTCTTAGTTTTAATTTGTTGACTAAAGTTTCTTTTCCCATTTTACTTTTCTCTTTTATTTGCTATTGACCAAAAGCTTTTAGATGAAATAACAAATTTAGACCAAAAAAATGCTTATTTTCTTGAAGTACATGGAACATGCTAGGAATTTCATTTTTCAATGATGATGATACGTTGATTACATGAAAAGAAAGTTTTTCTATATATATATATATATATATATATATATATATATATATATATATATATAGAGAGAGAGAGAGAGAGAGAGAGAGAGAGAGAGAGGAAGGATCCACTTACACATGTATAAAACAAATTTAGTTTTACACACTTTCATAACTTTTTATATGATTTATAATTTTTTAATCGACCGTTGAATTTTATGTTCTATTCACATAGATCATGCATGCCAAATTTCAAATTAATCGAATACGTCTAACTATATATTTTGTAAAATAAAATTTCAACCGTTGATATATATTGAAAAAAATACTATTCTCAATTAAAATGATAGAAATAGCAGATTGATTAAAAAATTTACATACATAATAAATATGAGTAGGTTGTTAAATACAACGGTTGGTTTGCAAAAATATTAATCCTATATGAAGATATAAAATTGTGTAAAACAAATTTGTCTTACACATGTGTAAGTGGATCCTTACTCATATATATATATATATATAGAGAGAGAGAGAGAGAGAATGAATTATTATCTCATTTACATATAGTATTTTTTGGTGTAAGTGCATATATCTTTATCTGTTTTATGATATGAGATTAATCCTATTTGAATCAAGAGTGATAAAAAGTAAAACTCTCTCAATAGTGGGGACTTTAGGACTCAAACTTTGTCCAATTACCTGAAAAAAAAAATCCACTTTCACTTCTTTCAACCACTTATTAGTATATAGTAAAATTTTTTAATTTCACAATTTGGATTAAAAAAGCCACCACACATCTCCTATTTTTCTAATTATATTTTTTAATTTTTTTGTATTTTTTAAATGGTACATATCATCTTATTAATTTCACTTAAAAACTTCTCTTACAAAATTTAAAGATTTTACTAACCATGACGATTTATTGGATAATTTTTCACATATACATGTATATAATAGAAAGTCTTGTGTTTTTCTGGCACATTCATAAGGTGGTAAAGATGTTATTATATATCCAAGAGCACGTAGATCAGCTGGCAGGGGGCTGTTCTAGCTTAACCCGAGGTCTCGAGTTCGAGTCCCTGGGTATGCAGCTGTGTTAAAACTCTTTAGGGAGAGCTTTGCCGCCCTTTGGGTCCTGCCCGGCTCGAATCCGGATTAGTCCTATACCAAAGGTATGGGAATATCGAATAATCTAGATAAAAAAAAAAGATGTTATTATATTATTTTTATTTATTTATTTATTTATTGCTGATAAAGTAAAGATGTTATTTTCACCCAACATGAAGTGTCTACATCTTATGTTTGATGTTTACAAATATGTTTTGAAATAAAATGCTTGTAATATAAGTAGTTAGTTGTCATTAACAAAAGGTGATGCCTTTTTTTTACTATTTCACGAAAGTGAAATTCAATTTTTCAACAAAAAACTCAAGCTTTGATGTTTTTCAACACCTCCGGACAGGCCAATAAACCCAAACTCAGCATAAGAAAATGCAGCGGTAAACTGGTAGACAAAAACTTTACAACCTAGCAACTACGTAGTATGTACGTACCCAACAGCTAAACAACCAAACAAGAAACATGGGCATAGCACAGCAAGAGTAAAACCAGGCCACAGCTAGAGTTTTTTTTTTTTTTTGATCTGAAGGCCACAGCTAGAGTTAACATGAATCATTCACCAACAAAACATTCATGTTGTTTTAAATTATTTATGTTCGTTGTCATTTTTAATCTATTTATAATACGGAAATTAATTTTTGTGTGAATTATTTCATTTTTAATTTGCTAGTTTGTGACGTCTCGAGGTGTACCTGCAGGTCACCGACCCAGGCCATCATCCCAAGCAGGTCATTTATTTGTATTGTCTGTTTTGGAGTGTACCACCTTGGGCAACCGCACCCTCACAACTTTATCGGAGTGCACCTAAATTGGTTAAGAGTGACTTGAAGGTTCAAATCGCTCTAGACGTAAATTGGAGCGGTGGCCTTTCGAGGTGCACTCCTATAAAGCCGTAAGGGATGGTGGCTTAAAGTGGTGCACCCCAAAGCGGACAATATGGATAAATGACTCGCCTAAGGCTGTGGCATAAGTCGGTGACCTGCAGGTACACTCCGGGGCAACACAAACTTAAGAAGTAATGTAAAAATATGAATCTAATTTGAAAGGTATTATTCGTTTTGATATAAAGGTTTCGCGATTATATCCCACATATACACTTCATAAATATGAATTTAAATACATATATATACACACACACACGCATATTAGCACAATCTCACACTATTTTAATATAATATAAGATTAGGCGATGGAAACTCTTATTTAAAATTTGACATTCATGTCCAACTAAATACAAAACAAAATCAAAATCACATCAACGTTGATAGTTTTCACGATGTAACACTTAATTTTAACAAGATTCTAAATGTTACTCTCCTTTAATTCTCATGTTACAATTAATATGAAGCCATCAAAAGATATCAAGATTTTGTCCTGAAAAAATTTAAACAGTGAGGCGGCAGGCAAGCAAAGATTGCGGAAGTAGATGAGGGCACGACAGCCAGCTGCCGGCTGTGGTGGCCAGCCGGTCTTGTCTCTCTCCCTCTCTTTTCTCCCTCACCGTCTTGCCACGTGTCTTTCTCTCCTCTTATTTGCAATTTTCCACTCTCTCTTTTCACGCGCGGTCTGTCATATCTGTTGTTCCCACACGTGTCACGAGATCAACGGCCCATTTGACCCCCCCTACAAATCTAACAAGCAGAATTATTCCAAAATTCCCTTTAAACCACGAAAATGAACATCGAATTTCCAATTTCACCCCTTATCGAGTCATTGTATGTTCAGACTTTCAATCTCAGACCGGACCGCGCAGCGTACTTGTTTTTGTTTTAATTTTCACTTTATCATGTCTCACGTGACCAATGACCAAATAAAAATTATAATTTTAAAAATAGTAGAGCCTTTTCCGGTGCAACTCATCATCATGGAGGATTTTGGATCTCTTGATTCGGACAATGAAGTATTTTAGATCACGGCATTGGTTTTCCCAAGTGCCATCGTATCACCGTGTGTGCATCCATTAATTTCTCGTCTTAGTCTCTGCGTCCACCGGATTTCCCAAATTAACCCTTTGTGACTTTCACGCTCTTTGACTCTATATTGTCGGTGGCTGCGGACAACATATGAGGCTAATTTTGACTATTTCTATCTTACGGTATTCTTATTGCCCAAAATATACTACTTTATATTTTGATCGTCAGTTCGTCACAACGGAAATCGCAATTATGGCGCGTGATTTTCTTTTTACATTATATTATTTTCCTTTTTTTGTTATCAATAGCAGACAAAGGAGCAAATTATGGAGAGGGAAGAAAAATTATAAATTCATGAATTCAATTCTTGATTGGGTTCAATCAAATTGATTTTGATTCACTTCGCTAATACAGTGATATTTAATAGTTGTTGTCTCATTTTAAAAAGAATAAATTTAAGATTCGACTCACATTTTTTCCTTATACTTTCTTATAAATTAAAAAAAAACCGTATGATATATTGTAACAAAAAATCATAATTTAAAATTAAATAAAACTGTTAAATATCATGCTTCAATTTCAAAATTTATTGATAATCATTTCTTAAAAATTGTATATGAATTAATTAAATGTCAATTTGTTAACAACTAATACTTGACCTAATTATTATTATTTTTGTAGGACAAGTTGAGTCCAAAATTCTAAAATTTTCTCGTCTTGTAATTTTTTATCATCATCATCATCATCATCAGAGCTTTTATCCCAATAGATTGAGGTAGGCTATATGAACCAATATCTAAAATCACGTTAGATTGTCCATATGTATTTTCTGCCTCCATAGATTCCTATTCAAGATCATTTGTTCATCTAATTCTAAAACCTCCATGTCTTTCTAAACTACTTCCTTCCAAGTTTTTTTCGGTCTTTCTCTAATCTTAACCCTTTTCTCAACATCCATAACCTCTATTCTCCTCTTTTAATTTTTTATATATGAAAAAAATGTCAGATTCGTCAACACATTGAATTTGAATGCATTAACATTTGTTGAATTTTATTTAAACTATATAAACTAAAAAAATCGAAATTTATCACTAATTGTTACTAAAACATATAAGTTAAAAACTGTTTCTGTAAATTTCACTTTGACCCACTACCTTCCAGTTTCCTTTTTTTAATTATACTTTGAAATGTTCTTTTAATTACAAAAAGTTCTTCTAAATGAACTTTTTCAAAGGAAAATGTTTAAATCGTCAATTAAAAAATATATTCAGGCAGATACAATAAACATCATCTAATTTCAATTTAATTATTTTATATTTAATCTGAAATATTTCAAAATATCATTTCTATGCAAAAATCAAAATTGATATGCTCCACCGTTCAAGCCTGTGTTGGAGAATGCAGAACACGCTCCTTAATGGAGCGTGAACGGTGCCGTCAAAATCCAAAAATTCCCAATTGAAGCTTCGAAACCAATCAAGGGCATTCTCCATTTTACTGGTTACTACAGTAAAAATAGCGGACTTGGTCCTTTTCACCTCAACAAAATGGGAGAACCATGGATTAATTACTGCTCATTAGCTTCTCTATTCTCCTCCTCTAAAAAAAATAAATAAATAAATAAAAAATAAAAATAATTTTCATTTCTAAAACAATTTTTTAACACATTTTGGTTTGCCAGAGAGATCAATTTAAACTTTCTCGAGCTTGGCTTAGATTTTCGCGTGTGATGAATTAATTATTCAGATTTTTTCCCAGAATAATAACTTTTCAATCACACGCGAAAGAAACGACGCCAACCCAGAGGGACGAAGTTTACCGCACTGTAAAATTCATCAGATGATTTTGTTATTTCTAGGGTTAGGATTCGTGCTGTTGTAGGTCGTTGCGGAGATTTATTGAAATTTAAAAGCAGTAGGTGTAAAATATAAAAAAAGAAAATCTGTCATTGTCGGAATTCCAACGGAGGTCTCTGTTTTGAAAGATTTTGTTTGTAATTGTGAATATAATCCTGATTAATCCGATTCCATAATAGCTGTCTGTTTCTTTTTGGGTGTAAAATCTTTTCGCGGGTTAAGATTTGGTTAATTATCAATTTTTATTTTTTCTGTTTTGCCCTTTTGAATCTTTGATGTTGACAGACAACGTGCTGTCGTGTCTTGTGTCTTAAAAAACAGTGTGATGCAATATGTAAGAACTCCGATTTTTTTTTTGAAAATTATATTTTTAAAATTTTTTCCTTTTTTGTTGTGTTTTTTCAGAAAATCAAAATCAAAGACGTGTTGAGCTGTTATCGTCTTTTTCCCAATTCTCTCTTTCTCACAAATTTTTGGTTTTTTAAAAGCCAGCTCCTTTTGCAAGCTGTAATTGAATGGGAAGAGCTTTTTTGGAACTTGCTTAATATTTCCTTCTCAACACTCAAGAGGTCAGAACTGAGAAGCTCCTCTCTTTCTCTCTTTTCATTGCTCCTCTTAAAAAACCCAGAGTTTTCTTCTTCTTGTGTAAGTTTGGTTCGTGATGATTTGCAGAGAGACGCCTTCGCTTCTTTGCTTTTAGCAAATCCCACGCGTCGCGTCTCCGCTTTGTCTGCTGTCTTTCACTTTTTCTTCTTCTTTTATCGTCTGATAATGTTGATAAATTTTTAGCTTTTTTGTTTCTTTTTTCCACATTTTCAATTCTTGCTCCCTTACGATCGAACCCAACAGCCGAGTTTTAAGGATAAGAGAAACCCAACAATGGCGCCGTCCTTTGATTGGTGGGCAAAAGGCAGCCATAAAGGAACTCCGGTGGTTGTCAAAATGGAAAATCCGAACTGGTCAATGGTCGAGCTCGAAGGTCCATCTGAAGAGGATTTCCTCATCGGCGGCACCCCAACCGGTGGGCGAGAAAAAGCGCGTGGCAAAAACGCGAAGCAACTCACTTGGGTTCTCCTCTTGAAAGCCCACCGTGCTGCCGGTTGCTTAACCTCCATTGCCTCCACATTGGTCAGTCTCGGCTCTGCCATCCGTCGCCGAGTCGCCTCTGGACGAACCGACACCGACAACGACATTGATACCGACAACACTTCCTCCAAAGAAAACAAAACCGTTAAATCCAGGATCTATAACTGCATCAAAGTGTTCCTTTGGTTATCTGTGTTGTTACTCGGCTTTGAGATCGCCGCGTACTTCAAAGGCTGGCATTTTGGTGCTCCAAAGCTTCAATTACAGTACATTTTTACGGCGCCCTTTGGTGTTAGAGATTTCTTCGATTCGTTATACTCTCGTTGGGTTTTGATTCGGGTGGAGTATCTCGCTCCTCCTCTTCAGTTTCTCGCCAATGTCTGCATTGTTCTTTTCCTTATTCAAAGCATTGATAGGTTAGTGCTCTGTTTGGGTTGTTTTTGGATCCGTTTCAAAAAAATCAAGCCAATTCCCAAGCCAGAAGCTGTTGCAGATCTTGAATCTGGAGAAATCGGTTTCTTCCCAATGGTTCTCGTTCAGATCCCCATGTGCAACGAAAGAGAGGTAAACAAAAAACAAAAAAAAATCATTCTTTATCATTTAAAAAGTAACCTTTTTTAATTATGGTTTGATTTTAAATCTTCGTTTGCAGGTTTACCAACAATCAATAGCTGCTGTGTGTAATTTGGACTGGCCAAAGTCGAACATTTTGATTCAAGTTCTGGACGATTCCGATGATCCAGCGACTCGGCAGCTTATTAAAGAGGAGGTGCAGAAATGGCAACAAGAAGGTGCCCACATTGTTTATCGGCACCGCGTAATCAGAGATGGCTACAAAGCTGGTAATCTTAAGTCTGCCATGAGTTGTAGCTATGTTAAAGACTATGAATTTGTTGCCATTTTCGATGCCGATTTCCAGCCCACCCCTGACTTCCTCAAACGAACCGTCCCCCATTTTAAGGTAACTAAATTAACTGCTGTTCTGAGTTGGGTGCAGTTTAGTAAATTAAAAGACAATTTAGTATGTTTAGGATTAGTTGAAGTGAGATTTTTTTATTGGTTAAACGCTTACAGGATAATGAGGATGTAGGATTGGTTCAGGCAAGGTGGTCGTTTGTGAATAAGGATGAGAATTTGCTAACAAGACTGCAAAACATAAACTTGTCATTTCATTTTGAGGTAGAGCAACAAGTGAATGGCGTTTTCATTAATTTCTTTGGGTTCAATGGGACTGCTGGGGTTTGGAGGATTAAGGCTTTGGAGGATTCTGGTGGGTGGTTGGAGAGGACAACTGTTGAGGACATGGATATTGCCGTCCGTGCTCATCTTCGAGGATGGAAGTTCGTTTTCCTCAATGATGTCGAGGTATAGTTTTAGTTTAATCTGTCATGTTGGTAGTTGAATTTGGCAGCCATTGTTGGGAATTAATGTTTTTGGTTTTTATTATCTGTTCAGTGTCAGTGTGAACTTCCTGAATCTTATGAAGCTTACAGAAAACAACAGCACCGGTGGCACTCTGGACCGATGCAGTTGTTCCGCCTCTGTTTGCCAGATATTATCCGTGCTAAGGTGAATATTTTTTAAAAGTGCCATTTGCATAATCCGGCAATTATCTTATTTTGTTAAATTCAAGAATGCTTGAGAGTTGTTCTGATTCCTGACTTTGTTCTTGATTAATGCAGATTAGTGTGTGGAAGAAATTCAATATGATCTTTCTGTTCTTTCTGCTTAGAAAACTGATCCTGCCGTTTTATTCCTTCACTCTTTTCTGCATAATTCTCCCCATGACCATGTTTGTTCCAGAGGCTGAGCTTCCAGCATGGGTTGTCTGTTACATCCCTGCTACAATGTCATTCCTCAACATCCTTCCAGCTCCAAAATCCTTCCCATTCATTGTGCCTTACCTTCTTTTCGAGAATACCATGTCAGTGACTAAGTTCAATGCCATGATCTCTGGTCTTTTCCAACTTGGTAGTGCATACGAGTGGGTTGTTACAAAAAAATCTGGTCGATCATCTGAGGGTGATCTTGTTTCCTTGGCTGAGAAAGAGCCGAAACATCAGAGTGGAAAATCAGAAACCAATCTTGTTGAAATGAAAGCAGATCTTAAGCAAGAACAAAAGGCTAGGAAAAAGAAGCATAATCGGATATATACGAAGGAGCTAGCTCTTGCATTCCTTCTTCTAACAGCTTCAGCTAGGAGCCTCCTGTCTGCACAGGGTATCCATTTCTATTTCTTGCTATTTCAAGGCATATCCTTCCTTCTGGTTGGTTTAGACTTGATTGGTGAGCAGGTTCTGTAAAGGACAGACTAGGGAGTTTGTAGGAAAATGTGGACTACGTAAGTACAGCCGACGGCATGGGTGGACATCAAATCTGAGTATCACTGCAAAATGAACTTTTATGGGAGATTTGAAGAGGGCTGAGGATGCTTTTCATCGTCTTCTACCCTATAGATTCTAGGCTCTGGTTCCAAATTCCACCCAATACAAGAACAAATTGTGTTACATGGACAGAAGAATGGCCTCAACTTGGACATAGGCACGCTTTAAAATGGTGATACTCTTCAGTTTATGTAAGGTTTTTAATTTTCTTTTTTTTTTCTTTTTTGATTCGTTTGTTTTTCTGTCGATTCTTTTGTAAGAAGAAATTGTTGTTCAAACATCAAACAGGAATTTAGTTACAGTTTAAGGCAAGGAAGAACATTGATCCCTTCTGTTTCACTTATTTTCATGAGGATAGTAATTGAGCTGAATGCTGATTTCCATTCAAGCAAATCATTTCCTCGCCCCCCCTTTCCTGTTGTTTTATTCACATTTAGCCATTGTGGTTCTTATACATTCTAACCTTCTGTTTCACCAATCCAGAAATGTTGTTAAAAAAACATAGCTGTCTTTGTTTGGTAAGGAAACTTCAATCTTTGATCGCTCTTGTTTGCTTTCCTACTTCGACTTCTAGCCCTCTTTAGTCTTTACAAACCTTCCGTGTACATAATTCATATGTAAAACATGAAAATATCATGTTAAAATTAGTCTTGACATATCAGATATAAAACACGAAAATGTTTTGTTTTTTATATCGTATCATCGTGCAGTGTTTAAAATATCATCGTTATGGTTGGATCTACCCAAACCCTCCGATTTCAGGAACAGAATCCGCCTTTGTAATTATGCTTGGGTAAGTTGATTGAAGAACAGCTAAGAAAAGGATCTTAAAGTGTGAACCTTTTTCATTTCTCAGTACCTTTCAGGTCTGCCAATGGCAGTGTACTAATGTAGTCTATGCATTTACTTTCTTTCTAAAGCTCACGGCTTTCTTTCAACAGATTCAGCTTGACAGTTAAAATTAACAGGAATTTAGATGGAAACATTATCCAGTAACTAAAACTGAGCTTAAACCTTGCCCTCCAACCAAGCAATTACTACTCATAAAGTACGTTCTTAGGTGGCTGGGAAAGCACATGGGGCTCTCCAATCCATTGTCTGTTCTCGAGCCGTGGGGCCGCAGCCCATCCCAACAGCTGGCTCACCGAAATAATGGTTGGAAAGCGGCTGGACCACACTAGAATATGTAAATGGGCCCCAGTGAAAAACATACTTTCCCACAATGAATTTCTCCAGGAAAGGACAGAATAAAATTTTGATTTGATGTAATTGAAAGAAGAAAGACTGAACATGTTTCCGAGATTGGATGACGATGGAGTTTGCGTGCGAATATCAAATATCAATCAACGTTTACTTGGAGAATGTTTTTACACTATCCAGGGAACTTCAAATTCCATGAAACTGAAACCTGAAATCCATGGTCCGGTCAGCAGGCAGCTGCTGCAGCATCTGTGAATTGATGGGCATGTGGTGTTTGTTTTTCGTGGGATCCCTTTGTTGCGTCAGGTTTTGGTTCATTTGATTTGGCCATGGTCCCATGAAATCATATCTTCTATGGCCCGATTTTTAATTTCCTTTATTTCCCATCTAGTTTGAATTTCTTTGCTTTTTTTTTTTTTAATTTTTAAAAATCCCATTTTGGAAATGGGTATCTGTCAAAACTAAGTGCATGAAAGGGAAATGTAACAAAAAAATTATTATTTTCTTGCTTCTTCGTTTTGTCATTTTGTCGATTGCATGAGGAAAGCAAAGAATAATGACTGATTCCTTACGTTTGAATTTGTAAAACATGGGGGTCACAGCCAGCCTTGGCAAATAAGGGCAATTTCATGCCATTTGTATTTGTTGATGCTCCTCCATTCTCAGACTATAAAGAATATCTATAACCACCTCCAAAAAAACAAATACAGAAAATATCAAAATCTATGATGAATTTTCACAATGAAATTAAGTGAACCGAAAAACTTGCAAAATAAAATCACATAGAAAACGACAAAAGTTGTACTATTAAATTTGTTCTGACTATGAAATTAGTATCTAATAATTGAGTATATGATAATTGATTAAAAAATTAAACAATGAGATCCTATAAGAACGAATATAAAACATAAAAGAGTTTACCACTCACGTCGTTATCATTACATACATATATATATTTACACAAGGTAACTAGATTCTCATGATGCCTTGCGAGTAAGGTAATTCTCTACATAACACATTT
The DNA here is from genome assembly GCA_031772115.1 of Heritiera littoralis. Lineage (NCBI taxonomy): Eukaryota > Viridiplantae > Streptophyta > Magnoliopsida > Malvales > Malvaceae > Heritiera > Heritiera littoralis. The sequence continues at coordinate 20,613,117 of JAPDPK010000001.1, forward strand.
TAATTTGTCAAGCATTGCTAAAATCCTGAATTTTTTGGTAAAACGTTGGGCATTATTTTGTTGTTTTGTTTTATTTTTTAACATATTATTTTTTATTATGAATGTTGTAAAATGGATAATCTTATAGGTATATATTGTTCATTAGCATCCAATTCCTTCCTACCCATCTACAACTTTGAAAAGCTAGCACTCTTCGAACATAATTGCAGGTCCAATAAAGTAAAATTACAGTAACAATAATAAAAGGAACAATTATAGGGAAGCCTACCACTTTTATTCATACCAATGAATAATAATTGTTTGTCCAAATGTTTTTTTTCTATCCATTTTTCCCCATTTTGCTTGACTTTTGATACAACCTAAGTCAGTCCATGTTGATGTCCTTTCTACATAATTGAGGCAAACTTAAATAACGGTTGGATCTTTGTTACTTTTTTTTTTTCTATAAAAAAAGTACAAGTAAAAAAAAAAACCTTTGAATTTAATTTTTCTTGAAAAAACTATAAATAATTAGATTAAGTTTTGATTGTTAATAAATGTTGGATCTTTGAATTACTTATAAGACAAGAAAAGTCAGGGCGAACAGGGTTCTAAGTTCAAAAAACGTTTTGGCTCGATTCAAGTTAGTATTTAAAAGAAAAAAAAAAGTTAAATTGAAACTGCAAACAAAACAGAAATGCTTGAGAAAGAAGTCAAGGATTAACCTATACCGTGAGAGCAGTTAGTGACGTTAGTTCTTGCTTTAGGTGTGCCAGTGTTGGGATCTCAATCATTCATATGTTAATTTTTTTTTTGTGGTTTAAACTCTTTGTTGGACTTATTTGATTTAACACTAATCACTTTACTTTAGATTAAAATAATATAAAAGATCATACATAGAAGAATTCAATTAAATGATTGATGCGTGATTTTTAGTTGTAAAAATAGAAATCGAATCCTCTCTTTCAAATAGAAAATAAAATTAAATGTCATAAAACAAAAGAAAATGGGCTTATTTAGGCCCGTTAGAGAAATGTTTTGCTAATTGATCGATAATAATAAGCGACAGACATTTGTATATCACAATGGCCTGGTTTTATCCATTGAAGACGGGCTTTCCGACATTGTTGGCACAAATTTGCCCCAACAGCCCGACAACCACCAGAAAACAGGAAAACCGCTTGAGGTTTTTTTCTTTCATTTCTTGTTCTTGTCCTATCCTAGTAATTTGCTCCTTCCTACAAGACCACAGCCGATTACTTCCTTTTCCCTTTTTCATTTTCTTCTGTTTGCTCCACTAGGGAAAATTTCTGTTCATGAACTTGGACAAAGCAGCTAGCTAAAGGGTTATAATTGTACCCAAAAGCTTGATTATTGATTCTTTCTTTTATCCTTATAATAATAATTGTACCTTCTTTTTCAGATTCTGTCGCTTGAAGATATTTGATAATTGTACGACAAAAGATATAAAATTAACATGGATTTAAATTTTAACAAAAACCTGTATGAATGAAGAAAATTGTAACATCTATTTGGTGTTTTTACATATGAAAACAAATTGTGTCATGGCTCGCGGTAATATTCATATTTCATATGACTTGATATAAAATAGATAGTCAACTCCAGGGGTTGGACTTACCGGTAAACAAGTACTTTTTGTATGATAGGTTCAAAGTTTAAATCTTTAGGGCTAGTACACAAGAAAATTAATTTTCTCGAACGTATTAGACCGATGTGAAAAATGTGTCCTTGAGTTATAAAGAATTAATTTCGAAGTGCGCGCAAAGTGACCTAAAAGCTTTCTAATCGCATAAACATATACAAACACATTAGAGAGTTAACCGCACTACATTGCAGTGGAAAAATTAATAATTAATTTTTATGTTTACATTTTTTTGCCAAGTGATTAAAAATAGTTGTATATTTATTGTATTTTATATTATTAATATTTATTTTACACAATATCTATATTCTCATTTTTTTATTGATGTTCATTTATCTAACAAACTAAAAAACTTTTCAATTTTAATAATAATTAATTATTATTTTTTTAAGATAATTCAAATTTATTTTTTTATTAAGATAATTCAAATTTATTTTTTTATTAAAATAAATTGTAAGAACTTCCTTACTTTTTAATAAAGTTGATTTTACGAGTCTTCAACTGAAAAAAATTTTCAATTTGTCATTATAAATTCTAAAATAATTTTCATCATGAGAGATTTTTCAAATAATGATTTTTCATTATTAACTTTAAAAATAATATATATATATATATATATATATATATCTAAAAAGTGAATATATTTGAAAAAAAAAGTTAAATAAAATTAAACTACTTTATTGACTAAAACAAATTAGAGAGTAAAACTAAAAAAAGTTGAAGAGTTAAACATAAATTAGAGAGTATAATTGGAAAAAATTAAATAAAAACAAAATAAAAGGTTTAATAGGAAAAAGATTTAAAATAAATTAAAAAATAACTGGGGAAAAAAAATTAAAAAGTAAAGCTGATTATAGGATTTAACTACAAAAAATTGGAGAACTAAAAAATAGATTAAAAGCATGACTAAAAATACAAATAAAAAGAGTTGCAGAACTAAAAAACGGAAAAAGTGAACTGAAAAAAAAATAACAGACAAATAAAAATAACACGTGGCAAGTAAGGATGAACAGGAGACAAAAATATATATAGACCAGACACAAACTCGCGCGATATTACGGGTCTGTTTTTATTTTGTAATTCTTAAAGTTAGTAAAATTGATTATTAGATAAAAGTTGTTGCTCATAAAAATATTTATTTCCTTCATATTGTTTAGTATAAAAGAAAAAAATGTTTACTAAAAATAGAGTTTATTTATCAAACAAAATGTCCAAAAATAATTTTTTGAAAAATTTGGATTAGCTTGGATTAAAAAAATACACAGACTTAAGTTAAATAGTATGACAAACAAATAATCTTTCTAGAAACAAACAAATTAAGATAATGATGCAACAACAATAAAAAGTAAAAGCACCAAAATATATATACGGTATAGTGATTCAAACAATTTAACAAAAAAATAAGAAAAATTAGCTAAAAATATTTTGTTCATATTATTAATCTAAGTGTAAGATTTTAAACTCATATGTAAGCATTTTTATTTTAAGAATAACTAATTGAACTATTTATATTTACTCCAAAGTACAATATCATTATCATCATCATCATTAGAGCCTTTATCCCAATAGATTGGGATAGGCTATATGAACCAATATCTAAAATCACGTTAGATCGTCCATATGTATTCTCTGTCTCCATAGATTCCTATTCAAGGCCATTTGCTCATCTAATTCTAAAACCTCTATGTCTTTCCAAACTACTTCCTTCCAAGTCTTTTTCGGTCTTCCTCTAGTTTTAACCCTTCTCTCAACACCCATAGCCTCTATTCTCCTAACTGGAGCATCTACAGGTCTACGTCTTACATGTTCAAACCAACGTAAATGATTTTCACACATTTTGTCTTCGATAGGCACCACTCCAATCATCTTACGAATATCATCATTTCTCATTCTATCCTTTCTTGTATATCCACATATCCACCGTAACATTCTCATTTCTGTTACACTCATCTTTTGTGTATGTAGCCTCTTAGTCGCCCAACATTCACTATCATATAACAATGTTGGTCTAACAACTGTCCTATAAAACTTGCCTTTCAACCATGTAGGAATTCCTTTATCGCACAACACACCTGTAGCACTTCTCCACTTACTCCATCCAGCCTGGATCCTATAGGTCACATCACCATCAATCTCTCCATCCATCTATATTATTGATCCCAAGTATCGAAAATAATCCCGCTTAGGTATCGCCACCCCATCTAACTTCACTACATCATGCTCTTCCAGTCGGTTAAAACTGAATTTACATTCCATGTATTCAGTCTTCACTCTGCTTAGTTTAAATCCTTTTGATTCCAACGTTTGTCTCCATAATTCCAACTTTGTATTGATCTCCGCTCTAGTTTCCGCACATAGGACAATATCATCTGCAAACATCATACACCAAGGCACCTTATCCTGAATGGATTTTGTTAGTTCGTCCATAACTACCGCAAATAAGAATGAACTCAACGCTGACCCTTAGTGTAATCCCACCGTGATAGGAAACTCACTTGTTTGCCCCCCACCTGTCCTCACATGTGTCATTGTGCCTTTATACATGTCCTTAATTAGTTTAATATATTTCAAAGGAACTTTTTTCTTCATTAAAGACCACCAGAGTACCTCCCTAAGCACTTTATCATATGCTTTCTCCAAATCCATAAAAACCATATGAAGATCTTTACCCATTACTCGAAAGCGCTCCATAAGTTGTATAAGCAAATATATTGCCTCCATAGTTGATCGACCCGGCATAAAACCAAATTGATTCTCCGATATCTCTACATTCTTACTTAATCTCCGTTCTATCACTCTCTCCCATAGTTTCATCGTGTGACTCATCAATTTTATGCATCGGTAGTTAACACAACTTTGAATATCTCCCTTGTTCTTATATAAAGGTACTAAGACACTCTTCCTCCAATCCTTTGGCATTTTGTTAGTGTGCCAAATCTTATTAAATAGATTTGTCAACCACCTAACTCCTACATCTCCAAAGTACAATATGCAAAGTAAAATTATTTTTTTTTTGAAAAAGTTAAAAGAGGTAAAAAAACCCTTTCATATAATAATTTTCATTCGAAAGCAAAACATATGCAAGTAGAAGAAGCAAATAGATAAAAATATAAAGCAATACCATAAAACAATAATAGTGGACTAAATTAAAAAGAGTTAAAAAATCATGCAAAAAACATGTTAAAGATTTAACTAAAAAAATTATTGAGAAAAAAAATAAAAAGACCTAAGTAAAAAAAAATTTGTTGAGGGAAACAAATTAAGTGGACATGTGTCAAACAATGGGAGAGGGAGAAAAAAAATTAAATGGACATGTATCAAACAATGGGAGTGGTGGAGATAAAAATATATAATAGTATAAATATATATAGATATATGAATGAATGAATCAACCTCACTCCAGAATAAAATTTGTACCGAAAGGGCCAGGAACAAAGAAACCGACAGGACAGGCTCTTGGTAAGAAAATAGCAAGGAAAACGAAAATTTCTTTACAAGATAATTTTCTTAGCACAATTTTCCAAGCTTTTGCAAAGCAACACAATCCCTACAAAATACCAATTAAAAATTAATATTCCATCAACCGACTCCTGCTTTCTTGTCTCAATATACATGATTTGTAATTCTTACAATTTATCTTCCTTGGCTAAAAATTCGGAAAACAAACAGTTAAGAGGAATTAAAAGAACCTATACACCTGAATAAATCTGGTTTTTCTTCTCTCTTTTTCTCTTCTTTTCCCACTCCACTCTCAATTTCTTCTTCCATAGTTTTCTTTTCATCATGAGTTTATCTGCAGTCAACTTGAAGCAGTTGAATGCTTAGTTAGGAGGAACTAAGCCTTTTTATTTTAACTTGCACCTATCAAAGCTCTGATTTTAAACGGCCTGCTGAAAAATGGTAGAGGCTTAAGGTGAGAATATGGAAAAACTAGTTTGAAAATTTAACTCAGATACTTCAATGACATACCATTTGGTCCCAAACTGTCCATGGCTGAACTGGAATCAAATCCCATTTGATAAAGATTTTGCAGCTCATTGTCCAGTACAGTCTACAATCAACAGAAATGTGTTATCACTATTCTGATGAACTAGTGGTGACAAAGAACTTTTTGACATCCTTTAATACCTGAGGCAAGGAGGGAATTGAGGATTTGTACTTGGGAAGCCTGGAATTGTTCCCGGAAAGATACCAGGGGAGAAAGTGTGAGAGGAGTTTATCCCTGCACCAAATCCGAGAACTGCAGCACTTCCACCTCGTGAATGAAGAATCTGTATAGGGGGAATGTAAGGATTCATATTGCTTTCAATATATCAAACATAATTGATTGTATAATTTCTCAATTTTTCATGGAAGAAGAAATTACATCTTTAGATAGAATTCTCTCCGAATCAAGGTTTAGCTCTGGGTTGACAGTGGCAAGTTTCATTGACAAAAACTGCAAACAAAAAGAAGGTAAAAACATCATTAAATTTAGCATATTTTGATCCAAGTAACAATGTTACAAGCACTGATTCAATGATACTATATCACTAAATTCTTTCATATTTGCAAATATGTAACAGTTCTCAAGTTCATGTCCTAAACCTTTAGCATAATACTGCAAAAACTGCAATGAAACATCCCCAAGGGAGGAGCCCATATTTAGTTACCAGCCTAAAGAGTGACTGAATCATAAGAGTTTCAACAAGGATTGAGAATCCATTTAAATTTCTTATCGGGGATAGACAAAGTTAAGCTAATTATCCAAAAGAATTAAATTTTCCCTAGATTTTGATTCAAAGTTCTCGTTTAGCTTCTTGATTCTAATAGTGTAGACTAAAGAACTATGCTCTCGTTTAGCTTCTTGATTCTAATAGCGTAGACTAAAGAACTATGCTGCAATAACATCTAAGGAAGCTCAAGCGCATAATAATTTTCATTGAATGTTATACCGATATGAAAAGTTCAAGCATAAACACCTAGTTACAATCATGGTATCATACCTCAACCTGCTGTTGCAGTGACTGGACATAGTTGATAATCTCATCAAGCATTACAGCTTTCCCAGTAATCTAAAACAATGACACCCCTCAAATAATCAAGATTCCCTTTTATTTGGAAAGAAAACAGTCTAACATGATGCTATGCTACCTCTACTTACCTTATTGCATCCTGGTACAAGTTCTTGAAGCAATCTCATTCTCTCGCTTATCTTTTCCCTTCTCACCTGCAAAAAGGAAATCTCCAGATTCAATATGAACACAAAATTTGTTCCTTCAATGTGAAAACAGGAAGTTACCCTTTCTGCCAGGCTGTGACTATTTGTAGCCTGACCCCTTCTTGCTCTCACATGGATGTAATTTTCTTTAGGCGCTTCTCCAGTTGAAGAAGTGTCTTTAGCTTGTTTCGTAACTTGCTTACCACGTGAATTTGCACCTGTATTTTGTTCTGTTTTCTGTTTCTTCCCCTCCAGTTCATTCGGAACCTCGCAGCTCTCTCCAGACGGATCCTTTTGAGGCTCCTCGTCAGCATTCTATCGCAAATAACAGCCAATTTACTGTGTCAGTGGTGTCATAGATTATCACATTGCTTCAAATTTTTTCATAACTATTGTTGTCATATATTCATATTAAAAATATACCTGGCAAGATGTTAGTGGAGAGTTTGACTCAGGAGCTCGTTTTCTGCTCTTTCCAGTGGGCGAAGTGCCTACAACTCCCTCTTCTGAGATTTGGTGCTCATCAAGAGATCTTGGAGCCCTTTCATTGCCACCCTCAGAGTTTAGAGCATAATTTGGGGGAAACCCGCTGTTGGCAATCTGGCCGCATTGCGATAGACTGAAGTGACTAACCATTTCAGACAAATTTCCACTACCAAAACTCGGAAGCTTTGGCACCAGCTCAACAAAGCTTGGATCAGATTGATACTGGGAAAAGTGGGAAGTGCTACTAATTCCCTGATTTTCCATTAGAAGAGGGTAATGAGAATTGGCAAATTCACTGTGAGAAACCATTGAAGAACCTCCAAGGCCTCCACTCTGACTCAATGAAACAACTGGATCCCAACCAGAACCGAAGAAAGGATCGGATGCATTTGAAGGCTTGTTATACATGGAGATTGAACAAATTGCCAATCCATCAACTTTGTCAGACAAGCGGTTTGTTTTCATCTGAGAAGATGAACAATTCATAAGGCTGTCCTGTCTGTGTGTAAATTCTACATCATCATTATCAGCAGTAGCCATGCTCTAGATTCCAAAGCTAGACACCCAAATTATAAAGGAAACTCAAGCTGTCTATAATTGCAAATTTGAAATCAGTCCCTACTCAACAGCTAACCTAGACCTGGGCTAAGAACAGATAATTAACAGAAGAGAAGTAGGCACAAAATTATAGGGGATGTCGGTTTGACCTAAATTAGCTGGGGATATCTTGCAGACTGAACAAGGAACAAGTAATCTTGGCAGCTTTATAGAACAGAGAGGATGTTAAAGTAAAAGAAGCCTCTCTCATTGCAGCATCCTAGAGACACAAAGTAAAAGCAGAAATCCAGTGCATCAGGCACAAAATCTTAACAGACCAACTATAAGTTACCTCTTCTTCCAAAAACCCTACGATCAAGTCTACTCTTCTGTAAGGCAAAAAAGAAAATGCTTCCCACAGACAAGAAAGTGAACCTTTCAGAGCATAAAGTGGGCATAGACAAGAAGTTACAGCTCACCAGTGTAACAAAAGGAAAGCAGATTCCCTTTTTCCTATTAACACCAATGTGATTGATTATGTTAAGCAGTCTTGAATCTGCTCAACTCAAACCCAGTCAAGGAGGATCAAATCAACTCAAGTCCTCAACTTGCAATCAAATTAATGTAGAACGAAAAATGGGGAGAAGGAGAAATTGTTAATATTGAATCAAACACCTAACAAGCCTAGAAGAACCAAGAAAAGGAATTTGGAGAAACACTTTTGAGATATTCTCAGATGGGTGTCCAAAAAAAGAACCAACAAGCATTAAATTCTAACTTGAATTATACAAGAACTGAAATGGGGCAGAGTCTCATTCACAGTCCCCTAAATTGGGTGTTTGACAGTACCTCCGAAAGCATCAAATGCAAAGCTTACATTCCACAAGAGGAAACCAAATTCACCAATTTGGCATAGCACAAAAGAGCAAAAGAAGCATCAAATTCCAACCTTTTTATGTTTGCCTCTAAAAAATGCAAGAGAGCTATCAGGCTGGAGAGAGAAAGCACATAAGAGAGAGGGTAAGCAAGAAATAAAGATTGAAACTTTGCTTACCTGCCCAACCTTACAGGTGACATGTATTATGTTTTTAAAAGACAGACTAACTAGTGTCAACTGCTCCTGTTGCTAAATTATTACAGAACCCTTTCCTTTTTCCCTTCGTAAATTTTTTATCTTTTTATTATTTATAATTTATTTAAACACCTTTTTCTTTTTTAATATTTCACCATTTTTTTTCTCAGATGAGATTGGAGACTGAAGACTGAAGAGGTTCTTCCCTTAAGGCCCAAGCTTGCTTCCTACTTTGACATTATACTTTCAATTCTTTTTTACTGACACATTTTTGCCAACTATTTTCTCTCACTTCCAAATGCCAACCAACCCTCTTCATTTCTTTTCAGAAACTCTCAATTAATTATACACCTAAGCTCAATCATTCTCCATGCACCACCACCCTTTGGCCATCATGCGATTCAATTTTGTCCCCACCAAATCTCCCTTCTAAAGCATCCAATCTCATCTGCATGTTGGCTTCTATCCTATGTATCTGAGTAACCAAAGATGTCATTTTGCCTGATGGGTTCGTCTACCTGACAAGTGTCTACTCTTGATTGGACAATTCAAAGAAGAGACTGTAACTGGGAGCATTATATATGATTTCCCAGGTTTTAGACAATACTTTTAAATGATTAATCAATTAATTAATACCTGCAGCCATTTTTATTTTGTGGAGCATAGGGAATAATGGAATCTAATCATCATTTTTACCTTATTGTCCTGGTTTGGTTTTCCAGCTGTAGCTGTTGCCTTATTCAAAAAGGCTACTCATGACTCAACTAACCAACCTGGTCAAATCAGATTATTTCGTCAAGTCCTGTTTGTGATCTTGCTGGAAAATATCTGTAATGAAAACCATTATTGGCGAAATCAACGGGGAATTTGCTTCTAATTAGAGTCCTGGCCACGACTGAACTGGTTATCCGGTGTACAACATCCCCACTGTTAAAATTGTGTTTGACATTGAACGTTTTACGTGAATGTACTGTGATTTGATGATTTGATTTTGATGTGATTTTTTCATACCGTGACGGGGAAAAAGAACCCCACATCAAGGACTGGGTCGTCAAAAATAGTATCGGATGGTGTGATTGAGATGGTACACCTAACTTATCTTTGCGGGTACTCACACCAAATCATTCTTCTGGGTACTAATAAAGAGTAGGGCTGGTAATGAGGTTGGAGGGACTGCAGAATTGGCGATCACTGATTTTCCTTCTTGGAATGATGTACTACTAATTGTTTGTTCCCTGGAAATAGAAGCCGATGGTAATCTACTTGTTAATTATCATGGAATTTTGCTCTTTTTTTTTTTTGAGAGGTATAGAGAGAGAAAAAAGAGATTCAAACCTAAATCTAAGGATAACAATGATTAGATTAATATTTGATCCTTTTTTAGAACAAAGTTTAAGAGTAAAAAAAGTTAATTTATTATTGTGATTTACAAATCTATTAAATTTTTTTTGCGAATTTTTTAGATTTACATGCCGCAAACCAATGAAAAAACATGAGATTCAAGTCTGTGTTTTTTCACACCATAATTGAATTTTAACTGTTTGCACTAACTTTTGTCGACAGCATTTGCTTTATTATAATCATTCTCATTTTTATAATTTCATTAGTTCATTTTTATCATGAAGATTATTATTCAAAATACATTGTTAGTGAAATTATGATATTGATTCATACTGCACTTTATTTATATTTTTTAATATCTTTTTAAAAAATATGTGTGCACATTCTAAACCTGATTATAGAGTATTAGATAATAATCTTTATTATAAGTACTCTTATTCTTAAAATTTCATCAGTTCATTGCAGGTCACAAATTTACTGTTTAATCATAAATTTTAATCATTCCCTTTGAAAACGTGGAATGTTGAAGTATATAAACTTTTGAAGTTCAACTTAATTATAACTTTTTTTGACAAATTATTTGAAAGAATGAAGGTCTATAAGTTATAGTCATAAAAGTAAGTATTTATGCTCAAATTGACTTTACATCTTGAAGGGGCATCCAACATGTTAAACCTTTTTAACCACTTTACCATAACGAACGGAACAATAGATATCTAATCAAAATATTTGAGTGGTTTTGAAGTTTTTGAGGTTGCATCATCTAATTACACAATTTCTATTTTAAATTATTATTATTATTATTATTATTATTATTATTATTATTATTATTATTATTATTATTATTATTAGACAGTTGGGTTAAAAGACTAGTACTAGGAAGAAAAGAATAATAAAGTCCCTACATGGCATTATTTTGATAGTGATCCAATCAAAATAATTCATGCTTGTACCCATTTTAAATAGAGAAATAATTTTCTTCAACCTAGTCTTTTAGAATTCATTGACGGAACCAATAAAATAATAAATACCCTTATAGTATATTAAAAAATATAAAAAAATTTAATTTAATTTAATCTTGTTTGCAAAATTAAAAAATTCCATCTAAAAAATATAACCAATCAGAAAATAAAAAACCATTGACCCACCAAGACCGGTGGCATGCTCTTATTGAACAGCTTAAATCCTTTATTTATTCCTTAAATTAATTGTTGCATGTGTTTAACGTAACTAATTATTAACTCCCAAAAAAAAAGTTTAATTTCCATCATCAACAATTCAATGTTCCTAGTAAAGCCCCAGTCACAGGACCAAATGAAAATTCAGCGACAGCCAAAAGCGACCCCGCCCCGCCATCACGCGTGCGGCATGCGCCGAGCTCGCCCGACTCTGCCCTACGCTTCCTTCGCCTATGGTCCACCGGCGTGGTCCTGCCTAACTAGCAATGATGAGATGGATACCTTAAGCGAAGAATCTCATCAGATTTTCTTCTAGGCCATTAAAAATTTAACTCGGCTCTTTCTTTGCTTTACAACGTTCATAGCCCACGCATCATGCTGCCTCCTCCTCACTCTTTTTGGGCTACTGAGATTTATACTTTCAAAGAAGCTTTAAGCTTTTTCCTCTCTTCTTTACACAGGACCAGAAATATTAATTCTCAAATTCTTGTAATACAATATTAATGGACGGTTTGAAGGCAGATACCATAGTTGTTAAATTAAAATATCATTTATCGCACAATATGTATAACACTTCAATTTCACATCCGAAAATCGTGAGATTTTGCTATAATTATCAATATAAACTTAAACACGTATTCGTAAGGTGCTTTTGGTGAAATAAAATTGTGAGATTTTTTAATTAAAGCATATAATACCAGCTCCCAAATTGAGTGTGAGTGTAATATCAAATAATATGTATTGATTTGTTTGTATATCAGTAAATCTATCAATAATTTGTTATAAAATCATTTCATCAAGTAAATACATATCAATTTGATTCTGAATAAATTTTATCATATAATATACATAGAGAGTTAGAAGAACACACTACCTTAAATAAAAATGAGTAGAAGAGAAAAATTCATACTGGTGATTTAGTGTAAATTTAATATTGATTCACATAACATGTTCCAGTATTGAAATAAAGATTTTGATTATAATAATGAATATACATAGGTATCTTAGAAAATACATCTTTAAAATCACATGAAAGTGAAATTATTATTAGTTAAATTTAATTGGTTGCATGATTAGGATTAAGATAGAGTAAACATACAGAGAATGTGAAATCTCTGATATCCTCCAACGAAAGCTGAGAGAAGCATGCGCATAGGAGAAGTAATCATAATCAATTTTCCTTTTGATATTATAAAGCAGAAAGGCTGCTGTTAAGGAAACTGAAAACAATGATGCTTTCTATTCGATGCAAACTCATCCAACCATGACGGCTCAGCCCGATAATCATTCCAAGCCATTGATGTTTTCCACATAAAGAAGTTTCAACCGTGTTTCAATGTGGAATTAATCAAATGGACTAGAAAATTTGTCGGAAAATACAAATCACAGCTACAAGTTATTATCAAAAGAAAAACCAGTATTTGCTGTTCCAGGCATCAAAGACATGGTGATGGCGGACAAAGGTTTCTTTTTAACTTTCCAACGTTTGAACAGGCATGAATCTACCTACTGTTTGTAAAAGGGCAACTTGAGAAACCATTACCATTGTCAGAATCCGCTTAATAAACATAATCATAAGTATGGTAATAGAAAAACTGTATAAAGAAACATAATGATGAGTTCAGAGCCTGGAAGAGAATCAGGTGAGTGATTTCCTGATGGTTGTAGCTACAGCAGCATTTTAAGAGTTTAGGACAGACAAAAATATTGCAAATCTTTTAACATTTCTAGATAGCATTACAAGGACAATGTTCATGTCAGAAATAATTTCGTATCTTGCAGCTCTTGCCATAATCCTACCATATCCCAGGCTTTAAGCTTGATGAGTCTCTCGGGAATGAAATCCAGATAACCTGAAAACTGAACAATTTTTCAACGTACCCTTGAGCCTGCAGGCTGCCATAGCCAGGTGATAAAGAGATTTCAGTTCCTGGAGCCCTGCACCTTTGTACTACATGCTCCAGTAGCCAATGAGCTAAAGAAATAGCTGCAGATAGCCATTTCAAACATGTCCTGGTAGGTGACTTTGAATGTAAACTGCATAATCATTATGCTTAAGTGAAAATTCTTTCACATTTAAATCTACACAACCGTTGCTTTCCAGCATTGGTAATGCATAATGCCTAGGGAAGCTGAAAACCAGGGTGGTGCTCTAGTTAGTCACTGACAAGGCCATGGAGTGATGTTCATTCACTTCTTCTGCAGCCTACCGCTTCACAATTAATCATCTGCAAAACGTGCAGCGTTTTGTTAATGTCATGGCCTCGTGCATGCAAAAGGGAAGCTCCGATATAGAGACACTTAAATAGAAAGTATCCCTCAGAAACTACTGGAGTTATGGCAAAGCCATTAAAAATGTATTAGTAAAATAGAAGGTTTGTTTGATATTGATTGTTGAACAGTCGTGCGTGCCCCATTAGAAATCTCAAATGGGTTGGTTCTCTGTATTCTTTCTGGACTAGAATGGTGGAGCCAAGCTCTCAGACCTCATTCAAGCTAATTATTCAAATAAGAATGGTTATTTCTCCCAGAAATGAAGTTTAAAACTTCAAAGAAAAAGAAATGGTCCATTTTCTGCTTTGAGTATTGGCCCAATGGCCCCCATTTGTATCAACTTTCAATTTACTGCCTAACAGACAACAGTGTAAAGTTGCCTGTTTTCATACCAGAAAAAGGAAATTATTGTACCACAAACTTTAAATACAAGAAACCTTATTCTTTTTTTTGGTACATAAACACAGGAAACCTTATTCGACCTAACAACGTCTTTTCTTATTTGACATAGCCCTACCTTAAGAGGGAGTTTCTGCCATTAAACTTCATGTTAAGGTTTAAGGATTTGTACATTCTCACGTCTTACCACTGACAACAGGGACAGCTTTAGAGCATGATTATATCTTAATTACTCTTCTTTTTTTGGAACAGAGAAAGTTAATTATAAGCCAAAGCTATGCATCATCTAAGGCAGTTTGCACAAGGTTACAAAATTATGAATTTGTTACAATAACATTTTAATAGGATGATTAAAAAAAATTATATCATATTATAATATTTAAGTTTAAATTCAAATAGATTCAACCCAGTCCTTATAAAAAACAATTACGAATTTGTGCCGAGGAAAACAACCATTTGAGCAATTAAAACTATATAGACAAGAACAACAGCCTAGGGCAAAGCCATAAAGGAATTCCAAGATGCTAAATAAAGTGAGCACTCAAGTCAGATCCGGATTACAGTGGCAAATAATTAGATTGTAACCCACTAAGAGATGGAAAACCTTGGCCAGTCTGACAAGGGACCAACGTAGTCAAATCACTTACAAAATATGGACCCAAAACAAATGAAACTGGGCAGTGCCATAACATCATGGAAATGACAGGTTTCTTCGTCGACGCATCAATCATATTAAACATGCTTTACTCATTGAAAAGCGAAAACTCTGATCTAACATTCAATATCAAACTGTGACTAAACATCGTGAGCCACAAAGGTGTTCCTCGCTTTAACCTCAGCTGATCACCATGATAAGGACCAATGGACCTAGCTAAATTTTGGGCTAACCCATGTTTATTTTCACTAACACAAATGATGGAAAGCAACAGATACCATAGTTTTCCTGGAAAACATCGCTGCCTATATTGTTTCTGAAAGCACAAGTGAACATTACTTGATTTGCTGCATCGGTCCTTTCTTATTCAGATCTTTGTCACATGAAAAATAATGAATGATCAGAACACTTTTCAGGTAGAAATAGATGAAATGAACAGGCCATTTAAACCCAGGAAGGAATTGTTCGAAAAAAAAAACCCACGAAAGACAAATACAGAGCAATTCATTACCTGAATTGGACTCACACTGGGCTTAGGGTGTTTGGTTACATAGAAAGACCCAATGCGTTGTAAAACATGGTGGCCCAAATGATAGAAAGGAATCCAGATAGGCCGAAGAACAAAGCTAATCTACCCATTAAATGAATGGGGCCACACTAAGCAAATGTCTGAGAAATCTGGCATAGGAACACAACGGATCGACTGATTTTGTGTGATTTTACGGAGTACGGGCCTGTAAACTGGAGACTGAGAACAGTAGAAAGGGGAAGAATGGAATTAGAGTCAAAAGAAAAGACAAATTTACAGACAGGACTTACGGCGGTTACGGCGGTGCAGTGGCAGAAACTGCATAGCAAAGCCACGTGCCATCAGCCACCTGCACGCAATTAATCTTTCTGAACAAAAAGCACGGCCGGATCACGAGGCACAAAAACACTACTATTTGCTAACCAAGTTGGAGCAAAGATACTCACCTAGATTCGGGACGTTGACACCTCCAACCCTTAATTTTTCTTCTTCGCAGAATAATTGTTTTAATAAAAGAAGAATTAACTCCACGGCTCTCACCCTCTGACTGTCTCTTTGGTAGCAAGTCTTACCGTCAGAAACTGTTGTATAGATATGATCTGAAACTGTGCGGCCCATGCCTCACTGGCATGGCAGCCCATATGTACGGATGATCATCTCAATCTTGTCCAAGCTTTTTTTTTTGGGCAAGACATTTTTGTTCAAGCTGAATTAAGAGAAATTTTAATATGTGAAATATTATTCGTTTTTACTTCAAAAATTTTATGATTTTAATGTGAGATTGGTGTGTGTTACACCTATTGTCATACTTCTATTTTAAGTTTATACAATTTTTTCAGCTTTGGTGTAAAATTAGTTGATCATTTATTTTTAATTCCTCAGCTAACCATGGTGAGATGGATCCATTTCAAAGTGAAAGGGGTACTTGTACGAAGGTAAAGTCTGGACTCTGGTGCTCTTAACGTACAAGTTGCATTGCATGTTGAAGAGACAGGGTGGACAGTAATGCAAGAGACAAAACTTTACTAGCAAGCAGCAAAACGAGAGGCAAGTGACTACAATGAATGAGCTGAGAATGGTGACAAGTATAGCAGTAAATGCCCGGGATTCTGAGACGCAACCGTGCCTGGTGAACCGGGCCCGAGGACAATTGCTGCATCATCCGCTCACCCTTTGTTACATCTCTTTCTCATAGTATTTCAAACACCCAAATTTCAAAACTTGAAATGAACAAACAAATGCAGCACTTCGGTAATTTTGGAAGGGTAATTGTTACAGATTTGGGGCCGACATGACAATGGTGCATCAATGGCCCTTTTGTCTGGCATTGCCTGGTTAGTTGGACTTTCATCTACCCACCTCTGAAATTGGTCCTAGACTTTTATTTCCTGATAAATTTGGCTTGTGAATCAACTTGCCAGTATATCTGTAGTTCTACTCGGAACAGGTTAAAGGATCTTTCAAAATGCTTCAGGCAGCTGCAAAAAAGCAGGGTGAAAGAAAACGTGAGAAAAGTCAGAACTCTATCAATTTTGTTTGTTCCGGTTTTGGTGAATTTCCCTCGTCTTGTCCTTCCAAGTTTACATGAAAATCTCGAAATGAAAGACAAGTCCAAATCACAGGCAGGGAAGGGGCGGAGAAAGAGCCACTAGCCTACTAGTTCTTAAGGTCTCCCCGGAAGAAACAAGACTCCTTCTCTATCCTATCCCTATCAAAATATTGGACAAATTCATTCACAATCCCGAAATTGGTCGCTTTCTGAGCTTGTTGAGTGTTAATAGACCCTTTCAATCTCAAAAACTATGTTAAGAGGTAAGAAACGTTTTTCTTCTCAAAAAAAAATAGAAAAATATTGACAACTTAAGCTCTTATACTAATATGGGATGTTATCGAACTTTTCAACTTCAAAAGTTAATTAAAAGATTTTTTTTCATATTTATAAACATATATACTCAATCTCTTTCATAATTGATATAAGAAGTTCAACATTTAGACGTATTATCCAAGTTGAGGGCCATAAACACAACGAGACTATTTATTGTCACGACAATCTATGCATCGAACATTAAAATTCAGCTTTGTCTAAATGAGTTTGAACTTTTCAAGAATAATGTACGTAGTACAGACAGGTGACAATGTGAAACTGCCTCTTGAATACTTAAGACAGGTTCAAGACTATTAACCAGAGTTTCAAAGACAAAACTTGTTTCTAACCGAATTGAATTTGTGCCTTTAAGGGCATGTCTAATACTTTAAATGAGTTCCAAACATTCTTGATTCAATCAACTAGGCAATTCACTGTTAGTTTCACTCTGTCAATACTAATTAACAGAAAGAGAGGTTGAGCAATGAACTGGAAAACATTCCTTTTTCTCTTTGTTTCCAACCTTCTTAAGTAACATTTCAAATAATATTTCCCTCTTATTCTGCTTGCTTGCAGTACTACAAAGTTCAATTGCTTCGCACAAAAGAAAAAGAAAATCAAGAAAATCGAAGATTGAATCTTAAAATCATGATAAGCTGCTATGATCCAGCTCGTGTGCAACTAAGATTAACCCATTATTACTTTTCCAATGCTGTCCTACAGCAATTAAACTTTGTTTTCACCAGTCCAAGCTGTCAACAACAAGCATGTAATCATATTTGTTGACTAAACTCAAAGGAGGGGTTTGAACTTTAAAGAAATTCATATCAGTGTCCTTACTTTTTTGTTAAAAATGATAAGTAAATGCGAGCTTTGCACACTTTTTTCCACAAAGATGAGCAGTCTTTTTGACCATCAATCGCTCCATCCTGACCTTTCTTTGTTAGGGGTTTGTTTGTGTATTCTCCTTTATGAATGCCTCTTTTCCTTTTCTTGTCCAATCAAAGCTTGATTTTCTTCAAAAAGTAGTGAGATTTTCTTTGTGATGCAATTGCTGTAGGCCATCTCTGGCCAACCTAAACGCAAACCAGGAAATAATTGACAATATCATTAACCAACTGGCAACAGCCAACGGTTCTTTTCTTACCATGCTTGTACTGCAGTAGATAAGTTTTTGCATGTTGTCTGAAGTGTGGACTTTTTGAGTTAAATAATGAGAACAGAGTTATTCAGCCTCCAGCTTTTGCGGCAGATATTCCTCCCTGTCATATCCTATCTGTTTAATTCCAACAGGTTAATCGTCGACATTGCAACCCACCTCATCAGACATGCAAAACAATCGACATTGCATTCCACATTTTACACAATCAATCTTTATCTCTTTTTAACTGTCTGTATTGCAAGCTATAAAACAACACGGTTGATCTTTCAAGTCCGAATAATATAGAGTTAGCCATAAGTAAGTTTGTTCAATTCAATTTAATGAATTAATATTATATCGATTCATTTACCTTAGTATTGGGATAAAGACTAAAAAAAATGATTTTACATGTTGTTAAGTACACACCAAGACATGGAATCGCTTTTTAGGTCACCATGTTATATATATTTGGTTTACATCAGGGAATTAGTAAAAAAGCTAGGTGATTTTTAACCATTGAAATGTCTTTCGTCCTTTGCAAAGTTGATGAATAGTAGCAGACAAAGTCCTTGCTAATTATGACTATTAAATCCTAAAATGAAAGGCGCTACAGTCTTTCCATTGAGAATCTCAGGTACCCGTTCTGAAATAATGAAGTGGAATGTCCGTTTTCCTTCGAGGAAAGCTGAGTTAAACAAAGAAAGATGGGATTGTAATGATGTGCAATCCAGACTAGAAGAAAAAACTGTGGAGATTGATATGAAAATGAATATTGTGGTCAAAACAAGCTCCCCTTTTGCATTATTGGGAAACATTGAGCTGGTTTGTACTTAGAAGCAGCTATGAAAAGTAGAAAAGCAAGATTGAATTATATAACAGCAACTGCAACATTCAACATCATTCCATGGATTTTAATCATTAGGCTCGCTCTCTTAATCCCTTCCCTCCATTTTGCAAGAGAAAAAATTTCTTACACTTTGGTTACAAGACAGATGACTTGTCCCCACCTTTGTCTTTCATTGATCCTGAATTCCCTCCATTATCTTGCACCTAATAAGACATAATCATAATCTTACTTTTCCCCTAACTCCACCGATTGTGTTCCTTTTTCTTCCCATGCAAAATTTCACAAGTTCCTGCAACAGGAGACGAGGATTCAGGTGTCGTTCCAGGCAGCGAAAAGGGGTAAGTGAGCCATTGATACGGCAGCTGGCCTCAGCTGTGATGCTGCTGATGGGAACCAAGTAACACCATTTGTTGGACTGATGAACTTTGATGCCAAGGGAGGCCTGGCAAAGATCATTGTGGAGCTTGTTTTATCCGGGCTGCCTTCTCTCGAGTTGCCAACACTGGTTACCAATGAAGATGGGTTAGAATAGTGAGTTCCTAGCTTGGTGGATTCATCCACCATTGGCTGGCTAGAGCCCACTGAATCGACTCCAATGAGATCTTGCAAGGCCCTCGAGAAAGTCGGATTTCGGCAATTTCCCGTACTCGTGGACTTCTGTTCAAGTGACTCAACAGCACCAATGCTTGGTTGTTGTTGTGGTGATTGATACAAAGCCATCTTCCAGTCTGAACCATTCCCATTGTTGACTTCAGGTAGAATGGTCTCTCCATTGGTTAGCTTTGGAGTATTGTAATCAGTGGCCTCATTGTTTCGCCTAGCTAGCTCTCCGGCAAGCAGAGTATTACTGGCCATGATCCTTTCGACATTGTATCTAGTTATGTCAAAGTTGGTCACAGCATTGACACCACGAAACTTAATGGCTGCGATGTCATAAGCTTCAGCTGCTTCCTCTTGGGTACCTGAAATGAAGCCAGAACCATCAATCAACATGCTATTTGTTATGTCAAGAGCTTAAACAAATTGCAAAATGATTAAGCGTTTTAGCCTAGGAAATTCTTTCTTTTCCCATCTTCATCACTTCCCAGAGAAAACAGCTTTAAAAAAGTTCATGTGACAAATCAGAAGAAATATACAGTTCTTAAAGCAACTGTCATCAGCCTTGTAAAAGCATTACTATTCTCTAGTGGAATCATAAGATCAGATATGCCATTAAAAGCAGATTCAAGAAAAACTTGTTTGCAAGGGATTCAAAACCATCAAGAACTTACTAAATGTTCCAAGATAAAGATCCTTATTTCCTGCAACCCTGCCGATGCGAGCTTGCCATCTTCCATGCTGGTGATGTCTAGACAAAAAAGAAAGGAATCAATATATGAAATCTCCCAAAAAAGATAAAAGATAAGGTTCAAATCAATGACATAGAAGGAAATAAAAAGCAAAGTTATATAGAATACCTAGTTACTCCTCTATATATTGAGGCCCCTCTAGAGAACCCACTACTTTTCCTGTAAACAAAGGGATTATATGAACTTGACAAAGCATGCAAAAACAATAATAATAGAATTTAGAATGCAAATCCGAAACTAAAACCAACCGTCTAAGATGGGCAACGTATTCCTGGCGGCTCATATCCTTCATTTCTTCCAGTTCTTCCCGGTAATTTTCAAGCTGCAGAGAACAACAACAGCAGCAAAAGCAATCATATGGTTTCTTTCTGCTATAATTTATTTTCATTTGAGCAACTAAAACGATCAAATGGACTTACCGGGAAATTTATATGCGTGGAAGGTCCCCAATACTTCAGAGCCGCAAGATCATAAGCTCTAGCAGCTTTCTCCTCCATGTCATAACCCCCTGAAATTCATTTATGACCTTGATTATAAAGATTAAATTAAGATTATTAATGCAATGGTTGTTTAGTTATTGTTAAGAAGATGCTTACCAAGATAAACTGAAAATTGCATTGGTTGATTGAAATGGGATCCACGCGGAGCACGAAGATGACAAGAAGGAATTAATAACAAAGTCAGGTCATTAAAGACAGATGGACCAAGAATTGCAGTCAAAAGAAGGAATACTTCCAAATGGATACTGTAAATGTGTTTTGTTTTTGCTTTTGACATACCTTGCCTCCCTTTCCTGCTTTGCCCTTCCTTCTTGCAACTGTTATCCCAGAGATGAGCTTCATACCTACCAGTCCATCTATGCCTGGCGGAGGCAGTTTGACAATGGTTATTTGAATATTTTGAGAAAATAAAACAAGATATTTCAGAATAGAATAATACAGGAAAAGACGCACCGAGAATGTTAACAGAAGTAATGAAAACAGTTAGAAAACTGTTTCAGCAAGACCAAGAATGAAATGTACTGGCTTAAGGAACAGTATTAACTGACCTGGTAACTCCTCTATACTGGGATGTTCTCTGTCCAAATGTGTCAATGGACTTCCGATGAACAGGTTGCTTCTGACCCACTTTTCCGGGCCCCCTCTTCTTTGTTTCCATGGCCACACATTCAGAGGCAGTAGGTGAGATCTGCCTTGGAGCTGTTATGCAACTGGACTGAGAACCAGGGCTCATTGACAAACTGAGAGACTGTAAATCCCCACAACCCATTCCACCAACAGACGCGGAAGCTACTACATCATCAACCATGCTGGTCGTAATTTGCTGCTCCAGTGAACCATGTGTGGAGTAGTGCCTTGCTACCCAGTTTTTAAAGCAAGGCATTGCATCCTGTCCCATTTGGGGAATCTGGGAATCAGAGTCTGCAAGCTGGGCATCTTTGGTTTCTTCCACCATTGGCGACTGAAACATGCCTTGGCAGGTCAGTCCTGAATAGTACGGGTGAGTTTGAACAGCATACTCTTGGTCTTGTTGCCTAAACGGTTCTTGAAGAAGGTCCAGAGAATTTTGCCTGTTGGCTCCCTGGTCTGCATTTTGGTTGTAGTACATGCTGTCTAAGCTCAGAGCCATTGTCTCTCTTTCATGGCTTCCATATTGATGAGTTTCCATAGTTGCACCACCCAGAAAGTCCTCCAGTTTTGGAGATGAACTTGGCACAATCCCTTAACACAAAAAAAGCATTGAACACTATAAGTTCTCGAGCAACTAAAAATCAAAGAAGATAATCACGAAGGGATAAATAGGAACACATGCAAAAAGGCTGAAGCTAACCTTCTGACTGTGATCTACTGAGAGCTTCCATGATGCATAGAGACCCATCTGACTTAAGTGGCATAACAGACAATGGAGTGTGAAAGCCTCCACTTTCTCCGACTCCATAGCAGATTCCAGAACCATTGAGCTGAGAAGACAAGTAAAAGCTTGTAGGTACAGCATTCGATACAGCAGAAGCAGCAGCAGCAGAAGCTTGACTATGATGATGATAGTTATGATGACGATGTTGGGAGTCAGAAGCTACCTCCATTTTCATGTGGGGCGAAAGAGAGAAACCCAGCCAGTTATTATTGTTGCCATTGCTATTGTCGTTCATGGTCTTCATCTTCTCTCTCTTACTGAGAAGTTTCTCAGCAGTTGTATACCAAGCTGCAAGGCAACTCAATCATTGAAGCGAAAATAAACTAATCATACTAACATCTCTTGCCTCCCTCCCATTTGAAAACTTGGTCCTTTGTTGCCTAGCTGAACTGGTTGCAAGAACATGTTCAATGGCCAAGAACTCTTTAATCTTTGCACACACACACTCTCTCTCTCTCTCTCTCTCTCTCTCGCTCTAAAGAAACAAAACTGGTCTCTTTAAACTAAACAAAAAGAATGAACTCAAGCAAGCAATGCTGGGGGGCGCCCCTTCATCGCATAGGGATCTGTGTACGTGAGAAAGACCACGTCTCTTTAGCTTTCCTTTTCTCACCTCCCTTATCTTTTTCCTCTAGCTTAACTCTCTCTTAAACCCTAGAGAAATACACCAAAAACCTCTGCATAGACAACAAAGCCTCCCTTCAGTTTCTCAAATGCCCCCATATCAACTCACCTCCTTTTACACAGAAAAAGAAAAAGAAAAACTCAGAAATAATTACGAATTTTTTCCTACAGATTCTCTCTCCTCCTCTATTCAATATTGACAGCAAAACAAGTCTGAGTCAGTTGAATCTAGTGGGTTGTGAAGTAGCCAATGAGGAGACGGAGTGGTCAGAAAACCATAACTGGTTTGCTTTAAATTTACAGTCACAGGGCCTAAGATAGATTTGACGGGCAGGGCTCTGCCCATCCAGTCACTTCATACAGTACAGCCTTCTGTGCCACTCTGCAAACTCAAAGAGGATCCAATTTAAATCTAATGTTTTCTGTTTGCCCTGCAAACTTAAATACTGCTCCAGTTTGGTTCACAGCTACATTTCATGTAAGAAAAATCAATAGGTTCAATTTATAACGTAAATTGTAAATTGAGTTTATAAAAAAAAATTTTAAATTCTAATATTATTAAATACACTTTAAAAAAAATAAAAAAATTTAATTATGATTAAATTTTAAATAAAATTAATCTTAAATTATTAAAATAAATAAAAATATCTGTAATTAATAAAAAAAAAGCTGGTAACCTTAGTAGTAGCATTATTTAGAAGAGCCCTGAAAGTATATACTAGTATTCTTTTGTAACCGTGACCATAAAATGGTCACAGCCCATCACTACCGTTCATTTTTTATAGAGAAAAGTAAATTGAGTGGGTCATCTGATGTGACCTCCGCTGAATTTGTGCTGTATTCATCTGACAGTAATGAACTTGGCTGTGATCCTCAACTGTAATGCTAGGGTGACAGAGGAGCCTCAGCCAAGTTTCTCTTTATTTTACCAAAAATGATGACAAGATCAAATTAAAAATAAACTTCAATATTTAAAAATATCTTTTACTTTTATCATAAAATAAAATTATACTTTTAATGCTTAAGTATATAAAAATTAATTTTAAATATTTTAAAATAATAAAATTAAAGATTTTTTTACTTAATATTATTAAATTTTATTATTGTATAAAAGTAACAAAAATGTATTAAATTTTATTATTTTTAAAAGTTTAAAACTGTTTTTCATGCAATTAAAAGTTGAATGTTTGATTTTATTTTGTGATAAACGTAAATGATATATTTTAAATATTAAGCTTAAAAAATATAACAATATACGTATTTAGACTTAATAAAAATTATATAAAAATATAAAAAATATATATTTAACTTGTTTATGTAAATTTTAATGTATTATATAATACAAATATAATTTTATATTATATAAACACAAATTATATATAGAAATTTATAGATCTTATAATAGATAACATACAATTTTTATTATTTCTGCTAGCAATACTGGGAAAATTGCTTTGAATAAAAGAAAAATAAATGAAGCAAATGATGTTCCATACATATATTGCGTATGGTCTGCAAGTTTTTGAAACAAGCAATCTTTGTCTGCCTATTTTAGCCAATCCTCCCCAAAGAAAAAACTGTAGCAGCATCTTGACAATAGCCTTTCGCTATTGGTACATAGATATATTGAAAGGATTAAATAAGGTTAAGAAACCTCAAATACTAAAATTTACAACAGATTGAAGAAGATACAATGTTGGCCCGCCGTAAGCGCGTGCAGATGTTCTCAACTTGTCCGATGGCCCGTTTTCCAGTACCAGCACTCCCCTTGGGTATTGGAGCATGCTTAGAACTTTAAATATTTTTATTATTTGTAGAGTAATAATGGAAACCCAATTATTTGAACATGAATATCGATAATGATTTTTTGGATTTGGAGATGTTAATGCGAAAAGGCTGTTCGATTAAGTGATAATGACTCGTCAAAGAATAAAGAATAGTCTAAAGTTATTGAAACTTGCTTTTAAGATGCATTTTGACCCCCAATTTAATGATTTTTTTCAAGATAAAAAGAAAACAAGTTTAGAAAGTATTGTATTCAATTTCAAACATTATATCTTTATACGCCATACCATTGATCGATGATGCGTTTGGTTGGCACATTTAATGGAGAAAATGACATTGAAAAAGCTTGTTCCAATCAATTCGATATAATTTGATTTTGAATTAATCAAAGTTTAAATGATATCCGAATACAAAAAAATTTCGATAAAACAAATTTTTCATATTGCCTAAATAACAGTTTTTTTTTAGCACATAACACTTTTATCTTAAGATCACGTGTATAGTTATTATTAATGAATCTAATAAATTCGGTTTTATCTTAGATCTTAGACTTTCATTATTATAGTATAACAAATATTGTACCAAAAAAAATTTGTTTCAATATAATTTTTTTAAAATTTAATTTTCTGATAAAAATAATGTATATCAAACTTCCCCTTTCTAACTTTATATAGTAAACATTAAAAAGAAATCTATATATACATGTGTAAGCCTTGTAAGGCTTTGCTCTAAATTGTTTTGTCATCCCCGGCTCTTTCTTTTTTTTGGGTTAAAAGGAAAATATTTAATAAACGATGGAGGGAAGAGGGATTGATTTGATTTGAAATCAATCCTTATAATATACTATCAATTTTATAATATACTATAATTTATTTTTAATCTTTAGATCAAAAGATTATTGGTCATTCTCAGCTCTTTGGAATTGCGTGGAAATGAGTTTTCCTAAACCTTTAAAAAATATAAAACTCCATTTGCTTTTCCGGTGGATATTGTTTGGTAATGTGTAGTCAACACCTGCTTCCAAACAGCAAGTGGGAAGTGGGTCTGTATTTAACTAGAAATATTCCAGGGAAGATGATCAAAGGGCCCAAAAAAAATCACCATGGGTTTTTTTTTTTTTTGGTTACATGGGTTTTTGTAAAATAAACTATCATTTTATTTCTTTTCTAACTGTAATCTTTTCTCCTACATTTTAAAAATTTGTCTTCTCTGTCGTGTATACTGTGTCTGTACACAAACTGGAACATTCATTTCTGTGTGTGAAGATACTGGTTCAGTTTCCCATTCTTTCTCCTTTTCTTCTTCCAATGTTTCCCTGGAAAGAAAATGTTTTTTTCTTTATTTGTACTCCAACTCCTGATTTGAGAAACCTAATGAACAATAAATTTAATTAATGCATCTTAAAATTCCAATTAATGTTATAGTTTTCAATGTGATAATTAATTTATTGTTGGTTCAAGTGAATTCATGAGAAAAATTCAAACTGCAATTGACTTTTTAAATTAAACAAAGTATTGTATTTCAAGAGCAATATTTTTGAAATCATTTATATTACATCCATGTGTAGAAACTATTATTCTTAATATAAGTTCATGAAAATGCCTTATTTTAATTAATGTGTTACTCTTTTTTTTCTTTTTTTTAATTAATATTTTTTACTCTCTTTATTGGTGGTCAACTTTTGCTTTTACTCAATCCTTTTGTTTTTCTTGCGGTGAGAGGGAGTTTGCAAGAGGAAAAACAAAGTAACATTTAATTTGTTTTTGTCATTTGCTGAGGATGTTTTTTTTCTTTCATATGTGGGGGGCCTTGCATGGAGATGTGCATGAAGGTAATCATGGAGACAGATTTTCAAATGTGAATGATTTGGTTTGAACCCTTCAAAGGAAGACTGAGCTTGGGAGGGAAAGCGGAAGCACTAGTACTATGGAGAGAGTGGGTGTGCACAGAGGTGGGAAGGGTTTCTTTTGATTATATAATAATGACGAGTGAATCCATCAACACAGAGCAGAGATAAAATAGCACTGAGCTTTCCCTTTTTTTTCTTTAAAAGTAATATAAATTAATGGATGATTTTGAAGATGAATTTTGATGCAAAGATAACTATTACTCTTTTGCAATTTAAAAATTACGGATTCAAATCATAAAAATAATTTTTCCGTTAATTGTAAAAGACTGTTGCATATATATGACATTTTTAGGATATCATTGCATGAAAACTTTGTGTACTGAATTTGCCGGTTAACGCATGGCTTCACAAAGAGCTGCCTGCCCTGACCGTGAATTCACTTTCATTCTTTCTTTTTCAACGATCTTTTTTCTGGGAGAAGCAACTATGGTAGGGTTGGTACGTGCTGTTGTTTCTATTTTTACTGATTTTGTCACCATTGGATAGCTCCAATCTCCATCCCATTGTGGCTTTGTTGCTTACCACACCATGTTGCCTGCCCTAGCTTTAAGGGAGTACAGTGGAAGTGAATCGAGTGGATCCATTCATAGTTCTAGCCAGCAATATGATTTTGATATGGACAATACCAGCATGGCGAAAAGATGGAAAGGAAAACTACAAAATAGCACTAATAAGTAGCATATGTGTTTTTCACTTAGAGTGATATACGAGTCAGTCAGATCGGATTAAGTTTGGATTTGAAATAGTAAATGTCAAGCTTAGCTTATTTTTAAAGGATCTTAATTTTCAAATTCAAGTTTATTTAATGAATTTAATATTTTCCGGAGCTCATTCAAAAATTAAACAGTAGTCTAACTTTTGAATAGATCTATTTGTATTTCCCTAATAATCCCAAGATGCTGAGTAAAGATTTTTTTTTATATCATATTATGTTTAAGCTAAAAAAATTAATAATCCAATCGAGTTCAACTAGGCCAGCCGAAGCTTTGAATCTCACTTACATTAAAATTTAAAAGTCAGCTCATGAGAAGAAAATCTTTTAATCAAAAACAAAGTTTGAATAAAGAGGAGATGCTATTAATAAAATCTCCAAGACAAGGTTGCTATCCTATTCGCATACAAAGCATAATAATTTTCAAATACAACTAGTTTAATAAGTTATATAAATGGTATATGTAAACAACTTTAAGCCTACTATAATTCACCTACTTTTGTCTTTCTTTTTTTTTTTAAATTTTCTTACCTTTACTTCTCTTTCAAGTATTTAGAGCAAACTGCAAAGCACCAACTGCAACACCTGGCGACTCTCTCATTGGTTTTGTTCTTGACTGACATTATATTTCAAACACGAATCAATCCCAAAACATTATCAACAAATTCAAGCATTAGTTCCAGATGCAATCATTAATCCAAATGTACCATAAGTCATTGGTGTATGATTTTCTACGTGGAAATAGCAAGGTTCGAATTATTGTTTCCTAAAATTAAAGAAAAAAAGTTCGTGGCTCCAACTACACATCAATTCCATTATTCTACAGTACAAACACATGTTAATCTTCCATTATCAAAGGCTTAATTTAAGTGAATGTTAAGATGCTTTCATAAACAAATGGAAGACAGGAGGAGAAGAAAAGGAATACCAAAAGCAAACAACAGCAGGGAACCATTTTTGTCCGATTGTTGAATATGGAAGCTTATATTTAGTCAGAGATGTGGACCTTGCAAGCAGAAGGATAGGTACAAAATAGGAAAAATAAAAGAACAGACATCACTGTTTTAAAAGACAAAAACAGTAAAAAACAGTTACATTGGACAAAGCTTTGCTCCTCTGTGAGAGTCAGTCCATTTTTAAGGAGCTCAAGGACACTGGACTCCATTCCCAGGTTGCTACGAGCAGCCCTCAGCAAAATCTATGGTCAAATATGTTTTCTATTCAACAATCAACCAACAATTACGACATTGATCTTGTTAAATATGATTTTTCCCAAATTTAGTTCCTAAAGAAACAGAAATAATAGACGCACAATATCTGTCTGGAACACAAAAAGAGACAAGCCACGTAGCCTGTCTCGATAAAGCAAAATCATATGAGAGACAGGCTGCTTCCAGCTTGCTTGGTAGTTGGTCCATTTAGGCCGAAACTTTTCGTTGGCAAAACCCATTTAGTCAAACCGAAGTCCAACGTTGGATCACTTAAGAATTCTTTTGTTTAATCCTAGTTTACGTGAAATAGAAAGCATGTCCTATGGGCTAAGATATGCATGGTTTGAGCTTTGAGCTTCTTCTACTGAACCCTGAGATCTGAGAAGGAAGGATGGAATGGAAGAAATCAGGGAGGGAATTAAATGTGGGAAGGAGTTATGAGAATGACGTGAGAACGCAAAATCCAAACAAAATCTAAAGAAAGATTTACAATAAGAGGCAATAGCCGATAAGCGGGGCCAACAGAGAATAAGAAACTGGATTATGGGATCACTCGGGCGGTCTGGATGCCCCCAATTCACAAGGACAACACAACAACAGCTGTGAGGCTGACAGTTCTTAAATACAGTACATTGGGATAATACGAAAACCATGTGAATTAAATATATAAAAA
Organism: Heritiera littoralis; assembly: GCA_031772115.1. NCBI lineage: Eukaryota > Viridiplantae > Streptophyta > Magnoliopsida > Malvales > Malvaceae > Heritiera > Heritiera littoralis. Next base: position 20,642,459 of record JAPDPK010000001.1, read on the forward strand.
TGACAGAATACAAATTTGATCACAAAAGTTTCATTTTTTACGCCATAAGAATAATCGAACCAGTTTCTGTAATTCACTGTTATTTAGCTGTTGAATATATAGCTTCTGTGATCAGTCTGTTGTATATCCTTGATGCTTTAATAATCGTCAACCTCTCAGTGATGCTTTGCCCTTAAAGCTTAATTTAAGAGTCATCCATTTGCATGCCTGGCTGCCAAAGTCGTTTTTAGCCCCTACCTTCCTCAGCTTTTCCTTTTTGTCACTACTTTGCGCTCTTTTGAGCAGTGATGACATATCAAAATCGAAGCCCATGTGTCATGTCAAAATCATCTTAGATTCTCTCTCTCTCTCTTTGTTTCCTCAAGTGGGTTTTCTTCTTCTTCCAATTAAGAGATTGCAAGTTCAGAGACAGCTTGGTTTTGATGCTCCGCAGCAGACTACCAGCTTCTTCTTTTGTCAACCTAGCTTAGCCTAAGCAGCAAAAGAAACTGAGCATTTTGAATCCAGAACCAGAAGCAAGTCAATTAAACATGGCACATCCTAATACAGCCCTCTATGCTCTATTAATTCCCGAAGGGCGAAAGGTTATGGAGACTTGTGGTTGGAAAAATTCAAGCCAAAAGAAAAAAATGGAGCTGGGTAGGGCTGTGGGGCTGTGCTTTCAATGTTTTTGAATATTGCATGGCTTTAGAATGCTATCCATTTTGCTCAGACTTTGCTTCTTGATGACAGAAAGATATGGAGAATGTTTCCTTTTTTAGTACTGTTCGTTTTTAAGAGCAAACATGGTTTTTGACTTGGAAAGAATGTGAAGAAAAGGAAACCATCCATTCAATCGTTACTTTCTCCCCTTTCATATTCAAAAACTCCTTCACGTGATAATAGTTATTAGGCAATTAAAGCTAGGAAAAATTTTAAATTCCAGTTTTTTTATTTTATTTTTTTACTATTCATAAAAATATGAAATGATATTTTATTAAAAATTTTAACATTTTTATTTTCGTGGATACATAACAATAACAAAAGTTAAAATTTTTTATAAACGTAAAAAATTTTTTTCGCAAACACATAATATTTTGTAGAAGTTTACTTTATTAGAGATGTAAAACGGCGAGTACGGGACGGGCCATACAAGCGGACTTAAATGGTTAAGTCCGTTTAGGTCTTTTTTTAAACGGGTTAAATATTATATATCCGATCTGTTTTTAATACGAATCGGATCGGCCTGCGGATTAAATGTTTTTTAAAATAAAAATAATAAAAATTAAATCAAATTAAATTTTAAAAAATCATTAAAATTTATATATAAATACAATCTAAATACAATTACAATTCACTTATAATATTTTAAAATAAATAATTATAAACTTGAAAAAACATAAATTTTTATTAAACATTAAACTTTTTCAACATTTTTTTTCACTATTATACATATAATGTCATGGTTTGAATTCAAAGTAAAATTATATGAATTCATTTTTTTGCTAGAATATAATAAAATCATGTTATGTATTATTTTGATAAGAAATAAAAATACATTAATAATATAGTTTAAAAGCTAATTATATAAAAATAAAAAAATAAAAAAGGGACTTAAAGGGATTGGCCCGCGAGCCACGTGAATCGGCTCACGCTGGCCAATCCGTTAAAAACGAGCCTAAAAAAATTAAAACCCTCTTATAAAGCCTGTGAATTTAATAGATTGACCCGCGGACTTTGGTCCGTTTTATCTCTCTAACTTTCATAGATGCCTAAAACCGGCGAAAGTAAACTTGCATGAAAAAACTAACCAAAAGAAAAGAAAAAAAATATAAACTAAGGAGAGATTTATTGACTTTTATTTTAGGTCTGAAAGAAAACATTCCACATACTTTCACAAATGTGTAGTATCTATGAAAGTTTACTTTCGTATATGTAAGATTAAAAATGACAGTCAAATTTTTGTTGGTCATGAAGAATAAAAATAAAGACGCATTTAGAATTTCTCAAAGCAAACAGATCTATCTTTTGTCCATTCTAACTGTGTAGGACTGTTTTTTTGACCTTCTTTAACTTATTTGTTAATGTTGATGGTAGTGTTGCACTTTGATGAGTAAATTTTCTTGTTAAAAACAAACAGAATTGGTTAATACAGTACCATTGGCTCAATGGTATGAAATATTTTTAGTGGATGGCAAATGCAGGGTCTAGAGTCATGCATAACACCGACCTATGATGTGATAATGTGAGTGATAACCATATGATACATCAAGAACTGAGTGATAGTCGAATGGAAAGAAACAGGGGGCCTGGGCCATCTGTTGCCCAGAGAGGAAGAAAAGAAAAAATCAATGGAAACCAGTGATTTTGCCTTTGTATAAAGCATATTCTAAGGGCCAAGACTGATGGGACGCCTCGTGATGCAAGCAACAAACAAGATGGTCTGTTGTGACCGCTAACAGGACTCCTACTAAGGAAATTCACACATCTACTCACTGACTCCGGTGGGGGCTCCCTCAATTACCAGCTGACGAGCTCACCCATCCCAATTGCTAGGACTTTGCACAATGATCAAAAGCCCACTGATACTGTTACTGATGCCATGTTCCTGTTAACCAAACAGCATCTGCCTCTAGAAATCAATGTCCCAATTCAGATTGCTTGTGAATACCTTGAGAATGCCTCAATGATCTGAATCAACATAAAAGGGGAACCAACGAGAGATATATGCTGAGATTATTTGCCCAGTGCAGTGATTTCTTCCTTTGTTGCAGAAAGGCAGTGACGAGCTCGGTAACATTGTTAACCTCCGATAATAAACAAAATAGACAGCCCTCCAACAATATTATTGGGGGTTCAGCGTTTCGACGAAAATGGCATTATGAAACAACTATGACACTGTTACTTGAAACAATCAAACATCTGAAAACGAAAAATTGATGGTGGGGTTATACAACAAAAAGAATTTTTCAACTCTTCATGCACACGGCAAGACAGGCAATAGAGTTGGGCAATAAGCAGATTTTCAGTGCATATCCAACTATATCATGCACTCTAGTATAACAATCAGAAAGGTGAGAAACCTCTTATCACCTCAGAGGTTAACACAGCAGCTGCATTGCACAACTAAAACAACTAAGCCAATGACCTTAAGCATTTTAGCATACTGGTTCAAAATTAAGCATAAAGAGGCTAATTGCTAGTATTCACACATGGCTCTCTCTCTCTCCCTCTCTCTCAATAAACAACAAAATATTATCCCTCTATTATGATAAAGAATAATAACATTATCATCCAATTTGGTTATTTCTATTTGCTTGCTAACTATGGGGTCAAAAAGAAACCCATCCTGCTACATTCATCTTAAGAAAAAAAAGTCAATTCACAAATAAGAATGCCAGTGCAAGGCAGCAATTCCAGACAGAGTTAGTATACCCTCCGTTAGAAAAAGAATAATTACACTTTTAATGCTAATTACAATATAAAGATAATATTACAAGAGTATATCACCATGCTACAACCTAGGAGTTTGGAAATCAAAAACTACTAAGAGCTCATGCTTGTTACAAATATAGCAGATTAGTATAAGTACACATGAAAACTGTGAAAATTTATGTTCTGAGGGATCAACATCATGGCAGATGTTAGGTATTACCATCTCCGTACTAATGATGTAAGCAACTGCAACAAAAAGTAATCAAATCTCTATTAACAATTTGTTCTTCATTGTATTAGAAGAAGAGTAATACCAATTCAACCAAGGCAAATTAAGTAACTTTCATCTGTCAAATGTTGCACTTAAGACCATAATAGAGTATTTATCCTCAAAATTTAGACAAAGGGATTTGAAAAGATTTCATCTTTTAAATCGTAATTAAAGAGTAAGAGCAAAACTGTGTCATTTTTCAATATGGCTTTGATTTTCAAGTTCTTCCTTTTTTTCAGTGAAAAACCAAGAAAACCTTGCCTTGGTTCAAAGTTTTTCCCCAACCCGAATTGAGCCAAACAATGTGGAAGAACTTTTCAAGGGTTTCAATTCATTGATATGCAAAAAGTTAGAAGCTCTATAATGGAGTGTGTTCCTCTATAAAGAAGATCATTGACAACTTTAAGATGATTTCTCAATGTCAGAATCAAAGTAGATAACAAAATGTGCTAACTTGCATGCATAATATGCAAAGCTTAAAATTATTTCATGAATATGGTGAATCACAAAAAGTTCCCACACCTCAAACAATTCAAACAGACTGCCACGTCTGTATGCATCATTCTTCTTTTTTGTTTCATCAGGGAAAATGCTTATCAATAATGCTCTCCACCCAATCAGCAAAACAGAAGTGCTTCCCATTGTTACTAACACAAAGGTATATGGCAGAATATGGCCAGATGTTGCAGCTCGTATAACCAATCCCAACTACCAAAAGAGAAAAATTAAAGGAATATGATTTACACAGATATGTTGTCAGCCAGGCATGTAGAATGCAACTAGAAAAGAAAAAAGAATGGGGGAAAATGTAACATAAAAGTAACTAGTAAACCATAACATGTCAATATATTGACCATGTCTACATAACATGTCAATGGGACAATAAACAAAAGCTTCATTAGGAATACTTTGATGATGTACAACGGTGAACAAGCCTGTTTAAGCTAAAATATTATATAAGGATCACTAAGGCAGCAAGTCAAGAACAACATGATGAACATATTAATTCTAAGGAGTCTAAGCAGTAATAGAGATGAGCAAAAACACAACATTGACCTTTTAAACAAGAAGAATCATTTGAAAAAATCATTAAGTTACACCTTGCTTCTTAGTAGAGGTCCCAAGTTTGAACCCTATCTCCCAACTTTAACTTAAAAATAAACCCAAAAAATTATGTTAATTGCCATGAAGTTATCATATGAATAGTTGAAATTCAGAAAGGAAGAGAAATGGAAACTTACTGGAATTCCCAAACCCCAAGATTTGGCAGCAGCAATAACGGCTTTGGATAGACCATTGGCTCCTCGCCCATCCTCACCATAGCCACCAAGGAAGTATGCACTCAAAAACCATCCTATCAATCGACATTTCCACTTTAACCCAAGTTAAATAAAGAAATCATTAGTTTTTTTCTCAAATTACAGTGGAAAAAATCAGAAAAGAAAAAAGTACCAGCCATGAAAGGGTCAGCTGTACGCAGAGTATCCATTGCAAAAATAGGAAGTCCATGATTGTATCTTCCAATTGCAGAAAATAAAAGCAAAGCTAATACATCCACACCAGCAAGCAAAGCCACTCGACTGTTGCACAACATTTGAAACAATTAAACGAAGAAAACAAAGAAAATGGCAATAAAAAAATGTAAAACTTAAATTTAAACAAAAAAAAAATTACCCCCATTTGATAAGACGAGAAGAGGAGCTGGGTTTTTCAAACTGGATAACGCCTTCCAAAGGGACATCTTCTTGACCAACAAAAACGGTGTCGTCATTGTTGAAAGGAGGCGGCGGAGGGGAAGATTGTTTGGGAGCTGAGGCAGAGTCTAGGCCTCCCTCAGCCTTTGCAAGAGCGAGATGAAGCGGTTTCCGAGAATTCCTTGAGGAAATGAAGTTGGGTCTTCGATTGGTAGCGGAATTGGAATAGAGAGGCTGAATTGGAGCTCTGAATTCGAGTGAACATTTCCTAGTGGACAAAGCTCCGCTCGGAGAGCTTAGCAGAAGCATACTTTCGCTTCTTTCCTTTTATTGGTTTCTTCTTCTTCGGCTCTGGCCACCTCACAATTCACCTCTTCGCATTTTGCACCTCCCTATCCTAAAATTTTCCTTTTTCTGGTGAATATTTTTCAAAGGATTTGATTTTCTGAAGAGCGATTGCTGAGTGCGGTCCGCCTATCGGTTGGTCCCGCCATTCAGAATGCTATGATCCCAGTGAGTAAATACGATTCTTGGCCCAACACAATGGGCTTTCGTTGCTAAAAGTAGAATTAACACAGGCCGATTAATCGGAATGGACTGCTAGGCTTTTGGGCTGTTATTCTAAACTAAATTGAACAACAAGATCAAGTTAATTCCATATCTAATTTCATTACTTGTACATATATATTTCAAATAAAAATATATATTTAGTTGGGAAGAAAAGCGTTAAAAAACCAAAATATTAAGAAAATATTGATAATTAAAATTTTTAAAAAAAGAGATTAACTATGATTTTTTTGATATAAAATTTACTACATTTGAAGCATATGGTCCAATTGAAGTAACAAAGCAAAATTGGACCATGTCCCTTTTTTCGGTATAATAGAAGTCATGAGAAAAAAAATGTAATATTAAAATTCAAATATTAAATTTGTAAAATTCTCACATATTAAAAGTAGGAACACGAGCTAATATCCAACAATGTCCATTTGATGTTAAGCGTTATTATTATTATTATTATTATTATTATTATTATTATTATTATTATCCATTTTGATTTTAACTTTTTGTCCTTCATGTGTGACGCATCATTCTCTGTGCAAACTAGTGATCCAAATTCCTAACTAAATTAAATGTAAAAAATTATTAAAACTTTAATTTATGGGTTAGCACGTGCCGTGATGCCAAAATGCTTTTTGTCACTTGCGTGCTCCATTTTAAACATGCAACTTGCCAAATTCCTTTTTTAACATTTCCATTTATAAATATGTATTATAATAATGACTATGGGCCATGATTTTAATTTTTCCCGACAGTACTGTTTATGAATTTTTTATATTCATTTTGCAATTATAGAAACCTGTAGTTGTGGGATGGTAAGTCGGTAAAACATTTCTTTTAATATCTTTGATACTTTCATGTAAAATATAAAAATGTCCTTATTTTTTAATTGATAAATTTTATTATCTATTTAATTTACTTGAAAAACACATCATGAGTTTAAATACTTTCAAACTTATAATAAAAAAAATCTAATATTAATATCATTTGACTTAATATTACTGATTAAGAAAGAATAGACAAGAACACAAAGGCATGTCATGTGTTAATAATCATTTTTTACCAAATTCTAAAACCTTGCTTGCTAAGAAATAATCAAGAGATGGGGAGACAATGAACTTTGCTTTTGATTTCGTACAATTTTTTCTGCCACAATAATGATTATGAAATACCTAGAGAATAGTAAGTTTAACTGCATTTTCTTTTCTATAATTTTCTCGGTTGCTAAGATCAGATCAAGCTGCAGTAAGATGGAAGAGAATGAGGAAAAAAATGGAAAACAATGTTGCAAAGCTTGTGCAGAGAGGGATTCAATCCCGAGATTTCCCCACATGCATGCAGGGGTTTGCAGCAGCTGAATGCCTAAAAAAGCAATGAAATTTACTCTTTCTTATGCGTGCGAATATTCGATATTTAGCTTTTCTTTTCGCCATTTTTAATTCATTTGCATGTGACTTTTAGCTTTGAACAAGTCTTGAGAAAACCAACTGTTATTGCAAAATCTCTAGCTGATATCTTCGCGTAGAAATTTGTGGTAGTAAACCCCTAAACCCTAAGTATTAAGAATGGTTTTTTCTATCTTGAACTTTTCTCGTTATCGATAATTGGTGTTTTAATGGACGAAATTAGCATTACTTAATCATATTTAAATGTGTTTAACAAACTCGATTTTGGGTTTTCACCATCTTTTAAGCTGCCCTCATAAACCTTAGAATTGAAGTATTGAAAGATGATGATGTAAGAAGCATATCTCTAGGTGTTCTTGAGCTAAACCCTTTTCTAGGATTTACCAATCTTAATTGCATTTATTTAATCTTTATCATCTTCCTGTTGCCAAAAAATTAAAACATAAGATACTCGGTGCTCTTCCTCTATAAAAGAACTTTTTTTATTTATTTTTTTATTTCTCTTTTTTCTTGGGTCTTGGGGCTATTTCAATTGCTAATGGATGCCATGAGTGGAGCCCAAACTCCAACCAATTAAAAGTGTTATATATTATCTACGTATTTTATTGGTAGTATATTTTGAGTACATGCTCAAGGAAAAAGACTTAAATGAAGTACTCATTTACGTAAAATTAAGAAGTTTTTATAAAAAAATAATCAAATAAAAATTAAATTTGAAACTAAAATTTGATATATTGAAATATTTTGTTACATAAATCAATTTGTTGTCTTAATTTTTTTTTCTAAAAGTTTTTTGAATATGTAGATATATATCTGTTATCCTTTTTTTTCTTTTTAATACAAATATCAAACTCCAACGAAAAATCTTTTTTAATACAAAATCCAAAAAAAAGAGGTACAATATATCAAAAGAGTTAACACAAAATTAAAATATTTTATTTGCATTATTTACTTTGGTTTAAAACATTATCTGTCATATCTTTTATTCTCTTAATTTTATTTCTAAAATTATAAAATAGAACGCAATTTAAAAAGCATAAATTTCTATTATATTGTGCAGTGAGATAATTAATAACACTTAACAAAGAGAATAAGAGGGGATTGACAATTGCAACTATAGCTAGAGATTTCATTTAAGTTGGAATTTCTATGGCTAGACTAGCTATTTTTATGGTAGCCATTTTCAATCAAATGAACCACCTTTGACTGAAGAGAACAAAATGGTAGTTCCAATCTTTTATATTCCATAAATACATGGGCAGTGAGAGAAGGAAGAGAGAACAAATACCAATGAGATAACATAGGAACCCTTTTTACAAAAGAAAATTGTCGATAGAGAAGCCCAAGAAAAGCTTGGAGCTTAAGTGTCTTCGTTTTTCTAAAACAAAGAGAGTTAGACACCCAACCCAAGTTGATGCAGCTGGAAGGCAAGGCAGAGACTGCCATGGTTTGGTTTGGTCCCTTGAGGATTGTTTTGACCAACAAAAGGCAATAAAACATGCCTTCGGGATTACACACTGCTTTGGACTTCCAAACCCCCAAGAAAGAGAAATAAAACTTAAATTAAGGTCTTGTTTTTCATGCTTTTTCTTTGGTTTTGATGCCTCTAGGCGTTATTCTTCATTTTAAAAGCCCAACGAACCCATATCCCTACACAAGACATTTGCGATTGTGACCAACTGTTCTGTCAAACAAAAGAAAAAACCCTAGCATGAGTATTATATCATCAATAATATTAATATATATACATTTACATTAACCATGCAACCCTCCCTGTAGCCTGTACTTCCCAATGCAAGGTGTATTTTCTTTCTCTCTGGCTTCAGCCATGGAACTCGCAGAAAGTTTCGAACTCAAACTCAGGGAAAGAGAAAGACAGAGTGAGATAAACGTAATCATCATGTTCTCATCCAAACAATGTAATTTTTTTGCTGAGGGTGACCAAGTTGGTGTTCTTTTGAGTCAGCAAAACTCAGCATATATGAATATGTATTTATTCTTGTACTTTTATCTACTTGCTGACTAAAAACAAATTTAAAAGGATTAATGTTTTTTTCTTTGGAATAATAGGGTTAATGTTATAAATGCGCCTATTGAATTATAGTTAAATATATTATGCGATACTTTTAATTCAAAAAAATTTCAGTCTGGTATTTCATTTTTAATTCGTAAATTATTATGTTACTTCTCTTCAACTAATATCTTCCTTACATTTAATGATGTAGACAGTTGACTTATGATAATGAGAAGATGTGTGAATGTTTCGTTTACCTAAACACTTGCCTTATTACGTGTTATATTGAAATACAAAAATAAAAACATTAATTATTTTAATTTTTTTCTACTAATCTTTCATCCTCCTCTCCTTACGACCGGATCCGGTTGTTGTTCAATCAAACGAGGCCGAATCCACCATCGGCTTGGCTGATCCACCTCAAAGGAGGCTGACCCCAACAGGACAGGATACATAGATCCCTTAAAAATGAAACTTTGAAAAGGTGAAGAGGCTACAAATCTAGTCGCATGGGCATCATGACCTCAACTGGGGTCACCTATTATATGTTTCTTTCCCCCTCATTATTACATGTTTGGTTAGTCTTTCTAGAATAGACTTTACTTATTTTCTCTTTTCTCCCCTTTCCCTTTAATAACTAGCTACAACTTTTCCTTTCATTATCTTAACTACCTAGAGTATATTTAAGTATTTGTTCTCGGAAAAGATAAGGTGTAGTCAAAGATAGAGTTTAGCTTAAGTTCTTTGGTTAATCGTCGTTGGTCCAAATAAATCTAATAATCTGTATATATAATTTGTATCAATATGTTATAAAATATAAAAATTTTACATCAAAATTTAGGTAATATACATTAATTTTTTTTCGTATATTTTTAAAATATTTAATATTTGTTGAATGATACTAACTACTAAGTAATAAATTTGTCTCCATTATTATTTGTTCATTTGGGTCATTGGTCCCTCTTGTTGTAGAACCTAACCGCTATGGGATGTCAGAAGATCCAAATTTCCGAACCCCGTGGTGCGAGAGCTGGCGGGGGCGTGCAGCCAGGCAGTAGCTAGGTTGGCGGCGTCAGATTTCTCCTTTGCTTTTTAATGCAATTCGAGAATGGAGGCTGCGCGGCTGGAATTGAGCTGTGGGCGCATTTCAAACTCTAGCTGTCACCAATTAATCCTCTTAGTAGCCAATGATACATGTTTTTTTTTTTTTCGCAGTAGCCAATGATGCATGTTTATTGTAGGATAAAAAGGATTTTCATCATTTAGTGAAAATTAAATTTATCGAAATTATCCACATGTAAATATAAAGTTTAATATCTATAATTATAATTTAAAAAAATTACATCAATTAAATGATTAAATCTTAGATAATTAATTTCCTTTCTTAACAAATCAATAAGAACATTTTATCTTCGAACACTTTTCATGAGTTTTTTAATTTGTGAATAATTCATATAATAACTACAAGAATTAATTTAATTTGAAGATCGAAAAATTAAGAAAAAATGAAATTGTTTGGAAATGGTAGTAACTCTTTCAGATTTGAACAGTCCTACACTGAACACGTACTTTCAGTGATGAATGAGATGACTGTGGCAGAGCCCACGCAAACAAATAGCAAATGCTTACTCATATTCCATTATCAAAAAAGAAAGAAAAAAAAGTACTATTTGTCGAATTCATCTCAATAATATCTAATTTAATAGGATAAAATTGTTGTTGACTTTCGTGGCACAACATTATATTTTTATGACCATTATTATGCAGATGAATCGCAGAAAAATATTGATAAATATCATGTCAAGTGAAAGGAGTACGTTGGAGTATTATTAATTACTTGTACCGCATCCTTAGCATATATATATATATATAACGCATCCAATTATATTTATATAAAACAAATTATTTTATTTTATTTTTTTTATAATTTCACATATAATCAATAAATTTGCAAATCAATAATTAATTTAACAAATTATCTTTTTTATTATGTACTTAAATTTTTGAATCAATATGATATTCATATTATTTCAATTGATAATAATATTTTTTTAAGATATATTAACTATTAAAATTTTAATATCATTAAATAAATTGTTAGATATATTAGATTACTTAAAATTGCACATACATAATTTATATGAATAAAATATAAAATTCAACGATCGAATTAAAATATATACATTATATAAAAATTGAAATGTATAAAACTTAATTTATTTTACAATAATATAAATGAATTTCTCTTTATGCGTATACGTGTGTGTGCAAATATATATATATATATATAATAATAACTTGATGCTTTGCTAACCCATTTGTTGATATTTGTCAAATAATAAACCTTTCGAAACCCTTTTCAAAAAAAAAATCTAATTGTAAACTCTTGTTTTAATATCAATATTTTTTTTAACATGTAAAGTGAAATATGCATACTCTTAAAAATAAATATTAATAAATATAATTTTTATTTATTTTTTAGAATTTGCATATCTTTTAACTTTGATTATTAATGAAATGCATTGTGTACATAAAAAAAAAAAGATGTTTTTTAATGTACCTTATTCTCTCTTAACAGAAAATTGTTCTATGTTTTGTTTTTTGATGTATTAATAGTAATAAATTAAAGATTTATATATGATGCACTGACAGTGTATAGTTTCTGTACACTGTCAATGCATCAGAAGTTGACACCTCATCATTAAGTCCTTATACGCAAATATAAATAAATTTTTTTTATTTGCCCATAAGGGCCTATTGATGAGGTGTCAACCTCTGATGTATTGACAGTGTAGAAACTATACACTGCCAGTGCATCATATATAAACTCATAAATTAATGTACAAAAAGTATTAAAAAATTATCATATAATTAATTTTTTTAATATATATGAAAAATAGTAAAAAGATTTGAAAGATTAGGAGAAGATTAAAACAAAATTTTTAAAGGGGATCATTTGCAAGGAATGACAATATGAGAATTTGTATAACACATTATTTTATGAGTTTGTATATAATGCACTGACAGTGTATAGTTTTTATACACTGTCAATGCATCAGAGATTGACATCTCATCAATAGGCCCTTATGGGCAAATTAAAAAAATTTATTTATATTTGTATATAAGGGCCTATTGATGAGATGTCAACCTCTTATGTATTGACAGTGTATAGAAACTATACACTGTCAGTGCATCATATATAAATCTTTATTTTATATAAGAATTATTGAAGTAGAAAAATTCAAGTTGACAATTTAATGTGAAGTTATATATTGATTCATGTAAGTTATTTTTAGCATTAAGATAAAAATTTTAGGTATGATAATAATATTCAAAATTATATATTATTTTGTTAATTTATCAATTTCGTTAATTAAAATTGAAAAAACTCAATTTCCGACTTACTCAAATCATTGAGAGTTGAGATATATATCATTTACTAAGGGCTAGTTTGGGATCCCGGCCAACTCCGACCAGGTGCAGTTGGACAAAAACAAATAAATTAGCAAGAGAGTAAAATTACCTTTTACTTTTGCTTTATTTTTTTTTTTTAAAATTTATATCTTTAAGTATTATTTTTAATCTTACTATAACTATTATTATCACCTATTTAAACTAACCTTAACAAAAATAAATTCAAAACTCACAAGTAGACTTGGTCATGAATCGAGCCCATGACATATATTAATGAATAATTTATGTGCCCAAACTTGATTCGATCTGAAAATTCAGACGTGATTTTTTTATTCAAGTTCGTTTTTATTTTTATACTACAATTTAAGCCCGATTCAGTCAGCTGAAAAATAATTTTTTATTTATTTGTTTTTTATTATTTTATACACTTTAAAATTTAATTTAATTTGTCAAAATTCGTATATCAATTTTCATATTAAATATTTGAAATCATATTTATTAATAAATAATGTTTTATATGCATATAATTATATTATACTTATTAAATATATAAAAAATTTTAATTAATATTAAAAAAATATAAAAAAATAAAAAATATAAATTAAGGAGGGTCGGTCAGGTTTGAACTTTAAAAAATCAAGTTCGAACTGATTTTTAAACAGACTTAAAAATTTTATTTAAACTTAATTATTATATCAAATATTTTTATTCAAATTCTTTTATAATTAAATGAATAACTCGACTCTTGAATAAATTTACTCAAAAGTGAGTACAAAAACAAAAGCAGGGAGGTAGTGTAACAAAAAAATAAAGCAGGCAGGTGGTAAAATCTTTAGAAATGTTTTACCAAACAAAATAAAATAATTTGATTATACAGCTCAAGTCCAGAAGGCAGTGACGTACAAATAAAGAGCACAGCCCATAACTTTTTCTTCCCTGCCTCACTGCTAAAATATCAGCATTCGTGGGCCCCATTTCGCCCACAGAGAAGCCCCCCACCCTTCAATTTGGTACGAAAATTGTAATGCAAATTGCAAGTGGGGCAACCGGGAAATCATCCCATAAAAAAATATATATATTAATAATTGATGTACATATAATAAATTATAAATAGATATTGATTTAATTATCATATTTTATAATAAATCAATTTTAAAATATTTATTTTTTAATTTTTTATTTAAATAATAAATTAATAATATGATATATTATAATTTTATTAGTATTATACTAAAAAATAAATAAATAAGGGCTGTAAGGGGTGGGGCACAATGGAAGTGCTGTCGGCAAAGGGGAAGCGAACTTCCCTAAATGATTTTTCATAGATGGGATAGATTAAAATTTAAATACAATTTAAATCAAATTTAAATCAAATTATTTAAAAATTATTAAAAATTTTTGAGTTTTATTAATTTATTTAAATAATAAATCAAATTAGAATATTTTAATATCCAATTCAAGTAATTCAAATTTAATCTAATCTTTTAATAAATAATTATTATATTTTTATCAATTTATTAATTATTATTATAATATATAATTAAAAAATAACAAATCATATTTATTGAGTTGAAATCAAAGTTATCATACTAGCTTAAGGGGTTTGAGAATTTTTCGATTAAAACATCAAAAATTAAAATCAATTCAACCTGAATAGAGTTTTCCCGTCATAAAATTTTGAATTGAATTGATATCAAATTTGATAATAAGTTGTTTAAAAAAATTAAAGACTAATTTCGAAAAAAGAAAAAAATCGCAACGGCGATGTTCTGGGACCCACGTGGCATTATCTAGACCACAGCTCTGCTGACACGTCAACGTCACTGTACCGACCGAGCTAATCTCTTAGAGAAGAAATTAAATTAAAAAACTTAAAATAATGTGTGAGGAATCCAAGATGATATGATGAGAAACATTACTCTTTCAGTTCAGTCTTTACTTTGTCTTTTTTCTTTTTCTTTAACTTTATTTTTTTCTCTTCCCTCTTTTATTGGTTGCAATCGTCGATTTGTCTTCTCCGAGTTAATTTAAATCTCACGTCTTTTCTTTCTTCTCCCTCACGCGCCTGCCCCCTACCTCCCATCCTACTCCGATATCATTATTTCTAGTGCAACGTTTTAATTTAGGGTTTAGAATTTAATGGGTAGATTTTGTGATGTGATTTTCTTTTCTTCTCACCATTAATGCTTGTAATTAAAAAAAAAGAATTAGTATTAAATAAAGAAATAAAAAATCTTAACTGTTATTAAAGTTCTAGCAAAATTAGTATTAAATAATTAAAATAAATAAAAATATTTGTAATTTAAAAAAATATATAGTTTGCATCGTTATCTATGTAAAAGAAAGAGTGATTATTATTCAGGAAAAAGGAGAATAATTATTATAATAATTAATTAAAGTATTATTCACACGGATTAATCCAACAGATAAAAAATAAGTCACTTTTTCTCAATCAGGAATTATTTTTATGAAAATGTATTGAAAATAAAATTTGGAATGATCAAAGCGAGATGATAAAAATACGTTTTTTAAATTATTTAAAATTAAATTAAATTTTTAGATATTTTTAATAAAAAATTGACATATCATGGCCATGGAGTACGTAGTCATGCAATAATTAATCACAACTTTTTTTTCAGTAGTAATAATGAGGATTTTGTGTTTCATTTTTATATACAAGAAAAAGCAAAGAGCGCAAATGGAAAAAAAATCATTGCTGGAACTAACTTAGTCAACTAAAAAGTCATGCTCACTTAAAAAGAAAGGTTTTTTTAAAGTTTGTATATAATATATTGACAGTATATAATTTTTATACATTTAATGCATCAGAGATTGACACATCATCAATAAATTTATGGACAAATTAAAAAAATTTATTTAAATTTGCATATAAAGTCTATTGATAAGGTGTCAACTTTGGTGCATTGATAGTCAGTGCATCATATGTAAATTTTTTTTAATGCACAAACTAGAATTGTCTACAATCATTTGTAAGAGAAAGATTTTTTTTTTATTTATAATGGACAGAAGGATGAGATATGTTTCGGAAAGAATTTTTTATGTTATAATTGTTTTAATTTTTTTAATTATTTGTCCAAAAGATTGTTAGCTAGCTTAAAATGAAGCATTTTGATTCAACTATGTGTAATTGTAAATTATTCAACTGAGATTTCTAACTGTTTATATGAAGGACAGTAATGTTAAACTTAGGTTATACTGTAAAAATATGTTTATCACCAATAAATTTTATCTATAAAAAACTTGTTAGAAAAATGGAAGACAAGGAAAAAAAACAACTTTTGGACCTTTCAATGTTTGATGCATGGCCTAAGTGTGAAAACCCAACCAGAATTTACCAAAGTTGTGGGGAAATTCTATTTTTATAAAAGAAAAAGTTGAAACTTGAGAACAACTAAATATTATTATGGTTAAAATTTAAATTCTAAATTTATTAAATTTTTTAAAATAATTGTACGAACTATTTAAATTAAATTTATAAAAATTTTTCTAATAAATCAGAAAACATCAAAACAGCACATTAGTATAGCTGTGTAAAAGAAGACAATTATTGTTCCTGTCTGCTGCTACAACTTGTCTTCCTAGTTTCAATCCTTGACAAAAGGATGCTTCAAAAGCAAGCATGCATGCATGCCCCTGCAAACCCATTACTTTTTTTCAACCTTTTTTTTTATTATTACATCTCCCTCTCCTAAATTCTTTCTTTTTCTTTCTTTCATCTTTCCTTTATAATATTCTCTTTACCATTCCTTCTTTCAGTTTTTTCTTTCTTTTTACTTTTTCATTTCAATCGTTAATGCTTTGTTCATCCTCGTAATTTTGTTTTATATTTAAAAAGATCGATTCTAATTAAATCTTGTTGTTCCCTGAAAAAATAATTGTGTATCAATCATTAAATATTTTAATTTAATAAAAAATTTCGTAATTTTTTTCTTATTTGGTCATTATTAAAGCTTGTTGTGAGAATTTTTATATATATATATATCCACATTTTTACACTTTTTACCTCATTTTTCCTCATTGAATCAGTATTTATCGTTTAAAAAATAGGATATGAATAGTAAAAATAGGGGAATATTTAGAATTTTTTGCTTGTTGCACGTAGACCTATTTAGGCGGGAAAGCAGTGAAGAATCTCGCAGGCGATTCACCAATCAATCTCAGCTTTGTTTTCCTCGTGCCATGAATTTTTTTTTCCACCTGAGGTAGTTTTCTGCAATCTTTAATAACATGGCACCATTTTGATACGATGTTTCAACTGCTAACATGCATGGAATTTTTGTCATAGAAGTGTGAAATTTTGAAAGTATCATTGAAGTTTTATCATGAGCGAATTTGAATTTAATTTAATTATTTTAGTTTTGTTAATTTTAATTAATTATTAATTTATTTAATTTAAATAAAGTAATTTTTATAATTGGTTGTTTAAAAAATATAATATACTGATCGTAATTATAACTTCAAATGAAAATGTATTACTAAAAAAAATATAAATTTTAATTATCAGACAAAGTATATACGTGAATATTGATTTTAAGAATATTAAAGTATTTTGAATTTTTCAAACATATAACTTCATTATTTTAATTAGACTTATAATTAGAAATTTATCTATATATACTATAACCTTTTGTAATCTTTCTTTCGTGGTAATGAAAAATTTGTAAAGGTTGCAAGCAGACGTAACTCTCACGTCAAGAGTGAATCACTATAAATTTCTTATATAAAAAGAATAAGAGGTTGGAACAATTAATTTCGACCTAGCAAAGAATTTCGGCTTGCTCACTTGAGGTATTAATAACTGAAGAATTTTCAAATTTCAAAAATTTAATCCCAATTCTAGTCATCTTTCAATGAACTAAAACTCCAAAAGTCAACTGCTTGATTGATTTTTTTTTTTAATGTTTTAAGATCAAACCAAAAGCAATAATGCATGTACTTGGGGAAGTGAATCAAAAAACAACTACAATGGTGGCAAACAATAACGCAAAAACGCGTAAAAGAAAAAGAAATCAATAATTCAAGTCCAGAACAACTCATTTGTCTCGATCGATTTACATATAAGAACTGATTTAACGGCTAAGAAGCTGCCTGCCATGTCTATCGTTGGTGAAGCACAAAGATATAGTTATGGTTTTGCAGTTTGCCCCACTGGTTTTAAAGTTCTTTGCTTGTTGTTTGGAAACAAGACATTAATGTGATCCTTTACTTGGGTATTGGCTTTTCAAAAAGGTTGTAATTGAAACTTGTTTTTTGGTACGAATCTTTTAATTTTTGCCATTCGGATGTGTTATATATCACATCAATGATCAATGCAACGCTAGCTGTTAGGCTTCGTCAATTAATAAAAAATAAAGGGTGTTTCCATTCGATCTTCAACAGCTAGCAGCTGATCATCGTGGGTCCTTTAAGCATTGGATGCAAGCCTGAAACTACTTACATTGCTGGGTAGAACTTGGAAGCCATCGTCACAAGATGAAAATGTTAAGATTCTAAGTCAGAATACCCAAAGTTCTAATGAAAACGAGCTTGAACAGTGTTGACACATAATTTTGTCCCTTTTTGTTATTATTTCTATTATTATTATTTGTTTATATTTATATTTATATTTATTTTTTATTATTTGATTATTATTATTATTATTATTATTATTATTATTATTTTCTTTGTTTTTTTTTTGTCCAATCAATCCGAAGATTCACTTTCCCCAAAATCCGCCGGCCACCATAGTCTCCAGCCACCCTCAACCCACCGCCACCACCAGCTACTCTACCCTATCCCATCATAGCAAACCCTATACCAGTCCCTCTAAAAAACCCCCATTCAACCAGCAACGGGGAGGGGGGGAAAGCTTCAACCTTTGCGGACCAAACCCAAAAATCCTCACAGACCTGACCCCACGCTCACACAGATCACCCTCACCGCCATCATCACCTTCACCGGAATCATCACCGAAACAACCCTCTGCCTTAGCCACTCACCGAACCACCAAGACACAACCATCATCACAACTGAACCCATCGACCAAGAGTCCCAGATCTGAGAACCCCGAAACCCAGATCTAAAACACAACCACCTGCAAAAGAAAACAACCACAAAAAACACAAAAACAACAACAGAAAATCAAACCCAACATGTCTGAAACCAGATCTGAAGAGAAAAAATCAAAATAAAAAACAGAGAGGTCGAAGGTTTCGACCTCAGATCCGTGGGGTTAGTTCCATTTTTTGGGAAAACGAAGGTCAGAAACGGAAAGAGGGAGTGGAGAGCTTTTGAAAAAGGGTTTCCTTTTTGGTTTTCGACCACCGGAGGCGGCGGTCGGCGGTGGCACAGGCGGCGGCCGGGAATCGCCCCGGCCGAGAGCCTTCAAAGGCTCTGAAAGTTTTTTTGAAGGAAAAAAAGGAAATGAATTGAAAAAAAAATAGCTTTATATAGAAAAAAAAAAGAGGGAAGGACCCGCGCGCAACCCGGATCCAACCCGGGTTCCGCGCGCCCGGCCCGCAGGAGGAAGAAGATCCGCTCGCCGATCCAACATCCGACCCGGCTCGTTGGGCGACCCGACCCACGGCTGGCCCAGCAAATTGGGCCCACTCCAAGTTACTGTTGGGCTGTTTTGGCAGATTTCTCCTTGGGCCCAAGCCCAAATCCATTTTGGTAAGTTTTCTTATTTTATTTATTTAGTATTTATTTGTTTTGTTAATATATATATATATATATATAAAATAAATACATATATATAAATAAAATTAATTAAAAAATTTTTATTATTATGTGTGCTTTTAATGTATTTTCATGGTAAACAAAAATAAAAATAATAGAAATAAATGTTTTTATCTAAATAAAGAAAAATAAATAATAAAATTAAATTTAATTAAGTCGTCGGATGATGGGATGTCATGAGACTCACAAGTAGTGATTTCTTGACTGATCCCTAGCTGAGAAGAGTCGTACTAAATGTTACCAGAGTATTGGGATATTAGTATGATTTTTCAATAATTTAAATTTTTCTTAAAAAATGAAAATAAATAATTTTTTTAAGAAAGAAAAAGGAAATTAATTATAAAATTTAAATTTAAATAAACAATTGTCCGATGATGGGATGTCATGAAACTCACAAGTAGTGATTTCTTAACTGATCCCTAGGTGAGAGAAGTTCACTAAGTGTTACCAGAGTATTGAGATACTTAGTGCAATTTTTCAATAATAAGAACTTTTATTTAAAATAAATAAAGAAATATTTATATAAAAAATCAAAAAATTCATTTGCATCATTTATTATCTGTTTGCATCATATGCATTCATAATAATTTTTGAAACGAGTGTGAATCTTCTGATGATGAGATTTTATAGAACTCACAAGTAGTGATTCTTAAGAAATCTCTAGGTGAGGAAATTATCCGAAATGCTACCAGAGTATTGGGGTACTTCGGGATAATTTTCAATACAAAAGATTTTCATTTATTTCAAATAAAAAAATAAAATTTAAATGTTTCAAAATTAGTACAAATAAGAAATGATTTCAAAATTAAAAGAATAAAATTGATTGCAATAAAATAGGAATTATTTTTAAATATTAATTTAAGATCATTTTATTAAAATTAAAGGATAACACATGATTATTATGGTACCGTTTTTTTAACGGGCGTCGTGGGGGTGCTAATCCTTCCCCACGCGTAACCGTACCCCCGAACGCTCCTCTTGCAGCAGAGGCGATGAAACTTTAAATTCTTTTTTTCTGAAATGTGCTCCTCTTGCAGCAGAGGCGATAAAACTTTAAATTCTTTTTCTAAAAGGTGCTCCTCTTGCAGCAGAGGCGATGAAACTTTAAATTCTTTTTTTTTGAAATGTGCTCCTCTTGTAGCAGAGGCGATGAAACTTTAAATTCTTTTTTTCTGAAATGTGCTCCTCTTGCAGCAGAGGCGATGAAACTTTAAATTTTTTTTCTAAAAGGTGCTCCTCTTGCAGCAGAGGCGATGAAACTTTAAATTCTTTTTTTTTCTGTTCTTGTATCTTTCTCCTATTTCTTTTCTTTCTTTATTTTCCTTCTCTTTCTTCTTTTCTTCCTTTCTTTTCATTTTTTCATCATTTTCATTTTTTTTTATCCAAAATCTCTTATATTCACATTTTTCAATGTTTGGCTGATGCCATGATCACTGATGCGAATGCAAATGTAATATCAACAATGCCAATGCACATTTCTTTATCAATGATGATTTTTTGAACGTTTTTTTTTTCTTTGATTTTTTTTGTTTTGTTTTGGTGCTTGAATCTTATAATGTGGATGAAATGCAAATGCATGTATTGACAAAGTCATGCAATTCCTATTGTGGTAATCAAATTCTCAGGACTGTCTTTTTTGTGTCTTTTGATCCTTTTACTCGTGCTTCATAGAATAGTTGTCACCGACTTCGAATCGGAGCTGGTTCACAACATGTACTTGTCACAATTTTCAATCTCCTTTGTTTCATTCCTTTATTTCTCTTTTCCTTTTTCTTCCTTTCTTCTTTTTCTTTCTTCTCCTTTTTGTTTTTCTTTAGTAATGTTAGCAAGTAGATCCTTATTTTAATCATCATCTTCATTTCATTTTGTTAACAAGAGCAATGCATTCTTGCATTTTATCGGTTGGTTATGAAATGACCAAAAGAACAACCAAATTTAGAAGAAAAGCATTTGTTACTGAGCTGACAAAAGACAACGACAATAAGAGTACAATTGGGTAGCGAATGCCACAAGGGTCAAGTGGTGAATTTCAAAATAAATAATGAATGTCTAGATAACCCTTCACGAACCAGACCGGTGCTTTCTTTGGAAAAAACTAATCTGTTGATGCCCCCTGTCACGCTGAGTTCATCCGACTGATGCCATGCTCCATATGATTTCGATCCAGGTGTTGATCTTTTCTGCATCCAAGCCGCCTTTTCAGGTTTTCAACTTAGATGTTTCCCTTTAATTCAACTGCCCTTTTTAGGTTTTCAGTTTGAATTCTCCTTTCATTTTCTTTTTCTTTTTTTGTTTCTTTTTTCTTCTTCTTTTTTCGTTTTTTTTTCAAGCATAGTATTTCTTCACAGCATCGGAATTTATCGGATTAGGCAGATCATTCCCATCCATCTCTGTCAAGATCAACGCTCCACATGAGAACGCTCTTTTCACCACATATGGTCCTTCCCAATTTGGTGTCCATTTGCCCCGATTATCGTGGTGATTTGGGAGGATCTTTTTCAACACCAATTCCCCTTCACGGAAATGCCTGGGTCGAACCTTTTTATCATGGGCTCGCATCATTCTCTTCTGGTACATCTGACCATGACATAGTGCCGTGAGCCTTTTCTCTTCTATAAGATTCAATTGTTCAAAGCGACTTCGAACCCATTCAGCCTCGTCCAAGTCTAATTCCATTAAGACTCTTAGGGAGGGGATCTCTACCTCAACAGGCAGCACCGCTTCCATACCGTAAACCAAAGAAAAAGGAGTTGCCCCAGTAGAAGTGCGCACTGACGTTCTATAAGCATGCAAAGCGAATGGTAGCTTCTCGTGCCAGTCTTTGTATGTGCTGGTCATTTTCCCTACAATCCTCTTAATATTTTTGTTGGCAGCCTCAACGGCTCCATTCATCTTCGGGCGATATGGGGTTGAGTTGTGATGCTTGATTTTGAACTGTGCACATACTTCCTTCATCATGTCATTGTTCAAGTTGAGGGCATTGTCTGATATGATCCTTTCTGGGAGCCCGTACCGACATATTATCTCATTCTTCAGAAACTTACAAACAGTAGACTTGGTCACATTCGCATAAGAGGCAGCTTCAACCCATTTTGTAAAGTAGTCTATCATCATGAAAATGAATCTGTGCCCATTTGATGCCTTGGGAGAGATAGGTCCAATCACATCCATTCCCCACATAGAAAAAGGCCACGGTGGTGCCATGACGTTCAGTGATGTTGGGAACTTGGATCTTGTCAGCATAGATTTGACACTTGTGGCATCTTCTAGCATAATCTATGCAATCTCTTTCTAGTGTAGTCTAATAGTAGCCTGCCCTCATAATTTGTCTAGCCATGAAATGACCATTTACATGTGCCCCACAAGTTCCGTCATGTACCTCTTCAAGAATCATTTTCGCTTCAGACGCGTTTACACATCTCAACAACATCTGATCCCAACCTCTTTTATACAAAACATCTCCATCAACAAGGAATCCCATTGCTAATCTTCTGAGGATCTTTTTGTCGTTCTCCGATGCATGCGCTGGGTATTGTTGATTCTTAAGGTATTGCATGATGTCATAATACCAAGGTTGTCCATCCGCTTCTTCTTCAAAACTAGAACAGTGGACTGGAGAATCTCTCATGCGCAGTTTGATTGGTGAAACATTTGCTTCCGTCTCCATTTTAAACATTGCAGCTAGTGTTGCCAAGGCATCGGTAACTTGATTTTCTTCTCGAGATAAATGCTGGAAGACGATATCGTCAAATTGTCGTACAAGGTCAGCTATGTACTTCTGGTACTGAACTAGCTTCTGATCCCTTGTTTCCCATTCACCTCGTAACTGATAAATAACCAGTGCTGAATCTCCGTAAACTTCCAAGTTCTTGATTCCCCTCTCGATTGCAGCTTCTAAACCCATTGCACAAGCTTCGTATTCAGCCATGTTGTTGTTACAGTTAAAATTTAATCTGGCTGTGGACGGGTAATATTTTCCATTTGGAGATATTAAAACTGCTCCTATCCCATGCCCTAAGGCGTTGGACGCGCCGTTAAAGAACATTCTCCACTGTCTGCTATCGGGCTCTTCTTTCTCCACTTGAAAGACAGACATTATATCTTCATCTGAAAAATCTAGCTTGATAGGCTCATACTCGTAAGTAGCACGATCCGCCAGGAAGTCGGCTATTGCCCCACCTTTGATTGCCTTTTGAGACACGTACACGATGTCATATTCAGAAAGCATAACTTGCCATCTAGCTAGTCTGCCTGATAATGATGGTTTCTCAAAGATGTACTTGAGGGGATCCAACCTAGCTATCAACCAAGTCGAATGATACGTCCGATGATGGGATGTCATGAGACTCACAAGTAGTGATTTCTTGACTGATCCCTAGGTGAGAAGAGTCGTACTAAATGTTACCAGAGTATTGGGATATTTAGTATGATTTTTCAATAATTTAAATTTTTCTTAAAAAAATGAAAATAAATAATTTTTTTAAGAAAGAAAAAGGAAATTAATTATAAAATTTAAATTTAAATAAACAATTGTCCGATGATGGGATGTCATGAAACTCACAAGTAGTGATTTCTTAACTGATCCCTAGGTGAGAGAAGTTCACTAAGTGTTACCAGAGTATTGGGATACTTAGTGCAATTTTTCAATAATAAGAACTTTTATTTAAAACAAATAAAGAAATATTTATATAAAAAATCAAAAAATTCATTTGCATCATTTATTATCTGTTTGCATCATATGCATTCATAATAATTTTTGAAACGAGTGTGAATCTTATGATGATGAGATTCTATAGAACTCACAAGTAGTGATTCTTAAGAAATCTCTAGGTGATGAAATTATCCGAAATGCTACCAGAGTATTGGGGTACTTCGGGATAATTTTCAATACAAAAGATTTTCATTTATTTCAAATAAAAAAATAAAATTTAAATGTTTCAAAATTAGTACAAATAAGAAATGATTTCAAAATTAAAAGAATAAAATTGATTACAATAAAATAGGAATTATTTTTAAATATTAATTTAAGATCATTTTATTAAAATTAAAGGATAACACATGATTATTATGGTACCGTTTTTTTAACGGGCGTCGTGGGGGTGCTAATCCTTCCCCACGCGTAACCGTACCCCCGAACCCAATTTTTGTTTCGCAGACCAAAAGATTATCTTTTTTAATAAAACTTAATTAATTTTAAGATTTTGTTGAGAAGATAAACGTTTTCAGGTGGCCAATCACACCTAGTCAAAAAAGATTGGTGGCGACTCTCATTTTTGTTTTTTAAACGCTTTTTCGAAATCGTCGAGCGCGAAGCCGTTACGACAAACAGCAATAGCAACTTGCTTAAAGTCTTCCTCTGGCTTCCTATGTTGTCCACTGTGCTTTCTTAAGAGAAGCAGTCCATGCAAACCTGAGTAATGTAGTCTGTGATGACTTGCTATTCAGCTTTGAAACTGCGCAATCCAAAACGTCAAACCTGTTTGTGTATAGCCTATTGATCGCAGAAGCTTGAATAGGTCTTTGCCAGAATTGCATACAGAAACTGCAGTAAGAGAATTGATGGTCTCGATTTTCCTCCTCTTTATTACATTGAAAACGAGTTGTAGATGGTAATGCAATACCCGAGGATTTCAACCTCGATAAGGTACTCAATTTCCAGCGAAGATATTATTGAAAACTCTGGCACATGTAAGTAAATCCAGTAATTTTAGACACGATACGGTGACTTATAATAAGAAAACGACATGAATAATAGACACGAATATAACATGAGTTAAAATTTGATAAAAATTATATATGAATATAAAAAAAACTAAAAAGAAAATTGTATTTAATATGTCGACACAAATTTTAATAAAATTTTTGCATTTTACACGGAAGGAATTATACGAATTACCAAATCTACATGCAAGGACTAGTGGCATAGCCACGTACAAAATGTGGGGTCAATTGACCCAACTGAATTTTAATCAAATTATATTTATACATGTAAAAAATAATAAAATTTTTATTTTTTATATTGAAGCCAATAAATTTCATAAAAATATAAAGTAAATGATCAAAAATAAAATTTTTATTTATTTTTATAATGATAATATTAATATTTAGGTTGCAAAGAAAATTATAAAAAAATTTTATATTTTGGTAAAAATATAAAGGTTAGTTTTTGATACATTGACAATGAAAATTTTTAATTTCACAATCATTGTTAAAAAACTGTCATGCATCCTACATTATTTTCTAATTAGTTTTTTTTTATTAATTCCTTAAGGGATATGTATCATCTTATTAATTACGTTTATGAAGTTTAAAAACTCTATTAATAATATATTTGGTAATTTCTCTAAATATAATCATATGTTAATAAGTATTAAAAAATAAAATGTGATGTATATAATTTCTCATAAAGATATATTTATGTATAAATGTTCTATATAAAAGTAAAATCATACATTTTATTATATATAAATATAATGTTAATTTTTATTTCTTTTTTATTCAAAAAAAAATTCTATATGTCTAAGGATATCTTTTGCAAATTAAAATATAAATAATAAAATCACTAATCAAGCAATTTTCAACTTAATTTATATATTTAAAAATGATTACTTCATATAATAATTGGATAATTATTATATACACTGTCAGTGAAATTTTTTTGACTTCACAAGTGAAGCTAGGATGATGACACATGTATTATTTTATTTTTAATATTTTTAAAAGATATGTATCTCGTCCTAACTCTATATGCGGAATCAAAAAACTATTTTTAATACAATATAAAAATATTTATATAATATGGATTAGCACACATATATGACTTCATTGAATTTTATTTCTGGCTACGCCCCTGGCAAGGACCACACTGTTTTGTGCCATGTTAGCTTGGATTGTCTGTGACTTATAGTTCCAAGTGTGAGCAGTGTTGAACATGCCAGGTTTTGAAGGAACCCATCAACTTGTTCCACCATTTCTACGAGCAAGAATCAGTCTATTTGCAAAACAATAATCCTTGGCTTCAAAGTTCTCCTCCAACACCAGCTGCAGAGTGCAAGAACTTTGCTTGCCAGAAGGTAGTATGCTTGGCCGGAGTTAATTGACCTTGTGAACATGTTTTTTGTGTGTTTTTTTCGGTAGTGAAATTGTTTACCCGACAGCCAAAATGAAGGAATTTGATGAATCATTCAACAGGGCACCCTTTAATTCATATAAAAAAGTTTTTGGTTATGGAAATTTTTGTGATTGAATGTTTGTAGGCATCAAATCTTCGGACATCATAATTTTGAAGATATTATTATTATTGCAATGAAATATATTTATTGTTTGCATCTAACTCTATTTATGATTATGAGTTCCAACTGGTCTGTCTCTTCTCTTTGCCTATAAAGTAAACTATGAATAAGATTAAATGAAACAATAAACAAAAATGAACACCTAATCTTAGAAGCAAAAATAAATGTTTTGGTGCAACAGATCAATGTAGTTTAATATTATCCTATTTAGAGTTGTTATTTCAATATAGAAGTTAGCTACATGAATCAATATATAATGAAATTCGTCTATTTTATTAAATTAGACACATGTTTTAAATGGTTGTCTTAACTTACTACCAGTTCTTTTTTTAGCCGAACTTGAAGTTGATTGTATTGTTATATAACATGCAAACATAAATGTTTTGATGCAATTGATTAAGGTTGTTGATGTGCGAATATTGTGGGGACTATACTTGCAATAAAATATTTTTTGCAGAGAGAAGAGATATTTTCCATAAAAACGATGATTTTTTTTAAAATAAAATATCAGTTAAATCTTTTATGGGGTTATATATAATGCACTGATAGTGTATAGTCTTTATACACTGTCAATGTATTAGAGTATGACATTTCATCAATATACAAACTAAAAATATGCTAAATCCTTATAATTAAATATAAATAAATATTTTTCAATTTGCTAATAAAAGCTTATTCATGATGTGTCAATTTCTTATGCATTGACAGTGTATAGAAACTATACACTGTTAGTGCATCATATATAAATCTATATTTTATTATTAAATTTAATTTTTTTTCCTAGACAAAATGATTGACTCTGCAATTAAGCAAAGAGTTTATATATGGTGTACTGACAGTGTATAGCTTTTATCACTATCAATCAACCGTAAGATGACACTTCATTAATGAGTAAAGTCTAAAAGTGTATAAGGCTATAAACCTTTAAAAATAAATTTAAAAACTTCATTAATATTTATTTTTAAAGAACTCTATCTGATATATCATCTAATAATTTATTGATAGTGTATAAAAATTATATACTATCAATGCATTATATATAAACTCTTAATCAAAAACATAACTCAAAGCTATTACTAAACTGCAACCTTGTTTGCTTAAAGTCTTTAATAAATTTTATCCAACATGATTGACTCAAAGTGTACTGCAGTCAATAATTAGAACACAATAAACGAGAATTTCTATAGTAAGGTCACAAATTTTGATCTTATTATAAGGTCATCGTAAAAAATGTATGATTAAACGTAAATTTAAAGTTATTAAGCATAAAAAGTGTTAGACGCATCGTAAAAATGTGATTATCAATATAAATATTAATGTTAATAGATTTAAACACATGAAAATTTTGCTATAATGTATGTTTATATTAATTATCATATGTTTACATACTTCTAACATATTTTACACCTAACAACTTTAGATTTATGCTAAATCATGTGTTGTTTACATTAATTTTAAGTTAATTATTAAGTATTTACAATTTGTCTAATATTTTTTATGCTTAATAACTTTAAATTTACGTTTAATCACATATTTTTTATGTTAATTTTACAATAAAATCAAAATTTATGATCTTATTATAAAATTTTCAAGCAACAAACTTTAAAGTCCTCCTTAAAAAAAATCACAAGGAGGCTGTCTTAATTACCCTTATTTATTGCATTTACCTAAGAGCGCAGGTTATTTATTGCAAGCTAACATTACCTCTTGCCTCTTGGTTGAAAACAGACTTTTTCATTTTCTTTCTTTTTCCTCTAACTTCAACAAATTGGGTAAGTAAATGCCCGTGGAGGACAGCATCAGCTGGTTGGAACATGAACCTTTGATACAATTTAATAATCTTTAAACCAATATCTATAAATACTCCTTAGCCAAACCCTTGGGGACATGTTCAGTTGTGTTTGAATTCAACCCTGTCTTAAATTTTCATGGAAGAGATTGTTGTTGGAATTTTGTAGGAATTTAAGAGGGATGCGCAGAGAGTCTGAACCGGGAAAGAACGGAGAGAAGCTGAGAATGGTTAAGTTATATATAATCATTTTAAATACGATATAATCGCATATTACGAAAATAATATGAAAAGAATTATTAGAAAATACAAAATAAAATTTAATAAAAATTATAAAAAATTTATATTTAACGCGATAATAAAATTTTTATGTTTTTAACTAGATATATCACAGTCGCAGGAAGTTTGGTCTTACGTTTAAGAAGAGTAGGGACAGAAGAGGGCAGAATTTTTTTGTGGCGACTGTCACGTGGCAATGCATTCTTGTTCATGACTGCATGCAGCCCACCAGTGCTCGGCCTTTTAGCCTTAAGATGAGAGAGAATAGATAAAGAAAAACCAGTGGAAGGAAAGCGCTAGCGGACTTTGCAAGGCAAGCAGCAACTAAACAAACCTAAGGGAGACAAGAAATGCTTTCCCTTTCTTCTTTTTACAGTTTCAATACCCTTCTAGTTCAACGACCTGAATAGTGAATTGCACATGAAAGAAGTACCGAGTACTAAGGACAACTCAAACTCGAAAAGAAGTCTCAACAGATGAACTGAGTGAAGTGAGAAAGCGTCAAAGTTTGCACATGGTGGATTGGGAAATGACAGATGAACCCTTCTTGTATCGGTGAAAGACCTTTGATTGTCTCTAAGTAAAAAATCTAACTTTTCAAGGAGATTTCTGTAATTAAACTAGAACTCCCAACATGGGACATTTATCGTAAAGCTATATTGCGTTAAAGAGATCTATGATCAATCAAAACTTAAATATTAAGGGTTGAAAAAAATTATCTTTGCTTAAACAGTGGGATGTCCTAATCCTACAGCTGAAGTTTTCATGTGAGTATCAAAGAAAAAGGCATATTTTTTTGTTTGCATGTCTGATATATAAATATATATATTTTTAGGGAGAGAGAACTGGTATTTAGGACTAGCTTGTCCAGTCAGTTTTCTCTTGTCTCTGGCTCTCTGCTACTCTCTCTCTCCCCAATTATTTAATCTTTTTTTCTCTCTAACATCAAATCTTAAAAAGAAACTAGCTTGGTTTGAGTCGGTTCAAACAATAACACCTAGTAACCAAACACTTAAAATGAACCTGTTTACACCCTCTCAAGCTCCTGTCTTTAGTACTAGTAGTAACTTCATTTCTTGAATCTAGAGTTTTTGTAGGTTGGGGTGTGTTTTTCTATATGGATTTTGGGGTGGTGAGTTTGGATGGGTTCGTGGGTTCAGAGACTACTACTGCTGGTTTTACTTCTCTTGCTTCTGATGCTGAGACAAAGCAGAAGTGGTACGGATCTGGTTTCCTCAAGCAAGAGAGATCTGGCAACGAAGAAGATGACTGGAGGAGTCCAAAACTGGCCAAAATTGATGATTTTTCTGCCTCCAAGGCAATGCTGCTCCAGCAGAGAAATACTTTATTGAGATCTAATGCCTCTATCTTCTCTGACGGACAACAACAGCAGCAAATGCTGAGCTTCTCTGCTCCCAAATCAGAAGCTCTTTCAGTGGATAGGAGCTCCCAAAATGTCACATTCCCTTACTTTCACCTCTCATTACCAGCTTATACTAGAAACACAGGTATATCAAATCAGAGCAGTGTTAAGGTTCTAACATCATTTGAGGAAATGAAAGGAGTAAAATGGCTGTGGCATGTTGGTTAATGCATGCTTGTGAGTTGTAGCAGAGATTAGACATGTTTTGTTGTTGGTTCTCTGATTTGATTCAATGATTCTGGTGAAGGGTCTTTTCATGGAAATCTAAGAGTGAGTCTTTGTTTTAAGTCTTGTCAATAAAAACCTATCCTCCTGATTTGGGAGAGAAATATGTTTGGTAAATGGTAACAAATCAAACAGTGACATGAGGAACGCAAGAAAAGAAGAAAATATATGCATGAAGGAAAGAATAGTAGTGAAAGTGAAAGAATCAAAAGGCCTAACCTTTGATTGTTTTTGGGTTATCCTTATGTCTCTTTTTTTGTTATCTTTACCTTTTTCCAATCTTTCTTTTGTATTCTGTTTTCTTGTTGCATCAAAGACAACAAATCCATGGCTCTTGTAGCCTCCTCAAATGTTGCAGACAAGTTATGATTTCTGGATTACCTGCCAGACTTCTTTCTATACCTTTTTTCCCTTTTACTCTAGAGAAAAAATTGCAAACCTTTTTATTTCCACTATGCTGCTTTGAAAGCCTTGAAATTTTGGGCTTTATATGTTTGTTTTTTTTTCTTGATTTATGTTTCAGGCTTCAACACCGGAGGATTTAATGGTGCAAACATGCATGGGGTGCTAGCAGGAGCTGGAGGACCATTCACTCCATCTCAGTGGATGGAGCTAGAACACCAGGCTTTGATCTACAAATACATAACTGCAAATGTGCCTATTCCATCAAATCTTCTCATTCCTATAAGAAAAGCCCTGGATTCTGCTGATTTCTCTAGCTTTTCTGGTGGATTCCTCAGACCCAATACATGTAAGTTCAGTCTCTTCCTAGAGAAGCAAGAAAAGCAAACTTTTCCTCTTTTAAAACGTCCATATAATTTCCATGGGGGATGCAAAAGTTGCAGCAAAAACTTTTCTCTCTCAGAAAGATTTGGGAATGGGAAAGGGGGCTCCAATTAGTGCTGCACTTTACTTTCTATTCTTCTGCTGGGTACTGGTGCTGAGATAATGCTCTAATTCTTATCTTATTGGCCAAGAAGTACTTTCTCGGCTTTCTTTTATATCTATTTTTTCCAATCTGAATGCAAAAAACACTGTTGAGTTGAGTGAACTGAAAACAATGCACTAGATGTTCAGGATAAGCCAAACTCTGAGTTCATAAACACATTATTAAAGGAGACATACATACTTTTTTTTTGGTTATAACATACATACTTTTTAGATACATGTTAGACACCAATTGAACTCAAAAACTCATGTGAACCCTAGTACTCTTCCTGTTCACTTGTGATTTGTGATTGGTTTTGAAACGAGTAAACGCACCGTTAGATTCAACACACAACCTTTTATCTCCTGTGCCTTTGGATATTTTCAGTGTCCTTAAGCCCAACACTCTTGCATCTTTTGTATGTATGTTATGTAAACCTCAATACTTGACTTGCTTCATAATCTGTTAGGATCACAAAGCATCACTGTCAGGGCACTTAAAATTTCAACTATAGCACATTGCAGCATTTGTTTTGGTCCCCATGTCCATGTGTGACAAAGGCAACTTCTCTCTACCTTTTTAAAGTAAAGCAATGTGTTTTTAACAAGATAGAAATGAAATAATAAAGTAGGAAGTTGAAAATTTGCACCAAACACAGATTAGCTAACAGAGAAAAACATCAGCATGCATGCTGTGGCCAGCATCTTCCACTTAATACTTTGGTACATTTTGCTTTGAAGTTAGAATTAGTCTGTTTTATGGAGATGGGTGGTCCTTTTTTTTTTCCCTGTTTTAATGATGTTTCAACAGTGGGATGGGGGCCTTTTCATCTCGGGTTCTCAAACAGCACTGATCCAGAGCCAGGACGGTGTCGTAGAACAGATGGAAAGAAATGGCGGTGCTCAAGAGATGCGGTTGCTGACCAGAAGTATTGTGAGCGGCACATGAACAGGGGCCGCCATCGTTCAAGAAAGCCTGTGGAAGGTCAACCTGGCCATTCCGCCGTAGCCACCACTGCCACTACCACCAAGCTGATGCCCGCTGTCTCATCCTCTTCAGCATCTGTGGTAGGGCCAATCAGTGGCAGCGGCAAGTCCAACAGCCTCACAATTACACAGCAGCAGTTCAAGAATTTGCAGCCTGGTGGTACATCTAATCTTTCGGCTGTAGCACCGGTGAACAGGTGATAGAATTATCCTCCCAGCATTTATTCCTTGTTTGTAACCCGCAGCTGACAACTTTTATCTTGATTTGGTAGGGTGCTGCTATATGCACATTTGTTACTCTTATCTTGCTTTTCTTTGCAAAGAATAATAATTGTAGAATCTACTTATCTTCTGCAATACTGACAGTGACCGGCCTTATTAGTTACCATTAGCAAAGGTTCCTGTTAAACTTGTTTGTAGAAGTTAAAGTAGTTAGCTGTTACATAAATTTACTTTCATATGTTGGTTAGTCATTGATGGATTCTAATTCTATTGATTGTTGTTGCTCTTGCAGGTTGCTTCTGAACAAAGACACTGTCGATGAAAGAATACATGATACTGCACCAGGACTTTCCATGATATCCCCCACTGATGACCTGAAATCGAAAGAAAATCCTTTCTTGGTCCCGAAGCAGCAGATCTCCTATGAAGAAAACTCGAAAAATGAGTTTGGAGTTGTTTCCTCTGACTCGCTCATTAACCCCTCCCACAAAAGCTCTTCCTTGATTAAGTGCAGAAGTTTTGGTTCTTCTCAAGATCTTACTAGTCAAGAAACTGAATCCCAGCATTCCTTTCGCCAGTTCATGGATGACTGGCCTAAATGCCCGTCTGATCGCTCAGCCATTTCATGGCCTGAAGTTGATGTTCAATGTGACAGGACTCAGCTTTCCATATCTACACCAATGGCTGCCTCAGATTTCATGTCCTCCACTTCCTCTCCCAACAATGAAAAAGTAACTCTGTCACCTCTCAGATTATCGCATGAATTTGACCCTATACAGATGGGATTAGGAGTGGGCAGTGTTATTAATGAACCAAAACATAGGCAAGCAAATTGGATCCCTATCTCTTGGGAGACTTCCATGTGTGGTCCTCTTGGTGAGGTATTACACAGTACTAACAGCAGCACAGCAGACTGCAAGAACTCATCAGGCCTTAACCTTATGACCGAGGGCTGGGATAATAGTCCTCGGTTGGGATCATCACCGACTGGGGTCTTACAAAAGACCACCTTTGGTTCTCTTTCTAATAGCAGTGCCGGAAGCAGTCCAAGAGCAGAGAATAACAAGATTCATGAAGGTGGTAGCCTTTGCAATGACTTCCTCGGTTCGACCCTTGTTCATTCTTCCTCTTTGCCAGCTTTGTAACCACTATACCTACCGACAAGTCACTAGGTTATTGAAGAAGAAGAAGATGGAAGGAATAGAAGCACGAATCTATCTGACAAACATGGAACCACTAGTTATGAAGGCTTAAATTATGATGTTTCCCTTTAATTTTTGTAATCTGTACTTCCTAGCCATGGTTTGTTCCTAAAATTAGAGATTAAAGTAATTACAACTAGGCAAAGGCAGGTTGTCTAAAATTATGGAGTCTAAAATTTTGATTTTCAGCTTTACATGAACATGTTTGGTATGACTTAAGCTGGCAACATGGTTTTGTCGGTCAGCATGGCGGTTGGTTGGTAAGTATGGCAGCGGATGGGTTGTTTGTACAGCTCTAGACAAGGTTACAATTTCAATATAAAGTGAGCCTGGAGTTTCTTGAGTTTAACTAATGGTAAGAATAGTCAATCCTATTCAGGCAAGCAGAAAGAATGCAACTAAAAGCTAAAAGGTGTCCTTTTCAATCCTTCCATAAGAACCTAATCTGTATTTCACTGTTGAAAAACAAAGCCTGGCCCGGTGCCTTAAGTGTGTCCCCTTGGCGGTTTGCCTAGCAAAAAGCAACCCAATTTCAGGGGTGTCTTTTCATGAAAATTGAAACTGGTAAGTCAAACTTAACAACAACAGTGAAATGCTACTTTCATTTATGTTGGATACCAACAAACATTGAAGCAGCCTGGATGGAGCTGGGCATTTTCATTGGCAAGTTGCAACTACCTATCCCAGTACCCGGCACTGCTCTGCAGCAGGTGAAACCCAATAATCATTGTCATTAAAATTCAGGTTATCTGCTTCTGCAATTACCAGAATAAAAACAACCTCTGCAACATGATGAAGTTAACAAAGGAAACTTGTCTGGTTCTCACATTTGCATTTGATGCTCTTAAATATATATACTGAAAGCTCTTCTGCGTAAAGTTGATATCAGTTTTCCATCTCAGAGTCACTTAACTGTTGCTTGCATAAAATTTGAAGATTTCTAGAGGTTGGAGATCTTGTAGCTTACAATCTTTCTCTCTATATGTTAGCAAATTATTAAGATTTATCTATTAGGCTATAGTAATGGTTTGCACTTTTGTGATTTGAAGGTCAAAAGCTCAAGTTACGGAAATAGTCTTCTGTTAATGCGAAGGGAAAATTGAATACATATTACCTTCTGTGAACCCCATAACGTACAGAATTTGCAAGAATTGGACAGAAAGGATTGAGCTTTCCCTCTCTCCCATTTACTTCAATAACCTAACCAATCATACTTTACTGTCTCATGGTTCTGAAGATCTACTTTGTCTCGCACAATAACAGGAAATATTCTTGAAAACGGTCACACGAATACAAACATTAAAAACCTTTCGTAGAGGAGAAATGAAGGTGAAATTCTTTTTGTTGGTGATACAAAAATTTATTACAAACCTCTGCAATGCGTAGGTTTCTTTACGGTAATAAAGGCCGCACTGAGCCAGGCACCAGATTCTGGTAGGAAATTCGTTTATTCTCCTGCATCTTTCACCAATCTGCAAGAAGGAAAACAATGTCAAGTCTGGTTCACCTATCTACTTACTGCAGCTCAACTGCTCAATCATTAAAAACCACCTTTTATAGTAAAAGATTGGTTCAATGGTGTAAGATCCTGTTGAATTTTTAAGTGGGGATGATCTATGGTGAAAAGTTTCGTGTTCAAATTTTCGTCA
This sequence comes from Heritiera littoralis, assembly GCA_031772115.1. NCBI lineage: Eukaryota > Viridiplantae > Streptophyta > Magnoliopsida > Malvales > Malvaceae > Heritiera > Heritiera littoralis. Next base: position 20,677,966 of record JAPDPK010000001.1, read on the forward strand.
GATCAAATTCTTTTGGCTCAACGCTAATCACGAAATACAAATGAGGATTAATCTCATACCTAATGTTGTATGAGGACAACTTGTGATTTACACAAAGTAAAACCTGAAAGATACATTCCTTTTGTTAAGATACCATTCCTGGGAAATACATCATCAGGTCTGCCATCTACAAAGCTGTAGCTCAACAGCTCAAGTAATTTATTTTCATACAAAACAATGATACCATTCCTTGGCTGTTGTTGTCAATAGATAGGTTTTTTCCTAAGGAAGTAAAGGCCACAATGAGCCAGGCACCAGATTTTGGTAGGAAATTGATTGATTTTCCCTCTAGTTTTCAGTAGGCTATGAGGAGGAAAACCATGATATCTGGTTCACCTATAGATGAAGCTCAATTGCTGTAGCAAAGGCTTATGTAAAACCTGTCAGAAGAACATTAAAATATTCTAACCTAACTAATTGATTACTACCATTAAGGATCACCTAATTTGTCTGAAAAACATATGAAATTCAAAACCAAGTAATTGACATGTAGAGGTGTATTCTTGTTGTCTGATAAGAGCTTTAAACACTACCTAAATTGTTTCAAAGAGCTGGTAACTATCACAAAACATGGTACTGAAACATGCTTTGTGCAGATCTAACAGCCAATTCCCATATGCCTTTTGAAACCATTGCCAAATTTACCATAAAACGTTTGTCGCTCCTGAAAATTTGCCAGGTAATTCTGATCATGATCTTTCTCATACAAATTCAATGTTGTGCATGAGTTGAAAAGGACATCCCACAATTTCATGTCAAAGAACCAAACTTCCAAGCCTAGTTTGAGGGTCGGTCTTATTAGCTGAACCAGAAAGAAATATATGACTGAAATTGAGTAGAAGAAAGGTAAAAGTACGAGGAATTTTGCTTATGATCATACATCTCAACCAACCCTGCTTTCTTCAACTTTTACCTTTATATTTATTACTTGCAGAAATCATATAGACGAGTGTAAATGTTAACTACCACAACAGAATTTTAGTAATAGTAATAATATGGTTGGTTTTACAAATGAATTGAAAAAATAGTGAGCAGAGAACCTGTTCATCTGATGGCCGCCTTTGAAGCTTGCTAAACCAGCCTTGAAAACCTTTATTGAGGCTGTTTACGCTGGGCCTAGGTGAAACTGTGGACTTTGTTTACAGTTCTACTTTCTATGGCTTTAAGCCTTTAACTTAGTATCATGGGTTGATCTTTCAACTTTTAGAACTAGTTATTATTTATGTGTCATTATTTTAATTTTAATTGTGAAGTTTAAAAATTTTATTAGTAGTGTATCGAATAATAATCCTTTCGATATTTGTTTATATGGTGATTAACCTTCTCCATGAACTGCTGGTTCAATGGTATTGAAGTTGTTTTCAGAATTAAAAGCTTCGGATTCAAGCCCTAATTGTAAAACCAAAAATCCAAAATAACAAGCAAAGGAAATCTTATAATTTGAAAATTCATTTTGGGTAATAGTATATTCTTTGGATGAGAATAGGGGTGAGCATTCGGTCGGTTCGGTCGGTTTCGGTTCACAAAACCGAAAACCGAAAAAAACCGATCCCTTAGGCACAAAACCGAAACCGAACCGAATGAAACTCACAAATCGAACCGAACCAAACCGAATTGATTCGGTCGGTTCGGTTTTGCAAGGTTAAAACCGAATTTAAAGCTTTGGTAAATAAATGTATAAAAGTATATAATATAAATTTGTTTTATTAATATCTCCTACAAGATTTATAACATGTTATCCAAATAAATGCATAAAACTTCACCAAAAAAAAAATAACCAATATTGTTCATAAATTTACTAACTTAAAAACATAGATATAATTTGGCCAAAAAAAAAACATAGATATAATATTTATCTAATATATATTTATATTTATAATTTATTTTTTGGGTAAATCGGTTTTTCGGTCGGTTCGGTTTACCATTTATATAAACCGACCACCGACCGATTTAACCAATAAAACCGATTAAACTGAACCGAACAAACCGAAAAACCTATTAAACCGAACCGAACAAACCGAAAACCGAACGGTTCGATCGGTTTTTTCGGTTCCAACAATTTTTGCTCACCCTAGATGAGAACATGTTAGGTCCACCCATTTAAAGTGATTGGATGGTGACATGAAAATTGAAAACCAAGGTTTGATATTTAAAAAAAAAAAAAGCTTAGATGTATTTTTTAATCCAAATTAATATAGAAACATCAAACTTGTAAATACCAATCGTTTAACTTTAAATACTTTAATGAATTGAAAGCTAATGGAAAGAATAAATAAAAGAGTTCTTGTCCAATGTTTTGAAATTCCAAGTCAAAACCAATCTTTAAATGCTTCTTTAAGAATTGCAGATAGTAAAGTAATACGGAGAACCGGAACACACTTGAACAAAATCAAGGCAAATAACTCCAAAACGTGCAAGAAAAAGAAGAAAACTGTGGCAAAGAGGTTGGAATTTTTCTTTTGTGTGTATAACTGTAGAAAGGAAAATGTGTGCCAAAATTCCCATAAGAAATCATTTGTGCTCTATTCAATCACATTTCTGCCATATTTATTGCCGGTTTTGAAGCAAAAACGACAGAGAGACAGAGAGAGATGGGTGCCAAGATTGCCAAATTTAGTTTTTGTCACTTGCCAAAATGGTAGGGAAAATGAATGCCAAAACCCATCAGTTTTTTTACTAACAAGGCACTCCTTTGTCAAGGTATGGAACAATGGCTAACAAGATTGGCATGTAGCAACTTACATTTTATATTATAATATTTCATGGGGTCCAGTCCATAAATCTTAACTAAGATCTTTCTGTTAGTTACTATATGTTGACAAATTAATCTGTATACTAAGAATGGTTAAGCCAGAAGTGGTAGTGTTAGAGGGGATGTTGCTGTCAAAGGGATGTTGGTTGCCCCTGTAATTTTCATGTACGACAAGGAATTCAGAGCAGGGTTTCTTTGAGCTAATTATCTTAATACAGGTCAGAATTGGTCAATCCAGGCTGCCAAGAATGGATTATATATACGTGCATCAGGGAACTATGAGTGTATAGGATAGTTGTTAGACTAACACTGCTTTATAATAGTGAATATTGGACAATTAAGAAACTACATATATAAAATATGATTGTAGTAGAAATGGAAATGCTGTGGTGGGTGGACAAATATATGAGAAATGAAAAGATTCACGAGAATGTTACATATGGTGTAAACATGTAAATGATCCAATTAATAGAGTGGAAGCTATGAATGATGAAGAATATGTCAAGGTTAGAGAAAGTATTGAAAAAAATTTGGAAAGAAATACTTCGGAAAGATATAGCGTATTGGATAGGTATGAGTGGAAGAAAGACTTAACATGATTTCATATATTGGTTTACGTAGCCTACTCTAATATTGTGATAAACACTAAGGATATGATGGTGATGCATGATGGAGCCATGGACTCTGCTGAATAACCCATGCCAAGTTTGTTAGTAAAGCATTCTTATAACTTCATTGGCAGCTCTTCTACGTTTCTTCCTGACGTAAACCTGGAAGCCGCTAGGCTTTTTTCTGTAACATACAAATTTGTCTACTCTGCTTAATTAGTTTGAAAGCTAATACTCTTTCTAAGGAACATCAGCGGTTGAAAGGCTTAAAGCACAGGATCAACACTCCTTTAAAGGAGTAGACAAGACCACTAGTATTACCTTCAGTATCAAACAAACCCCAGAAAATGAGTCAAAACGAGGTTTACTCCCGGGTGAATGTACCCTTTTCATGGGAGCTCAAGCCTGGGGTCTCCAAGGTGACACATGAAGAAGGCAGCACTGATATCAGACATGTCACCGTAAGTTTACCCCCTCCTCCGCGCCTGTCGAAGAGTGCTCGATTCTGTGTCGTTGATTTGCAGGGTGTTCTTCCGCCAAGTTCAGCCAAGAGGGGCAATGTCAGCAAGCAGGAAGACCCTTTTGTAGCGGCCTACAAGAAATGCACGGAGTACCCTATCAATGGCAAGTTGGACACCGACGTCAAAAACAATGGCTGCAGGGCTAGAACTAAGAAGAACATGTTCACTCTCTCGTGTATGTACTCATGCACTGTTAGCAGTGACAATGTGGCAAGAGTGTCTCAGTGCTTGAAGGAGAAGATGAAGGAAGAACAGAAGGAAAAGGACAAGGGTGGTGCAAAATTGACTGCACAGAGCAATGCTAAATGCAATCAGGAAAAGATGAATTAGTCATGTGTGTGCACGCTTGCTCGTGTGAATGAATGGTAAGGCCCATGTTAGATGATTATTCAAAGTATGCAATTTGTATAATGATGTGGGCATTGGTTTCTTGCAATATGGATATATAATAATAATCAAACTGCCAGTTTAACTTTTTCCTGAATTGTATATATTTTACCATTGAATTTTCTGTTTGTCCTGCTAGGCTGCTTGTTGTTAGTCCAGCGGATGTGCAGTAGACATTTTACCATTGAACGTGTTAAAACTTCAAACTAGAAGCCAAATAAGAGTATTAAAGATCAAAAAGAACTTTCAATATCTGTCTTTAGTATTTGAGACTGAGCCATAAACGAGTAAAGGGGCGGCAAGGATTGTAGATAGATCACTGACCCAAGTGTCTGGACATGAGCAGAGTCAATCTTTCTGAGCTTGTCACTTTATCTATGATGCAGACCCATAAGACTTGGTCTTTAATCAGCAACCTCCCTGGCTTTTCCTTGCAAGTTCTGTCCAAAAATCTTGCAATAAAAAGCCTAACCAATTCATTTCTTATCCCAAAATAGCATTTAGAGAAAGAGAAAATGAACCAGAGCAAGGTTCACTCGCAAGGCACCGTGCCCTTCTCATGGGAAAACAAGCCAGGGGTTTGCAAGCTAGCAAGCCAAGATGGCTCCAACGAAGGTTACTTTCTGAAAAAGCTACCGCCACCGCCATGTCCACTGGAAAGTGCTAGGATATCGATCCATGACATTCAAATTCCTCCTCCTCCTTGTGTTTTTCAGCCTCCTTCCACACCTTCTTCAAGAAGAGGGCTTAAGAAATCTGATGACCCCTTTGTGGCTGCGTACAAGGAGTGCACCAAGAGCACTCGCAAAGGTAAGTTGGCTAAGAAGGATGGCGGGTCAGGCTCGAAGAAGGGTATCTTCAATTTCTTTTGTAAGCAATCCTGCAGTGTTAGGAATGACAATTTAGTCAGGATTTCTCAGCTTCCTCTTGAGAGAGACAAATCAAACATAGAATTGTGAGAAAAAATGGAAACTGTTGATGAGTTTTGTCAGGTTCAACATCCTATTGTTTCTTGGATTTCATTGTTGTCTCTTCTTTGTTGTATCAATGCTTGAAAAGTATGGGTTACAGAAGATTCATGTATCAACTTCTTCTTCCATCCGTTAAATGAACTTGGGTTCTTTTGCTGGAACAAATTATCAGATTCAAGGTTTATCAAATTGAAACAAAAGAAGGGTTAACTTTCAAGACAGGATGACTCAATAATTAGAGATAGCAGGATAAAATTTGATCTTAACAAATCTAGCTGTCCAAGCCACCAGATGAAGCAAACTGGTTAATTTTCTGTCAATTTATAGAATATATTTATTTTCTAGCAGCATAGCTATATATACTCAATGTTTATATGATTGATGACACTAAATAATCATTTAAAGGTTAAACGCGGTGAAACAATGAGTTTTTTTGATCATTGATTCAATAGTAAAGAGTTCTGTGAGTTTGAAATTCGAGTTTTAACATTTACATTTTTTGCTTATATCATAAATTTTAATTATAAAAGTAAATCAACTAAGTAAACTATTGAGATATATAAAAACATTTCTTTCCTTTAATTATGGGCTAAATTAGTATCATTTGTAAAGAAAAAAATTATAAGAATCTAAACAACAACTTTCTAATATAAAGGAAGAGAATTAAATTTGTGATTTTATTAGAATTTCTACATTTTCCAATTGCTTGAGAAAAGAGAGATATATTTTTGGAGCATTAATATTTTTATATTATATTTATTAATAATGAAATTGAAATAGCCAAAATGGTATGTTGAAAATATCTGTCATTGATTTTTGGGTGGGTTTCTTCCGGATCCGACCCGGACAATCAGGCTGGACCCGTCCGTCAAGGATAAAAGTGGCAAAACCTGAGATAAAAAGAAATAACAAAATACGTTTCTCTTTTCTAAATAATTTTTTCCCATAAAATTAAGATTTTTCTCTGCTTCGCCTCTTCTTCTGTTAAACCCTAGCTCCTGCAATTTCGACTCTGAGATCCAAGCTCTTGCGCACGATTGAAACTCTTTCATCTTCATTTGATATCTGTAAGTACAAATAATTCAACTTTAAATTCTTTATTTCAATTTTTGTACGATTGACTTGTAGTAATTTTTTTTTTCATTTTTTTCTCTGGTCCGGATAATTTAGCTATTTAAATTGATTAGATTGGGAAATATTGGATGCAGTTTCGTTTTTTGTGATCATTCTTGTTGATTTTTTGCAGCTATTTGAGACAAACTTTGCATATGTGCCAGAATGGCCAACAATTCTCAACCCTCTAGTGCCCAGGTAGAATGCTTATTAGGTTTAATTTTTCTTTTGGTTTTATTTCTATAAATAAATTCCTAGTTTAAGATTAGGTTGTTTTTGGAGTTAAATCTTGGTTGCTGTTGCCATGTTTCGTCGAAATTTATCAATATTTATAAACATCGTCTATGGATTTTCTTTCTTTCTTTTTCTTTTCTATTGAAATAGTTTGAAATAATTTGAATATGGACTTTACAGGCGTGACTTTGACAAGATTTCCGGGTGGCTTTATTGTTTTTATAACAATGAGAAATCGCATGTTTTTTTTGCCTGAAGTAAATACATAAGTAATCTCCTTTATTCTAGTTTTTAGATGAAGGTCTAAGATGTCTAAACTTTTTGGCTATACTCTTTCTCTCCCAGCCACATTGGCCTCCTGCAGTTGGATCCTTGGGTCCTCAAAGTTATGGGTCTCCCTTATCTTCACAGGTAATTCCTCACTTTTGTGTTTCATGTTTGGTGGCCATTTGCATATGTTGACAGGAATTTATTAAATGCATTATGTGTGAAACTTTCCATCACAGTTTCGACCTGTGGTTCCTGCACAGCAAGGGCAGCACTTTGTTCCAGCTGCTTCCCAACAGTTTCGGCCGGTTGGGCAGGTTCCCTCTTTAAATGTTGGGATGCCAGCTGTTCAAAATCAGCCGATGCAGTTTTCTCAGCCAATGCAGCAGTTTCCACCCCGGCCAAATCAACCTGCTCTTTCTACACCTTCAGCACAGCCTATGCAAGTACCATATGGTCAAACAAACAGGCCTCTTGCATCTGAATCACCACAGGTTCCTCCTTTGAGTAGTCATATGCCAGGCTTAGGGGTCCCTGGAATGCCCCCCTCTTCATCATATAGTGTAAGGGGTCGTGCCTATGTTTCTATTTTCCCTTTTGTTAGAGTTGCATAAGTTCAAGGAATGTCTCACACTTTCTCTGACTTTTTTACATTTTCCCAGTTTGCACCATCTTCTTTTGGCCAGCCGCAGAACAATGTCAGTTCATCTTCCCAGTTTCACCCTATATCTCAAGTGCATGCACCTCTTGGCCCAGTTGCTGGACAACCTTGGTTGTCAACTGGAAATCAGACTGTTTCACTTGCTACACCAATGCAACAGACTGGTCAACAACCTCCACTGATTTCTTCTGCTGATACAGTAAGCTCTTCTTCCCTGGGATGTTGAATGTAATGTATATTAATTTAACTTGGGTATGCCATGTCTAATTTTCAGTGTTAAGTTCAAATGTTATAGTCTCCTCAATATTTATTTTTTGTTTTGCCAGTCGGAAACATGTTTAGATGAGAAGGTGAATTTTACAGAGAGCACTAGAAGTGCAAATTGCTAATAAAGTTGACCAGTCTTAAGGAAAAGACTGGGTGAGGAGAGTAAAAAACAAAATGAAGGAGATAAATAACTAAAGAAGAACTTAAGGAAAAAGAAGAGAACCTGAAGTCCTATCGTCATCTTATTACCATGTCTTGGTCATTAGATAACAAATACTTCTATTTGGTTTTTTTCTTCTATAAACTTTTTTTATGATAGTGGTAGTGAGTGATCTTTTCCTTCAAAAACTATATATGAGTTTTTATGCATTTCTATGAGCTTAGTTTCTTTAATCATAGGAACTAGAACTCCACATAAATTTCTACTGTGAAAATGATTTTTTTTTTTTGGTGCAAACTGTCAGTTGAATTATGGCTTTCTAGACTAAGTATTTTGTTTAGTCTCTTCAATTTCTGTACATTGCATTTGAAATAGAAATTGTGCTTACATTACACCATCTCAAATTGTTTCTGTTTCTGGTCCAAAAATAACGTTCTCACTTGCTATTGTGATTTCAACATTGCATCTTCTCTCCTAGGTGAAAGATACCAGACTACCACGCAATGACCAAAAAAATATATAATTTTTCATCTTCATTTAAAATGTGAGTTATAATAATAAATAATTTAAGTTATGCGCATAACATTCGGAAATTATATATAATGCCTGACATTAGTTATTGTGGATATCATCTTGGAAATTGGTTTCCACGGTATTTTCTTTTAATATCATTTCATTTTGCTGCTATACCCTTTTTACCATTATATGAAATCTTATTGTTTCCTATTATGCACTTTTGGAGTGCCAGGCTGCCAATGTTCCTAGCCTTACTCTGCAATTATCTTCTGATTGGCAAGAGCATACATCTGCTGATGGAAGAAGGTAACTTTATATTGTAGCTCAGAGTTGTAATTTTTGCTCACATTTGTTATGAATTTGGTATTTTAACTTTTTCTAGAACTTTTAGGTATCATCTTGTGCTTTTATTATTCTTTATTGTCATTAATCAGTTTTATATTTAGTTATATATACATCTAGACTTCATGAAGGAGATTTGGTATTCGTTTGTTGTGTCTAACTGATCTTCCATATATGCAGATATTATTACAACAAAAAGACGAGGCAATCTAGTTGGGAAAAGCCTCTGGAACTGATGACACCTATAGAGGTGAGGCATATGAAGATCTGGTTGCAGTTTCTGATTTAAATTTTGTGTTCCATGATTTGTTAACCTTGGATTTGATGTGATATGCTATTTATACAAATTGTTCCTCTTAATGGATGCTGAAAACTGTAGCCATTCTTAGCTTGATCAAAATTGTTTCATGTGAAATCTCCTTTCTTTTGCGTGCTTTTGCATTGGTTTGTAGATGTCATGGCAAGTGTGGAGAAATTTAACGACTGCTCTAAATGGTCACTTTGAGGGCGGGCCTTCACTTTTCTCAAGGCAGGCAACATTTTGCTATTTACATCTTGTTTATCGTGTAGGGATAAATTTTTTATGAGGAATGATTAGATATATAGACATACTAAATCAGTGCCTAGTATTAACTTTTCTCAATTTTTTTCTTCATTTCCTACTCTTTAGTGAAGTTTTAGGATGGTGATAATGTTGTCCCCCCCCCTCCTTCCCCCCCCCCCCCCCCCCCCCCCCCCCCCCCCCCCCCCCCCCCCCCCCCCCCCCCCCCCCCCCCCCCCCCCCCCCCCCCCCCCCCCCCCCCCCCCCCCCCCCCCCCCCCCCCCCCCCCCCCCCCCCCCCCCCCCCCCCCCCCCCCCCCCCTCCTTCCCTTAACATTGTTGTCTAATCTACTTCGACACTTCTGTGGCATACATATATTTCTCTCTTTCTTTTGTTGTATGTTGTTACATGTTCCCTTCTTTCACCTTTATGGTGTTATTGTTGCAATCTTGTGCTTGTAATGGCTTGTAAAGAGTTCTACAGGTATATATTGTCTACTGATTTCAGAGGTATGAAATACTGGGTCAATGGCTCTTGCTGCATTTCTCATTCTTCTTTATTTTCATACTTGTTGATAATGATTTTATAAAGATTCCTTTGAATGGAATTTGATGTAAACCTATGCTTTTGGTGTCATATGCGCTCTAGAATTTATTTTCTTCTTTAGGGGTGCGAGGCAGCGATGAAAGTTGCCCAGGAGGTTAAAGAACTGATGGTTCCTAGAAAATATATTTAGGTTCTTACTTGGCCAATGGAAACATCTTTAAGATTTGGCTCAAGCAAAGGTTTTACTATTTGTAACCAAAAAGTATGATTTGGGCTTAGCTTCATCCTAAGGCCTAAAAGTTTTGACTATAGTTAGATAATTTTCTTATTAGTATCAATGTACAGACTTTTGGCACAGCTTTTTCCTCCACTGTTTGCACACTTATCACTGGCCAAGTGAAGCCCTGCAGCATTGATTCTAGCACAGTCATTAGGTGAGCAAAAACTTTGGCATGCCTATGGGCCAGCTTCTTGCCAACGTCTGACGTGTTTAATTGACAATTCTTCCACCTTTTCTGGGTTTGGACTCTTACAAGTGAAACCATTTTGTATCTATTAGTGTATTTCTTACCACCACAGGATAACTTCTTTGAATTTTGTAGGGATGAAACTGATATTTGGTCCTATTTTTGACAAGGTCATGATAAAATTTGTTCCTTTGTGTTTATCTGTTTGTTCCATGATCTTCGTATGCTTGGCTGCAATTGGTGTACTTACATTGATATAATGATATTTTCCTAAATCGACTCCTTGGTATACTAATGATATTTTCCTAAATATTCTTTTCATTATTAATTTTGCTTCTTTGCTTAATTATTGCTCTTTCTGTAACAGAGAGCTGATGCATCCACAGTTTGGAAGGAATTTACAACTCCAGAGGGAAGAAAGTATGTTTGAGCTCTGTTTTACCCTTCTATCTATCATATACATTATTTCCCACGTATTGTTTTAATATACTCTAGTGTATGCACCGTATTTTTTCTGTTAAAATTTTATTTTCATGATTGAAATGTGATCAAGTGATTGCTTTTGCAGGTATTATTACAACAAGGTTACAAAGCAGTCCAAGTGGACAATACCTGAGGAATTGAAGGTTCGTCCTTTGCGATTTATAATTACTGTTTCTTTACCTGGCCTTTTGCTTTCTGACCTCATTTTTAAGTACTTAATTCAGTTAGCTTGTAATTGTGATTTATGATTACTGTTTCTTTACATGGCCTTTTACTTTTCTGACGTCATTTTTAAATACTTAATTCAGTTAGCTCGTGAGCAAGCTCAGGTAGGAGCAAGCCAAGGAACCCCATCAGATTCAGGAGTGGCTTCTCAAGCTCCAGTTGCCGGCACTGCCTCTGTGGCTGAGATGTCTACTTCAGCTATTCCTGTGAGCTCCAATACTTTGCAGGCTTCAAGTCCAGTTTCAGTTACGCCTGCTGCTGCTGTTGCTAATCCTTCCCCTACTTCAGTATCTGGATCAACAGTTGTTCCTGTTTCACAATCTGCTGCAATGAGTGCATCTGGGGCTCAAGTACCTGCGGTGTCCATGACTCCTTTACCTGCTGTTTCCTCTGGAGGTCCCACTGTTTCTGTTACTTCGGTCAATGCTAACACAACAGTCATGTATTAACATCTACTGGTTTTTTATTTAATTTTTCAGTGATTTGATAACAGTATGGAAATTAACTGCTTCACCTTATTTCAGAGGGAGCTTGGAAAGTACAGTGTCTCCCGACACTGTTCATTTTGCAGATGGAGCTTCTGCTCAGGACATTGAGGTATGATCATTTATCGTTTGTTCAAGGCCATTTCTATTCACAGCTCTATTCTTTCGGATGACCATTTCTGAGAGGCTGAGAATAATCTTTTCAGATTTATTTCTATTCTAGAAAAACTTTTAGTTGCTATACTTACATTGCTGGCTGGTCTATTTGGCAAAATGCAGATGCTTCACTTTTAAAACTGTTTACTTGAGGCATATGCTTTATTTGTTTTAATTTGTTTTTACTTGCAGGAAGCAAAAAAGGGGATGGCAACGGCTGGAAAAGTTAATGTGACTCCAGTGGAAGAGAAAGCTCTGGATGACGAGCCTTTAGTATATGCAAATAAGCTGGTAACATTCTGGAAACTTATCATTTCGATTTTTTCCTTTTCACTTCACCTTAAGTTTTTTCATTTTTTTGGTTAATTATCCAAAGAAAAGTAGATTAACTGTGACATAGCAACTGTCATCATACAGGAACACAATTAACTAACATAGAGTCATTAAGTCCATATTCCTTGCATAAACTTTGATTAAATCAGCATTAATCACATGACTTTAAGTATTATTCTTTCTGCTCCCTCAAGAAGTGGGAATTGTGATGCCAGTTACGCAATCAACTGGATCAATACCTGTTCCTGCATTTATGTATTATGTTTTCTTATTTATTTTTCCCTTTGTTCAGGAGGCAAAAAATGCTTTCAAATCCCTCCTTGAATCTGCAAATGTGCAATCTGATTGGACTTGGGAGCAGGTATCTTTTCCCTTCCTGCCAGCTTTGGTCTTTTGGTTTACTTCCTTTTGACATTGAAATTTTCTTCCAGGCAATGAGAGAAATAATTAATGACAAAAGGTATGGTGCTCTGAAGACACTCGGTGAGCGGAAGCAAGCCTTTAATGAGGTAAATGTTAGACGGGAGTCTTACAGTAGCGGCTATGCATGTGATAGGATTGCTTTAAGTTTGGATTAGTTCACTTGCTCTTTGTTTGATGCTTAGTTTGTTTTTATCTGTAAATAAATTTTTTAAGTGAAATCGAACATTAACCATTTTGTTCTAACATGAAATCGATATTATTAATAGTATTTGGGTCAAAGGAAAAAGCTGGAAGCTGAGGAAAGGCGCATGAGACAGAAGAAAGCTCGAGAAGAATTTGCAAAGATGCTGGAAGTATGTTGCATTAAGCTCATATTGTCTTCTTTTCTTCTCCCTGTTTAAATTTCTATTTGACCTAATTCTTTCATGGTGCTTTAATTTCTTTCCAGGAGTCCAAGGAACTCACATCATCCATGAGATGGAGGTTAAAATTTCTTTCTATATTATGGAAAAAATAGATTTGTTGTGCCCTAATAATTCTGAATATGGAAACTGTTAAATTTTCTAACTAAAGCTTATACCTGTTCAGCAAAGCTCAAAGTTTGTTTGAAAATGATGAGAGGTTCAAGGCTGTTGAACGAGCAAGAGACCGGGAAGATATTTTTGAAAACCATATAGTGGATCTTGAGAGGAAGGTAATAGTTTCTGACTGCTCACGTATTTTGCTGATGTGCACTTTCACACATGTAATCGGGTTTGGTGTGTGTTTGTTGTGACAAGTTATCGAATGCCTAGGTGTTGTCTGTAGAAATAAAAACCTACAAAATTCCACCTTGTTCATCATCTTTGCAGTTCTCTTAGATAGCCATATTCCTTCAGCAAGTTTATATTCAAGGTTGGATGTTGTTTCAATTAAGTTTTGCCTTGGGAGTGATAGCTTTCAAGCACAAGTTAAATTGATAGTATTCTAAATTCAGTAGCACGGTTTGTCTAGAAATTTTTAACTAAACTTGTGAAAATCATTGGTTTATCCATCTGATGTTGAATTCTTTGACTCTTGAAACATTTGGCAACCCTTTTTTTTTTTTAACGTATCTTGTCGATAATAACCTTCTAATCTCTGCCACAGATTTAAGACTGCTATTCCCATAAAAAATTATGGGGTAGACAATAAATAATGATTCATTCGTGCACATCTGTTTTTTTCTGGTTTGGAATGGGATATATGTTGTATCTGCTTTTATCAATTAGGATTCATTATGGCTAATTGGAAATTTTTTGATGATGATACATATAGTGAATGGTCAGAAATGTCATGTCTTATGCCAGCACTCTACTATATCCATTGGCAACTATTCCAAGCAAAAAATAAACACCAGTTCAAATGCATAGTCTTACTTTTTGTTATTTAATGCAGGAACGGGAAAATGCTGCAGAGGAGAAAAGGCAGAATATAGCAGAATATAGGAAATTTTTGGAATCCTGTGATTTTATTAAGGTACAACATTTAGAAAAGAGGATTGTAATTTGTTTTTTTGTTAAGATCTTTTGCACAGTTGCTATTTTCATGAACTTGTTCTTTCAATCTGTAGGCAAACAGCCAGTGGCGAAAAGTTCAAGATCGCTTAGAGGATGATGAAAGATGCTCGCGTCTTGAAAAAATTGACCGCTTGCTTATATTTCAGGACTACATTCACGACTTAGAGAAGGAAGAAGAGGAAAAAAAGAAGCTGCAAAAGGTAGAGGTTCTTTGTATGATTATTAATTTCCTTCCAAACTTTGTTCTTACATTTTCACTTTCATCAAAACTTAGGAACAATTGAGACGTGCTGAGCGCAAAAACCGTGATGCATTCCGTAAGCTAATGGAGGAACATGTTGCTGATGGCATTCTTACAGCTAAAACTTACTGGAGAGATTATTGTTTGAAGGTATTTTTTTCTATTTTAATTTGTTTATAGTAAGAGTGGCTTTAATAAATGTGTATTTTGTATTCATCAGAAATAGTTTTGGTTTAATCTTCTTGTTTTTGATTTCTAGGTGAAAGATTTGCCTCAATATATTGCTGTTGCATCTAACACATCTGGTTCAACACCGAAAGATTTGTTCGAAGATGTTACTGAAGAATTAGAAAAACAGGTGTGTGCCTCAAATCCGTTCTCTGTAAGATATGAGTGTCCTTTTTTTTTTTTGTGCATTATTCTTTTGCGCAGGCAGAAAAATATGGTCATATGTTTCTGATGGTTTCTTTTGTACATGGATTAGTATCATGAAGACAAAACCCTTATAAAAGATGCAATGAAATCAGGGAAGGTAAGATACTATATTTATCTTCCAGGGTCCTGTTTGGTGCTTTCTCACTATTAACTCCCTTCTTGGTTTCCCCCTAGATTACCATGGTTTCCACGTGGACAGTTGAAGACTTCAGGGATGCTATTTCAGATGATGCTGGTTCCTTGCCGATATCAGATATAAACTTAAAGGTACTTCTGTTGCAATGCGTGTTTTTAACCAAAAAGAAAAGGATATGTTAGGCTCTGGTAGAATTTTCATGGAGATAAATGGATTTTAACTCTCCAAGAATACTTTATTTAATTAGATGTCCTCAGGTCTTATCTTTTCATCAGAGGTTTAGAGGTTTAGAGCATTAAAATAGTGCTTGTTAGGTTGTCAATAAGTTTGATGGTGTATATAGTATTTTGTTCTCTTGTATTAGTTTAAAGAAGCAGTAATCCTGTCTTTTGCAGCTTGTGTATGAGGAGTTACTCGAGAGAGCCAAAGAGAAGGAGGAGAAAGAAGCTAAAAAGCGTCAGCGTCTAGCTGATGACTTCACTAAGCTATTACATACATTTAAGGTGTGTTGTACTGTTTTCTAGACAAAACAGGCAGTATAGCTTTTGTACACTTGTTTAAAGAATTACCCTTGACCATCTCGTTGAACTTCTGGCTGTTGTGCTGCTTTGCAGGAGATAACTGCTTCTTCTAATTGGGAGGACTGCAGACCACTTTTTGAAGAAAGCCAAGAATTCAGGTACTGCGCCTATTTTTCATTTAAGATGAACAACCAGTTGGAGTTATTTGCTGGATATTTATCATTCTTAAGCATCTCAATCCTAATATCATTTCCCTCCTTGGTGGTTTTGTGCCATGAATTTTTATTAGGTCAATTGCGGAGGAGAGCCTTAGAGAGAGATTTTTGAGGAATACATTGCACACTTACAGGAGAAAGCTAAAGAAAAGGAGCGCAAACGTGAGGAGGAAAAGGTATACAGATCTTTTAACTATAATGTCCAAGTAGTTGGTGGTTAAAAATTCCATATGTTCATAAATTAACTTTGATATATTTATGATGGACCTCACTCTCACAATTAAGTAATTTAGTTGCTTTCAAACCTTAAGTGTGTCAAAGGGTGTGAAAGAATATGAGAATTTGTACATTGCATATTTTTTGAGCTCTCCCTTGAATTTCCTGAAGCTGGGTTTGCAGTTCGTAGTGTATATAACTATATGTTTCTTCTAAAGATGTTTCCCTGTTGGTTTGCAGGCTAAAAAGGAGAAAGAGAGAGAAGAGAAAGAGAAACGAAAGGAGAAGGATAGAAAGGAGAAGGAACGTGAACGTGAAAGAGAAAAGGGTAAGGAACGATCTAAAAAAGATGAAACGATAGTGAGAATTTAGATGTATCTGACAGTTACGGCCACAAAGAGGACAAGAAAAAGGACAAGGATAGGAAACACCGTAAACGACATCAAAGCGCTGCTGATGATGGAAGTTCTGACAAGGATGATAGAGAGGAGTCCAAGAAGTCTCGTAGACATGGCAGTGATCGTAAGAAATCAAGAAAGGTATATCCATCGATCAATTAATGATATATTGTTTATTTACCCGAGACGTTTTAAATTTTTTCCAATGTTTCCATAGCAGCATGCGCACTCACCTGAATCTGACAGTGAAAGCCGGCATAAAAAGCACAAGAGAGATCATCGTGATGGGTCCCGTAGAAGCGGTGGTTGCGAGGAGCTGGAAGATGGTGAACTTGGTGAGGATGGTGAAATCCAGTAGTTTACTAATTATTTTTTGCGAAGAAACCAAATGGGGATTAAACTACTTGAGATTTCATTGCTAAATTCTTGAAGTTCATAAGCGTAACTGTTATTGTCTATAGATTAAGGGTTTTTAGACTATTTAGGCGGTTGGAAACTAATAACTAGTAGTTTACTTATTTTCCTAGTATTAGGGCCTTTAGGGTAAAGCTCGGTTTTTTTCATTTTACATTTATATTAGGGTTTAGGATCTTAGTTTGGGGGGTTTTAATTTTAGTATTTGGAGTATCAAGTATTTTTACCTAAAGCCCTCCTACAAGAGTTGGGAGTTGTGGTTCTGACTAACAAATTGGTGCGTCAGCAATGGCGAGAGTTAGCTCGATCACTTAGAAAATGTATCGGTTGTAATGTTAAGTGGTTGACGGTATCTTATAGAAAGTTTGTTAGCAAGTGTTCATTCGTTGTCAAAGCCCTGAACTGAACTCTGAATTAGAATGTTATTGTGTTATTGCCCCAGTCAACATTCAACTTCACAAATCCGTCAGCTTGTGTAAACAATGCAGTCAAGAAGATCTTCTTGTTTTCTTTAAACAAAAAAAAAATACCCAGTAATATTTTTCAATAATAAAAACAAATCATACTTAGTGGGTGCCTTTAATCTGACTGATTACTTATATCGTTGAAAACTAAGAAAAGTAACAAAAGAAGATTTAAGTATTAATCTGATAAAAGTTATAATGTGCAGTGAAGTTTTGGTTGGATTGTGTGGCTGAAATATACAACTCGTCGAGGATTAAGTTTAGGAAAATCACATCAATGGCTGCTTTATGGTGGGTCGGGACGTCAACGTCTACGGATCCATCAATTTAATAAGCATTAAATTTCGTCTTGTTTATAATGCATTATTGTGATTGCCACTTTCTTTCTTCCCATTTTCTATTTAAGAAAAAGAACGTTCAGCAATTTTTTCTACGTTGTTAGGTATATCACTAATTTACTATAATGGAATAAATCTGAACAAGACAGGAAACGGCCGACAGAAATCAATGTCAGTGAAATAGTAATTGAGATTTGAAACAAGCAAATTACATCCTAGTCATAGCTATAGGGCATTGATCATGTCCATTACGACTTCATTTGTGATCTCCTCTGCAATGGCGTTTCCTATTACAAACCCGATTTCCCTCTTCTGGGATTTAAAATCATTCCATTCCTGGCTTGATTCCATAGTATCTGATTCCAACAATTGCGCTATGTTTGATTCATCTCCACATCTATTTCCCCATCCCTTTATTTTCTCACCAATGGCTCTTCCAATCTCCTCAGACCCCAAGAACTCTTTCCCTTTGCCTTCCTTGTCATTCTTATTATCTACCAACTCCCTGACACAATCAAAGAGAAGTTGCTTTGTTTGCTGCAAAACCCTTTTCGAAATTGACAAGGGGGAAGAATCAGAAGAGTCAGGCCTCTGTAATTCCGTTAATCCTGCACAACTTGATTTCTCTGGTGTGGTTTGAAGAAGTAAATTCCACAGCGAAGCTGACAGTATTGAGTCTTCTGTTACTAGATTAGCAAGGAGATTTTTTTCTTCCTTGTGCTGGAAACGCTGCTTGCTGTTTTAACTCGCGAGAATTAATATTGGATTCATTTAAATCAGAAGGAAAATGATTAAGAATGCTTTGTAACCTTAAAGATACTAACTGTTGGCGAATGGGGAGCCTGTTGAAGTAGATATTTCTGTTTCTTCTAACGCTGACTGAAGGCTGTGTTTACTGTCTTCCATGCAACTCCATTGAAACTTTGCATCTGCAACAGCCTGTAAGCTTTTTGAGTAACAAGCAGAACCGAATATTTTCCTGGAATATCAAATAGAATCTTGCTTTGTGCAAAAGATGAGGAGTGTTATAAAGTTTTTCTACCTTCTTTTCCCTTCCATCGTAGAGTTTCAAATTAGACTTGGAATATGGTTCATTTATGTCAGTATCCGAGCATGAGTTATACACTGTTGTGCTGCTAGCGGAGGAAAATCTATCCGGCTCTGCAGTTTCTTGGTTATTTCTGTCCATCTCAGTGACGCTAGGCTTTCCATCTTCATGATCGGAATTCTTGGTTCTTGAGCATTTAATCGTAAAGAACTTGGTACATGCAGCTTTGAGTACAGTGGGGAAGTGTGGAATACCCTTCTTGGTCTTGTTTTGACCACCAGACTTCTTTAGAAACTTGTCTGAATTGCCATGGCAACAGACGCAATTAGCTCCAGAAGTTAAGTTCTTTCTCATACACCCTCTTTCTAAAAGGTAAACCTCTAAGATGAAAGGTTCCTGCTGTTCTTGGAGGAGTTCTCCAAGTTGCCTCGCTGGCTTGGATTCAGTGGTCCTAATCGTGGCCATTTGAGCAGTGCTAGGCTGAAGGGTAGCAGGAGTTGAAAATGAAGCTCAATGCTTTAAATTTAAGCTTGTTGATCAGGAGGGAAAAGAAAAGAAAAGAGAAGAAAAAAGATTGGGTATTAAATGGGAAAGCCAGGCATATCTGTCAGTTTGGGACTGAACAAGAGCAGAAATAGAAGATTGGGTATTTAAGGCTATGAAAGGGCTCCAAACCAAACAATCTCAAGGTTATATAGCTTTAACTGCTGCGGTACCACAGCAGAGTTCCGAAGATTTTGCCTGGACACAGCGGTTAGGTGATATAATCTTTTAATCTAGCATCCTCTAGTCCACTGTCCTGTTCATTTCATTGCCTGTCTTTACCTGCAGGCTTTGACACCTTATTCAATCCTCCAGGCTCTATCCGATCACTCTCATTTATGTGCATAGAATTAAATTTTTGTTTCTGGTACTTGCATGGTCCCAAAAGCAGTTGTCTCTTTCTGAATGGTGTCCATAACTAGTCAACATTGCTGATGGGAACATGGCAAACTGAACGCTAGAATTCCTGGATTGAAATCGGCTACTGTATTTATTTACTTCTAAACCTAATCTCAGTTATATTTATATATGTGAACATGGTTACGTGCATGTGTATGAGCCAGGATTTCCTCCCCTTTCCCTTAACTCAAGGTCATGCAATCACCTAGTCGGCCAGTCCATGTCATGGTTCATATGTATGTAGTCTTCTCTTTGCATTGACAAAAAAATTGTTTTTGATTGAACCCGTGACCTCTAAATCACAAAAAAATAATTTTTACCGTAAAAACTAAGGGTTTCTCTATTATTGATGACATGAAATCAAAAATCATAACTCGGGAGGATCTTTTACTTGGGGATTTGGTTTATTGCAATGTAGAAAGAAATGAGAGAGAGAGAGAGAGAGAACGCTGCAGTTTCAAAATTTTGGAGAGGAAATATAAGAGCTGCTAGCTGCAATGGATAGGGAGAGAATAAGTAGTAAAAGAGAATCTGTGTCTGTATACCGTTCTGGAATTACTTGGATAACACTTTCACGTCAAGTTAACTTCAGACAGATGTTTCTGATGGAATGAAAAGATCTATAAGAAATTTAGTTGTCTTTTCTTTTTCATTTTGTTTAATGACTCTGTTATGATTTTGGGACAGGGTTTTCAATCTTGAAACTTTAGTTGGATCATTGGATTGATATGGTAAAAAATTGAGTAAAAACCCACCTCTTAGACCAAACCCCGAAACCCATTCAACCAAGCTATGCCTATGCCTATGCATATGCCTAATGATTCTCAATTTCTCATATCCATCTGACAAGAGTTATTGTGTTTCATTAGCAATTAAGGAAAACCATGATACAAGAAAAATCAACCGGCAGTACTAGAAACCAGATATATTTGATAGAACCCATGAACTACCAGATTTTGTACTACCCTACAACGATCATGGACTCGTCCTCCCTGTGATTGTTCTAATTCTCCTCAAGCCTCGTCTTTGTTTTTTTTTTTTTTTGGTGAATAAGCCTCGTCTTTGTTGCACCTAACCAGATTCACCTTTTGCATTTCTATATTTTGTATAAAGACAAAAAAGAAGTATTATTTATCGCAAAGTGTATAAGAATATAATCACACAATAACAATTTCAATTATTAATTCTAATACAATGTAACAATTGCATCATATGAATTTGCATTTCTATTTTGTATAAAGACAAAAAAGAAGTATTATTTATCGCAAAGTGTATAAGAATATAATCACACAATAACAATTTCAATTATTAATTCTAATACAATGTAACAATTGCATCATATGAATTTGCATTTCTATTTTGTATAAAGACAAAAAAGAAGTATTATTTATCGCAAAATGTGTAAAAATATAATCACACAATACCAATTTCAATTATTAATTCTAATACAATGTAACAATTGCATCATATGAATCGGAAAAAAGCTGGCATTTTATACTTAGTATATGGTGGAATTGGTTCTTACAGTAACTTTCGGCTAAGAGTATAAAATGTGGGCATCCATGCTGTTGGGAAAAACCATCACTGATGGGATAGGATATAGGGCCTTGTCTTCTTCCATCACAATCTAATTAATACGATGGCCTCATTTTCAGCTTATGGCATCTTTACTTTTTGCTAATAGCTTTACTGACTCGTCCGGAAAGGGAAGATTTTCCTCCTGTTACTTATCTCTTTCTGTTAACAGTGACCTTGTTTTAGTGTTTGAAGATGATTTCAAGCCTGATGGAAATGGACACGGTTTCCAACTGCCAACTTGAGGAGAACACGTGTGCTAAACTGATAGACCCAAAACCCATGTTTTGGATTCGATAGGACTGGTTCTTATAAGATTGAAAACAGTAGTGACAATAAGATTGAATACTGTAACAGTAGCAGTAAAATTAAACATCTAAAAGTTTAAATTAATGGTACAAGAATCTGATTTGAAACAAAGCAATTAGTTGGTGTCCCAAGTTTCCATTCTTTACGTATAGCTAAATTTCCCTAACTTAAAGATTTGACTTGAATCATGTTCAGAGCTCTTAGGCATGCTGATGAAATGAAGGATCATCAGGTTAAACCAAATTGTCTTCAGTCTTGGCATATTCCAAAACCTCAGTGATCATAAATCATATGTTGTTATGTAACTATATAGCATCTCCCATGACAGCATAGTTTAGGTTCAAACATGGTATGAGAAAGGTCATGCCAGTTTGTTTCAGAAAAACAAAGGAAAAAAATAAAATTCAAAGACCTAGCATTACAGTAAAGAATAAGAACTTATGGTTTTAATACTGTAGAGATTTGTGACCTGAAACTGGATTTTCAGCTCTCAATTTCTCAATTTTATATTTAAATTCACTGTGAATTGATGTAAGTGATCTCTGTCGAGAAGCAAAAGCAGCACTAAATTGTTTAATCTCTTCTTCGAGATCTTTCCTTCTTTGTGCTTCAGTGTTCAAGTCCTTCAAAACATTTTCCTTTTGATCACTTAGAAGTGTTAACTTCTGAGATGATTCAGAGGCCCTTTTGAGCAATGAATCTCTTCCTTCTTTCAAAAGCTGAAACTCTCTTTCCAAGCTACCATATCTTTCTTTAGAAGACCCCAGGAACTTGTTATTGAGATCCAACTCTTTCTCCAAATTTTCATACTTTTCTTTGACATTGTTGAGTTCATTGCTAAGTTTCTCCTTCCAACTAGCAGTTTCTCCACCCAGAGTGCAGCCCTTAAATATTTAAAAACTAAATCTCAAAACAAGATAGAAAGCAACCTACAATCTGTAGTCAGTTTTCTACTAGAATGGAGCTCCTTTTTTTCTTAGTAAGCAGCTAAAGACATTGTGCATTGTACAAAGAGATAAAAGAGTACAATCACACTCATAATTAGACAGACAGGCAGCTACCTTAAAGAGAAAACAAACAAACATGGATGATGCATTCATGGTGGTGCCCATTCTTCACAGTTTTGGTTTTGGTTGACGCTGAGTGGTTAATTTAAATAAGCATATAACAACTACTTTTCCAAATAACACATGACTAAATGCTTGAACACCAACAACAGAAAAGAAAATTCTATTGTAAAAGCACATCAATTCCAACAATTGATAAATATAACTCATTTTGCTTAATTTGTGTATTAAAATTATAATTTATTCAATAGACTGTTGAGGTAGTCCGAAATATTGGTTGTCATGAAGTACAACAAAGATGAGTTTTTCATTTTCTCCTTTCTGTAGAGGAAAAACACAAATTTGAAGGAAATTTTGGAGTTCCTTTTGGCTTATTAAACAATATTGACACAACAAAAGAAAAGATGGAGAGAATATATAGCAAAGCAAGTTCAGAAAATCAGGATCCTGAAGAAGGAAACAAAATATCCTAAAATCATAACAAAGAACAAAAACATAATTGATAAATGGCATCCTGATAACTGTGACCAGGCAGCTACCTTAAAGTTGCAGCTGCATAAAGGAGTCTTTGCTTGTTTATCCTCAGTGCCTTCTGTTTCAGATAGAATCAAGAATGTAACTGTGCTTTTCAACTTTTCAGAAAGAACTTTGTTGGAATCTCGGATTAGAGAATCATTCTCAGATGAGGATTTGTGACTATCCATTGCTTTTGAAATGTGGGTTTCCAAGGTCGAGAAAAGGATTGTCCCAATTTCTCTTGTGCCACATAGCAGTTTTGCAGTTGAAGATTTCCCATCAGATACAAAACCCTGTCATTGCTCAAAAAGATGGAAGCATGCATGTTTGTATTTTATTTCAAATTTTAGAAATAAAAAGTGGAAGGAGGTAAATGTAATGCATTTTCACCTGCATCTTTGACAAAACATCCTCATAAATATGTTTGAAACTTGCCACAGATTCAAACAGTCTTTGAGGCATTTCTCGAGCAAGCAATGCTTCTTGTTTAAGTTCAGATATTTCTCCCTTTAATCTGTCATTCAATTGTATCTGTTCTGCATGCTCTCTCTGTGAACGTAACAATTGAAACAGTTACAGCATAGAAATGCACACAAAAATATGAACCATGAAGAAATTAAGTGGTGAAAATGTCAATTCCCTAAGGTGCTACTTAAACAATTGCTATTTACTGACCTGGAGTTCATTCTTCTCTTTAGTGACAAGTTCTAGCTGTCGCTTGAGATTTTGGAGTTCTTTTTTGTAATTTTTATTCAAATAATCCTGACAATGAAACCGTATATTAAATTAAATTTACAACCAATATTATTTATGACATAGAAAGGCATTTGTAAAAACACATAGTGCAGATTGAAAAATGAAGATTAAATGACTTTGAGATTATCAACTCACAGGAGTTATATCTTGTGGTGGAAAGGATTGAACTTTTCTTGCAGGAGTTGTTAGAAGTGAATCAAGATCTGCAATATAACCCTTGTTCATTTTGAACCAAGTGTCTTCATCAGCGACATTGCTAAAAGAATCTGGAAGAGGACTGAAACCTGGCAACTGTGAATAATTTGATCTCATGGCAACAAAAGCGTTGGGAGCTGCTTTAAAACAAGGGGTTTTAAAATCATCTCCTATATCATTACATTCTTCGTTTGGGCTTCCTTTCATGGAATCCTGCATCACCAAAAGTAAATATATGAAATTTCCTCAGCATGCCAAACGCCAGTATTAGAGAATCAATTCCTAGAGACTAGCTAAAAGATCATAGTTACATTAAGGATTAATCATGATTAACTCTGCACCAAGTTTATAATTTCATATTAATGCACTGATCCCTAGATGATAAAATAAAATGATATATGCAAGTGCAACCATAATTCAGTTACAGCCCTACACTTCCTATGTAAATTTGTTCATTAAAAGTTACATATTGATGTAGATAAACGAATGGCAGAGGAAGGTATAATGGGAACATGTAATGCAGGAATGCATGTACTTCAGCACCTTAAGATATGTGATCATATGTATTACTGAAAGAAGCAGCCAAGAAAGCAAAACCAAAAACTACAATTCTAAAGCTAAATCAAATGTTCTAAAAGATGGATATATGCATTATGCTCCCAGTAATGTTGCTATAGCAGACACAAACTAGGTGGTGATCTTCTAGTCTAGGAACCACAATCAGACTACCGTCATCATCATCATCATATCCAGAGTTTTTATCTCAATACTGAAGTAAATTACATGAACTAATATATGAATTATGCTAAGTCGTCAGCATAAATTTTTCAGTCAAACTACTATGCAAACAAAATTTACAAGCACTGCCCAAAAGAAACAGAAATTTCTATACTCTGCTTTGCAATTTGCACGAGTTATACCTGACTAGAACTATCACCATCCGAAACCAAACTACTTAGGTTTTCAATCTTCATCTGCTGGTCTCTAATGCACTGCTCACGCTCTCTATGCAATCTTCTTTCCTCTTCAAGTTCCATTTCAAGCTTTTCTCGCTCTAGTTCATACTGAAATTGAAATATGAGCAGATAAAAATTACGTGTACATGTCAGTGATTGGTGGGTGATGCAAGATGATAATCTAGGATCTGAACTAAAGAAATAATGAACCTTGAGCATGCCATTCCTCAGTTTTAATATCTCTTGCTCCAGCACCTCAGCGTGAGATCCCTGAACAAAGTTAAACAACGTTAGATTGTTTTTTGTCTAATATTAGTATATTTGACCTGATTCTCACCTCAAGCTTCCTGCGTAGCTCCTCTATCTCTAACTTTTGCCTTTTCAGTAAGGCTGCATCTGTCAAAATCTTGAAGCAAATTAACCATGATTAGGTTCATGTCAGATTCATACCAAATCAGTTAAAACAAAAATGATGAAAAGCAAAATGCAATTCTTACTCTTTTTGTCATATAATAAATATTTAATGATTTAGATATACAAGCTAGAGTTGGAGATCCATATATTAGGTGACAATGTGGTCCAATATAAGAAAATGAACAAACCTCATTCACTTGAGCACAATTAGTAATGCGCTTAGCTCTGCTAGCAAAAAGGAGAGTTCCCTTTGTTTCCTCAACGTGAATCTAAACATATAATATCAAAAAAAACCAAAATGGTAAGTTGCAAATGCCATTTTACAGTCTCCTCTTCCGACAAAGATAAGAAAACCAAAAACAAGCCATAAAATAACCACACACACACTCAAAGGAAGGCTACCTCTTCTGGTGCTATAGTACATATAATTGAAGTTTTGGCATTACCGCCTAAGGCAGGTTGGAGTATGCGGGTTAATTTACTATCACGATAAGGAATATGTGCCCTGTACATATCAATAATTCATATGATTAGAATATATTTATTCTATTCTATAAAGATAAAGTTACTTCTCACATAATAAGCAAAGAAAGTACCTTTGTTTTGCACCATCGCTAAGTTTGTTAATTACATTTCCAAGAACCATTAAGCTCTTGTTAATATACTTTCCTTCCTTCAAACGTACTCCACCAGCTCCAGTCTTAGCAATCCGCTCAGAACCAGCCAAATCTACCAAATTCTACTTTCAAATAAAAAATTAAATTAAATTCATGAATTTGACAGAACATAGTAGAAAGTGTATAAAAGAATAAAACAATTCTACAGCATGATAAGATACAAACCAAAACTGAGACGCGTATGGCATCACTGCTTGAATAATCACCGGAAGAGCCTGTATCCTTTCCCTTGCTTTCTATTACCTAGTAATGTAAAATAAATATAATGAATATTAAAATGTAAAATTCAGCAAAGAAATAGAGCAATATTCATGTTCAACAATATGTTACGAACATACCATTCTGAATATAGTATGAGACCTACTACTTCGTGCATTCATATTTGTCTCACCGAAATGCCTATTAGCTATAAGAAAAATGATTTAAGCAAAATATTAGAGAAAAATCTGCCCATATAAAACGAAGGGAAAAATAAATAACTTAAAGAACCTTCTCCTGACTCTAGGAGCTCCATCACTTGTTCAGCATTGTTCACAATTTCTTCCCTAAGACCCGCAACGAAAATCCCACGCTAAAAGAAGCGGGAAAAATCAGTTACTTTTCTGCATTATGGATTGGCAATTGAACATTTATCAAAGTTTAATCAATGGCTGACCTCCAAACTCTCATGAATCTGCAATTTCTGATTCTCTACTGCTAAAAGGTCATTAATTTCCTCATTATAAATTTCCATGTAGGAAACTCGGATGAGAAACTCTCGATCAGAAATCTGAAAATTTAATGCAACACCAAGGAAATCAAAGTCAAACTTCAATTTTGAAAAATGTAAGCTCAATTAAAGAAAAGCTTTCAAAGAGCCAAATTTTTTTTAATTTACCATCTGTATTTTCTGAAATATATCGTTAACTGCTCGATGAATAATTCCAGGATCGTTCGATGAACCGTTCATAGTGAAGGTCTTGCCACTGCTCGTTTGTCCGTAAGCAAATGCAGTCCCTTAAACATTAAAAAAGTGTAAATATTTGACAACTGGAACAAAATCTTTTGAACAGATCATCAAAATTGGGGCTAAGAAGGGGGATGAAAATTAAACCGTTAAAGCCGTCGACAGCAGCATGAATAATATCCTTAGTAAGAAGCTCGTAAACCTTTGAATTCGAGCAACTTTCATCAAAGACATAATCTAGAAACAAATAAACGAAATTTCAACAAATAAGAATTGGATTTACAGAGGGAAAAGAAGGGGGGAATGAAATTTACCGAAAGCGTAAGAAAGGCCAGAAATAGGGGTGCCGTGAAGCTTGTGAAGAGAGATTCGATTATCTTCGACTCTCCAGAAAGTTCCAGAGGAACATTCTTGGGAAACCGGAGGTCTTACTCTCACCGCTACGCAGATCTTCTCCATTTTCTCTCTTTTTTTCAAACGTTGGGTTGCAGAGAGCTGAGCAAAGGCGGGATCTTTATGCTTCACGGAGGAGACGAATTGGATTTGAATATTTTTTGTTGACGGAAATGCCCTTACAAAGGGATATCTAGTGTTCGCCGGCCTGGGCCTCGGTATTGGGCCTAGTGCCATAGGCCCATAGTTTGGTAGGCAGGTAGATTTAAGGCCCAACTCTAACATATGGACCATACAATAAGCCCATGTAATTGCAACAGCCCACTTAAATCCGTTTGTTGTTTTATATTTTTTGATAATCATTTATTGTTTTATAGTTTTTGAATTTCGAAACAAAATTAACAAGATGATACATATCTCATAAGACATATTAAAAATAATTTAAGAATTAATAGAAAAAAAAAGTATCTGTCAATCTGTTAATTTGACTTGTGATTAAAATATTTACTGACAGGTGTGTCGAACAAGAATTCTTCTCAACTCAACTGCCTAGGAAATTTTTTTTTTCATCCCAAAATTAATTATGTGCAACCAAATAATATGGTTTGTTAATGGCGATGAACGGCATACAATTAGAACCAATCACATTTCATGAATTAGATCAAAGAGAACCACATATAATCGTTGAGCTGGATTGCATAAAATAGTGTGGGTTCTTAATGCATTTCATTAATATATGATATATATTTAAAATACACACGAAACAAATACATAAATTATCAATTTTAATTAGAGATTGAAATTTTGAAATGATGTTCCTGAATTCTGATTGCACCACCTCCACAAAATTCATTTTTTTAAAAAAGAAAAGCTCTGGTTGTAAAGTCTATAATCGATGGCTAACTTAATTAGTGGACGATAATAAAGCTGAGTTAGACAAGCTAATTAAGCACTTCTCACCAATATGAAAAAAGGAACATTTAGGGTGATACCAGATATTGTTGTTGTTGCCAAATTCATGTAATGTAGTCCAAGTATACACAAACGAGTGATGTTCTCTGTCAAAAGAAGATTGATCAAATACTTGTTTTCTTCTTAATAACTTTCTTTTAGAACTTTTAATATTCATTACCATTAATTCCTCCTTTTTTGCTTTTATAGCTAGCTTCTGAGAACCTGCGAAGAAAGAGACGAGAGAGAATTAACATGGATTTTTCTTTTTGCAGAATGAAAAGCTTGGTGATAAAAAAATCAAAAAAGTTACGCAGAAAAACATGAACCTAACATTTGGCAAACATTTAAGCCAATTTTATGGAAAAGCAGCCATGAATCATCAGTTTTTCCTTTTATGTAGTGCAAATTCTTGGCTAAAGAAGACTGGCAATCAGTCAATTTCCTTTCTTTTTCCCTTCATTCTTATGGTTGTTGCATAATAATGCAAAATGTCTTGCTTTTGTGTTGATTGATTGGGGCTACGTACAGATCCGAATCATCCGAATCCCGAATCCAATCCCTGCACCTGCATGACAGAGGCCCCATCTCCTTGGAACTGGAACAGCTGTCTCATGCACTTTAAAATTAAGGTTAATAATTGCAATAAATAAAACTGATAATTTCATTACGTGGTAGAGCCGTGTAGGGTCGACATGCATGCATGCTTTTCTATGCAATATTAATCCATTTTTTCAAGCGAAAAAGCAAGCGCACGTGGTTGTTCTTTAACTGTTCGACGAAGGTTTAGTCTTTACATCATGATCCATAAACGAAATCTAACCATAAAAAAAGGAAAATGATAAAAGACAAAAGCAAAAAGAAAAAAACTGTGGGGTTTTTTTCTTTGCTTTTTGAACTTGCTTGCATTGGGTTGGGTAGCTTAAAGTCCAAATTTTGATGGCTGTAATATTGTAGGCTTTTCTAAACTTTGTTGATGAATTTAAACTTCTAACAACGGGAATATTCGAGATAGCAATCATATATCTGATGAAGTGACACCAAAATTTGCAAGAATCTTATCAAATTTGGATAGTAAGAGGATGATGAGAAGGCATAATATGACCGATTAAAGATGGAAATGATTATATCAACTTTCTTTTTTTTTGTCCTAGGAAATATTTATAGCATGCTTTGAAATGATTGGGCGATTTATAGTTAATTCGTCCGTAAAAGTTTTATTTCTCGTAATGTCATGCACACTTTTAGACTCGATCACCGACTAATTTCTATTTTCGCCCTGGACCCTAGTGAAATCCCCTTGCACTCACACTTTTGGATATGTGAAGAGAAATGGAGCACTTTGATTGAGATTGTAATGATTAAGATTGTGCTTTTTTATGGGTTAAAATATAGGCTAAATTTGGAAGGTCGGTGTGTAATCATTTTTCACTTTTTTTGTAAGAGTTCAAGCATAGAAATATATATATATATATATTTATTTATTTATATGCACTTCAATTTAACTATATATATATATATATATATATATGTGTGTGTATAGTTTCTCTAAGGGCCAAAAGGGGCTTAAGTCATTGTCTTGTACTTCACTTAATTAATTCATATTTAGTTTAGTACTTTAGCTCTTGGAATTTGATTTAATTGAGAGTTAAAATTCAAAACTCATATCTGGACTTTCCTTATTAACTATGTACATATAAACATTAAAAGAGGAATTGTTTTGATGTAACCTTAATTAACTTAAAAGGATGGACCATGGAAGTAGCTAGCTAGGCTAATAATTCAAATAAGCTGACTTGAAGTTTTTTTTTTTCCATTACTCCACTTAAATGTCACCAAACCTTTCTAAAGGATGTCGTTTATTGATAACTGAAATGGGATTGAAGTTATTTGAGATGTTAATTGAATCCAAATTTTACAAAATATATACCACAATTTTTTCTAAGTTTAACTTATATTAAAATGATCCTAAAACATCTATTTTTTAGGCTTGAATAATATAATATAATGTCATGTCATATTTGTTTTAAACATATATAGTAATTTTCTTATACACACACTCACTAAAACAACTCTCGTTAAATGATAAATCTAACTCTAGTTAATATAATTAAAAACTAATTATTAATTTTATCAAACTCAAAAATAAAAGGTAAGATGATTTACGGTGAAAAAACAACACTTAAACTTGGCCTAAAGAGAAAAACTTTGTAAATATGATTTCCAAACTTTTCACTTTAATTACATAAAACCCACTAAATTGCTACAGATCCCTACCAAAATTATGAGGATGCAATGGCCAAACAAATGAGCTTAGGTTTTTCTTCAAAACCCTTATTCTTTTTCCTTTTTTTTTTTTTTTTGCTAAGCCAAATAATTTTATTGATTAACCAAAGGATAACAACCCAATCGAAAAACCATACACCAACCCAATCGAAAAACCATACAACAGACCCAACCACCATACAAGCTATCACCACTCCCTAATGAATAATCACAACACCTTTCAACCTCAGACAAAACAAGAAAGTTGCCAAAGGATAAAAACAAAAACCAAGCATATATCCTTTCAAAATCTATCAACTAAGGATAAAAGAACTCTAAAACCCAACCTAAAACTAGCTGGCTTAACTAAATTGCCAAACAAAACAGAGAACCTCAAACTTTCCAGGTCTTCTTCAGCGTTGAAATCCTCATAGAAAATTTAGTTTCATTCAAACCTTAAATGAAACACTTGATAAGCAGGAGAGCCTTATTCTTTTTCCTGTTATTCTTGTCTTGTTAATCAATTTTGAACTTTCTCCATTAGTTGAATCTGCTTCTTATTACACAACCTGATTAGGGATGTAAACGGGTCGGGTACCCGTTAGATTTGAGATACCCGAACCCGAACTCGATTAACTTTAATAATACCCTAACCCGATTAACTACCCGATTATTTTTGTTTATGCTACCCGAACCCAAACCCTATAAAATATAAATACCCGTTTAACTACCCGAACCCGTTTAACTACCCGTTTATTAAGTCAAAGTTTGATTTTTAAATTTAAAATTAAAATTAATTTTAGAATAACTTAATTAAAACATTATATTAATAAATTTAATTTAACTCATAACAATAAATTAAAGTTAAAAATCATAATTATAATATATAAAGATTTAATTTAATTAAATAAAACATTAATAATAAATAATTGATATATAAAAATATAAGTATTATATTAATTAATTATTATTTATAATCGGGTTCGGATAGCGGGTACCCTAAGGTAACTACCCGAACCCTACCCTAACCCGTGACGGGTAGTAATTTCACTACCCGAATCCGATTATACACTACCCTAATCCTACTTAAATGGGTCGGGTAACACCAGGTACCCGTTTATAGGGTACCCATTGCCATCCCTAAACCTGATCTACAAACGTTACAATTTTTTTCTCTCAAAAACCCAAAGCCAAGTATAAAAGTTATTTTTTCACTATAAATCATTTTTAGATTTTTATCTTTAAATTTGATGAAATTAATTATTAATTTTTATTAGATTAACTAGGGTTAAATTGATCACTTAATGAGTGTTGATTTGGTGGAGATATGTATAAAATAATTATTTAATGTACATAAAAATATATGACATGGCTTTATGTTATTGGTGCCTAAAACATGAAGGTTTTAGAATCATTTTATTATAAGTTAAACTCTTTCTTTAATTGATTTTATTAATTCCAAATCTACAGCCAAACAACAAAATTAGAATTACGGTGAACTCTTGTTTTTGCAAGAAAATCAGCCAAGTTATTGATTTCTCTGAGAACATGAGAAAATGTAATCTCCTTTAATACATGAAAAAAGATTACGTAATTTGTTGATCAGATTGCTATATTTCCATAGAGCATTCGTCAACCTGTTGAGCCAAGCAATCACCATTTGGGATTCACTTTCAAGAATAAGTGGTGGAAGATTTGAAAAACTAGCACTAACAATAAGAGATAAGACTTTGACCACTGCAAGAAGCTCCGCTAGATTTGAGTCTGCCACACCAATATTTTTAGAGAACATGAAGAGAATGTGTCCATTGTGATCATGAACAACACCACCAATTCCCCCTGGTCCAGGTTTACCGATAGCAAAACCATCTGTGTTAATTTTCCAAACACCTTGAGGTGGAGGACTCCAGAATGTTTTGGTTTTGGTTTTCTTAAGCTACTTAGGAACAATAACGGATTTAAGATCAAGAACTTCTCTATCGAACATAAGTCTTGGGATTTTTGCTTGAAGCCACCACCCTGTTCTAATAGAAATGAGCTTACAAACCATGTCCTTAGATGCGTAACTGCGATGGTAATATTAAACTCATCTTTTCCAAAAATATTGGGATTGCAGATTCCAATTTGGCTGAGCTCCTTGCTATTATTGAAGCTTTGACTATTGTTTCCAACGTTGGTCTGCTACACTTGCCTCTCATCATCATTGAGAGTGATTCTCAGGTTGTTATTTCGTGGCTTCAAGATGTTGATAAAAGTTCTTGGAGATACTCTAATCTAATCAACAAGATGCGTAATCTCATTTCTTGTCTTAGTGTGATTTCTTTTGTTCATGTATTTAGAGAGGCTAATTACTTGGCCGACTTTTTAGCTAAATCTGGAGTTCATAGGAACCCAGACCTTGTAGCTTGGCTTTAACTTATCTTCAATAAAAATTTGCTTCAACTTTCAAAAAAAAAAAAAACCATGTCCTTAGAAATATCTTATTATTAAAGACTTTGTCATTGTGAGCCAGCCAAAATGACCAAATAGCATAATAGAAAATGGTGATCCACGTCTCCTTATTTACCATCACCTGCTCATATCCATCCAAACTAGAAACAAAGCGCTAAGGTTCTTTGGAATGATCCAAGTGAAATTCCATGTTTTGATGAAGAAACACCAAATACCCCAAGCAAAATCACAATAAACAAAGAGATGATCCACAAACTCGTTACGTCATAAAAAGTGCATTTGTTGACTTGATTATTCAAACATCCTTTGCTTTGGAGAACTTCAACAACTGGAACCGAACCATAAATTGCATTCTAACAGAATAATTCAACTTTTGGAGGAGCTATGCCTTTTCAAATCTATTTTTCAGCACCTACCACATGGATATTTGAGACTTCAACGATCTTCCTGTAAGATTTTGTTGTAAAAATTCCATTAGAAGTGTGAACCCAGACAAGACGATCATTTGCGAATGGAGAGATAATGGCTGGATCCAAGAGCTTCACTAAATTGTTCCAAATGTCCTTTTCCCAATCGAAGAGAACTCTTCTAAGTGGAATATCCCAATCCCAATTGTTACCTAACCATTTCCCAAATTCTTTAATAACACCATTTTTGTTGATAGCAAGGGCATAAATCCGAGCAAAAGAATCTTTTAGGACAATGTTTTGGCACCACCTATCACTCTAAAACCAAATTTTGGAGCCATCACCTGCACAATAACAAAAACTAGAATTTATAATGTTAGCAAAATCATTTTTGGTCCAATTTAAGTGAATATCCCTCCACACTCTTGAGAGAGAACCAGTTTTACAGGGCTCCGACCACAAAGCAAAAGGAGGGATTTTATACTTTTCACAATTGACTCTCTTCCAAAGAGCTTGATCATCCACGCTGAATCTCCATGGCCATTTCGAAAGAATCTTTCTTTAATTACTTGATCAAAAGATTATTGGCTTAAAAGAAGCTCCTTTAATTAAAAGAAATCTTTGCATAATCAAACACTTGTGTTTGGTATGAGGAAAGTGCCAACTTTGCGCTACAATTTAATTGAGTATAATCACTTTGGAATGTTTGGCATGAATTTTACCGCTGTAAAGTGAGGTTCTCACTGCAATCACTTTGCAGTCTAAGGCTGCAAAGTACTTAGCAGTCAACTATATAAAGTTTCAGCCCAAAAATATTCTTTTAATTAAAAAAATCCAACCCTTTAAATATTTTACTATACGATTAATAATATTTTTTATTTTATTTAAAATTAAATTTGTAAATAATTTTGATTAAATAAATAATAACTTATAGGTTTAGTTATATCTTTTAAAATATATTACAAATGATAAGCAAATCTTTTAAAATATATTAATATGATAATTTAGATTTAAATTAATAATAATTTATATAAATTTGTTATTACAAATGATGAGTAATGTCAATAATTATAACTTATATTATTTACATTTTCATATGATAATTATATTTTTAATTAACTTCAATGTACCAATTATGTATTTATACTTAATGGTGTGTTTGAAATTTGTCACTACATTATTAGCAAAGTAAGTGCATATTAAATACTGTAATATTACTTTTTTAACAATCACTTTACGTTGTAACCGTTTTGTCTGCAATATACAAAACACAACCTAAATAAATGAGGGGAGATAGAATATATTAATATATTCAAACATTTTACCGAATAAAGTACATTTTAATTAAGATTTCTATACACTCGTTTTATGTAATATTTTCTAAACATTAATTAATGGTTACTCTCGTGAAATGCGTGGCAGCAGCAGAAAATCTATATTGGTCTCGTGACATTGAATATGACAAGTATTTTATCAATGACTTATTACAACTTTTTAGCACAGAAAAGTATATAGAATCATAGAGGTTCAGTCACGGTGGGTCACTTCAAATTTATTATAAGGTTTAAAGCCAAAAATCGCCCACGAAAAACCAAACCAAACCACACGTACAGGTCTCTGATTGCGCTTCAAAATTTCTGTCGGTCGCTCTTTTTGTTTGCAAAAGAGAGAAGGTTTAATATTGTCAAAACTGTCAACATTTTAGCCGCGAATCCAGTCCAAAATCAACAGTAATTCTTCATAAAAGACAATCCAGTAAAAAGCTTCATCGCATTCACTAATATATATGCACCCATGCATGAATTATATACAAGAATCATTTACTCTGGCTGGCTAGCCAGCTAGCCTGCAGGACACGTGCCAAAGCTGCTATAGTAAGAAAGAAAATTCCTCATGAAAGACCAAAAAAGCAAGACTCGAAATCTGTTTACAAGAAAGCAAACGTGTGGTTTGTCGAAAACCACCACAGTTTTTGACCAATGTTGCCTAATATTACGTAGGAAAAAGAGAGATTAAGCTCTAATTAATAATTCCTTTCTGTGGCTCTTAATGTTTCGTTTAATCAGAGCTTTATTGGGATGGGATAATGGTTTAGTTAATTCGTTTAAGCTTAATAAAATGTAGCTATTGTGATTGCATGGCGGCTGAAGTCCAGTATAGATCCAAGAGTCTGGCCCAAAGAGCTATGGATTCGGATCTTAACTGTTCATTCTCTCGCCATACAACGTGACACTGATTAATGACAGAACTCAGCGAGCTCTTAAGCTGCTGGTTCTCTATGTTCAACCGGTTCACTTCATCCGTGAGGTTCTCCAAATGCCTCTTCTTCCGCAAGCGAGACCGCCGGGCTGACTCCCGGTTGGATATCATGCGTCTTTGCTTCCTCTCCTCCATCGAATACACCGCCCGGCCGCTTGAACCTTCTGAACCAGAGTTCTGACTAAACGATCCATCAGATTCAAGAAAAGAGAAAAACTCTTGAAGATCTTCGGGTGTAAAAAGGGTTTCATGGTGAACCAGTTGTTGGACTTGAACCTGTTCTTCAGCTAATGACATTGGGTTAATTGAACTAGACCAACTGAAATGAGGCTAGAAATGAAAGAAAAAGAAAAACCCTAATTTAAATTGATAGTAAGAAGGAAGAGAAGAGGAGAAAAGGGGAGGATAGAAGAGGAGGAGACGGGTATTTAAGGATGGAGAGAAGGGATATGTGTGGGGTCATTGCATACTTTTCCAAAAGTTACCATTGCAAAGCAATGTGAAATACTATATAGAAATTCTTCTTTAGGGTTAAAGGTAGTGGGGGGTCATTTTTTTCGTACTTTTTTTTTTCTTGAGAAAGAAATGGTGGGTCATGGAGAAGATTAGGTTTACCTTAATCACGAAGAATCAAACAAAAACAGATTAAAAAAAAACTGCTTGAAAAGTTATATTTATTAGAGAAAATAGAGAGACAAAGACGAGAAGTCATGTGACCTATATGGTTATTTTTAGATTTTTTTCGCATCAGATAAAAAAATTGATGGTGTGTTTATAAGTGAAGGGAAAAATATCACATTTTGAGTTAATTTTTGGAATTAAGAAAACTTAATTGCATCTAATTCTATATTAAAATCCAGATTATCAATATCTCTTTTTTTTTTTGGTTATAAGATTATTAATATCTCTTTATGTTCTGAGCACAGAAGCACAAAAACAAAGGTTTAAAAACACCCAACAATACTAAATATGAGTTTAACCTGAAATTTATCCGTATATGGTTGGTAAAATGAAACAAATTTAATGGGAGATGGGTCTCAATTGATCTAACATATGTTTCACAAGCAAATTTTTGTGGATTGGAAACACAATCCAAAGACAAGAAATTTGTAGTTTAGTTTAGTTAGTACAATGATTATGGATTTATGGCTGGGCATTGCATGTGGAGGAAAAGACAATTGCGACGTGCTTCACGCATTCGTTTTTCTTTTTTTTTTTTTGGGTTAAATTCTTTGTTATATATTATTTACAGGAAAAGTATCCGTTTCCATTGATTTTGAATTCACTTGATTTAAGAAAATAATTCCAACCAATTTTCTTCAGCCAAGTTTCCATGAAAAACCAACAAAAAAACATCACATCATGAGAAAAGAAGAAACAGAAATCTATAAGGTTCTTATACTAAGAATCTTATCATTTTCAGTATATCTTTTACTCCTCTGCAAAAGCAAGCAAAAAATGTAGTTTTGTGGGGAATTAAAACTTAGAATTGCCAAAAAAAAAAAAAACTTAGAATTGCCTTTTTGATGAGTTAATAACTCTTAACCTTGACCCAAAAAAGAAAACCAGAGTGATAATTTGCTTTTCTCTTATATATTGTTTATTGAATTAAAATTTTTTAATTCTACAGTACTGCAGATTCCTTGGTAGTTTTCTTCGTTAGTGTGCTTGGAAGTTGGAACATAGTTTTTCTTAATAATCTTTCATGGGGATCTTGGAAGTTTTTCCTTTATTTGGCAGTTGGTTCTCAATTCAGTAAAGGCCAACTGCACTCTAGTGGTAGTGGAGGCTAACATGCAAACCATCGGGCTGCTCTTATTTCATGAAAGTTAGCTCAACCATTAGCCAATCCTTTATACATATATAAATTATTTAACTGCTTTGATTAACGTATAGAGAAAAGTTGGGTTCATGTGCTGCAAACTTGTTTTCTTTTAAAATCATTCCATCTGGAAGGATCCCTGGTTCCTTTTTCCTATTGTCATTTACCTTTTGTTGCGCTAAACGACTGCATCAAGTTGCCTGTCAGGTTAGCCCCAGTGGCAGCAATGGCGCTTTACTGTTGATCAAGTTTCGTAGCAAAACTTCACCATTATTACCTCAAATTCAAGTGTTTTAGTGTCCTCAAAGTTAAATTAATCAAACTTTAATAAAACTGTAGTTTATTGATCCAGATAGATTATCAGTAGTCAATTCTTTTTTGACTTGTACATAATAATAATAAATAATAATAATAATAATAATAATAATTATTATTATTATTATTATTATTATTATTATTATTATTATTATTAGAAAAAGTATTAAAGGGACCAACCAGGATTTTGGTAGGATAGCATGGTTTCAACTTTCAAATAGGCTATGGCTAGTGAAATCCAAAAGTAGTGCATTTCTTTGGCACATTTGGAGCTTCAACAATGCCCCCAATTGCAAAAAACCTTTCCTTTGCCAGTAGCCTATGGCCATGCGTCCAATCAGCGGGAGACCTTTGTCATCTTTGAGTATTACTTCAGACGAAGGCAAAACCATGCAGTGGAGTGGGGGTTCTCTTTCCCATGTGCCCAAAGGCAATGGGTAGAGGACAGTGTACCCAAAAGCTGAAATCTTGAAATCCCAATGCCCTTTGCTTAGGCTTTTCTAACATTTTGAGTTTAGAGAGAAGGTAACCACGGTCCACAAACTATCAAAAGTAATGCACATCTAAGTTTTTATAAGCAGTAGTGAAGTTTTTTTTTTTATAATTGGAGGTGGAGCTGAAACTATTTGGATTCTAATTAAATCTTACAATATACAAAAACTATTCCTTAATCACTCTGTCAATAAATTGTTAATTGTTAGCAGCTGTTGTTAAGTTATAGATTGCATAATTTAACTAGTTTTGGCAAAAGTAAATTTGATAGCATGAAAGGCCCCGGTAAAGAATCCAACACTAAATTTGTTGGCCGATGAGAAATATGAAACATAATAGCATTTAAGAAAGGATAGAAAGCACTTTGGAAACCAGAAAAACATGGAAACTGAAGACAATGCTCCAAAGAAACAATTCCTTTGCAAATGGAATTAGTACAGCTAAGTTCCAGACTTTGCCATAGAAGAGGCAGGAATGTCGATCGTAAAACATTTGCATTCGTTAGGAATGCAAAAAGAATCTCGTACAATGAAGTAACATAAAGAACAGACTAGCATTTACAATTAATAATGTACAATATTTTAACATACAACCTTAAGACACTCTACTCGCCAACATGTGGGGAGAGAGAGAGGATCTCTTTTCATGCTCTGGAAGGTGGAATTTTTCAGACATTTTTTGCAAGTGAACTTTTCAAATGCTTTCTCCTACTGCAGGTAGAATCTACTCATCAGTTTCGAAGATTTTGGAAGCAAGAAATACAAGACATTTACAAGTTCACCGGAGGACTTCCCTAAGTTTGGCAAAAAGCAAAAATAGAAGTTAGAACACTAATTGGCTTGCAGAGAAAAATCAGTGAAGGTAACATATGCAATGACGAAGTATATATTGATCTTACCTTGAACAAGAGATCGTAAGCAATGTGTTCCCAGGGCAATGTTATAGACATTAAGCAGCATTTGAGAGGTATCATCTCATCTTCATCAGAGGTTGAAGTGGCAGAAGCAGCTGCATAAGCATGCTTTGCTGCCACAGATGCAACAGCAGCAGCTTTACGAACAATTGAGCCAAGTCCAAAACCCCTTTTTGATATAACTGGCGAAAAAGGACCTAAGTCCTGCTTGCTTTGGTCTGATAGAGTAACATAGATTCAGTATTTGACTCAACCCATGCACCATTCACTTCATATGATCAATCAACTAATATCTATTTCATTAAACTAATCAGTTTCTAATAAGAAGGGGAAATATAGAACATTAGAAAAAAAAAAAAAGGGTAGAAGTAAAGTATTCATGATAACTTCCAAAAGTAATGGCAATATGGCATGTAGATTGTTCACAGTTCAAACACTTGCACAACTACACTGACAACACATCAACGACTACAGCTAGATACCATAATCCTCAAAACTCTTAAATTTTATCATCACTTTTTTGTAGTCTAGATACCATAATCCTCAAAACTCTTAAATTTTATCATCACTTTTAAGTGTGTCATAATGATTGATCAATCGGACGTAGGACAATTTGGGCTTTAAGCCTTTAACAACTGTTAACACCTAAGAAACAAAAGCATTGGGAAAACGAGAAAACGAGAAAACAAAGACAAATGTGAATTTTACCAAGACCAATTTTATAGAAGGAATTTCTTACTGACCAGCAACACCTGAAACAGCCACTTCAACTTCCCCACGTCCTCCAGGACCTTTCATGTAAAGTTTGTCTGTTTTGCCAGAGGAATGACCAATTGACAGAAGACTTCCAAATCGAGAACTCCCAGCTGAGAAAGAAAGGCAAATGATATGAGATGACAGCTAAATAAGCATGAAAAAGAAATTAAGAACAAACTAAAAGCTAAGTAAGCAGTCTGCATGTTATTTTGCATCCTTTAAACTATAGCAAGCTTAGTCAACATGAAAATGTGTCTGTTTTTCTATAGGCACATTACCATTGTTACTTTTAATAAATGAAGAGAATGTTGCACTAAAAGGCACCAAAGGGGGTGCTGACCCATTACAAGTCTGCAATAAAGGAAATTAATTGTTGCTTATACAAAAGAACTAAATCCAATCAATGCCAAATAAGCCATGCTTGCATGTTTGACATATCAATTAATTTCTCCATCAACATCAACCCATAAAAACAAAGCAGAATATATTTTATCAGCCAATGTGCTAAGTTTTTGCAGAATTGTGAATGAACAAAAACAGAAGCCAATTCTTAGAAAGAATAATTCCAGAAGGTATACCATCATATGCATCCCGAACCATTTGATAGCTGACAAATCCAGAAAACAGTGTAAGCTGCAATAACAATTAGCAGCATATCAAGTTGTCTGCAAACTGATCTTCCAAGAACCGTTGCATATATGGAATTCCAAAGTAGCTTTTCACAGAGTAAATGCATATAAACAGGGTAAGCTCAAGTCTCATTCTATTTGACGCTAACCAAAATGCTATTTACAACTTACATCTTCAAAACTAATTCATGATAACCAAGTTGGAAGTGTTCAAATGATAACACAAAGTTAGGAAAAATAATTTTCTTCTCATGCATATCCGCCCCTTTCACAGTTTATATTGATTTAATTTGAATGTTCTACAGGAAAATGTAACACAGGATTCCTTGTGCACTAAAATGCACTATTGGTAAAACTTCAAAGGCAGCCCATTTAAGTCCTAGTCAACAATGCCACCTGACTTGCCCCTTACTGATCAATTCATTTGTCTAAAGAACAGTGAATAAAAATTGTAAGAATGCCAGAAAGGATATTTATATTTGTGACTTAACTACAAGGGGCATCCATCACAAGCACAAGCAAAACAAAAGTTCAGGATTCTGTTTATAAGTGCTTCTGGGCAAATAGATATCTCTATACTGAAAGAACAAAATCATTTTGGCATGTTAATTTGCAATTTTTTTTAACCAAATGAAATTTGGCTCATTTGAAAATCATAAAGCGATGTCAAAAACCAAGCAGTTCTAAATACCTACTTCAGAAGAGAAGACTCTGGCTGATCAAGGAACTAAAACACATAAAATTATCACAAAGGACCCAAGCGATGACCCAAACCTTACTATCTTTTCTCTTCATAGACTTAGTATCTACTCTCAATGGTGATTTGTCACTGGAACTGCTATCATTTGTATCCTTTTCACTAGGAAATGCAGCCCCATCAAGTGCATTAAGAAGCACACAATAGCAATGATCAGTTTCTGTTAAGACCTGCATGAGGAGAAAAATGTCACAGCCAAGTATTAGAGGTCCTACAATTGACCAAAAGTTTCTGCTTTTCATAAAACCCTGCAATGTAATTTTAAATAACAAAGAAAAACAGGACAATAGCGTAACCAAGAAAGGATGCAAATCTTCAATATAAGAAGAAACTTTGATCCTTACACTTGCTACACAAACAGCAAGTTCCAACTTCTTGTTATCTCAGTGCCTTTAAAGTGGGTTGACAGAGGAAGGCAGTAATACAAGCCAAGTTGAAACCCCATATACCACTCTAAACTCATTCTTAGAGAAAACAAGCAGTAGTTTACTTAATTGGAAATTTAATTTCAAATTAATAAATTTGAAAATAATAACATTTAAGGACAATATCATGCGCATTTATCTAACAATATAATCATAAACAAACTGATGCATAATTTTATAAAGGAAACAATTACCACTGCATCAAATGTGGAGTCAAAATCATCTATTGCGAAACAGATATCAGGATAGGCAGGTGTTGTCTCTACTTCCTGGATCCATGTTAGTTAGAATGTCATGAAATTGAAGAAAAGCTCAATATCACCACAATTTGCTTTAAAAAATGCTTGCCTTTTTTGAGTCCAAATGAAAATTTACTCGGCTGGGAGATGCATAAACGGTCTTCACAACCTACAGAACAGCAGAATAAAAGCTCAACAATATACAGCATCCAAATGTTGAAATGGACATTCTGGAATCCTTGCAAGAGACAGGATTTGATTTAACATAAATATAACTCAATCTCCTTGGATTCAAATTCCAAAAATTAGCTGCAGTAACCCCATTACGTTCCCTCCAAATTCATTAGCAGCCTATGGCTTATAACAAGAAA
Source organism: Heritiera littoralis (assembly GCA_031772115.1). NCBI lineage: Eukaryota > Viridiplantae > Streptophyta > Magnoliopsida > Malvales > Malvaceae > Heritiera > Heritiera littoralis. Next base: position 20,720,225 of record JAPDPK010000001.1, read on the forward strand.
GATGAATTCAGTAATTCACACAGCATGTTAGAAAAAATGGTTACACGTTTTTCTCTACACTTCTCAGAAACTATATGGTCAAATTTTCTCCATGAAGACAGATATTAGTTTCAAGAATACAGACAGTTTCAAAATGTTAAAGATGTAAATATGTCCTTCTAAAGGCTACTGGCATCATTAGCCACATTAAAGCAGGAGTTACCTTGTAAATAGGAGACAATGGTGTATCTTGCCCCGCTTGACGATTTGTAAGGGAACGATGACTGGAAAAAGGGGGAAAATAAATCAGTTAAAAGTTTCTCGTAATCTACCATGTTGAAGCTATCAATAAAGAAAAAAAATCCTTAAGCAGCAAATAAATATCTCTATTCATCGTTAGATTTCAAACTTCAAAATTCAGAGATGGAAAAGTTATTCACCATGGGGGATTGTTAGAGTAACAAGCAACATGATATACCATTTAACTTTAGAAAAGTATCCACCGTTAAGATGGTAACAACATCAAGCTGATACACAGAAAAATAATTAAAATATGCATCACATCTCATAGATAAGATACAATTATGTGAAGAAGTTACCTGCAAATTGCTACTGTTACAGAGTATGAAGTATGGGCAATCATGTTTAAGTAAAATGAGCGCCTCCAATCCACCTCCGATAAACTCTCACCAACTAACTTATCCAACTGGTAAAGACAATTATATACTAACTTGAATTAAAGATAAGCCATAAATTTGCACCTACTGCATCATAACAAAAGGGCAGAAGCTATGAAAACTACTAAAGCAAAAGGGAATCAACTTCAAGTTGGTTTTGATTTTCTTTTACCTCAGGTGCCCACCTGCGTACAAAGTAAGGAGCAAGGCCTTCGTCATTATCATTAAAACCATGAAACATCTACAACAGCATAAACTGAACCAATTAGCTTAATTTTCCCAAGTTAAAAAAATTTTCATTACATTTCTGCAGAAAACATTAACAAGAAGTGGTCCAGATTTGATACCCATTTTCTGACGAAAAATATGAGATCATCGTCTTGACGTCCTCCGGATTCCTTACCCCGAACAAAGTACAAATCGAAAATGTCATGCCAAAATTGGCCGTCCATTTCAACGTCGGACGAATCTTGTTCGTCCAACGTCGTTTTACCCAACAAATTCGAGTGCTTTTTAACCATGCTCAGTAACTCAAACCTACAACAATCATTTAAAACTCAACAAATTAACAATTAGTATTGTTATTCGACAGAAAAAAGGGGGAAGAAACAAAACCCTAATTCTGAATGTGCTTACCTGGACGGGGTTTCTTCTCCAATTCGGAGCATGGCTTTCTTTTTCTTTCCCTTTTTGATTACAATCGATTCTGTCGATTGAGTTTCAATCCAATCACTGTGCTGTTTTCGTCGACGGACTGGGGAATTTAGAGGGAAATTCTAAGGTAGTTAAAACTGGCGCGAGGTTGATCCGATGCTGCATCGGCGTAGCAGTAAGTTTAGTTGCCAGTTACGTCCTTACGTGCCAAGAGAGAAAAAGACGACTTTTTTTCGGATTAAACAGAAAATGAAAATTGGAAAAAACGGCAAAACTTTGTGCCAGCTTGGAGAAATCAGACGGTGTCGTTTCCTCCATAAAGAAGCTTTTCTGGGCCCCTATTACAGAGCTACTAGACCTAATTGAACGAGCAACCGGCACAATATTGACTTTTTTCAGTGGATTTTGGGCCAGATCCAATGGATATATAACTCAAATGGCCCATATTAAGAAAACGAAATTTTTTTGGAGTTTATATTTGATACAGGATATTATCAGTTAATTAGAAAATATTAATTCATTATTAAGTGAAATTAAAAATGTGTAAATTTTTAAAAATAAATGTTAATAAAGTTTTTAATCTATTTTTAAAGACTTGAGCATTTTTAAGATTTTTTTATTAATTAAGCGACACTATGTGGTTAACTAACTTTTTATAAAGATTATATATTATCAATATATCAACTATAAACCATTAAAGTTTAAGTATATTTTTTGGATAAAACTTTGCTTTAGTGAGTTAACGAAGTGATTTTGATATTTTATATTCAAAATTTTTTATATGTGAGTGTGATCTAAGATATTTTGCTCAATTCACCATTTTGATATTGGTGATTGGTGATATTTTGAAATCAAAAGATCAGGGTAAATGATCCTATTCTTGAAATTTTAATACAATTTTTTATTCAATCCATCATCAAATTACTAAGAGAAAATAAGACGCCTTAATCTATAAGCACAACAAATGAAGAATTAGATTATGTTAAATTGATCTAATCATATATTAATTTATTATTTTATTTTTTTGTATAATTTAATTCAATTATTTTTTATGAATAGTACAACTTTTTCATACGTATAATAATTTTATTAAAAACACATTAATTATCTCGAATTGAAATTTTGTAAAAGTACTTAATAATAAATAATTTTAAAGAAGAATTCTGATACAGTGACGTATTATAAAATTCGTTCCTCAGTCCTTCTCGGCAGGACATCCGGGGGAACAAAATTATCAAGTGGCAGTAATGATAAAATAGTATGATTCGCAATCATTCAGCATTAGCAGGCAAGCGAGGTAGCTAAGCTCATGCGTTTGGGTCGGACGTCGGAGAACGGAGACTGATAGCACGCATAACCAAAATGATTGATAATCAAGTTAAAGCTAATCGAAGGTTTAAAAAAAAAAAGATTAGAGAACAATACTTGGTGGGGGTTTGATTTGACTGCTCGCCATCAAAAATTAAAATCACACATCTTTTAATTCTCTCTAACTTTTGTTTTTTCTTTTTCTTAGCTCAGACGTGCATTATTTCTCTTTTTTTTATGAGACTTTTATTTTTTTGTCAACAAGATATAAAGTGAAACAGCAATGAGGTTAGTTTAAATGGTTAATGTAATTATATTTAAAAGATATATTTAGTAAGTTTGAAATTTAAATTTTGGTACCTACAATTTTTTTATCATAATTAAGATTCGACTTTCATTATAAGAATGAGAGTAGTGAAAAAATACAGATGACATTGGTTACATTTTTTATTCTAGGAGTGTATGTATTTGAATCTAATAATATTTCATGAAACTCGAATTCAGTTAACAATTCAAAAAAAATTTTAATTTTCATTTTTACTACCCATACTCTATTAATATATTATAAAAAAAATACTTTTTAATAATCTGCGACAAACTAATTTTTTAACTCAAAATTGATTTTTAATCTCAAATTTAAAATCGATTTTAATGCTTATTATTTAAAAATTAAATTTATAAGTTTAATTTATCTCGTAAAACATATATTAAAGTTAAAAATCATAAATCACTAATGAATTATTTTAATTAAGATTTACATTAATAATAAATAGTTTATAAATAAAATATGGAAAATTATCTTATACACTGTCAGTAGAATTTTTTAACTCCACAAGTGGGGTTAGGATGATGACATGTGTCCCACTTTATTTATTTTTTATTTTTTAAATATTTTTAAAGGACACATGTCATTATCCTAACCCTGCTTGTGGAGTTAAAAAGCTTCACTGACAATGGATAGGATAATAATTCATAAAATATATATAATGTTACAAAACGAATTGTATACCATCAGACTCAAATTATAACAACCCTATTATCACTATTCTTACCCTATCTAATCCATGATAAATAACCCTAATATCACTATCCTAACCCTATCTAATCCATGATAAATAGTAATTTTACTATCCAAAATTTAATTGATATTGAATATAAAATATTCTATTTTAATCTTCCATGATCAAATCGAGTAATATAATGTATTCATTTATCGGATAACCAGTATATTTATCATCCTCCAGCAAAACATGTGAATTTTGCTTTTAAAAACAAAAATCTATCTTTGGATTCCGAGCTCGGGTTAGGAGAAAAGATAAAACAAAAGCAAAAGAAACTTTGTCCAACAATCCAACAAACAACATTATGATATACATACCCACAAATGCCAACATCATTCAAAATCATGGACCAAAGTCGTTTATCAATATTTAAAGCACCACCTTTATTTCCTGTTCTATTCTCTGTATTTTTCTACGAAATTAAATATCAGCTAAGCATGCTTTGTCTAATCAGTGTTCAATAAAGCTAGCCAGGGTTGAAAAGTATTGAAAAAATGCTGAAAAAGAGGAAAAAATTATACTATATTAAGCACTACCAAATTGCCAAAACTTTGAAGTTAAGCACTGCCAAATTGCATGAACATTGATAATTGTATGAAACAAAGCCAACTTTCGATCTTGAATGTTTACTGTTAATCAAGGGATTTACTTGCAATATTGAAATTTCTATGATAAAATTCTGCAATAATATAAAATTCTTGTATATTGATGAGTTCGAGTGAGGAAGTAGAATTGTTAAGAAAAATCTGAACACTTACATGCTATTATTTGGCAGCATGTGCTTAGGGAAGATGATCCATTTCCTTGTTTGTGAAGCAATGAACAGGAAAATTAGCAAAGGGAAGCTTCAATTATTGAAGGAATTATTGATAAAATTTTATCAGTTTCTAACAAAACTCCAATTACATGTTTATCCAAGTATAAACAATTTGATTCTGAACAATTGCCCTGAAAGCTTACTCTGAAAAACAATTCTAAGATTGGAAAACTGAAAATTATATGAAAATTTTCTTATTTTTCATTCCATGTTCATCACTGGTTCAAGCAAAAAAAAAAAATATATATATATATTTGATCTCATTTCTGAAGCTTATAACCATTGCCAAATCCTTCCCAAAACCCAGAATCCCATTAAAACTTTCACAAATCCAAGAAACCCATCATATTTAACTTACCAAATTAAGTAATAAACAAAAATATTTTCAATTATTTAGTCTTGAAGAAGTGCTCCTGCTCCTGCTTTCTTCCCTTTCCCTGTCCTCCTCCTGCTAGTGGTTCCAGCTGCTTCATGCCTCACGTTTCCGTCGCTATGAATCAATGGCACATCGTTCGCTTCCTCGCCGTCGTCCTCGGTGGCTATGCGGATACAAGAACACCGTTCTAGCGATGCAAAGAATGCAGTTGCTACGCCATTGATGAACCACATAGCAACACCATCAAGCTTTCCGCAGGCAGCAGGTGGTGAGCCATGGGTGGACGATGATGGCCGGACCACCCTCGGCTCACCGTTATTTGATCGGGAGCTGAAGAAACCAGAGCAGCTACCAGTATTCGAGGTAGTGGCTGCCATGGATTTGGGAAAATGAAAACCTTGAAGTTGAAGTTGAAGTAGCCACAGAAATAAAGAGATTGGCTGAAGCTCAGTGTGTCCTTGAGTTATGAAGAGACTTGAATTATGGATGTTGTTTAATTGTTATTGTAATTTATAGTCTAATTCCTACATATGCCCTTAACCCATTGTGGAATTTACAAGTGTGTCTTATACATTGAATGTGACAATGTGAGTACATGATCGTGACTGATTCGCGTGACTGTCTTTACTATGATCCATCGTTGTATTGTTGGAAGGGGAATTCTTGGAGAAAAACTGCTAGTTTTCGTCTAATTGTTCATAAATAAGTTGCTGAGCTATAGCCAAAAAGTATTAGAATGCAAATATGCATGTGTATCGGACAGATTACTAAAAAATACGGATTCGAAAGGGTATAAACGAATAATATCTATTTTACAAGGGAGTGAAATAGATTAAGAGTGAAAAGATCTTGGAATAAATAAAAAATAATAATGTTACATCCTAAAATATGAAAAGTATTGATTAACTAATGAGTCAAATTAGGCTTTTACTTTACTTTTTAAACCATATAAGTGGTATAATAAAACAAAATCATGAGAGTATTTATGTCATTTCAAATATACGCTTACTCCTATCAATTTAAGTAAGAGAAATTCTATGTACAACCTAAGTATCACTAAATACAACTTATTTACTAAAAAACCCTATTCCTTAATATTTTTTTTATCGATTTTTACTTCACACAATCTATAATTAATTTTTTTACACAAAATACTCTCCCTTTCCTAATAACACAACCACTTTTTTTTTATTTTTGTGAAAGCTCACAGAAGGGGATTTCCATGAGCCCTCATGAAAATTCTCTTATATAAACCTCTTGATTTAAAGATAAAATAGTAAATTATTTTTAGTGTATTTTGGTATTAAATTTTTTTTTATTAAAATAGGATGTGTCTAGTCTTTTTTTTATTGTATTTAGAGGCTACGAATTTTAGCGTTGATCTTTATCGTTATTACAGGATTCCTATGTAATACAAGACATTTTATTTGTATTTAAAAAGTTAAGGAGTCATTTGTTTTTGTTTTTGTTTCTTGTTTTCTATTTTTGTTTTCAACTTTTTTGGAAACAGAAACAGAAAACACGTTTGGCAACATGTTTTCGTTTTTAAAAAACGAAAATGAAAACAAGAATTTTCAAAATTGTTGAAAACAAGAATTTCTTGTTTTCATTGTTTTCGGAAACATGTTTTCATTTCTGTTATTGTTCATAAGTAAGTGAACAGGGTTTATATATTAATATAATATTAATATTTTATAATAACAATATAAATAAAATTAATTAATTTTTTAAATAAAATAATATTAAATTTTAATATAAAATATTATTTAATATTTTAAAATTAATATATTTATTTTAATATAGAAAAGTTGAAAACATAAAAAGCAATTAAATAAATATTACATTGAACTATAATATTATAATATTATTTAATTTAAATTTTTATAATAATTTATTGAATATATTAAATATTTTAAATAATATCATTTATTATAATTTTGATATGTTAATAATTAATATTATTATATAATATAATTAAATTTTATTTTACTAAACAATATTATTATTTAATATTATATTCTATCTTAAATTTAAAATATATCACTACTACTATTAAATAAGTTAATATTATTAAATAAGTAAATACTTAACATTAAATAATATTATTTATATTAAATATAATATATTTTAATAACTATATAATTTATTATAAATTAATTAGTTAAATATTTTATTTAATAATGTGATATTATTATTATTACAATTAAATAAAAATTATTATTAAATATAATTTATGTTTATTACAATTAAATTCAATAATTTTATTTTATTTAATATTTTATTTACTTATAACATTATTTAAATTATATTAAATTTTTATATGATTAAATAAAAATATTTAATATTAGTATTAAATAATATAAAATAATATTATTTAATATTATCTACGTATTATTATTTAATAAATATATTATTTTTTATTTAATTTTTAAAATTTTGTTTTGTGAATTGAATTATTATATCTGAATTAGTTTAAATATTTGTTTTTAAAACGTAACAGTATTAAATAAACATATTTTCTGTTTTCAGAAATTGAAAACAAAACAAAATAAAACAAAAACAGAATTTTCAAAAACCGAAAACATAAAATAATACCAAACGGCCCCTAAACTTTTCTTTTGTAACTAAATGGGAGAGAAATGTTTTCAATTTAAGATTTCCTTGATGGATATAAGATGTCATTACCATTCAATTATTAGACTCATCATATAGTTGGCTTAAAGATTAAATTACTTAATATCGTAAGTAATCGGTACCTTGTTATTGTCATAAATTTTACATAATTAATTTCATCAAGGAAAAAAAAAGATACCACAATTTCACTATTGAGTATGGACTAATAATAAAGTTTGGATTAATGAAGAAATGTTCATTATAAGCAAACAAATTTACTGTAACTATAATCGTTTAACAAATTCAAACTATGAGAGTAGAGGGTGGTATTTTAAGATTGTTTTAGACTGATAAAAGAGAACCAATTCTAAACAAAAGATGTAACTATAGTGAGTTAAAAGAAAAATTAACAACTAAAATTTGTACTCCAAACTTTTAACTTTAAAATCAATTTCAATAGCAAATAATTAACAACTAATCGGTGACGGCTAATATAAGTAAGTTATTCATTAGAGACTACTAATACAAGAAAAGAAAAAATGGAGACAATGATGAAAACCAGAGATTAAAGTGAGTGTAATCATAGGCTATAACCCCACTTTGGCTGACCCCATCTTTAACTAAACCTAGTTTTTTTGGTTACATTAACAAAACCAATTTAACAACTAATAAATTAACCTAACTTTAGGTATGGAGAGACGGTAATGAGATTAATTCTATCGTTGAAGCTGGAAAAATAAAGGTTTTTATTTAAAATCTTAAAGTAACTTTTTCAAGTATGGGCGAAATGTATTAATGTCAATAAAAATCACTGATAACTAAAATTATTTAATTGTAATTAAGATTGATAACTTTATCAATTGTATTATCGATCTCTTAAATAAATGTGAATGTAAATGTGGGCATATATATCGAGTTAAAGAATAGTGGTAGTTTCAGATAAAAAACAAAATAGTGGTAGTTTGTTTTTGTTACAAAGAATAGTGGTGGTTGTCATTGGTTCTCATTTCAAAACCTAATTGAATGACAAGTGCATGACAAAATTTATTGTGACAATGGAACGTGCTTATGTACTGTATCAATAAATATATAGATGGGCAGATAAATAAATAGACAGAATGAAGCCTTTTTTTTAGAGAGAAATGTGATAGTAGTTAGTTTTGGTAATTTTAAATACGGTATCGTGATATGAAAATGATATAAATAAAAGATATAAATATAATATGGATTAAAAATTAATAAAATTTATATATAAATATGATAAAAGTTGAAAAATAAATTTTATATTTGACATATATATTCGAATTTTGATATAAAATTTTCATATTTTATATAATATAAACATAATTTTTCATGATACGAACATAAATTTTATACATTAATTTTCATTTACCATATCCAATGGCAGTGAATGGAAGCTTATTGCTCAAAGAATTGATGCTGATATATGTATGCATGCATGTAATTATGTTTGTATATGAAGCCAAAAATAGTGGGAATATCGTAGGATATAGACTGGAATGGTCACTGTTTATTTGCAGATCAAGATGTCATGAGGTAGCCAGCAGTATTAATTACGCAAGGAGGTTAGTTGAATCTTTCTTTATACTTGATTTTGATTCCATGAAAAGAACAAATCATAACTAACAAAACAAAACCTTTTAATCTATTCGCATTAAATTGTCATAGAAACAACATTTAGGCACATATTTCAATGGAAAATTATTAAATTTCTTTCAATAGAGTTTTTAAATTTTACAAATAAATTTAAGATAATAACACATATTTTTATTTTTTAATTATTTTTAAAAAATATAAATCATTTTAAATTTATTTATAAAATTTAAAAACTCTATTTTTTGATCTTAACAAAATTATGATGATTTTGTTAAGCGTAGAATCCCTTATATACATACACACCATACACAATGTAAACGATGTGAGATAGTAAAAAACCCACATATATACAACACACACATGCAAAAAAACAAATGCTTAAAGACACAATATTTAAAAACTCCATTAATAATATATTAAATAATTATTTTGATTCAATATCCCAAACAAGTGATAATTAAAGACAACAGAGGCTGGACATGATATACTGCTAGTCTATACATCATGAAGGCCGAGCCCGTTTGAGAGGATGGGTGGCCTTGAGCCAATATCAAGGCCACCTTGATATTGGGTCTGGATTCCTATCGCAATGGGGTAGGCAGCCGATTATGGCGGGGCTCATCAGGGTCTATTGAAGCTTCTTCTGGTCCATTCCATTGGTTTTGATTTACGCACGCATGAGCCTCTGCAAAATGAGCTAACACGTTTAGAAAAGTCAAAAAAGGGTGACGTTATTAATGGCTTCAACAAAAGACGGTAGCCATTAATTAATTTGATGCACTGTAAGGAGAACTGCATGCAAAATCCCCCTTCTCAGATTTCGTTTGTCTTTATAAGGCAACCAAATCACTCCATCTTAAATATCAGGTAAAAATATCCAATGCTCTAATGATACTTGATGCAGTGACTCTGGCATGGCCTTTTAAGTATGGATGCTTCAGTCTTAAATGGCAAGTAGCTCTGCTGAAGTCAAGTATAACAAGTAATTTAGCATATTCACACACACGTCATGTATTAACTGGTTGCCTGAAGTCCACCCAAATTCAACCCTACCTAATCCAATTGTAGCTTTGTCTGTTCCGTTGCCTGTATAAATTGATCCTTTTGTACCACCATCAATCTCTGAAAATTCTCTTCCGAATGAAAAAAATGTCTAAGCTAGGTACCATTTTCATGGCTGCCCTTGTCCTCTGTTTTCTGCTAAGTTATGCTGCTCGGCCTGAGCCTGCTTTACCCTTAACCCAACACGAGGTTTGCATCATTTTCTTTCTTCTTTCGGTCCTTCTTACCAAACCCAATCCTTAATTTTCTTTGTGTTGTTAAATGGAGATTTCCTTTAATTTACAAGGGCTTTGGTTTTTGTTCATGCAGGAAGTTGGTGCAGAGAGAGTTGATATTGATGAGAACTGTGAAGGAGTTGGCAAAGATGACTGCTTGATGAGAAGAACCCTTGCTGCTCATGTGGATTATATTTATACTCAGAATCACAAGCCATGAAGTTGAATTGTTGCGGTAGAAAATAAAGAATGGTTCAATTGTAGCTTCAAACCACAGATAAATAAATAAGAGTTCCTGTTCATGTTGGCATGATTGGAGAGATGACTTAGCTGGTTTAGTTTCACAGTCAGGATGTTTTTACAGTGATCAAGATTTTTAATGGATTATTACAAAAGAAATTATTCAATTTTTTCTTTTCCTGCTAATTGTGCTTTATTTTGCATCGTTAGGATGTAATCGAATTGAGACAATTTCATATGAGATTAGAACGAGGTTCAATTTGAAAACATGAAGATCGAAATTTGATTTGAGTTTTAATTTTTGAAATCGAACTTAATTCGATAAATTATTTAAGTAGTTCGAGCTTAATTCGATAAGTTTAAACTTTATTCGATAATTTTAATTTATTATTTTTTAATTATATATTATGAAAGTAAAATTATAAATTAATTATAAAATATAAAATATATACTAAAAAAATTTTATTATATTTGACTTGTTAGAATTGGATATTAAAATTATCAAACTTGACTTGATTTTTACTTGAATAATTTGAGTTTGATCTTGATCTTGACTCGGAACTAAATGATTCAAGGTTGAATAGTTGTGAAATCAAATTCTAATAATTCACTGTTAACTTGATTCGTTAATACTTATGTTTGTGAGCACCAGCTGCAGGCCTGCATCTTATCGGCTTCTTTGTAGATGCGTACCTGCCAAGTAAATGTTTGAACAAGTTTGAAAAATCTTTCAAATATGAAAAATACGCATAAGCCAAAATGCCGATGAAGATTCTCTTAAACTATTAGGGCTATTTGCGGCACAATTCACACACAAAACGTTCGAATTTTCCAGTCAATTTCCGACAAAACAGATAATTGGCAACAGGCAGGCTGAGGGTCAGACACGGCTATGACAATTTGACACCCTTTACAGGTGTCTCTGAAGAGTAATACTGTAATAAAACATGCTGTTCTCATGAAAATTGTCATTTTCCCTACTAAATTGAATCTGATATACGTTTTGATAATGTCGTAAATGCATGTTTAACAACCATCAGTGAGATTACCATAATTTCTACCAAGATTTTTCAGAACTTCTTGGACTTTTTTAACGAGTCCAATTTTAATTTGACTATAATCTAAATTCTTATCATAATTCATAATTTCTACTAAGATTAGTTATGGAAAACTTGGCTTTACATTTTAATTGGACATGAACCGGAGACTAAGTACAGCTCCGGCTAGGAAACTGAAGCTTCAAAACAAAGATCATGGCGTTTGCTGACCTCCAAATTCAGCTCAGTCAAGTAATGGCAGGCAGTGGTGCACCTGGTAGGAACCCACTATCCAGACTGCATAGTCCATACGCACTTTCATTCCAAAAGTTTCAGCATCTCAAATTTGAATGGTACAAAATCATCAATCATTGCTGCTTTTAAATGATTCTTTTTCTTCTCAGAATCAGCAAAACGTTCCTTGAACAAGTACATGAAGATCCTATGGAAAAATATGTCTGAAAGCAATGACTGGAACGGACTGGAATTTTTACTCCAAAAGCACATTAATGAAGGTTCCATGGAACAATAGATACCATTTTACACGAGGCGAGCTTAGTTATACATTGCAGGAGGGAAATATGCATACAAGGCCTTCTGATATAAGCAATTTCAGTAAGATTTCATTGTATTTCCATGGAAGACAGAACAAACCAATTCAAGCAGGTAAGAGAATCTTACTACTACCCAGGATATGTAGGTACAAAGCAAGACAAATTGTGACAATAATGGAAGATTTCACACCAACATATCTGATAACAGCCAAACCCCTTTCCACAACCTCCTCATGGACAACATTAATGCTTCTTGTCAAACCCTCTGAAAGCTTCCATAACAGGAACTCCACTACAGATCTTATGGTTTCAAAGGTCACCCTGCCAGTCACATCCAGCACAAACTTCCTATTGCTGGGAACTGCCCATGCGGATGAGACCTTATCAACCCACCCATTATTCTGAACCCCATCAAATGAGCTCCCCCGTTTCATTTCCTTGTCGAAACCATCACTCGTTCCACTGGCATCCTCACTCTGATCAACAATCGAGCAAGCAGAATCCGGTGTAGAATTTGAGTTTGAACTTGTCGTCAACACTTGGCGTGATGTTGTCACCAGCGTTGCCACAGCACCATTACAAACAGAAACCAACATATCTCTCACATTGTTTTGATGCCTTGGATTGGTCATCCCAGCAAACATTTCATCATACGTATTGATGTGCATCGTCTTGTCAAGATAAACTGCAACAGCTGTGCTTACAAATCTTTGTATGCAATCAGCCATTAGTTCTCTACACTTATCATCATAAAGCAAATTAACCCATTGGGGCACATCAGATGACTCACCATTCCTTTCACTCAACCCATCAATTTCTCCACCATTTGAGTAAAAGCCCATCACCAGATTCCGAGCAAAGCTACCAACCACATCAAAAAAAAACCAGTCCCAGCATTAGAGAAAACCCTGTCCAATACCCTATCAGTGAAGCTGGAATTTTCCAGATCCATTGGCAATTCACCCTCACCTACTGAATCCAACTTATACCCTCTTAAAACCCCAACTGTTAAAGACTCAGTAGCCATAATCAAAGATTGGGAAAAATCCTCTGATCTCACAATCTTTGAAATTTGCTTCAAACTGTTAGGAATTTGATCAGAATCAGATTGTACAAACTCCCTCAACTCCTTGGAGACAACATTGATCGTCTCCACGGAATCCGAAAGCAATTCAGCTAACGAAACCAGGGCTCCAAAGAGCTTCAAAACCCTCTTCCTTTTATTATACACCTTGTAAAACCCATAACCAGAAACTCCACACAGAGCTAACAAAATAAGCCATTTTTTCTTCCTCCGAGAAAAAGTCGACGCCTTGTTCACCAATTGCACATCCATTGACCAAAACAAAACCCGAGAGCTACACGAATCAGAACGTTCAAATACTCAAAAAAATAAAAAGCAATTAACGCCAGAGTTCTAGGGTCCCCAAAAAAAATAAAATTGGTTAGGTACGTAAACAAAACACTGGTTTCTACCCTTTTCTAATTTGGTGAAGAAATGCGGGAATTTCTCTTCGTTTTTCTTTTTTATGGAGAAATTGGATTTGCAGAAGGATGGTGAGAAGACGAACCTGGTCGCAGAGTGGAGAGAGGAGGAAGAAGGGCGGAGAAAGGACCAAATTGAGAAACACGACAGAGCAATTACGTTTTTCCCTGTTTTTCAGTTATTTCAGGCCTACAAAATCTTACTCTGTCTCTTTCTCTGGCTTGACCTTTCCACGAAGCCGGGGACTCTTGCTTCCTTTATATAAAACAAGACTCCTGCATCAGCATTGCGTTTACAAATAGCTAACGACTAACTATCAACCTTTTTTTGCTGCAAAAAAAAACTATCAACCTTTTTTTTTTTTTTTTTTTTGATTTAGTGTGCTAAAAAGAGATTTTGTTCTTATATAAAAATTGATTGAAGGAATTTGGATACTTGGTTTTTTACTATATGTTCTTTAAATAATTTTTTGGGTTTGGTTCAATTAATTGATAAAAGATCTCAAAAAAAAAAATCAAATGGAGCTTTTCATTTCATTTTATTTTATTTTTGTTGATGATTTTTTGAGTCGATCACGTACTTTACTTGATTGCGTTGCGTTGATTGAAATTTATCTAAAAATACATGTCCTTCAACATTGCGATTAAAACTTCAAATGGCAAATTTTTGAAGTATAAATGAAAAGAAAAGATGTAAAATGGAAAAATACATCCCGTAAAGATATATGATTACTTGCACGAGTTACTTTTAATTTAAAGTTACGTGAATGATCAAATGTAATGTCGGTAACTTAGCCAATGTGATAACATTTTTTATAAACCTTACCTTTTCTTAAACACATTTATTAATTTATTTTATAATCATGTGAAAAGGAAAGGTAGGCAGATTTCGAGAACCAATAATTCTGATCTAGCTCATGATCCTTGCATTGATCTTATTACATAAACTATACAGTAGAAAATATGAGAATCGAACCTCAAGAATCATTATCTCATCTTATTACATAAACTCTAGCAGAACATATAAAAAAATATCATGATCTTATCTTATTACATAAACTTTAGCAGAAACATATAAAAAAATACAATCTGTATCCAAGGGTGAACCTTAAGTTCTTTGAATGGAATTTTTAACTACAGATTTTCTGTACAAAATGTTGTATATCACAATTAAAGAAAACTGAGACAAAGCTGTTCTCAAAGCTTCTATTCTATTCTCATGTCAACTTAAACTCCTTGTACTGGCAATCGTCCTTTGGACATTGTGCGATTTTCCTACCCTCACCCTGGAAAATCACTATATTTGTTTCGGTCACAATCCTTGCGCAATCAATCAAAACAACATCATTCTATTAACATTTGATCGATGATCACTCACCATATACAAACATGCTCCTGGGACACCTTCAGCACCAGCAATCATTGCCCCTGCATTCCTGATGCTGTTGGTGTTCATAATCCTGGGTTTTACATCAAATGAAACGATCTTTGATTCCATCTTTGATCCAATGAGCAGAGCTTATGCCGAGCTGAATCCAATCACAGGGCTTATGTTTAAGACGTTTCCAATCATTTTGGAACTATCTTAGATTTTGTGGGGGTACAACTATACTCAATATCCTCGAGATCACTGAAAGAAATATCTTCTTCATTCTCCACACAAATTGCAGCCCCACTGAAACCACCAAAGTCAGAATCAACTTCTGGCCAATCAATCTCATCTTCTTCAAAAGTTGGAATCATTATTTTTGAGGATGGGCCAACCAGATGATGGTTGTCCTCAGGGTTAGACACTGGTTTTTCCTCAATAACCGACTTATCTACAAATGACATCTCAGAACTTTCAACTGGATGCTTCTCAGTCTCATAATCTGTTGTGACGCTGGATGCAGGATCAGAAGTATATGTCCTAGACGACATGGTCTCAAAGGCAAAAAAACTGGATGATGAAGGAATAAAATCTTCGTGCATACAACTAGAGCTGTTTCTTAAGTGGGAAGTGCTTCTTCCAAACCAATCTGTTTCAAACTTCGTTTGCTTTTGCAACTCCTTCATCCACAATGCTCTGGCTTCCATTACCTGCCAGCAATAGATCAAGGGATTAATCACCAAATTGGTCTGCACATAAGCTTGATACCTGCCTAATATGATGGGTGAAAAAAAAAGTAAATAGAGTATCAAACAAAAATTACTCATAATTTCGTAGATGGATTTGTAAGCATAACCTTTTTCACAAGGTGGAGAGAATAAAATTTGAAAAAAATGAAAAACGGAAAGGATGAAACTCCTGTCTGACATCTTCAGTACATCAGAGATGACTTAGGAAATAGGAACCATGGAAACCGAGCCATAGAAAGTTGCTTGACTAATCTAGACTACACATGCACGACAGATTTTCAAATGGATTTGAACTCACACACAAAGTGATGGACTCAAGATATTACCTATTAAATATATGGAAATGATAATTGCAAATCCAACAGATAAGATTTGCTAGAGTACAAGTGCAAAAGGTGGATGTCTTAATTGAAAGGCCGACACGCAAGGGCAATGTGCAAGAATAAACGTCCGAAGAACTCAAAGGAATTTGATATCAATTAATCATCAGACTTAGCAATGTTTCTTATTCCCATATGGACTGAAGTAATATCAACTCGAGATTAAAGTTTAAATTTTAAAATGTAAAACCGTAACCTGTGCCAGGAAAAATAAAACAAGAAAAAAAATATACAGATAGTAAATTGAACGCTCAATAAGGGCTCAATATAATACTTTCCTGTGAAAGAAGAAAAACAAGAACGTTCAGGTAATATGATACTTGGGGCCTCAGTGATATTGTTTCAATGAGAAGAAACTGACCTGAGGTGTAGACAGAGTCTCTGCATCATTCTTGTTAAGTCTTGAATGCAGAAGAACAAAATAAACTTTCCAAAAGTAACTGTCACTCATATGGCAAGGACAAAGTTCAATTCTCAGAGCTGCTAGTCGCGGGGCAAGATGTTCGACAACCATAGCATGCACTCTTTGGCTAACTGACATGTCAAAATCTAAAACAAGGAAACAAAGAGGGAAAAGAAAATTCAGGAATGGTTAAACTCTGATTGTCATTTTGTAAATCTGTACGCAATAATCATAAAAATAAAGAAAACCAAATCACAGAAATTACAACCAAAATTGAAGTTTGTAAATCAAAATTAGATAGCCAAACAGGCAAAGAATACATGAAGAATGTTAAAGAGCAATGATAATATAAAGCACTCGTCGGCATCCAAAACTCAAGCACAAAAGGTGGATCTTGACTCTTGATAAAGAGGGAACAAGTTTTCAGCCCTATCACTTGATGAGAGAAGCATAGACTTACACATTGGTAAAACTTCAAACTAATTCAATAATGTCAAGGGCAGGAACTAACACTTAGTATATTAACTACATTTACTTTAATAATACTAAACTCATTTAGTTTATGATCCAACATTCTTGAAGACCTTCAACAACAGAATTAATGGCCTAGGAAAACAATGGTAGCATAAATTTGGCATTTTTACATAGATTAAAGGTGTAGAATTCAATTATAATTAACATTTTGATCGTTGAGCTCTAAACAACTGTACTTAATAGCAAGAATTCCGTGGCAGAGCATTTTAATAAACAACCAAATTCTATTATTATCCAATGAGATCAAATTTATCGTCATTAATTAAGAAAATAAAATCACCATCCAAGTCTTCATCGGGATCAAGAGGAAAATCCAGCCACGTTTCTGGGTGATGCGCGATGTTCCTTGCAAAAGCCAACACCTCATTCGTTATCCCAACCGCATTGAGCTCCAGATCCTCCTCCTCATTTTCATTTTCCATCTCGTTTTCTTCCTCATTTTCCCTCGATCCAAACGGAACATAATCCGATTCCATTTTCGACAACCTTCCACCGATCTCAGCGACATCGTCCCTAATTCCCCCAACCGCCGCTGAATCAGATGGATCCTCTTCGTCCCCGGAGATAGATTGATCCGACGGATCAGATTGATTCAAATTAGAGAATGATCGATCATTTGAGTGGCGATTGAATTGCGTCGAAGAACGAGGCGGAGGAGGAGGAGGTGGTGGCGGAGCCAGAAAGGAAGCGACTCCCCAGAATTGGCGTGTTAGGGATTGTTTGAGTTCCGTTAGGTCTTCTTTGACGCCACGAGATTGGAGTTCCGCAAATTGTTCGGGGGACAACGAGAGTTGTTCCGCCTTGCTTTCTTCATTTTGAATCTTGCGCCTTTGAGATGATGATTGAGACTCGTTCGTTACGACATCGTTTTCTTCCTCCCCTGAACAAGCTGATTCATTGTCATCGTCGTCGAGACGAAGCGAGTTCGCCAGCGACCGAGCTAACCATGACATGCTTTTCCTTTCCTTTTTTTTTTGCTTTTTAACCAGAAAGTGATTGCTGGTTTAAAAATGGCTGCCTTTCTAGTTATGATTTTGTCGCAAGTGGGGCAATCATATGGTTTTTGGACCACCATAAGCACAGTTTGTGTTTAGGATTATGTCCCAACGGTTAATGCCACGTAAGCATAAAGGGCATGCTACAGTTTCTTTTTATTAACTACCGTCCTTCAGTCAAATTTCATAATATGGGTACACTTACAAATTTTAAAATAAAATGTAATTTCAATTATCCAAAACTAACCGTTTTAAGTTTCAAATTTCACACAAATATTTATTTATTAAATCAACAATAATTTGGTACAATCAATTTAATTGAATGTTGATAGCATTTTTAATCTAATAAATCATTTATGCAATTTTTTTTTTACATATTTCTACAAATGATATTTTTTGTCTTTTCATATTTGATATATGTAAACATTTAATGTTTATGTCAACAAATTCAATTGTACGCATTTGACGTTCTTGTCAATTAAATTGAAATTTACTAATCCTTATGGTGAAAAAATTCAGTTTATATGAATTATAGCAGAGGAAGTGATTTTTTTTTGAAAGAGTAAATCATGGGGAAATTGAATAATTCACCTAATAAACAACTCTAAAATCCAAATTGCTTTCACTCAGACTGTTGGATTCTGGCATTTTAAGCTGGGCTTCAATTTGGGACCTTGGGTTTCTTATAAGATTTCGGGGTTTTTTAAAAGAAATTTTACTAAAAAAAGGCCATAGGCCACGTTGCCAACAGCGAGTGACAATCCACTTCATTTTTTTCACCATCTCTTGAAAAGTTTTTGTAAATTTTAAAAAGTTTAAGGATTGCTTGAATTTCGTAAGGTTGGCTTAAAATTAGTTTTTCTTAAAGCAGGTATTAACAAGTAACTGAGAAATTATTTGATATTCTATTAATAAAAATTTTAGATTTCACAATCTCCTAATCTAGTTTACAAAATTAAAAATTTTCGTTGAGAATGTATTAACAACGAGCTGTAAATGATAACCCTAAAGAATTTTTAGTGGAAGTCATATTCAAAGGGAGCACTGCATTTGACCAGATTCTCGTGCAGGCTTGGGGAGTTGGCTGACAGATATTGCCGCTGCCACCAAAAGGCTTCCCTGCTGGCTCTACTTTTTAGGTGGTCAAGATTTTCCTCCTTTTCTTCCCCGCACAAATGCGCTTCTTTTCTATGGCAAAGGGGTGTGACCGTGTGAGTGTGCATGCATTCGTGACAACAAAACTGGAATCGAGGGCCCTCAGCCTCTTGGAACCTTGGATCTAATCATTCTGGTGTTATGCATGCATGATCTGCAGCTCCATGTTTTAAACTATCCTCGAAGTTGAAGATCCTTCCAAGCAGTATGGTTAGCACGTTTAGGTTGATAGATGTTGAAGAAACTAGGTAAGGTTGTTCTTGATTCGTTTGCTCCACTGACGATATTCCAGCTTCCATGCTAGAATCTGAAGTTTAGGTATGCCAGGTGGATCTTGGAGACTTGCAGCAATCACTACCACTACCTGCAGATCAACTTCTTTTCAGATCCTTCATGCTACAGCCTACACATTGATTTGAATGATGAGAAGAGCCCAGATTTTCTTTAGAACAAGTGTTTCGTAGGGGAGGGTGGCATGCTACAGCCTACACATTGATTTGAATGATGAGAAGAGCCCAGATTTTCTTTAGAACAAGTGTTTCGTAGGGGAGGGTGGCCTTAGTAAAATGGTAGTCACGGAAACAATCTATTCGTTAATGTGAAAAGAAGATTAAGTACATTTGGGTCCAAGTCACCAAAATAATGTTTCGATTGTTATGGAAAGAAAACTAGGTATATTTGACCCTCCAAAATCCTTATAATGGGAGAGCATCATGCACTGAATTTGTAAAAAAAAAAAAAGGCTTTGTAGATAAAAACATATTTCAACTCAGGCAGATTTAGTTGAGCAATTCAATTGTTAATCTACGAAGGAAACAAATAGGTTGGTTGTAGATGTTTTATCTGATAGAAACCCAGCATGCTTACAAACCCTAAAAAGGTAAGGTTTGAGAATCAAAACAACTCTTTCAAGTTTCAACCAAGGTGTAAATGTAAGCTTTCACAAAACCTTACAGATGACGGAAATCCAGGGATCAGTGAGACTGGGCTACCCACAAAAACTAACTACAATTACAAATGACAGATGCCAACAGGAATCCCCTCCTCACATCATTTCCCTCTTTCACCACTTCCCAATCCCCACTCAGCTCATTATAAGAGTTTACATTTACATTTCTCTCTTGAGGATTGAAACAACAAAGAAACCAAACCAGTGACACAGACAGATTGAATCACAACCTTGCTTGGAATTATTGGAAAATATCAGCAGAAACTTAAGCTTACAGAGTGTTTTGGTAACCGCACTTCCAATTAGCTCAAATCCACATTATGCTGCTACTTGATGTGAAACAATAATAGAATGGAAAATTCTTTAGTATACACAACAGAGGCCAAGCGTCCCTCAGAAACCCCGATTGACCCCATTCCGAGTTCTCCAAAACTGGCAGCTGGTCAGCCGACTCAGCCCTGAGAAAGTCCTGTATATCAACAAGGTGCTATTTTCCTTCATTGAATTGTTCTTGTAAGCTTACACTTGGAGATAAAGATGGTAGCCGTGTAATTTAGGCTACATAATTTCAACAGCTCAGCAGACCGCTGCTTTAGAACAGGACTGTAACCACTCTGTATAACTAGAAGTAGCTTTGCAGCCAAACCTGCATCAACAGCAAGTGAAGCACATTCCTCTGGTGCAAACTTGCAAATGGCCCACAGTATTGACAATGCAAACTGAGTACAGTTTTCTGAAGCTTTCATCAGTAATTTCACCACATTTGGTATGGTATTTGGACATTCTTTCAAAGCCAATCTTCCTTCTGGAATTCTTGACAAAAGCTCCAATATGTAAAGGACTATTTCCAAACACTCATTATTCAAACCAGGGATCAGCTCGACCAATTGTGGAACTGCTCCAACATTGACAAAAGAGTGCCTAACCGATTCATGAGAACAAATTGTCTTGAGCAAACTCAATCCAGCCAATACCCCATTAAGGTGCTTCTTATCTTTCACTAGCCTCAACAATCCAACTAAAAGACTCAAACTTGCATCAATTTCGGACTCGAAATCATTCCCTTCCATCAACATTCCAATCAACCTCGTACAGTTAATCTTGGTCTCAAGCGACCCTTCATTTAGAATATCCACCATTAAAGAAATCTTAGCAGGCTGCAACAAATCAGCCTTGGAATTTAAATCAACATTCAAATTCACAAGAACTCCAATTACCTCTGATCCAACAGCATAAGTTGTGAAAGGACCTAGCAAAGATGAAATCAAACCAACGCCTCCATTTTCCACAATTGTCTTCTTAGCTGTCCCGTGAACTTGAACCACTTGCTTGAGCTCCTTAAGAGCTTGAACTCTAGCTTGACCCTTAACTTTCTTCAAATTCTCCAAAATCTCTTTGACCCTCCCTTGAACATCTTCTGACCTTTTCTTCACAGCCAAATACTTCTGAGAAAACCAACTATAAATTAGCTGCCGAAGCGTCTTGTTTGGAATCACTGAATCATCCCAAAGCTCTTGCATCGTGGTGGGACAAGTGTAATGGCCTAAAGAAAACCATTTAAGAATGTTGGATCTCTCATAGGTTTGGCCAGTGCAAAGAGTCACCGGGTCTTGCATTGGCTCCAAAGAAATTGGACATACGAAAACCGTTGGCACATCCATGGACTCAAGCTCCTCAATCATTATCCTCAGATCCAATTTCTCTGAAGCAAAGCCAGTGGATATTACCCCACAACCGCTTCCCAAAATGCCACCTTTCACAGCCGTATCAAGATCCAGAACTCGGGTATCAAGCTTCATGTCAGCTTCTCTTCGACTAGATGGTTGATACATTGGCATTTTTGAGTACCCTTTTGGAAATGCTGGACTACAAAGAAAGCAAAGAGAGCTAATTTACAAGAAAACTAGACATATCACATCCAGTAAACAAGAAAAGCGTGCGCGAAAGAAAAAAAAATGCAAGAGAGAAAGAAGAGAGATGTAAGAATAAGACTACAGAAAAAGGAAAGCGTTTCGTTTTATCTCTCTTCCTTTCGCTTTCAATGACAAATCACAAGCCACAATGCCGATCAAAGGGGACATCTTTTCTTCCCATTATTTTGCTTTTCATTGTTGTTTGCTTTATCTGATCTCTTTCTCTGGTCAAAAGGGTAGCTCATGGTAAAAAAATTGCAGTCTTCTTCCCTAATACCAAAGCTCTTTACGACTACTATACTAATACTCCAATACCCAACTTCCTCTTTTCAAGAAAAAACGGTGAAATCATCACAAACCCAGACCCAGATCAGCTAGAAAGGAGAAAGTGGTAAAGAACAATCAAAAGTGAAACAAAGACATCAACTTTGCATAGTAAAAAAGAAAAAAGAAGAGATTTTGGGCAATAAAGAGAAAAGAAATCGGAGAATTTAACAATGCCTAAGGAGAAAGAGATTACAGAAATAACACTGGTAAAAGCATGAAAGTTTATAAACTTACAAATGGATAAGCATAGAAAAGTGACTGGAACCGGTAGCCCTCGTGGGGACTGGGCGCCCAGGGTGAGCGTGCCTTAGTTAAAGTGCCAGCTTGGCTTTTGACCGGTTGCAGTGAGTATTATATTTCGGGGGGGCTTTTTCTGGTCTTTGGTTTTGGGTTTGACCACTTTGATTAGCGCTCTCATGCACTTTGCTTCAGCTTTGTCCATCACAGCTCCCGACACCTGGCTGTGAGAACCGTGCATGTCTGGCTCACTGCCACTTTTCTCTGGCTTAAATCTCATTAATTTTTTCAAGGCATAGTTGCTTTTTTGTACGATTATACTAAAGAAAGTGGGAAGTCGAGATTTGACCAATATAACAAATGAGTACTATGTTAAAGTATTAGTTTTAAACTTGTACATAGAAAATAGATTAATTGAATAATAAATTTATTGATAAAATATTTTTTTAAATTTTATAATATAAATTATTATGTTTATGAAAAAGTGTATATGTATATTTAATATTTTTTATTTATAATTTGTATATTACAGTATAATAATATAAAAAAAATTATATATCGGATATAATTATGCAAATTTTATAAAAGTTAAATTAAACTCATATTGTAATCTATCAAATAAAAATAATATATAAAGAAAATTTAACATGTATTTGATTTGAAGAAATTGAAAATTTTTCCATCTTAAAATTAATTTCGTCAACAAATTTTTTTAAATGAATATTCTTCCATAAATTCTTATTGAGTTGAAGAGGTAGCAAATGATTCTTGAATATTTATTTCTATCTTTCAATGATGTGTCACTTTACTCGATTATCCAATAGTTTCCATAAATAGAATAACAAATATAGATAAAACACTAATCTGTTATTTGATTAATTTAATTTTCACTTATATCATATGTTATATAAAAATGTAACAGAGACAGTCATATTATATAAATGTATATATATTTATTTCAATAATTTTCGACATTCAAGTTTATAAGTAAAGTGATACACTTTAGACACAGTAAGCTTAGTATTTCCTGTCTCAACATTATAATTTGTCGCTCTTATTTTGAACACAAAAATTTCACCATAAAATATTCAAATATCTATCGAATTTTATAATCCCTATTTTCTTAAATCTTGGTCATAGTTATATCATTAAATTAAATTGAATATTGAACAATATTAAAATAATTGTTAACTAATCAATACCTTAAGAGAAATTTTATCGATTTGCAACAACTTTATTAATTAATTTTTTAAGTTTAGTATTGAGAAGTACAAACATTGTTTTTTTAGAACAATTAATTGCCTTAACATTCAACTTGCAGCTATAAGATATATAAAACACTACAATTAAGTTATATATATTAAAATTATAAAATGCTTATATTATCATCGTGGAATAATTTCTATGTAATGTTTTAAATATAGTAAATATAATTATTATTTACCTTGGAGTTGAATTATAGATATCAACATTATAGGAGGAATAATGAAATTTTTCATTAACTTCGGCTAACTTTTTGTTACACCCACATGACATATAATATTAACCAAAAGTTGTATTAACTTTCATGATGGTTACTCCATTGGTGAAAGATTTTTCATATATATATATATATATATATATGTGTGTGTGTGCGTGTGTATAACACAAATTCAAAAATAGTCAATAATAATATACATGCTAAATTAGTTATATTTTAAAATCATGATACTATATATTTTATCATTTAAAAAATATTTTAATCTAATAACTTGAATAGTGACTTTGTAACAAATACTTTAATCTCCAACAGAAGTATTCTATTTACAAACATCGAAACCTCATATGATGCTAGTCTTTTATGCGATGTATGATGAAATTCTATGCTATAATCTCCTTTTAATAAGCTAAATACAAAAAGTAATGAAATTTTAGTTTTTGACTTTTAAGATCCATGAGTACCAATCATTGATAAAAAAAAAGAATGATTACATGCAATTTATATAATGTAACATGCCGTATCAACAATATAACATAATATTTACTTATAAATTCTACTTACTTACCGGTTGGGCTATCTGTGATGCTTAACAACTCCTAACACTTAAATAAGAATTAATGTTCTTATTCCTCGTAAATCATGTAGAAATATGAATTATTAAATTGTGACGTCCCCGTCACTTCATCTTATCATCTAACTTTATCTTATCCGATCTCATTTTGATTTAGTTTATCCAGTGTCAACTCTTCCTTTTATTAAGCTAATTATTAAATAGCTCACATAAATTTGTTTCCTTTCAATAAACATCAAATGATATATATATAAATACCATTCCATTTCCACAGGATCTCATACATCATCTTATCTTACATCCCCGACATCTTATATACATAAATTTCTACTTGTACTGTACTGTAGCTGAATTTCAATTTACCGTACATAAACATATAAGTATACCTTCTATGCTAACCGGGAAGCGTATAGAGAAGGTACACTTTGCTTCTTCAAAAACAAGCTCCTCTAGTCGGAGCGAGGCTCACTTCAGATAATCTGAAAAATGGTCGTAAAAAGGAGTGAGTTTACGCTCAGTAAGAAAACTACATAAAAGAGCGTGCTATGCCTCTATATGCCTTTTTCCTACTTGGCTCTATAATGTCATGTAAAACATCACAAGGCATGCATCATAAACATCTTTTATGCATTGTTTGCAATCATGTATATTCATAAAACGACATGGCAAACATACTTTGTATGCTTCGTTTAAAACATAGCATACATATAAAACATGCATCATTCTTCTTACTTTAAAACATACGTCATACTTCGTAACATACTTTAAAGCATACTTCATAGCATACTTAAAACATACATCATACTTTAAAACATCATACTTTAAACATACGTCTTATATCCTTTGAAATAGGATGGAGACTATGTAAAATGTTTAAGCGATTGAAACGTCATATGAACCGTTCATTCCCATTCATATGACTCTAATCATGCATTGGTACAGTAGTGCACTCTGCATAGGTCAGGGATTCTCTCCTGCCTTTATCTTTCCACTGTGAACACTAGTCAGGTGTCACATGTGGGATTGAGGACCGGACTAGGGTTCCTCGCTCAACATACATATTACTGAGGACTTGATCAGAGTCACTCAGCCATCAGAAATGCATAATCATTACGCAGTCCATAGTCTCAAAACATTTATTGTATACTTTTCAGAAAACACCTTTGTGTTTAAATCAAATAAGGTTTGCAAGCATCTTTTCATACATGGCAGTCGACTGGCCTCATAGGGCAGTCGGCTGCTGCTTCATAACTTCATTTCTCGAAATTATTTTCATTTCGGAAAATACAGGAGGGCAGTCGACTGGTCAATATAGCAGTCGACTGGTTTTCAAACAGAATGCTTCTTAAGAAATAGCAGTCGACTGGCCCATATAGCAGTCGACTGTTTTTGAAACAGAATGCATCTCGGAAAATAGCAGTCGACTGGTTCTATAGGCAGTCGGCTGGTTTTGAAACAGAATGCATCTTGAAAAATAGCAGTCGACTGTCCCATATAGCAGTCGACTGGTTTGAAACAGAATGCTTCTGGATAAATAGCAGTCGACTGGCTTACATAGCAGTCGACTGGTTTGAGTCGGTTTTCGGAAAACAGCGTTTTGGTTGTCTCTAGGCAGTCGACTTCCCTTTAAGGCAGTCGCCTGCCCCTAGCCTAATTGGTACTAGGAGACAAGTCCGAAAATGCACTTTTTCCTGCACAAAACCAGCTGATGTTTCTTTCCAAATCACACACAAACATCATAAAACATGCGGACATAGCCGCCTTACGTCCGTTACATAATTTCCTTACCTCGATTCCTTCGGAAACGCGAAATCACTTGGCGCGTCACCTTAGCTCTTCACTTCTTTAACCTAAAATCATCATACCACATCAAACCTTAAATTAAACTACATACACATGTTATATCAACTCAATACAACTCTAAACCATAAACCAAATTGACTAAATCATCTTTTTTTTTTTCTCTTACCTTCACTAGAGACCAAAACTTCAAATCTTGAGATCTCTTCCAATACTTGGAATCAATCTTCCAAACTTTGGATATCTCTTGGTCTAGTGACAAGGATCGTTTTTCATTAAATGAACTTAACGAATCGATGGAGGAACGAAGGGGTTTGTCAAGGTAGCTTGAGTTGGAAAACTATGGAAGTTGGGATGGAACGAGAGGGAGAGCTGGGAAGAGGCTGACGTTGGTGATGAGCTGATGGGGGTGATGAGTCATGCAAGGCATTAAATGCATGCTCATCTCATCCTTTATCTCAGCCACTTGTATTCTTTTGATTCAAGACTATTGACCATCAATTAATTCCTCTTCCTCATGATTCATTCATTTAATTTCCAATCAAAATTCTGATTTAATTTCTTTTCTCATGCTTATTCATTTTCTGATATCAACATGCTTCATTTGACTTATTGACATTCAACTTTATTATTTCTTCCATGTTCCATACATCAACCATACATTATTCATACCTCAATTACACATCAACTTCATATTCATTTTATCATATTTACTTAGAATACTTTACATACATGGAAGAATACATGAAAATTAGGGATCTCACATTCTCCCCACCTTATAAAATTTGGTCCTCCAAATTTGCCTTAGCTTGTCTTGTAAACAACTCTGGATACCTTTCCTTCATTAAGCTCTCTAGCTCCCATGTAGCTTCTTCCATCGTATGGTATTGCCAGAGAACTTTCACTAAGGGGATCGTCTTAGACCTCAAAACTTTCTCTTTTCTGTCCAAAATCCGAATCGGCTTCTCTACATAACTCATATCTTCTCTTATCTCCAAGGGTTCATATTCTATGACATGAGACGGATCCGGATTATACTTCCGAAGCATCGATACATGAAACACATTGTGTACTCCCGATAACTCCGGAGGTAATGCCAATCTATAGGCAACATCACCTATCCGATCTAAGACTTCAAATGGACCGATATAACGAGGACTTAACTTACCTCGTCGGCCAAACCTCATGATCCCTTTGGATGGAGAAACTTTCAAAAATACATAATCTCCAACCATGAACTCAAGTAGCCTCCGTCGAGCATCTGCATAGCTCTTTTGTCTACTCTGAGCTGTCTTAAGCCTCTGACAAATCAACTTAACATCTTCGAAGCTTGCTCGACTAGATCTGGAGCCAATAACTTACGTTCGCCCACTTCTTCCCACCCAATCGGAGACCGACACCTTCTTCCATACAAAGCTTCATATGGTGCCATCCCGATGCTTGCATGATAACTATTATTGTATGCAAACTCAGCCAATGGCAGATGGTCATCCCAGGAGCCTTTAAAGTCCATAGCACAAGCTCTCAACATATCTTCGAGTGTCTGAATCGTACGCTCGGACTGCCCATCAGTCTGCGGATGAAAAGCTGTGCTAAAACTCAACTTAGATCCCATGGCTTCTTGAAAATGCTCCCAGAAATGGGAAGTAAACCTGGAATCTCTATCAGAAGTGATGCTCACTGGAACACCGTGTAGTCTTACGACATCTCTTACATATATATCTGCCAAAGTATTGAGTGTATCTGTTGACTTCATAGGTAGGAAGTGAGCTGACTTCGTTAATCTATCGACGATCACCCAAATACCATCATGATTCCTCTTGGTTCTGGGTAATCCCATAATAAAGTCCATCGTAATGTGTTCCCACTTCCACATAGGTACAGGTAGAGGATGCAGTAATCCCGCTGGCTTTTGGTGCTCTACCTTGACCTGTTGACATGTAAGACATTTTGCTACAAAATCAGCTATATCTCTTTTCATACCATTCCACCAATACACCTTGCGAAGATTATGATACATCTTCGTATTTCCTGGGTGCAATGTGTATTTAGTGGCATGTGCTTCATTCAAAATCAGCTTCTTCAATTCATCATCATTAGGAACACATATACGACTCTTAAATCTCAAAATTCCATCACTACCAAGATTGAATTCTGAGATCATACCTGACTGCATCTGATTCATAGCCTCAATGCATCTATCATCTTCCTTTTGAGCACTTCGGATTTTATCCATCAATTCTGGCTCAATCCTCAAACTAGCCATCATTCCGAATTGCCCATAAGTCATAACATCAAGGGTGAGGCTTGCAAATTGCTCAATTAGCTCATATTCTTTTATCATCATATAAGACACCATACTTACATGCTTCCGGCTCAAAGCATCCGCCACCACATTTGCTTTCCCCGGGTGGTACAAGATCTCACAATCGTAGTCCTTTAGAAGCTCGAGCCATCTTCTTTGCCTCATGTTCAATTCTCTTTGGGAGAACAAGTATTTCAGACTTTTATGATCCGTAAAAATCTGAAATTTTTCACCGTACAAGTAATGCCTCCATATCTTCAGGGCAAACACTACTGCAGCTAACTCCAAATCGTGAGTCGGGTAGTTCCTCTCATGGTCCTTCAATTGTCTAGACCCATAGGCCACTACCTTACCATGCTGCATTAACACACATCCCAAGCCTTGCCCTGAGGCATCACTATACACTGCAAACCCACCTGAACCACTAGGAATGGTAAGGATCGGTGCAGTCGTTAGCCTGTTCTTCAACTCTTGGAAGCTACTCTCACAGGCTTCGTTCCATTCATACGTCACTTCCTTGCGCGTCAGGCGCGTCAATGGAGCAGCTAGCTTCGAGAAACCCTCTACAAATCTTCTGTAGTAGCCAGCTAAACCCAAGAAACTCCTAATCTCTGCCACTGTCTTCGGTCTTTCCCATTGAACCACCGCTTCAATCTTTGATGGATCAACTGAGACACCATCTTTACTGATCACATGTCCTAAAAAGGAGATTTGGTTCAACCAGAAATCGCACTTACTTAGCTTGGCATACAATCCTCTATCTCTGAGGGTCTCCAAAACAATTCTCAAATGCTGCTCATGCTCTTCCCATGACCTCGAGTACACCAAAATGTCATCGATGAAGACAATGACAAACTGGTCTAGGTACTGTTTGAACACATCATTCATCAAGTTCATAAAGGCTGCAGGTGCATTCGTCAGACCAAACGGCATCACCAAGAATTCATAATGGCCATACCGTGTCCTGAATGCAGTTTTAGGAATATCCTCATCTCGAATCTTCAACTGGTGATATCCCGATCTCAAGTCTATCTTGGAAAAGACTTGTGCACCCTTTAGCTGATCAAAGAGGTCATCAATTCGGGGAAGAGGGTACTTGTTCTTGATCGTCACTTTATTCAACCAC
Source organism: Heritiera littoralis (assembly GCA_031772115.1). NCBI lineage: Eukaryota > Viridiplantae > Streptophyta > Magnoliopsida > Malvales > Malvaceae > Heritiera > Heritiera littoralis. Next base: position 20,750,213 of record JAPDPK010000001.1, read on the forward strand.
CGGTAGTCAATGCATAACCTCATACTACCATCCTTCTTCTTGACAAAAAGCACAGGAGCACCCCAAGGGGATACGCTGGGTCGTATGAATCCCTTGTCTAACAACTCCTGAAGCTGTTTCTTCAATTCTTCTAATTCTACCAAAGCCATCCGGTAAGGGGCTCTTGAAATGGGCTCAGTTCCAGGCACCAAATCTATCGTAAATTCCACTTCCCTATCTGGAGGAAGTCCTGTAAGATCGTCCGGAAACACTTCTGGAAAATCTTGGACTACAGGAATATCCTTGAGTCCGGGACGTTTCTGATCTACGTCCTCCACATAAGCAATAAGTCCTTCACATCATCATACATATTATTCATTATTTTCATTTGCAAACATTTAAGATCAAACATGCTTTCATATTAGTTGCTTGCAAAATTTACAACATAGCTAACGGGTGAAGAAAATGTTACGCTCTTAGCATAACAGTCCACTATAACATGATTATTAGCTAACCAATCCATACCCAAAATAACATCAAGTCCATACATATTCAGTAGGATTAGGTCAGCCTTAGATTCTCTTTCTCCTACCCGTAGCTTACAGTTTCTACACACCAACTCTGTTATTTGTGATTCCCTAAGAGGTGTACTTATCCTTACTAATTGTTCTAAAGTTTCAGGCTCAACGGTATTTCCTTAACAATCCTAGGAGACACAAATGAATGCGTAGAGCCTGGATCAAACAATGCTGTGACACTTATATCAAACAAGCAAATCGTACCTTTAATCACTTTGGACGAGGCATCAGCAGACTCTTCGTCGATGGCAAACACTCGTCCTTGGGTCACAGCTTTCTTTCCCTTTTCTGCTGCAGTGGCTTTAGGTTGTGGTTTAGGAATCTTATCAGATTCATCAGGCATCTTCGGATCTCTCTGAGGGCAATCTCTGATCATGTGCCCTTTCTCCCCACATCTAAAGCAAGCGCCACTCGCCAAGCGACATGGCTGTGATCCGTGAAATTTCCCACATTGCTCACATCTTTGTGTGGTACTCTTTGGTGAACTAGCGGTACTTCCAGCTGGATATCGGGACCGCTCATCATTTATCTTAATCCCGGTAGCCTTAGGAGTACCTATACCATTATCATTATTATCATAACTCCAATTTCGATATTATTCCATATAACCATTAAATTAATTTAAAGATCATCTTTCTATATTTTACTTACCTATAGAAACTCCTTCAGATCTTCTACTTCTCCGATGTGGATACCTATCACTCTGAGTTTTCTCATCCGACTTCCGTTTCATCGGTTCTTTGCCTTTACCCTTGGTTCGGAATTCAGCATGATGCAAATCATAGTCCTGCTCACACAACTGAGCCTTACGGACAGCTTCTCCATAGGTGGTGATATCCATCGGATACAGTTTAGATCTAATCGGGGACCTCAATCCCTCGATAAACCTAAAAATCTTATGCCCTTCATCTCTTTTGACTTCTGGATCGAATCTACTCAAGGTAGTGAACTTAGATTCATACTGATTCACCGTCATTGTACCCTGAGTCAAGCTTAAGAATTCGATCTTCAGTCTATTCTGATCCGTGCGTGGGATGTATTGTTCATTAAAAGCTTCCACAAATCGATCCCACGTAACTTCATCATATCGGGTCTCTAACACGGTCCGAGTGGCTTGCCACCAATACTCAGCATCATCTATCAACAGATAGGCAGCCAAGCCTACTTTCTCCCTTTCGGAGCAGGGCATGTACTCGAAAGATTTGAGAACTGCTTTCATCCAGTTCTCTGCTGTCAGCAAATCTCTTTCCCCCTTGAACTTGGGCGGATCCAACTTCTTGAATTCCTTAATCAATGCTACACTGCAATAGGCTCTAGGATCCCGCCTTTCCGTAGTTGGGGCTGGTGGTGTTACTTCTACAGGAGCAACAGCAGGTGTAGCTGCTTGGGTACTTGTGGCCACATTTGGAAAATTCGACATGAATTGTGTGAACATAGCGGCCATGTTCTCCATATGCTTTTCCATTTTCGCTAGCCTCGTATTTGGGCTATGCGGTGGAGACGGATGAGGAGACGGAACTGGGGGCTGTTCTTCACGACCCCGTCCTCTTCCTCTTCTTGTACCTCTCCTTTGTGAGCTCATACTGTAAACATAGTCATCATTGAGCTCTTTAGTATAACCATATACAGCTATACTATTCATTTATATTCAGACAAGTACAGTACCATTGGGGATATACTCTATTTCTAACTTCTTGACACTGACAAACCTCAATCTAAACTGCTCTGATACCACTCTGTGACGTCCCCGTCACTTCATCTTATCATCTAACTTTATCTTATCCGATCTCATTTTGATTTAGTTTATCCAGTGTCAACTCTTCCTTTTATTAAGCTAATTATTAAATAGCTCACATAAATTTGTTTCCTTTCAATAAACATCAAATGATATATATAAATACCATTCCATTTCCACAGGATCTCATACATCATCTTATCTTACATCCCCGACATCTTATATACATAAATTTCTACTTGTACTGTACTGTAGCTGAATTTCAATTTACCGTACATAAACATATAAGTATACCTTCTATGCTAACCGGGAAGCGTATAGAGAAGGTACACTTTGCTTCTTCAAAAACAAGCTCCTCTAGTCGGAGCGAGGCTCACTTCAGATAATCTGAAAAATGGTCGTAAAAAGGAGTGAGTTTACGCTCAGTAAGAAAACTACATAAAAGAGCGTGCTATGCCTCTATATGCCTTTTTCCTACTTGGCTCTATAATGTCATGTAAAACATCACAAGGCATGCATCATAAACATCTTTTATGCATTGTTTGCAATCATGTATATTCATAAAACGACATGGCAAACATACTTTGTATGCTTCGTTTAAAACATAGCATACATATAAAACATGCATCATTCTTCTTACTTTAAAACATACGTCATACTTCGTAACATACTTTAAAGCATACTTCATAGCATACTTAAAACATACATCATACTTTAAAACATCATACTTTAAACATACGTCTTATATCCTTTGAAATAGGATGGAGACTATGTAAAATGTTTAAGCGATTGAAACGTCATATGAACCGTTCATTCCCATTCATATGACTCTAATCATGCATTGGTACAGTAGTGCACTCTGCATAGGTCAGGGATTCTCTCCTGCCTTTATCTTTCCACTGTGAACACTAGTCAGGTGTCACATGTGGGATTGAGGACCGGACTAGGGTTCCTCGCTCAACATACATATTACTGAGGACTTGATCAGAGTCACTCAGCCATCAGAAATGCATAATCATTACGCAGTCCATAGTCTCAAAACATTTATTGTATACTTTTCAGAAAACACCTTTGTGTTTAAATCAAATAAGGTTTGCAAGCATCTTTTCATACATGGCAGTCGACTGGCCTCATAGGGCAGTCGGCTGCTGCTTCATAACTTCATTTCTCGAAATTATTTTCATTTCGGAAAATACAGGAGGGCAGTCGACTGGTCAATATAGCAGTCGACTGGTTTTCAAACAGAATGCTTCTTAAGAAATAGCAGTCGACTGGCCCATATAGCAGTCGACTGTTTTTGAAACAGAATGCATCTCGGAAAATAGCAGTCGACTGGTTCTATAGGCAGTCGGCTGGTTTTGAAACAGAATGCATCTTGAAAAATAGCAGTCGACTGTCCCATATAGCAGTCGACTGGTTTGAAACAGAATGCTTCTGGATAAATAGCAGTCGACTGGCTTACATAGCAGTCGACTGGTTTGAGTCGGTTTTCGGAAAACAGCGTTTTGGTTGTCTCTAGGCAGTCGACTTCCCTTTAAGGCAGTCGGCTGCCCCTAGCCTAATTGGTACTAGGAGACAAGTCCGAAAATGCACTTTTTCCTGCACAAAACCAGCTGATGTTTCTTTCCAAATCACACACAAACATCATAAAACATGCGGACATAGCCGCCTTACGTCCGTTACATAATTTCCTTACCTCGATTCCTTCGGAAACGCGAAATCACTTGGCGCGTCACCTTAGCTCTTCACTTCTTTAACCTAAAATCATCATACCACATCAAACCTTAAATTAAACTACATACACATGTTATATCAACTCAATACAACTCTAAACCATAAACCAAATTGACTAAATCATCTTTTTTTTTTTCTCTTACCTTCACTAGAGACCAAAACTTCAAATCTTGAGATCTCTTCCAATACTTGGAATCAATCTTCCAAACTTTGGATATCTCTTGGTCTAGTGACAAGGATCGTTTTTCATTAAATGAACTTAACGAATCGATGGAGGAACGAAGGGGTTTGTCAAGGTAGCTTGAGTTGGAAAACTATGGAAGTTGGGATGGAACGAGAGGGAGAGCTGGGAAGAGGCTGACGTTGGTGATGAGCTGATGGGGGTGATGAGTCATGCAAGGCATTAAATGCATGCTCATCTCATCCTTTATCTCAGCCACTTGTATTCTTTTGATTCAAGACTATTGACCATCAATTAATTCCTCTTCCTCATGATTCATTCATTTAATTTCCAATCAAAATTCTGATTTAATTTCTTTTCTCATGCTTATTCATTTTCTGATATCAACATGCTTCATTTGACTTATTGACATTCAACTTTATTATTTCTTCCATGTTCCATACATCAACCATACATTATTCATACCTCAATTACACATCAACTTCATATTCATTTTATCATATTTACTTAGAATACTTTACATACATGGAAGAATACATGAAAATTAGGGATCTCACATAAATTCTTTCCTTTAGGATGTATATACATTCCATTCTATTTAAAGTAGTACTGTACAATTTTGCTGAATATATAAAAGAAATACAACATACCTTTGATATCAATCTCCGGAAGGTAATTCTCTTAGTCCAAAATCAATAATCTGTGGAGTGGAGAAATAAGGAGTGAGCGACAACGTGCTCAGTAAGGAAGATGTATTCTGCTTTATAAAAATAAAAAAAACTATATCCCCAAAACGTCTTATTTGTCCTAACAATCAAACCCGTTAGAAAAACAATGGATATAGTTAACATTAAACAGGATTCAATAGATCCTTTCAGTAAACAGAAATCAATAGGTTGAGACTAGACAACAAATAAATCATGCTCTCACTGTTCCCCCAGGAACACAAGTCGTTCGCTTTTGGGGTGCACCCATGGGCCATCGCCCCTCACAGCTATCTTAGCTAGATCTATGGTCATAATCTATAGGTGGTCATCGGGTCCATTTGCCAAGTGACCTCAAGACCGCTGATGACTTGGCAGGTCAATCAGTCTTGTGACGCCCTGGGGTGCACCCGTGGATCCATCGACCCGAGCCATCGCCCCAGGCGGGTCACTCAATTACATGAATAGTAATGCATGAACTCAGGGCCTAAAGTCTCAAAATCATATTTATAGCTCAAAATACCTTTAAGGAAACATATTTATGAATTTAAATCATTTAAATAAATAATAATTCTGAAAAGGTATTATTCTCATTGTCGTAGAGAATGCAAATTGAAATCTGTTCGCCTATGGTCAGCTCGCCCATTTTGGCTCGCCCATGGTCAACTCGCCAGTGCGGTGAACTAGTGTTCGCCTGCCAACTTTAGCCTTTTAAAAACAAGTAAACTGGCTCGCCCGAAGCGGCTTGCCCATTATGGCATTGCCCATGGTCGACTTGCCAGTGCGACACTCCCATGGTCAACTCGCCCATTTCATGAAAACTTGGGTCGCTCGCCCAAAAGAACATAAAAGGGTTCGCCTACTTAGCTTGCCCGGATTTCTATTTAAAACTAGGTCACTCGCCCATTTTATCATAAAAAGGGTTCTTCGCCCAAAATCATAAAAGGTTTGGCTCGCTCGCCCTTACCAGTTCGCCCAACAAACAATATAGGGTCGACTTTGTAGCTTGCCCAAATCAAAACAATTATCAAACAAAATGCATGTCATAAACCAAAGTATTTTCTCAATATTTTCGTAAAATTTTAACTCCACAGGACATGCATTCATTTCACACACATCTCCCTTACCTGGTCTTACGAAGCTTAGCTTCCCGTTCGCCCTTATCAATTCTCAATTCCCGGCTGCAAAATAAATTATGAAAATCATTAATATTTTCTTTTCAAATATTTCCAGCACTTTAGCGAGACTTAATAATCTACTAGCTCACCCAAAATAGTTCGCCATACGTTAATTGGCTTGTTCATGGGAGTTCGCCCAACGTTCTCGCCATTCATATTGGCTCATTCGTTGGAGTTCGCCCAACATGGGAGCTCGCCCCGAAATTCTACTTGCCTTTCCTATGTTTGTGAGTTCGCCATTCTCGCCTTTTGGGCGATTATTGGTCCTCGCCCATCCGGGCTATTTTTCTGATTATCCATAAGATGTTGGCGAATATTGTATTACCGATTCATGCATTCCATTGAACTCGCCTCATCCTTTGGGTGAGTACCCCTTGCTCGCATATTTGGCAAGCTGTTGGATAATCCCATTCGCCAATTTTTTTACCATTTCCAGTACTTTCATTTTTCATTCTCGATTATTTTCCAGACTACTTCTTGTTCTAATTTCTTATATATTCTAACAAGATTTAACTAAAACAAGGCTTTATCTATGTTTATTACGTTGTAAAACATAGAAATCCACCATCGAATATCAATAGAACCAAAGAAGTATGGAACTCACCCTAACTGAAGTGTACTTCCTGAAACAGAGTGCTTTTTTGTCTCTTTTAGCTTTACTTTGCTTATTCCTTAGCTCTTCAACGATGGAGAAAAAGTTTAGCTGACTAAGAATGAAGTTTCATGGCTCATGTACGAGAGGAATGGAAGAAACGAAATTGAGCTTGCAGTAAAATCAGAATGGGCGAGAAGGTTGTTTAAGGAGATGAAGTTTGCTCCCATCGGTTTTTTCCTCATGAAGTCTTCTTATATAATCCTGCTTATCCAATCAGAACTCACCATTTATTCCTTATCCCTTTCTTCATCATTACCTTGTCTTATAACTCATTAAATGGTGAAGAAAAATGACAACTCAAGTAAATGGCGAGGTGAAATTTTTCACAGTTCATTAAATGGTGAAGAATATTCCAGCCCAAAAGGAACGGCTTGCAGCCAAAAAGGAACGGTGGTGAAAAGCAATCTCTGCACATTTTGACTAAATTTTCTCTCCTTTTCTTCTTCTTCTCCACGCCAATTCCAGCCACTATTATTGACTTTGTTTCTCATCTTTTCTTCATTTGTCCAACAGCATTTATTCCCTTTTACACCTTCCATTTCGGTTCCGGCCTCAATTCTTCACATTTGTTCTTGCTTCATTTAATGCTTTCATACCATAAATACTATCTTCAACCCTTTTTATCCAGATTAAATCCCATCTATTTCTTGTTGCACTTTGATGTTTGTTTTTCTTTCTTTTCTATACCACACTATAAGTCATAACTTAAAATGAAAAGTGAAAATTCACATTCAATATTTTCTTTAATTTTACTAAAAGAATTTATTTCCACTATCAATCATGTACAAATATGGTATATAGTATAATAAAATTCGGGTCTTACATATAATAACAATGGAGAAAATTAAAAAATTTTAGATATAGATGTTACTTTTTAGACAATTAAAAAAATTTAATTGATAAAAGCTATAGATATAGATGGTATATTTCGTAATATTAATATGAAAAGAAAGAATTATTACATGTTACGTATTAATTTAAAAAATTAAAAGTTAAAAAACAATGTTACTGTTTAGAAAATAAAAAATGATATATTACATTATCCATACTGACTTTAATATTTATAAATATATATGTTATCTTTTAGAAAATAAAAAAATAATTGGTAATCATTAAAAATTTAAATGTAAGGTATTGTTATATTATTGTATGTTATATATTACATTATCCATATTGACTTTAATATTTATAAATATATATATGTTATCTTTTAGAAAATAAAAAAATTAATTGATAAAATTATAGATGCTATATTTTGTAATTTTAATGTAAGTAAAGATAAATGATATGTGATTTTTATTTAATTTTAATATATATAGATATGAATGTTTATTTTTTAAAAATTTAAACAGATAATTATTTTAAATACATAATTGATTTGTTTTGTATTTTTAATATATTTATATATATCTATCTTTTTGAAATTAAAAAGGATAATTATTTTTTTATTTTAATATATTACACGTGTAAAATACTTAGACTATCCACATAAAATATTTTATTTGTAGTCAAATGCTTTGACTTTTATTTATATATATTAGATTATTCTAAGAACCAAAATAATTGATCATGGGCTGGCTTGGACTGTTCTTGGGCTTAAGACAACATTGTATTTTGGGCTACCATCCCATGCCGAACTCTTGGAATTGAGTCTAAAACAGGTGTACAGTGCAGCCCAATAGCATGCGCCGAGCTTGCTTTTTAATTGAACGATGGAATATCTGAAACTGACTGATTGTTTGTTCTATGCAAATTGGACATTAGCCTGGGAATTGATTGAAGAAATTTCCCCTATTATCTTATCAAGTGCAGCATGGTCTTCATTTCAAGTATTGAAGTATGAGAAATCCCATTGATTCTTATCACCTTCAGTGGTTGGCTTTTCTCACCAGCCCATAGTGACTCTAGAGCTAACAGGCTCACCAAGTTCACTGTCCCATCTCCATCCCCATAAGCTACGTCCGGGTGCTCATCAAACCCTGCTTTCCCATAGAACAAAGTCTCCGGAGTCTTCACGCCTGTCCCGATTATACACGTAACAGAAACATTCGGTGAAGTTAATGATTCAGTCAAGGGGAGGATTCGTGATTTATAAGGAATCGCTCCTTCTGGAAACCCAATGTCATTCAAAAATTGTGGGATGTCATAAGCTGAATAAGCCTCGCTTGAAGAGATAACGAGAAATTTTCCAGGGCCGAATAGCTTAGGAGAAGGCATGAGCCAGAGGTTGCTTTCAGAGCTCCTTTGTTCTCCCCTTACCAGCAGTGGATCAACCAGAGGCACTCCAAAAGAACTCCCGGAAGCAAAAGTGAGCAGTTCTTGAACTGTGCCACCCCATGGAGCTGAAAGTGTGACAAAGTGTCTGATAAATCTTTGGCGCCAAGAGGGTGAATTTCGGTTTAGAAGTTGGAGTGCATACAGGCCTCCCAAGCTGTGGGAGAGAAGAATCACTGGCTTTCCTCCATTGGAAGCGCTTGCCTTTTCTATCAAATCTTTCAGGTCTTGCAAGAACTTGGAGCCCACATGGGATGGGTGGCCTTCAGCTGCTAAGCCATATCGAAAGTCATAGGGAGCTCCAAACAAGGTTTCACCACTGACATAACCAATATCTTCCAGCGACTCTACTAACGGTGCCATGTATGCTGTGAGATGCCTGCACAAAGCAATGATTTTTTTTGTCAAATACCCAGCTGAGAAGTCTCATTAATAAACCAAACTAATTGCTACAGCAAACTTACTTGAGATTAGGGTCAAGGTAGAGAAGTGACTCAGTAGAACCAAACTCAGGGACCCTGGTTTGAACCCCCGGAGCATTTTGGTAATCGTCTAAATCAGGGTCATAATAAAGCATCATACGCTGAGCAAAGCACTTGGTGAATGGAGCCAGTAGCACACTGGGGTCGAACCACAGTCTGAACCATCCTTCTTTGTCTTTGGAAATTGGGTACCACCGGTCACAAAACAGGTTCAAGGGCTTGAAGCCAGTTGTTAGCCGCGCTTCAAGCTGGTTCCCGCCGCTCCCTGGCACCAGGATTAGAGGGTGAAGATTGGTGATCGCTTTACATATGCACAGCATCATGGCAATTGGAACAATAGCTAGCTTGACGCCTAGTCCATGCATTTCCTTTCTTCCTTTTGTTTCCTTATCCGTTATCTAGTTGTAAACTTGCAATCGACCAAGGCAGAGTGAGGATGCGCAAGTTTTCTAGAACAACAATTATTTCGTGGCCTCCAAACGTCCCCATAAACAATAAGAGGTGGAGAATATGTCCACGTTCTCACATTGCTGGGTTTCACTGATATTTCTATTTGTTCAAATAAAAACAAATCGTTTACAATGGTAGCATTGAAAAACCAACCTAAGCCTCTTCATGCATTCCCAAGTTACTTGCATGTGCTAGAAACGTTTCAAAGAGTTCTTCAGCCTTTGGATGATCAGTAGGATTTTCTTCAGTACAACAATGGATGGAACACAATAATGAGGAACCTAGACTTAACATGAAAGACAAGCGGAGCGGAGCGGAGCGGAGCGGACCCTAAGGACTTAAGGCATTCAGGGGCTCTTGTTTTGGGCCACTAAAAAGCCCATATAGTAAGTCATCATTGGGCCAAAGAGATGGGCTTTGATTTCCCCCAAGCCCATTTGTTTGGATTGGATCTCCTTTTCATTTCCTTAATAGTCTGTTTATGGATTGTTTTCTCATATATAATTGAAAATGTTATTAAATTTTAAAATTATATATTAGTTATTGAGAATTTTTATTTACTTATTATTTTTTAAAAATATATTCTAAAGGAATATCTAACAACTTTGTAAGTTGTATCTCTGTTGGTGGTGCATTAAATAATTTTTATTTGTTTAATGTTTAAAACCATTGTTTTTTTTTTTTTGTATTTCTAAATTAAGAGTAATGTGTACGTCAAACATGTGGTCTTTTAGATTCAAATTCAATTAAAAAATTGAGAAATAATATTACTATATGATAATGCTATTCATCTGCTATTACAAGTTGTCAAATATGTCGTTTGTTAAATTGTCTTTGCATAAAGGAAAAGTATGTTCCGACTTTCCATGTTATTGCATTGACAAACAATTCCCTAAGGCATCGGTTGCTTGATTTTTCTTGGAAATGTTTTGGTCATATGTACCTGTCATGTCACTCCCTGTTTTTATATTTTAGCTCCATAAAATATTTATAGAGAATAATCTTCCATTTTTTTTTTACAATTCTTTTTTTTTTAATCCTTGTTTGGTTTGAGTTAAGTCTTAAAGAGAATAAACAACAAAAAAAAATTTACCAGGCAGCTACCAAAATTTAAAATCAAATTAATATTGGCATTTGGGTCTTTTATTATTATTAATATTATTTTAGTTTGAATCGAGCGAATGTGAGTTTCCATAAATCTTGCTCATTTATTTTTAAAAAACAACTTAATTTTTTAACAAATGAATGTTGACTGAAATGACAAATTCCATCAGATACTTACATATATGTAAATAAAATTAAAAAAGTCTTTTGCTGGTACAAGGAAAGTACCGCGATTCAATTTTCAAATTTCATAATATGAAATCAAATTGATAGTGAAAAGTAAAATGAAGCAATTTTTTTTCCAACATGATTGACTTTTTTATTTTTGTAATAAATCTCTAACCACTTGGATACACCTAAGCAAAGTGAAAAGTCAGAGACTGTTCATATTTATTATACGCGACTGGTCTTTGTTCATATTGATTGATAACGTGTGTTTAATTTTCCAAGTAAGAGTCAAATATGGAAATTACGACTTGTGAAAGATGACTTGTGAGAAATTAAAAAAAGAAAAGGAAAAAAAAAAGAAAGATTACGAAATCTAAAAGATAAGAAACATATTTACTCTCATTTTAATAATTGCTTATTTATCCATGAATAATAAGTTGGACAAGATAAATATAAAGTAATCCAATGAAAGAATGACTAAAGTTACATATGCCAGAAGATAATGTTTGTTTTGGTTTACTTCTTTGTCAAAGACAATGAAATTCAGGGGCGACAAAATTCATATAAACATTTAATTATTTGGACATTTGAGCATGATGTTTGGATGTTGATGGGGTACGAAATTCCGTCTTCTTTTCTAAATTGAAGGCTGTTAATTAAAGCTTAGACATTGTTAATTAAACTTGTTCCATCGTTGATTTGAGCGTCAAAATATATTCGGGAAAAGTAATTTCAAAGTTTGTAAAAAAGTCTCATTAAACAAGTCGATAACTCAACTAATATTTTCCTTATCACCTCCAAAAAAAATGATTTGTACGTGAGAATCAAGCCCACAATCATCTAATCATACTATGTTACATGTGAATTATATTTGTTCATACTGATATTTGAGCAGGCAATCCCAAACTAATTTGTAAAACAAAAATAAAAGTCCTGGAGGCAGGTGTGCCGGTGGAAAATTGGGCAGAGAGATGAGAATGGGAGTGTGGTTTGCAATAGAAAGTCAAGCTGTGTGGGGAGTATTTGGCGGTCAACTTCTTCAATCATGTTCTTCATCAACGGCTGATGTTTTTTTAATGCCATGACACACACCACATGTTTGATCTTATCTAATGGTTTTGTCTAATCCTGCGGGCTTTTGAAATATTCCAAATCCAACAGCATCCGGTCTTTCCTTTGATAATTTCTACTCAACCACTTTATAAAGGCTTCAATAAACGCAAACTCCCAGACCTAACTCTTCTCTGAACAATTATTTTTCAAGCTTTTTGCATTTTAGATCAAAACCCCATTTTTGGATCACTTTCCAAACATCAAATCTCCAGAATTTCTTAGTATGATGAGAGGCAAAGGACACAGCCAAACAAGTTCGTACGGTTCATCACAGTTCCTTTCAGGGCGTTGGGCAAAGCAAGGGATCTTTACGTTAGAAGTTTGACAAGGTGTGCTTCAGGAGTCAGCTATGGCCAAAGCTCGGGGGGCTATGTAGGGCAATACTCAGGCTTGCCGAGGAGCTTCAGTACAAGCTCGGCAGCATCCAATGACAATGAAGATCTGAGAGACCTTATCAGAGCTGCGTCTGTTAGGAGCTTGGGCCATCGGAATGAAGTGGAGATGTTTCTGCAACAGCAATTGAAGCTGCAGATGGGATCCCAAGGGCTGCCGAAGAGTTGCAGTGTGGGGATGGGGAGAATTGATGAAGATAAGCCTTGTGAATTCGAAGAAAGTGATGCTGTTGTTGCCGACAAGAAGAAAGGGTTTTTGTATCCCAGAAGCAAAAGCTATGCAGTCACAAAAAGAACTGCTTCTTTTGATTCCTATTGATTCTGTAATTGCACATAAAGGGAGGTAAGAGAACCTCTCTTTCTCTCTTTATTGTTTCACCTTTTTTTTTTTTGGTTGTTTTGGGATCTTCTCTAGAACGGTGCTTTCAATTGTGATAGTAGTGTTAATGGAATTGTCGCTTTTTCTCTACAGAGCCAATCACGCCTAACAGAATGAATTACTAGTCTAATTTGACCACATCCATATCCCAAAATGAAAAATTCTACAGATTTGATAATTTGTGTATATAATTTGTATTTGTGTATAAAATTTTGTTCGTATTATTTAAAACATGAAAATTTTGTATTGATATACTAAACACAAAACTTTTTTTGGCTTATGCACATTCATATAATATTTTTATCAAATTTTGATTTATATTATTTTTATATCTTTCATTTATGTTGATTTAGTGCCGTATCAGGGTGTAATATTACCAGGTTTACAAGCAATGATGGTACAAAATTCACGAAAACTAATATGCCTCGGATAATCTATCAAATGTAAGACATTGCAGGAAATGATTTTACAATTCGGGCTCAATTTGCATCAACAAATTTTCTCTCATTCTTAGTGGAATTTCCTTGCAGTTGGAATGATTCTGCACATATTTGCAATGTGAAGAAGCACAATTAACTCCATTTTTGAAGCAGAGTCAGACCATGGAATCTTCGTACAATCAGGGCACTGTAAAGTGCTTAACTGTTCTAGAATTGGCAGTGTCTGGATCCTTCGCGGAATCCATTGAATTGTCATAGTTGGAGGCCTTAGCCATTAGCACATAAAATAAGAAAGGCGGAAATTTGTCAAAGCATGAGAAAAACATTGAATCAAGGAGTTTATATAACTAATCTATAGAGAGTTAAAAGGTTTCCAAGTATAATAATTTTCTTTCTTTCCTTTTTTGGGTATGACAGGTTTTTTTATTACATCTTGAATGAAAGGTTAGAGGGTTATCAATAATGACTTACCTTTGACAATATTTAATTAATAAAAATAAAATAAAAATAAAAATTATTTGACTGTCAATTGAATTTTCAGACTTCACAAGCACACGCTTGTAAACAGATCGAACATGTCTTCCGCAGCCTCCCCATGTCGTCTTCCCGCATGTTGAGCACTTCACCTCGTAACACATCTTCTTTTGTTCCACTTTCTTTCCCTCCCGTCCTCTGCTTGTTAACTGTTTCTATCTTCTTTCCTTCATTGGTTGGCCTGTCTTAAAAGGAATTAAATCGAACAAAAGCGAACAAGAATCTTTCATTTTCTCTTGTTATTGAAACATCCGTTCTATGCAATCGATGACCATGGCTACATTGGGATGATCGTTTCGTTTGAGCCTAGCCCATAACAATTGGATCCATGTCAAGCCTGTGGTAAACTTGGGACAGCATTTTCAGTTTTCAGGCCTCCTATTGAGTGTCCACTTTAGAGTAGCCATAGCCCATAATAGCCCATAGTTACAAAACATGTCGATGGTCGCGCGGCGTCCTAACCGTGCGGGAGAGCTCGCAGCTTCAGACAACCCATGTAGAAAGAACGTTCTTTCTGCAATGCATTGAGACCCACCGCCGTCCAATAATTACATTCTTTAACCTAGTTTGCTGCCTTGCTTGCTTGCATTTGTTTTACGATTTCGTTGGACTCAGAACAATAAGGAAACAGACAGCTCAAATATATTTACGTAAATTACAGAATATTCTCATGATATATTAAATATAAAATTAATTTTTGTTCGCGATAATTCAAAAAAATTTAATTTGATAAAAATTTAAACACAAAATTTTTTATTATAAATTATTTTTACTTAAAGAATTCAACGTCACATTACATTATTAAACCAATTTTTGGTGTTAGTTAGCGCGCGCGTGTATATATATATATATATTATATATATATATATATATATATATATATATATATATAGCTCGGTAGGTCACCTCAATCGTCACGTCGCATTTGCAGCGCGCCGTAAGCATGATGGTTCTCATTAATTGAAAGTGGCAAGAGATGGGAAGGGAGAAGCGAAGAGAGCCAATACAGCCCAAGTGGTGTAGGCCGACCACCATTTGCTTTAGGAAAGTCGGTGGTGCCTTGGTCATGCTCTCATCTAATGGAAGGCCATAAGGATTTGTTTTTATGTTGCAGACTGGCTAGGCTTCTCTTGTCCCATTACCAACTTATTCCATATATGATTAAAACCTTTCATCAACACTTGGACATAACATCCCACGCCACGTTTCCCATAAAACAACACTTTATTAACATTTTAGAGTTCTTGTTTACCTTAATTACAATATTTTCCAAAAACTTATCTAAACACACACACACAAACTTACCATTCAATATAAGTTCTTTGTTGGACTTTGATACTATTTATCGGGATTTTTAAAGCAAAAACGTATTAGGTAACAAAATTAATGAAAAATTAAATTACACATACAAAACGAGATAATATTTAATGTAATTTAGCTCAAATGTTTACATCTACAAATGAAAAACCACTATAAAAGAAGAGATTACAAATAGTACAATAACACTCCACAATATACATTAAATCGAAGTTAGAAAAACATTCAAATCGAAGCCAAAAATAAATTAATTTGTTAATAGTGTGTAGGTGTATAAACCAAATTCTTTCCAATATCTCTAAAAACAAATCTTTTACATGGAGATCAAATCGAAATTACATCTCTCTCAAAATACAATCTAAAAGTTAAAGCTCACTCTATATTTATATAACCAAATTACTTTACCATAAAAAATTCATATTCCTATTTTGATTAAGTATATCTATCCTAAATAAACTTAAATACCAAGTACTTCTTTAACCAATAGAATTTTACAAGAATCTAAATTGATTCCCGATAAAATCTGAGTCACTATCTAACAAATCTCCAATTTGACTTAAATTCCAGCAAAACATTGACTTTCACGAAATCATCTCTTGCATGACCCCAATCTTACGAAAAATTAATCTGTAAGAACAAAATTAATTGAACCATCATCTTTGCATCATGCTTTATGATCTTTATGATGATGGTTCTTAAACCATAAGTTTAATACTACTTTAACATATCATGACCACGTCTAAGTGAAGACTCACAAAAGAAAACTTGGACTCTTATATCTCTTGTTGGGATTTGATACTGTGAGACCTCGTATTTAGAAGCACTGTTTGATTTTATTTATTTAATTGTTTCTAAATTCTAATTATGGGCTAGAAACATCAATCTTGGAAATGGGTTGTCACCAAATGAAAAGTCCAAAAACTTGCTAACATCCAAACTACCGAAGTATTGTAATCTTCCAGAAAATAACAAACCATGCACTCAAAACTCAGGGAGACCAGGCAGCCGGATAGGCGACACACACGGAACTACAGAAGACAGAAGAAACACTTAAACAGAATCGCAACATCGTCCCGCCACGTTACCAACTTCAACGATCTTCACTTCTTCAGCGTTCAGTCTGATCATCCTCCATCGCCTCACTTCGGTTTCACTTCACGAATAACTCATTATACTACTCTCACTGTTAAATGAACCCAAATCTTCGTGCTACCCCAATTAGATAGCAGCAGAGAAAAGGAAAGGAACATATAGAATTGAAACGGCAGATGATTCGCCGGTTAGAATGGTAATAAATATGGAAGATTAGTCAATTGTAAATTGTATTTTACACGTAGAAAGAGGTGACAAGTATTCTATTTTCTAACATGTGAAATTTATTCACAACATTGAACCTTATGCGTAGTAAAATCTTCCACTGAATCTATGTTTTTGGTGTAGTTTCTGTCGTTTGGCATGTTTTTTTACTTTCTTATACGCTGTTGCCCTGTCTTCATCAGCGCCTTGCTCCCCTCTTTCACCCTCGTCTCCATATGGAAACATTGAAAACAGTCAGGCCAAGCAGAAGAAACCAATTCCAACTTGTTTTGTTTTGTTTTCTTTTAAATTTTAACTTAAAAAAAAAATGGAAACCAATAAGCATTTCCCACTGAACTGTCGGCCTTTGTTGCTTGTGTATGTTGATTCTTAAACGGGGCAGCAGTCGGTTTCGTAACGGTGGATGTATTTGTTTTGTTCTGATATGGATACAATTGATATTATATCGATATATTTTAACATATCATATAATATCAAAATTTTTAATATTTTAGAACCTTTTTTTTTTGGTTACATGTACAAATACACTTCCATTACATACATTTATATGTTCATATAAAAACATAAATTTAATAAATTATAAATATTTAACGTCTAACATCAAATAAAGATAAAAATATTAAGAAAATATAATAAACTACTATTAAACAAATTCAATAACTTAATTCTAAATTATGACATTTCGTAGACTGACAGAAAAAAACATTTATAAAAAAAGGACATGCCTTAAAGTACTAGAGGACTTGCCACCAGGAAATTCTATAATAAAATCAGAAGTAACATAACAAATTAAGTAATAAGCACCTTTCGATATCAAAGGTTTTAGTACTTGGAAGAAAAGAAAATTAGGAAGAAAGAAAAGAAGAAAGCAAATGAGGTCTGGAGAAAAAAGTGAGAAAAAATGGTCATTTTTCAATCCAAAATAACAAAAACCAATCCAAAAGATGAGAAAAAAGAGACTTGGGAATTTAAGTTTTTTATTTGCATTTGATCACTTTCTTTTTACAAATAGACAATTTAATCTTACTTGCAAAATATACAATGATGAGATAATGTCATCTTTTCTTCAATTTTACTGGTAGCATTTAAGCAATGCGTGCAATTAATATTTCTCTTCCATCTCTAATTTCTAGCAAATTAATTTTTTTAATTTTTTAATATACCTTAAGATGAGAAATTCTATGATAATGAATGAAATAATTTTTATATTATATATATATATATTCTCTCTTTTTTTTTTCCTTCAATTTTTTCGTATTTTTCATCATAAGTAAACGATAAGGATATTCATAATACTAATATTAATCATAAATAAAGCAAACTCCACAGGCATAAATAACTGGAGTCACATTTGATAATTAATGTTACTTCAAACAAATGGATGGATCACTTACAACTAATCAAGGATGTTTCATGTCTTCTAACTTTTCTAAAACATGTATATATGTACCTTATGGTCCTTAACAAACAACATTAATTAGTGCTTCGGGTGAATTGCTCACCAAGGCAATGGATTCTGATTGCTTTCAGGGATACATACTGGGGAATCCCGTAACAATGCCAAGTCTCGAAGCCAACCTCAAGATTCCATTTGTTCATGGAATGGGGCTGATTTCTGATGAACTCTATGAGGTGCAGTAATTCAATCTCTCAAACTCTTCTCCAAATTTTGCCACTCATGTGCAGAAAAGTAGATTTAACAATCTTAGATACGATAGAAAAACAACATAAATAAAAGACACAAAAGTAATGCGAACTAAAATTTAGTAAAAAATGTGTCTGAATACAAAAGCTTAAAAAAGTTGTCGAAGTGTAAGCATGTTATTAAGCAATGAGTTTATGATCCTTTTCCAGTCACTGGAGAGGAATTGTGGGGAGATTTTCAGAATTTAGATCCCAGTAACGAGGAGTGCCAGAAAGATATGCAATATTTCTACAAGATATATGCCCAGATTTTCATTTTCGTTGTTTTCTTCAGGTTCTCATTCATTATTTATAATTGATTCCTATTTCTATTATGCAAATTCTCAGTGTATTTCAGGAATTCAAATTGGCCAAAATTTGGAATCTGTCTGCTCTTTCGCTTCCCCGAAGCCACAAGAGATCGGTAGAAGGCGTTACCTAAATGAACACCATGATCAAGAACTCCTCGATGATTAACAAGAACAACCACCATCGCTTCCTTCAGTTGGCTGTCATGTAATTATACGTTCTCCAAAAATGCTCACTGTATATATATAGGCATCCGATCCTAACTGTTCTTCTGCACTCAATTTTCATTGATTTTAATTTCCATGCATGTAGACTTTGTTAAGTGTGACTTGAAAGTCAAATCGGTGCAAATTTCTTCAATCAATTAAATGAAGTGGTTGTTGATTGTTGTTTGTTTTGGAGAGCATTAAAGGTGTAAGTTGGCAGCCCTTATTTCGTCCAATTCCAAGCTTTCATTGTAGTTTTAGATTTCGGTTGCCATTATTTCAACCAATGGCCAACCATCGGCAAGCTCCTCAACAAATAGAATTAATGCAATCACGTGAAAGTTCTTTCACCTCCTTTTGTTTTGCCGCCTATAAAAGGAGAATGAATGCTGCATTGCATGAGCGTTGAAAAAAACACAAGCAAAGCCGAGAGAGCGAGAGCAAAGAGAGTGTTGGGTTATTTTGAGAACTTTTGTTCTCAGGTTTATGGGGAGAGCATTGCGAGTTCGAGTGTAAAACACTTGTAGTCTTCATCTTCTTGTTATAGTAAAATTTCTTGTTATCTTTGCCCGTGGACGTAGGCTTACAAGCCGAATCACGTATATCGTGTGTCATTGTTTATTCTTTTCTTGCATTTCTATTTCTTGGTGCATAGTCTTAGTGAATTGTTTGTAGTCTATTTTAGCCCCGTTGAACAACCAACTGGTATCAGAGCTCGTTGTACGAGACGACTAAGATGGTTGTAAGTACATCATCGACCAAATTTGAAGTCGAGAAGTTCACCAGAAAAAATAGCTTCAGTCTACGGCGCATCAATATGCGAGCGATGATGGTTCAACAAGGTTTGGTGAAAGCTCTATTTGGTATAGACAAATTACTGAATACACTTTCAGACGATCGGAAGAACGAGGTTATGGAGAAGGCACATAGTGCAATCCTACTCAACCTTGGAGATGAAGTTTTACGAGAGGTAGCGGATGAAACCACTGCGTCAGGTTTGTGGCTCAAGCTAGAGAGCAAGTATATGACCAAGACATTGACAAATTGGTTATACCTCAAGTAAAGGCTTTACACCCTAAAAATGGAGGAAGGTATGACCATACACCAGCACCTAGATACTTTTAATACCATTATTATGAATCTCAAAAATATCGATATTATGATTGATGATGAAGATCAAGCCTTGATTTTGCTGTGTTCGTTGCCACCATCGTACGAGAATTTTGTTGATACGATGTTATATGGTCGTGATGATATTTCTCTTGACGATGTTAAAAGTGCCTTGGGTTCCATTGAGTTATGGAAGAAACTTACCGGTAAGGCAGTTGACAACAATCAAGGTGAAGGCCTTGTCACTCGGGGAAGATCCAAAACAAAGAGTGGTAGTTCAAGCAGGTATCACTCCAAATCAAAGTCCAGAAAAAAGAATTCAATGTTTCTATTGCAGGAAATTTGGCACATGAAGAAAGATTGTCCAAAGAAGAATGATAAAGTTGATTCGTCAGAGCAGCCAGAAAATGGTGCAAACGTGGTCAATTCACAGTCATTTGAAGAAGCCGAAATAGTTCTAGCAGTATCAGAATCGCAGGTCAACGAGACATAGATTCTTGATACGGTTGCTACATTTCATATTAGCACTTTCAGAATTTATTTGCCACATACAATACATGTGTAGGCTCAATGCTAATGGGGAATGATCATGCATGTTAGGTCGTGGGAATTGGCATAGTCCGTATTAAGATGTTTGATGGTATTGTCAGAACCTTGACAGATGTTCGGCATATTCCTGATGTCATAACGTATTAAGTTTCGGGAAACCTAATAACTAGACATAAAACTACGGAGTCGCCACCAACCATTCTAACTTAGGTGTGATTGGTCACCTATTCAAACTAAGGACAAGGCTTGGTCTACGTTAAGAGTTCTAAGTTCGGGAGTACGGTTACGTGTGAGGAAGGATTAGCACCCTCACAACGCCCATCCTAAAATGGTACCACATAATCTAAGGTTATCTTAATTTTGTCTTTGACTTTAATTTCGATATAATTTAATATTGAAAAATCTTTTAAGTCTCCTCTATCAAGCTGGTTGGATAACCTAAAAAATTTTCTCGCTTCAAGAGTATTCAAGTAGGACCAATCGCCTTTCTTGAAGAGGCTCCATCGTCGGATTGTTTAAATATTTTATACAAACCCTATTTTGACTCCTATCCAATTTTTATTTATTATTTTATCTTATTTTATTCTATTGTTATTATTTTCTTATATAAATTATTATTTCATATATTTTTATATCTTTAAATAAACATGTATTATTTGATATTGAAGATTTTCTTAAAGACCTTCCATCAAGCTGGTAAGACCTTAAAGAAACTTTCTCACCTTAGGAATTTTTAAAGAAACTACTCAAGCGCAATTCCCTTAAAATTCCATCATCGGAATAATTCATATTTATTAAAATATTTAATTTAATTTAATTTAATTTCTATGTATTTTTATTCTTTTCTAATTTTAATTCTAATTTGATTTGATTTTTACCATTTATTATAATGAACTTAATTTTAATTTACTATTTTTAACCTAATTTAATTTTTATTTTTATAATTGAATTGATT
Organism: Heritiera littoralis; assembly: GCA_031772115.1. Taxonomy (NCBI): domain Eukaryota; kingdom Viridiplantae; phylum Streptophyta; class Magnoliopsida; order Malvales; family Malvaceae; genus Heritiera; species Heritiera littoralis. Next base: position 20,771,739 of record JAPDPK010000001.1, read on the forward strand.
TATTAAATATTGGAAATATCTCCTTAAATCTTCCATCAAGCTGGTGAGACCTAAAAGAAACATCCTCACCTCAAGACATCTAAAAGTACTACTCAAGCGCAGTCCCTTTAGAATTCTGTCGTCGGATTAATTTGTATTTTTATTATTTTATTCTATCTTGTTTCTAAATATATTAATTTTTATAATTCTTTATTTCTAATTTGATTTTTTATTCTTTTAATTGCAATTAATTTTAATCGATTCTTATTTTAATTTTAATAATAAATTTGAATTTTAAATATCGAAAATATCTTTTTAATCTTCCATCAAGCTGGTAAGATTTAAAAAGAACCTCCTCACCTCAAGATATTTAAAAGTCTACTCAAGCGCAGTACCTTTAAAATTCCATCGTCGGAATAAATCATATCCACCTTTAATATTTTTTACTTACTAAATCTTATCGTTATTTTATTATTTTAACTTTATATTTTTGTTATATTTATATTTATTTTGTATAATTACAATTTCTTAAAGGGTTATATTTCCTGAAATCTTACCCAATAAATCAAGCATACAACATTAATTAAATTCTAATTACTCATGCAAATCATACAAATTAATCATACCAATCACTAACGTGCAAAATTAGTATTTTATAAATAATTTATTTGCTCGAGTTATCATACAAAGTCATATTAATTAAATTTTTATTATTAAATCAAATTATTAAGTCATCCAGATTAAACTATTAAGTCAACTTACTATCAAATTATTAACATATTATTAACTTAATTAAATTGGAGAAATAAAAACAAATGATTAAGACACAAACTTACCTGATATCTTCCACGTTTTTCCCTTTTCTAATCTTTCTTTGTTTTTTATTCTTCCACGTTTCTTTCCTTCTTGATTCTTGCAGCAACTAACGGTAGCTAAGGAGCTACAGGTGGCCAAATCTTGACCCAAGATGAAGCAAATCAGTAGAGCAACGCGTGCGATGGTGAATGCTGGCCTTTCTCAGAACAGAAGCAAATGGCGAGATGATGGAGGCAAACACAATTGGCAATGATGGAGTACGGTACAGGAAGAGCAAAACGGTGGTGGCAGGCGAAGTGGACAGCAAACAGGGCGACAGCAGCAAAGACGTGGCTTTTCTTTCCTTCTTTCCTTTCTGTTTGGCCTCCTTTCTTTCTAATTATTCACGTGGCTTCCCAAAATATTCTTCAAATTCTGAAGCAACTCGTGAGCAGCAAAGCAAGTTTCTCTAAACAAATCTCGGTTCTAGCAAAAGGGACGGGATGAACGTGCAGCAAGCATGGTGCAAGAACAGGTATAATGCAGCAGCAAGTGAGTTGCAGTAGAGTGAGGTACACAGTGGCAGGACGTGGCTTCTACGGTGGCTTCAAAATGCAAGAACGGACGGTGGTAAAAGCAGTTTGCGTGGTGGCTGGACAGAAAATCTTCTCGGTCGTCAAAGTGGAGGAGCAGCGTGGGAGGTGGCGTTGTGGACGGGTGTAGGAATGACAGGAAAGGAAAATGATGCTGGCGTGGGCAGCAAAGTTGAAGAAGATGATGAACAGTGGCTGTCCCCCTCTCCAAGGCTTTCTAGGGTTTTTTCTCCTCAGTCGAAAAAAATAAGAGCAGTTAGAATTCTTTAGGGTTTTTCCTCCTCTCCCCCCTCTTTTCTGTGTTGTTCCTCTTTTTATAGACCTAGGTTTTTCTTTTTTTCTTTTTATATTTTTTTATATTTTTTATATTTTTTATTTTTAGTAATAATTTGGAAATCAGGAATCAACTTTTTTAGGAAATTTTATATTTCAAGAATCGGACTTGAATCCGATATTAATTTTGACTTTCCTTTTCACAAAATTTTGATTTTCAATCTTTAATAGTCTCATTTAATTTTACTTTCCTATCAAAATTAATTCTGATTTCCTTCTTTTTTTCTTTTTTTTTCTTTATTTTATTCTATAAAAATCAAAATCAAAATCCAAAATTTATTTCTAAATCTAAAAAATAAAAAATAAAAAATAAAAATCAAATATAAAAAACTAATTAATTAAAAATGTTTGAAAAAGAACCGGACAAAAATGGTGTCTACAGTTGCCCCTCTTTGCACTTTGCTGTGAAACAGTAATGGTGCAAAGACATAGACAACCATTTTGTCCAAATGCAAGTCCTATCAATTTTTTTTTTTGAGATATTTTCTAGCCATCTCTCTCATAAGGCTAAGGAATAAATGCAAAATGAAATTTCCTAGCCTCTTCTATCATAAGACTAAGGAAATGAATGTTAGATGAAGTTTTCCTAGTCTCTCCTATCATAAGATTAAGGAAATGAAAGTAGAATGGGATTTCCTAATCCTTTCTATCACAAGATTAAGGAATGCAAAATGAAATTCCTAGTCTCTCCTATCATAAGACTAAGGAATGCAAGATGAAGTTTTCCTGGTCTTTCCTATCATAAGACTAAGGAATGCAAAAATGAATGGGATTTCCTAATCTTTTCTATCACAAGATTAAGGAATGCAAAGTGAAATTCCTAGTCTCTCCTATCATAAGACTAAGGAATGCAAAAATGAATGAGATTTCCTAATCTTTTCTATCACAAGATTAAGGAATGCAAAGTGAAATTCCTAGTCTTTCCTATCATAAGACCAAGGAAATGAAAAATGATCATGAAATAAAAGCTCCTCTCACCAGAGGCTGTGAGACTTTTTGAAACAAAGAGCTCCTCTCAACAGAGGCATCGAGACTTTTTGAAAAATAAAGAGCTCCTCTCAACAGAGGCATTGAGACTTTTTGAAAAATAACCTTGTGCTCCTCTCACCAGAGGCATTGAGACTTTTGAAAAATAACCTTGTGCTCCTCTCACCAGAGGCATTGGAACTTTGAAAAAAATAATCTTGTGCTCCTCTCACCAGAGGCATTGAGACTTTTGAAAAATAACCTTGTGCTCCTCTCACCAGAGGCATTGGAACTTTGAAAAATAATCTTGTGCTCCTCTCACCAGAGGCATTGAAACTTTGGAAAAATAACCTTGTGCTCCTCTCACCAGAGGCATTGGAACTTTGTGAAAAATAACCTTGTGCTCCTCTCACCAGAGGCATTGGAACTTTGAAAAATAATCGTGTGCTCCTCTCACCAGAGGCATTGGAACTTTGAAAAATAACTTTGTGCTCCTCTCACCAGAGGCATTGGAACTTTGAAACAAAGAGCTCCTCTCAATAGAGGCAATGAGACTTTTTGAAAAATAAAGCTCCTCGTAACAGAGGCAATGGGACTTTGAAGACAAAGAGCTCCTCTCAACAGAGGCAGTGAAACTTTTTGAAAAATAAAGCTTTCATTTCAGAATGCCAGTTAACATGAGTTTGACTGGGCTTAACTTTCATTTTGATACCAACAATATTAGACTTCATCCTCCTCTAAGGTGTCAACTAAACTGGACTTTTGCTCTCATCTAAGGTTTTTTTTAAAAAAAGTATTTTCCTCATCATCTTCTCATCATTTTTCAAATTACCATCTCTTTTATTTTTGTCCTACACATTTTATTCTTACACTTTCTCTTTTCTTCAAAATTTTTATCATTCAAAACTTCTTATCCTAATAGTTCATGTCAAAATGCAATAATGAAATGTCATGCATGTCATGAATATAATGAATGCCATGAATACCATGAATGCTATGAATGTTAATGTCATGCCCCCTGAATTATTCCATGAATGTATGTAAATGCTATCTTAATTGTGGTAACAAGATTCTCAAGCTCATCTCGTTTTCCTCAAGTTCCACATATCTGCTAGATTCTTCTTATTCAAATCTTCTATCTCCACTTCTCATCCTACCTTCTAATGAATCTTGGTCCCATTATGCTTAAAGACTTGCCATCATGCCTTCAAATTTAGGTTTTCGTCATTTGTTATTTTTGTTTCTTTCTCTCTTTTAGTAATGCAAGATTTCTCAAAAGAATATTTTTTTCAAAAATTTACCCAAAAACGGTTACCAATATTTATTTATTTTCCTTCCAACTCGACCACCAATGTAATGCACTTATGCATATTCTCAATTTGTTATATGGGTGGTATAAATTTAAAATGATCAAGAGAGATATAAATATTCATTCTTAGAAAATGAACATGAAATCAAGAAAGATCAATGGGACAGTCTGTTTGGAATAAGGTTTTCATCCATTTAATGAACATTCTGACAATTTCAATCAAGTCAATCTAAAATTCTTTTCCAAAAGCCTACTCTTATGTTGATATGTTCTTTCCTGTAGTGTCTGCCAATCTTGCCCTCGTATCAAAACTTTTTGATGCTAACCTTCTTCCTAAGTCGCCCTTTCAGGTTTTCAACTTAGGTGCCCCCTTATTTGATTCAAACTGCCCTTTTCGAGTTTTCAATTTGAATCCTCCTTTTTCTTTTTTCTTGTTTTTTTTTTCTTTTTTTTCTTTTTTGTCTCTTTTTTCTTTTCTTTTTTTTTCATATTTTTTCTTTTCTTCATTTTCAACTTCATTGGCTTTGACAAACTTCAACCTTCAGTGCTCAATCCAAATTAATGCCCCCTAATAGGCATTCTCGATTTTGATCCAAGATATCTTCTAAAGCTCATGGACTTCTTCATTCAACTTGATCTACTTCTTTTATCTCCATTGAACCTTTAAAAGATTGTTATCTCATTGTACAAGTATGTCTTCATTCAATGCATGATTCTTCAATTTAAGCATTTACATTTGATCAAAATGGGCTTTTAAAGGCACGTAATGTAGGCTCAAGTGAGGGCTTATGAAAGAAAATGATATAGTAGGCCCAAAATGTATTTCAGGGTTTATAAACCAAAGGATCACTTTTTTATCAAGTAAAATATTCAGACATTTTGCCCCTTTCTAATTCACCCATTTCTTTTCTTGCTTTTTTTTTTGGGTTTGCTTTTTGAATTCAAACCCTTTTTCTTTTCTTTTTTTTTTCACAAAATTGGGCTATTTCTTTTTTTTTTGCCCCTCGATTTTTGCCCCCCAAAATTCTTTATTTCATCTTCCTTTCCCCCAGTGTGGAGGGTGATCCTTGGTGGGTTATATTACAAAAATATAATAGGATCAAAAGGGGTAATCAAAGGATAATTTTACTCATGCTTGAAGGATAGTGAAGGAAGGCCATTTATCATTTGAAATGTAAATACTCTCATTAAAAATCATTTATTGAACAATGACAAACTTGTTAGAAGCTTTTGTAAAAGATTTGGCTTTCTCGTACCGTCTACCAAGTGCAGATGGTGAACAACCTTTCCTTCATTTTCTTGCTTTCGTAACATTTAGCATACTATTAATTCATCAACAGTAGTAGTTCTTTCAAAATTGAACCCCAGAGTTATTGACATCATTATCATCATGTTCATTATTTGGATACTTGTGAATGAAAGATATGGTGAGCATGTGAGAAATGGCAAATAAATAGAATGAGAAATTGATAGTGCATTACATTAGTCGCTTTATTGAAAGGGAAATAAATAAAAGTTAGCCCATACATAAAACTTTATCTTATGCTTAGCGTTTTCAAAAACTGTCTTGCATTACTTAAAGAAATAAAAGAAAGCAAAAACTAGAATTTATAAATCCTCAAAATCGCATGGCTAGAACTCGACCCCTTCATGCCCCATAAGACAAATCTCTTTTTGAACTACAACTTATTCTATTACTCCCTTTCCCTTACTCAAGTTTTTCAACAACTCAGTGATTTGGGCCAATTGCCCCCTTATATCCTCTTGAGCTTCCATCTTCTCCATGTGAATGTTTTGTACGTCTTCCATAATCCTAGCTTGATAATGAGTGTGATGTGAATGGACTTTTGGTCGGGCTATCCTTGAACCTTTATTACCACAATTAAGAGTTCATCATTTTTTGTGTGGTGATGCTTAAAAAAGTTTAAAAATGTTTTGTTCAAAAACAATGATTGAAGATGAACAAAATGAGATGATGCTACATGTGTATGAATGGAATGGTATGGTAAAAGGTTGCCATGTAACAATAATGGATGAGTGATGCATGTAAATGTTTTGGTGAACTCATGATACCCTCTTAGTGTCTCATGTATAAACTTGATCAAACATGTGTCCTAAGTAATAGGTATTTTCTATAGCATGGGTTGATATGGCTCTATCTTATAGTTGGTCTTCTTAATTTCACTATATGCATGGCTTTAGATAAAAGGGCTAAAGGTTCCCAAATTGTTCCTTACTGTCGTCCACCCAAGACTAGTAAGGCACCCAATCCTCACCCATTACAGGTTACAAACAGAAAGGTTCAATTTGAGTGGTAGTATTTCACTGGCCTGTGTGGAGGTTATCACCTCACGAAGGCAAAGGTACTATACTCCCTCCTATGAAGGATAAGCCCGGGTCGAGGGCTAATGCATGCACACGAATGTGAAGTGTGTGCATTAAATATTTTATGAAATTTAAAGTTTTAGGCAAAATCTTGATAACCTTAAACTACCTAATGGCCTGACTCTCTAATATCCCCAGCGGAGTCGCCAAACTGTCATAACGTATTAAGTTTCGGGAAACCTAATAGCTAGACATAAAACTACGGAGTTGCCACCAACCATTCTAACCTAGGTGTGATTGGTCACCTATTCAAACTAAGGACAAGGCTTGGTCTACGTTAAGAGTTCTAAGTTCGGGAGTACGGTTACGTGTGAGGAAGGATTAGCACCCTCACAACGCCCATCCTAAAATGGTACCACATAATCTAAGGTTATCTTAATTTTGTCTTTGACTTTAATTTCGATATAATTTAATATTGAAAAATCTTTTAAGTCTCCTCTATCAAGCTGGTTGGATAACCAAAAAAATTTTCTCGCTTCAAGAGTATTCAAGTAGGACCAATCGCCTTTCTTGAAGAGGCTCCATCGTCGGATTGTTTAAATATTTTATACAAACCCTATTTTGACTCCTATCCAATTTTTATTTATTATTTTATCTTATTTTATTCTATTGTTATTATTTTCTTATATAAATTATTATTTCATATATTTTTATATCTTTAAATAAACATGTATTATTTGATATTGAAGATTTTCCTAAAGACCTTCCATCAAGCTGGTAAGACCTTAAAGAAACTTTCTCACCTTAGGAATTTTTAAAGAAACTACTCAAGCGCAATTCCCTTAAAATTCCATCATCGGAATAATTCATATTTATTAAAATATTTAATTTAATTTAATTTAATTTCTATGTATTTTTATTCTTTTCTAATTTTAATTCTAATTTGATTTGATTTTTACCATTTATTATAATGAACTTAATTTTAATTTACTATTTTTAACCTAATTTAATTTTTATTTTTATAATTGAATTGATTTATTAAATATTGGAAATATCTCCTTAAATCTTCCATCAAGCTGGTGAGACCTAAAAGAAACATCCTCACCTCAAGACATCTAAAAGTACTACTCAAGCGCAGTCCCTTTAGAATTCTGTCGTCGGATTAATTTGTATTTTTATTATTTTATTCTATCTTGTTTCTAAATATATTAATTTTTATAATTCTTTATTTCTAATTTGATTTTTTATTCTTTTAATTGCAATTAATTTTAATCGATTCTTATTTTAATTTTAATAATAAATTTGAATTTTAAATATCGAAAATATCTTTTTAAATCTTCCATCAAGCTGGTAAGATTTAAAAAGAACCTCCTCACCTCAAGATATTTAAAAGTCTACTCAAGCGCAGTACCTTTAAAATTCCATCGTCGGAATAAATCATATCCATCTTTAATATTTTTTACTTATTAAATCTTATCGTTATTTTATTATTTTAACTTTATATTTTTGTTATATTTATATTTATTTTGTATAATTACAATTTCTTAAAGGGTTATATTTCCTGAAATCTTACCCAATAAATCAAGCATACAACATTAATTAAATTCTAATTACTCATGCAAATCATACAAATTAATCATACCAATCACTAACGTGCAAAATTAGTATTTTATAAATAATTTATTTGCTCGAGTTATCATACAAAGTCATATTAATTAAATTTTTATTATTAAATCAAATTATTAAGTCATCCAGATTAAACTATTAAGTCAACTTACTATCAAATTATTAACATATTATTAACTTAATTAAATTGGAGAAATAAAAACAAATGATTAAGACACAAACTTACCTGATATCTTCCACGTTTTTCCCTTTTCTAATCTTTCTTTGTTTTTTATTCTTCCACGTTTCTTTCCTTCTTGATTCTTGCAGCAACTAACGGTAGCTAAGGAGCTACAGGTGGCCAAATCTTGACCCAAGATGAAGCAAATCAGTAGAGCAGCAGTTCTTGATCAACCTCTTTCTTCCTTCAACAGGACGCGTGCGATGGTGAATGCTGGCCTTTCTCAGAACAGAAGCAAATGGCGAGATGATGGAGGCAAACGCAATTGGCAATGATGGAGTACGGTACAGGAAGAGCAAAACGGTGGTGGCAGGCGAAGTGGACAGCAAACAGGGCGACAGCAGCAAAGACGTGGCTTTTCTTTCCTTCTTTCCTTTCTGTTTGGCCTCCTTTCTTTCTAATTATTCACGTGGCTTCCCAAAATATTCTTCAAATTCTGAAGCAACTCGTGAGCAGCAAAGCAAGTTTCTCTAAACAAATCTCGGTTCTAGCAAAAGGGACGGGATGAACGTGCAGCAAGCATGGTGCAAGAACAGGTATAATGCAGCAGCAAGTGAGTTGCAGTAGAGTGAGGTACACAGTGGCAGGACGTGGCTTCTACGGTGGCTTCAAAATGCAAGAACGGACGGTGGTAAAGGCAGTTTGCGTGGTGGCTGGACAGAAAATCTTCTCGGTCGTCAAAGTGGAGGAGCAGCGTGGGAGGTGGCGTTGTGGACGGGTGTAGGAATGACAGGAAAGGAAAATGATGCTGGCGTGGGCAGCAAAGTTGAAGAAGATGATGAACAGTGGCTGTCCCCCTCTCCAAGGCTTTTTAGGGTTTTTTCTCCTCAGTCGAAAAAAATAAGAGCAGTCAGAATTCTTTAGGGTTTTTCCTCCTCTCCCCCCTCTTTTCTGTGTTGTTCCTCTTTTTATAGACCTAGGTTTTTCTTTTTTTCTTTTTTTATATTTTTTATATTTTTTATTTTTGGTAATAATTTGGAAATCAGGAATCAACTTTTTTAGGAAATTTTATATTTCAAGAATCGGACTTGAATCCGATATTAATTTTGACTTTCCTTTTCACAAAATTTTGATTTTCAATCTTTAATAGTCTCATTTAATTTTACTTTCCTATCAAAATTAATTCTGATTTCCTTCTTTTTTTCTTTTTTTTATTTTATAAAAATCAAAATCAAAATCAAAATTTATTTCTAAATCTAAAAAATAAAAATTAAAAATTAAAAATCAAATATAAAAAACTAATTAATTAAAAATGTTTGAAAAAGAACCGGACAAAAATGGTGTCTACACCTGAGATGAAGAAGAACTTGATATTCTTGAGCACTTTGGACACTAAAGGCTTTCGATACTTCGGTGAAGGTAGAGTACTGAGAGTATCCTCAGGTGCCTTGACTGTGATGCGTGGACATTTGGAGCGAGGACTTTTATTGATTATATTCATTCTGATCTTTGGGGTCCTCTGCAACAATCTCAAAGGGTGGTCATAGATATCTGTTGACTTTTATTGATGATTACTCGAGAAAGGTTTGGGTGTATTTTCTAAAGCACAAACACCAAGTGCTTATCACCTTCAAGCAATTCAAAGCTTTGATCGAAAATCAAATAGGGAAAAAGATCAAGAGGTTCTGAACAGATAACAGTTCGGAATACTGCTTGGATGAATTTGATGAGTTCTGCAAAAATGAAGGAATAGTGAGACACCGCACTGTTCGACTCACACCACAGCAAAATGGAGTTGCAGAACGGATGAATAGAACTCTTTTGGAGCGAGCTTGGTGCATGAGATCAAATGCTAGGCTTGGTGAAGACTTCTAGGCTGAAGTTGTAAATACTGCATGCTATTTGGTGAATAGATCTCCGTCTACAGCCATTGAGTTGGAGATTCCAGAGAAAGTATGGTCTGGTTCTCCTGCTGATTACTCAAGCTTACGAGTGTTTGGCTGTCTTGCTTATGCTCATGTTAATGAGGGGAAACTTAAACCCAGAGCGAAGAAATGCATATTTCTGGGTTATGGCCAAGGGGTGAAAGGATACAGGTTGTGGTGTCCTGACCCAGAATCACCCAAGTTCACATACAGCGGAGACGTGACTTTTGATGAGTCATCCATGCTTCAATCCACCAACAATTCTAGGGAAAAGGAGGAGTCAAGTGGTAAAGGAGATCACGGTGTGGAGCAGCAGGTGGAGTTTCAGGTGGAGGCTCTTAGTAATTCTATGGAAGGTACTTCAGTCCAAGACAATTATACTGAGGTACAGGATTCTCATGATGTATCTCAAGAGCAACAATATAGCGTTGCCACTAGAAGAGAGAGGAGACAGATTAAACCTCATCAGCGTTATGCAGATGCAAGTCTGGTTTCTTATGCACTCAGTGTGGCAGAATCTATCGATACAGAACCTTCAAGTTATAATGATGCAGTCACATGTGAAGAGTCAGCACAATGGGCAAGTGCTATGAATGAAGAGATAGAATCTCTTCATAAAAATCAGACATGGGAGTTGGTTGAACCGTCGAATAATCAAAGGATTATTGGCTGCAAGTGGGTCTTCAAGAAAAAGGAAGGCATCCCAGGGGCTGATACAGCAAGATACAAGGCACGATTGGTAGCTAAAGGCTTTAGTCAAAAGGAAAGGATTGATTTCAATGAAGTTTTCTCTCCTGTGGTAAAGCATAGCTCCATTCGTGTGTTGCTCGCCATGGTAGCCAAGTTTGATATGGAGCTTGAGCAGCTTGATGTGAAGACAGCATTTCTGCATGGTGAGCTGGAGGAAAAGATCTACATGCATCAGCCAAAGGGTTTCACAATGCCTGGTAAGGAAGATTATGTTTGCTTGTTAAAAAAGTCTTTATATGGATTAAAGCAATCACCAAGGCAGTGGTATAAGCGGTTCGACAACTTTATGATAAAACATAGCTATATCCGATGTGATTTTGATGCCTGTGTCTATCATAGGCAACTCTCAGATGGTTCATACATATATTTGTTGCTTTATGTTGATGACATGTTAATTGCTGCTAAAAACATGTTGGAAATCAACAAGTTAAAATCATAGCTGAGTGGTGAGTTCAAGATGAAGGATTTGGGAGCTGCTAAGAAGATTCTAGGAATGAAAATTCACAGAGACCGAAAAGAGGGCAAGCTTTTCTTATCACAAGAAAATTATATCAGAAGAGTGCTTGAACGCTTCGGTATGGATAAGGCTAAACCTGTGAACACTCCTTTAGCAGCGCACTTTAGGCTCTTGGCTCAGTTATCACCACAGTCTGATGAGGAGGAGCAACAAATGTCTCGTATCCCATACGCGAGTGCAGTTGGGAGTTTAAAGTATGCCATGGTTTGCACTCGACCAGATATTTCACATGCAGTCAGTGTAGTAAGCAGATATATGGCTTGTCCAGGTAAGGAACATTAGCAGGGTGTGAAATGGATTCTCAAGTATTTAAGAGGTACTGCAGATTTATGCTTAGTGTATGATCAGAGTGTCTGTTCTAGTTTGTGGACTCTGATTATGCTGGTGATTTGGATAGAAGAAGATCTCTGACGGGTTATGCTTTCACTCTTTTCGGAGGAGCCATAAGTTGGAAGGCTGTGTTACAGTCTACAATAGCCTTGTCTGCAACTGAGGTAGAATATATGGCAGCAGCAGAAGCAGTGAAAGAAGCCTTGTGGATGAAAGGTCTGGCTAGTAGTATGGGGTTGCAGCAAGATTCTACTGTTGTATTTTGTGATAACCAGAGTGCAATTCATTTGACGAAAAATCAGATGTATCACGAGCGGATCAAGCACATTGATGTCAGATATCATTTTATTCGAGATCATGTTATGCAATGTGATGTTGTGATTAGAAAGTTTGCTACGGAGGATAATCCTGCGGACCTGCTAACGAAGACTATTCCTGCAAACAAGTTCAAACATTGTTTGGACTTGGTTGGAATTCGCAGTCAGTGATGCTGAAAGGCAATTAAGGCGAAGATGTCTAAGTTTCTCAAGAAATACGACTTGGAAGAATTTTTCAAGTCAAGGTGGAGATTTGTTAAGTGTGACTTGAAAGTCAAGTCGGTGCAAATTTCTTTAACCAATTAAATGAAGTGGCTGTTGATTGTTGTTTGTTTTGGAGAGCATTAAAGGTGTAAGTTGGCAGCCCTCATTTCGTCCAATTCCAAGCTTTCATTGTAATCTTAGATTTCGGCTACCATTATTTCAACCAATGGCCAACCATTTGCAAGCTCCTCAACAAATACAATTAATGCAATCACGTGAAAGTTCTTTCACCTCCTTTTGTTTTGCCGCCTATAAAAGGAGAATGAATGGTGCATTGCATGAGCGTTGAAAAAAACACAAGCAAAGCCGAGAGAGCGAAAGCAAAAAGAGTGTTGGGCTATTTTGAGAACTATTGTTCTCAGGTTTATGGGAAGAGCATTGTGAGTTTGAGTGTAAAACACTTGTAGTCTTCATCTTCTTGTTATAGTAAAATTTCTCATTGTCTTCACCCGTGCACGTAGGCTTACAAGCCGAACCACGTATATCATGTGTCCTTGTTTATTCTTTTCTTGCATTTCTATTTCTTGGTGCATAGTCTTGGTGAATTGTTTGTAGTCTATTTTAGTCCCGTTGAACAACAGACTTACTCATACATGCTTTGTTATTATTGGGCTAATGATGAAAACGTCCAAAAAGCTCTCCACGTTAGAAAGGTTCGACGTTAATTGCTTGTAACAACTAAAACTGTCGTCTGGAAAAGCAAGAGAATGAACTAAAGAAGTAATTCTTCTGATCTGATGCGGGGAAGCATCGAAGAATGGCAGCGCTGTGGTTATGGATTACCTTACAGCTCCGATGTACCAAGCAGCTTTCCGCATCATGCAAACCTCAGCGCCAGAGGCTACCGCTCTTTAATATACAGGCATGATTCATGAATCGTGATAACTCTAATTTTATTTTAGTTTTTACTTGGTTCATTTGAATCATTGTTGCCATTTTGATTTTGATCCAGTGGCGACCGTGATATGGTTGCGCCATTCTTGTCAACTCAAGCATGGATAAGATCTCTGAGCTATCCAATTGTTGATGGTTGGCGGCCATGGACGCTACATGGCCAAGTTGCAGGGTAACTTTGCAAAAAACTGGGTGTTTGTTTGTTTGTTTGGTTTTTTTTTTTAAGTTGTGATATTGGAGAGAAGCTAACTTGGGACTGCGGATGACCAAATTCTACAGATATACAAGGACTTATTCTAACAGGATGACATTTAGTACAATTAAGGCAAGGAGGTTGTTTTCTTTCGGTTTCCTTTCTTATTTTTATAACAGCAAACCCAATATACAAGATTTTCACATTGTGGGAAATGAAGAGAGTTATATATACTCAATTTTCTTTCGTCATTGATGAAAAAACTGTTTTCGTGACTTAAATATGTGATTTTTAGATTACAAAAGACCAACTTTTACCTTTACACTAAAACTCATCCTCTCCATTCATATTCTTGTAAAGAAAAAAAGAATTCAGCTAATTAAAGGAAATTTGTTGAATTCCATCTTACAAGATTGGTTGAATTTGTAGGGAAGAGGGCACACAGTTCCAGAGTACAAGCCTGCACAATGTTTGGCAATGTTTCAAAGGTGGATATCTGAACAGCCTTTGTGATAGAGATAAGATTCGTACAAGCCATAATAATTTTTTTCAACTTTCCTAAACTCTTTAATATTATGCTATGTTATGTATAAATAATGTAATTGACATGAAATTGCATGCTGAAATAATAAATTTCCCAGCCAAAAAAAAAGTTGAATAATAAAATATATAAACTCACATTTTACTATAAATTATTATCCAATACGTTGTCAACATAATTCTTAAACTCTACAAACAGTTTAAGATAAGACATATAATTTTTAAAGTTATTGAAAAATTAAAAATATAAAGTGAAATATATGTAATTATTTTAAACTTATTTGTAAAATTTAAAAATTTCACTAATAATGTAGAGAATAATAATCCTAAAAATTGAATTCACATTTTTGTTGTTATTGAACCATTCAACCTTCGAAATATTTTTTTCTCAAACCTTCAAAATACTTCTATTTCTCAAAGAAGGGTTAAAAAAAATTGATGGGTATATAATATATTTTATCATCAATTTATCTTGAATATCAGTAATCCAATCATATCTCATGGAGATCACTGCAGAGTGCAGACTATGGCCTAGCATATAGGTGGCAGATGGTTCAGTTTGGGCAGGTTCGGTCCGAGTTATATTGGGTTCGAGTTATTTCGGTTTCGATTTTTTTCGGTTTCAAGCTTTTTCTGTTTTGGATTTTTTCAGTTTCGGATTTTTTCGGTCTTGAGTTTTTTCGGATTTGGGTACTTTCCGTTTCGGGTTTTTTGGTTCCGGTATTTTCGAGTTCAGTTATTTTCGGATTCTGTCCGGTTTTGAGTTTGGTTCAGTTTTAACCGGGCGGGCTTAGGAGGTTTAGTCAAATTATTTTGAAATTTTGTAAGTCATAAATATTTTTATAATTTTAAATGTAATAATTAATTTAATTTTATATAGTTAAATTAAAATATAATTAAAATGCTAAATTAAAGTTAAAATTTATTAATATTTATATAAATATAAATTTTTACATTTTAATGTTTTTATTACTTGACAATTATTATTATTTTTTAAATTTCTTGCGATATTCACATTTGTTATAAAATATAAATTATATATTAATAATTATATAAAAATTTATTTTTTAAGTGAGCCAAATCTTATATTATATTATATTATATTATATTATATTATATTATATATATTATATTATAAGGTATATAACAAATTTAGTAAGATATTTATATAGATGGTTACGTGGACATTCTCTTTGAATGACACATAAGCATCCATTAATTTTATATCCACTTAAGTCAAAAAGAATAATTTAGGTTTTTTCGGATTATAAATTCGTTTTTTACGGCTTTCGAATTGGATTGGTCTCGGTTTCGGATTGTATCGGGTTCGGGTTATGTCGAGTTTGGGTTGTGTCGGGTTTGGGCTTTTTCGGTTTTAGGCTTTGTCAATTTCGGGTTTTTTTTTGTTACAGGCGTTTTCGGTTTTGGGCCTTTGACTTTTTTGGTCAATTTGGACTGGTCTCGGTTCGGTCTCGGACGGGTTTGGGCCAGCTTTTGCCACACCTAGCCTAGCAGAATTTAGGTATGAATGCATTCATTAATTAAATTACCATTCGACCAAATCCAGCAACGGCTTTACAATGGCGGTGCTCTTCCTTCCATTCATTTTTTTAGAAGTTTTCTCACAATCACAGTTCGCCGCGTCTCATTCATTGGTTAAGATCCTTAACACAAATTAAGTAAATTAGTAAGTAATTATAACAAATTAGTAAAGTAACTAGATTAACTCAAACTCACACATGATTAAATTCGAACTTGACACCTCAAAATCATAGAGCCTCTTCCTTGGCACTAAACCAAAGCTTCATTGGCTTGAAATAGAGCAATTTAATTATTAAAAAAAATTGGCGAATCATTTTAGCTGTACTTTTTTAATTTCTTGGATTGGGAGTAAATTTGACAATTTGTATATATAATTTGTGTCATGATTCATATAAAAATTTATGTCGATATGTAAATATTATTTTTTTAATTATTATTATATTCATACATAGATTTTATAAAAATTTAGTCTCTATCGCTTTTATGTTTTTTATTGTATTGTTTTTATTGTATCGTTTTTTATCAACATTTGAACATTATGGCAAAAATTGAAGGTTGGCTAAGCAGAGCATGAGAAGAGTGAAGAAGTGGTAGCAATGGAAATGGAATGTGCTTGTAGACATAATAATTTTAGATACGTTACGATGTCATAATATGAAATTGATATGAAAAAGTTTATAAAAATAATACAAGTTTCCATAAAAACGGTATAAAAAAAATCAATTTGATGTTCTCATTGAGCTAACACAAATTGTGATATGATAAATTTCATATTTGATACGGTTTTTACTTATATATTCGTTCACTTGCGAGTTGTATTTTACAATGAAAACAGAAAGAAAAAACAAGTATAAAGAGGTGACAAGTATTTTATTTTCTTTCATATTAAATTTTACAAAATCTTCCATTGAATCTATGTTTTTCGTGTAGTTTCTGTAGTTCGGCATTTTTTTTTTCTTGTATGCTGTTAGGAGGATCGTCTCCATCAGTGCCTTGGTCCTCTCTCTCTCACCCTCGTCTCCATATAGAAACACTGAAAACAACCAGGGCAAGCAGAAGCAAACCAATTCCAACTTGCTTTCTTTTCTTTTAAATCTTAACTAAATAATTGGAAACCAATAAGCTTTTCCCACTCAACTATCGGCCTTTGTTGTTTATGTTGATTTTCAAACCGGGCTTTGGACTATGGACCAAAGCAGTCAGTTTCATATCGGTGGATATGCTTGTCTTGTTTTGATATCGATACAGATTGATATGATATTGGTATATATTAATGTATCATTTTGAAATTTTTAATATTTTTGAAAATTTTTCCCATATTATAGTCTATTTTCAAGTTTCCTGATAATATAATATTTAATATCTAACATCATATAAATATAAAAATATTAAGAAATATAATAAACTACTCTTAAACAAGTTCAATAACTTAATTTTAAATTATGACATTTCATAGGATGACAGAAAAAAACATTGATAATAAACAAGCCATGTATTAAGGTACTAGACGACTTACCTACCGGGAAATTTTATAATAGAATAAAAGTTTTTTATTTTATTCTACAATTTTAAATGTTTTATGCTTATTATCATATATTCACGTTAATTGATGCACGATAACAAGTGTAAACATAGTGTTAATGCTCAATAAATATAAAATATGTTAGAAGTATCGTAAACATATAAGAATAAATGTAAAATTCATGTGAATAAACGTAAAATGCTCATTCTCATTTGTTTACATCAATTTATGTCTATTGACAATATTTTATGTTTATTTTTATATATATGTTTATGATACTTCTAACTTATATTTGATAAGGTCAAAACTGTAAAAGTCACAGTTGCTATCTCAGTTATGGTAGGCTTACAACAGAGGAAGATCTATGTAGCATTAATTTCGGAAGAGTGATTTTCGGAGTATTTCACTTCTATTTTGTCACCATATCCATTAGGATGTCCGAGCAAAGGTATAGTAAACCGTAGCCATTGACTCTATTCACATAAATACAAATACAAACAAGAAGTCGTTATGGAAGCTCTCGATATCAATAGTCGTCCTCTTTGAATTTCTTTACTGCTCTCTTAGACAGTAGCCACTCGTTTGCGTCATATGTTTATCCAAGGCCCTTGAGCCAGATTATATAGGAAGCTTAAGGAGCTAAACCAATGGCATTGGCAAGGAAAAATAAGATGGCTCTCCTGTTCTTTTTGTTCTTCCTTTTTCAGGTTTGCTCAAAGCTTGCTTTTGCTCATTCTGCTGTCAAGTTTCTTCCTGGATTTGAGGGGCCTCTCCCTTTTGAGCTCGAAACCGGGTAATCTAATGAATTTCTGTGGTGATTTTTGCTCTTTCGGGCAGTAAACATGGTTGTTTGATATAATGTTTGTGTGAGATGTTTTTGTCAGGTATGTGGGTGTGGATGATGCAGAGGATGTTCAGCTCTTCTACTACTTTGTAAAGTCGGAAAGAAATCCTGAGCAGGACCCTCTTGTGCTTTGGTTGACTGGTGGCCCTGGCTGCTCAGCCTTTTCTGGTCTTGTTATAGAAATTGGTAAGACAGCCGAGTTCAGCATGAATAGCTTTGAGTACTTTACTTAAAAAAAAGGGAACTTCTGTAGTTCTGGTGAGTCAGATACCAATGGTAAATTTATCTCCCTAAAGACTTGATATCTTTGGACATGCATAATAATATGATGTACACATTTTAGAACCACTAAATCTAATTTGATCGACCAACAGATTATAGAATTTATCTCATAAACTAAGCTTTTTTGTCAACCACTGGCAAGTAGTTAAGGATAAAGGTGTAAAATGTAAAGTTACTTGCGATCTATTCGAATTTGATTTGAAAATTTTTTGAGCCTGATTCCTTTATTTACAAGTCGCGTTCGAGATCGAACTATTTAAATAACGAGTCGAATGAAGTTTGAATATCTTAATATTCAACTCGAACGGTTCGTGAGCCTAATTGAGCTTTTTAATATATATTTTTTATATTTAATTATTAATTAACTATTTTACTTTCATAATATATGGTTAAAAAATAACAAATCATGTTTATCAAGTCAAATTCAGGCATATTGAGTTGAACTTGAGTGGTTCGAATATTTTGTCAAATCGAGCTCGAATTTCAAAAACCAAGATCAAACTCGAGTCGAGTTTTGAGCCTCTCGAGTCGAGTTTTGAGCCTCGAGTCAATCCAAATTCAAGTTTGGTACTGAACCATCTCAATTTACTTCAATTACATTCTTAATTAAAAAAAATAATGACATGTGTAAAGTTTAGAGTTCAGATAACCTCAACCTCAATGATTTTTTTCTCTAGGTAGAAAAATTGACTTTGAATCTTATTAAGGTATGTCCATTGATCATAATATTGCAGGTCCATTGAATTTCAAGGCAGACGTGGAGTACAACGGAAGCTTGCCTACATTGGTATCGAATCCATACTCGTGGACAAAGGTGAATTTGCCATTTACCAAACAGGAGAAAGCACTGTTCTGTTCTTTGTTTTAAGATTCGTAAATAGAGTTTGGACAATGGTTAACTGACAATTTGTTGTCAGGTGTCCAACATCATATTTATAGATTCACCGGTTGGCACAGGATTCTCCTATGCAAGAAACAATCTTGCTGCACAGACCGGTGATTTGATACAAGCTCACCAGCTTCACCGATTTCTTAGAAAGGTACATAGCAATTCTGGTCAGGTTAAAAAAAAAAATCTTTGACAGCCTTTAATTAAGTAGATAATCACAATTATGTAGTATTAATTAGCTGAATCAAAATTTTCAAATTGAAGTGGCTGCTGAATCATCCAGACTTCATTTCAAGCCCGGTCTACGTTAGTGGAGACTCGTATTCTGGCATTCCTATCCCAGTCCTTGCTCAAGAGATCTCAAACGGTAAATGCTAAAATGAAAAGTAAATTTGATCTATGGTTTTATCGAATCGAGACAAGATAATTCAGTATTAAATTTGGGCATGGCTCGAGCTTAGTTTTTGAAGCTCAAATTCAGCTTGACAAAAATACTTGAATTGCTCGAGTTCAATTCAATAGAATACTTGAATTTGATTCAATAGATTTGATTTATCAATTTTTAACTATATATTAGCAGGATAAAATGATAGATTAATAATAAAAAATTAAAAATATATAATAAAAAAACTCGATTAGACTTGGGAGCTTAGATATTAAAATACTTGAACTTGTTCAACTCGTTATATGAGTAACTTAAGCTCAAGTTCGGCTTGAAAATAAATAAATTAAACTTTATAATCATCGAATTGAGCTCACGAGTAGTTTAATTCGTTTACAACTCTAATATCTGATATCATGCGCAGATGGATGTAGCTTTTTTTAACTTTTCATAACCATGCAGGAAATGAGGAAGGTATCAGACCGCTAATTAACCTACAGGTTTGGAATTGTATACTTCCTCTTGGAATTGTTCTATTTTGAGAATATAAATTCAAACACAGTCCCACTGATGCTAATATTTCACTAGAATGGAACAGGATCTCACCAGTAGAAATCATCTGGGTAGACTGGCAGCCTAGTGACTATAAGGAATTTTGACCAATCCCATTTTCAGACCATTCTAAGATAAACATAGGCTAACTAAGTCTACACTTCATAGATTTTAAAATTCTTTATGTTATAAATTTTAAAATCAAATGTAATCAAGAAAGAAATAAGTAACAAATTAAGTAATAAGTACCTTTCGATATCAATGGTTTTACTTAGAAGAAAAGAAAAATAAGAAGAATGAAAAGAGGAAAGAAAGGCTTGGAGAACACAGTTTAGAGAAAAAAATGGTCATTTTTTAAATGAAAATAACAAAAACCAATTCAAGAGATGAGAAAAAAGAGAATTGTCAAGTTAAGTTTTTTTATTTGCGTTTTATCACTTTCTTTTTAAAAATTGACAATTTAATCTTACTTGCAAAATATACAGTAATGAAATAATGTGATTTTCATTTTTTTTTTCAATTTTAATGGTAGTACTAAGCAATGCATGCAACTAATATTTCTCTTCCATCTCTAATATCCAACAAACTTTTTTTTTTTTTTTAAATTTGAGTATACCTTAAGATCATGTATGTCATTATTAATTCTATAATAATGAATGAAATCATTTTCCGTATTATATATTTTCTATCCTTTCATTTTTTGCCTCAATTTTTCGTCTTTTCTTTTTATCATAAGTGAAGGATAAAAATATTCATATTACTGATATTAATCATAAATAAAGCAAACTCCACAGGCATAAATAAAGCAAACTCCACAGGCATAAATAACTTGACAATTAATGTTACTTCAAACAAATGGATGAATCATTTACAGCTCGTCACGGATGTTTCATGTCTTCTTGACTTTATAAATGAGATTAAGATGATGACACATACTAAACAAACAATATTAATTAGGGCTTCGGTGAGTTGCTAATCAAGGCAATGGATTCTGATTGCTTTCAGGGATATATATTGGGGAATCCCACAACAGTGCCAAGTCTCGAAGCCAACCTCAAGATTCCATATGCTCATGGAATGGGATTGATTTCTGATGAACTCTATGAGGTGCAGTAATTTAATCTCTCAAACTCCTCTTCATATTTTGCCACTCGTGAAATAGTAGATTTGACAATCTTAAACAAAATACGAACACATCAAAAATAAAAGAATGAACATGACATGAATTAAAATTTAGTAAAAAATATATGAATACAAAAACTTAAAAAAGTTATCTTTGACGTGTCGATATAAAACTTTCGTATTTTAAATGATAAACACAAATTATATACATGAATTGTCAAATCTAAGCATGTTATTAAGCAATGTGTCGATATAAAACTTTCGTATTTTAAATGATACAAACACAAATTATATACGTGAATTGTCAAATCTAAGCATGTTATTAAACAATGAGCTGTATGACCCTTTCTAGTCATTGGAGAGGGATTGTGGGGGAGATTTTCAAAATTTAGATCCCAGTAACGAGGAATGCCAGAAAGATATGCAGTATTACTCCAAGGTATATGCCCAGATTTTTCTTTTTCGTTGTTTTCTTCCGGTTCTCATTCATTATTTATAATTGATTCCTATTTCTATTATGCAAATTCTCAGTGTATTTCAGGAATCCAAATTGCCCAAATTTTGGAACCTATCTGCGGTTTCGCTTCCCCGAAGCCAGAAGAGATCGGTAGAAGGCGTGATCTGGATGAACACCATGATATAGAACTCCTCGATGATGAACAAGAACAACCACCATGGCTTCCTACAGTTGGCTGTCGTGTAATTACACGTTCTTCTAAAATGCTCACTCTATATATATATATATTTATATTTATATATATAATCCTTCGACCTTAACTCTTCTTCTGCACTCAATATTCATTGATTTTGATTTCCATGTCCGTAGAGTTACTCATACTTGCTTTGTTATTATTGGGCTAATGAAGATAGCGTCCGAGAAGCTCTCCACATTAGAAAGGTACGACCTTTTTTTTTTTTTGATAATTCATAAATTTATTAGAATGACGAGAAGTTACAGACGTGCAGCCAAGAATTATATTCCTGCTGCGAAACAAAAAACAATTACAACACATCAAAACCAACAAACCACCTTCTAAAGAATACCAAATCAGGCGAGAAAGCAAACAGCTGACACCCCTACAGAACAAAGACAAAACAAAATCCACTGAAAACATAGTATAGAAACAAGAGCCAGAATAAAACTTTGTCGTGAAATTCCCAAGTGCAGCGCCCCTGATGTCGCCTCTGTGAAGTGAAACTGTAAGAAGAATTCTTAACAAACAATCATAAGCAAAAAGTTAATAAGATACGACGTTAATTGCTCGTAAGAAATAAAACTGTTGTCTGAAACAGAAAGAGAATTATCAAGTACAGAAGCAACTCTTCTGATCTGTGCAGGGAAGCATTGGAGAATGGCAGCGCTGCAACTATGGATTATCTTACAACGCCGAAGTTCCAAGCAGCTTTCCGTATCATGCAAACCTCAGCGCCAGAGGCTACCGCTCTTTAATATACAGGTAGGATTCATGAATCGAGGTGACTATTTTTATTTTATTTTTTACTTGGTACATTAGAATTATTGTTGCCATTTTGATTTTGTTGCAGTGGCGACCATGACATGGTCGTGCCATTCTTGGCAACTCAAGCATGGACAAGATCTCTGAACTATCCAATTATTGATGATTGGCGGCCATGGATGGTACAAGGCCAAGTTGGAGGGTCAGTTTGCAGAAAACTGCAAATTTCTTTCTTTATTTGTTTTAAATTGTGATCTTGGAGAGAAGCTAACTTGGGATTTTGGATGACTGTATTCTGCAGATATACAAGAACTTATTCTAACAGGATGACATTTGCCACTGTTAAGGCAAGGAAGTTGTTTTCTTTCTGTTTCATTTCTTATTCCTATAAAGAAAAAACAAAAGTCAGTTTATTAAAGGAAATTTGTTGAATTCCCTCTCAAAAGATTGGTTGAATTTGTAGGGAGGAGGGCACACAGCTCCAGAGTACAGACCTGCAGAATGTTTAGCAATGTTTGAAAGGTGGATATCTGAACAGCCCTTGTGATAGAGACGTCAAACAATGCCAACAACAGTTGATGAAATATTATGCTATATTATATATAAATCATGTAATTCACAATTCATCTTGAGGGAAACTATTCTGATTGCCTCCTTAACTTCTGTCTGTAAAGAACTAAATGTTAGACATTGCTTGTCAATGTAAAATGAAATGAAATGAAATGATTTGAATATTATGGCAGAAATTGGAGGCTGGCAAAGCAGAGCATGAGATGAGTGAAGAGCTGGTAGCAATGGAAATGAAATGTGCTTATAGGCATGATAATTTTAGATATGATACAACGCCACAATATAAAATCTACACAAAAAAATTTATAAAAATGATATAAGTTAAAGTTTTCATAAAAACTGTATGGGGCAATCCAATGCCAAACACTTTCATATTGTGGGGTTTGAGAAGGTTCGTGTGTAACGACCCGTTACCATATTTTTCACCTTATTTTACACAATTCATCCGGTTGGGCTGTCTGTAATACTTCACTTTTATTAACTATTAAATAAATTTACATAACATTGTTTATATTATACACATCCCCTATCTTAGTTAATCAGATAAGTAGTACTGTAGACATGTCTAAATACAGAAAATAAATGATCGTACCTCATATAAATCAGTCGGTCTGTCACATTGTCCTTTGTGTACAGCCGTGATCCAAAATCAACTGATCTCACAATCATTAAAACCTGAAATGTTAATATTGGGGAGTGAGCAAACCACGGCTCAGTAAGAGAGTTATATGTCACACTTGATATTCAGCTATCTATATGCTGAAAACATTTTTTTTATTCTCTTTCTTTTAAATCTTCCTAGCTGGCTCTAGGCTCACATGTAGGAAGGATACTACAGTCGGCTAGGGATCCAGATAGAGTAAGGTAGGTATTTTAGAATACCATACTTGTTCCGGAACCTAGAAGCAACTGTAGAGAGTACTAAATCCATTTTTTCTCAAAATGATATGATTTTCATTTTTCACGGAGTAAACCACTTATTTCTTTTCACTTCAGTATCCTTTAAAACACATGACAGTTCAGTAGCAAAACAGTGGTTTTCTTCTCTTCTCTTCAGTACAGTGATTTGTAATTATCCAATCATTGGATAAACATTTCTTCGATTATTTCTATCTTAGAAATAATTCTCATGTTATTCTTTTAGAATAAACATTTATTTCTCTTTTCAAATCAGTAACCGTATCGTACAGTTCAATAAAACAGTACATTCAGTATTCAGTAAAACAGTATCTCGATACGGTTCAATCCGTAACAGAAAACAGTAGCTACCAACTCAGTAAATAGTATAAGGTAGCTTTAGTTCAGTAAACAGTAAATGGTAGCCTTTAGTTCAGTAAAACAGTAATCAATGGCTACCATTTCAATATACAGTACAGTTCTGTAAACAGTGTTTTGGTATTATTTTTCATCAGTAAACAGTAAATAGTACCGTAGTTCAGTACAGTAAACAGTACAGTACAGTAAACAGGATTCCGTAAATCCTTTCAGTAAACAGTAAACAGTAAGCGAACTAGGCATCACCCTACAAATAAATCATGCTATCATCGTTCCCCCTCCCCCTTGCGAGAACGGCATAATCATCCCAAAAAGGGATACAGTAGATCTATGGCCACAATCTATGGGTGGTCCTCGGGTCCACTTGCCAGGTGACCTCAAGACCTCTGATGACTTGGTGGGTCCATTAGACTCATAACTCATAATGCATGAAACTAGGGGCCTAAAGTCTCAAAATAGTACAAAAACTGTACCTTAGCCTTTATGGATTTTAAACACCATAAATCAAATATCCATAAGGCTCACACGTAAATATAATCACCTTTATGAAATTTATAAAATAAATAATATTTTTCAAATTATTTTATAAAGGTATATATCATGTTTTCCATACGATGAAGACAGTTTGCAGAATCATCACTGAAAATATAGAAGGGCAAAAGTGTCCTTTTTCCACCGTAAAATATATATGCACGCTTTTCCGTGCATTAAATCGAAAATATGGTTTTATAATTATCGAAATTCAAATAAACTATTTTTATAATTTATGAAAATAAAATATTTATTTTCTAGCTTTAATTTCTCATCAGCATGTTTTCTTTTAAAAACACGTGTAGAAACATCTGGTCTCGAAATCATAGTTGTTCACCATTTCTTAACCTTTATGGAATTTTCATATTTAATTATTTCCATAGTTAAAACCATAAAGGTTTTATATGAAATCAAGTGAATATTTAAGAATATTTATAAAAATATTCACTTCAGTCTTTTTTTCATTTTCATTTCGTTTCACGTGAAATATCACCTACCGGATGAATTTTCGGTGATTTCCTTTTCACCATTCTCGAAAACATGAATATTTTAAAATCAAATATCACTATATTCATGTTTTATGAAATTTACTTGATTTCTTGATTTTCGTACCCGAAAATCGATTCACGTAAAATCGATTCTTATATTTTGGTTTTCGGTGATTTTCGGTAAATTTCAAAAAATTTTCAATAATTTTTTGACAGTATAACGGCTGCTGATTTGGCTAGCCTCCTGCACGAAAAATACAGTTTATATTTCTCAACTGGTATTTCACCACAATTTGAAACCGATAAATCACCACAATTTTCAAAACTAATCATTATAAATTGCATTTATAAATTAAATGCATAATTTAAAACATGTGGCCGAATATCCTTACAGGCGGGACATGTCTCCCTTACCTGTTTCGAGTTGGCGACTGTCTCTCGAAAGTCGCGCCCATGTTCACCTCGCCCGATTCCATCGGCAAGGTTATCGAGGGAATTTTCTGGAAATTAAATTCTAAGATTTAAAATTTTCCATAATTATTTAAATAAATAACTTATTTAAATAATTTAACATTTTTCGAGATTTCTTACCGATTCCCGTAATTCCCTAGTTTTCGAGTTTTTCGAGATTTCTCAAAATTCTCGAAATTTTCGAAGTCCGAAAATTTCCTTTTTCTTCCTTTTCTTCTTTTTCTCTTTTCTTTTCTTTTCTTTTTCTTTTCTTTTTCCTTTTCTTTTCTTTCTTCCTAGCTGAACCGATCACCTCCCCTAATCGCCGGTTCTTCTCCGGTGGCCGGTTCTCCAGTGGTTCAGCGGCCCTTTAGCTGGCCGGCACCACGGCGAGCTTGGATCTGGCCTCCGTTCATCCCGAATCAATGGCACGGCGGAGGATCAACTCGATTTAGGTCCGGTCTCTCCCACCTCTTCGCCGGCCCTCCTCCGCCGTTCTCCACCTGATCGGTGACCTCCCACGTCTTCCTCTTCCTCTGGCGAAGCTTCGGTGGCAGTGGCGACAACCAATTCCGTCGGCACCGCCAGATCCGTTTTCCTTTTTCTCTTTCGGTTTCGTCGAAATTTTCTTTCCTTCTCCGTTTCTCCTTTCTTCCGCCGGTTACTGGCTTCTCCTCTCTCTCTGCCGGCGCCGTTTCTCCCTTTCCTTTTCTCCCTCGCCGGCGGTGGCAGCTTCGCCACCGTCGACCCTCTGGGAGGATCGGGTTCCTCCCGATCCTTCCTTTCTTTTTTTTTTCTGTTTTCTTTCCTCTTTTATCTTTATTTCACTTTCCCTTTTTAGTATATAATATACTATATATTATACACTATAAATTATATTTTATACATATAATATATACTATATATTATACATATATTATTCCATATATATTTTTAAACTTTAATGTAAATTAATATTTACATTTCTCCATTATGTGTATATATATTTATATATACATAAGAGATTATACTGAAATACATATGTATTATTTAATTCCTTCAAATGGTATATATATACACATGTATACCAATGTATAATTATATATATATACCATATATTATTTTAAATACATATGTATTTGTATAAAAATACATTTATATAATATATAATTATATAAACATATTTTCTATTTTCTTTTCTCGTTTTCTTATTTAATTTGGATTTCCATTTATCCAAATTAAATTTCCCATTTCGTTATTTTCCATAATTTCTCGTCTTATTTTTTCGATTTAATTTTCCTTCACTCGGATTTCCACCATCCGTTTCCTTTCTCAATTCTCGCGATTTTCACCAATATCCCGCTCTCGCAATTTTATTTATTTATTTATTTGCTTTAATATTAATTTCCAATAATTGAAAAATTTACGATTATCACATCGTGTATATGTATGTAAGGCCCCAGACCACAAAGCAGGGTTACCTTACTCACCCGTACTGTCCGCTTTGGGTCCAGACCACAAGGACCCTCATGGCTTTGTCTCAAGGGTCCTGAAGAACTCAGGATAAATCCTCTTGAGCACGTCCGTAGTGACTCGAAAACTTGACTTCCTCAAATGTCAAGTCACTACTAACCATTAGGCCTTGACATTTGAGGAAGTCAAGTGTTCGAGTCACTATGGACGTGCTCAAGGGGATTTATCCTGAGTTCTTTAGGACCCTTGAGACAAAGCCGTGAGGGTCCTGCTTTGTGGTCTGGACCCAAAGCGGACAGTACGGGTGAGTAAGGTGACCCTGCTTTGTGGTATGGGGCATTTACATACATATACACGAACCTTCTCAAACCGAGTATACAGTTATCCTGTTATAATTCCTATCAAGTTTTGTTTATTTAGTGGTTCAGGTTTGAACGGAGGAGAAAGGACTCGACAAGTCATGGGTGTTTTCTCCTGTTTTCGTTGATAATATTCCACCGCAGGTCCACTGGCGTTGGCTCCAAACAATCTTTCAACACCATGTAAATGTTCTGGATGTTTTCATACCTCAAAAAAGAAATGCAAGAGGCAGAAAATTTGGTTTCGTTAGATTCTATGAATTGAGGGTGGCAAGAAGAGCTGTGGAGCGATTGAATGGCTCTTGGCTTTTGAATTTCAAAATAAGAGTTTCTTTGGCCATATTCAATACCAGATCCTCTTATTGGCGTAGAGTTCAACCATCTCAACCTCCTGCTTCAACAAGGCTTTTTACCAACAAAGCTGCCTCTTCTTCTCAGCATGTGCCTCAAGAAGATGAAACGGCCAAGGATAAGGAAAATGGTGTAAACACTTTTCCAGGTAGGTCTTACAGAGATGTACTACTGATGAACAAAAAGTTATATTCTCGCAAGTGCACGAATCAGGATAGTATAGCGTGCAAGTACAAGAGTCGATCCCACAGAGATTTGCTAAATTTATTCAATTAAAATTCAACTACTTATCCAATATAAGCCAATAAAAAAGAATTATCTAAGTATCTAATTAACTAATGGAATTAATTAACCTAATAAAACAAATAAATTCACCAGTCGAGAAAAGCCTAGGAATTTGATTTCACCAATACATTGCAATTTTATGTCTTCAATCCTAAAAATCTCAATTCAATTCTAAGGTTCATTCTTCCTAATATATGATCACTCTGTTTGATGGCAGCTATAATCAAGTATTTTTAATCATTAATTACCTATGATGTGTAGCATAATCAATGACTAAAAATCCATTAAGAACAGAAGAACATCTAACAAGAACCAAATAAATATTCTAGCTTGATGTATGCATCAAATATTTATTCAATCATTCAAGAGAGCTATACATGGCTTAGCATATGATGTGTACCCTTACCATGTCTCAAACAATCAATTAACTTATATTAAAGGTGGCCAATCAATAACACAAATTAAAAGATTGAATTAATCACAATGAATGATACTAGAATTTTAGAATTGATCAATTAATCATAAAGATAAAAAATATACAAGTAGGCTCAATCAAATTCCTAGTAAATAAATTAGTTCATGTTTAATATAGCAAAACACATTATCAAACTAATAAAAGTCATGCTTAATCAAACACTAACTAATTTAAAATAAAATATTGTATGAATCTAATAATGCAAATTAACTAAAAATAAAAGTACTGTAGCATCCCCTTTTTCTGCATGATTCTCCATGGAATTCTTTTGACAGCAAATTACTCTTGCTAGTGGAGCACGCATGAGGTGACATGAGCATCAAAACAACTCATCACTTGAACTTTGAGCAGCAGTTGTTCACGGGTCTGTGCGCAGCAACTCAAATTCGGTCCTTATGCTTCAAGGTTTGGTTCGGTACTACTCCAAATTCCAGCAGCAAATCAGGTGCCACGAGAGGTTGCGGCTGCCTACTTCTAGCGACTCACAGTAGACAGCTTGAAGCTTCAACAACCCATGCCGTGTGCCACAACTATCCACGTCCCAGGCACCACGCAGCAAAACAACAAAATAAAGCCAAGACCGAGACCCCCTTAAGCTCTGTTCTGCCCAGCAAACAATTCTGCAAAATAAAAAGAAACACAGCAGCAGAAAGAAAAAAAAACACTAACAGCTCAGTACCAATCCTCACTTCCCTTCTGTTCTCTGTTTGTTTTCTCCTTGTGTCTTGATTTTTTTTCTCCCCCTTGTTATTACTGCTGCCCCTCTCCTTTTATAATTTTTCTTCTAAGATTCTAGGGTTTCTTTTTAATCAAGCAATAAATCTCAGCCTTTTATTTTATTTTAATCCTATGGTCCAAAAATACTTAAAACAAATCAGAATTTAATTACAACTTTAGAAAGTCAAACAATGTATATTTCAAAAAATTTATTCCAATCACAAAATTTATTGTTTGATTTCATGCCATAATTTCCAAAATTAATTCCCAAATCACTTTCTCTAAATTAATTCAAAAGATACATTGAACAATTAATTTTACACAAGAATATAGCAATAAATGTGGTAATAAATAATAAAAATAATATAACAATTATATTATTATCAACTACTAAAGGAGAAACAGAATGATCCTGTCTTCGAGGAGATGATTTTATCAAAATCTCAGGCTTCCTTGAATGAAAGTCATGGTGTTCAAGGAGTCAAAAAAATGCGAAGTTCTTGTAAAGGTGTTATTGATGTAGAAGCTCTTCACAAATTGGAGAGATGTTTGATAGGCATAGCAAATGACTTTCTGGAAACAAAGGTTATTTACGATTTTCTTAGAAGTTATGGGGTGTCTGGTGTTTCCATTAAGAAGATCAGTGGCAAATCGTTCTTATTTGAATCTGAAGAAGAAGAGACTCTTGCCAAAATTATGAAGGAAGATGGATTGCTTCTCCGAGATTGGTTCTGTCATTTTGAACATTGGTCTCCTAATATGAGTCTCAAATATGGAGAGACTTGGATATGTTGCACGGGGTTACCACTTCATGCTTGGTGTTTAGAGACGTTCAAGAACATAGCTGAGATTTGGGGAGATTTGATTTCAGTGGATGGAAATACTTTGAATCCGAAGAATTATAACCTGGGTTACATGCTCATTTGCACAGACAAACCTGATTCGATAAATGAGGTAATCCAATTAGATTGTGGTGGTACACTTTTTCCTGTCAAGGTTGCAGAAATAGGAATGAATCTCAAAAATGTTGTTGTTAACAACATGGATAAAGTTGAAGGTGTCATGATCCAGTCTTGCGCAGCTAAAGTTCAGGTACTGAAGATTTCAATCTTAATCAAGGAGGTTTATGCTCAAATCTTCCTCTTGAAAAGGAAGAAAATGGGATTCTTCTAAATTCAATTCCAATCCCTGTTACTGAAGCTGTTGTCACACAGAGTGTAGATGAACCTGAAACGTCTACTCATGCAAGTAAAGATGGTGCAAATGCTGTTAATGAAGTCAATTATGAGAAGAACCTTTTGTATAATCACAAAAGGAACAAAGAGGTGGTGGGAAGCATTTTTGATATGGAATTTAATTCTCTTGTCGGCCCCTCTAATCGAAATGCATCAAAAGATCCTTCATCTGCCATGCAAAATAATGGTAATGAAGTTAATCCGTCTACTGAGCTAGCTATTGTGGAATCTGCTCCAAATCAAGTGCAAGTTGCTTCAAATATTTGTGCATTAAATTCTTCTAGAAGGGATTTTTATCAGAGTAAAGCTCCTAAACCAAGAAAAGTTAAATCTTTGTCAAATGTAGAAGAGGACACCTGGAGGAAAGTTGATAAAAAGAATAAAAAGAAAGTTAAGAAAATCTCCAGAAAAAAGCAACCCACACAGGTCTGCTCACAAGAAGTTTTTGCAAATGACTCATTATCAGACGGTGATTTCAAAAATCGTTATAAAGTAATCACAAAAGAAGCCAAGGACATATGGGAGGTGGGAAAGCTCATTGGTTTGTCTACTGATTGCGAAGATGAGATAGACATTGAAAAACTGAAAGAATTAGGGAGAACTGAAGCTGGTGCTAATCATGAAGATTATTAGCTGGAACATCAGGGGCTTAAATAATCCAACTAAAGGAAGAATTTTGAACAAGTTAATCACTTCTACGGGTGTAAGACCGATTCTACATTACTGTAGACCCTAATTTTATAAAATTTGATAATGTAAATGAAGTAAATAATGAATATTGATTTTCATTTGGGTGAAAAGCTCCTTAACGTAGGATGTGAATGGAGCCATTTTTATGAAATACTCCATGGGCGAGTACTATGGAACAGCTCGCCAATGGGCGAGCAAGGGGATGACCGCCAATACATGATGGCGAGTTGATGATGGCGAGTTGATTTGTTTGCTTGTTTGGTTTGGCGAATAAGTAAGTCCGCCAAGTTTAGTTGCTTAAGATGATAGCCTGAATTGGGCGAGGACTTATGATCGCCCATATGGATTGAGTGAGTTTTATGATAGCAAGTGGGCGAGTAGATCAAACCTGGTGATCGCCAACAATGTAGCAGTAATTGCCAAATCTTAAGTTAGAATTAAGACAAAGTAACGATGAGCACAGGCAAGCCTGTGAATGTTGGCGAACTGAAAGTGAGTTGACGAGCTGAGGTCTCAAGATGAATAGGCAAACTGGAATCAACACTTGTGGACAAAATGAAAATAGATTCAAACCATTTTGCAGCCAAAATTGACTTTGTAAGTCATACGATTGAAGACAATAAATAGAGAAAAGTTAAAGTCAATAAAGAAATTAACCTTATTGGACAAGGAATAAGACAAAGGTGCAATAAGTCAAGAAAAGAGGCTATGGACTTCACGCCATTTGCTTCTTCTGTACGAATTGGTTTAGACAATTAATGGCAAAGTGAAGTAAGTCAAAACGTGCATAAAATAGTTTCCCATAACCGTTCATTTTTGCCGCAGTTTTTCTTCGGTTTTTAATGCATGATAAGGTGTGAAATGATGGAAGAAGCAGAATACGGGACAGGTGGTAGATTTTGATTTGGATAGCATGGCTATATATATGAAGGTTGAATGGAAAACCGATTCTTTGTTGTTGTAAGTTCATGTTCGGTTCCTTCTATTTCCACATGCTTGTTGATTTACTAAACTTCACCCTTAAGTTGGCTAAACACGTAAACCTGCTGTAGACACCATTTTTGTCTGGGTCTTTTTCAAACATTTTTAATTAATTAGTTTATATATATATTTTTTATTTTAGATTTAGAAATTTTGATTTTGATTTTTTTATTTTCGAAAAAAAATATATAAAAAAAGGAAAAGGAAATCAGAATTAATTTTGATAGGAAAGTAAACTTAAATGAGACCATTAAAAGATGAAAAATTAATTTGGATTTGGTGGAAAGAAAAATCAGAATTAATATCGGATTTAATATCCGATTCTTGAGATATAAAATTTTCTAAAAAAGATTGATTCTTGATTTTTTTGAATTAACTAAAATAAAAGGAGACCTAAGTCTATTTAAACAAGAAAAAAAAATAAGGAGGGAGGCTAGCCGCTAGGGAGAAGAAAACCCTAAAAAAAAAACCAAAGAAAAAAAAAGAAAAAACCCTAAAGAGTTTTGCTACTTTTTTCCACTGGAACGACTGCTGCATCGTTAGACCATCTTTTGCTCTGTACGGGTGCCATTACCTTTGCTAATCCAACACCGTTTCCCCTTGTATCCATCGTTCACGTCTTTGCTGTGCGTCCTTGTTGCTGTCACTTGCTACCTGTATTTGCTTACCCTTGTTGCCCAGATCACCACACCTCCTTGCACACTCCAGTGTTTCAGTCACACCCCGTTCCACCCTGCTTTGCGCCTTGCTTATCCATCCGGTCTGCTAACAACTACGTCAGTTGTTGTTCGGCGTGCATCATCTGCCATTTGCTCCTGTTTGAGGAAGTGGGTAAGTTGACTTCTGTTTTGAGAGGCCACCACGTAGACAGCAAAAAAAGGCATTCTGCCTTGCTACATCGGCTAGCCACCTTCATCATCTTTGCTATCACCTGCATCGTTCTTACTCAAACTTCAACATCCATCAGCTTCTCACCTGACCGCGCCATCTTCCCTGCTACCTGGCCTACGTATCACCGCATCAAACCCCTGCTAGTGACACTTTCCACTGCCACTCTCAAGCACCAAACCACTGCTACGTGCACTATTGTCCCGATTTGGCCTGCTGCCCTTGCTACTCGATTGCTGTGCCTTCTTTCCTTGTGTCAAAGTCCCCGTTGCTGCTGCTTGCTGTCTGAGTTTGCCACCCCTTGCCTGCTACATTTGTTCCGCTAATTGCCAGCTCACCACACAAGTCTGTCCAATCCTATTTCTTGCTAATTTGCTACTGCTTGGAGAC
The DNA here is from genome assembly GCA_031772115.1 of Heritiera littoralis. Lineage (NCBI taxonomy): Eukaryota > Viridiplantae > Streptophyta > Magnoliopsida > Malvales > Malvaceae > Heritiera > Heritiera littoralis. Next base: position 20,805,284 of record JAPDPK010000001.1, read on the forward strand.
TCATCATAAGATGCCATTGCTACCACTGCTTGATTACGTTGTTTATTGTGGGAATAATAAAAGAGGTTGAGAGAGACAACCAAGTGATTCTTCTTTCCAGGTTTTCTATAACTTGATGTATTAATTGTTTTATCATGTGATTGACCTATGATTGATATAATCATATAATAGGATAATACTCGATTGATATATGTTAATAACTTAGTTTAATATTAATTTAATAGCTGGATAATTTAATCCGTTAATAGTAAATAATAGGGATTTAACAATTGATAGGTATTTTGGTGCTATTTTGCATGTGGATTAACTTGAGAAGATTTTTAATAAAATTAGTAGTGTATTTCTTAAAATTAATTTTGCATGATTTAGTTTAGGAAAATAATTTAGCATGAAATAATTTGTTTGATTGAATGATTAAAGTGATATGATTTAAGTTAATTGGCATGATAAAATAATTTGAGTGACAGTATTAATTTGACTTTGTATGACACAATTGCATGATGATATTTGATTTGATAATATGTAATTTGACTAACATAATTGCATGAGGTATTTATTATTATTATTATTTATTATTTTCTTTTTTTATTTTTTATTTTTATTTTTTTTGCATGAATAGTTCTTTTATAATATGATTTATTGAATAATATAATTTGGTATAATGTATTAGGATAAAGGCCTAGATCTTCAACATAAAAAATAGTAAGTAAATTCAGGATTATTATTCAAAACTTATAATATTAAAATAAATTAAATAAAATTACAATAAGGGATAAATAAAAAGATGAGTTATTCCGACGATGGAACTCTTAAAGGGACTACGCTCAAGTGGTACTTTTAGGGATCTTGAGGTGAAAAAAATTCTATCCAAGGCCTCACCAGCTTAATGGAGGGTCTAAATAGGATTTTTGATAACAAATAATTCATATTCATTTTTAAAAAAATAAAATAAAATAAGTTTATCATAAAATAACAATAAAAATAATTATTTACAAAATTAGAAAAGATGTTAATGATTAGTAATAAGATGATAAAAATAGTAATAGCAAACAATAAAATAACGAAGGAAATAAATAAAATAACTAGAGTTGGATATTAAAATAATAATGAAAATGAATATAATTTGCTTCGATGATGAAATATTAAGAGGATTGCACTTAAGTAATTTTCTTAAAGATTTCTAGATGAGAAAGTTCTATTCAAGGCCTCACCAGCTTAATGAAAGGTCTAAATAGGGTCTTCAATAAAAAGTAATTTATATTCATTTTTTTAAAATTAAAATATGAATAATTAGCGGATTTGTCATTGAATTAGAACAAGATTAATTAGAAACGATATTAATAATCCATGATAATATAATGAAATAATAATGAGTCACAAAATAAGGAATGGAATAGAATAAAAATTAGATATGAAAATTATAATGAAGGTGAATACGAATTACTCCAATGATGAAATATCGAGAGGATTACGCATAAGTGATTTTCGTGAAATTTTCTAGGTGAGAAGATTATTTTCGAGGCCTCACCAGCTTAATGAATGGCCTAGAGATAGTTTTCGATAATAAGTGATTTTTATTCATATTTTAAAAGTATAAAATAAGTTATTTGTATCTAAAAAATATTATTAAATTAAAATCAAAGTGGTGAATTAAGAAGATAAAAAAATTTCAATAATTCATGTTAACTAAAATAATAAAATAACAATAATAAATAGTAATAAAATTTGATGAAATAATAAAAGGATAATAATAAATAGGAGTTATTGAGAATAAATATTGATTGTTCCTATGAGGAGATTCCAAGTAGGGTTATGCTTAAGTAATGCTTTGGAAATCTTTAGGTAAGAAAATTTCTTTTGGGTCTCACCAGCTTAATGGAAGATGTAAAAGGAATTTTTAATAAAAATAATTCATATTCATTTTTGCATAAAAATAAACAAATAAAATTAAGAATTAATAAATAATAGAATGGTAAGAATAAGTTAGGTACAAGGAGTCAAAGTTAGGAATTTCTCATAAAATATTAAAATGAATCCGACGACGGAGCCTCTTCAAGCAAGTCACATAGTACTACTTGAATACTCTTGAGGTGAAGAGAATTTTTTAAGTTGTCCCACCAGCTTAATGGAGGATGCTTAGAAATATTTTCCAATATTAAATTATTGAACCTAAGATTAACTAAGGCAAATTTGAGATAACCTAAAATTAGTTGGTACCATTTTAGGATGGGCGTTGTGAGAGTGCTAATCCTTCCTCACACGTAACTGTACTCCCGAACCCTAAATTTGAACGCAGACCAAGCCTTGAACAGGTGACCAATCACACCTAGGTAGAATGGTTGGTGGCGACTCCATAGATCTTGTGTCTAGCTATTAGGTTTTTTTCACAAAACTTAGTACGTTATGACACCTGCTTGCAAAACCTTTCCTCCATCGTTTGATGAGCTAAAGGGATAAGCAGAGTAAGGCCAATGTGAGACAGAAAGAGTTCTATTCTGGAAGTGTAGTTGATTAAGGTGAGATTTAATGGTTTCTTGAGATTGAATGATATATTTCTATGATTTCAAGCATGAGAAGCATGATTATAGTCTTGCTTTTGACTTATACTTGTTAGATCATAGAAATAGAATAAATCCATATTTTGAAGTAGATGATGAATAAAATGAAATTGGGCTGAAATTGTAGTAGGATGATGGGAAAATAATCGAAAATGAATAAGGAAATTAATGGAAATAGTATAAAATGATAATGGGCGAGCTCAGCCATCATGGGCGAGCTAAGTCATGTAATGGGGTAGTGGCGAGGTCGCCACATGTTAGTTTAAACCATAGGCAATGACGAGTTGAGTTGTGGGCGAACTCCCACAACTAAGCCAATATATTCAGTGGGCGAGTTGAATTGTGGGCAATCACCCACATTTAAGCCAATAAAGGCCTGACGAGTTGAATGTTAGGCGAGCTCCCAAATATATTAATGGCAAGTAATGGCGAGCTCGGTTGGGCGAGCTATTTAATTATTAAGTCTCGCTAAAGTGTTGGAATATTGGAAAAGGAAATATTAATAGAAATTATAAATTATTTTGCAGCCGGAAATTATGGACTCTGTAAATGCGATCAGGAAGGCGAGCAGAAAGCAAGGCTTCGTTGAACCAGGTAAGGGAGATTTGTGTGAAGTGAATGCATGTCCTGTGGAGTTAAATTTTATGAAATTATTTAGAAATTGTTTGTTTTATGACATGCATTATTATGATAAATCGTGTTGATTGGGCGAACTGCTAATGGGCGGGCGAGCCATCCCTTGTATGATGTTTTGGGTGAACAAATCCTTTTTTGTTCTTTGGGGGCAAGCGACCCCTGTTTTAATAGAATCCGGGCGAGCCAAAGTGGGTTAACCCCTTTGTTGTGTTTTAGCGGGCGACCCCTTTTATGTTGTTTTGGCGGGCGACCCCCTGTTTAACAAAATGGCTGGTGAGCCAAAGAAAATAACCCATGTTTTATAAAAATGGGCGAGTTGACCATGGAAGTGCCACCTTAGGCGAGTTGAACATGGAAGTGTCGTATTTGGGCGAACTAACCATGGGCAATGCCAGAGTGGGCGAACTGACCATGGGCGAGCCGTTTTGGGCGAGCCAGTTTAACGTGTTTTTAAATGCTAAAAGTTGGCGGGCGAACACTAGTTCACCGCACTGGCGAGTTGACCATGGGCGAGCCATGATGGGCGAGCTGACCATGGGCGAGCCATGATGGACGAGCTGACCATGGGCGAATAGGTTTCAATTTGCACTTTCTCTACGAAAATGAGAATAATATCTTTTTAGAATTATTATTTATTTAAATTATTTAAATTCATAAATGTGTTTCCTTAAAGGTATTTTGATGGTATAAATTTGATTTTGAGACTTTAGGCCCCTAGTTCATGCATTATGATTTGCTAGGCTGATGGACCCGCCAAGTTATCAGCGGTCTCGAGGTCACCTGACAAGTGGACCCCGAGGACCACCCATAGATTGTGGCCATAGATCTACTATATCCCTGGGGGGATGATTATTCCGTTCCCAGAGGGGGAGAGGGAACGATGAGGGCATGATTTATTCATAGGGTGATGCCTAGTCTCAACTTACTAATTTCTGTTTACTGATAGGATTTATTGAATCCTATTTACTGTTTACTTCATTTTACTGTAAATTGTTGAGCCAATGATTTGAATGGTGTATTGAGAGTACTGTTTACTATAACCACTGTTTTCCTATTCGATATGATTTTAGGAAAAATAAATATGTTGTGGTATATAGTTTTGGTTTTATAAAGCAGCATATGTCTCCTTTACTGAGCACGTAGTTCGCTCAGCCTTTTATTTTAACTCCACAGATAAAAGACACGGAGTTAGAGAATTAGCTCCAAGATGGATATAGCTACATATAAAGCGCTGGGGCAAAGTTTGTTAAACATGACAAGTACAGTCTCTTCTCTTTTACATTTCAGACATAGGTATACAGTACTACTTTATTAAAATAAAGACAATAAGGGATGTTAGATGTAAGGAAATATGAAAAGAATTTTCATATTCCGTATTTGTTAAATAAATGTTTATCATTTATTACTATCATTGTCGAGTGGTAATGGCATCGCAGACAGCCCAACCGAAAAAGTTGTATAGAATTACGTGAAAAATATGGTAAAGGGCTGTTACAAGATATGGTTTTATTACAAGAAAGAAAGTTAGTGGATCTTAAGGCGGAGCAAATTCCAAAATGGTGGGGAAAATATTCAAAGTTTTCTTTGGCTTATTGTTTTAGGCCGGCTCCCTACAAAAGATTTTATCAAGAGTAGAGGAATCCCTTTGACTCAAAACCAAAGCCTTTGCCCCTGGTGCTCTTTGTTTGAAGAAGATTTGAATCATCTCTTTTTTGAATGTGAATGGATGTGGAAATTCTGGTATTCTTTCTTTTGTTAGATGTGTGGGGTCTAGCCCACATTAATTATTAGAGTCCTACTTGGAGTCAGTTAGGGATTTGTTTTTTCTCTATATAAAGTGTTGCATTAACAATTTGTAGTGATAGAGTGAGAAGTCTATTTTGGTGAGAGGCGGCACAAAGGAGAAAAAGTTAGGCTTTGTGATATTTTTCTTGTTCCATAGAGAGAGCAAGGGGAGAGATAAGCTTGTACAACAATTGGGTATTCTTTGAGTAGATTATCTTGGTGAATCCAAAGAGGTAAACTTTATTGTTTTTAGGCTAATTGTTGGAACCCTGAGCTTTGAGCAAAAAGCCTAGGGTATTGAAATTTTGTAATTTGCTTATTTCTCATAGTGGATTTTTATTCGGTTTGCCCCGTGGTTTTTCTCTCTACACTGGAGAGTTTTTCACGTTAAATTTTGGTGTCGTTTTATTCACGTTTTATTACCTGCGTATTATTTGTGGATTGGTAGCTTGATTTATTATTATTATTGGCTTGGGATATTGTTGTGGGTATTGTTATTGTGACATTGCTTCCGCGTATTTGTCGTTTGAGGCCCAACAACTGGTATCAAGAGCTCGGGTTAGTGCTTTGGGATCATGGAAGGAGATACAGGATCCATGATAAAATTGACAGCTTTAAATTATTCAATTTGGAAGCCAATGATGGAAGATCATCTATACTGCAAAGATCCGTATGAGCCAGTATTGGGTGATTCTGCTAAGCCAACAGATACAAAAGATGATGATTAGAAAAAGTTAGATAGGAAGACTTTAGGAACCATTAGAAGATGGGTAGACATTAGTGTTTTTCATCATGTTACGCAGGAGACAAGTGCTTCCCGTGTTTGGGAAAAATTAGCATCGCTATATGAGAGAAAGACCGCCTTGAATAAGGTTATGCTTGTTAAGAAGCTTGCTACTCTATAGTATAAGGAGGGAAGATCTATCTTTGAGCATTTGAGTGACTTTCAAGATCTGTTCAATCGGATGACCACTATGAAACTGCAAATGGATGATGAGATGAAAGCATTGTTTCTTCTGGGCTCATTGCCAGACAGCTGGGAGACACTAGTTGTGACTGTTCTTAATTCAGCTCCTAATGGCACGGTGACCTTGGAGATGGTAAAAGGCAGTATGTTTAATGAAGAAGCAAGGCGAAAGGAGACAAACTTTGGGAATGAAGCTCTTGTCACAGAGAACAAGGGCAGAACTAAAGACAAAGGTCAGGATTCTAGCGGTCACAGTAAGTCTAAGAATAGACATAAGTCCAGAGATAAGGTGAAGTGCTTTCATTGTGGCAAACTTGGTCACATAAAGCGAAATTGCAGGATCTTGAAGCAAGAGCGGAAAGATGAGAAAAGTAAGAATAACTCGGATGATGAAAATGTTACAACGGTGAATTCTGATAGTGAAATGGTTTCGTTGGTTTGTACACATTGTGAGTGTAATCATGTAGGGGATTCTGGCATAGAGTGGATAGTTGACACCGGAGCGTCATATCATTGTGTTCCCAATAAGGAATTATTTACAACCTACAGAGTAGGTGATTTTGGTTATACCAAGATGGAAAACAAGAGTATGTCGCAGATTGCCAGGATTGGTGATATAATGGTACAAACAAGCACTAGTTGTACATTGATTTTGAGGGATGTCAGACACATTCCAGATCTGAGGATGAACTTACTTGCAGTGAATGTCCTTGATAAGGAAGGATATGAGAGTCAGCAGAAAAATGGGCAGTGGAAGCTTCTCAAAGGGTCTTTGATAGTTGCAAAAGGAAAGTTGTGTTGCACTATGTACAAGACTTGGATGAAGTTGACAGGCAGTTAGGTAAATGCCGTTGAGGATGATGCTTCAGCAAATTTGTGGCACAGGAGGCTGGCACACATGACTGAGAAAGGGTTAAAGATTTTGGCAAGGCAGTCTCATTCCCTGTAACGACCCTTTGTACTGAAAATACGAATCAAATTTTTTTCCATTTTCACTTACTTGGTTGGGCTGTACGTAGTGTCACTAATCAATTTCTAAGCTAATATTATGTTAGCTAAGTCAATGTCCTTTAGTTACCTTAGGTCCCAGTCAAATTCTCTCACTAAGCATGCAGTTATAATTTCAAATCATTCTACTTGACTAAATATGTCTCTACCCAAGTTGCATGCATTGTTATAAACCACAACTATATTCTATACTTCCTTTAATTACATCCCCATACTATAAAAGTACTGAATATGGAAGTCTGAATATAAAAGAGAATACTGTACATCACATACCTTCAAGAGTGATACAAAAGCCTCGAAAGACTTGCTTAAACCCCACGTACGAAGCACTTACTGCAAATAATCTGGAAGGTGGAGAGGGGGGTGAGCTTTTTGGAAAGCCCAGTAAGAAATACATATAAGAACAGATACCGAATTTCTATATGCAAGTTTCTAAAACATTTATTAAAACTTGATTATCGTATTTCATACCATTCAAAAATCAAATCATGCTTGTGCAATGCATCAGAAAGCATTTCATTTAAATCGAAACATAAACAACTGAATTCTGAACATATTTCAAAATATACATGCTTATCACATTTAGTTTCAATGTGAATTGTCAAATCAAATTCTTATCAGTTTCAGAATCCAAATATCATTCATTCAAAACTCATATACGAAGATAAGCACGAAAAATCATATGCATACTAAGCGGGAGACATGTTAGCAACTAATAATTAATCACGCAGTTCAAATTGACATATGGCCATAGTCTAGAGGGGGTCCACAGTGAGCACTGATCAGGTGTTAACTGGGCCCGCTGTGGACTGGATCAAGGTCACAGCAATAGAAACTCTACTGTAGACTGGATCAGGATCATACAGTAGCCCAAAACATTACCTACTGTAGACTGAACAGGGTCACACAGTAGTCCAAAACATTACCTACTGTGGACTGGATCAGGGTCACAGTAGTCCAAAACATTACTGCAGTGATTGTTAGTCATGTCTCAAAACATTTCCATACATATAGTTCCTACTGTGGATTGATTCAAGGCCACACACAGTAGTCCGAATACAAATACCTACTGCGGGCAGAATCAAGGTCACACACAGTAGTTTCAAAACAATACCATATATTTTCGGAATTCAAAACAGTATTTTCGTGCTTTAGGAAAGTTCATAACAAAAGTCATACATTTCTTTCAAAACATATAAACTATACATACTCATAATATCTTCAAAACAATAACATTGATAATTTCCTTGAGATAAATATCTCGGTTGAAAGCCTTATAAACAATTCAAGTCGTAAGATTTAACCATTTTCAAAATAAGTCTACCGGATAAATGGTTATTTTCAAATGATTGCTTAAGTTAAGCTTAAATCATAAAAACCATTATTTTCATAAAAATCCGGCAGCATAACGGCTTATATTTTCTTAAAACCCCCTGCAGGAAAATACAGTTTATATATAACCACAATGCAGTTGATTTTAAATTGATCTCAGTATCCCTACGTTCCTATACATATCTCTTACCTCAATCCAGTACAATTACAGCCGAATCAAGCAGTCCTACGGTTGATATTCAATAATTGAGTTCGTATAATCACAGCCACCAACTTGCTCCCGGACTGCAGAAAAGTCATTTAAATATTTTAAATTTCCAGATCATCACCACCTATCTGACCAAGTCAATAATTCCACAATCTAATGTTTGACTATATAATTACCAATTCGATATTCAATTTCATGCTATAATGTATCATTATCCAATTTAACAATTCTATATGACCTATACAATATAAATCTACCACAGGCTTATATAAAAAGTCTTACCAACTCCCATGCTTGGAGCACGTGTGTTAAAATCTAACCAACTCAATTTGTTGTCTTAACACCTTTGTTATACCTTAAACACAGCCGTATCGAGTTAGTGCCAATTCAATATAATTATTTCCTGACTTAATTTTTTTCTTTTTCAATATAAGGCACTACGGAATTGTTTTACCGATTAAAGCTCGATGTGCGTAAATCTTGAGCTTCACATCCTTGCATCGACTTTTGTGCGTACATCGAGCTTGGCACTTATGTACCTTCAATTATCAGAAATTCGTTTAGTATAAATTTTATAAAATTCAAACTATAACTATTCTTAAATTTAAATGGTATTGACTTACTTATATACCTGAGTTAATATATATATTTTTCTCAAATATATATATTTCCCTTCCTTTTTTTTTCTTTCCTTCTCTTTCCTTTCTTTCTTTTATTCTTTCTCGGCCTGATCAGCCCCGACAGCACTTCTGCCCCTGATCAAGCCATCGAAAATCACCCTTATCTCCCCTTAAGTTCGCTGCTTTAACTCCACAAACACAGCCCCTAATTGCTGGTCTATTTCGGCTGAAAAGGCTCTGTTGCATCCTTGTTTCAGGCAAGATAATGGCCCCCATTCTTGATCTATTTTGTCCTTGAGTAATATCTCTAGTCAAGCCTTGATTTAGCCCCCAAAAGTAATTAACTTACCGAGCATGAAAGCCCCAGCCACTGTTGCCAAGAGCCCTTCCTTCCTTCCTAAACCTCTCTCGGTTCAGGCCCTCATTATCCTGACTAGTAGCTGCCAAGTAGACCCCAAACCAGCACCTTACCTAAGCCAAGAGCCACTGCTTTCAACTTCTTCTTCTGTCAGACCAGTACTGTAGCTCATCTTCATTGCTGTTCACGTTTCTGTTTCCCCTTTTCAGTCGAGATTGAGAAAGCCCCAATGGCAAACAAACTGCTTCAACCCTTCACTTCTTTCTTTTTACTTTCTCGTCTCTTCTCATTTTCTTTCAGGCTTCACCATTTTCCAGTCAACAATGGCCTTCTCTCCAAAAAACCTTGCTTTGCCGACACACTCCAAGGCAAGAACTTACTGCTACTCACTACCCTGACCTTGTTCCTCAGTTTGCTTGAAGTGAAACCCCTCTTCTATGCCTTCCTCGCCTGCTGCCTTCACCGATCACCGCTTCAATTTAAGTGCTTTCAATTCCTCTGTTTTTCGGCGTGAATGAGGGTTTGGGTGGGTAAGTTTAGGTGAACAAACTATGGCTTCTCCAAGACGCCAGCTATAGCATAAATAATATAATATATAATATATAATATAATACAATATAATATAATATAATAAATGTGGGTTAGGTTTAAGTTATATGGTATAAGAATATATTTTATGTTGTTTATATCCATTAGTTAAATGTCTATGGATATATATATATATATATATATATTTATATGTACGAATGACATATATTATTATATAGTTATTTGTTACATGTATGTATATGAATTTATATATTCTCATATACATATATTTGTTATGCGTTATCTCACTTTAACTATATCATTCACATTTCATTTGATAAATTTATAATTTATTTTTTTTTTGTAAGATTAATATTACATGTTAAATAAATCTTAATTTAATTCACTCCAATTCATTATGACTCATAAGCTATCAAAATTAAGCTTTATGGATTTAATTTGGCGGTCTTCACATTCTCCCCGCCTTAGGAAATTTGGTCCTCCAAATTTTTCCATGTCTATCTGAAAGAGGTGAGGGAAATTTTCTTTCTCATATTTTTGTATCTATATAATCCAAGTCTGATAACTTCATTAGTCGAATTTACATATTGTCGCTTATATAAAGATCCAACTTATTTTGCATTAACCTTGTAGTTTGATGTTTGAAAAATCCAATAATTGGATGTATCTCATTGGTTCACACATTAAGATCGTGCATCTTATAACTCAAAAACCACTAATTGACCTAAGATAAATGTTGTAACAATACTCCCACCTTTACTTTGCATCCTTTACATATTAGTCTGACAAACTTCAAGGTCTTAACTCGCATGTTATTACTTATCCAAATACCCTAATTACTTCAAAATTCAAGTATTCGAGCTTTCAACAAATCAAAGGTACCTCCTTATCTCACACTTTGCAATATACATTCTCTTATAAATCAGAAATCTTCGACTGAGGTAAAATTAATGTTATGATAAGACAATCTCGAATGTCTTATCTCATACAATTTTAACTTTCAAGTCAATTGTTATCTTGCATAATGCATCCAAATAATTCTTTCATATTCACTCCAAGATTCACATCTTTATAACATGTCGTGTTCAAAATCGAATGGGGAGTTTGAACAGTCCTTTGGTTCTCAAAATTTCACATTTTTTTTTTTAGTCTCATAGTTAAAGACAATATTTTAGATCGTTGAGCTTCAAAATCCTTGAAATTCAAACTATACAATTTTAAGAGTCCATTTAGTTGATTAGGTCAATATAAATTTCGATGCAAAGTAACTAAATCTACACTTAAATCCTTAGTGCCAATTTCGAAAAGGCAACATCGAATTAAAATTTCATGAACTCCCAATCTTGTCCATCTTTCAAACAAATCTAATATATTGTTCTTCTCTTACGGATCCATGAAACTTTATCTAATAAGCTTCAATCAAAACTCTTAGCTGTCCTTTATCGGGTAATGAAATTAACAAAAATTTTATTTCACATTCTATATAATATAGTCCAAGAAAGTAACATTCCAACTTTTTCAATCTCTAAATCCAAAACCTTTTCATACTTTTGCTGTACACTCTGATATCTTATTTCAATATAACTCCAAAACACCAATTGTATATCCAGTATCCTTTGCACTAACAAATTTTCTTATCCATAACAGCACTTAAAATAATGTTTATAATTCATTAATTGTCGATAGCTTAGTTTCCACCAGGGAATCGTATATTAATTTCAATTTCCTCCACATTAACTATCAAATTTTTTTTTTGTACTAAACCATCATAAAACTTCAACAATTATCAAACCACTACAATAGATTTTACCCACAATTTCACACTATACAAGATTTGAATATAAACTTATAGTACTTGATATAACCCCATATTCAGTTATTGCTTTCCAAATTTGATCACGGTGATCTTAGAATGGGTGAGGTCACTTCGCTTTTATTAACTTCTTATTCCTATATAGCTTCTTGTAAGGAGTAATGTTGCCAAAGTATTTTTATTAAGGAAATCACCTTGGACCTCAATACCTTATCCTTTTGATCCATAATTGGGGAATTCAAAGTCCAATTAATATGTTACCATTTATCCATGAATCAAATTCATTTTACATTAGATCTTAAATCTCAATCAATTTACAAATCGGGTGTATCTCACTAGTTTATACATTACAAACATACATCATCTTATAAATCCATAACCCTCAAGTTAAGCTAAGATCAACATCATTTTAAGACGATATTGAATATCTTATCTCACCAAAATCTGAACTTTCAAATCAATTTACCACATTGCTTGATCTTCCTTAAAGATCTCCAGTAATACTTAAAGATTCATGATCTTCGTAATCAATCATATTCAATATTAGCTCTACTAAAAGTTTCTCAATTAGCAGAGGTTAAAGACCAAGGACTTTTCAAAATTCACATAGTTCACAAAATCATGTAGCTCAATCAGTTTTATTATTATTTTTTTTTGAGTTTCTAAGAGTATGTAGACTTTTCAAAATATACATGATCCAGCACATACTTCAATTCCAAATAGAGATCCAACCTTAACTCCTTTTTGAGACATATCATAAAGTCTCTTCTTTATATATATATATATATATATATATATATTGTCATGCACAGTGAACATATTCAAATAATAGTTTCTTGCTATTATTGTAGATAAGTCCAAGCCTTATTGGTCAACTTCAATAAGCACAATCGAAATCCCACCAGATGTTGAGACTCTACTAAAGCTCATCGAGGATGCCTAATCCTCAAAATTCAAGTTTTATAGTTTAAAATCACAATCTCAAATTTCATATAGTTCTCAAAACAAAAGCCAGATCATGTATTCGATCAAGTCTTATACTCCCTTTATAGGAAAATAATGTTGGCATAGGACTTTAGCTTCAAATGGCTCTATAAACCTGAAGCTCAATGCACAATTCAATTTCTTTCCAATTATTCAAAATAGTCCACATATTTAAGATTTTCAAATACATTAACCCTTAAACCCATGTATAATCAAAACCAAATGATTCCAAAAGCTCAAAGCTTATGCCAAATATGTCCATGGGCTACATCAAGGCACATGTTGAAATACTTAAGGTTCGTAGCTGTGTAAATAAATTCAATATGCAATTAAGCATATTCATCACATGCCATTCTTAGGATGCAATATCATAACTCAATTTATATTCCAACACAATTCCCATGTATCAAAGCTTCATTCCACAATTTTCATAGTCTCTTATCTTAACATAAATTTTTATCATTGTTCCATCAAAAGCCTTATAGTACCCAACATACGTTCTTACAATTCCGTATTAACTAAGTCCTCTTGCACCTTTCAGTCATTGCCTATTTCTGCATCAATCATATAAGATACAATAATTCTTTCTCTTTCAAAGCAAAACGCATTCTAATCGATCGTTTCAGATCATTGCATGACCCATCTTAGGCGAACAATGCTAGGTTATACCATTATCATCTCCACCAAACACAACTTCATTCCTTATTTATGAATATTGATAAGTACACTACATTAATCTTAAATCATATAGGCCACTGTGCCTCTACTAACATTACTTCAATATGTTCAAAACCGAACAATTAACATTTACCACTTCATTACTTATTAAATCATATCATATACAAATTAGGTAAGAAAAAAGCTATATTTTATCCATATAGAATAAACACATACAGTGCCATTTTCAAAAGAAATGTACAGTATATATTCAGACATGGACAGTACTTAGGGGATGTAAACACTTCTTGACCTACAGACACTAACGTACATCAGACCAACCTTGCTCTGATACCAACTTTTGTAACGACCCTTTGTACTGAAAATACGAATCAAATTTTTTTCCATTTTCACTTACTTGGTTGGGCTGTACGTAGTGTCACTAATCAATTTCTAAGCTAATATTATGTTAGCTAAGTCAATGTCCTTTAGTTACCTTAGGTCCCAGTCAAATTCTCTCACTAAGCATGCAGTTATAATTTCAAATCATTCTACTTGACTAAATATGTCTCTACCCAAGTTGCATGCATTGTTATAAACCACAACTATATTCTATACTTCCTTTAATTACATCCCCATACTATAAAAGTACTGAATATGGAAGTCTGAATATAAAAGAGAATACTGTACATCACATACCTTCAAGAGTGATACAAAAGCCTCGAAAGACTTGCTTAAACCCCACGTACGAAGCACTTACTGCAAATAATCTGGAAGGTGGAGAGGGGGGTGAGCTTTTTGGAAAGCCCAGTAAGAAATACATATAAGAACAGATACCGAATTTCTATATGCAAGTTTCTAAAACATTTATTAAAACTTGATTATCGTATTTCATACCATTCAAAAATCAAATCATGCTTGTGCAATGCATCAGAAAGCATTTCATTTAAATCGAAACATAAACAACTGAATTCTGAACATATTTCAAAATATACATGCTTATCACATTTAGTTTCAATGTGAATTGTCAAATCAAATTCTTATCAGTTTCAGAATCCAAATATCATTCATTCAAAACTCATATACGAAGATAAGCACGAAAAATCATATGCATACTAAGCGGGAGACATGTTAGCAACTAATAATTAATCACGCAGTTCAAATTGACATATGGCCATAGTCTAGAGGGGGTCCACAGTGAGCACTGATCAGGTGTTAACTGGGCCCGCTGTGGACTGGATCAAGGTCACAGCAATAGAAACTCTACTGTAGACTGGATCAGGATCATACAGTAGCCCAAAACATTACCTACTGTAGACTGAACAGGGTCACACAGTAGTCCAAAACATTACCTACTGTGGACTGGATCAGGGTCACAGTAGTCCAAAACATTACTGCAGTGATTGTTAGTCATGTCTCAAAACATTTCCATACATATAGTTCCTACTGTGGATTGATTCAAGGCCACACACAGTAGTCCGAATACAAATACCTACTGCGGGCAGAATCAAGGTCACACACAGTAGTTTCAAAACAATACCATATATTTTCGGAATTCAAAACAGTATTTTCGTGCTTTAGGAAAGTTCATAACAAAAGTCATACATTTCTTTCAAAACATATAAACTATACATACTCATAATATCTTCAAAACAATAACATTGATAATTTCCTTGAGATAAATATCTCGGTTGAAAGCCTTATAAACAATTCAAGTCGTAAGATTTAACCATTTTCAAAATAAGTCTACCGGATAAATGGTTATTTTCAAATGATTGCTTAAGTTAAGCTTAAATCATAAAAACCATTATTTTCATAAAAATCCGGCAGCATAACGGCTTATATTTTCTTAAAACCCCCTGCAGGAAAATACAGTTTATATATAACCACAATGCAGTTGATTTTAAATTGATCTCAGTATCCCTACGTTCCTATACATATCTCTTACCTCAATCCAGTACAATTACAGCCGAATCAAGCAGTCCTACGGTTGATATTCAATAATTGAGTTCGTATAATCACAGCCACCAACTTGCTCCCGGACTGCAGAAAAGTCATTTAAATATTTTAAATTTCCAGATCATCACCACCTATCTGACCAAGTCAATAATTCCACAATCTAATGTTTGACTATATAATTACCAATTCGATATTCAATTTCATGCTATAATGTATCATTATCCAATTTAACAATTCTATATGACCTATACAATATAAATCTACCACAGGCTTATATAAAAAGTCTTACCAACTCCCATGCTTGGAGCACGTGTGTTAAAATCTAACCAACTCAATTTGTTGTCTTAACACCTTTGTTATACCTTAAACACAGCCGTATCGAGTTAGTGCCAATTCAATATAATTATTTCCTGACTTAATTTTTTTCTTTTTCAATATAAGGCACTACGGAATTGTTTTACCGATTAAAGCTCGATGTGCGTAAATCTTGAGCTTCACATCCTTGCATCGACTTTTGTGCGTACATCGAGCTTGGCACTTATGTACCTTCAATTATCAGAAATTCGTTTAGTATAAATTTTATAAAATTCAAACTATAACTATTCTTAAATTTAAATGGTATTGACTTACTTATATACCTGAGTTAATATATATATTTTTCTCAAATATATATATTTCCCTTCCTTTTTTTTTTCTTTCCTTCTCTTTCCTTTCTTTCTTTTATTCTTTCTCGGCCTGATCAGCCCCGACAGCACTTCTGCCCCTGATCAAGCCATCGAAAATCACCCTTATCTCCCCTTAAGTTCGCTGCTTTAACTCCACAAACACAGCCCCTAATTGCTGGTCTATTTCGGCTGAAAAGGCTCTGTTGCATCCTTGTTTCAGGCAAGATAATGGCCCCCATTCTTGATCTATTTTGTCCTTGAGTAATATCTCTAGTCAAGCCTTGATTTAGCCCCCAAAAGTAATTAACTTACCGAGCATGAAAGCCCCAGCCACTGTTGCCAAGAGCCCTTCCTTCCTTCCTAAACCTCTCTCGGTTCAGGCCCTCATTATCCTGACTAGTAGCTGCCAAGTAGACCCCAAACCAGCACCTTACCTAAGCCAAGAGCCACTGCTTTCAACTTCTTCTTCTGTCAGACCAGTACTGTAGCTCATCTTCATTGCTGTTCACGTTTCTGTTTCCCCTTTTCAGTCGAGATTGAGAAAGCCCCAATGGCAAACAAACTGCTTCAACCCTTCACTTCTTTCTTTTTACTTTCTCGTCTCTTCTCATTTTCTTTCAGGCTTCACCATTTTCCAGTCAACAATGGCCTTCTCTCCAAAAAACCTTGCTTTGCCGACACACTCCAAGGCAAGAACTTACTGCTACTCACTACCCTGACCTTGTTCCTCAGTTTGCTTGAAGTGAAACCCCTCTTCTATGCCTTCCTCGCCTGCTGCCTTCACCGATCACCGCTTCAATTTAAGTGCTTTCAATTCCTCTGTTTTTCGGCGTGAATGAGGGTTTGGGTGGGTAAGTTTAGGTGAACAAACTATGGCTTCTCCAAGACGCCAGCTATAGCATAAATAATATAATATATAATATATAATATAATACAATATAATATAATATAATAAATGTGGGTTAGGTTTAAGTTATATGGTATAAGAATATATTTTATGTTGTTTATATCCATTAGTTAAATGTCTATGGATATATATATATATATATATATATATATTTATATGTACGAATGACATATATTTTATATAGTTATTTGTTACATGTATGTATATGAATTTATATATTCTCATATACATATATTTGTTATGCGTTATCTCACTTTAACTATATCATTCACATTTCATTTATAATTTTATTTTTTTTTGTAAGATTAATATTACATGTTAAATAAATCTTAATTTAATTCACTCCAATTCATTATGACTCATAAGCTATCAAAATTAAGCTTTATGGATTTAATTTGGCGGTCTTCAC
Source organism: Heritiera littoralis (assembly GCA_031772115.1). Lineage (NCBI taxonomy): Eukaryota > Viridiplantae > Streptophyta > Magnoliopsida > Malvales > Malvaceae > Heritiera > Heritiera littoralis. The sequence continues at coordinate 20,822,699 of JAPDPK010000001.1, forward strand.
ATTCCCTCAGCCAAAGGTATTTCTCTTAACTCATGTGATTATTGTTTATTTGGTAAGCATCGTAGAGTTTCTTTTAGGAATATTTCTAAAAGAAAGAAAAATAAACTTGAATCAATTCATTGTGATGTATGTGGTCCCATAGAAGTAGAGTCATCAGGTGGTAATAGATATTTTGTTGCTTTTATTGATGATGCTTCATGAAAAACTTGCGTGTATATGTTGAGAAACAAAAGCCAGGTATTGCAGTATTTTCAGAAATTTCATGCCATGGTGGAAAGGATGACAGGATTATCCTTAAAGTGTATTCGTACAAATAATGGTGGTGAATACACATCGAAAGACTTTGAAGCCTATTGTTCAAGGCATGGGATCAGTCATGAAAGGACAGAACCTGGGACACCACAACATAATGGTGTTGCTGAAAGGATGAATCGCACCATTATAGAGAGAGTCAGATGCATGCTGAGGATGGCAAAATTGCTTAAAGCATTTTGGGGTGAAGTAGTTAATACAGCCTACTATTTGCTTAATAGATCACCATCAGTGCCATTGGGCTTTGACATTCCAGAAAGGGTATGGACAAGGAAGAAAGCTTCATACTCACATTTGAAGGTCTTTGGCTGTGCAGCATTCATGCATGTGCCAAAGGAGCAGAGGTCAAAGCTAGATAGCAAGGCTACTCCATGTGTGTTTGTTGGGTATGGTGATGAAGAATATAGTTACAGGCTATGGGATCCAGAGAAGAAAAAGATAATTAGAAGTAGGGATGTGGTTTTCCATACAAATGAGTTCATCACAGACTTTGAGAAAAATGGAAAGACTACACGGGTTACGGTTGAGTATGATGACTCAACACCTGCAGGGATTCCACCTAGAGGTGCCAAAATGGTGGAAATGCATAAGATGTAGAACTTGTGGATACATATAAGCCAGCCACAGTTGGTGATGGGATAGATGCCGATAATGACATTGCATAACCAGATGCAGTGGGTTTTGAGCAGGAGCAACCCTCTCAACCAGGGAGTGTTGAGCAGGGGGAGCCAGCCCCAATACAGAGGAGTGTGGAGTCTCAAGTCAAAAGATCTACTAGGGAGCATTGACCATCTACCAGGTATCCTAGTTCAGAATATATTTTGGTCACAAGTGACGGGGAGCCAGAGAGCTTCCAAGATGTGCATGATACTTCAGATAGGGAGTGTTGGTTAAAAGCAATGAAAGAGGAAATGGATTCATTGTAGAAAAATGACACTTATGACCTTGTTGAGCTTCTGAAAGGGAGAAGACCATTGAAGAACAAATGGGTGTTCAAGCTGAAAAAGGATGGTGACAAGCTAGTGAGATACAAAGCTCGATTGGTGGTAAAAGGCTTTGGTAAAAAATCAGGCATTGATTTTGATGAGATTTTCTCTCCTGTTGTGAAGATGAGTTCAATTCGAGTGGTATTGGGATTAGTAGCTAGTTTGAATCTTGAGCTTGAGCAATTTGATGTGAAGACTGCATTCTTGCATGGTGATTTTCAAGAGGAGATTTATATGGATCAGCCCGAGGGTTTTGAAGTCAAAGGGAAGGAGCACATGGTTTGCAAATTGAAAAAGAGCTTGTATGGCTTGAAGCAAGCTCCTAGGCAATGGTACAAGAAGTTTGATTCTTTTATGGTACGCCAAAACTATAAAAGAACGGTAGCATATCCTTGTGTGTATGTGAGAAAATTCCCAGATGATGATTTCATTATTCTCTTATTATATGTTGATGATATGCTGATTATAGGGCAAGATGCTCGTATGATTTGCAGGTTGAAGGAGGCATTATCTATGTCCTTTGACATGAAGGATTTAAGTCCAGCAAAGCAGATTTTAGGTATGGATATCATTCGTGATAGGAAAGCTGGAAAGTTGTGGTTGTCACAGGAAAAGTATGTTGAAAAGGTGTTAGCAAGATTCAACATGCAGAATGCTAAGTCAATTAGCACGCCTCTTGCTAATCATTTTCACTTGAGTAAGAAGTCTTGTCCGGTGACTAAGGAAGAAAAGGATGCTATGTTCACTATTCCTTACTCCTCTGTAGTTGGTTCTTTGATGTATCTTATGGTTTGCACACGGCCTGATATTGCTCATGCAGTTGGTGTAGTGAGCAGATTTCTTTCCAATCCAGGAAAGGCTCATTGGGAAGCGGTGAAATGGATCTTCAGATATTTGAGAGGTACTTCTAAGATGTGTTTGAGTTTTGGGACTACAGAACCAGTTCTTAAAGGGTTTATTGATGCAGACATGGCAGGTGATTTTGATGGTAGAAAATCTACTTCATGGTACATATTTACTTTTGCGGGGGGAGCTGTATCTTGGCAGTCCAAACTACAAAAGTGTGTTGCCTTGTCTACTATAGAGGCTGAGTATATTGCAGCAACCGAAGCATGCAAAGAAATGCTTTGGATGAAGAGATTTCTTCTTGAATTGGGGTTAAGTTAGAAAGAGTATGTGGTATTTTGTGACAACCAAAGTGCTTTGGATTTGAGTAAGAACACCATGTACTATGCTAGGACAAAGCACATTGATGTTCGGCACCATTGGTTGCGCTCAGTGATTGATGAGCAACAGATGCAGTTGAAGAAGATTCACACAGATAAGAATACAGCTGATATGTTAACGAAGACACTTCCCAGAGATAAACTTGAGTTTTGTAGTGACTTGGTCGGGATGAACACTTTGGCCATGGTGAACTCTAAATGACAGGTCGTGTTGATGGTATCTCCTCCTAATAGGGCTGGAAAGGGAGATTGTTAGATGTGTGGGGTCCAGCCCACATTAATTATTAGAGTCCTACTTGGAGTCAGTTAGGGATTTGTTTTTTCTCTATATAAAGTGTTGCATTAACAATTTGTAGTGACAGAGTGAGAAGTCTATTTTGGTGAGAGGCGACACAAAGGAGAAAAAGTAATCTTTAAGCTTAGTGATATTTTTCTTGTTCCATAGAAAGAGCAAGGGAAGAGATAAGCTTGTACAATAATTGGGTATTCTTTGGGTAGATTATCTTGGTGAATCCAAGAAGGTAAACTTTATTGTTTTTAGGCCAATTTTTGGAACCCTGAGCTTTGGGCAAAAAGCCTAGGGTATTGAAACTTTGTAATTTTCTTATTTCTCATAGTGAATTTTTATTCGATTTGCCCCGTGGTTTTTCTCTTTACACTGGAGAGTTTTCCACGTTAAACTTTGGTGTCGTTTTATTTACGTTTTATTGCCTGCGTATTATTTGTGGCTTGGTAGCTTGATTTATTATTTCTATTGGCTTGGGATATTGTTGTTGATTGTTGTGGGTATTGTTATTATGACATTGCTTCCGCGTATTTGTCATTTAAGGCGCAACATCTTTGACTGGTGGAATTTATCATGGTGTAACCCTGCATCTTGGCCCCTGTTCTTGGTCCAATGTTTAGGAGTCCCTCTCTCGGGTTCTTTAAAAACATGTTGGATTTCTTCTTTTGCCGTTGCAGTCTGGTCAATTTGGCTAATGAGGAATGATATTGTTTTCAACAATAAAGCTCTAAACACTGGAGAACTTATCTTCCTGGTGAAATTGCGTGCCTTGTTCTGGATTAAGGCAATCAAAGACATTGTTATTATTTCTGAAGCTTTATGGTGGACAAATCCCATCCTTTATGCATTAAACAATTCTCCTTCTTGTAAATTCAACGTGGATGGCTCAGCAAGGGGAAAACCTGGTCCGAGTGGCTGTGGGGGTAACCTTAGAGACTCAAATGAATCCATCTTGGCTATATTCTTAGGTCCTTTGGGTGTGGTAGATTCTAACGTGGCAGAATTACATGCTATCAAGGAACAAGGATAGCAGACCATGGAAACTTTGGCTTTTGTTTGTTGAAATTGATCTCCTCTTAAGCAGATGCGACGTCTCCTGGAGCAAGATCTTGAGGGAGGCTAATGGTTTAGCTGATTCCTTGGCAAAGGCAGGTGTTGACAGATTGAACTGGCTTAAAGTGTGGTGGTGACAGCTCCTGTTTTTTTGTTTTATCAATCGGTGGCTGTGTTGAAAACGTGGAAGCTTAATATGTCTCTTTTGTAGATTTTTTGGTGTTCTTGCCTGAAAGTTGCCAGTGTAATCATGACTATTTTTCAAATGAAATACTTGACTTTTCAAAAAAAAAACCATTAGGCCTAGTGACTTGACATTTGAGGAAGTCAAGTGTTCGAGTCACTACGGACGCGCTCAAGGGGATTTATCCTGAGTTCTTCAAGACCCTTGGGACAAAGCCGTAAGGGTCCTGCTTTATGGTCTGGACCCAAAACGGACAGTACGGGTGAGTAAGGTGACCCTGCTTTGTGGTCTAGGGCTTACAAAAAAAGCGTTTTTTTTATAAGACCCCAGACCACAAAGCAGGGTCACCTTACTCATTTGTACTGTCCGCTTTGGGTCCAAACCACGAAGCAGGACCCTCACGGATTTCTCGGGAAATCATTTCCCAATTCGCGTCTCGCATGTCTCGAACCCTTGACTTCCTCAAGTTGTTGAGACATGCTAACCAATTGCCCTAGGCTAATGGTTAGCATGTCTCAACATCTTGAGGAAGTCAAGGATTCGAACATGCGGGACGAGAATTGTGAGTGAGTCAGTGGTAGGGCTGGCCATAGACAGGCACTCCCGATAAAACCTTGAGGGGGCAGTGGGCTCGTCAAAGAGGACAGTATGGATGAGTAATAACCCAGTGAATGGGCTGGGCATTACAAAAAAAAAGTGCGTTTTTTTGTAATGCCCAGCCCGTTCACTAGGTTATTACTCATCCGTACTATCCTCTTTGGCGAGCCACTGGCCCCCTCAAGGTTTTATCGTGAGTGCCTGTCTATGGCCAGCCCTACCACTGGCTCACTCACAATTCGCGTCCCGCATGTCTCGAACCTTGACTTCCTCAAGATGTTGAGACATGCTAACCATTAGGCCACTCACGATAAAACCTTGAGGGGCAGTGGGCTCGCCAAAGAGGACAGTACGGATGAGTAATGACCCAGTGAACGGGCTGAGCGTTACAATGTAGCTTTTTCTGTATTAATAGAAAGACTGTTTCTGCTTAAAACCTCAATCTTCAAGCAACAAAATATCAATTTTTTTACCGTTGTATCAAAATTTCACTCTTTTTTATAAAAACTATATAAAAGCTAAAAAATTAATTTGATGTTTTTAGTGTGTTGACACGAATTGTGATGTGATAATTTTCATTTGATACGGTTTCTACTTATTTATTCATTCACTTGTAAGTTGTATTTTACCACGAAAAGAGAAAGAAAAAACAAGTTTAAAGAGGAGACAAGTATTCTATTTTCTAACATATCAGATCTATTCACAACATTGACCTTATGCGTAGTAAAATCTTCCACTGAATCTATATTTTTCGTGTAGTTTCTGTAGTTCGTCATATTTTTTTGTTTTCTTGTACGCTGTTAGGAGGATTGTCTTCATCAGCGCCTTGGTCCCCATCTCAACCTCTTGTCTCCATATAGAAACATTGAAAACAATCAGAGCAAGCAGAAGCAAACCAAGTCCAACTTGTTTTCTTTTCTTTTAAATCTTAACTAAAAAACGGAAAACCAATAAGCTTTTCCCACTCAACTATCGGCCTTTGTTGTTTCTGTATGTTGATTCTTAATCGGGGCTTTGGACTATGGACCAAAGCAGTCGGTTTCATATCGGTGGATGTATTTGTATTGTTCTAACATCGACACAGATTGATATGATATCGATTTATTTTAACATATCATATCGAAATTTTTAATATTTTTGAAACTTTTTCACGTATTATAGTCTATTTTCAAGTTTCCTAGTAATATAATTTATAACACATGCAAATACACTTCCAATACATACATTTATTATGTTCATATGCAAACATAAATTTTAAAAATTATAAAAATTTAATATCTAAAACATTTAAACATCAAATAAATATAAAATATTAAGAAATTTTTATAAATTACTAATAAACAAGTTCAACAATTTTTAATTATGACATTTCATAGGCTGACAGGAAAAAACAATGATAATAAACAAGTCGTGCCTTAAGTACTAAAAGAATTGCCTATCAGAAAATTCTACAGTAATATCAAAATTTTTGTTCTAACTATTTTACATTTATTTTCATATATTTACGTTAATTGACACATGATAATTAATGTAAATTTAGTATCAATAGGTGTAAAATATATTAGAAATATTATAAACATATAAGAATTAGCAAAAACTTAATTTCAAAAAACATAAAATACTTATTCTTGCGTGTTTACTTTAATTTACGTCTATCACATAAATTTTACCCTTATTTTCGTATGTTTAATTATCATGTTTCTAACATATTTTATATTTAATGATACTTTTATCATCATATATGTCTCTTGAAGTAATACATTAGATTAAGTGAAAAACACTTAAAACCTTGCGGTAAAGTCAAAACTGTAGAAGTCACCGTTGCTAGCTTAATCATAGTAGGGTTACAACAGAGGAAGATCTATGTAGCATTAATTTTAGAAGAGTGTATTTCGAAGTATTTCACTTCAGTTTTGTCACCATATCCATTAAGATGTCCGAGCAAAGGTATAGTAAACCGTAGCCACTGACTCTATTCACATAAATACAAATACAAACAAGAAGTCGTTGCGGAACCTCTCGACATCAATAGCCTACCTCGTTGAATTTCTTTGCTGCTTTCGTGGACAGTAGCCACTCGTTTGCGTCAAATACTTATCCAAGGTCCTCGAGCCGGACTATATAGGAAGCTTAAAGAGCTAAAGTAATGGCATTGGCAAGGAAAGTTAAGATGGCTCTCCTGTTCTATTTGTTCTTTCTTTTTCAGGTTTGCTCACAGCTTGCTTCTGCTCATTCAGTTGTCAGGTCTCTTCCTGGATTTGAGGGGCTTCTCCCTTTCGAGCTTGAGACCGGGTAATCTAATGAATTTCTGCGGTGATTTTTGCACCTTTGGGTAGTAAAGGTATTGTTTGATATAATGTTTAAGTGGGAATATTTTGTCAGGTATGTGGGCGTGGATGATGCAGAAGATGTTCAGCTCTTCTACTACTTCGTAAAATCGGAGAGAAATCCTGAGAAGGACCCTCTTCTGCTTTGGTTGAGCGGTGGCCCTGGCTGCTCAGGCTTTACTGGTCTTGCTTTTGAAATTGGTAAGACAGCCAAGCCAAATTCAGCAAGAATAGGATTGAGTACTTTACTTTAAAAAAGGGCACTTCGGCAGTTCTGGTGAGTCAGAAGATGCCAATGGTAAATTTATTTCCTCAAGGACCTGACATCTTTTGAGTTTGGACATGCACGATAATTTGATGTACTCATTTTAGAGCCCGACCAACGGATTATAGAATTTATGTGATTTACTAAGCTTTTTAGTCAACCAACCGCCCGTGATTTATATTAACTCGGTTCAAAAATTATTCAAGTTTGATTTATTTAGTTATAAGTCAACTTTGAGTTATTCAAGTAATAAATCGAATTGAGTTTGAATATATTAATATTTAACTCGAGTGGCTTGTGAGCCTGATCAATTTTTTTAATATATTTTATAATTTATTATTAATTTATTATTTTATTCTCATAATATATGGTTGAAAAATTTATAAATCAAGCATATCAAGTTGTGTTCGTGTCTATTGAGTCAAATTTGAGGGACTGGATCAGTTTGTCTAGTCGAATTCGAGTTTCAAAAACTAAACTCCAATTGAGTTTCAAACTTCAAGTTTCCAAGTCGAACCAAGCTCAAACCTGATATTAGATTGTCTCAACTCGACTCAATTACACTTCTAGTTAAAGAAAAGTAGTGACATGGCATAAAGCTTATAGAGTTCAAATAACTTCAACTCCTAATTATATAAAATAATAAAATCTCTAGCTAGGCAGCAAAATTGACTATGAATCATATTAAGGTATGAGAATTTGTCATACTATTGCAGGTCCATTGAATTTCAAAGGAGACATGGAGTACAACGGAAGCTTGCCTACTTTGGTGTCAAATCCATACTCATGGACAAAGGTGATTTTGCTATTTACTGAACAGAAGTACTGTTCTGTTCTTTCTTTTAAGATTTCTAAATAGAGTTTGGACAATGGTGAACTGGCAATCTGTTTTCAGGTGTCCAACATCATATTTATAGATTCGCCAGTTGGCGCAGGATTCTCCTACGCAAGAAACGACCACGCTGCACAGACAGGTGATTTCATACAAGTTCACCAGCTTCACCAATTTCTTAGGAAGGTACATAGCAATTCTGATCAAGTTAAAAAAAAAATATGTTTGATAGCCTTCAATTAAGTAGATAATCACAGTTGTGCATTATTAATTAGCTGAATCAAAATTTTCCAAATTGAAGTGGCTGATGGATCATCCCGACTTCATTTCCAGCCCGGTCTATGTTTGTGGGGACTCGTATGCTGGCATTCCTATCCCAGTCCTTGCTCAAGAGATCTCAAATGGTAAATGCTAAACTGAAAAAAAATTTGATCAGGCTGTATTCAAGCGAGTCAAAACGATTCAATGTAGACTTGAGTTTGATTCGACTAAAAAATTTCAAGGCTCGAAGTTCGGCTCAAACTCAATCGAACTTAGTTTTTAAAGTTCGAGTTCGGCTCAACAAAATAGTTAAGCTGCTCAAGCTTAACTTGATAAGTTTGAATTCGATTTAATAAGTTCAATTTGTCAATTTTCAACCATTAATTAAAAAGATAAAATGACAAATTAATAATAAAATATTAAATATATTTTAAAAAAAAGTTAGATTAGACTCGTGAATCGCTTGAGTCAAGTGTTAAAATATTCGAACTCAAATCGACTCATTATTCGAGTAATTCGAATTCAAATTCGATTCGAAAATAAATGAATCAAATTCAAAAAATTATCTAGTTGAACTCAAGTAGTTCACAAGTAACTTGACTTATTTATACCAATAATTATTTGATATCGTGTGAAGTTGGACGTAGTCTTTTTTAACTTTTCATAACCATGCAGGAAATCAAGAAGGTAGCGACCTCTGATTAATCTACAGGTTTGGAATTGTATACTCCCTCTTGTAAATTGTAATTCTTCTATTTCGAGAATATAAATGCTTATAGTTTACTAGAATGGGACAGGATCTCACTTGCAGATGAAATTATCAAGGCAGACTGGCAGCCTATTTACAACAAGGAATTTTGACCAAACCCATTTTCAGACCATTCTGAGATAAAATAGGCTAATTAAGTTTACACCTCATAGACTTAAAAGTTTTTTCATTATTATAAATTTTAAAATCAAATTATTTAATCAAGAAAGATATAATAACTAACTTAACAAATAAAGTAATAAGTACCTTTCATGGAAGAAAAGAAAATAGGAATAATGAAAAGAGAAAAGCAAATGAGGTTTGGAGAAAAAAGTGAAAGAAAAAATGGTCATTATTTAATCCAAAGTAACAAAAACCAATCCAAGAGATGAGAAAAAAGAGACTTGTGAAGATAAGGGGCTTTTTTTTTTTTGCATTTTATCATTTTTTTAAAAAATTGACAATTTAATCTTGCTTGCAAAATATACAATGATGAAATAATGTGATTTTTTTTTCGACTTTACTGGTTGTACTTAAGCAATGCATGCAACTAATACTTCTCTTCCATCTCTAATTTCTATCAAACTAAACTTTTACTTTTTAATATATCTTAAGACGATAGGTATCATTATTAATTCTATGATAATGAATGAAATTAATAATTTTCTATCCTTTCATTTTTTTTCCTCAAATTTTCATCTTTTCTATCATAAGTAAAGAATAACAATATTCATATTACTAATATTATTCATAAATAAAGCAAACTCCACAGGCATAAATAACTGGAGTCTCACTTGACAATATTACTTCAAACAAATGGGTGGATCACTTACAACTAGTCAAGAATGTTTCATGTCGTACTGACTTATCTAAACCATGCGTGTGTGTGTATAGTTTAAGGTCCTTAACAAGCAACATTAATTAGTGCTTCGGGTGAGCTGCTAAATCAAGGCAATGGATTTTGATTGCTTTCAGGGATATATATTGGGGAATCCCGTCACTGCGCCAAGTCTCGAAGCCAACCTCAGGATTCCATTTGCTCATGGAATGGGATTGATTTCTGATGAACTCTATGAGGTGCAGTAGTTTAATCTCCCAAACTCCTCTTCATATTTTGCCACTCATGTTCAAATAATAGACTTGACAATCCTAAACAAAATAAGAACACAACATAAATAAAAGATATGAACATGACATAAATTAAAATTTGGTAAAAAATATATATGAATACAAAAAAAAGTTATCTTTGATGTGTCAACATAACACCTTCGTATTTTAAATGATACAAACACAAATTATATACATGAATTGTCAAATCTAAGCATGTTATTAAGCAAAGAGTTGTATGACCCTTTCTAGTCATTGGAGAGGGATTGTGGGGGAGATTTTCAAAATTTAGACCCCAGTAACGAGGAGTGCCAGAAAGATATGCAGTATTACAACAAGGTATATGCCCAGATTTTTCTTTTTTGTTGTTTTCTTCCGGTTCTCATTCATTTTTATAATTGATTCCTATTTCTATTATGCAAATCTCAGTGTATTTCAGGAATCCAAATTTTCCAAATTTTGGAACCTCTCTGCGGTTTCACTTCGCCGAAGCCACAAGAGATCGGTAGAAGGCGTGATCTGGATGAACACCATGATCAAGAACTCCTCGATGATGAACAAGAACAGCCACCATGGCTTCCTACAGTTGGCTGTCGTGTAATTACACGTTCTTTTAAAATGCTCACTATATATATTATAATCCTTCGACCTTAACTGTTCTTCTGCACTCTTTATTGATTTTGATTTCCATGTCTGTAGACTTACGCAAACTTGCTTTGTTATTATTGGGCTAATGATGATAGCGTCCGAAAAGCTCTCCACATTAGAAAGGTACGACCTTAATTGCTTGTAACAACTAAAACTGTGGTCTGAAACAGCAATAGAATTATCAAGTAAAGATGCAACTCTTCAAATCTAACGCAGGGAAGCACAGGAGAATGGCAGCAATGCAAAATTGGATTACCTTACAAATCCGAAGTCCCAAGCAGCTTTCCGTATCATGCAAACCTCAGCGCCAGAGGCTACCGCTCTTTAATATACAGGTATGGTTCATGAACCGAGATAACTCTATTTTTATTTTGTTGTTTGCTTGGTGCATTTGAATTATTGTTGCCATTTTGATTTGATGCAGTGGCGACCATGACATGGCCGTGCCATTCTTGTCAACCCAAGCATGGATAAGATCTCTGAACTATTCAATTGTTGATGATTGGCGGCCATGGATGCTTCATGGCCAAGTTGCTGGGTCAGCTTGCAGAAAACTGGGATTTTTATTCTTTATTTATTTTAATTTGTGACCTTGGAGAGAGGCTAACGTGGGATTTTGGATGACCACATTCTGCAGATTTGCAAGGACTTATTCTAACAGGATGACATTTGCCACTGTTAAGGCAAGGAAGTTGTTTTCTTTCTGCTTCCTTTCTTGTTCCTGTAAAGACAAATTCAGTGCATTAGGCTCTTGCATTGTGTTCTGACTTCTGAGGAAGGGTCATATATATACAACTTTCTCTCTACATTAATTAAAAAATTATTTTCGTGACTTAAAACCGTGATCTCTAGATCACCAAGACCAATTTTTACCTTTCCACTAAAACTCATCCTCCTCATTCATATTCCTATAACGCAAATTAAAGGAAATTTGCTGAATTCCATCTTACAAGATTGGTTGATTTTGTAGGGAGGAGGGCACACAGCACCAGAATATAAGCCTGCAGAATGTTTGGCAATGTTTCAAAGGTGGATATCTGAACAGCCTTTGTGGTAGAGACATTAAACAATACCAACAACAGGATGAAATATTATGCTATATTATATATAAATAATGTAATTGACATGGAATTGTAAACCAAAATAATGTGCGTTTGGTTTTTGGATTGCGAAATTAATGGCTTTAAACTTTTGTTGTGGTATATGCAAGGGTGTAATCAAGTTGCTTTGATTTAAATTTTAGTTTTATTAAAAAATTCAATGTTTGAAGTTAAATTTTATTGAGTTTTAGATTTCATATATTCAATTAAGTTTGGTAATTTTAAATGTTTTTAGGCTCATGAGCCTTTTAAAGTTAAGTATTGAAATATTTGAACCCAGTTTCAGTACTTGAGTAAACTCAAGAAAAAATTAAGTTTGATAATGATTAAATAAAATCAAGTATTCATTGAATTAAATCTAATTAAGTAACTCAATAATTTGACTCATATACCAAATTAATTTGGTAATTAAATTAAAAATGATTTTTTAAGAAGTAAAAGAATTTGATTTTAATAAATCAACGTATAAAAGTTAAATTCACATTTTTGTAGTTATTGAACGGTGCAACCTTCAAAATACTGGCACTTCTCAAAAAAGAGTACCAAAAGAAAATGAAACGAAGTTGATGGGATATATTCTATCTCAGTTATCAGTTATCCATAATGAATATCAGTTATGCAATCATATTACATGGACATCTCTGCAGAGTGCAGACTATGGTCCAGCAGAATCCTTTAGAAAGTGATCTTTAGAGCTTTCCAATGGCGGTGCTATTTTTTTTTTTTTTTTTTCATGTGTATTAAAAAAAGAGTGGAGAACCGAATTTTGATTTAAGTCTTCTTAAAGAGAGGTAACAATTATTAGATCAAACTTTGATTTTTAGGTGCTATTCCATTTTGTCAATATTTTTACCGGCGCGGTGTCGCATTCATTGGTTAAATTCCTTCCCCGATTTGAAGGGCCTCCCTCTTTTGAACTTGAAACAAAGTGAGGTCGTTATTCGAAAAAAAGAGAAACATAATCAATTTAGCTATACTTTTTAATTTTTTGAATTGTGGTTAGACTTGATAATTTATATATAAATTTTGTGTTCTTATAGTGTGAAATAATTTCATCCTAAAATTTGTCTCCACATGCAAATATAATTTTTTTTTAGATTTTATCAACTTTTAATTTGTATCATTTTCATATTTTTTACTTGTATTGTTTAATTACAAGTTAATGATGCCGCATTTACGTACGTGTTATTGTCAAGTATGCATTGTAGAAGTGTCTGTGAATAGAAAGCTGTGCAACTTTTGTTGTATGTGTGTGTGTGTATGTGTATATATATATGTGTGTGTGTATATATATATATATATATATATATATATAAATATATATAAGCATAAAATTTTATTAACCTTCTCCTCGACACTTGTAAACGGGTTATGGATTTGTATGCCTCTAAATATCTGTTTAAAACTAAAATGATTTTGATAATGGATTCGGGTTCCTAGCGTTATCCAGACTAAAAATTAATCGTGTTTTATTATAAAGTATTCAAAAGATGTTATTCGAATCTAATACAAGTAATAAAATTGTTACCCAAATCTGATAATTATCTTATTATAAAATACTTAAATCCGACATAATAATAATAATAATAATAATAATAATAATAATAATAATAATAATAATACCACCTATACGATTGTCGGATACCCTTTGCCATGGTTTCTCTTCTCCTTTGGTTGACTGTAGCCTTGACTGTAACGACCCGTTACTACATTTATCACGTATTTTTATACAATTTTTTCGGTTGGGCTGTCTGTGATGTCATTAACCTTCAACATTTACAGTAATAAATAATAAACATTTATTTAATAAATACGGAATAGAAAATTTTTTTTATTCTATTCCTTACATCTGACATCCCCTATTGTCCTTGTTTCAATAAAGTAGTATTGTATACATATGTCTGACATGTAAAAGAGAAGCGACTGTACCTGTCACATTTAACATAGTTTGCCCCAATGCTTTTCATGTAGCTATATCCGTTGGGAGCTAATTTTCTAACTCCGTGGCTTTTCATCTGTGGAGTTAAAACAAGGGTGAGCGAACTACGCGCTCAGTAAAGGAGAAGTATGTTGCTTTAAATAAAGCAAAACTATATACCACAACGCATTTATTTTTTCCTAAAATCATACCAAGTAGGAAAACAGTGGATATAGTAAACAGCCATCTCAATACACCATTCAAAACACTGGCTAAACAATTTACATTAAAATGTAGTAAACAGTAAATAGGATTCAATAAATCCTCTCAGTAAACAGAAATCCATAAGTTGAGACTAGGCATCACCCTACAACTAAATCATGCTATCATCGTTCCCCCTCCCCCTTCGAGAACGGAATAATCATCCCCACAGGGATACAGTAGATCTATGGCCACAATTTATGGGTGGTCCTCGGATCCACTTGCCAAGTGACCTCGAGACCGCTGATGACTTGGCGGGTCCATCAGCCTCATAACTCATAATGCATGAAACTAGGGGCCTAAAGTCTCAAAAATCACTTTATATCTCATGAAAAATCTTTATGGAATTATTTCATAATTTTATCATTTTCTCAAATGATTTACTTTCCAAAAAGGTTTTATATAATAGTAAAAACAGCCCTCAATCTCACCATTTTCTGTGTGAGAAAGGCACGGGTTAAGGTGGCTCGCCCATGGCTAGTTCGTCCATGGTCAACTCGCCCAAAACGATTTTATATTTTATGTTTACAAAGATATTAAAAACAGCCCATTTTCGTGTGAGAAAATGCAATTTAAACCTGTTCGCCCATGGTTAGCTCGCCCATGGTCAACTCGCCAATGCGGTGAACTAGTATTCACCCGCCAACCTTATCATTTAAAAACAAGTAAAACTAGCTCGCCCATAGCGGCTCGCCATAGTCAGTTCGCCCAAATGCGACACTTCCATGGTCAACTCGCCCAAAAACGGTAATTCCATGGTCAACTCGCCCATTTCTATTAAAACAAGGTCGCCCGCCCTAAACAACATAAAAGGGTTCTACTTTGGCTCGCCCGAGATTTTCTTAACAAAGGGGTTGCCCGCCCCAAAACATCATAAAAGGGGTCGCCTTCCATTGGCTCGCCCGGATTTCTATTAAAACAGTGTCGTTCGCCCAAAACAACATAAGAGGGTTCGCCCACCTTGGCTCGCCCGAGATCAAAACCATTTATCAAATAATGCATGTCATAAACCAAAGCATTTTCTCAATAATTTCCATAAAATTTAACTCCACAGGACATGCATTCACTTCACACACATCTCCCTTACCTGGTATTACGAAGCCTTGCTTCCCGATCGCCTTCCCGATCGCCTTCCCAATCGCTTTTACCGAGTCCTTAATTTTCCGACTGCAAAATAATTTATTAAAACGATTAATATTTTCTTTTCGAATATTTCCAGAAATTTGACGATACTTGAGATAATCTATTAGCACGCCCAACAGAGAATCCAACTAGCTCGCCCAACATAACTCTTTCTAGCTCGCCCAACATAGCTTGCCATTCTTTAAATGGCTTACACGTGGGAGTTCCCCCCAATCAGTTCGCCATTACTAATTGGCTTACAAGTGGGAGTTCGCCCACCAATCAGCTCGCCATGCACATGCATGAGAGCTCGCCAACCAATCAGCTCACCATGCATATGCAAGGGAGCTCGTCTGTTCTCATCACTCTTACACCATTTTCAGTACTTTCCTTGTTTATTCTCGATTGCGTTCTAGATCACATCTTGTTTTAGTTTCCTTTAAAGATTCAACATCATCATACTACAATTTCAACCCAGTTTCCTTTATTCTTCATCTACTTCGAGATATGAATTTATTCTATTTCTATGATCTAACAAGAATCATTTAAAAGCAAGACTATATTCATGCTTCTCATGCTCGAAATCATAGAAATATATCATTCAATCTCAAGAAACCATTAAATCTCACTTTGATCAATTTATGCTTCTAAAACATAATTTGTCTTCTGTTTTGTTCCTCTTCCACGTCAACCCTCTAGCTTGAATTCTTATTTGATTCTTCAATTGAATAGAGGTTGAGTAAGCAAGGAAGGTTGAATGTCACCATGGAATCTCTCTCAATTCATTTCTCAGCTGAATCGAAGCAAGGAACCAGGACAGAAATCGAGACAAAGTTTGGCTCTCGTAGATGGCATATTCGGTAGTGAAGAGAGCAACTTTGTTGTAGCCTTCTTGCTTATTTATTCTTCTCTTTATCCATATTAACCAATACTAATAATCCACATAGCACCTTATCATATTTCTTCATCATTTTATAGGTCAATCATTCCTTTAATGCATGAAGAAAACTGCAACTCAAGGTGGCGTGAAAGTCTCCCTTCCACACACCTTTTGCTTCTTCTATTGGCTTTGTTTTATATTTCCACAAATAACTTTCCAGCCATGTCAACCTTTAATTAATTTCTTGTCTCATTTCCACCTAACAAGTAGATTTGGTCAGCCTTTAACAGATTGAAGAAAATAACGTGTAACAATAGCAAAGTGTCATGAAAGTCCACTTTTGCGCCACCTCTGTTGACTTCCATTCTCCTTCTTTTCTAAGCATCATTTGTTGCATTAATTCATGAAGATCATTGCAGCAAAAGAAATCAACTGGAACTCTTTTCTTCCTACACGTTATTGACTTTGTTTGCCAACCTTAGATGGCTACTTCAGCCAATAGAATTCATCCTCTGTTAGATTTTTCTTCAGCCTTGTATCACAATAGCAACAGAAGTCAAGTTTGGCTGCACGGTTCTGATTTATTGTTTCCAGCTCGCCAACACTACGCAATGTCTCAGCTGGCCATCTCTAATCCAGATCGCCAGCTTCGTAGCTCGCCAATAGTCCTTAACTTGCTAATTCGAGTATCAACGTTGGCCTTTACTTGATTATTGGCATCGTCACATGGTCTTGATGCTAACTTAAAATTTGGTGATTACGAGCTTATTTCCTTTCCTTTGCGATCACATCGAGAAGTGGCGATCACAGCCCTAGTTACATTGTTGGCTATCACTGGGTATTGCTCTACTCGCCTACTCACCATACTCACTCTTTGGGCGATCATCACTAGGTTCGTTTGGGCGACCAGAGCCCTCGCCTCACTCGGGCGATCACCTGACCAACAACTTGGCGAACTCATCTATTCACCATCACCATTAAATCAACTCGCCATCATCCATTGGCGATCATCCATTATCTTGCTCGCCCATTGCCGAGCTGTTCATACCACTCGCCCACAGAGTGTTTCACAGAAATTGCTCAATTCACATCCTAAGTTAAGGAGTTTTTCACCTAAATGGAAATCAATATTCATTATTTACTTAATTTCCATTATCCATTTTATGAAATTAGGGTCTACAGTAGTGTAGAATCAGGTCTTACACTGGCTGTTCTGCCTTCTCTGCTCCATTTTATGAAATTGGCGATTCAAATCACTATCATATTTAGTTAATTAGTTCTAAATAGCTTAAGGAGAGAGACTTTTGGGGTTCATGAATCAGACTGTAGAGAATACCCTTGCTACCATACGCTAACGGCCAAAGAGGAAATACCGATGGATAGGACAACAACTTCAATAATGAGTTAATTACAAACTGAAAAGACCGTGTAATCAAAGCTAAGGTCATCGCAATCATTCAAACTATCACTCCAGTCTCCATACAATCCAGTAGAGGCTATCTGGTTGTTTTATTCACATTTACTTATCAGACTCAAACTGCCTCCAATCCTCCTCTTCGGTGCTCGTGAATGGCAACATAAAACATATATTCATATTAAAAATCTTGTAATAAATCATATTCATATCCTCAGTCAAGGCACCATAATTAGAACTATTTTTTGGATTAACAATTAAATTAATAACTATAAATGTTACAACCACTTGTGAGGTATCTAAAACATTAGGCATTTTTCTTCCCAAAAGTCATACATGGGTGACCTCGTCAATGAATTAAGTCCCAAATTACTCTTTTCCCTGTTACAGCTTCATACAACATGACATCGGGCCTTGGGTAACAAAGCTGGAATACATTCTAAAGACCGCAACACTTTCAGAACTTTTGCAAGTTATCCTCCATTTGTCTCTCCAGGGAAGAGAATCCCTGTCAGCTGTGCTTCTCCGCTCAAAACAATTTTTTACAAAATTAGGGTTCCACAAAACAAATTTATCAATTGTCTCGCAATTCCTTTTTCGGAAGTGCATCAAACCTGTCATGGAATTACAGAAATTGAATGGTGACAGCAAGGCAGCTGACTGCAAATCCACCTGTAAGGTCGCGGCCCGTCTGCCGTCCGCCGTTACTCATTTGTACTGTCCTCTTTGGCGAGCCCACATGGCCCCCTCAAGGTTTTATCGTGAGGCCCAACCCGTTCACTGTGTCACTCAGAATTCACGTCCGGAGCGACTTGAACCCTTGACTTCCTCAAGTGACAATTGGTTAGAAGTGACTTGACACTGAGAAAGTCAAAGGTTCAACTCGCTTCGGACACGAATTGTGAGTGACCCAGTAAACGGGCTGGGCCTCGTGACAAAACCTTGAGGGGGCCATTTGGGCTTGCCAAAGAGGACAGTACGGATGAGTAACGGCGGACGACGGACGGGCTGGAGCCTTACAAAAAAACGAGCGTTTTTTTTAAGGCCCCGGCCCGTCTGCCGTCCGCCTTTACTCATCCGTACTGTCCTCTTTGGCGAGCCCACATGGCCCCCTCAAGGTTTTGTCGCGAGGCCTAGCCCGTTCACTGAGTCACTCACAATTCGCGTCCGAAGCGACTTGAACCCTTGACTTCCTCGAGTGTCAAGTCACTCTTAACCAATTGTTCGTGAGGAGTGACTTGACAATTGAGGAAGTCAAGAGTTTAAGTCGCTCCAAACGCGAATTGTGAGTGACCCAGTGAACGGGCTAGGCCTCACGACAAAACCTTAAAGGGGTCATGTGGGCTCGCCAAAGAGGACAGTACGGATGAGTAAAGGCGGACAGGGGACGGGCCGGGGCCTTACACAGTGTGAGGGTGATCCTTAGTTAGGGTTGATTTAGAAAGAAATTTATAGGCTCAAATGGGGTAGCAAATGGAATTTTTTTTTTAGAAAGGTAGATGAAAGATGGTCATTTATCATATCAAATGAGACACTTGCATCGAAAAACAATTCTTAGGATGAAAATTTTCTTTTAGCATTGGAAATCATTTGAATTTCTCACATGTATAATATCACAATCATTTTTCAACTTTCTTTTCTTTTTTTTCTTTCTTTCTTTTTTTTTCTTTTTTCCCCTTTTTTTCTTCTTTTTTTTTCTTTTTACAACTCAAGCTCAAGATGCATAGGCCCAATATGTTGGAATCTTCATTTTCATTTAAGTTTCAGCAAAAGAAAGGTGGACAGGATATGAATCAAATGAAGACTAGTTTATGAACGAATATTCGAATTATTATAACTTGGCTCTTTCAATCATTTTGCCCCAAAATGTGGGAAAATTATGGCTTTGGAAGAAATCGATTGGAGGAATTAAGTTCTGTGAAAAATTCAGGTAGCAATGTGTTTGGGTTTTAGCATAGTCTTGACATGTGTTAAATCACCAAGATCACGATCTTTAAAAGAGTACCTTATGAATTGTTTTCATAAAACTTTCAAAAAATCATTTCATTGATCATAGCCCAAATAAAAAATGACTTTTAAATCCCATACTGGTAAAAGAAAAATTAAGTTCAGGAAGTCCAACATTTATTTTTCTTGGAGGTTCAAGCTTTGAGTGGTATAGGCCATAGAGAGTTGGTGAAAAAGCTAAAGATTTGTATTCTTGACAGCAATCACCATTTCTATTAAGATTGTTAACAGAAATATTGTCTTTTAATCATAAAAATATTATATGGGACTTTTGTTATCAATCGACATTTAACTCAAAATATAGAGAGAATTCTCAAATTAAATCAACCCTGAACAACATGCTATACAATTCTCAAAAATCAATTATTCTCAACCAAGAATTTATCTTCATGAGTGTTTTCAATATTATGTACAAAACTAAAGCTCAAAAACTGCTCCTTCATTCAAATTTTTCTTGTAAACCCTTGCCACTTAACCTTTTCATAAACTTTGAAAACAACTAGGACTCTATCAAATTCTTCTTGATTTCTTGAAATGATTTTCTTTACTTTTGAAGAGTAGCAATCTTGACTCCTTGATCTTTGGCATTGATAAAGCTTATTATGCATGGAAAGATGAGATGGAAAAAGTTGCATGAAATTAGTAAAAAAAATGTAGATACAGATACATGTATGCAATGCACAAGGTTAAAATGCATGTCATATAAATGTATGAATTAATGAATGGATTAGCATGCGATACAAAGATGCTGACAAAATTAATAATAATGAATGTAACAGATGAAGGAAAGGAAAATGAAATTTTTTTAATTTTTTCATTCTTTTC
This sequence comes from Heritiera littoralis, assembly GCA_031772115.1. Lineage (NCBI taxonomy): Eukaryota > Viridiplantae > Streptophyta > Magnoliopsida > Malvales > Malvaceae > Heritiera > Heritiera littoralis. The sequence goes on from JAPDPK010000001.1 coordinate 20,843,058, forward strand.
TAAAATTTTGACCATTTATTCTAACAAATTTATTTGAATTGACCTTCCTTTTTTATTTTAAGAAAAACTAACTACAAGGATTTTCTAATAAAGATGAAAAATGAAAAAAAAAAAACCTTTTTTGGTTTTTTTTAAAAGGAAAAAAATCATATCCTTAAAAAAAAACATTCAAACTAATCAAACAATATGAGAAAAAAAGGTAACATTCCTTCATGTGTCCATTTTTTCAGGTTTTCTACAACATAGGTTAGTTAGACATGGCTCTACCCTATAGGCTGGTCTCCTAGGTTCTTTTATATGCTAGGTGATGATATGATAGAAGCTAAAAGTTCCCAAATTGTTCCTTACTATCGTCCACTATGGACTAGTAAGGCACCCCAATCCTCACCCATGATAGGTTACAAGCGGAAAAGGTTCAACTTAATCGGGAGTATTTTGCTAGCCCATGCGGAGGTTATCACCTCACAAGAGCGGTAGGTATTCTACTCCCTCTTAGAAAGGACTATGCTTGGGTCAAGAGCTTTATGCATGCAAGTTCAAAGTGGCGTGTGTGAGAAGGAACTCCATCTTATTAATTTCTACAAAGCACTTAAGAAATCAACAAAAAAGCATCAAACAACATCAAAGCTTTCCAAATTTAGATCACCAAACGTAGACTTAGTATAACACAAGATTAAATTATGGCTCGACTCTCTTAATTTTCCCCTGTGGAGTCGCCAAGCTGTCATAACGTTTCCAGGGCTAGGTCATTAGACATTAATGAAAAGGAGTCGCCACCAATCTTTTTTAACTTAGGTGTGATTGGCCACCTAAATGACTCTAAGGAACTGGTCTACATTTTAAGTTTTGGGTTCGGGAGTTCATTTACGTGTAGGGAAGGTTATATAGCACCCCTACAACGCCCAAAATTGGTACCATTTTAATCTTATGTTATTTTAACTTAGTCTTAGTTATGTGATCCTTAAAATTTATATATTTTTTTATTATTTAAATATTGAAAATTCTTTTAAGAATCCTCCATCATTCTGGATGAACTCTTAAAAAATCTTCTCACCTCAAGAGTATTCAGGGGTACCATTCGACTCCCCTGAAGAGATTCCATCGTCGAAAATAGTTTAGAATTTTATTATTATTATTTAATTGTTTCATTACGTTTATTTATTTATTTTTAAATATTATTTCTTATATATTCTTTATTTATTTTTTATTTAGGATTTAAAAATTTAATATTAAGAATATCTCCTAAATCTTACCGTTCTGGATAAACATAGGAGAATCCTCTCACCTAGGAATTCTTCAAGTGTTGCTCATTCGCAATTGCCATGAGGATTCCATCATTGGATTTAATTATATAATTTATTTTATTAATTTTATTATTTTTTTACTTTATCTTTATTATGTTATTAACTTGATTAATATTTTTTATCATTTCAAAGTGTCAACTTTTATTTTTTTTATTTCTTCGAAAATACCTTCTAAATCTTCCATCATTTTATATAAACTTAAAAGGATTCTCTCACCTAGGAATTTTCAAGTGTTACTCATTCGCAATCGCTTTGAAGATTCCATCATCGAAATTATTTTATATAATTTATTTTTTATTAATTATATTATTATTTTTTCCTATTTCATTAATATCACTACCATTATTACTTCATTACTATTTCTTAACTTTCACTTTCCTGTTTTCGTTTTATTATATTTTATTATTTATTTATTTTATTCATATAATCATTATTCTAACTCTTAATATTCACGTGGGCATTTAATACTTCTGATTTACTTTTTATATTCTTTTAATCATTTGTCTATACTTACCTGATCCTATTTTCTTAAGAGAACAACTCAAAGTCTACATGGGCAGAAAATCAAATCATTAAAAATATAAAAAGTTGTAGGAATACCACGTCTTTGGGTGCTAACATAGAACAGTGGGCCAAGACCAAAAGTATCCTCGAAATGAAGCTAAGCTACTGCCAACTGGGAGCTTTAACGGGATGGGATGATGTTCAGTCATTGAGGATGCCGGGCAGCAAGCTGAAAATGGTGCAAGGCAACGTCGTTCTGCTTCAAGATCCAATTACAGCAGCAGCGTTCAGGGCAGCAATGATGGTGCAGTGTACATCATGGAAAGAGCAGGCTATGGCTCTGTGTTACACAAGGCAGGGAGCAACGACGAGGGCTGTCACAGTTGCAAGGCTGCAGCGGCACAGGGAAGGATACGCTGGTGCAAGAGAGGTGATGAATGTTCGGTGTAGCAGCAAGCGACGGGCTGAACGGAAGTCTTTACAGCGACGGATTTCGACAGTAGAGCATAGAGAGATAGACGGTGAAACTTGTTGAATAAATGGAACAGCAGCAAGCTTGGTGTAGGCGCGGCAATGGCAGGGCGATACGATGAAAATGATAACTAAGGTAAGATAGGGTTATGGCTTCTCAATCCTTCTCTGTTTTCGTTAACAATATTCCAGAAAACATCCATTAGAGATGGCTCAAACAAGTTTTCCAACACCATGGAAATGTCATAGATGTCTTTATTCCATAGAGGAGAAGAAACAAATTTGGATTTGTTAGTTATTCAAGACTGAAGGATGCAAAGAACACAGTAGAGAAGCTCAACGGAGCCTTGTTCTTAGACCATCGGTTGAATGTTAACTTAGCAAGATTCAACGAAAAATCATCATTCTGGAGAAGAGTTGATCCTTCTTGCACAGATGCTTACCCGAGGAGGAACAACGATAGACCTCCTCCCTTAAGAGAAATGGATTTCATAAGGCAAGCAAAGAATGATTTAAAAAGCAGATCTTTTTCCACGACTGACACAAGAACCTTCACAGATACATTAAAATCCAACAGCTTTCAGCCTGTTTCAGATGATGAATAGAGTTTGATTGAAATCTCTGTTCAAGATGTGAAATGGCCAGAAGCATCAGTGGTGGCTTCAATCCAATGGGAGGTAGCTGGTTTTTGATTAATTTTGATAAGAAAGAATCAATGCTCAACCTGTTAGCTTATGGAAATCCATGGATCGAAGAATGGTTTTACTGGATTAAACCATGGTCCAAGGATCTCATCAGTGATGAGAGGCTCGCTTGGATCAGGATTAGTAGAATTCCTCTGCATGCATGGAGTGAAGAAGTTTTCAAACAAATTGGTGAACATTGGGGTAAGTTCATTCTAGCCGATGATTTCTCTTGTAGTAAACAATGTTGATTATGCAAGAATTCTTGTTATTTTAAACCAAAATACATCGATCAATAACACAATGGAACTCAAGGTGAATGGGGCAAATTTTCTTATAAAATTAGAGATCGAAAATGAGTCTGAAATCAGATGGAATCAGCCACCATTCATGACTCAAGGAAGAAGCTCAAATCTTCCCGCCAATGTAACGGATTCAAATCCTGAAGTGGCAACCTTTCAAACAAAGGACAATACGGAGATGGAAGATCAAGTTCTGCCGGATGAAGAAGATCCTGAGCCACCCTCGTAAAATGTTGAAGCTTCTGTTAACGAGGTGGTTTGTCAGCAAATGTACGATGAAATGATTTCTTTTTTGAATAGAGATTATGAAAATGGAGAGAATGCTGAACCAAAGTTTGTGGATGAAGTAATGAGAGCTGAAACAACAATAATTACTGAATTGGAGTTGTCTAATCCAACAGACGAACCAAAAGTGTTGGAAGCTAACAATCCAGTGTCTATCCCTGACATCCCAGCTGAAAGGAACGATGCTTTGTGTTTGGTCCCCTATAACAGTTCAAATACAGCCCAATCTGAAGAACAACTGCCACATATGGTTGATGAAACTCAAGAGATCAGTAGAGATGCAGTAGTGAGCTCCAAAAAGAGTAAAAAACTAATCTCTGTTTCAGACCTACAAACGGTTGAAGACAATTCGGGAAAGAAAAAATCGATCTCAATAAAGAAAAAAGGTCCAAAGAACATAAAGAAAACCAATTTCTCTAGGAAAAAGGAGAGCAAAATGTAGGGATATTACTCAGACACTCCAAACTACATTGATTAAGAAATATCAGATGAGGATATAAGAAATAGAAACAGGATGTCAAGACAAGAAGCTCAAGCCACTTTGGAGATGGCGAAACTGATAGGCCTTTCGGCAACTGCTAATGAAGAAGACATCATCAGAAACTTGATGGAAGCAGAGATTGAAGACATGGTGAGAAACATTTGCCGAGAACAGTAAAAGATTGATAGAAGTGGCTTTTTGTTTTTGACGGGTTATTTTGTTTGCTGAGTTTCTAGTTTTGAATGAAAACTTGAATCTGAAATTGGAATCAGTAAGTGGAGGAAATGATTTCTTCTTTCAAATGTTTGTTAATTGAAAAGATGAATGGCACTGTTGTCGGGAGTTAGTGTGTAATTATTTCATTTTAAGGAACCTCACAAACTTGTTTTTTGGAACACTTTAAATAGCCTCTATGTTCTTTAACTCTTATCTCTGCCTAAACTATCCAGATTGAACAAAAACAGTCTCGTCAAGAGCAATAGTGAAGCTAATGATTTAAAATGTGAAGGTCGCTAAGTTGGGTTTTGTTTAGCTTGTTTCGACTGATAATTTTAGCCACAAGGATTCAAGTTGGGTTTTGGTGGTCACAACAAAGCTGAAGATTTCTGTTGAGAGTGACAGGTTCTACAGATTGCAAGTAATAGAATATGGTGATTTTGTTTAGAATTTTGAACACTTTGGAAGCTTAGTGATAGATTGTTAAATTGGATTTTAGATTGAAAATGACATCATCGTGTTATACAAGCTAGAACGCTATGCTCAGAAACTCGTATAGCTCCCCTGTTCTGGGTCAGCTGGTGGTGAAAGCCAATTTCAATTCCATCATCGAGTTTTCACGTTTTTGTGTTTCGATCCTCAGCTGTTGTTTCTCTCAATTGTTGCTGTTTCTCAAGTTTTCACGTTTGTCTGGGGTTCTCTAATATCCAAGTTAAGGCCACTCATTCAACAGATTTATGACACCTAGGTGTTTGATGTAATGCCAGACCTATATCTTGTCTCACCAGAATAGTTGTTTGATCCTCAATTTCTAGGTGGTATGCCGCCAAGTTAATTGTCTTGTAGTTTTGTTTGCTGCAGTTGTACAAATTTGGACAATATTACTAGTCTATTAAATAAAATTTCAAAATTCAAAAAAAAAAGGTAAGACAGGGGTAGGGGTGATATGCTTTCAGTTTAGCGATATAGGAGGATGGTGCTGCAGTGGCACGGAAGATGGCAGCCAAACGAGGAACAGTGTAGTAACTTGCACAGCTTGGAAGCTTGGAGGCTTAGGAGGACGCCGCAAGATGGTGTGACCGAAAGATGACAAGGTGGTTTACTGCCAAGAGCCTGGGTATAAGGCTATCTACTTGTAACGAATGCTGCTGAGCTCTTTAGAAGCAGTAGGCTAGCGTCGAATCATTCCCCCTTTAATTGCTTTTTGCTGTGTTTTTATAAGGCTCTCCAAGTTCCGATAAGATTTCAAATTTTAAAATAGATTTGGAACAATCTAATCATCAACTTGATTTTTTTTTTAAGTTTTTATCTTTATCTTTTTTATCTTAAAATAAATCTATTTACGCCTAATTATCTTTATTTTGAAATTTATTTTATTATTTTTTTGGATTTTCATTTTTTGATTTTTTTATTTAAAATCTGAACTAAACTAATTGGGCTTTGAACTAATTTGGCCCATGAACTGAATTCAGGATCTGAAATTAAATAAATTCACTCTGACAAGTCCAATAGCTTAACAAGTTTAATATGCCCAGTAGCTCACTAAACTCGGACAAAATATGTGTCTACATAATCAAATATCAATATCAATTATCAATATTATTTTTTCTTAAGTTATAATAATGTTTAATACCATATATTTAATTACATTACAAATTTTACTAAAAAAATTACATTAATAATTTAAATTCAACATTACCTAATATTATTTTAAAAATTACTTAATATTAATTCCTAAAATATTTAAATTTTTTGAAAAAAATTAAAATTAAATAATATATTAAAAAAACCCACCGATCCACCCAGCCAAACATGCACACCCAGTCACCCACCCAAATTCTGCCATTTCCCTAACCTAATCTCTCGCACATGTCACAACTCACCCACTCAGCCTCACACCCTAACCCTTTTCACCTCACCCACTCAGCCCCTCTTCACCCAACGATTGACAAAGGCAGTTGTCATCACCACTCGCCGCCAGCTCCTTACTTCCTTTCAGGCCAAAACCCATGCATGAGATCTCCATTGATCCACTCCACAGCCAAGTCTCAAGATCCCTACCTCTAACAATCACATCACCCTCAATCATCGCCTCACTCATGGCTTACCCTCAAATCAAGAAGCAGTAGCCAACAGCCGCTAGCCAGAGCCTAGATCCAGCTGCTCCACTCCACTTGCAAATGACAGAAGCCCTGGTTGTTGCGAAGTGCGAACCAACAACGTCTCAGGTGACACATGCAGCCTCGTCGCCCCCCCACCCTGTTGCTGACGCCTCACCCACAACCACAGCCTTCGGTTCAGTCCCTCGCCCTTATCCCTCACAGATCCCCTTCCCCAATGCCAAAATCGATCTAGTTGAAAAGTCAAAGTTTTTTTAAGTATAATTTGCTTGCTTACATGTTGAATTGGTGTTGCTGCTGTTTGTTGTGATTGTGAACTTGTTTGTGTTTTGCGATTTTTAAATTGTTCTTGATTTTTTGTTATTTGAGCTTGGAAATTTGGAATCTTGATTGATATGGTGAATCGATGATGAAGGTAGAAGGCAGAAGCTACTGGTTTTGAGTTGAGAGTTGAGACTAATTTTGATTTTGAGAAAGAATCTTACTTTTCTGTGTATCTGTGCCACTCTCTCTCTCTCTCTGTTTCTATGAAATTTTTTTATACCCATTTCAATGGAATAGAGGATAGCGGCGATAACGGACCGTTATCACCGCTGTCCACCTTTATGCCATTTTGTAAGGGCCAATAGCTGCAGTTATGTAAGATCCGATTCTATACTACTGTAGACTCTAATTTCATAAAATTGAAAATGGAATTTAAATAAATAGTGAATATTAATTTCACTTAAGTGAAAAGCTTCTCAATTTAAAATGAGAAGAGATCAATTTTGTGAAAAACACTAGAGTCGAGTACGAATAGCTCGCCAGTGGGCGAGTAAGAAGTGATCGTCAATGGTAATGGCGAGTTGGACGAGGCGTGGGCGAATAGGTGTGTTTGCCAACGTGTGAGGTGAATCAAAACAAAGTGGCGACCTGGTGTAACCAGTGGGCGAGCTGTTAATTTGCTTAGTGTTGGCGTGGTCTAAACAACAAACCGTGCAGCCAAAATTGACTTGGCAAGTCGGACGGTTGGAGACAATAAATAGAGGAAAGCTAAAGTCAATAAGGGAATTAGTCTCATTGGTTGAGGAACAAAAAGCAAAGTCAATTGAAGCAGAAAAAGGAGTGTGTAAGGAGGACTTTCACGCCACTTATGCTTCAGTTTTCTTCAGGCATTAAATGCATGAAAGACGTGAACAATGATGAAAGAAACAGGATAAGAGACAGGCGGTAGCTATTGATTGGTTGAGCATGGTTATATAAGAAGAAACAATTGAGGAAAACCGAGTTAGCCAATTCCATCTTCTTCACGAGAGCCATTTCTCTGTTTCTTCCATTTCTCTGCCATGTTCGATCTACTAAAGTCCAACCTTAAGTCGGTTAAATACATAAACCAGCTTGCAAACCTTTCTTTCTTAGCCTGATGAGCTAAAAGAATAAGCAAAGGAAGGCCAACATGAGATGGAAAGCAATCTGTTCTGGAAGTGCAGTTGATTGAGGTGAGTTTCATATTTCTGAGGTGTTCTTGATATTCAATGGTAGACTGATATGTTTACAACATAGAACACAACCTTGTTTTAGTTAGATCTTTAGAGAATATGGAAACAAGGAAAGTAATGGAATAAGTGACGACAATGGCGACTACAGTGGTCGCCCATGTTGAAAACTAGTAATCGCCAATGAGGCGAGTAGATAGTAAGGAACTTGCCAAGGTAAAGTCTGTGTTCAAAGGGCGAGAACGCCCAATTCTAGTGAAGTGAATTAATGGGCGAGCTCAAATGTAAAGGCTTTGGGCGAATAGGATTGTGGGCGAACTCCCACAATTAAGCCAATGTAGGCCTCGTGAGTTGAATGTTGGGCGAGCTCACAAACCTACAGTAAGTAATGGCGGGCGATCTACCACGTGGAAGCCATTTGGTGAATGGCGAGCTCGTCTGGGCGAGCTAGTTGGAGCTCTATTGGGCGAGTAGTCATTTGATTTATTTCAATCTCGCCAAGTGATATGAAACGAAAATATTAATAGAATTTATAAATTATTTGCAGCCGGGAATTATGGACTCGGTGAATGCGATTTGGAAGGCGAGAAGGAAGCAAAGCTTCGTTGAACCAGGTAAGGGAGTTGTATGTGAAGTAAAATGCATGTCCTGTGGAGTAAAAAAAATAATAATATTATGAAAATATTGAGAAACTATTTTGGTTTATGACATGCATTTATTTGATAAATTATTTTGACTTGGGCGAGCAACAGAGATAGCTGACCCCTATGTTGTTTGTTAAGCGAACTGGTAATGGCGGGCAAGCCAAACTTTTTCTGATGTTTTGGGCGAAGAACCCTTTTTATGATATCTTGGGCGAGGGACCCTGTGTTAAATAGAAATCAGGGGGAGCCGAATGGGCGAGCTGACCATGGCGAACAGGTTTCGCTTTTCCAAATTTTCTCAACGAAAAATGAATTGTTTTTACTATGTTTTGTAAATAGAAAATATGAAATCTTTGGGCGAGTTGCCTAATGGGCGAGCCACTGAGGGCGAGCCAATTATGCTTGTCAATTTAAAGGGCAAAGTTGGGCGGGCGAACACATGTTCTCAGCCATGGGCGAGCTGCCATGGGCAAGCCATATCGGGCGAGCTGACCATGGGCGAGCAGGTTTTAAAAGTTGAGATTACGGGTTGTTTTTGGTGTTTTATTGTTTTATAAGAAATCAAATCATTTTGTGGAAATGATACATAAGATATAACTTGATTTTGAGACATTAGGCATTGAATTCATGCGTTATTAATTATATACTTTGCGTGACCCATCTGGGGCGATGGCTCGGGTCATATAGACCAACGAGTGCACCCTAGGGCGTCACAGGGCTGATGGACCCGCCAAGTCATCAGCGGTCTCGAGGTCACTCGACAAGTGGACCCGAGGACCACTATAGATTATGGCCATAGATCTGAGATAGCCGTGAGGGGCGATGGCCTACGGGTGCACCCCAAAAGCGGCAGATTCCGTTCTCGCAAGGGGGAGGGGGAACGATGATAGCATGATTTATTTATTGCCTAGTCTCAACTTACCAATTTCTGTTTACTGTGAGGATTTGTTGAAATCCTAGATAGTGTTTACTACATTTTAAAGTAAACTGTTAGTCGGTGATTTGAATGGTGTTTTAAGAGAGTTGTTTACTATATATCCACTGTCTTTTCTACTGGGTTATTATTAAGAAAAGAACAAATGAGTTGTGATATTTAGTTTTGCTTTATTTAAAGCAGTATATATTTCCTTTACTGAGCGTATGAATCGCTCACCCCTTTGTTTTAACTCCACAGATAAGAAGTACACAAAGTTGAAAGAATTAGCTTTCAGATGGGTATAGCTATGCTTAAAACACTGAGGCATGGCACGTTAAATGTGACAGGTACAGTCTCTTCTCTTTTACATATTAGACATATGTATACAGTACTACCTTAGTGAAATAAAGGTAAATAGGGGATGTCAGATGTAAGGAATAATGAAAAAAATTTCATATTCCATAATTAATAGATAAATGTTTATCATTTATCACTGTTACTGTTGAATGTTAATAGCATCGCAGACAGCCAAACCAGTAAAGTTGTATAGAAATACGTGCAAAATGTGGTAACAGGATGTTACAAGTTACGGTTGTGATTCCTAATCACAACCGTTTTTTTCGCAATAGCAGTGGCAGCCACCGCCACTATCGCGGGATAGCGGCCGCTATTTGAAACCCTGTATAAATCATTTAATTCACAATTCATCTTGACGGAAAGTATTTTGTTTGCCTCCTTAACTTCTGTCTGTAAAAAACTAAATGTTAAACATTGTTTCTCAATGTACAATGAAATGAAATGATTTGAATATTATGGCAAAAATTAGAGGTTGGCAAAGCAGAGCATGAGATGAGTGAAGAGTGTTGGGAAAAATATCCTTCAAACCAAACACCCACAAAAATGGAAGAAAGCAAAACAAACTCAATAATTTTTAATATGGTTTAACCCAACCAAATTAGCTTATAACCACCCAATAATCTAATAACCAATCAAATAATTACAACTACGCAATTTTTAGAAGAGAAAAATTGCAAACTCCTTACAAACTCAACCATGCAATTTTTAGAGAGAAAAATTGCAAACTCCTAACAAAAATCCCAAAGCCCAACTAAACCTTTTTAATAGCCCAAACCCTAGCTATTCTATCAGTATCTACAACTATTTGGGATACTTTACAAACCAAGCCTAACACATTATTTATAAGGAAATAAGCCTTAAAACTTTTCTTACACTTTCGATGTAGGATTCAAGGCAAACCCCAACAAATCCTCTCTTGACTTAAATCCCCAAACTCCCCAAACTGCTCAATAACATCTGAAAAACTAACATGCGTCTTAGTCTTCTTATTCTTAGGAACAACTCTATCCTTTGCATCATCAAGCAAATATAGTTGTTTCTCATTCCTCTTTCCTTGCAAAACTAAATCACCATTCTTGTATACTTTGCAACAATCATCATTACTAATATATATGTACCCTCGTGAAGTTAACTCACCCAAAGAAATCAAATTGTAGCTAAAAATGGGCACATACCTCACATTACGAAGAGTCTTGACACCACCATCATGAAGCTTGAGTTGAACAGTTGAACACTCTCAATACCTTCAATCTTCACTCTATTATCATTCCAACTGCAATATTGCCTAAACTTTCAACCTCTTTCAATTCATAAAAGTGATCTTTATCATTGCAAATATGCATCGACGCAGCTGAATCCAAAACTCAACCTTTCTCATAAGTATGAGACCCATCTAAACAAGTTGCCAATACATCATCAACTGAATTCGTCAGAGCAACACATGTCTCGTTCTTCTTTTCATCATCACTTTTTTGTTGAGCCTTCTTAAATGCAGCCATGTCCTCCCTCAATGTCTTGCAACGTGTTTGAATATGACCTTTCTCTCCACAATAATAACATTCCACCTCCCTATAATCTCTGAATCTTGATCTTGATCTCCCTCTTAATCCACCATGTCTTTCATCAGTCTTCGCTCGAGTATAACCTTCTACAGCAACTAGCACACCTCCCGCAGATGAAGAATCTTCTTTGCCTATAAATCTTTCATTCTCACGCAACACATCAATCACATTATCCAACGTCAAAGTAGTTTTACCTACAAATAAAGTTTGAACTAAAGATCTATAGGAGTTAGGCAAAGATGACAACAATAGCAATGTCTTCTCTTCTTCTTTCAACTCTTTAGAATCAATAGCCAATAAATGTGAAACTAATCTATTAAATTCATTCAGGTGATCATGGAGACTCATACATTCATCCATCTTCAGAGAATATAAATCCATCTTCAAACACAATCTATTTGTTAATAATTTTGATACATAGATGTCTCCTAGCTTCTTCCACAATCTGGCTGGTGTAGTCTTAGTCAATACATTATACTTAATCTCTGGAGCAAGTGCCAATCTAATTGTACTCACAACCCTCTTATTAATTCCAACCCAATCCTTATCAGACATTCTATTTGGCTTATTTTCTTCTAATACCAAATCTAGACCTTGTTGCACTAGAAATCCTAAATCGTACTTTACCATAACATAAAATTACTTTTACCATCAAATAAAGGAATCTTAAGCTTAGGCATACTTCCAGCCATAGCTTCAGCCGTAGCTTTCATCCTCTCGCATTATCACGAACTTTTAGCTCTGATACCACTTGTTGAAAAAAAATATCTCTAAAACCAAATATCCATAAAAACGGAAGAAAGCAAAACAAACTCAATAATTTTTAATGTGGTTTGGCCAACCAAATTGGCCTATAATCACCCAACAATCTAATAACCAATCAAATAATTATAACTGTGCAATTTTTAGAAGAGAAAAATTACAAACTCCTTACAAACCCAACCATGCAATTTTTAGAGAGAAAAATTACAAACTCATAACAAAGATCCCAAAGCCCAATTACACCCTTTTACTAGCCTAAACCTTAGCTATTGTATCGGTGTTTACAACTCTTTGGGATACTTTACAAACCAAGCCTGACACATTATTTATAAGGAAATAATCCTTATAACTTTTCTTACACTTTCGATATGGGATTCAAGGCAAACACCAACAAAGAGCTGGTAGCAATGGAAATGAAATGTGTTTATAGGCATGATAATTTTAGATACGATACAATGTCACAATAAAAAATCTATACAAAAAAAAATTTATAAAAATGATATAAGTTTTCATAAAAACTGTATGGGCCAATCAAGTGCAAAACACTTTCTCATTGTGGGGTTTAAGAAAGTTCATCTGTATGTAGCTTTTTTTGTATTAATAGAGAGGTTGTTTCTGGTTAAACTCGTGATCTTCAAGTCACAAAATATCAATCTTTTTACCATTATATCAAAATTCCACTCTTTTTGATAAAAACTATATAAAAGCTAAGGCATTGTTTGGTATCAATTTTGTTTTCAGTTTTATGTTTTTGTTTTCTAAAATCTTGCAACATAACAACAAAATTGTGTTTGGCTGATAAATTTTGTTTTATAATTTCAGAAATTGGCAATGATATTTCCATAATTTTAGGAAACAATAATTTTATGTTTCCAACTATTTCCAAAACGTTTTGGCAACAAATTTTCAACCAAAACACGGAATGAACAGTGACAATTAATGAGATCCTTCGTTCAAGTCCTACCAGCAACATTTGTATCTTTTTTGTTTTGGCAAAAGCCAAACCCCAGCCTCACATATTATCTTTCTTTCTCGTTCCAGTTGCAGTCGATTGCTTCTTCTTCTTCACTTTTCTCCTTCTTCTTCTTCACTTCTCCTAGTTAATAATTTCTCTCTCTTGTTTTCTTGTTATAGATATTTGAAAGCTTTATTTTTTTGGTTAATTTTGATGAGAAATAAGGGAATTTAGATATTGATGGATGCTTTCATTTTGATAAATTTGTTGAATTTTCTTTTGATTTTATGCTCAAAGAATCCTGATTTGAATGATTAAAATCATGTGATTTTTCATTCTCTACAGGAAAAAATTTAAAGCTTTAAGAAAAGCTAATAGTAAATTTTTTTTGGTTCTGTGTTTCGTAAAATTTGGTAAATTTTGTTAATGGAAACTTTACCATGTTTCTTTTTTTTTGTCAAGTTTGTGTTGTTTGTTGCACGATTATCCTGGATTGGGTCGAGATGCGATTGTGTTTTCTTGCTTTCTCTGATGTTTGGATTCTGATTTTGCTCTCCCTAATTGGTATTCTCCTAATTTCTTCTCTTGCTAGACAGAGTTTGTTTTTTTGTCTAAATGAGCTCACTTGAAGGTTGGCCTTCCCGTCTCTTCTCGCATGCTCTACTCGTTGCTTGTGTTGAGCTCATTGGGCTTCTTGCTTGTTTTGTTGTTGTTCTGTTTCATTCATTTTCATTTGTTTTCTTTTGCTAGCTTCTGTTTCTTGTCTCGTTCATCCTATGGGCTGCCACCTTGTTGAGCCATTGTCAACTAAAGTCAATGTTTCGATAGGTTTTATAAGTATTGTTAGTCACTGGATTTTGTCCTGTGAAACAGTTTTTGCAAAAACCTCCAGAGTGTTAATGAGTAAAAGACACAGCAACTTGGTTTTAAGCCAGCACCCAAGCAAAAATGCAAATTCCAAAAATTGTGGATTGCATATCAAAATAATTGATTGTTGTATATGTATCATGACTTAAACTAGACTTAAACTATCCCTTTTTTTGTATTTTTTGTACTATAAATTTTACTTTTGTATTTCTAATTGTGCTTTCGTAATTTTATTGATATCGTATTAAAATTTAGTTGTATTAAATTTAAATATTAATTATTTTTAGATATATAGAGTATGAAATAAGTCTCATGTAAATTCTAAAATAATAATTTTAAGATAAATTTAATATAATAATAAATGAAATAGTTTATGTAATATATCAAAATTAAGTATAAAATTGCACATTATTTATAATATACTAAAATTATATAATTTTAATAAAAATATTTAATGCAACATTAATAAATTATAAGATTAAAAAAATTATGTTTCAACTTATTAGATGTCAAACATGTTTTATGTTTTCAGTTTTAAAAATTATACAAGAATAGTTTACCAAACATGTTTTTTGTTTTCAAAATTTCAAAACAAAACAAAACAAAAACAAAATTTTCAAAAATAGAAAACATAAAACACAAATTGACAACAATGCCAAACGACTCCTAAAAAATTAATTTGATGTTTTTAGTGTGTTGACACGAATTGTGATATGATAATTTTCATATTGATACTATTTCTACTTATATATTCATTCACTTGTAAGTTGTATTTTACCATGAAAAGATAAAGAAAAAGCAAGTTTAAAGAGGTAACAAGTATTCTTTTTTCTAACATATCAAATTTATTCACAACATTGACCTTATGCGTAGTAAAATCTTCCACTGAATCTATATTTTTTGTGTAGTTTCTGTAGTTTGGCATATTTTTTTTGTTTTCTTGTACGCTGTTAGGAGAATTGTCTTCATCAGCGCCTTGGTCCCCCATCTCAACCTCTTGTCTCCATATAGAAACATTGAAAACAATCAGAGCAAGCAGAAGCAAACCAAGTCCAACTTGTTTTCTTTTCTTTTAAATCTTAACTAAAAAACGGAAAACCAATAAGCTTTTCCCACTCAACTATCGGCCTCTGTTGTTTCTGTATGTTGGTTCTTAATCGGGGCTTTGGACTATGGACCAAAGCAGTCGGTTTCATATGGGTGGATGTATTTGTATTGTTCTAACATCGACACAGATTGATATGATATCGATTTATTTTAACATATCATATCGAAATTTTTAATATTTTTGAAACCTTTTCACGTATTATAGTCTATTTTCAAGTTTCCTAATAATATAATTTATAACACATGCAAATACACTTCCAATACATACATTTATTATGTTCATATACAAACATAAATTATAAAAATTATAAAAATTTAATATATTAAACATTTAAACATCACATAAATATAAAAATATTAAGAAATTTTTATAAATTACTAATAAACAAGTTCAATAACAATTTTTAATTATGACATTTCATAGGCTGACAGGAAAAAACAATCATAATAAACAAGTCGTGCATTAAGTACAAAAAGAATTGCCTATCAGAAAATTCTACAGTAATATCAAAATTTTTGTTCTAACTATTTTACATTTATTCTCATATATTTACGTTAATTAACATATGATAATTAATGTAAATTTAGTATCAATAGGTGTAAAATATGTTAGAAATATCATAAACATATAAAAATTAGTGTAAAATTAATGTCAATAAACATAAAATGCTTATTCTCATGTGTTTACTTCAATATACGTCTATTAACAATAATTTTACGCTCATTTTCATGTGTTTATCATGTTTCTAACATATTTTATATTTAATAATACAATAGATTAAGTTTAAAACACTTGAAACCTCTCCGTAAAGTCAAAACTGTAGTATAAGTCACCGTTGCTATCTCAATTATAGTAGGCTTACAAAAAAGGAAGATCTATGTAGCATTAATTTCGGAAGAGTGTTTTTCGGAGTATTTCACTTCAATTTTGTCACCATATCCATTAAGATGTCCGAGCAAATGTATAGTAAACCGTAGCCACTGACTCTATTCACATAAATACAAATACAAACAAGAAGTCGTTAGGAAGCTCTCGATATCAATAGTCGTCCTCTTTGAATTTCTTTGCTGCTTTCGTGGACAGTAGCCAATCGTTTGCGTCAAATGCTTATCCACCTCGAGCCGGACTATATAGGAAGCTTAAAGAGCTAAAGCAATGGCATTGGCAAGGAAAATTAAAATGGCTCTCCTGTTCTATTTGTTCTTTCTTTTTCAGGTTTGCTCACAGCTTGCTTCTGCTCATTCTGCTATCAGGTTTCTTCCTGGATTTGAGGGGCTTCTCCCTTTTGAGCTCGAGACCGGGTACTCTAATGAAGTTCTTGCACCTTTGGGTAGTAAAGATATTGTTTCATATAATGTTTAAGTGGGAATATTTTGTCAGGTATGTGGGCGTGGATGATGCAGAAGATGTTCAGCTCTTCTACTACTTCGTAAAGTCGGAGAGAAATCCTGAGAAGGACCCTCTTCTGCTATGGTTGACCGGTGGCCCTGGCTGCTCAGCCTTTTCTGGTCTTGTTTTTGAAATTGGTAAGACAGCCAAGCCAATAGGATTGAGTACTTTACTTTAAAAAAAAGGGGCCTTCTGCAGTTCTGGTGAGTCAGAAGATGCCAATGGTAAATTTATTTCCTCGAGGACCTGACATCTTTGGACTTGCACAATAGTTTGATTTACTCATTTTAGAGCCCGACCAACAGATTACAGAGTTTATGTCATTTACTAAGCTTTTTAGTCAACCAGCCGCCCGTGATTTGCACTAACTTGATTTGAAAATTATTCAAATTTGGTTTATTTAGTTATAAGTTAAGTTTGAGTTATTCGAATAACAAATTAAATTAAATTCAAATACATTAATATCCAACTCGAGTAGTTTGTGAGCTTAATTATTTTTTTAATATATTTTATATTTTATTATTAATTTACTATTTTATTCTTATAATATATTATTGAAAAATTTATAAATCATACTTATCAAGTCATGTTCACATCTATTGAGTCGAATTTGATGGACAGGATTATTTTGTCAAGTTGAACTCGAACTTCAAAAACTAAATTCCAGTTGAGTTTCGAGCTTTAAGTTTTCAAATCGAGCTAAACTCAAACCTGGTATTGGATCATCTCAATTTGGATCAATTACACTTCTGGTTAAAGAAAAGTAGTGACATGGCATAAAGCTTATAGAGTTCGAATAACTTCAACCCCTAATTATATAAAAATCAAATTTCTAGCTAGGCAGCAAAATTGACTATGAATCATATTAGGGTATGAGAATTTGGCATACTATTGCAGGTCCATTGAATTTCAAGGGAGACGTGGAGTACAACGGAAGCTTGCCTACTTTGTTATCAAATCCGTACTCATGGACAAAGGTGACTTTGCTATTACTGACAGAAGAAAGTACTGTTCTGTTCTTTCTTTTAAGATTTCTAATTAGAGTTTGGACAATGGTGAACTGGCAATCTGTTTTCAGGTATCAAACATCATATTTGTAGATTCACCAGTTGGCACAGGATTCTCCTACGCAAGAAATAACATCGCTGCACAGACAGGTGATTTCATACAAGTTCACCAGCTTCACCAATTTCTTCGAAAGGTACATAGTATTCTGATCAAGTTAAAAAAAAATGTTTGATAGCCTTCAATTAAGTAGATAATCACAGTTATGCATTATTAATTAGCTGAATCAAAATTTTCCAAATTGAAGTGGCTGATGGATCATCCCGACTTCATTTCAAGCCCGGTCTATGTTTGTGGGGACTCGTATTCTGGCATTCCTATCCCAGTCCTTGCTCAAGAGATCTCAAATGGTAAATGCTAAACTGAAAAAATAAATTTGATCAAGCTATATTCAAGCGAGTCAAAACGATTCAGTGTTAAACTTGAGTTCAATTCGACTAAAAAATTCGAGGCTCGAAGTTTGGCTCGAACTGAATTGAACTTAGTTTTTAAAGTTCGAGCTCGGCTCAACAAAATATTTAAGTCACTCGAGCTAGACTTAATAAGTTCAAATTTGATTCAATAAGTTTGATTTGTCAATTTTCAACCATTAATTAAGAAGATTAAATGATGAATTAATAATAAAATATTAAATATATATTAAAAAAAGTTAGATTAGACTCATGAATCGTTATAATCAAGTATTAAAATACTCAAACTTAATTCGACTCATTATTCGAATAGTTTGAGTTCGAACTCGATCCGAAAATAAACGAATCAAATTCGAATATTCATCGAGTCAAACTCAAATAATTCATAAATAACCCGACTTATTTACACCAATAATTATTTGATATCATGTGAAGTTGGACGTAGTCTTTTTTAACTTTTCATAACCATGCAGGAAATCAGAAGGTAACAGACCTCTGATTAACCTACAGGTTTGGAATTGTATACTCCCTCTTGTAAATTGTAATTCCTCTATTTCGAGAATATAAGAATGGAACAGGATCTCACTTGCAAATGAAATTATTAAGGCAGACTGGCAGCCTATTTACAGTAAGGAATTATGACCAAACCCATTTTCAGACCATTCTGAGATAAAAATAGGCTAACTAAGTCTACACCTCATACACTTAAAACTTTTTTCATTATTATAAATTTTAAAATCAAATTATTTAATCATGAAAGATATAACTAACTTAACAAATTAAGTAATAAGTACCTTTCAATATCAAAGGTTTTACATGGAAGAAAAGAAAAATAGGAATAATGAAAAGAGGAAAGCAAATGAGGTTTGGAGAAAAAGGTGAAAGAAAAATGGTCATTATTTAATCCAAAGTAACAAAAACCAATCCAAGAGATGAGAAAAAAGAGACTCGTGAAGTTAAGGGTTTTTTTTTATTTGCATTTTATCACTTTCTTTTTAAAAATCGACAATTTAATCTTACTTGCAAAATATACAATGAAGAAATAATGTGATTTTTTTTTTCGACTTTACTTGCAGTACTAAAGTAATGCATGCAACTAATATTTCTCTTCCATCTCTAATTTCTATCAAACTAATTTTTTATTTTTTAATATATCTTAAGACGATAGGTGTCATTATTAATTCTATGATAATGAATGAAATTAATAATTTTCTATCCTTTCGTTTTTTTCCTTAATTTTTCATCTTTTCTATCATAAGTAAAGAATAAAAATATTCATATTACAAAAATTAGTCATAAATAAAGCAAACTCCACATGCGTAAATAACTGGAGTCTCACTTGACAATGTTACTTCAAAACAAATGGGTGGATCACTTACAACTTGTCAAGAAGGTTTCATGTCTTACTGACTTATCTAAAACATGTGTGTGTGTGTATATAGCTTAAGGTCCTTAACAAACAACATTAATTAGTGCTTCGGCTGAGTTGCTAATCAAGGCACTGGATTCTGATTGCTTTCAGGGATACATACTGGGGAATCCCGGAACTGTGCCAAGTCTCGAAGCCAACCTCAAGATTCCATATGCTCATGGAATGGGACTAATATCTGATGAACTCTATGAGGTGCGGTAATTTAATCTCTCAATCTCTTCTCCAAAATTTGCCACTCATGTTCGATTTGGTAATTTTAGACATACAACGAAAAAACGACACAAATAAAAAATACAAAAATGATACAGACTAAAAATTGTAAAAAAAATGTATATGAATATGACAAAAATTTTAAAAAATTACCTTTAAGGTATCAACATAAAATTTGTGTTTCACATGACACAAATACAAATTATATACACAAATTACTAAACACAGAAAAGGCATAAGCATTTTATTAAGCAATGAGTTGTATGACCTTTTCAGTCATTGGAGAGGAATTGTGGGGGAGATTTTCAAAATTTAGATCCCACTAACGAGGAGTGCCAGAAAGATATGCAGTATTTCTACGAGGTAAATGCCAAGATTTTCTTTTTTGTTGTTTTCTTCCGGCTCTCATTCATTATTTACGATGATTCCTATTTCTATTATGCAAATTCCCAGTGTATTTCAGGAATCCAAACTGCCCAAGTTTTGGAACCTCTCTGCGCTTTCGCTTCCCCGAAACCACAGGAGATCGGTAGAAGGCGCCATCTGGATGAACACCATGATCGAGAACTCCTCGATGATGAACAAGAACCACAACCGCTTCCTACATTTGGCTGTCGTGTAATTACACGTTTTCCTAAAAATGCTCACTATATATCTAGGCATACGATTCTAATTGTTCTCCTGCACTCAATTTTCATTGATTTCAATCTTCTTGTTTGCAGACTTACTCATACTTGCTTTGTTATTATTGGGCTAATGATGAAAACGTCCGAAAAACTCTCCACATTAGAAAGGTATGACGTTAATTACTTGTAACAACTAAAACTGTGGTCTGAAACAGCAAGAGAATCATCAAGCAAAGAAGCAACTCTTCTAATCTGACGGCGCAGGGAAGCATAGGAGAATGGCAGCGCTGCAACTATGGATTACCTTACAAAACCGAAGTTCCAAGCAGCTTTCCGTATCATGCAAACCTCAGCGCCAGAGGCTACCGCTCTTTAATATACAGGTATGGTTCACGAATCGAGGTAACTCTATTTTTATTTTGTTTTTTACTTGGTGCATTTGAATTATTGTTGCCATTTTGATTTGATGCAGTGGCGACCATGACATGCTCGTGCCATTCTTGTCAACTCAAGCATGGATAAGATCCCTGAACTATTCAATTGTTGATGATTGGCGGCCATGGATGCTACATGGCCAAGTTGCGGGGTCAGCTTGCCGAAAACTGGGATTTTTTTCTCCTTATTTATTTTAAGTTGTGATCTTGGAGAGAAGCTAACTTGGGATTTTGGATGACCACATTCTCCAGATATACAAGGACTTACTCTAACAGGATGACATTTGCCACTGTTAAGGCAAGGAAGTTGTTTTCTTTCTGCTTCCTTTCTTATTCCTGTGAAGGCAAATTCAGTGCATTAGGCTCCTATATTGTGTTCTAAAGAGGGTTATATATATGCAATTTTTTCTTTACGTTAACTAAAAAATTGTTTTCGTGACTTGAAACCATGATCGCCAGATCACCAAGACCAATTTTTACCTTTGCACTAAAACTCATCCTCCTCATTCATATTCCTATAAAGCAAATTAAAGGAAATTTGTTGAATTCCATCTTACAAGATTGGTTGATTTTGTAGGGAGGAGGGCACACAGCTCCTGAGTACAAGCCTGCAGAATGTTTGGCAATGTTTCAAAGGTGGATATCTGAACAGCCTTTGTGATAGAGACATAAAACAATACCAACAACA
The DNA here is from genome assembly GCA_031772115.1 of Heritiera littoralis. Taxonomy (NCBI): domain Eukaryota; kingdom Viridiplantae; phylum Streptophyta; class Magnoliopsida; order Malvales; family Malvaceae; genus Heritiera; species Heritiera littoralis. The sequence continues at coordinate 20,864,324 of JAPDPK010000001.1, forward strand.
GGATGAAATATTATGCTATATTATATATAAATCATGTAATTGACATGGAATTGCTTGCCAAAATAATGTGCGTTTGATTTTTGGATTGCAAAATTAATGGCTTTAAACTTTTGTTGCGGAATATGCAAGGGTGCAATCGAGTTGCTTCGATTTAAGTTTAAGTTTAGTTTTATTAAAAAAAATTCAATGTTTGAAGTTAAATTTTATTTAAATTTCAGTTTTCATATATCCAATTAAGTTTGGTAATTTTAAATGTTTTTAGGCTCGTGAGCCTTTTAAAGTTAAATATTAAAATGTTTTAACTCAATTTTATTACTTGAGTAACTCAAGAAAAAAATAAATTTGATAATGATTAAATAAAATCAAGTATTCATTGAATTAAATCTAAGTAACTCAATAATTTGACTCATATACGAAATTAATTTTGTAATTAAATTAAAAATTATTTTTTAAAAATTAAAAGAATTTGATTTTAATAAATCAACGAATAAAAGTTTAACTCACATTTTTGTTGTTATTTAACAGTGCAACCTTCAAAATACTGGCATTTCTCAAAAAAGAGTGACCAAAAGAAAATGAAACGAAGTTGATGGGATATATTCTATCAGTTATCAGTTATCCATCATGAATATCAGTTATCCAATCATATTACATGGTGATCTCTGCAGAGTGCAGACTATGGCCCAGCAGAATCCTTTAAAAAAGTGATCACCAGAGCTTTCCAATGGCGGTGCTATTCCTTTTTGTTAATATTTTTACCGGCATTCATTGGTTAAATTTCTTCTCCGATTTGAGGGGCCTCCCTCTTTTGAACTTGAAACAGAGTGAGGTCGTCACCCCAAAAAAGGAGAAACATCGTCGATCAATTTAGCTATAATTTTTAAGTTTTTGAATTGTGATTAGACGTGATAATTTGTATATAAAATTTGTGTTCTTATTATATGAAATACAAAAATTTCATTCTAAAATTTGTGTTCACATGAAAATAAATTGTTTTTAAATTTTATCCGCTTTTAATTCTTATTATTTTAATATTTTTTATTTGTTTCGTTTGATTATAAGTTAATGATGCTGCATATATGTACGTGTTATTGTCAGGTATGCACTATGAAAGTGTATGTGACTCGAAGGCTGTGCAGCTTTTGTTGTGTGTGTGTATATATATATATATAATTTTATTAACCTTCTCCTCGACACTTGTAAACGGGTTACGGATTAGTATGCCTGTAAATACGTTTGAAACTAAAATATGATTTTGATAATAGATTCGGGTTCCTAACGTTATCTGGACTAAAAATTAACCATATTTTGTTATACAGTATTCAAGAGATGTAATTCGAATCTAATATAAGTAATAAAGTTATTATCCAAATCCGATAATTATCTTATTATAAAACACTCAAATCCGACGTAACAATAATACCAGCTATTCGATTGTCGGATACCCTTAGCCATGGTTTCTCTCCTCCTTTGGTTGACGGTGGCCCTGGCTGCTCTCCCTTCTATGCTCTATTTTATGAAATTGGCGAGTCAAGTCACTAGCATATTTAGTTAATTACTTCTAAATAGCTTAAAGAGGGAGACTTTTGGGGTTCATGAACAAAACTTTCAAGAATACCCTCGCCACTACGCGCTAACGTCCAAAGAGGAAACACCGATGGATAAGACAACAGCTTCAATAACGAGTTAATTACAAACTGCGTAGACTGCAATCAAAGCTAAGGTCATCGTAATCATTCAAAGCTATCACTCCAGTCTCCAAACAATCCAGCAGAGGCTAACCGGTGGTTTTATTCACACTTATCAGATTCCAACTGCCTCCAATCCACCTCTACCGTGGTCGTGAATGGCAACAGAAAACATATATTCATATTAAAAATCTTGTAATAAATCATATTCATATCCTCGGTTGAGGCACCAAAATTAGGAGAACTATTTTTTGTATTAAAAATTAAATTAATAACTATAAATGTTACACCCACTTGTGAGGTATCTAAAACATTAGGCATTTTTCTTCCCAAAAGTCATTCAAGGATGAGCTCGTCGATGAATTAAGTCCCAAATTACTCTTTTCACTGTTATAGCTTCGTACAATACGACATCGGGCCTTGGGTAACAATGCTGGAAAACATTCTGAAGACCGCAACACTTTCAAAACTTTTCTAAGTTATCCTCCATTTGTCTCTCCAGGGAAGAGAATCCCAGTCAGCTGTGTTTCGTCTCCGCTCAAAACATTTTTTTACAAAATTAGGGTTCCACAAAATAAATTTATCACTTGTCTCGCAATTCCTTTTTCGGAAGTGCATCAAATCTCCTGAATCTGAAATTGAACCTTATACCTACAACAAGAAGTTGAATAAACTGATAAAACAATTTATGGTGACAGCAGTTCTTTTAAAAATGATCTGAAACAGCTATAAGTAAGATATAACAATGCAATAAAGTAGGTTCTTCACAGATTGGGGACACCGGATCAGTGTATATTAGGTCAAGAGATATTGCCAAAGAAAAAGTAAGTAATACCATGAGAATTTCTTGAGAAGAACTTTAGCACCTCGTCGATAATTATAACCTGCACCAGATAGAGAATCGTAGAACAAAGATAATAAATCATATCTCCACTAAGGACCCAACATACCTACTAATAATTTGGACAAGAACCAACCAAATAGTGCAATATCATGTCATAATGCATTACCCATTAAAAAAGGTATGCGACCTAGAACTTACAGGGAAAGAAAGATACAGGATAACAGTCCACTCATCCCAAGACAACGGTGTAACCTATGAAACAAAATATAGCATGCCATTAAAATAATTTACTAAAAGAAAGAAATAATAATAATAATAATAAAAAATTCGATATCAAGGTGAATAGCAGAAAGAGGAAACAACTTACAGAGAAGAGTGTAGATAATGGGGAAACATACAAAATTAGTACGTGAAGGAACATTGTTAGGATTATTGAAGCAACCAGCCACAAATTACTCCACGGAGGAATAACCCTGAAATTAAGCAACAGTTGGAAAAAGTCAGAGCAAAATCTTTCTTTTTTTTTCCTTTTTTTTTCTCCTTGATTTTTCCAGTTAAATACTAGTGAAGGAAACTCTATACTCACAGAAGTGATTGGTTTTCACTGAGGTTATTTAAAGCATTGAACATCTCAACAACAACAAGCACAGTCATGGACACAGTCGACGGATGCCGATCCTCAAAGATGCTGCATGGATAAGTTGACTCCCTTGTTGAGCAGGTATCAAAATTCATCTGAAACAAATGATGTTACTAGGTATTCTGAAAGAAATATGTAAGCCTAGAAGAGAGATTTTACAAGTCTATGTTCATAAATCTAAGAGCTAAAAGTGCAGAGAAAGGCTTTTTGTGCCAAAAAGTGACTTCAGATTTATGATGATGAACTTTAAGATTCAAATACGACACAAGATATATGTAAGATATATCACAGAAAGACTCATTACTCTTTAAGTTGTGAAAGTTCATGCACCGAAACAGGCCAAGTTTCACAAGATTTATTCACCGTAATTTTTTAGCTAACCAATCTAACTACAATTTGCTATTGAATGTCTTATATATCCTAGACAACTCTTCGTAATAAAAAAACTGGGAGAGAAATTGAACTGCACACCATGGCCAAAAACAAGGAGGAAAGAAACTGCTATCTCTTCAGTATATTCCTCAAACACATTCCCAAAGGTACAAATACATTAACATCAAAAGCAAATGAGCAGAGATACCCAAGCCAAGGAACTTAACACTAATTTTGTATTTAGTGACAGAAAAGAAAATATAAACTTACCAATTCAGCATATGGCAGTTTAGGACCAGTTTCTGAGTAAACGAACCACCAAATGAACCCCGCAACAGTTGCAAGGCCAACATAAGCTACAAAAGCCAGGAAAAAAATTTTCTCGAGAAAATGTTACAAAATCAAAAAACAGAGCAATATATATTGTCAACTGAACAATCCAAATGATGTAAGAAACTGATTATAACCCTCAAAATTTAATTGTTAAAAAGTGCATGTAGGAACCAAAGCAAAAGTATAAAGTGAAAGAAAGCATTCCAATAGAATATAAAAATTCGAAGTACAAGACTAAAATGTACCTCCAATCACCAAATAACGAAAGAACAGCCAGCCAGTGACCACTGCTTCACCAACCTGCACACCCAAAAGTTAAATAAAGTAACAGACTGAATTTAAACAGAAAATATAGTTCTCTATAAATGTATTATAAATTAGAGAAGAAAAATAGAAAGAAATCTAATTAATTTGAATTTCATAGCAATGTATAACATATAAATGACATTAAAAGTAAAGATAAATCAGTAATTCTTATTACAGAATATACTTATGTAACAAAGTGACAATTTTTTCAAAAATCAAAACCAAAAAACAAAATAAGTTAATTAAAGAAAACCAATCCTTTTATTTTTTGTGTGTTCAATACAATTCCTAACAAGTTGGCTCTTCTTACATGTTTTCTTTTTAAAGAAAATCTTTGATTGATTTGCTTCAATTTTTCTCAAAAAAAGGCATGAAGATATTGGAAAATAATGAATCATAAAAGCAGTACCTTGCGAGGTTTAGCCTTCATCACATCAGAGTCCTGCTTATTAAACCCTATGGCAGTGGCAGGCAATCCATCAGTAACCAAGTTGACCCATAGTAGCTGGACCTGCACATTATTAAAAAACCATAAAAATCGGATAAATATTATCAATTTAGGACCACCCAAATAAGATAATTAAAATATTAGAAAGGTCATCAAAATAATTGCAGTCTCCAGTTATTAGAAAATGTAATTCCTGGTTTTAAACCATCAAGAAAGTAATGAAAATATCATGCAAATGATATGAAAAGAATGCTCTGATCAGGATAAAATCACTTGGAATGCTAAGATGTAAAGAGCTTATCATTGGCGATATTTCAATCAATAAAGATGAGAAAGTGTTCTAAACAAAATGTACATCCTATTTCTCCCCTCATTTAACCACATGAGATGCTTTATTGTAAGTATAATTCTAAAATCAACACTCACAGGTGCAAGGGTATCAGGTATTCCTAGCACAGCCGCCACAAAAATACAAACTACTTCACCAATATTTGAAGAGATCATGTATCTGATGAATTGCTTTGTATTGTTGTATATAGCCCGCCCTTCTGCAACAGCCTGCCCGAATCGAAAAAACGATTTGTACATTCTCTCTAGGTATGCATGTAAATGCTTGCATGTAATTAATTAAGTAATAATAACAAGAATACAAATACTTTGTCAAGAATAAAATGGAAACAAACTGTAACTAACATACCGCAACAATGGTAGCAAAATTGTCATCAGCTAAAACCATATCCGAAGCACTCTGTAATTTTGAAAGGATAAGGATACTGAGAATGAAGCAACTAGTAAATCAAGGGGACTACTCTTCTAGTAACATCAAAGTGACCAAGTATCAGATTAAATGATAATCAATCAACAGCAGAAACATTGAAGTGAAAAGAATTATGGATAAAAAAGCAGTAACATAAAATGTAGACATCCTTGTGTTATTCAAATGCTTCTTTTATTTTTACGTTCAAGCTACCCAAATTTTTAAAATTGTGACGTTAGATATCATACTGCTCATAAAAATGATAACAACAGATAAGTTCAAATGAACTTAAGGAGAGGCCAATAATGCATACCTTTGCAACGGCTGTTCCAGATCCCATTGCAATTCCAATATCTGCTTTCTTAAGTGCAGGTGCATCATTGACACCATCACCAGTCATTGCAACCTAGTAAAAATTATTATTATTACAAATTATAGGAGAAATAAGAGCATTGGGCATGCATATTTAGAGATGAAAGAATAATAAGCAAAGCAAGTAACTTCACATACACATCCAGATAGTCAGATACACAAAGCGCATCCACGAAATAAAAGAACAATGAAACTTAAAAAGGCATTCTGCAAGAACCCTGTATACCCACCAGCAGTCACATTCATAAGATAGATCCTTTTAAATTAAAGATAAAGCCCAAAAATTTAAGATACCAGCTCCCTTTCTCTTGTGCCCTAGCTCATGCCAAATATGCAAGTTTTTTTATACCAACTTAGGTTACTTCACAAATCCTCCACAGACTGCATGTGGAACCAATACGTGATGAGATGAATACTTAGTCTTCTTGTAGTTCTACTTTCCGTATGAATAAAATTTTAATTTTGTAGTTCTACTTTCTTATCACCAAAGTTCAACTGCAAACTAGTGGTATTTTGGTCCATGGGATTAAAAAATGAAGCAGCTTTTGAGGATTTGAATATGGATAGAGATTTAAGTTTCATTTCTCTTTCTCACAAATTTCTTGATATTATTTTACAATTCAACTAGAAAATGAATCCAACAAGAGGGATCTATAGATTGATGATAGAATGAAGTACATGTAATGTAAAACTATAAACATCAATATTACTGACTAAAGCTAAGACAAAACTGTTAACAACTACATAACCATTTGACATCTTATGTCAACGCCCCCTCAAGGTTCATCCATAGTCAATGCAAAGTTTACCCACAATGGCAGCCAATATAGTGAATAAATAGCAGCAGCAGAAACAACAATGCAATTGATATTGCAAATTTATAACCAAGAAACCCTATTTAAGAAACTTACTACTTCATTCTGGTTTTGTAAGGCCTCCACTAGCATCCTTTTATGAGAAGGCTCAACCCTGTAAATTTAAGAAAAGCATATCAACAGAATGAATTTTTAAATTAAAAAAAATATTAACTTCAGAAATCAAGAGCAGAGAAGACAACAGGATCCAGACAATCAGATAATATCTACAAAATGCACTGCATACACCAAACCCTTAATACCTGGTGAAGAGTGCCATGCGTTGCAATGCCACTGTTTGCTGCATTGCTGGAAGCTCTTCAAACTCAGCAGCAGTATATGAACGCCCAACAAAATCTACCAAGTGATCAAAAACGCCTATCTTCCGACAAACCGATTCAGCAGTGGACTGAAGTTTTGCCTCAAATTAGATGAGTGAGGGGAAAAGAAAAATCACATTTGCAGGAACCAGGGGATAAAATGCCAACTTACCTTATTATCTCCAGTAACAACAATAACACGGATACCAGCAGTCATGCATGAAAGCATAGCATTGCTCACTTCCTCTCTTGGTGGATCAAGCATTCCAACCTTTTAGAAAGGATGAACGGTAACAGAAATATATAAGGAAATTTTGAAACTAGGGAAAAGGTAAAATTTTCCCAGTGCTTATACATCTGTCTATCAGTTATTTTGAGAGAGATAAATAAAAAAAAAAAAACCCAGAGGCAATTAGGCAAATGCAACGGTTACACGAAGCATGCTGGAAACAAAGACAAGCTACACACATAAAAGCAAGCTTAACCATTCATTCTATGATGAAAAGAAAACATACCAACCCAATAAACGTAAGATCTTTCTCATCATCAACGGAGAGTGTCTGTTGACCCATGGGCATTGTCTTCAAGGCTAAAGCCAAACATCTCAATGTTTCTTTCCCTGCAAAACTGACCAATGAAGACACATTGTGTAAATCAAAGCCGAACCAGCAAAATATAGATGTTAACTGGTCAGATACAAAACATTACATATGCCAGCTTGATATTGAAAAATATAGCATTAGCCAGTAATTCCACAAATTAAACAAAAAGAAAAATATTTTAACCAAGATGAAAAAATGGGACACAAAAGTTAGCATGTTCAACAAATTTTATCTTTGGTTTTGCCTTCTTTTACCATAAATTTTCATAAACTTCATTTCTAAAGCATTTTTTTCATTCTATAACTAGGATACTAGTGTCTTTGCATTTGGGCGGTCAGTTAGTCCAAATATATTATAACAGTCTGCCATCCAAGAAAACAGAGGTGTATTTGTGTTAGCTTTCCTCATATCTACTGTTTTTGTTATTAGAGATGCCAACATGCACCACAGTAAGATATCAACATTGCACAACATTCCGGTATTGTTTGTCAAACAATAACCTCAAATTTTTTCAAGCATCTCCATACTCCTCTCTTCCACTGCTCATGAGTAAGTCTCTAATGCTAGTGGGCATCTGATGCATTGTAAATTAATCAGAAATGGAAGGTGGAGAGGGGAATAAGCAAAAGTAAGATAATGAATACAAAGAAACAACATGAAATCTAACCTGTCAAATTTTGACTCTAGCTCAGCCCGAAGCATAGCAGTCAATGGAACGGTGGAGCCATCACTATTGCAGAGGATACTTGAACACCTACAGATGATACTCTCAGGAGCACCTTTAGAAAACATAATTTCCATCTGCTTATGGCTACAGAGGACACTCATCATTTTGCGATCCCGGGAAAATTCCAAAACAGAAATCTGCGAAGTATAAATAAGCACCTGATTAAAGAGCATTCATCAACTAATCTAGGACAACCTTTAAGTAGAGAATCAGAAATCTACATAATTTATCAATTCAGGCAGAACCATAAAAACTATCCAGAACATGTAATGAGTAAAAAAAGAAAAAAAAAATATTCCTTTCCCTAAAGTGTTTAAACATGAAAACCCAACATATCCAGAGAAATTCATATTAGATTGTCCACTTGCAAACAATTTGACTCAAATCCCACAAACCCACAGAAAAACCTAACATAATAAAACAATATTTAAATCCAAACCTTTTTAAATTGGTTTTCCCAATAGTGATTACAGTAGGAAGCTCGTTCATGCCTCGACAACATGTTCAGAGCAGAAGGCATAGAATCAAAGCCAGGAAGCCCAACCTGAAAGTATCAGTGAGATAAATAAGTCTTCACACTGAAAATGAATAAGTGCAGTGCACAAGGTATAAACAAAAGAGGAAGAGAGGTAAAAAAAATGAAAATGAGCACTGAAAACTATTAGCTGTAACTTGTTTTAATGTGTAGGTAAGTAAAAGGTCAAACACTCAAGACACATACAAGAGAAGGTAGCTCCATGTTAAAGTAACCACATGTAGCTAGCCACTAGGCCCAAATATACACACCTTCTCCGCCAACACCCGGAGAGCTACTTCAGTTGACTCGCCAATTTTTTCATAGTTTCCCTTGTCTGGATTATACTGTAAGCGAGACTCATTGCATAGAGCTGAACACATTGCTATGTGAAGAAGACAGGGTAACTGAGCTGGGAATTCGAGCTGCAAAACGGTCAAATGTGTTATAGATGCAGTGCAGAATTGAATAATCCTAAACGGTCCAGAACTCAACAACCATATGTACATAGTCACTTTCTATATTTAGTTTGATTCACTAAGAAGTCTTTCACCAAAGGACACACATGTATGTGTGTGTCTGTCTCTAAAACAGATAACAATCACCAATTGTTGAATCTATCAATATAGTAAGGCATCTTTCAATTTATGTCACAGATTCACACATATCTAAGTATTTTTATGATAGGATTCTACCGCCAATAGGTAAAAGACCTGCATCACATAGACAGGGATTGAATAGAAAATTCAATTTTATTCTTCAAGTATGGTTACCAACATAAGAGAGCAACCACAGAGTAATCTATGGTGGTCCAAATTATAGGGCAACCTCACAAAGATGACGATGAATGCAAGGGACCATATTCATTTTTAAGTATATGCCAGCCTCCATCTTTGGCATACCCTTATAAATCAAAGAATTGTCCCTGACAGGCTAGGCCCCTTTATCTAACAAATACTTTTAAGTCAAATAATCTACAAGCAAATACCTGAATACCATTGCTGTCAAATATAAAGCCTTCCGGTGCATAAGTTGTCCCACTGACACCAAATTCAGCAACTGTATGACCATTTTGAACAGAATTGACCACACATATCTGAGATAAAGGAAAAGCCAGCAAAAATATCCTTCTGTTAGGCAGTAAAATGATACTAAAGCTTGATTGTGTAGAAGCCATGAAAGCAGGTCTTCCCCCTTGACCAGCTTCAATGAAGCCAAAAGTTTCTATCATTATTCTATGGTATAAAAAAGTTGATATTAAAGATAATTACTGATTATAAGCACCAAGGTGCACTTATTCATTGTTTTCTTCCACTACATTTGCAACTTGCAAACTAAACCAAAGTTTTATTATCAACAACAGTGGAAGCAGCAGCTTAGCAACAACAGCAGTAATAATATAAATGACAAAAAAAGACCAAGAAGAAGAAAAGTAATTTGCAAGGTAAGACATAGTAATCTTAATGATTAAGTGTTCTAGGACTATTACCTTTGAAACAGACATCATATTTGTCGTCAGAGTTCCTGTCTTGTCACTGCAAATCACTGTGGTGCAGCCTAAAGTTTCTACTGATGGCAAAGATCGAACAATAGCATTCAGTCGAGCCATTCGTTTTGTTCCGAGAGCTAAACACCTAGAACAAGTGAAAATTCATCATATTAAAAAAGCAAGTTAGATTCCAATTTGATAACACATATGACTTGGGCAAGACACACCTGAAAGCAAACAAAAAGAAATGCAAGTTTATAACAATCCCTCATAAAAAGGTACATAAATTGGATTTCAGTACTATTCCTCATTAATGCAAACCAAGGTATAATGAAGAGTTCAACACACATTTGCAGGATATATAAAAAACATTTTCAGATAATTGACAGCACTAATCAGTATAAGCTTACAACTACCATGGAAAAGTGAGTTTGAGACATTTTAAGATTCTTTAATGATTTCTGCTATTTGGTGGCACAAAAATTAACGAAACAAGGGACTTTCTTGCATCGTATCTTCAACCAACTTTACAATACACCAATCTTCTAACACACATTTTAATCTCCCATTCAGTTTCAAAGCAAATGTCCTCAACAATATATCTACATATTTAACAGAAGCCATAAGAGCGTGTTTGCCCCATAAGATTCTATTATAATAATTTTGAGATATTCACATGCCAACAGATGTTTGAAACACTCACGTTGTTACAACAGCAGGAAGCCCTTCAGGAATCGCTGCAACTGCAAGTGCAACTGCAATCTATAAAGGCACAACGAAGTAGTTCAAAGTTAAAAATGTAAGGAAATACATCTGTTTTGGAAAACAACCATAAAGTAAAAGAGAATATAGTAGACTAACACAACATTACCTTAAAGTAATGAATTGCACCACGCAAGAATCCACCATGAGAAGGGTCATGGAAATGACCAATATTTACGACCCACACCAGTACACAAATGCCTGCAATAACCTAAAAACACACCAATGTTCAAAAATATCTACCAGATATCAGTTGAAGGGTCATAGAAGGTTATCATATCTACCAGATATCAGTTGAAGTTAAAATGACTCTCACCCACCTTAGCCAAAAAGGTACCAAATTCATCCAATTTCTTTTTCAAAGGTGTCACTTCCTGCAACCAATTGAAAACAAGAAAGAGTAGAATAAACACATACTGCTCATCTGTGTAAAATCGCAATTTAAATCGGTCATGGATGAAAGTTATAACAAGATAATAAATATTCCATTGAGAATAAAATTCAGAGGTTTAAACCTCTGTACTAGCTAAGCACACTAACAACTTCTCAGCACCAAGTTGAAAAGATCACACGTCAGACAACCGTTATCTATTCTGGATAGTTTATTTAGCAGCATCTTGCATCATAATTTTAAATCCGCCCGTGATATAATGAACAAATTTGAAACATTGGAAGCAATTTTCTCTAGAATTTAATATCAACACAGAATTCCTTATAACAGATAGAAAGAATAAAAAGAGAGTAAAATTCGTCCAGTGTTCCTAGGCAAAATGTGCTAGTGAAAAAATGAAAATTTACATACATCATCTGTTCGCAACATTGAATCGCGGATGCTGCCCATAGCAGTGTTTGTACCAACTCCAACAACAACAGCTCTTGCCCTGCCAACAACCACAACTGTACCCTGGCAATCCAAAATATGTCAGATGTGTTGCTATAACATACAAAAAAGCAAGGAGTTTTTACCAAGGTTCTAATCAGGAATCTACAAATGAAAAGAACATTTTACTTCTTAAATACGTTCTGGTTCTAGAAATAAGATATAATAACTGGTCAAATTCATACATAAAAAACTATTGACAGAAGATCTGAGAAACAAAAAGCGTGTCAACTTAAAATCTCTCCCAGATTCCATTTTCAAATTAATTATAGACCATCTGTTAAAATTTTATATAATATCCAACCAAAACTGAGAAACAAAAGGCGCAAAATCTAAAAGCTAGAAACTGAAAGCATATCCAACCGAATAATTTGAATGCTAGTCACATGATGTCGAAGGCTTAGTCCAAAATCATACATAACTTATTGCTTTTATTTAGTTAAAACAAAAGTAGCAAAGTATGGGTAGTTTACCTTTGTGTGCGGGAATAACCTTAGAGCAAAAATGTGCCAGAGCACTATTAATACAATGCAGCCAACTAGATGTACACATTCAGACCATTGAAAATTCATGATGCAGCAAAACTTAAAAAAGATGAAAAAACTGAAATGGCTCCTTACCAACAATAATCCCAATTATGGCACACTTTGCACCAAAGTTATTCAGACTCTATAAATCAAAACTAATTTCAGCAGCTAGCTGTCAGTGCAACCATGACTTTAAGTTTCTTACATGCATAAGCAATTCTGTCAAACTATAAAGTGCAAGAAATTTTAAAGTCTTACAGAGAAAAGAATATTTGTCTTGTCTTGATAAACAGCATTTGTTGCTATGGTGGACTCGAGGTCTTTCTCCACAGAGCTGCTCTCACCTACCATCACAGAAATCCTCAGCTGAAATTGGACCATGCGCAAACGAAAATATTAACAGGAAATAACAAGGCCATGTAAAGAGTTAAGGACTTCCAAATAAGACACACACACACAAAATAATGCAGCAACAAGACTAGATTTTCTCAATCTATTTCTAAGGCCTATTAAAGGTATTGTAAATCTGCTTCCAGCATGATGAAAATAGTAAAATTAGAAAGTGTTTGACCTCAACTACTAATTTAGAACAAAGGAACCATACCCAAGTCTTCCCTCCAACCATCAACAGAACCTAAGGGGTTATCCACCTTGAAACTAAATTTCAATTAGTCAAAGGTAACACAGTATTCATCAAATGACATAGTCAATAGAAATGGATATATGCTTGAAAAGGAGAAAGTTAAAATCCAAGGTCTGACACCAAATATAATCATAAACCAGCACCACACAGAGAAACCTTGATGCAAGCATCTTTCTAAGTCATGCACTCTCTAAAATGGCACAACCCGATTCCAATGGATTCACTCAATTTGTTAGGTAATCCATAAGGGCCACCTGAATTTGTAAACTTCATTTTCTTTTCATGCATATTAACAAGAAGCACAATACAACAATATAGAATAATGATTTGTACCTGTAAGAATTGCTTGATCAACATGTAACTGATCACTTAGCATCTCAATCATTCTCATATCAGCTGGAATTTTGCTTCCCACTAATCAATTTACAGAAGGCAAGACAAAAACAACAACTCCTTAAGTATCTTACTAAAACATTTAGTGACAACTATTTTGAAATTTAGAATAGCCGAACTTACCACTAACTTCTACTATGTCTCCTGGAACTAGCTCTGTTGCAGGAAGTATCGAGAAACAGCCTGCATTAACCACTTTGAATGTCAAAAAGAAATAAATTAAACTAACCTTTCAGTCAAGTTTCAATATAAAGAAAGCCGTATGGAGAGAAATGAAATAGATACAGAAAACAATAGACAAATATAGTTGAGTAAACATTGTAAACACAAGTCCAGTGCAAAAATATAAGAGCTCAACTCAAAACAACACTCTCCAGACAGATTATACCCACTAACATATAGCAGGTTCGAAAAGAAGGAACATTCCAAGGAGCATGTCTATCCAAATTCAGGAACGTAATTGGCTATGAAAAGCATTGTCCAAACATACAAGCAAAATTTTGGCCAAAGAAAAACCTTACAAGCAAAACCCAAAACAAAAGCAAGCTATTTATCAGCACTAACTCTTCTGATAATAGAAAAAACATTTAACACAAAAAAAAAATGAATTAAACACTATTATCAGACCACCACATTAACACCAACACATAAATGATGTGGTTATATCATTATTTGATTTACCATTGCGCAGAACAGTTGCAATATCAGCTTGGTAGGCACGTAACTCCTACAATAAAAAATAAACAAAAAAGAAATGCAAATATCAGATGAATCTGTGTCTGCATTTTATGTACCAAAAGAATAAGGAACTAGTGAATTATCTTCTTTTATATCATCCTATGCGGGCAGATATTAGGTCCATGCTTTTTGGTACGTTGGGAGGTTGTGCCAAAATGGTTGATATTTTGGAAAGATGGGGAGAAATCCCAGGTCAGAGAGAGAGTTGTATCACCTTGTTGATGGTCACACCCTCACTCTATTTTTTTGCTCCCTTGCACCACCCATGGGATTGTTGCCCCAGCCTTTGCATGTTGAAAGCATCACTTTTATTTATAAAATAAATTCATGTGAGTTGCCTCACATTGACATTCCAAAACATACCTCAAGAGCCTTTTCAGCATTTGTTTCAGTAATTACTCCTACTGCTGCATTGGCAGCCAATATTAAGAGTATAACCTGTGGATTAAGCAAACAAATATATTGTTTAAAGCAATAGATATTAACTAAACATGAAGACGTCTCCAGACCAACATTCCAAGACAAATTCACTTATTAGCAGGCAATAAAGGAGTTTTGTATTAATACAAGCACCAATATAGGCCATAAATATGAAAATTTAAGGTTCATATTTCCTTGGACAAGTGAGAGATATCAGATAACAAACTAGAATAGTATAATTATAACTGCCAATCTCAATGTCACTTAGCCATTTTCAAGTTCACATGTATTTCTAAGCCAGCCACATTTTTCAATTTAGAGGTTATATGCCTAACTTCACTAACCCGTGCTCAAATACAAATAAAATAAAAAATGTATTAAACATTCAGTACAGTCAATCTGTAGGTTGGTCCAAATCAAATCATCCAGTGATCAATCCAGCATATAGCCTCCTTATCAAGATATGTTTAGTCAAACGTAAACACTACACAGAAGGCAAGAAACTGCTGAGGCAAGTGCCCTACAATGATCTGCTCAACAATATCTTGAAAAAGACAATTATAAGAAATAAGCTTCTCAAAACCAAACATGACCATCTTACAGAAGGTTCCAAGAATGCAGTTAAGCCGGTCTCTCCATTAATCAGAGCCAAAACAAAAGAAACAAGCGCTGCAGCAATCAGTATCTTAACAAGCAAATCATCAAATTGCTTGAAAACCAACTTCCAAAAAGGAGTCCCTGCATTCAATAAAGTGAAATACAAAATTTTAGCAGATTTTAACACTATCTATGCAGAAATTGCTCAGGAGAACAAAAAAGAAACTGAGAGAGCATCATTAAATATCCACTTTACGAAAGGACATTGGATTTGAATACTTGCTTGTTCCTTATCACTAAATTGAAATGGCAGAAATAACTCATGCAGTAGTAAATTCCACGAACCCCCCCCCCCCCCCCCCACCCCCTTCATTCAACCTCTTGACAATTCTAATTTAACTAAAACCAACAGTTTGTTATGCTTCTCTCAGACAGAGCAAAATTGCAAAAGATAAATTATTGAAGAACAAACCACACATAGCCCTTTTAATAGGCTCAACCTCTGGCAATAGCAAGATTTTTAGCCACAGGCCCAAAGCAAGCCACTTTTTTCCTGAATACCAATCTACAAGAAGATTGTCACAATTTCACAGGACAGTCGTATTGTTAAGTTAATTCTAAAAGGATAAAGGCCGTTCAGACAAACAACATATATGTCAAAAGGCTTTCTATAAAAAATAATTTTCTGAAAAGCTTGGCTCAAATACAGTGAAAAATAGGCAGACCACAAAGAAATGCAACAACTAAAATTTTATATTTAAATGAATGCATAACAACAACCAAAAAAAAAACAACAAGGTGCATGAATGTAATTGTTAAAGCAATTTGAAAAATAAAACTCGAAATGATAGATGAGATGGTGTTCTTGCAGGAACTTACTTTCTTCTTCAGGCAGCACTGGAGACCATAAAAAAAAAGCATGCAAGGAAAGGGGAAGAAAGAACAAAATTAGAAGGATTAAAAGAGATATGAATATCAAATTTAATAATATTCATGAATCATGATCAATGTTGTTGATTAAAAATTAATGCAAGTTTAAAGAAGATGAATAACTATAACGAAACGACCCTAATAATGCGTACATTAACATATTGCCAATTCCACATGAGAAATAAATAATAATAACAATTTACCATTTTTACCATAAAGCCTGGCATGTTGTGAAACCTGAATTTGCAAACCCCAAATCCAATTTTAGCAAAATACTTAATGCAGCTAACAGTTTAACACAACAATAAGCTAAAGGAACTAAAAGAGAACTCCAAGTCCGATTATAAAAAAGGAGCAAATGCTTACCTGAGAATCAGTGAGACCTTTCGTCGAGTCTACCCCAAAGAAATCCAAAACCTGACCACAAAGAAACACAATTATCATTAAATTACAAAAATCTCAAAAACTAAATCAAGATTCGAAAATCTCGATCTCATAAACGAATTCTATAATCTAAACCTCCACGCACAAGAACAAGAGTTTGCTTCGAGTAAGTGGACTCAAATTATTTTAACGAAAAATGTAGAGAGAATTAGAAATGAGAAATACCTCGGAGACAGATCTGGCGTAGGCGTCCTCCATTGAGGATCGGGAATGATGATAAGCTTTGGTGTTTTCTCTACAGCGATTGGGCTTCTTGTTTTGTTTTTCTCTTCTTCACTCTTTGAGAGAGAAAGTTGGCCAAAAAAACAAGGTTGAGAGAGAAAAACAAAACTATTTTCGCCGTGGTCCGGGGATTTTGATTTTCTACACTTTGCTGCAGTAAAATGCAGGTAAACCTCTCCTTTATTATTTGCCGCTACCGCGCAACGCCGAATTTTCGGATTCGGTTCCCGGGTTAATTGCGGGTCTCCAAAGTTTCACCTAGCCAGACTCACATTGGTTCTGGCTCGGGCTTCGGCTTTGCTTGTTAAGCGTTACGTTGCGTTTTATGGCCGGTCGAATTTCCACGTGCTTAGTATTTACCGACTTACCGTGACAGCGTGAAAGTTAAGCGCCGGATGGGTTATGATTTTACGGTTAAGTTAGGCAGTTGGGCGGGCCTTGGGCACTGTTGACTGCCCCATCAAAAAATAAATAAATAAATAATTTTCATACAACAATTTATTTAAAGTTAATTTGGATCGATGTTTCTAGTGAAATTAAGAAAAATAAAAAATTATTAAAAAGATACAATTTTTTAATAAAAATTATTTGTTGGATTTCACTGCACCGTAAGTAGAATCCGAACTTACCCTAAATTTTTCATGTGATATTAAGAAATTGTATTTATCTTTTCAATATGTTTTAAGAGATATGAGCTATCCTACTAATTAATATTTTATATTATTGATAATAATTATTTTTTAATTTTATATGCGAGATTAAAATTATCATTTATTTTTTTTTAATTAGCATTTTACTTTTAATATTTTAAATAATACATGTCATTTGCTAACTCTGATAATAAATTTAAAAACTTCATCAACAATATATGAAATAAATTTTTATTCTAAATATATTTATTAAAAAGCATTTTTTTTGTTAGGTTGATTGGGAGACCAGCTTTCATATGATAAAAGAAAATACAAATATGTATAATGATGATTTGGACTGTCCAAGGAAATTGTTTTGTTTGCTATGTAATAATTGGTACATGTTTTTCTTCCACTAATAATTATTGAATCATTTGAAGGCAAAGGTGCAAATCAAAATGATAGAGATTTTTATGGTCAATTAACATGTGCAATATTTCCCATTACAAATTTTGTAAAGACAACATCTATCATTGTTTTTGCATCGACAAAAGTTGCCATGAAAATGATCAAGCAGACAAGCACAGCTCCATGTTACATGGAAGCCCACTGGCAGCATGTTGGGCTGTTTTCTTTATCTGGGTTGGGCTAAGCCCGACTCACTTTGTCTTTTTTTTTTTTCATAAACTTTTACCTAGTTTAGAATCATCCCAACATTTTTTGGTTACATTTTTTTGGTTACAAAGGGAAAATTACCCCAAAAATTGACCAATTGCAATGTGTGATAGTTTTCTGAGAAATTAAAATTAAGAAATTACAAGATACCATAGATACTATAGTTCATTAAAAAAAGATTAGGACAAGAAAGTTCTTAATGAGATAGATACAATTTTAATTTTTTGATGTTAAAAGTTCAAAGAAAATACCAATATGTTTAACATTTAACTTAAGACAGAGTCGATTTGAATAAACAGCACAGAAAACTTAAGATCTAACAACGTAGGATAATACCATTTTAATAGATCTCATTACATTTAAACGTAACATTATGTAACTAACTTAAAAAGTATAAAGTAAGAATTGTAGAATAAAATTTAGTCTCTAATAAAGTGTTAGAAAAAAAGTTGTCTTTTGTTTATTGATTTGATATAAAAAAATGTCCTATTTATATACAAAAAGTTCTTATTAACTAAAAAATAACTCATAAATATATTTATATTATTTTGTAATTGTATGGTAATGCTAAATATTATTTTAATTACAATATCATAATTGGAAATCTCTCAAAGACTACATAATTATAACAGAATATACATTAACAAAGTTTAACATAGTGTATTGTATATTCTCATGTTTATCTAATCTTCATTATATTGTTATTGAACTTTCAGGATATAAGGTTCAATTTATCCTTTGTTTGGCTCTGTTGAAAGTACCTTGAAAATAAGGCAAAAGAAAGAAAAAGCTATTAGTTACTGTACTGCATTGGTCTTCTGGTGTTGTCATCGTTCATGCCTGTCAATTTTTATTAATTTGCTAGTTGTCTATTTAATTCCAAAGGGATGAAAATCGAAATATTACCTTTAGGGTCAGCTAGAGTTCTCTCTGCCAGCTTGCAGAAGATGTTGGTGGGCTAGCTTTAATGGATTTTCTGAATTTCAACCCAAGTGCAGCCGAGTTTTGCAACAGCAAAACCCTCTTCCCATGCCTTCCCTCCCAGTTCCTGTCTTCATTTCTGCAGAAAGCCACTGACAGTACAATACAGCACTGCAGATATTTCGAGAAGTCTAAGGGCAAATCCAACACACACAGCTCCCACATAGTGAGGTTTCAAGAAAGTTATAGACACGCAATCTTCTCTCCACATTAATAAAAACACTGTTTTATTAATTTGAACTCATAACTTTCAAATACAAAAGTAATTTTTAGCGCTGCATATAAGCTTGGTCTCGTTTTGAGAAAGAAAATTGTGTAATACAGACGGCCATAAATCTATGGTAAGTGGGATTTTAGTGTGAAATGCAGAAACATAATCTGACTGAGTGAAGACAACAACTTGGTTTTATCCTGATTTGTAGTTGACATTAACCTTAAAAATAAATATACTATGACATTATTTTATCCAAGTTAAAAAGGACAAGAAAGAAGGATTGACATGACACAGAGTGATGTTCTGTCCTTTTCCTAATATCCAAGTCCCTTTCCAAGATATGGCTGCTAATTCTCACCCTCAGGATGGCCTGGAAACACCTTATTCATCTAAACAAAATTCAATAATTGCACCACTATCATGCAAGGATCACATTCTTGGTTGAAATTGAAAGCTACTCAGAGAGAGCTTATGCAGTCAGTGATGGGGTGGTGCTTTTGGGACCCTTTTAGTGGAAAATGAGGCTTGCCTTTTGCTTCCTTCCATCTGAAATATTTGTCTGTTTTGAATCTGGAAGAAGCATAGGTTACCAAATTTACCAACCCTACCTAGTTTGAAGCTAGGCTGGCAATTGCAGAAATGGGAAATGGTGGGTCATTTTTGCTGCCATCACCGGATTGGTATGCTTTTATAATGGCCTTGTAGTTGCACTCTCTCTCCAATGGGTGTGTGGTTGGATGGGCGCAAATGGGCTACAAGGTACTCCTTAATTAATGGTAAACGCAAAGATACTCTGTCCATCAAAGGACCACTGCCATTTCTGTGGTGAGCCTTCATATCTTTTCTTGGTTAAAATATGAAGTTTCCAAGGTTAACTTTGTTTTCATTGTTTCTACAGTTCTGCCAAAGCGGTTAAAAACAAAGACAGAGATTTGTCCTTCTGACAGTGGGGAAATTTGAACAGCAAATTCTCAGCTCAGCATTCGAATTTCAAGTCCTCCATGCAATCAAGAGGAAAATTCTATGGTCGGTGGAAGCAGAACATTCTTTCAGCGTATTACTGGTTTTTAATATTACACTCTACAGTGCATAAATCTGGAGAAATAGATTCTGTGCTAATAAAACCAGATTCCACAGTATGGGAAACAATCATTTACATGGTCTATGCATGATGATGGAGAAAACCTACAATCTTCACAGCTGACAGAGAAATTTAATTTATTTCCAAAGTTCTCATGTTGTTTCCCACTGCATTGACAGGAAAACATAAAAAAGCAGAATTGGTAAAAAAAAAAACAAAAACAAGAATAAAAAGCAAAGAACAAGATCCCTTTGTTTGAGATCTAATGCCTTTTTTTTTTTTCAAATTTCTCCCATTTCTCTCTCCATAGCAGGCAGCAGCAGCAGACGTAGAGACAAAAGCTGTTACAGTTTACCCTTTTGTCATTCCCAGTTTCTTTCCTGGAAGCCACCTGTTCCCAGAGATTAATACAAAACAAATTAGGCATATCTAGCCATCAAATTTCCATTTTTAGGCCACAGATGCCAAAGTTTGCTTAGAAGAATATGAATCTCTATGAGGAGTTGAAAGCAAAGCTAACCTGCAATTTTTGAACCTGCTTTTCCAGATTTCTGGAAACCAAAATTTTCCTGGAACGCTGATTTACCCTGGAAGAAGCTCACGGGTCCCATAACTAAGTTTCAATTCAGGAGACAATAGATAAACTTTGAAAGAAAGAGACAGTACCTTAAAATGTGTACCAGAGAAGCCTTGTGAAAAGTCCAGCAAATCCATTGAAGCTTCTTTCTTGAAGTTCTTCTGTACATACACCAAGAACACCCTGGTATATTAGTACACATACAGTAAGAACATTGTAGTCAGGATGGGGAGGAAACTTGCCTTGGGAAAGCTTATTACAGGGGAGCTGGCAGTGTCATCAAGATGAGAATGTCGTTGATTGCTGCCATGTTCTTTGATCTTCTTCTTATTTTTGCTGCTGCTCTTGGCTGGTTCAGGGACTACAGGCGCAGAACAGAAGCTCCCATTTTCATCACATTCCGCATAATCTTCGCAATAATGTCTTGGGCCAGAAGATGCGTCAGACACCATGGATAAGTCCTCCTCGTCATCTTCAACCACGAAGTCAAACTTTCCACCGAACTTTTGACACTGAGTTTGAGAGTAAGAAGACTGATCCAAGTAGAGAGTCCAACCAGACTCACAACTGCTACCACGTTGTGAAGCTGATACATTCATTGTCACACTCTTTCTCTTCAACAACCCAAAGATACAAAAGGAAATGAAATTGCTATGAGCAATGAAAGAAAGTCAAACCCTCTCTTTTTCTCTCTTGGATTTTCACAGACATGCAAACTCTTGAAGCTGTTGCTGTGTTTATAAACAGAATAGAAAGGGGTTGAGCGGGATAAGACCAAACGAATCACACTCAAATCCTAGACTACTGTTGGAAAAAATATCCCTCAAACCAAACACCCACAAAAATAAAGGAAAGCAAAAACAAACACAATAATTTTAATGTGGTTTGGCCCAACCAATTTGGCCTACAACCACCCAACCAATTTAATAAACAATCAAACAACTACAACTGTGCAATTTTTAGAAGAGAAAAATTGCAAACTCCTTACAAACCCAACCGTGCAATTTTTAGAGAGAAAAATTGCAAACTCCTAACAAAACCCAACCATGCAATTTTTAGAGAGAAAAATTGCAAACTCCTAACAAAGCTCACCCATGCAATTTTTAGAGAGAAAAATTGCAAACTCCTAACCAAGATCCCAAAGCCCAACTACACCCTTTAATAGCCCAAGCCCTAGCTATTCTATCGGTGTCTACAACTCCTTGGGACATTTTACAAACCAAGCCTAACACTTTATTTATAAGGGGAGAGCCCTTATAACTTCTCTTATACTTTCGATGTGGGATTCAAGGCAAACCCCAACAAATCCTCCCTTGACTTGAATCCCCAAACTCCACAAACTGCTCGACAACATGCAAACCATCCTCAAACTGAAGAATAACTCCATCATCATCATCACCATCATCCTCATCATCTTCTTCCAATCATCATCATCAAACTCATAATAGTCATCTTCTTCCAAATCATCTTCATCTTTATCTTCATCTTCATCTTCATCTTCATCTTCTTCAAACATAACTTTCATCTTCATCTTCATCTTCATCTTCATAACTTTCATCTTTATCTTCATAGCTTTCATCTTTATCTGCTTTCTTCCTCTTTCAGGATCACGAACCTTCAGCTCTTGATACCACTTGTTGGGAAAAATATCCCTCAAACCAAACACCCACAAAAACAAAGGAAAGCAAAAACAAACACAATAATTTTAATGTGGTTTGGCCCAACCAATTTGGCCTACAACCACCCAACCAATTTAATAAACAATCAAACAACTACAACTGTGCAATTTTTAGAAGAGAAAAATTGCAAACTCCTTACAAACCCAACCGTGCAATTTTTAGAGAGAAAAATTGCAAACTCCTAACAAAACCCAACCATGCAATTTTTAGAGAGAAAAATTGCAAACTCCTAACAAAGCTCACCCATGCAATTTTTAGAGAGAAAAATTGCAAACTCCTAACCAAGATCCCAAAGCCCAACTACACCCTTTAATAGCCCAAGCCCTAGCTATTCTATCGGTGTCTACAACTCCTTGGGACATTTTACAAACCAAGCCTAACACTTTATTTATAAGGGGAGAGCCCTTATAACTTCTCTTATACTTTCGATGTGGGATTCAAGGCAAACCCCAACAACTACTTTTGTCCTTTCTTCAATCTTTTCTCACTCTTGTTTTTTCTCAGTGAATCAATCAAAATTGCCAGTTGGCTTTGAGAGAGAGTTTGTGCGCAAGTGAAAGAGAAAGAGGTGATAAGGGAAACGGTTATCGGTTCATGTATAAATGAGTAATACAGCAGCCTGTAAAACAATGGTGCTGTCCTTTCAATAAAAGTGGATGCATTTTACTGCTCATTTAATAGCCTAGACCTTTGTTTTCGGGCATGTCTTTGATGTTAATATATAGTTTTGATCAGCTTGGAATCGATAGATGGGCTACAAACAGTGTTATAATGTCACTTCGAAAGAATGAATCAAGCTGGCCACTTTAACAAATAATTAAACAATGCTGTTTCATTTTCTTTAATCTTTTCATTATTTTACCTTTTCCTCTCCCATTACATATGAGAACTATATAATTAGTACTCTGTTATGTCTTTAATACTCTTTTACTGTCAGGATTCTCTAAATGGGACCTTTTTTTCTGCTTTAAAACTGCAAATTCTTCCCTCTTCACCAACTAGAATCAGTTGGGATTTTTCAAGTAGTGACTTATCCCAAACCAAGATTACTGCCGAAGTAAATTGTTGGGTCCTTCTTACCCTAAAAACTAGCTTAAGGAGTGAGACTTTCTTTCACACTTATAAACTCTTTACAACTAATGTTAGAATTCAAACAATCTCCCCTTTCACACAATAGGATTTGAGGAGCACTTTTCTATGTACCTGAGAGAAATGTACATCGAGCCTTGTGACAACGAGCGTTTTTCTACTCGAAAATGTAAACACAAGGAGATGTTGGAAATCTCAATAATCTTTTCCTTCAAACATTGAGCTTTAGGGGAGCTTTTTTCTATCTCAAACAATCTCTTCATTCACACATCCAGCATTAGAGAGTTTGTTTTGCTCCAAATAGTCTCTTCCTTTACCACTAAGTAATTTTTCAACCAATAAAGTTTTATTAGAAGTCAAACTCATTTTTAGTAAAATTTGAGTCAACATCTAACAGAATCTTAACTAAACACTGAGAGTATTGATCAACAATCAGAGAATGTATAAGAAAAACAAGGGATTATTGATGAAATTAAACAGGCAGAAATGGAGATGCATATACCTTTTTTGAGTTGGTGCTAGGGATGTAAATGAGTAGTAGTTAAACGAGTACTCGAAACTACCTGACCCGATTAAGACAGGTTTGTGTATCCGATAATTGGGTTTTAATTAGGTTAGGGTAGTAAAATTACTACTCGTGTCATGTTCGAGTAGTACCCTTAGGGTACCCTAAACCCACGATTAGCTTTTATAAATATAAAGTATTTAAATTAAATTTATAAATAATTTATAATAAGTTAATATAATATTTTTACACATTCATAAATCATAATTAGTTTTTTTTTGTCAAATAAACTATAATTAGTTAACTAACCTCAAATTAAAAAGGATATGAAAACAATTTAATTAAAAAAAATAAACTCATAATACTTTTGGGTGCGGGTTCGGGTTCGGGTTAATAATCCGATTTATCAAAAAGTTTTGTTATATAAACTGGTACTTAAACAGGTTTGGGTAATAAACAAGTAATATGAAAATTATTAGGGTAGAATTCGAGTAGTACATGTAAAAATCAATCAGGTAATTATAAGGTTCAAATGTTGGGAAATTATTTAGTGGGCCTACATATATCAATTAATTGCACATTACATGCTATCTATTTAGTCCACTTAAAAGTGATCAAATAAAATTTAAGTTATTGGACTTTAGGACATCTCAATTAGTATGAGCTTTGCAATGTGTAAAGACCCAATATTTTATTTTATTTTCATGATGGGTCAAAATAAAATAAAATATACTTCAAGTATAAATAGGTTATGGTCCCCAGTCTAAACATAACATAATTCTCACAACAAATCCCATCGTTGAGTGAGATACAGATTCTCTCAAAAGGTTTAGACGTGGAAGACTCTAACCTCAAGAAATCAATTCCAATGGATTCAGGTACGCCTCCGTATTAATCTTTTCTTGATGATTGAACATGAAATCCTGGGTGTATTTATCTGTATTAATTTTTCCTACAAGTGGTATCAAGAGCCTATCATGTTTGATCATTGAGAATTAAAAATTATTGTGTAAAACCTTAGGGCTTTTATTCCTTATGGAAAAAGGATTAAAATCATGTGAACAAATTATGGAATTTTGTCTCATGTTTGATGAATTTTATTTTTAAATTCTTTAAATCCCGAAATTAAAATTTAACCAAAACAATAATATTTTATGTGTTTTAATTCAAATTGATTGATGATAATTGTTTCTTGTGACTTATATAGTTGAATCAAAGTCACAATTTTGGTATATTTTTTGTTTTGGTTGAAAGAAATCAAGAAAAGGGGTAATGGTCTTTCATGGATATTTTCTTATATCTTTCTTGATAAATTCATCACAAATTTTGTTGTTTTGATCTGTTTCTTGGCCTGGGTTTTGTACAAAAGGTCTTAATTAAATGATTAAAGGTTAAATTTTGTCAAAAATCACTAAAAATAGGTCAAAATTTTGAAGAAAAACCAGAACAGACCCGAGAAGCCTGATGAGAAACAGTCTCGTCTGGGACTGTTTCCCACGCGCGGTAGTGGCACGTGGGATACACGCGTCGCCTTCCCGTGGCCTTTTGGCCACCAAAGTTTCCAGTCCACTATATTTTATTATTTTAAAATTTTTGGTGATTTTTATGGAATTTTTTGAAATTATTAAATATTTATTATTTAATATTCATTGTAATTTCGGTGTTTTGATATATTATGCATGTATTTTCTGAAATTTTGTTTCATGATAAAATATTTCATGATATTTTGAGATGATTGACGATACTCACTCTCCCTATAGATGTGAATTAATTTGTGTACTCTCAATATTTTGTATATGTGCATAATATGTTAAAAATGAATAAAGTTCAAAATAAATTAAATTAATATAAAATGCCACCAAAGTGACCTCTTTTATGTCAATTTATTTATTTTGAAAATTAAAGTTGTCATTTAAGAATTTAAATGACTGTGTTTTTTAATCCCTGTGGAAAATAATCGGTCCAAAGGAAGGTTATTTTTTGGCCGGATTAAAAACACAATAAGGTAGTAAATATATGATAAAATTATTTTTTACCATGCATGCAATATGTCGGCCCAAAGGAAGGTATGTTGTTGGCAAGGATTTGATTATCAATATTTACTAATAAAGTTTAAGAGTACCGCTTACAAATTAAAATTTTTGTCCAAATACTAAATTTTAATGTTGTGCTTGGTATCTTATATGGCTCAAAATTATTATTTGTTAATTGTGAGCTTATTATTGTTGTTTTTCTGTTTACAGTAAATGTTTCTTCTATATCTGCCAATCTGAACAATATCCCGGTGCTTAACGGCACTAACTTCCAGAAATGGAAGGAGCATGTTATTATTGTGCTTGGGTGTATGGATCTAGACTATGCGATCAGGTCTGATAAACCTCCTGCCCCTGCTGATAATAGTACAGCTACGGAAAGGGCACTTTATGAAAAATGGGAGCGTTCAAACCGCATGAGTCTAATGATCATGAAGCACTCAATTTCGGATACCATCAGAGGCGCAATGCCTGAGGAGGAAAATGCTAAGAGTTTCCTACAACGAATTGCAGACAGGTTCACTGCAAATGAAAAAGTCGAAACAAGCACCATCCTGTCTAAGCTTGTTTCAATGCAGTATAGCGGTAAAGGAAACATAAGGGAACATATTATGGAAATGTCTAATCTTGTTACAAGACTAAAGGCACTAAAGTTAGAGTTGTCTGAGGATATTCTCGTGCACTTGGTCTTAATATCTCTTCCTGCACAATTCAGTCCTTTTAAAATAAGTTATAACACTCAAAAGGAGAAATGGACTCTTAATGAGCTTATTGCTCAGTGTGTGCAAGAGGAAGAGAGGTTGAAACAAGAGAAGATAGAAAGTGCTCACTTAGCATCTTCTTCCAATGACATTGCTTCCAACAAAAAGAGAAAAAGGAACACAGAAAAAGGCATTGCAAATACTGGAACTTCACAGCCTAAGGGGCACAGAAACAAGATAAGGTGATCACTTATTTCTTCTGCCGTAAAGGTGGTCATGTGAAGAAGGATTGTTCCAAGTATGCTAAATGGCTTGCTAAAAAGGGTAAACTTCTTAACTTTGTTTGTTCTGAAGTTAATTTGGCTTTAGTACCCAATCACACTTGGTGGATAGATACAGGTGCAACTACTCACATAAGTGTGACTATGCAGGCTTGTCTACGGAGCAGAAAGCCGATTGATGCTGAAAGATTCATCTATGTAGGAAATGGCGAAAGAGCTCCTGTTGAGGCTGTTTGTTTATTTAGATTAAAGTTAGAACCTGGTTGCTATTTAGATTTGCAAGAGACTTTTTATGTACCGTCATTTAGACGGAATTTGATTTCTATTTCTTATTTGGACAAATTAGGATATTCTTGTTCATTTGGAAATAGAAAATTTAGTCTTTTTCAGTATTCAAATCTTATTGGCACAGGTTCTCTAGTTGATAATCTATATAAATTAGATCTTCATGCCTCACACATTAATGAATCCTTGCATATAAATAATTATAGTACAAAGCGCAAATTAATTAATGAGAATTCTTCTATGTTATGGCATAGGCGTTTAGCACATATTTCTGAACAAAGAATAAAGAGGCTTGTGTCAGAAGGAATTCTCGACTCACTTGATTTTTCAGATTTCAAAATCTGTGTTGAGTGTATTAAGGGAAAACAAACAAATATCAAGAAAACTGGTGCTAACAGGAGTTTAAACATCTTGGATTTAATTCATGCTGATATTTGTGGTCCATTCCCTACAGCTTCTTGGAATGGTCAACAGTATTTTATTACTTTTATAGACGATTATTCTCGTTATGGGTACCTATACTTGATTCATGAGAAGTCTCAGGCATTAGACATTTTCAAAACCTATAAAGCTGAAGTTGAAAATCAACTTGGTAGGAAAATTAAAGCCGTTAAATCTGACCGTGGAGGTGAATATTATGGTAGATACGATAGATCAGGTGAACAACGTCCAGGCCCTTTTGCAAAGTATTTAGCAGAATGTGGCATTGTTCCTCAATACACCATGCCAGGGACTCCAAGTCAAAATGGTGTAGCTGAGAGACGAAATCGGCCCTAAAGGATATGGTTAGAAGTATGATTAGTCATTCTTCTTTACCAGACTCACTTTGGGGAGAAGCTTTGACTGCAGTGTACATTCTTAATCGAGTTCCAAGCAAAGCAGTAGCTAAAACCCATATGAATTATGGACAGGAAAGAAGCCTAGTATTAGGCACTTACATATTTGGGGTTGTCCAGTTGAGGCTAGGCCATACAAGCCTAACGAAAGGAAATTGGACTCAAGAACAGTAAGCTGCTACTTTGTTGGATGCTTAGAAAGATCGAGGGGTTTCAAGTTTTATGATCCCTCAAATAGATCCTTTTTCGAAACAGGGAATGCTAAGTTTATTGAGGATGTTGAATATGATGAGGGTGCCAAATTCAGGAATTTTGTCTTTGAGGAAGAACATGTTACAGTTCCTACAATTGTAATTGAGAATGATCAGACAATTATGTCTGACATTATTCAAGATGCAAATCCAGACTATCAAGACACTCCTGGGTTACCACCTAATCATATTGAAGAGCAACAACAAACTCAATTGTAATTGCCATTAAGGAGATCCTCGAGAGAGAGGAGATCGACGATTCCAGATGATTATATCTGTCGTAACGATTTTCGTCCGGGGACTCGATCGCTAGACGATTTTGAAAAACAACACAAAATGGGGTCGCCACCAATCTTTTTTTTGCTAGGTGTGATTGGCCACCTAAAATCATTTATCTTTTTAACAAAATCTTAAAACTAATTAAACTTTATTAAAAAGACAATTCTTGGTCTGCGAAAACAAAGTTAGAGTTCGGGAGTTCGGTTACGCAGGGAAGGATTAGCACCCCCACAACGCCCGTTAAGTAAACGGTACCACTTAATCATGTATTATCTTTTGATCTTAGTAAAATGGTCTTAATTAAACATTTAAAAAGAATTCCATTTATTTTGAAATCATTTATTTATTTATTTATTATTTGAAATATTAAATTTTATTTTTATTTATGTTAAACTTTATTTGAAATAAATTAGAATCTTTTGTATTGAAAATTATTCCGAAGTACCCCAATACTTTTGGTAGCATTTCGGATAATTTCCTCACCTAGAGATTTCTTAAGAATCGCTACTTGCGATTTCTATAGAATCCCATCCTCGGGAGATTCACACTTATTTTGAAATTTCATGCATGCAAATGATGCAATCAAAATACAGATGATGCACATGAGAAATTCATTATTTCATTTTATTATTTTTTAATTCATTTATATGTATATTATTATTTTGTAATTTATTTATATTTATAAAATCTTGTTTTTATTGAAAAATCATACTAAATATTCCAATACGCTGGTAACATTTAGCATATTTCTCTCACCTAGAGATCAGTTAGCAATCACTACTTGTGAATTCCGTAACATCTCATCATCGAAAAATCTTTAAAACTTATACTTTTTATTTAATTTTTAATTGTTTTATTATCATTTATTTCCGAAGGTTAATTGTAACAATTTTATACTCTTATTTATTTGTTTAAAAATTTTGTTTATTTATTATTTGTTTATTAATATTAATTTATTTCATCGAACTAAAATTACTTGAATACCCCAATACGTTGGTAATATTCAAATATTTCATTTCGACCCTAAGGATTATCAAAGAATCACTACTTATGATTTCTAAGAAATCCTATCATCGGAGATTTAAAATTTGTTATTAAAATTTATAATTAAATTTATTTATTTTAAGTTTATATTTATATTTATTTACTTTTTACCCCTTTTATTTATTTTATTTTTTTTGTATATTTATAAGAAACTTTGATATCAAGATAAAACAAATTAGATATTCCAATACGCTGGTAACATCTAATGAACTTTCTCGATCCTAAAGATTATCGAAGAATCACTACTTGTGATTTCTTCGAAATCTTATCATCGGAAATTTAAATTTATTAATTTGTATTTATTTATTTATATGTTTTTATCCTTTATGATTTTTTATCGTTCATTCTAAATAACTCATTATTTATTTATTTGTTTTAAAAAGAATAAAAAAAAATCGTTTGACAACCCAAAAAAAAAATATACATATATATACATATATGCTTGTACATCATCTAATAGATAAGCATACCAAATATGAAATCCCTTATTATTATTTTATATATATTTTTGAAATAAATAAACAAAAGAAAACAGAATTGAAAAGGATAAAATAAAGAATATATGCATACCTTAAAAACCAAAACCTTGTCTTCTTCAAACAAGCTCCACGTCCTTTCCTTCTATTTTTCCCACGTTTCTTTCTTGTCTTCCTTCTGATAGCTTCCTTCTTTCACGTGATAATGGTGCAGCAGAGGATGATGGGTAAGGATCGAAACGCAACAGCAGTTTGGTATGGAACAGCAGCAGCAAGTCTTGACTGGTACAGGGCTGATGCAGATGACTGCACAACGGCAGGGGCAGTGCGATGAACGGCAACAATGCAGAAGTGATGAAGGTCAGTTTTGGTTCTTCATTAAAACTTGGTTTGTGTATTCTCCAGCAAAGATGAAAAAGATGATGATGAATACTAGAACAAGGGATGGTTTTAAGAATGATAGGGCTTTGTTTTGGTGAAGCAGAAGTGATCCCCGGTGATGATGGTGGTCCGTGTGCAGGCTTAATGAGGCAGAGGGGCTGTGTTTCGGTGAAGCAAAGGTTATGGACAAGGTTTGATAGCTAGATGCCAGAGGGTGGTGGCGTGTGGTACAGGCTTGGTGATAAGGCTGTGCAGCAAGATTACGGTGAAGAAGATGGAAGTTTGGTGTTAATGCAGCAAGGTAAGAAAGAGTATAAGCTGTTGTTTAATGGAGAAGGTGATGACAAAGAGATATAGGTTGCACCGGCGTGAAGATGATGATGGCAGCAGTATGAAGGTGGCCAGCAATGGGTTCGGCTAAGGGAAGGCAGCCACGAAAATAGGTTTTCCCGTGGAAAAACAGTAGCCAGACTCCTTTTGGCTTTTTTTTTTCCTTGGTTTTTTTTCTAGCGTTTTTTCTCCTCTAGGGTTTTCTCTCTAGGGTTCCTCTCTAGGGGTTTTTTTCTTCGTGCGTGTATCCTCCCCGGTTTTTTTTTTCTCCCCCTTTGCTTTTATAACCATTTCAGCTTGTAATATTTTGAGAAAGGAAGCAAACTTCCCCCTTTTGATGCTTAAATCGTGGCTGTCATCATGAAATTCATATTCTTGAATTATTTCCTTTATATTGCAAATTATTATCTTCATTTTTTGGCAACAAATCAACCAAGTCAACTCTTTAAATGGTCATGGTGTGTGAATGTAAAATTCGGCTCCCCTTTTACATCTAAATCAAAGGCCTTTATTTTTTCATTTATTTTCTTTGACTTTCCTTCTTTTGCTTTTATTCATTTCCATTTTATTTTTGATGATCAATCTTCGAGTCATTCAAAAAAAATTTTTTATTCATTTAAAAATTATTCGGTCAAAATTAGGTGTCTACAGCTGCCCCTCTTTGCGCTTTGCTGTGAAACAGTAATGGTGCAAAGACATAGACAACCATTTTGTCCGAATGCAAGACCTATCAATGATTTTTTTTTTTGTAAAATATGATATTTCCTAGCCATCTCTCACATAAAGCTAAGGAATAAATGCCAAATGAATTTTCCTAACCTTTTTCTCTTATAAAGATTGAGGAATTAATGCAAAATGAAGTTTCCTAGCCTCTTCTATCATAAGACTAAAGAATGAAATTTCCTAATCATAAGATTAAGGAATACGAAACATGAATTTTCCTAGTCTTTCCTATCATAAGACTAAGGAAATGAATGTAGAATGAGATTTCCTAATCCTTTCCATCACAAGATTTAGGAATGCAAAGTGAAATTCCTAGTCTCTCCTATCATAAGACTAAGGAATGCAAGATGAACTTTTTCTAGTCTCTCCTATCACAAGACTAAGGAACGCAAGATGAAATTTCCTGGTCTTTCCTATCATAAGACTAAGGAATGCAAGATGAATGGGATTTCCTAATCTTTTCTATCACAAGATTAAGGAATGCAAAGTGAAATTCCTAGTCTCTCCTATCATAAGACTGAGGAATGTGAGATGAAATTTCTTGGTCTTTCCTATCATAAGACTAAGGAATGCAAAGTGAATGGGATTTCCTAATCTTTTCTATCATAAGATTAAGGAATGCAAAGTGAAATTCCTAGTCTCTCCTATCATAAGACTAAGGAATGCAAGATGATCATGGAATAAAAGCTCCTCTCAACGGAGGCTTTGAAACTTCTGAAACACAAAGAGCTCCTCTCAACAGAGGCAATGAAACTTTTGACACAAAAAGCTCCTCTCAACAGAGGCAATGAGACTTTGAAAAATAGAGCTCCTCTCAACAGAGGCAATGAGACTTTTGAAAAATAAAGATTTCATTCAGAATGCCAGTTAACATGGGTTTGACTGGGCTTAACTTTCATTTTGATGCCAACAATATTAGGCTTCATCTTCCTTTAAGGTGCCAGCTGAACTGGACTTTGCTCTCATCTAAGTTTTTTCAAAAAGTATTTTTCTCATCATCTTCTCATACCTCATCATTTTTCAAATTACCATCTCTTATACTTTCTCTTTTCCTCAAAATTTTTCATCATTCAGAATTTCTTATCCCAATGTCTTAAATATTTCAATGTCAAAATGCACTATTGAAATGTCATGCATGTCATGAATATAATGAATGCCATGAATACCATGAATGTTATGAATGTTATGCACATGTCAATGTCATGCCCCCTGAATTATTCCATGAATGTATGTAAATGCATTCTCAATTGTGGTAACAAGATTCTCAAGCTCATCTCGTTATTCTCAAGTCCATTCTATCTGTTCAATTCTCCTTATTCAAATCTTCTATCTCCACTTCTCATCTCACCTTTTAATGAGTCTTGGTCCCATTATTCTTGAAGACTTGCCATCATGCTTTCAAATTTATCTTTTCATCTTTTTTATTTTTGTTTCTTTCTCTCTTTTAGTAATGCAAGATTTCTCAAAAGAATATTTTTTTCAAAAATTTACCCAAAAAAGGTTACCAACATTTATTTATTTTCCTTCCAACTCGACCACCAATGTAATGCACTTATGCATATTCTCAATTTTTTATATGGGTGGTATAAATTTAAAATGATCAAGAGAGATATAAATATTCATTCTTAGAAAATGAACATGAAATCAAGAGAAATCAATGGGACAGTCTATTTGGAATAAGGTTTTCAGTATCCATTTAATGAACATTCTGACAATTTCAATCAAGTCAATCTAAAATTCTTTTCCAAAAGCCTGCTTTTATGTTGATATGTTCTTTCATGTAGTGTCTACCAATCTTGCCTCTATATCAAAACTCTTGGTGATGATTTTTTCCTAAGTTGCCTTTTCAGGTTTTCAACTTAGGTTCCCCTCTTTTGATCCAAACTGCCTTTTCAGGTTTTCAATTTGAATCCTCCTTTTTCTTTTTCTCTTTTTTTTTTCTTTTTTTTCTTTTTTCTTTCTCTTTTTTCATATATTTTTTTATTTTTTTTCTTCAACTTCATTGGCTTTGACAAACTTCAACCTTCAGTGCTCAATCCAAATTCAACCCCTAATAGGCGTTCTTGATTTCAATCCAAGATATCTTCCAAAGTGCATGGGTTTCTTCATTCAACTTGATCTACTTCCTTCAAAGGATCATTATCTCATTGTACAAGTATGTTTTCATTCAACGCATGATTCTTCAATTCAAGCATTTACATTTGATCAAAATGGGCTTTTAAAGGTACGTAATGTAGGCTCAGGTGAGGGCTTATGAAAGAAAAGGATATAGTAGGCCCAAAATGTGTTTCAAGGTTTATAAACCAAAGGATCACTTTTCTTATCAAGTAAAACATTTAGGCATTTTGCCCCTTTCTAATTCACTCATTTCTTTTCTTGCTTCTTTTTTTTTTTTTTTGGGTTTTCTTTTTGAATTCAAACCCTTTTCTTTTTTTTTTCACAAAAATGGGCTATTTCTTTTTTTTTGCCCCCAAAATTTCTTTATTTCATCTTCCTTGCCCCCAGTGTGGAGGGTGATCCTTGGTGGGTTATATTACAAAAAAAACATAATAGGCTCAAAGGGGTAATCAAAGGATAATTTTACTCCCGCTTGAAGGATAGTGAAAGAAGGCCATTTATCATTTCAAATGCAAATATTCTCCTTGAAGATCATTTACTGAACAAATACAAACTTGCTAGAAATTTTTATAAGAGATTCACCGTTTCTTATACCATCAAATTTGGGTGAAAATTGTGAACAAATTTTCTTCTTTCTTACTTGGACACCTTGGCAGATTGATAATCCATAAGCAAAAGTGGTTCTTTCAAAATTGAATTTCAGATTTATTGACATCATCATCATCATGTTCATTATTTGGATATTTATGAAAGAAAGATATGATGAGTATGTGAGAAATGGCAAATGAATAGAATGAGAAAATGACAGTGCATCACACTAGTCGCTTTATTGAAAGGGAAATAAATAAAAGTTAGCCCATACATAAAACTTTATTTCGTGCTTATGAGCTTAAGCACTTTAAAAAAAACTGTCTTGCATTACTAAAAAAAAATTCTGATAAATTTCTAGACTTGCATGGCTTAAACTCCTTTCACCTCAAAAGAATCATCCCTCATTTCCATGGTTGGGCAATGGATTCGCATTCACAGTCGGTTCCCCTTTTTTTTCAAAGTGCAATATGCCGGCTTTTATCAAACCTTGCACCCTATACTTTAAAGCAGTGCAATTCTCCAAGGAGTGACTCGGATTCCCAAAATGATACTCACATCGAGCATTCTCATTATACCATTTTGGATATGGAGGCTTGAGAGGTTCCGCATAAACTGGGGCAATGAGTTGCTCTTTGATTAGCTTTGGGTACAACTCGGTATAGGTTATGGGAATTGGATCAAGGGGAGCTTTTTGTTGTTTTGGCCATGCCCCCCTAGGATTGCTTTCTTGTTTGTTGGATTGGGCAACTGATTGGGTATTTGGTGCGGGTGTTTGAGGGTGAAAGTTAGGCTGAGCATTAATTTGCGGATATGACTGGTAAGGGTATTGAACAGGATAATATGGTTGTGGCATGGGATAAGAGTGTCGTGGAGTGTATTGTCCATGTTGCCCCCCATTTATAACAGCATGGGCATCCTCTTCCCTCCTTCTGTTGGCTCCTCCTTTCTTCTCAGTATTGTTAGGAACTTCAATCTTGCCACGCTTGATCGCATTCTCAATAATCTCCCCGGATAACACCATATCAGCAAAATTCTTGGTGGCATTGCCTATCATCCTATCATAATATGGAGCTTTCAAAGTATTCACAAATAGGATGGTGAGCTCCTTTTCTGAAAGAGGAGGTTGCACTTCTGCAGCTACATCACGCCACCTTTGCGCATATTGCTTGAAGCTTTCATTGGCTTTCATCTCCATGTTTTGAACGGATAAACGGTCGGGGCCATATCAGCAACATGTCGATATTGGGCCATGAATGCCCTTGCTAAGTCATTCCATGTGATAATCCGAGTTTTGTCTAATTGATTGTACCACTTGGCTGCAGATCCAGTGAGACTTTCTTGAAAAATGTGAATAAGGAGCTTATCATCTTGAGCAAAAGCAGCCATCTTCCGACAATACATAATAAGATGAGACCTAGGGCAAGAAGTTCCATTGTACTTCTCAAACTCTGGTGCTTTGAACTTGGGTGGAATAACCAGGTCTGACACCAAGCACAACCCAGTAGCATCCATGGAACCATAAAAGTCTAAGCCTTCAATAGCTCGAATCCTTTCCTCCAACATATTGATCTTTTGTTGCGACTTCGCCTCATCTTTCTCTTCTACTTGTTTGGCTTTCAACTTTTCAACTTCCCTTGGGTCATCTAAGTCGGGCACCTCAATGGGATCAGTAGATTTTGCACCTTGGGAATGATGGGCGGGTCCTTGGAATTGAGCTTGTCCAAACACTTGGGGCATAGCAGCGTAAGCAGGTGGATATCTTCTTTCTTGAGATGTTTGACTTGGAAATGGACCGAATCCAGGAGGATAGATAGGATCTTCCATACTATGTTGTTGAACCCCTTCTTGGACTGCAGCTTCCTCTACTACACCTTTGCCCTTGCTCAGATTTTTCAATAATTCTGTAATTTGGGCCAGTTGCCCCCTCATTTCCTCTTGAGCTTTTTCCATCTTCTCCATGCGCATGCTTGATTCTTCTTCCATGATCTTAGCTCGATAACGAGTGTTGTGTGAATGAACTTTTGGTCGAGCTATCTTCAAATCTTTATTACCACAATTAAGAATTTATCATTTCACATGTGGTGATGCTTGAAAAAAATGAATGAAGATGAATGAATGAAAAAAATGCTACATGCGTTTGAAAAAAAGAGTCATGGATGAGAAATGCATGGAAATGTTTTGCTAAAGAACCTATGATTCCCTAATAGGTATTTTCTATGGGTTAACATGACTCTATCCCAAGTTGGCTTTCTTAAGTTTACTATATGTTTGGTTTGGAGTTCTAGAGGACAAGAGGTTCTCAAATTGTTCCTTATTGACGTCCATACTAGACTAGTAAGGCACCCTGATCCTCACCCATGACAGGCTACAAACGGAAAGGGTTCAACTTGAGTGAGAGTATTTCACTTGCCATTGCGGAGGTTATTACCTCACGAGAGCAAAGGTACTCTACTCTCTCCTAAAAGGGACAAACTCGAGTGTATGGTTGATGTATGCAATGAATATGTCATGTATGCAAAGGAATAAAATTTAAGATGCATCCCAACCAAACACAAATGATGAAAATGATTCACACATTTTTTGTTTGTATTATTTTTTGCTTTTTTCATTTTTATTTTTTTATGAAGAGTTTTATTAAATATTTATTAAGACCATTAATTAAGATTTTGGATAAGACATGATTAATTATGGTTCGACTCACTAACTTCCCCAGTGGAGTCGCCAAAGCTGTCGTAACGATTTTCGTCCGGGGACTCGATCGCTAGACGATTTTGAAAAACAACACAAAATGGGGTCGCCACCAATCTTTTTTTTGCTAGGTGTGATTGGCCACCTAAAATCATTTATCTTTTTAACAAAATCTTAAAACTAATTAAACTTTATTAAAAAGACAATTCTTGGTCTGCGAAAACAAAGTTAGAGTTCGGGAGTTCGGTTACGCATGTGGAAGGATTAGCACCCCCACAACGCCCGTTAAGTAAACGGTACCACTTAATCATGTATTATCTTTTGATCTTAGTAAAATGGTCTTAATTAAATATTTAAAAAGAATTCCATTTATTTTGAAATCATTTATTTATTTATTTATTATTTGAAATATTAAATTTTATTTTTATTTATGTTAAATTTTATTTGAAATAAATTAGAATCTTTTGTATTGAAAATTATTCCGAAGTACCCCAATACTTTTGGTAGCATTTCGGATAATTTCCTCACCTAGAGATTTCTTAAGAATCGCTACTTGCGATTTCTATAGAATCCCATCCTCGGGAGATTCACACTTATCTTGAAATTTCATAGATGCAAATGATGCAATCAAAATACAGATGATGCACATGAGAAATTCATTATTTCATTTTATTATTTTTTAATTCATTTATATGTATATTATTATTTTGTAATTTATTTATATTTATAAAATCTTGTTTTTATTGAAAAATCATACTAAATATTCCAATACGCTGGTAACATTTAGCATATTTCTCTCACCTAGAGATCAGTTAGCAATCACTACTTGTGAATTCCGTAACATCTCATCATCGAAAAATCTTTAAAACTTATACTTTTTTATTTAATTTTTAATTGTTTTATTATCATTTATTTCCGAAGGTTAATTGTAACAATTTTATACTCTTATTTATTTGTTTAAAAATTTTGTTTATTTATTATTTGTTTATTAATATTAATTTATTTCATCGAACTAAAATTACTTGAATACCCCAATACGTTGGTAATATTCAAATATTTCATTTCGACCCTTAGGATTATCAAAGAATCACTACTTATGATTTCTAAGAAATCCTATCATCGGAGATTTAAAATTTGTTATTAAAATTTATAATTAAATTTATTTATTTTAAGTTTATATTTATATTTATTTACTTTTTACCCCTTTTATTTATTTTATTTTTTTTGTATATTTATAAGAAACTTTGATATCAAGATAAAACAAATTAGATATTCCAATACGCTGGTAACATCTAATGAACTTTCTCGATCCTAAAGATTATCGAAGAATCACTACTTGTGATTTCTTCGAAATCTTATCATCGGAAATTTAAATTTATTAATTTGTATTTATTTATTTATATGTTTTTATCCTTTATGATTTTTTATCGTTCATTCTAAATAACTCATTATTTATTTATTTGTTTTAAAAAGAATAAAAAAAAATTGTTTGACAACCCAAAAAAAAATATATACATATATATACATATATGCTTGTACATCATCTAATAGATAAGCATACCAAATATGAAATCCCTTATTATTATTTTATATATATTTTTGAAATAAATAAACAAAAGAAAACAGAATTGAAAAGGATAAAATAAAGAATATATGCATACCTTAAAAACCAAAACCTTGTCTTCTTCAAACAAGCTCCACGTCCTTTCCTTCTATTTTTCCCACGTTTCTTTCTTGTCTTCCTTCTGATAGCTTCCTTCTTTCACGTGATAATGGTGCAGCAGAGGATGATGGGTAAGGATCGAAACGCAA
Source organism: Heritiera littoralis (assembly GCA_031772115.1). NCBI lineage: Eukaryota > Viridiplantae > Streptophyta > Magnoliopsida > Malvales > Malvaceae > Heritiera > Heritiera littoralis. The sequence continues at coordinate 20,903,405 of JAPDPK010000001.1, forward strand.
CAGCAGTTTGGTATGGAACAGCAGCAGCAAGTCTTGACTGGTACAGGGCTGATGCAGATGACTGCACAACGGCAGGGGCAGTGCGATGAACGGCAACAATGCAGAAGTGATGAAGGTCAGTTTTGGTTCTTCATTAAAACTTGGTTTGTGTATTCTCCAGCAAAGATGAAAAAGATGATGATGAATACTAGAACAAGGGATGGTTTTAAGAATGATAGGGCTTTGTTTTGGTGAAGCAGAAGTGATCCCCGGTGATGATGGTGGTCCGTGTGCAGGCTTAATGAGGCAGAGGGGCTGTGTTTCGGTGAAGCAAAGGTTATGGACAAGGTTTGATAGCTAGATGCCAGAGGGTGGTGGCGTGTGGTACAGGCTTGGTGATAAGGCTGTGCAGCAAGATTACGGTGAAGAAGATGGAAGTTTGGTGTTAATGCAGCAAGGTAAGAAAGAGTATAAGCTGTTGTTTAATGGAGAAGGTGATGACAAAGAGATATAGGTTGCACCGGCGTGAAGATGATGATGGCAGCAGTATGAAGGTGGCCAGCAATGGGTTCGGCTAAGGGAAGGCAGCCACGAAAATAGGTTTTCCCGTGGAAAAACAGTAGCCAAACTCCTTTTGGCTTTTTTTTTCCTTGGTTTTTTTTCTAGCGTTTTTTCTCCTCTAGGGTTTTCTCTCTAGGGTTCCTCTCTAGGGGTTTTTTTCTTCGTGCGTGTATCCTCCCCGGTTTTTTTTTCTCCCCCTTTGCTTTTATAACCATTTCAGCTTGTAATATTTTGAGAAAGGAAGCAAACTTCCCCCTTTTAATGCTTAAATCGTGGCTGTCATCATGAAATTCATATTCTTGATTTATTTCCTTTATATTGCAAATTATTATCTTCATTTTTTGGCAACAAATCAACCAAGTCAACTCTTTAAATGGTCATGGTGTGTGAATGTAAAATTCGGCTCCCCTTTTACATCTAAATCAAAGGCCTTTATTTTTTCATTTATTTTCTTTGACTTTCCTTCTTTTGTTTTTATTCATTTCCATTTTATTTTTGATGATCAATCTTCGAGTCATTCAAAAAAAATTTTTTATTCATTTAAAAATTATTCGGTCAAAATTAGGTGTCTACAATATCATTTATCTCCAAGAACACGAGTTTGATATAGGACTAGAAGATGATCCAAAATCTTTTAGTGAAGCCAAACAAAGTGTTCACTCTCATAAATGGATTGAGGCCATGAAAGATGAGATGAAATCAATGGAGGATAATGACGTTTGGGATCTTGTCGAATTGCCTAAAAGAGCGAAACCGATTGGTTGTAAATGGATTTTCAAAACCAAGAGGTATTCGAAAGGCAATATCAAAAGATATAAAGCACGTCTAGTTGCCAAAGGTTTCACTCAAAAGGAAGGCATTGATTATAAAGAGACTTTCTCTCCGGTTTCATCGAAAGACTCTTTTAGAATCATTATGGCACTTGTAGCTCATTATGATTTGGAGCTACATTAGATGGATGTAAAGACAGCGTTTCTCAATGGTGACATTGAAGAAACAATTTAAATGGAGCAACCAGAAAATTTCGTGTCGGATGAATCGAAACATCTGGTATGCAAATTAAAGAAATCCATCTATGGTTTAAAACAAGCATCCCGTCAATGGTATCGAAAATTTGATCAAGTGATCACCTCTTTTGGTTTTAAGGAGAACACTGTTGATCAATGTATTTATCACAAGATCAGTGGGAGCAAGTTTATTCTTCTGGTGTTATATGTCGATGATATCTTACTTGCAAGTAGCGATATAGGCTTATTGCATGAAACCAAGAGATTTCTTTCAAATAAATTTGAGATGAAAGATCTTGGGCATGCATCTTTTGTGTTAGGCATACAGATCCATCGAGATCATTCTCGAGGAATACTTGGCTTATCACAAAAGGCTTATATCGATAAGGTGCTTAGCAGATTTGACATGAAAAACTATGCATCAGGGAACACGCCCATTGCTAAGGGTGATAAATTCAGTTTGCTTCAATGCCCAAGAAATAATATTGAAAAGGAAGAGATGCAGAAGATTCCCTATGCTTCAGCAGTAGGGAGTCTTATGTATGCTCAAGTTTGTACGCGTCCGGATATTGCGTACATAGTTGGTATGCTTGGCAGATATTTAAGTAACCCTGGAATGGATCATTGGAAAGCAGTAAAAAGGGTTATGAGGTATTTATAGAAAACTAAAGATTACATGCTCACATATCGGAGGTCAGGCCATTTAGAGATCGTTGGGTATTCAGACTCCGATTTTGCTGGTTGCCTTGATAGCAGAAGATCCACTTCTGGTTATGTTTTCATGTTAGCTGGAGGAATTGTGTCTTGAAAGAGTGTAAAGCAGTCACTCATAGCTTCTTCCACCATGGAAGCAGAGTTTATAGCTTGTTATGAGGCATCGAACCAGGCAATATGGTTGCGAAATTTTATCACTGGGCTATGCGTTGTCAATGGCATTGAGAGGCCATTGAAGATTTATTGTGATAATAAAGCCGCAGAATTATACTCTAAGAACAACAGAAGCTCGTCAAAGTCAAAGCATATTGACATCAAGTTTCTTGTTGTTAAGGAGAGAGTTCAGAGTCTTCAGATATCTATTAAATATATCAATACGAACTCCATGATTGCGGATCTGCTTACTAAGGGTGTACCACCTAAGGTGTTTCATGAGCATGTAGCTCGTATGAGTGTGGTTCACTTTGATGATATGCTTGTATAGTGGGAGTTTGTTTCATTTACGTTCATTTGTTATTGGGACATTTTTCTGATCAGAATAAAGTATTGTTGTTATTACTGAAACTCTGAAATAAAGTATTATTCTTTCAAATTGCAGTTGAGCATAAAGTTTTAAAAGTAGGACCAATTGGAAATAGACATGTTTAAGGCATCACGTTGCATGTAATTTCCATGCTACACATCCATACTTGATCTATGTCGTTGATTATATTAATATATGTGACCATTAATGGGTCTAGTTACGGAATATATGTAACGAAGATCGCTTTGATCCTATGTTAGTATGATTGATGATCAGATTGTTTAGAGATGTTGCCTTGTCATCATAGCAAGTTTAGAGCTCTTAAAGTTATTTTAAAATGTACAATTATCAAGTCACATATGTGGCCCAAGTGGGAGATTGTTGGGAAATTATTTAGTGGGCCTACATATATCAATTAATTGCACATTACAGGCTATCTATTTAGTCCACTTAAAAGTGATCGAATAAAGTTTAAGTTATTGGACTTTAGGACATCTCAATTAGTATGAGCTTTGCAATGTGTAGAGACCCAATATTTTATTTTATTTTCATGATGGGTCAAAATAAAATAAAATATACTTCAAGTATAAATAGGTTATGGTCCCCAGTCTAAACATAACATAATTCTCACAACAAATCCCATCGTTGAGTGAGATACAGATTCTCTCAAAAGGTTTAGACGTGGAAGACTCTAACCTCAAGAAATCAATTCCAATGGATTCTGATAGAATCTGGCTAATTTTCTCATTAAGTCTTGAAGAATACAATTCATGTTTATATACAGAGTAGAAAACGTTCAATATCTAACTACCTATTAACTATCTTTAACTATCTTAACTGTTTTAACCAACATGAAACTAACTTTGATGAATACAATATCCAAGTATAAATGACGTGTCAACTATTAAGCCAGCTGGTGTGCCAGTTGTTGCTGAGATGAGTTGATGAGCTGAGTTGATACTCTGTTAGCCCCCCTCAAGGTGGAGTGTAGAGACTTTGAACACCAAGTTTTGGCAGAAAAGATTGAAGGGTCTTGGAAGTGTGTGGCTTGGTAAACAGGTCTGCAAGTTGAGCTGCTGAAGGTATGTGAAGAAGTCGAATCACTCCAGCTTGCACCTTCTCTCGGATTAAGTGGCAATCAAGTTCTATGTGTTTGGTGCGTTCATGAGACACCTGGTTTTCAGCTATAGCTATAGCTGACTTGTTATCACAATAAAGCAGTGCTGGTTGAGGATGAACAATGTGAAGATCTTGCAGAAGGTATAATAACCATTGGAGTTCACAAGTAAGAGAGGCAATAGCTCTGTATTCAGCCTCAGATGAAGATCGGGAAACAGTCTGTTGCTTTTTAGATTTCCATGAAACTAAAGAATCACCAAGAAATACACAAAAGCCTGTAACTGATCTCCTTGTGTCAGGGTAAGATGCCCAATCTGAGTCACTAAAAGACTTGAGCTGTAGAGAAGTAGAAGCAGAGAAGAAAAGTCCTTGTCCAGGATCTCCCTTTATATATCTAAAGACCCTATGAGCAGCTTGCATATGAAGATCAGTGGGTGCTTCCATAAACTGAGAAAGATGTTGGATGGCAAAGGCAATATCAGGCCTTGTTGTTGTGAGGTATAGCAGGCGTCCAATGAGTCTTCTATAGACAGTAGGGTCTTCCAATGGATGACCAGAGGATTTGGTCAGTTTCAGAGAGGAAACTGTTGGACTAGGAACTGGTTTGGAGCCAAGGAAACCAATGTCTTGTAATATCTCGAGGGCATACTTTCCTTGAGAAAGATTGATTCCTATGTCAGACCTTGCTACCTCCAAGCCAAGAAAAAATTTTAAAACTCCCAAGTCCTTGCTTTTGAAGGCAGAATCAAGATAGTGCTTAACATCCTCAATGAGCTTCATATCATCACTAGCTAAAATCACATCATCAACATAGACTAGTAAGATAAGAAGAGAATCACCATGGTGCTGAATAAACAAGGAATGGTCGGATGGAGCCTGTCTAAAACCTTTCTTCAGTAAAGCTTCAGTGACCTTTGAGTACCATTGCCTGCTTTAATCCATATAATGACTTTAACAGTCTACAAACTTGTCCTGCTTTTGTGTTTGGTAAACCAGGTGGAATTTCCATGAAAACCTCTTCATGAAGATCACCATGAAGGAAAGCATTGTTAATGTCTAGTTGGTGTAGGTGCCACTTCTTGCTAGCTGTCACTGCCAGTAATGTTCTGATTGTACTCATTTTGGCTACAGGGGAAAAGGTTTCAGTATTGTCAACACCTGCCTGCTGAGTGTACCCCCTTGCCACCAACCTAGCTTTGAACCTTTCAATCTGTCCATCAGCCTTGTACTTAATTTTGTAAACCCATTTACACCCTACTGGTTGCTTAGAAGGAGGTAGATCTGTGATTTCCCAGGTATTGTTTGCTTGTAGTGCTTCCAACTCGGCTGCCATTGCCTTTCTCCAGCACTCATGTCTCATAGCTTCTTTATAGGTGTGAGGTTCTTGCATAGATGTGATTTGAAGTGAAAAGGTTGTGTGTGTTGGTGAACATCTTTTGTAAGAAAGAACAGAAGCTAAATCATAAGGAGTACCTGGAGCTACTTTGGATTGTGCTGAATATGCTGCAGCTGGAGGATGAATGTGTTGAGCCAAGTGACAATGATAGTCCTGCAAATGTGCAGGTAATTGTCTTGTTCTATTTGATCTTCTCAGCACAAGTGGTGAATGATTCTCTAGGGGAAAATCATATTCCGAAATTAAATGATCAGTTGAAGGTGATGAGGAGGGTTCTGGAATTGGTTCAGTGTTTGGAAAAGACTCAATATTAGAAGGAAGGTCAGTATTGTGAGGTATAGTAGGAATAGGAGGTATAGTAGGAACACAAAAATCAGAATTGGAATACAGCTGTTGCTGAAGAATAGGAAGTGGTAAAGAGTCAGAATCAGGCTGAGTTAATGTAAAATCACTTGTGACATACTTGAAAGGAAAAATATTTTCATAGAAGAATACATCTCGAGAAATTAGAGTTTCATGAGTTTGCAAGTTGTATAACTTGTATCCTTTTGTGCCATAAGGGAAACCTATGAAAATGCATTTTAATGCTCTAGAATGAAGTTTTGTTCTGTGATAAGCTGGTGTTGATGCATAGCAAAGACACCCAAAAACTTTTAAATGAGAAAGAATAGGTGGTTTACTGTATAACATTTGAAATGGAGTTTTGTTGTTTATGACTGGAGAAGGAGTTCTATTCATGAGATGCACAGCATGAGCAACACAATCAGCCCAAAATTTTTCAGGTAGATTAGCTTGAATTTTCAAAGATCTAGCTATATTCAATATATGTTGGTGTTTTCTTTCTACTATGCTGTTTTGTCGTGGGGTCTCAATGCATGATGTTTGGTGAATGATGCCTTTGGATGAGTAAAAGGGGTTCATATTGAATTCCTGTCCATTATCTGATCTGATGATTTTAACTTTCTTCTCAAACTGTGTTTCAACTAATGTACAAAAACTTTGAAGTAATGTTCTTGCTTCAGATTTTAGTTTCATCAAATAGATCCAAGTGTGTCTACTATAATCATCAACTACTGTTAAGAAATAAGAGTGACCATAGAGGGATGTGACATGGTATGGTCCCCAAATATCAACATGAACCAGATCAAAACTTGCACTAGAAACAGAATTACTCAATGGAAAAGGTATTCTTCGTTGTTTTGCAAAATGGCATATGTCACAAGGTTTTACATTTTGTAGAGAAATAGAAGAATCTATATTGCTCAAAAGTTTCATTCTAGGATATGAAATGTGTCCTAAACGAAAATGCCATAATTGGCTTTGAGAAACAGATTGTATAGAAGCTACTATTTTAGAAGAAGAATTAACAGATGAGGAAACACTATGAAGCTGATAAAGACCTTGAATTTGCTTAGCTAACCCAATCATCCTCCAATTGCTTATATCCTGCACAATGCAATGATTGGATTGAAAAATGAGAAAGCAGTTAAGAGATTTGGTTAGTTTACTAACAGAAATGAGGTTGAATGAAAACTTTGGTACAAACAAGGCATTATGTAAAACAAAGGTATCTGACAATTGGACTGTGCCAATATGTGTAACAGGTACATATTGACCATTTGGTAACTTTACAAAGGAATCTGAAACAGGTCTATAGGTGTTAAAAAATTGTAAGTCACAGATTATATGATCTGTAGCTCCAGTATCAAATAGAAATTTAGAATTAAAAGGAAATTGACTAATAGAACATGTTGCTATAATACCTGTCTTGGAAGAGGAAGATGGATAAGAAGGGTTACTGTTACTATTGAAAGTAGCTACTGTGTTGACATCAGCTGCCGGAGTAGGAGGCATGTCAGATGAGTGAAGCAATTCAAGCAACTTCTGGTATTGATCTTTGGTAAAAGTGATTGGAAATGACTGGCAATCTCCCTTATCTGACTCAAATTCTGAATCACCATTGATCTCTTACATTGAACTGGTGACATCAACATGATTCACTGAAACACTTCTGGATTTTGGCTTATAACCTGGTGGATATCCGTGCTTTTTGTAGCACTTATCAATTGAATGCCCAGTGTATCCACAGTAGGTGCAGGTGACTTTCTTCCCCGTGTTGCTTGGCCTTCTTTGAAAAGAATTTCCAGCAGAGTTACCAAATTTTGGAGTCATTGCTCTACTGGTAAAAGCATTGAATTCAATTCTTGAGGAAGAAACAAATGAGACAGAATTTATCTGTCTTTCTTGCTAGACTACCAAGGCAAAGACTTTGTTGATGGTTGGTAATGGGTCCATCAACATGATTTGAGGTCTGACAGTGGAAAAATTTTCATTCAATCCTTTCAAGAATCTGATGACATAGTCGTTTTCTTGAAATTGTCTTGCCATATCCAAAGCACCACATTTGCAAGAAGGGTTACAAGAACATTTTGGGATGGATCTGAGGTTCATGATTTCATCCCAAAGGACCTTAAGCTTGGTGAAGTAATCTGTTACAGAGAGAGTATTCTGTTGCAAACTGTAAATTTCTTCTTGGAGTTCTGAAATCCTGAAGTGGTCACCTTGAGAAAACCTGTCTTGCAAATCCTTCCAAACATCAAAGGCATTGTCTAGCCATATCACACTCTGGGCTATAGATGGTGAAATGGAATGCAATATCCATGAGAGAACCATGGTATCACATCTCTGCCATGCTGAGAATGTAGAATCAGTTTTGGAAGGAACATTGATTGAACCATCAACGAACTGAAGTTTATTCTTGGAGAGGAGTGCCATCCTCATGGCTCGGCTCCATGAATGATAGTTTGATTCGGTCAAGACTGAAGAAACAAGAACCAATGTGGGGTTTTCATTTGAATGAAGAAAGTAGGGAGAGGATTCTTCAATCCGGGTAGGTGCAGCCATAGATGCTGAGTAAGGAAGAAACAAGAAATCTTAAAGAAGAAACTCAGAAAAAAAAATTGAAGGATTTCTGGCTCTGATACCATGATAGAATCTGGCTAATTTTCTCATTAAGTCTTGAAGAATACAATTCATGTTTATATACAGAGTAGAAAACGTTCAATATCTAACTACCTATTAACTATCTTTAACTATCTTAACTGTTTTAACTAACATGAAACTAACTTTGATGAATACAATATCCAAGTATAAATGACGTGTCAACTATTAAGCCAGTTGGTGTGCCAGTTGTTGCTAAGATGAGTTGATGAGCTGAGTTGATACTCTGTTAGATTCAGGTACGCCTCCGTATTAATCTTTTCTTGATAATTGAACATGAAATCCTGGGTGTATTTATCTGTATTAATTTTTCTTACATCAAGTTCTTTTATTTTTAAATGAGTTCGAGTTCAGATACCTCGAAATTAACAGTTATCCATCTTGTTTGCATTCCTAGTTAGTGCGGACTTATTATGGTAGTAACCGAGATATTATTGTAAAATGTAAACTGATTATTTCCCTTTTCTCTCGCTTCACCAGGTTATTTATCTATTTATCTTTACTGTGCCACCGTTCGAATCTAAAGTTAGAAGTTGGAATGCATTAAATGGTGGGGTCCTAACTCCTGAGCGACCCCATGCATGTTAGATCATTGCAAAATATCCTACCTAAAGAATGTGAATTCCGAAAGGTAAATTCTTTTTAGAAGTTTGTAACAAAAGCGGCAAAAGCTTCCTTCGGTTGGACTGTGGAGACTATGATTTATTCAAATGGCTAGCTGTATTCTTCAGCAACATTACACTTGAATTGAGAAAAGACTTCCGTTTCAAAGGTGACTGGAAGAGAAAGAGAAAGAAAAAAGAAAAAGTCGAGAAGTATTTTTTGAGTACACACCAGAAATTCGACTTTTCACTGTTCATCCCTGTTGTAGTTCACATGGGGATGGGGGCTTTAATCACTCCTCCCTGAAGTCTTCGATTATTCGTACTGAAATTCTGAATGCCTCATTGCCTCTCGCTTGGCGGACTCGGTCTATAACAGAACTTTGGTCGGTCCTCTTTGGTGTTCGACATTTGAAACTTGTAACTTCTTAACGATTCAGCTTAAGCACCAGGCCATCACATCAGAAGCTTGTTACCATCTTTCTCAGAACATTGACAAAAGCTACATTAGCATAATCATCGGCACGATAATGAACCAGTTTTGGTAGGATTGGGAGAAAGAGAAACCCACAATGATGCTGAACGTATGATTATGAATGACTGAACATATTCAGATGTTGCTTAGGATCATTATCATCTCCGGTTTTTGAGTTCGAAGATCCACCCTAGTACATTCAAGATAGCTGTTCTTGGGCCCTACTAATAATGTTGAATCCTTATGGTTGCCAAAATGATCACAAGTATCAGGCTCTGGGAATAGTTTCTTAGTACTGTTAATTTCTGCTGATCTCATTGCTTTGTTAAAGCAGCCTGGATTTCTTTCTACAGCATTCATAGGGCGGACCAAATTGCTAGCCAGCCCAAGAAAACTGTATGCGTTGAATCAGAAGCTGCAAGGCATTAATCCAAAGAACCAGGATTCAGCTTTTTAGAAGCTTTTTTTCAAGGGAAACTGGGAAGGAGAAGTTTGTTTTAATTAGAGCTCTGAAAACAAATGACAGAAATCAGTGGCCCTTAAATCAGGCCAAAGCCGATGCTTGATTTAAGAAACAATGATTATACATTGCCACGGAAAAGATCATGGGGCCGCTGTAGGATCTTCTTCCGGATCAAAATGGTCCCAGGCATTAAACTCGTGCACATGGCCTTTGGTAGTTTGTGGCCCTTTGTCAGTCGACATGACTACTATCTATGCGTGAAAGAAATCAGTTTGGCATTTGGTTTTTTGATGTTCTTGCATGCAAATGGACTTTTTGCAACGCTTACCGTGCGTTTGGATAGAAAATTTAAAATTTTTGAGGCATTTTAAAATGTAAGCAATTTAAAATGTAAGCATTAAAAATTTATTATTTTAAAATATTAACATTTATAATTTACTTATTTGAGTAAATAATTTTTAGAAAGAATTTTTGGATAATATAATTTGATTAAATAAAAAATAATTATAAAAAAAAATTAATAATATTATATATTAGAATACGAAAAATATCAAAAAAATATACAATACGAGTATCATTAGATTTGTAAAAATATATAAATATTGTTAATAATATAAAAAATTAAAAATATATATTATATTTAAATAAAATAACCATGTTTCTATTTTTAAATTTATATTTAATAGTAAGTCATGTCTAATAAAGTGAATTTTCAAAAAAAATATAAGCATTTCAAATTCTCTTTTGAAATCCTTCTTAAATTTTGAAATTCTTCAAAATTTTTTATCAAACAAAAAATTTAAATTTTAAATTTTTAAATATGTTAATTGAAATAAATTTTTTCATTGAAATTCTTCATCTAAACACACTCACAAAACCTTGCATTTAGACTTTTACAGGTTTGCAAATGGAAGGTTTAGCTTGAATTATAAACCCTGAATACAAATAGTAAGCTTTTGCCAATTGGCAGCATTCATCAGAGTACGGGCTTGGGGTTTGGCAGCAGGGTCCCCTACAATGAAGAGTCAAAGCAATATTGCTAGTTTCTGGCTAGTGATTACGGCAACACAACCACAGCCTGCCTCTCTTCTCCGACAAAATTAATTTCAAACCCCCTTGAAAGAAGAAACCCCTTAATTACTTTCTATCTTTTTCAGTCACTAAAGCAAACAAACTCAAGTCCACATCAAACAAAAACCAAAGTCAAATCTCCCTCATTGACTTTAGCCCTTTTGTCCTCCGAAGAAAAATCAAAGAACTAGTTTTTACATAAAAAAGGCGCACATGAATCCCCTTAAAGCATACGTCTGTGTCACGTTAAATCCTGTTCGCACGGATGATTGTGAACCGAAGGAACAAATTCAGTATATAAAATTCTCACATTATAAAATTTAAAAAGAGTTATATGCATGCTATTTTTCTTCCATATTTAACCAAGAAGTTATTTTGTGACCTCAACTAGTGATTTTCAATTTCCAGATGAATAATTTTTTCTGTTGTAGAAAAAATATGTGTATATATATATATATATATATATATATTATATAACAGTTCTATCATTGCTTTCCTATTTTAGCAGTATGATATTATTTCATCCAAACTAATTATTGTACTGATGTTGAAATCATGACGTGCATGCCTACAAACCTACACTGTACGATGGTTGAAAAAATTTTCTAACATGATCTTCAATGTCTTTGATTCCGCAAGAGAAAGGTACAAAGGTCTAACTGGCTCCAAAGACTGTTCTTGTTGACAAGTTGGGATGTCGATCGATGGGAGGTCGAGGACAAGCACAATACTACAGATTAGAAGAGATGTTTCAATCCGAAGTCTTTGTCACTGAAATAAGAAAAGAAATCTTATCCAGCTTGCAGGCTTCAAAGTCTTCATGATCCAATAATGCAAGTTATGAAACACGAAGGACAAGACCATTTAGAGTGGACTGTGGACTTAATGGAAATCATATAACTCATATGTCATTCTCACATTGACGACCGTCCATACCATAGAGATTGGAGAAACTGCAGCTCCTCATAGCTTGGTCGGTTTCAAACTGACATGATTTATCGTGATATTATTAGCATGATTCTTGGTTTCCCACACCTTTTTTACAGTATAGTAAAATGCAAATATCTAGAATAGCTGATAGCATATCTCTTAAGTCTGAGCCCACTGAATCTGGGCATAAACCATTTTCACTGGTGCAAGTTGTGGTGAAAATTAGGTGGGCAAGTGGGTACAAGTCGCCATGTTTTCGTTTTGAAATCCAGCTTTCAGTCGGTGTACATGAAATACGTGGTACTATTTCGGGGCTTACAGACAAGTTACTCTATATCAGGGACGACAAGATGGCTAAATGCCAGCGTAGTCCATTTTCATCAGAGTAGGTTTTGATCTGCTGACGACCCTGGATTGTGCATATGTACTGTTCCACCCACGCTGTTATTCTGATTGATCAAAGATTTCCATGTTGCCATATAATGGTGGCCCCATTTGGATTTTGGTTGTGTCCTTAAAAAGCAGAAAAGATACCCTGCGTTACTGCTTCACCGATAATGCTACTTGCCTTTGTAACCCGTATGCCCTATTTAAGTTAGGAAATAAGCTTTGTCATTTCTCTTTTTTTTTTTCTTTTTTACATTTTACTAAGTCATGATGTTGAATGAATGCAAGGGTTAATTTAATGGTGGTGGAGGGCTACGTGGGAAACTAAACTAGTATAAATTGTTAGAATTTTTCAAATAGATACATATTTCATAACGAGAGTAAAATGAAATTAAATTATTGAGTACACAAAACACTGTTTAATGAGGTCAAAATATTCACTGCAAAATATAAAAATAAAATAGTACAAAACAATTCAAAACAAACACTAATTTCAAGCTCCAAACAAACCTATACAATGATAATCTGGTGTGCTATCTAAGAGGGTTGCAGACCTACTAAACCTGCATTTTATTAGTGGAATTGCATCTGTGACATAAATCCTCACTGATTTATCAACAAGACAGAACAAGTCCAGCATAAAATTCTAGTTGCATCTAAAAGCTAGTACAAGGACTGCATTCATTCCCATCTCAGCCGCTTCTAGCAAATCTGCAGACAAAATTTCCCAGTTCCACTGATACAAAAGTTAACTGGTTTTCATCGAGGAACATAAGAAACCATTGCATGGTCTAGTTAAACATGTTACTACTACATCCATAGGCCCAGATCCACCTAGGCCAGTACTGGACAAAGACCAGCTCACCTAACCCACAAGCGGCTGATGGAAAATAATGGGTAACCTAATGTCTTAACAGGCTTAAAGCCCTAGTTCATCCTAACTGAAAAATAGGAGCACGTGTGTTGTAACCGTCCACTCTCCCCTACAAAAATGCCTAATCGCCAACTCTCCCACACGATCGAGCATAACTGTACGTATTCAAAAAGCAATGAGAGAACACGTCAGGAAAGCCTATAAAAGGGAAGACCATGCACTAGAGACAAGTTCAAATACTTTTCCATACCTTTGATACACTCGGACACTCTCAAAACCTTTATTGACTAGGAAAAAGTCTCATTGAAAATAATTTTAGTAGTTTTTTATTTGCAAGTTGATCCAACGAGGAAGAAGTTTATCCACAGTTGAAGAGACCAACATTTTTTAGCATCAACAATACCCAACTCCATTTAAATGATGAAAAATCGAAGATTGGAGCATTGGACTTTGCGGGAATTAAATTAAGAGGAAAGAAATGAAATTATCAGGTTATGGTGGCAAGCTACAAACAAAAGCTGAAAGCAAATCTCATATCATGTCTTACAATGTTTTTCACGTTTTTCTGTTTGGTTCCAAATTTCAAGGAACCGAGTTCAAAACTTGTGTACCAAACACATCCAATCAGATAATAAATTTACAATGCAAGGGCATTGTCTTGGGAACAGGCATGCCCTTATTTAGCTGCCTGGATCGGGCTACATTTCCAAGTTTAGCCTGCTGACTAAAACTGAATGTCACTACATCTCTACAGAATTGGCTCAGTACTGTAGCTCCAATCAACTTTCATTATCCCCGGTATAGCCAACATATCTTGTACCGACTCCCCCTTGAATGCCATCTACAGAAAACAACCCTTATATACTACGGTAGATACTTGATTTTGAAAATTAATATTTGTTTCATGCTATAAGTGAAAGATAACTTCTTCTTAGAATAACTATTCCACAAGAATAACTTTTTCTTAGAAGAGCTTTTTCACAAAAACAACCTCTTATCAGAAGAATTCATTACTTTTTCTTGAAAGAGCTCATTTATATAATAGCTCTTCTCAGAACAGCTATTCACGGAACAACTCTTCACAGAACAACATATTCTCAGAATAACTTATTTATAAAACAGCACTTTCAAGAAAAAGTAAAGATAACTCCAGAATATGACAGGATTCTTGAGTTAACTTCACTATTAGAATGTCTTGAAGAGTTTGGCTTGGTGGATCAGATATGGAGATAATTAAGAGTTCTTCTCTTAACTTTTCTCTGAAGTATGAGTGCTTTTTCCTATTTCTTTCAATACACTTTCTCCCAAAGCATAACTCCCATTAAACAAAACATTAATGCTTTGTAACTGTCAATTATCATTATTATGTTATTAATACCAAAGACATGTAACTCCCATTCTCCACACCTATATATAGGATTCTTGTTGTCTTTGAAAAAGGGACTTTTGGCAAATCAACTAATCCGAAAACTCTCTTAAATCCTCTCTACACTGTTTTCTCTACACAGCCTTGTTCTCAGCCTTGCTCAGCCTTCTATCGTCACCTGCTGCTGCACTCATTCTTCAGGGTTTGCTCCAGTCTTCCTCTCCACTACCTCCCGGCACACCTCATTCTACTGGTTTGCAACATTTTCTCTCCACAACAAAAGAACTCATCTACAACCATTAACCTACGTGGTGGAAAAATACTTGGAAAAAACAAGAACGTAAATGGAGTTTTCCATTTTCTGCTCCATGATTTCCAACTTCAACCAGAAATTTTCATTTTTCTCGTCCAAAGAAACTATGCACATAAGCATCTATATGTACGCAAACTTTATCAGGTAATTTTAATTCTATAATATGATATATATACACGCACTATTAGAAGTAAATTTTAAGTTTACCTCGAAAGTAGAAAGCGTATTGTCTCCAAAGGCTAAGTCCAAGATTGCATAGTTCAGTTCCCCAATTTCAATTCCAAAAACGAAATTGTTTTTTTGTTTTCTGTTTTTAAACAATTTTGTTATTGTTTTATTACATAAAAAGTTTTTTTTCTCTTTTCTTGTACAATTTTATCTAATATGAATTCCAAAAAAACTTAAATTCTAATTAATTAAAATATGAAATGACTCAAATCATATTAAAAATAAACTTAGAATGATACAAAATTAAATTGATTTAGTTTTAAAATTTAATAATTTGGATAAATTAATTCAAATTTAAAATAATTTAAATTTAAAATGATTTAAAATTTTCTGGTTCAAAATTACTCAAATCCATTCTCTCCAATTAGTACTTACCACCTCAATCTAAAACCTTCAATCCCGTATGGGCAAATCACTTACGGGTCGTTTGACATCATTTTTATTTTCAGTTTTTTTGGAAACAACAACAGAAAACTTGTTTGGTAGCATGTTTCTATTTTCAAAAAACGAAAACAAAAACGAGAATTTTCAAAATTGTTGGAAACAAGAATTTCATGTTTCCATTATTTTCGAAAACATGTTTTCATTTCTGGTACTGTTCATAAGTAAGTAAACAAAGTTTATATATTAATATAATATTAATATTTTTCATAATAAAAATATAAAATAAAATTAATTAGGTTTTTAAAATAAATTAATATTAAATTTTAATATAAAATATTATTTAATTATAAAATAAATATTTTTAAATTAATATATTTATTTTAAGATAGAAAAGTTGAAATCTAAAAAAGCAATTAAATATAAATTATATTGAAATATAATATTATAATATTATTTAATTTAAATTTATATAATAATTTATTTAATATATTATATATTTTAAATAATATCATTTATTATAATTTTGATATGATAATAAATAATATTATTGCTAAGTACTATTATCTGATATAATTAATTATTATTTTACTAAACAACATTATTATTTAATATTATATTCTTTCAATTAAATTTAAAATATATCACTACTACTATTAAATAATTTAATATTATTAAATAAGCGAATACCTAACATTAAATAATATTATTTATATTAAATATATTATATTTAAATAATTACATAATTTATTATAAATTAATTAGTTAAATATTTTATTTAAGAATTTAATATTATTATAGTTAAATCAAATGATATTATTAATATAATTTATAATTATTAATTTATATTATTATTTAATATATAAATTTAGATTTTTTTTGTGTAAACTACATGTATTCTCATCCGTTTTAACGGTCTGAGATTAATCATATTCTGGGTTTAGTCACAGTTAAGACTCTTCACCCCTCCCCAAAGATGTGTTTAGTGGGAGTTGAACCTGAGAGCTCTTCCCACAAACTCAATTATTATTTAATAAAAAGTAATATTAAAAATTATTTAATATTGTTTTTAAAAGAATTATTTTATTTAGTATTATATTTATTTATAGTATTATTTAAATTATATTAAATTATAATATGATTAAATGAAAATATTTAATATATGTATTAATGTAACGACCCATTACCACTTTTTTCAAGTATTTCTATGTACTTTTTCGGTTGGGCTGTCTGTGATGCCATTAACATTCTACAGTGATAGTAATAAATGATAAACATTTATTTAACAAATACGGAATATGAAATTTTTTTCATTATTCCTTACATCTGACATCCCCTATTGTCCTTATTTCAATGAAGTAGTACTGTATACTTATGTCTGAAATGTAAAAGAGAAGTGACTATACCTGTCATATTTAACATAATTTGCTCGAGCGCTTTACACGTAGTTATATCCATTTGGGATATAATTTCTCTAACTCCGTGTCTTTTTATCTGTGGAGTTAAAACAAAGGGGTGAGCGAATCACGCGCTCAGTAAAGGAGACGTATGCTGCTTTAAAGAAAGCAAAACTATATGCCACAAAGTAATTATTTTTCCTAAAATCATACCAAGTAGGAAAACAGTGGTTGTAGTAAACAATACTCTCAATACACCATTCCAATCATTAGTTAAACAATTTACATTAAAATGTAGTAAACAGTAAATAGGATTCAGTAAATCCCCTCAGTAAACAGAAATCAATAAGTTGAGACTAGGCATCACCCTACGAATAAATCATGCTCTCATCGTTCCCCCTCCCCCTTCGAGAACGGAATAATCATCCACACAGGGATACAGTAGATCTATGGCCATAATCTATAGGTGGTCCTCCGGTCCACTTGCCAGGTGACCTCGAGACCGCTGATGACTTGGCGGGTCCATCAGCCTCATAACTCATAATGCATGAAACTAGAGGCCTAAAGTCTCAAAATCAAATTATATCTTATAAAGCACCTTTAAGGAATTATTTCACCAAATTCATCATTTTCTCAAAATGATTTATTTTTCCAAAAAGGTCTTATATAAAATAGTAAAAATAGCCCACAATCTCACCATTTTTCGTGTGAGAAAGGCACGGGTTAAACTGGCTCGCCCATGGCTAGTTCGCCCATGGTCAACTCGCCCATAGTCAATTCACCCCAAAAAGGTTTTATATTTTCTGTTTACAAACATAATAAAAACAGCCCACATTTCGTGTGAGAAAATACCAAGTAAATTAGCTCGCCCATGGTCAACTTGCCCATAGTGGCTTGTCCATGGTCAGCTCGCCCATAGGGGTGAACTAGTGTTCGCCCGCCAACCTTTGCATTAAAAAAAAACAAGTTAAACTAGCTCGCCCATAGTCAGTTCGCCCATTATGGCGTTGCCCATTGTCAACTCGCTCAATGCGGCACCACCATGGTCAACTGGCCCAATTTTATTAAAACACGAATTATTTTCTTTGGCTCGCCAGCAATGTTGTTAAACAGGGGTCGCCTATCTGTGGCTCGCCCGGATTTCTATTAAAACAGAGTCGCCCGCCTAAAACATCATAAAAGGGTTCGGCCAATTTGGCTCACCTGAATTTCTATTAAAACAAGGGTTGTTTGCCCAAAATATCATAAAAGGGTTCACCCACTTTGGCTCGCCCGCCCTTTTACCAGTTCGCCTAGAAAACAACATAGAGGTCGACTATCTTTGTAGCTCGCCCAAGTCAAAATAATTTATCAAATAAATGCATGTCATAAACTAAAATAGTTTCTCAATATTTTCATAATATTTTTACTCCACAGGACATGCATTTTACTTCACATACAACTCCCTTACCTGGTATTACGAAGCTTAGCTTCCTGCTCACCTTCCCGATCGTTTTTATCGAATCCTTAATTCTCGACTGCAAAATAATTTATTAAAACTATTAATACTTTCTTTTTATATATTTTCATCACTTGGGCGAGACTTGAGACAAATCAACTAACTCGTCCATAAAGATCCTACTAGCTCGCCCAACCGAGCTCTTACTAGCTCGTCCAACCGAGCTCGCCATTCATCAAATGACTTACACGTGGGAGCTCGCTCAACAATCACCTCGCCATGCCTATATTGGCTTAAATGTGGGAGTTCGCTCACAATTCAACTCGCCATTGCCTATGCATATGAGTTCGCCAGTCACGGCTTTTCATTCAGAGATGGGCTTGCCTATGGTTTAAACTAACATGTGGCGACCTCGCCACTACCACAATCCATATTATTTAGCTCGCCCATGATGGCTGACCTCGCTCATTTATCATCATTTATACCATTTCCATTACTTTCCTTATTCATTCTCGATTATTTTCCAGACTACATCTTGTTCTAGTTTCCTTTAATAATTTTCCATCATCCTACTACAATTTCAACCCAGTTTCATTTTATTCTTCATCTACTTCAAGATATGGCTTTATTCTATTTCTATGATCTAACAAGAATAAATCAAAAGCAAGACTATAATCATGCTTCTCATGCTCGAAATCATAGAAATATATCATTCAATCTCAAGAAACCATTAAATCTCACCTTAATCAACTATATTTCCAGAACAGAACACTTTCTGTCTCACATTGGCCTTACTTTGGTTATTCCTTGAGCTCATCAAACGATGGAGGAAAGGTTTTGAAAGCAGGTTTACTTGTTTAGTCAACTTAAGGATGAAGTTTAGTAGATTAAGCATGGCAAAATTGGAAGGAACAAAACATAAACTTGCAGTAAAACAGTTTTCGTGAAGAAGATGGAGTTTGCTAAGTCGGTTTTCCTCAAGTGTTTCTTCTTATATAGCCATGCTAATTCAATCAAAACCTATCACTTGGCCTTATCCCATTTTCTTTCATTATTTCACGTCTTACATACATTAATTAGATGAAAGAGACAGCTAGGGTTAATTTTCTACTCTCATTAATGGGTGAAGACACCTGTGGCCAAAGAAACAGCTTGCCATTCTTTTCTGTACCATTTTTTTGACTTATTTGCCTTTTTTGTTTTATTCCTCAACCAATGAGGATAATTCCTTTATTGACTTTAACCTTTCTCTATTAATTGTCTTCAACCGTATGGCGTACAAAGTCAATTTTTGCTGCAATGGTTTGAATTTATTTCCCCATATCATCAGCTTTTATTTCCATTTTGTCCACACGTGCTGATTCCAGTTCGCCTCCTCATCTTGAGACATCAGCTCGCCCACTCTAATTCAATTTGGCAATATTCTTAGGTTCGCCTATGCTTGCACCTGAGCATCGCCACTTTGTCTTCATGCCAACTTAAGATTGGGCAATTACTTGCTGATTTCCTTTTCTTGGCGATCACATTGAGATTTGGCGAGTACCTATTGCCTTACTCGCCTTCTAGGCTCTCATTTGCCTCTGTATATGGGAGATCACATTACTCGTCATACTCATTCTTTGGGCGATCATTACTACGTTCATTTGGGCGATCATTGCCCTCGCCTCATTCGAGCGATCATCCTAACCAACTGACTTGGCGAACTTGTCTATTCGCCGAACAGGCAAGTAAACCAACTTGCCATCATCAACTCGCCATCATGCATTGGCGATCATCCCCTTGCTCGCCCATTGGCGAGCCGTTCCATTATAGTACTCGTCCATAGAGTGTTTCACAGGAATTACTCCATTCACATCCCAAGTTAAGGAGCTTTTCACTCAAGTGGAAATCAACATTCATTATTTATTTAATTTTCATTTTCAAATTTTATGAAATTAGGGTCTACAGTAGTGTAGAATCAGGTTTTACAATTAAATAGTGTAAAATAATATTATTTAATATTATGTACATATTATTATTTAATAAATATATTATTTTATTTAATTCTTAAAATTTTATTTTATGAATTGAATTATTATATTTGAATCAGATTAAATATTTGTTTTCAGAACATAACAGTATTAACCAAATATATTTTCTGTTTTCAAAATTTGAAAATAAAACAAAAACAAAATTTTCAAAAATAAAAAATATAAAATAGAAAACGATCCCAAACGATCTCTTAGCTTTTAAGAAATCCATAATTATAGCTTCGCTCTCATTTTTTATGGCATAAAATGTAATACATTGTAAGAATAACAAAAATTAAAAAATTTAATCAAAATATATTTATTTTTGTTATTTTGAAAGGTTTGAAACGTTTTTTCCTAGAGTCAGGAAGACTGAAACCTGAATGAAAAATCAAGAAAAGCTGTCACTTGGGGCCTCTTGGGGTCTGATCAGTCACCATCGATCAGTCCAAGAGAAAAACATGATTCCATGACCATGACCGAACCTCTCAGGGACTCCAAATTCCTCAACGTGGCAAACGCCAAAAGCACCGCTAACCGGAAAAAACGTAGCATTAACAAAGCACGCCATACAACGCAAAGACCACGTTTTATCAAATCTCATGAACAGTCAGCCACCTGCCCTCCCTCTGCCTTCTCTAGGAAGAGTTTAACCTTCCAAGGCCCTCCCTCACCCCTCCAATCAGATTCTAACTCACCCATTGCATGCAATGGGAGAAGACCAGACAACACGTGGACGACCGCCACATTATAGAACGACAAAACCCAAACCAATCCTGATAGGTGTAGCCACGCATGGCCGCCAACGGCACACGTGTTGTAACCAGAAGGCGATCTTGATTGGTGCAAGAGATGTTGAAGTTGAGTGTGGGATCCAATTCTAAGGCTCAAATGTCGAAGTCGAAGGTTTTGTTTTTGTATTGCTTTGCTTGTGTCTAGAGCTTCGGGCAAAGTATGAATGTATGATGTGTTCGCATGCATGGACCCACTTGCCGCTGCCAATCCCACATGTTCGTATCTTCTAAGCCCCTCAAACACGTACCCATCATTCAATATCCAAATGTCAACCTCTTCAGCCTCTCTGTTTTATGTTGCCTTGCACTCATTGGCTGATTTCCACTCTTTAAAATCACCCTCTTCAATTCATCACTTACACTCTTCTTCTTCTTCTTCTTCTTCTTCTGCCTTGGTTCAATTTTGGGTGTGAAGATTGAGAGGAAGAAGGCACCATGATTAAGACGTTGAATCCTTACTCCACCATAGCTAAGACAGCTGAGATTATGTCCAGGTACAGGCCTATAGCTCCGAAACCTGAGGTGCCTGTGAACTCCATGAATGAGAGCTCAGGTATATCTCAGAAGATCAGGCAGTCTCCTCTGAGGAATTTGTGGCCTCAGCTGCAAGCTAGGCCGACTAGGACTAGAAAGAGAGGTAGAACTGCTTTATCACCACCACCAACATTCAAGAGAGCAAGGACCCAAGTCCTAGGGCTTTCTTCACCTAGTCCTGTAACATCTCCTGTTAAAAACCACTCTTTCCAAGGTATTTCTCATGGGATTCCTCAGCTTTCTGTATCTAGAGGTGGAGGCTTGGAGAGCTCTTCTACACCACCAGCAAGTTTGGTGACACTTCCCCTTCTTCCATGTCCTCCTTCAATTCCTGTTCTTGCCAACAAAGAAACAGTGCCTGCAATCAATTGCATGGAGCCTTGTGGAGGAGATAAGGTGATAGATTTGAACAAAGTGGCAGAAATTCCAGAAGAGAAGGATCTGCTGAAGCAGCTCCTCCAATGCCCTCCCACCAGCAGCGTTATAGCACCTCAGCCAATTCGACCAGTGGGCTCCAGCATCAGCGTCGTGTGCATCAATGAGGACCCGAGCCTAAACCAGACAATGCAACTTCCAAAGAAGCCAGAGGAGGTTGAAGAAGAGGTTGAGTCCGAGGCCTTGCCAGCAGTGATATCTGACTCGAACAACAAAGTTAGACTGGCAAATTCTGCTTACAAAGAGATGGTGGGTCAGCCAGAGTGTCCATGGCTCGACTCCATGGTAACAGGTGAAGGACGAGCCGGTGGCAACTCATGCAAGAGAATCTGTGGGGAAGTGATGCTTCATCTCTCTGATTCAATGGTGCCAGTTAAATCAAACAGGTTTTCATGCTGGGTGAGGATCGATTGGGGAAGTGAAGGGAGGAAGAGCTCAATCAAAGCTTTCTGTGATGTGATCAGATTATCATGTCAGTCGAAGGACTACCTCTTCACATGGAGGTTCCATACCCACAACAGGGAAGCATCTCTGTCTAGCTTCAATGTTTGAAATTTGAAGTGTATACGCAGCTGTTTTACTACAAAATGCATCTAAGGCTAGCTAGTACTCTATATATATGCATAGATGAGACATATATATATATATATATATATATATATATATATATATATATCAAGAATGTAGTGTAGTAGTCTTTTGTCAGCATCTTTTGTGTAGCTATATATGCCAAGCTCTTACTCCATTTACTTTTAACTTTCTGTGTAGCTCTATGCATTTTGCTCTAGAAACTCCCAAAAGGGGTTGGAATGGGGAAATTATTGGCAGAGCAGATTGTATTGACTTAAGAAAAATGTTCTGCTATTAGTATTTAAAATGCAAATCTCGTGCACAAAACTTTCACGTAAATCGAAAACAAAGATTTGAGAATCTGCCTTTACATATTAACATAAGAAGAAGTATATCATAGACTTTATCTACCATATAGATCAAGGAATATGTTTCTTGCATGTAATTGTAAATGTAAGCTTCTGTCATCTGGCAATTTCTCATTTGCTCTTTAGTTTATTTCTATTACATGCATGCATGATGTATCAGAAGCAAAGTACAATATTGAAGTAGTACCATGATATCTTTAAAGAAATCAAAATTGTAATCATCTTCACTCTTCAGTCTTCGGTGGGCCTTTCCATTTGAAATTGTCTGCATATGACTTCGGCTGGTATTACAAGGGAAAAACCATGTAATAATTCAGTATGCTGACAATTTGAAATGAACTTCCTAGTAAAATCCTAGTTTTTCGGCATCTGCGAAAAGCGAAAGGCGATGAAAATTGAAACGAATGCCCTTAAAAACAGTAACAGCATGCATTGGTTTTAAGTTGTGAGCAGAAAGCAGAAGCATATCCTAGATTCTATGGAACTTGTCATGCTTTCAAACAAGTCAATTAACCAGAAACGTGGGGAAGATTAAAACAAGAACAAGAAAGAAAAGTAAAGAGAGTCAAACCTTGAGAAGAGGTGTATGCCGCTTCTTGACCTGTGACAAGCAAGGAATTTTACAGAGTAAATGTAACATTTTATTCTGAAAATCTAGAATAAATTAAAGGCATTACATTTTCTCCACATCTTAAAACAGAAATGGTGAATGCTACAATGCAGTTATTTGTTGATGCTGAATTGTACTGAAAAGTAAGATGGAAGATGGCCAAATGTTCTCAGTGATGCCTACACAGCACAACTAAAATATTCAAAGGCACAAACCTCATATTCCCAGCCATATTTCTCAGCAAATGCTGTTGCAGCTTCTGCACTATCAAATTCAAGTCCAGCCTCACCAACATTGGCATACGGATCTCCTGTTGATGTCCAACCCATTAACGGATTTTCCCACCTAAACAAGAAAATGTCAATGGAAGGAAACGACACAACCCCATGTACCAAAACAATGTCAATGCTTCTTTTATAACAGAAGAACGCAAAAATGTTGTAAGATTGATCACAAAAGATACACTCACGCTATATCATTCATGAAATGAAAGAAAAATCTTTCATAATACTAGTGTGGCAGTGGCAGAGAATTAATTCAGCATAACTATATAAAAATGGAATGTTCAAATAAAAATTGTGGATATTTGGAGGAATCTGATTCAGAATAAGTATATAAAAAAAAGGGAAACATAATAAAAGTAATTGGCAAATTACTTCTGTGTTGATAAGAAATTGATCTTCCATTTCCCAACCTTCCCTGAGCCCTGCTGTGATGCAGTTCGAGCAGGCGAGTAGATTATAACCTGTCATGCATGAAGGCAAATAACATATGTTAATCAATAAACTGCTCCTCAATGCAAAGCAGATAGGAAACCGGGAATCCTAAATTCTCTATAACATGTCTATTCTGCAAGATTTTCTTATCAAAAGTTAGAATTCAAAAGGAAAAAAAGGTAATACCCTTGGTTTTAGTTGCTGTTCGGGGATTCCAGAGACCATGCCAACCTCACCAGGCTTCACCCCAATTTCCATCAAAGCATCTGAAGAGCAGCGTCTTTTGCCAAGAAGCTTGAGCAGGACGATGAGTTCGAACTAGACACTGACCAACCCGTTGCACAAAACCCGCCATATCTTTTCTTGTTCTAATGCTTCCTTTGCTTGATTATGGATTCTGTGAAGTTTATAAAGCCGTTAAAGGCTGATGTATGAGAATTAACCAGAAGTTTCGCGCTTTCTGCTTTGGGTTGGGGGGTTTGGCCCACTCTGTTGAATGGAGATGGAGTTCGTTGATATATTGGACCTAAGCCCATTATGAAAAAGAATGTGCTCTTGGTCTTGGAGTCTGGACTGATTCCAAGCAAATCGGCCGAACACTCCTAGTTATTCCCTTGCAAATTTGTCCGCTTAGAAAACGAATGCCATTTGCTCTTGGTATGTATCGAGATGGAGTCTTCGTGATTTACCATCTTCTCGTCCTGTTTTTCCATCCGCAACTTTGTTCTTGTGATTAGTTTATTAGAGTTTAGGAAAGCTGGCACGCGTATTCAATCTTGCAATTTGCTCTCTGCTGTCCTTGTCTCTGCGCTGTGCTAGCCTGCGGGTTCGTGAAGGACAGGATCAATGGCAGGCAACGAAGAGGATTCAACGCTTATCAAGCTAGAATTGGCGTGCTCGGATTTGAGAACACTCCTACAATCATCAGCTACAACGGAGAAAAACCTGGAAGAGATGGAGAGGAAGTTTGATATCATAGATGAAAGGCTTTCAACAGCTGCGAAAAGTGTAGCACCTTTGCAGTCCTTGGCCATGGCTGTGAAGGCTCTTGAGACCAGAATCAACAGAGCTGTCTCTCCGGCTCTTGCTCTTCTCCATAGTTTCAAGCTCTCTGAATCTCTTCAGCACAAGCTTATTGAACTCTCGAACAAACTATCTATTGAGAAAAACCCAAGAAAGAGGCTTAAGAAGCTGCTCAAATATGTCGAATGTGTTGATCAGCTTAATGCAGCTATTAACATAATCAATCGAGATGGTGAGCCAGTGATTCAGAAGCTCCAAGAGGTGATGGAATTCTTGAGCAGGACTAAAGCCACGGATCAATATCGGACGGAAAGATTGAAGGAGACTTTAATCACACTTAAAGCTCTGTTTGAATCTGAGGTTGATGCCATGAGGTTTGATGGGTTGCTTGATGAGTCTTTACTGAACCTGCAGGATGAATTCGAGATTATGTTACAGCAAATAAAGCATCAAAACATAGGGGAGCAACAAGAAGATGAAGAAGCTGATGCTGATCAGACGGTGGCTTCTGACCTTGGCACGGAAATGGAGGTCCAAGTTCTCAGGAGAATTGCAGAAACCCTGGCTGCCAATGATTGCTTTGATATATGCATTGATATCTTCGTTAAGGTAGGCTTCTTGCTTTCAAAGTTCTTTTATAAATTCGGCAATTTCCTGAGGTTAGAACTCAAGACAGTAGTTTCTCCTAGAAGTGAATCACGTAATGAGAAAGTTATCACTGGGAAGATCTAGAGTATGTCTGGTAGACTGTATTACTGTAACAAGCACACCCAACCAAATATCCAATTAGATCTCCAAAATCCAGAGTTTGTTACAATCAGTAGGAAGCTGTAGAATGATTCTAGTTCTTGTCTTGAATATATGCTGCTCTGAGCTGTGTCCAGGAAAATAAAGCCAAAAACTAAGCAAAATTATTCAAACAGAGAAATGTTAACTCTAAACCTTAAAAAAGGCAACTTAGTGCACAAGACTTTTATATTGTAATATCGGCTGCCATGTGTAAGCCTTTTTTTTTGCATTAACATAGAGGCTAGTTCGGCATAAACCCGCAATCTTCCAGATCACAAAGGAATAATTTTTACTGTTGCACCAAGGTTTCCCTAATTAACTCTAACCATCCTGGAGTACAAATATTATAAAACAGATTGATTGCAAGCCAGGAACCAAAGTAGGAAAATAGAAACTCTAAAGAAAGACCAACATTGGTTGGGATTGAGTGATAAGAGATTCATTTCTCCTTAAGCATGACCTGGGTTCGAGTCATGCGTATAGAGCAAACCGCGCTGGGAGGGGCGCCCAGTCCATGTGGCCTGACAGTTCTCCGACTCCGGAGTAATCGCATAAAGCGGATACCGGAGGGTCAAAAACAAAAAAAAAAAAAAAACTCTTAAGAAAGATTGAATACTAATAACTGGAATCCTATTAGGATTATAGATTCTGCTTTGGAGACAATTTTATTGTTGGATCCTACAAGCTATGATTCTTTCTGTTGTTCAACAGGTGAGATACAGAAGAGCAGCGAAAGCACTAATGCGGTTAAGCCCTAATTACTTAAGAACATATACTTCAGAAGAAATCGATGAAATGGAGTGGGAGAGCCTGGAGACAGCAATTTCTCTCTGGATCCAGCATTTCGAACTAGCAGTGAAAACAGTCTTTGTGTCAGAAAAGAAACTCTCCAAACGGGTTTTGGAAGGACTCCCGGAACCGCTTGTATGGCTAGAGTGTTTTGTCAAGATTGCAGATAAAATCATGGCAGTATTTTTCCGATTTGGAGAAGGCGTTGCAAGGAGTAACAAAGAACCACAGAAGCTGTTCAAGCTCCTAGAAATGTTCGACTCCTTAGAGAAGCTGAAAGTGGAATTCTCAGAGATTTTTGAAGGTGAATCAGGAGCTGATATTTGCATACGGTTCAGGGAACTTGAAAAGCTACTTGTTCATGCTGCAAGCAAAGTGTTTTGGGAATTTGGCCTCCAAATTGAAGGCACTTCGGATGGTTTCTCTCCACCACAAGATGGTTCAGTCCCAAAACTTGTGAGATATGCCATCAATTACCTTAAGTACCTTACCATAGAGACCTACAGTGCACCCATGGCTAAAGTTTTCCGAACAGAACAAGTTTGGAAATCTGGGATTTTATCAAAACCTGAAACAGATGAGAATTTACTCAAAGATGCCATCTCCAACATCATGGAAGCTCTTCAGAGACACATCGAATCAAAGAGTTCACGTTACAAAGACAAAGTTCTGCCCCACATATTCATCATGAACACCTATTGGTACATTTACATGAGAAGCAGAAACACAGAACTTGGTAAGCTTTTAGGAGACCAATACATGAAAAACAAATACAAGTCTGTCGCCGAGGAGTCAGCTTACATGTATCAAATGCAAGCATGGGGGCCTCTAGTAAGGTTGTTAGAGAATGAAGAAGTGAAGGAACAAGACAATGACAGCAGGGGAACAGGAGCTGTTGTGAGAGGTAAAATGGAAGCATTTTTCAATTTTTTTGATGAGATATCACAGAAACACAGAGAGGGTTATAGCATTCCTGACGCTGATTTGAGAGCTCAAATAAGAGAAGCAACAGTGAAGCTTGTGGTTCCTGTTTACTGTGAATTCTTGAATGCAAACGCAGCTTTGTTGCCTGTGAAATCTTATGTTAGTCCTGAATCTTTGCAAGGTTTGCTGGGTCAGGTTTTCAATGGAACTGAGCGAACTGGCAATGGCAGGCAGAAGCGCAGAGATTCCAGGAATAGAGTTCCTGGAAGGAACTCGGTTTCTGTGGAGGCAGAGGTTAAGAATTTAAGACGATCCAGATCAAATTCCATCGATGTGTGAATCAGTGGATGCTTAGCTTACTACCTTCTCATGGCCTATCCAGTCTTAGAACTTGTTATGATATTAAAATGCTTGACTGCTTGAGTTGAGGCAGTGAAACAGGTAATTAAGATTGTTTCCTTTATGAAAATATAGATGTAATTTTGTAATGTAATGCCATTGTATACTGGATTTTATAGTAAAAATGCTCATATGGAACGAGATGTTTTTATGCTCTATTGTGTATGAAATTAATCTTTATTCGCGCTTTGTGATTAAAATTGACCCAAAAGAATTTAACTTGATGAAGATTCGCATATAAGACTTTTAACTATAAATTGTTATCACTCAAAAACTCAACCAGATCTTATACCACTGAAACAGGCTGAAATGGAATCTGCCTTTAAATGTACAAGATGATAATGAAATTGAAACAAAGATGACACCACCAAAGCTTCACTTTCTGATGAACACAAACATTCTTTTTTTTTTTTGATGTAAAACATTCTTTTTGATTAATATTATTTAATCCTTAACATTCATTTGACTTTTCTTTTGAAAAAAATTCATTTGTGACTTAGATGACATTTTTTTATAAAATATATAAATATTTTCCATATCAATATGACAAAAAAATTAAATTAAATATTCTATTTTCATAAAAAATGACTAAAATTACACCAAAAAAATAGTGACAAAATTGCACAAAAAATAAAATATAGCTTACTTCAAGGAAGTTCATGTGATAAACTACGCATCCTAATTAACCCTTACTTTACATTCCAGTCTTGACTTTTGAAAGGCCCAAACTTTCAGAAGCCCATCCAGAAAAAACATTGCACCGCAGGAATTCTTCCAAGTCCCAACCAAAGTCCCAGACGTTTGTGCAGTGTCGATTTCCTCGGCGTAACACAATTTCAGACAAAACACTTCCGTGGAAACTGTTACAACTCTTGTCTTTGACAAAAGAATCATTCCCTGTTCTCCAAGAATCTACCATAATTCGCCCACCCACCACCACACCTCTTTGATTAACTCTCGTCTCACTTTCCTGAGAAAATCACAAAAATTTCCTGTCAAAACAAAGTTGTCTCAGAGCCGAAAAAAGAACCTTTTATGGCTAATCCCAAGGACCCAGCTGACTCTTCATTTTCCTTCTCCGACTTCCCGGAAGACATCCAGCTTTGCATCCTGTCCTTCCTGTCCCCACCCGAGATCGCCAATTTCGCTTGCACGTCAAAGCGCTTCATTTCGCTATGTCGAAACGACACCAAGCTCTGGTTCACCATGTGCCAACGCCGGTGGGGCTCCAAGACCCAGATCAATAAATGGGGCGGCGGCAACATCACCTACAAGCTTCTTTACAGGACCCTAACCAAGTGGGAGAATCTGATCGGCTTCTGGCGCCATTGCGGTGTAGGCGGCCTCTCAGGTCAGTGTCCGCGGTTGATCGTTTTCGAGTGGGGTCCATCGTTTGTTTCCGGTTCCATGGTTCGTCCTTCCCGAAACGGCACCTATCATGTCACCAAAGCCCCGTTTTTGTGGATGGGGATATCCCCAGACGGTCAAACCGTAAGTTTTCTCGATCTAGAAGGGCAAAATGAAATCCCATCCGGGGATTTCAATAGTTGGTTGGAATTCGTCTGCTTGGAACATAATTTGGTTCCAGTGAATGTTAATTTCGTGGGTAACAATCATTTTATAGTTGAAGAAAATTCAACCTTTTGGCATAGCAATAAAAGTAAAGATAGATTTCGAAGGAGTTCGAGTTCAAAGAATTTGATAGAAGATAGCGAGGAAATTGTTGCTGGAGCTGGGGGTGGGCTCCCTGGGAGCTTACCGGACCGTTTGGTATCGGAAATGTATGCACATTTCGCCAATAGGACAAGTCCGGGCGGGGATAGAGCGTGGAGGAGGCAGAGGAAGAAGGAGAAGGAAAGGCAAGGGAGGAGGAAATGGGAGCCTGAGCATTTTCTCAAAGTAAATGATTACTTGCCTACTCCGGATAAGCCCTTGCAGGGCCTTTGGAAGGTGTTGTGAAAACTCCTCGTTTTCCAAATTGTGGTTTATGCTATCAGAGGTTAAAGACTTCTGTTTGTAAATATATTGTTGTTTGCTAATGTAGTAGTTTTCTTTCATGTGTAAATGTGTAGGTTAGTGGAATTGAAGTTATTGTTTGACTTGTAGAATTAGTAGGAAAATAAGAATGCTTGTAAAGCTGCCTTCTGATGTTTTTTGGGAAGGTTTGCTTTAGACTTGGCAGTTGCATTTTAGTTTATCCAATTTTTCAGTTCATGCTATCATGTTAGACACTGATTAATCCTTCTTTTCTCTGGCTTTCTTTCAACAATTGTGGGTTGGTATTATTGAATATGTATGACATTCTGAAAGGCTATACAACTAAGTACAATTTGAGGAAGGAATGTCTGGAAATGTAGGCAGTTGTTATGGAAGATGGTTTGTTCATTGTGTTGACATCACTGGAGCATTTCTGTTGTCTGATAAAGTGAGAAAGACTGCAGGCACTGCCTTAGGTTTGCAATTGCACTTGGTTAACATGATTTACAAATGCATTTGACTGGCATAATTCGGGTTTTTTGCATGCCACTCTTTTTCAGCATAAAAAGTTTTATGTTTCAACTAATGTGCTTGTTAAATCTTTCTCAACATGTCAATGATGGATGATGGATGCATAGGTTTTCCTTATTACAGCTCAGTTTTGACTCTCTTCCAGCTTATAATTTGCGCAGGGAATTTCTCGTGACATGAACCTGAATTTTTATCTTGTTAAATATGATGAAGTTGGGGGCATAATCTGCCAAAGGGCTGAGGACTTGCTCTCCGCCTATACTCCAGTGTTCTGGACATCAGAACCTATGTTCATGGAGTCACCATTTTCTCCAGAGGAAGAACATATCTATGATGGTTGCGTACATCTTCAGCCGCTTGCAGCTAAGGATCACAGCCTTATTCAACCTGCTGTGACAGGCATTGAGATGGTGTCCCACATTCTTCACATCTACTCAAATTGCAATTTAATAGTTCCTGGCTTGGTAGGATCTGCTGGTCTCCAGCCTGGAGAAGGAAGGATTTGGCAATACAAGAATGGAACATTCGGATTTGGGTTTCTTCATGACCATTTTGTTGTAGACCTGAAACATGTCATCCAAGATGGTCGTCTTCTTGATTCAGTGAATTTGTTGTAACGATAATTTACATTGTTGGTGATAATTATTGTACAGATTGTTTTCTAACTCATTACTTTTTGTTGAATAATAACTACATCTTTGAGGCAGCAGTAGTTGTAGTTTACTTCTTAAGATTAATAGGAAAAATAACAAGAATTCAACTACAAATTATTTAAGTATATACTGAGACTCAAATAAGCTTTGGCATCTCATTTGACTGCAAGGTGCTGTACAAAACATTCAAACATAGCAAACAAATGCCAGCACACTTCACTTAGATCAATCAGCAAATTCAAGTCTTCTATGTAACCAAAAAAAAAAATTCAAGTCTTCTAATCATAAGCTCATTCCAACTGAGAATGCAGGAAATATGAACCAGACAGAAACAAGGGAAGACAGAAGATAGGATAAATGGAATTAAGGACCAGATGTTTGTGACAGAGATTAAGATTCAGCAGCAACTTCTGTTGCATTAACTTTCTCCTTCTCGCGCTCACCTTCAAGCTGGCTTAAGTTCCCTTTTTCCTTGATGAGTTGACCATGGTGGTGCTTGCAGTAAAGTCGGCCTTCATGTGCAACATAATTGGAAGGGCTGATCACACATCCTCCATGTGTGCATTTGAAGCAACTCTTGTGGTAGGGAGTTCCATTCACCGTAACCTTTTGATACAGGAAAACAGTTTTTTAATAGTTATCTGCTAAACTGCTAATAATTTTGAGTTTGAAGCATAAGACCGAGGTCTTAAAATCGAAATCAGAAATATAAAGAAGCATTTGTCCATATTTGTTTCATGGAGGAAAAACTGCATATTGTAGCAAATTCTTACCCTCTCGATAGGATACACAGTACTTTTACAGCCAAAACATTTATCTCTGGTTCCAGCGAACATGCCCAGCACTTTAGTTGCAGCAGGTTTCTGCTCAAAGGAGCTCATAATCATTGATTGATCATAAGTATGGGAACTCAGATATAACCCGTAATAGAAGCAGGCATTGAGGCTTCAATGAAATTACCTCACCATCAACAGGTTTCTCTGGCTTTGCAATTTTTGGTGTACCTAGAAGCAAATTGATATTGAAGTCAGCTAGAACTGTCCAAAATAATACTACTCGGATTCTATTTGAAATTCTGAAGTTGCACCTTCAAAGCTTTTGTCAAGACTGCCAGTTCTTTTGAAAAGTTGATCGAAATGAGGCCTGCAGTACAAAACTCCTTCAAAGGAATTGTAGTTGCCAAGCTGCAAATGAGATGTATACCATATTTCAGTATGAATCACGGCATAAGATCTACAGTTTTCTAGGATCAATTCCAGGTAAAAGCTAGCTTGATTTCCATTTTCTTTTCAAAGAAGTTACGCTGATCCACTAAGTCAGGAACCTGGCACACTTACCAAGGATTGAAAGGAGTAAAAGTTACCCAAGAACATGACATTTGCAGCAGAGAATTGTCAACGATTGGAATTACTAACAGAAGTAAAATGCCCTAACACTGCATAGAATCAATATAGCTGGACTCTAGAGCATGTATTAAGCATACTTACCTTCAAAGTTCCTTTGCAGTGATGGCATCTGAAACAGGCCTTGTGATACACCCGGTTGTCGGCAGTTAACTTATCAACCAGATAGACAGTCTTGTCACAGGCCATACATTTCTGGGTTGTTCCTGCAAATGCCATGGTTTCAGTCCTCTCTTTTCTCTAAGTTCTTTTTTCTTTTGAAAGACTAATGGGAAGGAGAAAAGAAGAGAAGATAAAGAAAGGGAAGATGGAGAAGCAAAGTTACAATGGATTGCGGAGACCAAAAGGAGGACTTGTATAATAAAAGTGTCTTTTGCCAATCATTCTTGTCCAACCTTGAAGCACCTAACTACCCTTGTGTCAAGATATTTTTTATTTACTTACGGTGCTCAAATCTGCTTCCTGAATTACCTTAGTGGGAAAACTACATTATTGAAGTATTAGACATGATGATTTAGTGGAATCTCTCTGACTGGTTCAAATTACCAAGTGATGTAAGCCAACAGTGTTGTTTTAGGTGAAGACTTCATGGGGGACATGTCCTGTCAGTAATTGTTCAACTCTAAGCTTGAATTATGGAGCTACTTTGCCTTAATTCACCCGACATAAAATCAATATGGGAGCCTTATTTGCTGGCTTTTTAAATTTTCCTTGATTGCTTGGATCTGTTTTGGCCTATTTCTCCCACCAACATCAAAACCAACCCTCTGCTGCAATATGGAGGACCATGCCAATGCCATTACTTCAAAATGATTTTTCATTAAAGAGGCGGGGACCAGAACAGCTGATGCAAGATATCTTGCAATGAATTTGGTTTCCCCATCTGTGGTTCCTATTTTCTCATACTAAATCTCACAATGATTAAAAAAGAAAACCATTGCTAACTGCACTGCTTGACCTCCTACTGATACCTAATGCAATTAAGTTATAATAATTGTCTAGCAAACAATAGAAGAAAACATAAACCTGGCTTATCTCAAATAGTACATGCAATCACTTGTGACATCTAACGGATTTGGGTTCAAATCTATTACTTACAAGGCTGCAACCTTTCTCCTAATCCCAGATTTCGGCCTCCATTATACTAATGAGTATGAAAAAAAGTTCCTCCTGCTTCAGTAAAGCAGCCTATCCTATTTTAACCTCAAAGACACAGTTGTTCTATATTTTCTTCAGTTGTAAGCATTGAGATAGTTTCAAGAACTCATCAAACAGACAGGAAAGGTAACCGCATTGTCAGCAGATAGAGGCACAAATTTTTGCACCCAAACAACTGTTGCATACAAGTGACAAATATTTGTAACAATGGCACATGAGAGTGAAGGTAACTCTCGAGAATGATGACAATCAAACCAAGAAAAAGGAACAATTCTACTAAATGGAAATCAATCAATGTCTTTACCTCATTCCCCTATGAGGCTATGACCCACTCATAACTAACATCTCTCCTAATTTAAGCTCATGAATCAAGCTAAACTTTAGCCCAGTAATGCGGGGATTTGGGCTAAGATAATTCTCAGAAACTTGAGCCCACATATTCATAATAGCCATGGGCAAGTTCTTGTCCCCTTTGAACAAAAGACCACAACGAAATTCTCCAAAGTTTCATGTGAATGTGACAGTTAGCACCTTAGTATTACAGCTTGTAATCATGCACCCTACTGTGAACCATGTGCCAAAACCACCTGTTGGACCACCGCAGTATTATTATTTTTTGATTGGGTCAGAAACCTGATCTTTACCCATGCATTGCATAGAATTAATTATTCGTATAAAAGTAGTTATAAAACCAAACTCTGTTTTAATTAATACAATACATTAGCAAATATGATTCCCAGAACACAAATGGGCGCTTGGTCTAGTGGTATGATTCTCGCTTTGGGTGCGAGAGGTCCCGAGTTCGATTCTCGGAGCGCCCCATTCTATTTTGTGGTTTTTTTTTTTTTCCCGAGGGTTTTCAGTTTTCACTTTCTGGAACGTTCTCTATTCTCTGGTTCATGTTTCTCTATCCATGTCAAACAGTTAAAACCCAAAACCCTCAACTGTCGGAAGTCGGAATAGAAGTAATTCTTAACTTGGAAAATTCTCTTTGTCTGGACCAAAGTGAAAAAAGCGTCAACAATCATCTGGACCAGGTAACAAAGATTTCATCGGAGCATGTTTAGTTCGAGCAAACAGATTTGGCATTTTAGGGTATCCAAAGAAAATTATTTGGTTTAAATCAGATTGTTTATGATATAATCTTGTAGCTTTTCCATTTGATTCCAATTTGGGTATGTAATATATTGGAAAGATTTACCCTTCGGAAAAGTTAGCCTTTTGCAAAGTGTTTGCTACAAGTTTTTTCAATATGCATTCAGTGTAAGAACAACAATTCTGTTTGTTTTGTATGGTTCCAGATACACACTGGGTTCTGTAATTTCGCGGTTTGCTTTGCTGAAATTAGCTACCTTGAAGGTACCCTTGAGTTGGGAAAAATTTTCAAGACAGATATAAAGATTTATAGAGAGAAATAGGATGGTGTTTGGGCAAATTGTAATTGGACCGCCTGGGTCAGGAAAGACTACTTACTGCAATGGCATGTCTCAGTTCCTCAAACTTATTGGAAGGTTGTTTCTGTTTCTCGCTTCTAGTTTCTTCATTTGCTCATGCAGAAATGTTAGATAGATTATTAGATGATCTAGAAGTTGGCTATTCCCATGCCGTTGTTATTCGTGCAGAAAGGTTGCTGTTATCAATTTGGATCCAGCCAATGACTCATTACCGTATCCTTTTCATTGTAAATTAATGTTGTTTTCCTTGTCTTGAAAGTTTGATCAACATGAACTTTCCTTGACGTAAATATAGTTATGAGTGTGCTATCAATATTGAGGATCTCATAAAACTAAGTGATGTGATGACAGAACATTCTTTGGGGCCTAATGGAGGTGCACTCTTTTTTCTTTGTTACTTCTGTCTTTTAGTCTACTACGGTATTAAAGGATTTGGGGATTCTATTCAGATAAATCATAAATTTGAGTAAATCAAGGCAAGTGGCATCCACAGAAGGGGTTGGTGTATAAATATTTGTCCTGCCTTTTATGGATTCTCTGTTGAGCAGTGGTAGGAAGTTCTGTGGATCATAACCTTAGATGCTTATTCTGTTAATATTTTCCTAAAGATCTAAGTGACTATGCACTGTGCAGTATTTACTGGTTTGTTGTGGGATACAGAATTAGTTTGAGGTGCATTAGTTGAGTTGATGCTCATTATAGTTCTAGTCTGGTTTAGCTGGCCGGTGGTATCTAAGGTTTTTTTTTTTTTTTTGTGCAACCAGGTCTTGTCTATTGTATGGATTATTTAGAGAAGAATATTGATTGGTTGCAGTCTAAACTAGAACCTCTTTTGAAAGGTTGGTATCTTCTGCCTTTCTCCTTCTCGTTTATGCTCCTTTTTTTGTTTGATCAGTAATAGCATGCATCTAGTTATAAAAGACCATAGTGCTTTCTCTAGAGGATTTGTATATGGGTGTTGGTGCATGAAGAAGGATTTGAGCTTGTCTTTGATGTGCCTTGATTGAACACTCAAATTTGTGCATTCTGTGTTTGTGGTTTTTTTTACTTTTCTAGAAACCAACAATAAAAGGCATCAATCACTAATACATATCAATGCTTAACTATAGAGTTTCTATATTGGAATACTATGTGCATTTTTATCGTTGTGCAACTAGATAATTGATGTCTTGTTTTGGGAAAGAAACTATTTGAAATCTAGTGTGCTCTAAAGTCGGTATGGTGAAGTGATTGGTTGATATATTTCTTTATTTCTACACTTCACCCTGTTATTATGCAGAGATTTGCAGGCTATTGTACTTCTTGGAGTTAGATTTCTAACAATTTTTATACTTGCAGATCACTATCTTCTTTTTGATTTTCCGGCCAGGTTGAACTATTTTTCCTTCACTCAAACGCCAAGAATGTTGTCATGAAACTCATTAAAAAGTTGAATCTTAGGGTATGGTCCTGTCTTTTATCTTATGGGGTGCTGGCACTGAAGGTCATTTCAGCTCGTTATTTGATGTTATGGTTGGAGAAACTGAGTGAGTTATTTATTAATGCAGTTGACTGCTGTACATTTAGTTGATGCCCACTTATGCAGTGACCCGGGGAAGTATGTTAGTGCTTTGCTTCTCTCCTTAGCTACCATGTTGCACTTGGAGCTGCCACACATCAATGTCTATCCAAGATTGACCTAATTGAGAGCTATGGAAAGCTTGGTGAGTGTGAAGTATCAATTATGTTACAAGCCTCAAAGTGCTGGTATTCATGGTTAATCGTATTATCTGGATGTTTGCAGCTTTCAATCTGGATTTTACACGATGTGCAAGATTTATCATATTTACAGCACCATCTTGACCAGGATCCCCGTTCTGCTAGTACAGGTTTGTTGACAGACTTATTATTTCTGCATTTCACTGCATAAGACATTAAGTTTTCTTTGTTTTATGATTTAACATGTTAAGAGATTTTGTTTACAAGTTTAAACTTCTATCCGTTCATGTATTGATCGGGACCAAGATTCATGTGCTTATCCTCAATTTGGCATTTGGATGCTAATATGTATAGTATTGAGGAGATGATATTGCATAAAAGTTGTATTTTCAAGGGCTGACATTGATACTCAACTCTGAGATGTACCATAAGTGCTTGCCATGAAATCTTATTTTCATAGTTAGGCTAGTTGGTATATTTATTCACCTAAATCGAAGATTCAGCTCAATTTTTCTTCTCAGTCATCTGAATTCTTATTGCAGAAAACTTACAAAGGAGATCTGTGATGTAATCGAAGACTTTAGTCTTGTCAATTTCACAACCTTAGATATTCAGGCATGCTAGTAACTGTAGCTTTCTTGAGTTATATCATTCATCTTTGCTTCATTTTATTTTTATAGTTTATAGGTATGCTGCTAAGCAAATTCTCCTCTCAGGATAAAGAGAGTGTTGGGAATCTGGTGAAGCTTATTGACAAGAGCAATGGATACATATTTGCTGGAATAGATGCCAGTGCAGTTGAATTCAGCAAGATTGCAGTACGGCAAGTTGATTGGGACTATTACAGATATCCTTTTATCTTAGCACATGCGTGCTCTAATTTATTTACCATGCAAGAATCTACCTAACATGTATTGTGAAATACCTTGAACTTTTTGGACCTGAGATAAATTCTACCTCTACCAAAGTTGTTATTGTGTAAATTTATAGATCCATTTCTAAGTTTCTCTTAACAATCAGCTCACAACTGCAGCAGTGCAAGAGAAGTACATGAAGGATGACAAAAATTTTGATGATAACGATTGATGGTGCTTTTTGGTGAGACGATGGAGTGCCTAATCGCCTATGTTAAGCTAGTTGCTGCCTTGAATGCGAATTTAATTCTTGTATCATACTCTTGTACTTCGATTTTGTGTAATCAAGAAAATTTTACGTGCCCTTTAAAAGAATAGTAAATTCAAGAAACTTCAACTAGAGGGAAATTTGCAAGCTGCTTTTCTTACGCAACAAAAGTATGTGCGCAAGATTCTTTTCGTTTCTTTTCATTTGTTTTTCCCATTGAATCTTCCAAGCAAGAGTTTTGACATAGATTATTGGAGTGGTAAGAAGGAAGTCAACAAAGTAAGCTGCAGGTGTTGTTTGGTTTTGATTTTGAGTTTCATGGAGTCCGCAACTGCATATATATATATATATATATATTATATATATATATATATATATATATATATATATATATATATATATATATATATATTCCCTCGCCAAAAACATGCCTACCAAATTGCTCACCAATGGTTTCTGTAATCTGTATAATGAAGTGCATGTGCTTATGGCTACCACAGAAAGCGTGTGGAATTATGTTGTTATGGAAATGACCCCTTCATTGAAAAACCAAGTCATTTTTTTGAGGTTTGGTTGATAGATGGGAGAAAATGGAAATTAAAAATAATATTAGTCAAAGAAATTAAATAATTTATGCCATCAAGATTTCAATAATGGCAAAATAAGAATTCATAACTTTAATTTTATATAACAAAAATTCAGAAACTTATTTTCATTTTGGAGTTAATTTTGAGAGTTTATTAAAGTGTTTTTCTAATCTCTTTATTTTAGAGAATTTTATACAAAAAAAAAAGGTGATGTAATTTTTATTTTTCTAGTTGGAATTATGTAATGATTTTTTTTCTTCTCCAAACTCTCAGCAATGGAATCCAAATCATAATATTTTCAGGCTTGAAATTCGAAGTCTGTTCGTTTCGAGGACAAGTTTTCTAGGAAACTCAGCGTAGGGGAAACCATCAATTTTGTCCTTGTTTTGACTGCCCTTCCAATGCTTCTTTGTCATTTACCGAAACTGAAGATTTTTCTTTACTGAATTTCGGTACATTTGTAGTTGATCCTCACTCCTAAGCATTATTAAAGGTCTAATTGAGTAATAAAGTAAAGATAATTTATTTTCAGATACAACCACAATTTGGTTTAAAAAAAAAAATTGAGGTTTGAAATTTGAATCAAATTTGTTTGAATTTTATTTTTAAAATTCAAATTTGACATGTAAAATTGTTAAATTATTCGAAATTTAATTTGAAAGATTAAAACTTGATTCGATAAATTTAATTTGTAATTTTTAAATTATATAATATAAAAATAAAATAATAAATTAATAATCAAATATTAAAATATATATTAAAAAATTCAATTAAACTTTGAGAACCATTCAAGCTGGATGATAAAAATTTAAATTAGACTAAAAAAATACACAAATCAATTTTAAATAATCATTAATCTAAATATAACTAATTCACAGATAACTTAATTTATTAAAGGCTCTCACTTGGATAACGTTTTAAACATAACATATGTTTCCTACGTTTTAGTCATGTTTTTTTGTCTTTATTTTGCTGATTAATGAATTCTTCATTCAGTGTTAAAAAAAAAGATTTGACTAATTGAAAGAAAAATCCTAACTTTCCGTATGACATTATCATTATTCAAACATTCTTATCATGTTTTTTCCTCAATGGTTCACTTTCTTTCTTTCTTTATTTTTTTCTTAAATCAAATCCTAGATTGCAATGCAAAAAAATAAATAAATAAATTCCTCCATTTTAACCCAAGATTTAATTAATCTCAAATTCTCTTATAGTGCTTAATTATGGGTGAGGTGAAATTTGAATGAAAATCTTAAGTTCAAAGCTATTTATAGTGCTAAATACTAAAATAATAAGATTTGAAACCTGAAAGTGATATTCACTTTAATACTTGTTTTCATACAATCACTTGAAATACAGCCAGCCAGCCAGGTAATTATATCATATAAGATTTACTGAGATAAGCAAATCTACAAATGCAGATTATGTGGAAGACGGAGTTAAATCCAGGGGTGGATGGATGTTTTCACTCTCCAAATTCTTTTTTGGTTGATCAAGTTTCTAAGTTTCATTTCGTGTATTTTTGTATCGATGTCAATTTAAATAAATTTATTTATATCAGACTTAATAAATGACTAAATTCATTAAAAAAAAAATATTTTCTCTCGATCTTTCAATAGATTCAAACTTGAGGCACTTAAAGCAAAACAGTTTAAACAAATATATTTATATCGGCCTAATGAATTCATGAAAAATTATTTTTTCAACATCAAACATAAAAAAATTATGATTTCCTGTCCAAATTTTTACCTAACCAACTACTCCCCATACATTTCAACCCTCAATCTAATGCTTGGGTATTTCATCTAGAAAGTTATTTCTTGACAATTACAAATGAATTACATATAATAATTCCACTGTCATTGCATCATTCTTTTGATGATAACTTGATATTAATCCAAGACCATTTCAGGCCCTCTTCTCCAAGAAACAGCGTGTCAAAACTTTGGTCTTTAAAAATAATTCTAAATGACCTCCAAAAAGTTTTTTTCCTTGAGAAAAATCAAGCTACACCGAAATTTATGAGGAAACTAATTCTATTACTCAAAGAAATTTCTTGTTTAATCTTTTCAAATCATTAATTCTAGTCAGTTGGTTTGGCTCCAAGTCTTGTTAGAAGACTCTTTTTGAAGTCTTGTGGCTCCCCTTTCTTCTGTTTCAATCAAAACAAACAAAATCCCAACTCCTGGAAACAGTTTTTCCATAACTCAGTTTCAGATGTTCCAGTCCTTTGTCTGTGGAGCTTTCAATCACGAAGAAGAAGATGATCATGAGCTTTGGAGCAGCAGCCCTAATTCCACACCAAGAAAATCAAGAAGAACCAGCTTTTGTGAGAGCCATAACAAGGACAACAAGAACCCTTATTCCGATGGTGGCCTTGACAAGTTTTCTGCACTCTTAGCAGAACTTGAAGAGAAGAGACAAGAGATTTACTCACAAACAGGTTCACAAGATATATCATTCGTTCGTTTCATGTACAAGAACTCCACAGATTGTGTGCCAATCGTGGTAAAGATCAAGAACAAGAAAGAAGAAGAGAAAAAGAAACCTGTTAATACCAAAGGTCATCAGCCTGGGATGAATGCTGATTCAGAAGCCATGGATGAGCACCCAATCGAAACCTTAATTGAAGGGAAAGAAGTAACCAAGAAGATATCAGGATTGCAATCAGTCACTGAGAAGACTGAGACGAAGAAGAAGAAGAGCTTTTCGCGGAATATGGAGTTCCATAAATGGAGGCGGCCTTCTTATTATTTACCAGCATTTTTGGTCTTGATTTTGTTGCTATTGGTGTTTTTCGGAAGATCAGTTTCAATACTGTTTACTAGTATTGGTTGGTATATAGTTCCTATAATGCAAGGAGAGAGTTCTGATAAGGTGGGAAGATCAATCAAGAAGGAAGATTATGTCAGAATGTTGAGTGAAAACAAATCCGGACCTGTCCGAGACAAGTCATCCCCGGTTCGAGACCACCATCGGAGAAGCTGACCAAGAAGATTATCTGATCTTTTTTTTTTTCTTCTTTTTGTGTCAGTAAATGTAAATTTTGTATTTCTGTTGCGTCTTGGGGTTGGATTGAAGAATTCAATCACTCTTGACTGTTCAACAGTGTAAATTCTAGTCTGTAAGCTGAATTGCTAGAGAGAAGTCTAGTTCAGGTTGCCTTTTACGACATTTTCTTGATGAAGAAACTTGATTATGGGAATTCCAGATGTTGGTTTTTCTTGTGAAGGATTGAAAGTGTCGAAGTCGAGGATGGATTTCGGGGTGGATTGCGGCAGAGTTTCTTTTAGAGTTGGTTCCACTGACCTTTGTTCGGAGATCCGGGCCCTATTTTATAGGCCGAGGAAGCCCTAAAATGACGTGGGCGAAAGGGGGGATGACCTGGACAGGCTGATTCGGACTCGTCAGATTGCAGCCGGATCGGATTGGTTCTGCCCTGCCAGCTCGTGGTATAGGTTGGCGAAACGGCCGAGGTCAAGTTTCCCGCCTAAAGCTTCCCCGAGGTGCGTTGAGTACCGAGGTGATGACGAGGCAGACCTGGTCGGCGTATCAGAAGCCGATTCAAGCACAAGATAGAGTACTAGGGTCAGCGTGTCAGGCGCTGACCCTGGGACCTTCGTCCGAGGTTAACATTAAGCCGTGATAACCAAGGTCACGTCATCCTCTGACAGGTCTTCTCTTTGTCTGGCCGAGGTGAAAGACTGAATTGCCCTTGTTGACCGATTACCCATTATCATTCAGTCCCCCCCAAAAGTCAGTCTTGAGGCTCGGCGTACTGAGGTGGGCGTTGTGAGGTCGGTCTCGGCGTACTGAGGTGGGCGTTGTGAGGTCGGTCTCGGCGTACTGAGGTGGGCGTTGTAAGGTCGGTCTTAAATTTCAGGGTCTTCGAAGCGAACGATTTAGGTCGGCGTGTGTCAATTAGTGGGGCAGGTGATCAAGTTGCATCTGTCTCGGGATTCGTCCCGCATTTATCGTTGCGTGTTTTGGTTTGGAGAAGGTCAGCTCAAAAAGATCTTTGTCATCAATACCTGACACACGTATTTTTAGCAATCTTATTTCGGCCGTTGGATTGCATGGGTACGCGCAATCCGTGAAGGATCGAAGGGTCTTATTTTCAACATAGGTCGGCGGTAGGTCTACTGGTGTTCCCTAGGCGACTCATGGTCTTCCTGCATTCCTCTTTAAAAAGCGGGCTTCGGCTTCCTCCTTATTCATTTGTGCGACTCCAGTGGTTCGTTTCCTTGGTTCCTGCTTCGCTTCTCCGCTCTTTCCAGTGTGTCCCAACCAACCTGAGCTTGTTAGGTAAGTCCTTCCTTCCTTTCTTAAAATGTCTTCTTCCGTGGAAATAGTTAGTCCCCAAGTCAGGATAGTTCCGAATTCATGCGGGAACTTGGGGATAGGCTCGGTTCAGCCAGTGAGGCTGGTAGGGCAGAGGCTTCAGAGGCTGCTGAGGATTTGGCGTCTGTGGCCTCCGCGTCTTCCATCTCACCCGAGCTTCCTGTGGGGCTTTCTTCTAAGGGGTTACGGTGGTTCGAGCCAATGTCACCCGAGGAGAAACGAGCACTAGATGAGAGTCTTCGTGCCTCGGGTGTACACATAGAGGAACGGGTTCCCATTCTGACTAGGGGTCTTTCTACCCATAAAGATTCTCTAGACGTTATGAGGGCGTTAAAGGGGGGAGCTTTGCCCGAGGTCTGTCCTAATTTGTTTACTAGGGTAGCATTTGCCGAGCTAAAAAAGGATCGGCACATTTCTCATGAGTTTTCTATCGATCCTCCTCGGCGTACTGACAGAGTGACCGAGGACCGAGGTGGTAACCGATTGTGGGTTTATAGGGAGGCCGTCCTTTCTGGCCTTAGGTTTCCCCTTCATCCTTTTGTCGTCGAACTTCTAAATTTTTACGATCTTGCTCCTTCCCAGTTGTTACCCAATAGCTGGCGTCACGTGACCGGTTTCATTGTCCTTTGTGAGGGGATGCAATTTCCTTTATCAGTGAGATTGTTCAAGTCTTTTTCTTCAATAAAGGTCAGCCCTGTAGATAAGAGCTGGTATTACGTGACAGCTCGTCCTCGTAAGAAGCTTTTTACTAATATTCCTTCTTCTAATAAAATCTGGAAAATACATTTCTTTAGTCTAATAAGCCCTCGAGAGTGGGAGGTAAG
Source organism: Heritiera littoralis (assembly GCA_031772115.1). Classification (NCBI taxonomy): domain Eukaryota; kingdom Viridiplantae; phylum Streptophyta; class Magnoliopsida; order Malvales; family Malvaceae; genus Heritiera; species Heritiera littoralis. The sequence continues at coordinate 20,947,340 of JAPDPK010000001.1, forward strand.
TAACAACCGAGGTCCAATTAGAGAGGGGGCCGACGAGGTTGAGGAGATTCATGGTGAGGAGCTTAGAGCTTACAATGAAATTAATAAATTGAGAGACTATGGTAGGTTTCTTCTAGACGCTAAGCTCTTGACTTCGCCCGACGTGTTGGATCTCCTCGGGTCACCTGGAGGTCCGGGTAACTGATGCTAATTCTCCTTTCATTTTTCGATTTTTCCAGAGCGCGTTCTTGATCAGAAAGCTATATTTTTTGTTTTGTTTGTCTCTATCACAGGTATGGCAGGTCGGTTCAACGTGTTTGATTATATTCAGCCCGCTCCTCGGGCTCCACAGGGTGCGGGGGCAGTTCAGTCCGCTGCTGCACCTCCAAAGCAAGGTCGAGGTGGTGGCTCGAAGGGCAAGAGGAAGGCTGCGGCAGCCGAGGTGAGGGAGCCTTCCCCGAAACGGAACCGTGAAGTCCTAGAGGTTCCTTCAGCGCAAGAGGGGGAGACTGCTGCGCCCAAGACCGTGCACCTCGGCATTGATTTGTCTCCGAAAGACAGTGCGTTCGAGAGTGCCTCGGTGGCTAGAAAGGTGGCTCGATCGATGCTTCCCCCAGCAGGTGCTTTCACTTTGTTTCTATGTGAATTTTTACTTGTGTTTCTGGGGGTTAATTATTTGTTTGTTTACTCATTTCCCAGACAAAGACAAGATGAATTCTCCCTGCTCGGTCAACGCCAGCGCGAGTTTACACCATGCGTGGCTTGCCTTAGCTCATGCTACCAGGGTTGAGGAGCAGGCCAAGAAGCTTCATAAGGATTACAGCTCCTATCGAGAGAAGTCTCATTCTCTAACGAAGAAATTGGAGGAGACAGAGGCTAAGGCTCGTGAATCCGAGCTTCTTGTGGCAGGGATGAAAACCGAGGTTGAGGACCTCAAGGCCGAGCTGGCTCGAGTGAGGGAAAGGGAGGAGGAAATCAAAAGGACGGCAGCCCAGGATGCCCTGGCTAATTTCGAGAACACTCCTCAGTTCCAGGCTGCGGCAAAGAGGGCCAATGCTGAGGGTGTGAGAGGTGCCTTCGCGTTGGCTGTTCAAGAGGTTGCCCACGTTTATCCCGACCTGGATTTATCCATGGTGTCCATTGATGACCTCAAGACCGTTACTTATGAGGCCGAGGTGGCTGAGGCCGAGGTGGCGGAAGACGAAGGTGGGGATGCCGAAGCTACGGTGGCCACCATGGCTGATGATGAGGGGGAGCCCGATGTGCAGGATGATGCCGCAAGAAATTGACTTTTCATTTAATATATTGAGACTTTTTCTTGTAATGAACATCTTTTTCTTGTAATGAACATCTGTTTTATTTTGCCTTAGAATGTATCAGTTTGCTTCGGAAATTTTAATGAACATCTGTTTGCTTTTAGTAATATTTGGATTTAAAGCAAAAGAGGAGCTCAAGGGCTCAGACTAGTATGGTGGTCAAATGTGCCGAACTGATAAGGTCGGACTTAGTTCTGATTTAACAAAAGTTGCATCCTGCTCATATGTGCCGAGCTATTTAGGTCGGACTAATACAAGATCAAAGGATCAATACAAGAGCAAAGTAATAGTGCATTGGATGTGCTGGGCAAAATGATGGTCAAAAGCGAGCACTCTGTATAGATGTGCTGATGGTCAAAGGCGAGGTTATTTTACTGGAAATATTTTTTCAAGTTTTCCGCGTTCCAGGTCCTCGGCACTTCTTTCCCGTCCAAATCTTGCAGCTTGAATGCTCCTCTTCCTATAACTCCCTTGACCAAATACGGTCCTTCCCAGTTGGGGGCAAGCTTTCCTCCTACTTTGTCTCTTCCCGAGGCTTCGGTTTTTCGAAGGACGAGGTCCCCCCTTTTAATAGTCTTAGGTCGGACCTTTCTGTTGTGATAGCTTGCTATTTTCTGCTGATACGCAGCCATAGTGATTAGAGCTCGGTCCCTTTGTTCCTCGGTCAGATCTAGGTTGTTCCTCAAAGCTTCCTCATTCCCTGCTTCGATGTCCAGTTCTACCCTTAGACTTGGCAAACCGATTTCCACGGGAACTACGGCTTCAGTCCCAAAAGCCAAGTTGAATGGAGTTTCTCCTGTGGGGACCTTCGTGGTTGTCCGAAGTGCCCATAGAACTCCAGGCAGCTCGTCTGGCCAGCTACCCTTTGCTTCGTCTAGTTTCTTTTTCAGGGCTTCTAGAATAACTCGATTGGTAGACTCGGCTTGTCCGTTGGCTTGAGGATGGGCTACCGAGGTGAACCGCAGGTCGATGCCTAAGTCCCTGCACCATCCTTTGAATCTTGGATTGTCAAATTGCTTCCCATTGTCTGTGATGATAGCCCTTGGAAGTCCGAATCTGCAGACTAAGTTCTTCCAGCAAAAGTTCTCCACCTGCTTTTCAGTTGTTGTTGCTAATGCTTCAGCCTCTACCCATTTAGTGAAGTAGTCCACAGCTACCAGAACGAATTTCCTCTGCCCCGAGGCTATTGGAAATGGCCCGAGCACATCCATACCCCACAGCATGAAGGGCCATGGGCTAGTAATTGAAGTAAGGTTAGTAGAAGGCAGGTGCTGTATTGGGGCGAACCTCTGACACTTGTCACACTTTTTCACCAATTCTGTAGCGTCCTTATGGATCGTGGGCCAGTAGTACCCTTGCCTGAGGACTTTATGTGCAATGGCTCGGGGTCCGAGGTGGTTTCCACATATTCCCTCATGGATTTCCCTCAGGGCGTAATTTGCCTCGGCTGGGTCCAGACATTTTAAGTACGGCATACTGAAAGATCTTCTGTACAGCTTTCCTTCCAGGAGGGTGTATCTCGGAGCCTTGCGCCGTATTACTCTGGCGTGGTTCCTATCTTCTGGCAGTTCCCCCGTGGTAAGGTATTTGACAAGAGGGGTCATCCATGTTTCTGTTACTTCCAGAATTTGTCCGACCTGTTCTTCGTCGTTGATACTTTTCTGAGCTACATCCTCTATGGTGACATGTTTCGCCAGATCGGTTTTCCCTCCAGTAGCTAACTTGGATAGGGAGTCGGCCAAGGCATTTTCCGACCTCGGGATTCTTTTTATCTCACAGATTTTGAAGCTCCGCAAGAGGCTCCGAGCCTTTTCCAAATATCTGGCCATGACCTTGTCCTTTGCTTCGAATTCTCCGCTGACCTGGTTAACCACTAGCTGGGAGTCGCTGTGCACGAGCAGCTCATCCACCTTTAGTTCCTTAGCCAGTTTGAGACCGGTGAGTAGGGCCTCATATTCAGCTTCGTTGTTTGACGCTTTGAAGTTGAATCTTAAAGCGTATTGGATCCTTATTCCTTCGGGGCTGAGCAGGATGAGGCCGGCTCCACTTCCTTTGTTATTTGCCGACCCGTCAACATAAAGCTTCCATGTTCCTTGTCTGTGCGTATCTTCCTTGTCACCTTCTTCCTGCTTCTCAGTGGTGATGCACTCTACCACAAAATCGGCCAATACCTGGGATTTGATGGCTGATCTAGGCTTGAATTGCAGGTCAAACTCGCTGATTTCGACAGTCCATTTGATTAGTCTTCCCGACAGCTCGGGCTTTTGCAGGAGCTGCCGTAGTGGTTGGTCGGTCAGCACTATGATCGAGTGCGCCTGAAAGTAAGGCCTTAGCTTTCTTGCCGAGATTACCAGAGCATAGGCTAATTTCTCGATCTTCTGGTAATTTAACTCGGCCCCTTGCAGTACTTTGCTTGTAAAATATACCGGTCTTTGCACGCCGGATTCTTCCCTAACCAGGACCGAGCTCACGGCCTGTTCCGTGGCCGCTAGGTAGAGGTATAGAGTTTCTCCATTCCTCGGTCGTGACAGAACTGGTGGGGAGGAGAGAAAGTCCTTTAGTTCCTCGAAGGCTTTCTGGCATTGCTCGGTCCATTGAAATTTCCCTGCATCCTTCAAGGTTTTAAAGAACGGGAGGCATCTGTCCGCCGATCTGGACATGAATCTGTTTAGTGCGGCTATTCTCCCTGTCAACCTTTGCACTTCCTTTATGGAGGTCGGCGCCTTCATTTCCATTATGGCCTGTACTTTTTCGGGGTTTGTCTCAATTCCTCTCTGATTTACCATGAACCCCAAGAATTTTCCCGAGGTGACACCAAAAGCGCATTTTGCTGGATTGAGCCTCATTTTGTGCTTTCTCAGGGTCTGGAATGCTTCCTCAAGATCTCGTAGGTGTACTTCTATGGTGGGGCTTTTGACAATCATATCGTCGACATACACTTCCATGCTTCGCCCGATCTGTTTCTTGAACATCTTGTTTACCAATCTCTGGTAGGTCGCGCCTGCATTTTTCAAGCCAAAAGGCATGACTCGATAGCAGTACAGTCCTCTCTCTGTCACGAAGGACGTTTTTTCCTCGTCCCCTTCCAACATTCTGATCTGGTTATACCCAGAGTAGGTCCATGAAGCTGAGTAATCCTTGCTCCGCGCTGTTGTCTACAAGTCTGTCTATGCTGGGCAGGGGGAAGCTATCCTTTGGGCATGCTTTGTTTAGGTCGGTAAAGTCTACGCACATCCTCCATTTGCCATTCTGCTTCCTTACCATCACAACGTTTGCGAGCCATTCCGGATAATATGCTTCCCTAATAAACCCTGCTTCCAGGAGCTTGGATACTTCTTCGTTTATGGCTTCCTGCCTTTCTGCGGCGAAGCACCTTTTCTTTGTCTGACCGGTTTTGCTTCCGGGTCCACGTTGAGGCGGTGAACCATGTCCTCAGGACATATACCGGGCATGTCCCCTACTTTCCATGCGAAAAGGTCGGCGTTTCTTCTGATTAGCTGAATAAGTTCTTCTCTCTCTTCGAGCTTGGAGCTTATCAACATGGATTTGTCTGGATTTTCGTCATCGAAAGGGATGTTGATCAACTCGTCAGCTGGTTCAGGTCGGCTCAAATCTAGCTCGGGCCTCTGATCTGGGATTTCAATTGCCAGGGTTTCGTCGCCCTGCTTTTTCACCTTCTGGGCTGTCAAGTAGCATTTCCGAGCTAACGTTTGTTCTCCTCGAACTTCACCTATCCCGTTCGGTGTCGGGAATTTTAACTTTAGGTGTGGCACCGATGCGACTACCCCGAGCTTCATTTGACTAGGTCTTCCCAAGATCGCATTGTAGGCCGACGGGATTTTTACCACCATGAATTCCACCATGGCGGTTGCTGTCCTCGGTTCCGTGCCTAGAGTCAGTGGGAGGGTTATCGTTCCCAGTACGGGGACTTTCTCATTTCCAAACCCGACGAGAGGTGCCGGATAGGGTCTTAGTCTGTCTTCGGCGATTCCCATGTTTTTCATTGCCTCGTAGTACAAGACATCGCTGGCACTCCCGTTGTCGATGTAGATTCTTCTCACCACATGGTTGTAGATGACGGCGCTGACGACAATAGCATCGTCGTGAGGGAACTCGATACCGTCGAGGTCGGTTGTGGAAAAAGAGATGAGCTCGTCCCTCCAAGACTTCGGTCTCTTGGCTAGAGATCCGACTATTGGGTTTATAGCTCGGTCTGCTTTTTTTCTGGCTGAGCTTGCTGTTCCCCCGGTGATGACGTTGATTATTCCTGCTGTAGGTCGGTTGGCCCGTTCTTCGCTGGTCTTCCTTTCTGATTGGTCACGCCTCTCATCCCTTCTGTTGAAGTTGTTCGGGACTCCGCCCGCTCTTTGTCTAGGTCGGCCGTCATAGACACGACGGTTCCCTTGAGGGTACCTTCTTTGGCCGACGTCTCTTGTCGTATCGCCGAACACGAATCTTTTCAGCCGACCTCTTCTCACCAGGTTTTCTATTTCATTCATGAGGTCTGTGCATTCCTCGGTAGAGTGGCCGTGGTCTCGGTGGAATGCACACCTCTTGTTTTTAGGCCTTTGGGGGTTTGGCTTCATTGGCCTTGGCCATGTTAGCTCGGGGTCGATTCTATCTGCATCAGTATTCTTTCCCTCGTTGTGTTCAAGGGAGTGTAAGTGTCATAGCCCTTCTTTTCCGGGCTTCTTCTGATCGGATACCCTCCAGGCCGGTTTGGCCTTTTTCCCCCTTGGTCTCTCTCGACCTCTCTCCCCCTTTTCTTGTAGCTTCTGAATTCTCCTTTGTTTTCTTCGTTGTTTAGCCGAGTGGTCATCGTTTCTTCGGCGTTGATGTATTTTTCAGCCCGTTGCAAGAGTTCGGGCAAGGTCTTTGGGGGGTCTAATGAGAGGGAGAACTTGAAGTGGAATTCCTCGTCCGTGAGACCATTCATGAGGCCGGCCACCGCCACGGACTGTTCTAAGTCCTTTACTTGCAAAGCTTCGGCATTGAACCTCGTGACATATTCTCTCAGGGACTCTTCAGGCTTTTGCCTGACCGCCATTAAGCTGAGAGTTGTTTTCTTAGCTCGGCGGCTACTGACGAAGTGAGTCAGGAAAGAGTGTCCCAGCTCTTTGAACGAGCGTATCGATCGTGGAGTTAGCCCTGAGTACCAGGAACGAGCTGCACCTTTTAAGGTTGCCAAGAATGCCTTGCACATTAAAGAGTCATCTGCACCCTGTATTGACATATTAGCACGGAAAAGTTCTAGATGATCAAAAGGGTCCGATGTACCGTCATACGCCTCGATCACGGGCATCCTAAATCCCGGTGGTGGCTGAGCTCGCTCGATTTCTTCTGAGAATGGTGAGGTTTCAAGCAATCGAAGCTCGTCCATATGGACTTGTGCCTTATCTTGAATCTGTCGTTCTACGGCTTCCATTCTGGCTTCCAATTGGTCGCGAGTTTTATCCTCCTCTGTGGGTGCCGTTGAGATGGTTCTATGCGGGTTTTTCGTGGAATGGCTTTGCGGGGTTTTGTGTTTGCTTTTCTCCGCGACTTCGGGTACGGAGGAAGAGCTGCCGCTGGCATCTCCTCCATGTGGTTGGGATGGTGGAGAGGGTAACGGTTGTTCGGAGTCGTTTCTCAGCGGTGGTCGTTGGGTTGGGGGAGAAGGTGTGAGAAGGTGTGTTTGGACCAGTTCAGTTAGGTTCCTTAACTGTTGGGTGAGTTGCTCGAATTGCTCCGCCGTCGGTGGTGGCCGTCTCCCTTGCTGGTCATCTTGAATGGCGTCTGGGCTTGCAGGAGCAGCCGGTTCCTCTTCCTCTGCTGTTCTTCTTCTGGGTGCCATCCTGGACATCAACGACGAGGTTGGTAAAGCTACCCCTACCTGGCGCGCCAAATGTCGAAGTCGAGGATGGATTTCGGGGTGGATTGCGGCAGAGTTACTAGGGTCAGCGTGTCAGGCGCTGACCCTGGGACCTTCGTCCGAGGTTAACATTGAGCCGTGATAACTAAGGTCACGTCATCCTCTGACAGGTCTTCTCTTTGTCTGGCCGAGGTGAAAGACTGAATTGCCCTTGTTGACCGATTACCCATTATCAGAAAGCATATTCAAGATTCTTGCCCTGATCTAGATATAAAGACAACAGCAGAATGATTTTCATTCAAATCCTGAGGTAACTTGCTTTTAATGTTTTAGATATTAAAGGCTTAGAAATGACCTGCTAGTAATTTGCAGAAAATTCTACTGTTTAAGTTTTTAAATATTCTATATAATATTTTTTATCATATGTATTAAAATTTTAAAAAAAGATACAAAGGAATTCTACTGAATAAAAATGTCAATAAATAAGTAATTTGCAGAAAATGTGTCATGTGTGTGTCTGTAATTACCCAAGTTGTAACAAGAAGGCTCTAAAGGTAGACGTGGAAAACTGAAAAAGGGATTGCAAATTGCGATTTCCAAAATAAGGAAGAAGGCAGATAGCTTCCAAGGGTTTTATTATATGTGTAAGGTGAATTGCTTAATGTTTGAGCAAACTTGGAAACCTTAATTTAATATAGGGTTAGGTTTAACCTGTTAATTTAAATCCTAAATCTCTTTAAGTTTCTTATAAGTTAATAATATATTGTACTAAAAAAATTTATTAACAGTATATGTTTATGTCACCATTTTGACTTTGCAGCAATTATATTTTAGTTTTATCTAGCAAGGACATTATTTCAACAGTTTTATGAGATTTAAGACTTGATTGAGTAATTCTTTATTTTAAGTCCAATCTTTTTTTTTTTTTTTCAAAAAAATAGGGTAAGTTGTTAGCGTAGCCCAAAAGCATGGCACAACATTCTTCATGGATATCTTTGGTGTTTAACCCAAAACCTTAAACCCATTCCCTAGAATAATTAACTCGAGGTTTAATGATGCCAACAACTTCTCAAAACCGAATTTTTAAGAAGGAAAATGTTAACAACAGTTATTTTTGACAATTATTTTTAACATTTATTTTTATTGGACCATATTACTTTATGGTTCTATGTAAAAATGAGTTATCCATATGAGAAATAAAAAACTAAAGCATGTAAAAACTAAAAAATATTTTTCAAGTAACCTGTAATTTTAGATAATCAATCTTCACATAAAATTAAAAAATTCGTGATCCAATAAAAATAAAAGTTTTAAAAGTGACTATCAAAAGTAGACCTGGCAATCCGTGTCTCCGTGTCATGACACGACACGACACGAGTTCAGATACGACACGAATTATCAAAACACGAACACGACACGAATTATAAAACGTGTCTGAATAGTAAACACGAAACACGACACTTTTTTTATACGTGTAACACGTGACACGACACGATTGATACGTGATAATTAATCGTGTCACACGACACGACACGACACGATTAACATGACACGACACGATTTAGATAAAATAACACGAAATTGACACGACACGAATAGACACGAATGACACGATTAAAAATAAAATATAATAAAAATGATAAAAAAATATTTTTACATTTTTTACATCTATATTAATTAACATTCAAATATTAATAACAAATATAACAAAATAATAATATTTTCAATCCATACAATCCATAATATGACTAACATTCATCAATTCATTGTCATCATATGACTATGATTTAAGATTATGTATATAAAATAAATCAATAAATCATTAATAAGTATATTAATATTATTCTTACTATAATAATTTGTATGTTAATATTATGTTATTTTATTTTCTATAATGTGATAATTGATATAGAGTAAATTAATAAACTATAAAATCTCTTAGTATACTGAATAATGTAATTTTGTAAAGTGTAAACTCTTAATTTCTTATTAATATTATGTGATACAGTTAGTGTCCGTGACATAAAATAATTAATTAATTATACAATCTTTTATTAGTATAATACAATATTTATATTTTATACATTATAATAAAAAATATCATGTATATTTATACATTATAGTATTGTATTTAAGTTCTTAACTTAAGTTCTTAATACTTTATTTTCAAAATTTATAAAATTTTATTATCTTAACCATAAATTAATTTTCATAACACATTATACTAATATATTACAATTGTTCATTTGGTAAAACACTTATGTATTTTACTTTTGGTCAAGGTTCAATTCCCACTAAAAACATATTGATTATCGTGTCTTATACGTGTATCCGTGTATTCGTGTATCCGTGTAACACGATTTTCTTTAAACGTGTTTTCGTGTCGTGTACGTGTTAATCGTGTATTCGTGTAACACGAAATTCTTAAACGTGTTTCCGTGTCTTACACGTGTTTAGCCGTGTCAGACACGGCTAAACACGAAAATTGCCGTGTCTAAATTCGTGTCGACACGGATAAACACGAAACACGAATTTTCCAAACACGTACACGGTTTTTTCGTATCGTTTTCGTGTCGTGTCACCCGTGTCGTGTCTAAATTTGCCAGGTCTAATCAAAAGTGATTATTCCTAACATTTCTCTTTTTAAAAAAGAATTCTAACATGTTATAAGATTAAGTCTCCGTTTGGTTGATGAATTTTATTTTTCGAAAATTATTTTTATTATTTTCTTATGTTTGGTAGGCGGAAAATGACTTCAGTCGATGAATATTGTTTTCCGATCAACCCAAAAAAGCGCTTTAATATCGGAAAATGTCTTCTTTTTGAAAAGGGAAAGACAAAATACAAACTCATTGTTGGCGTGATAGCATCCCAATCTCACCCTCAAACTTTACCTGCACCACCTTCATCTCTCCATTACACACCGTCGAAGCTCTTTCCGGCGTCAGAGCTCTTTCCGGTTTGAGGTTTTTTTTATTTAAATTTTTTTTTGGCATTTTGCTGTTGCTCGACACTGCTGTCGAGCAGCAGCAGCATCTGTTGCTGCTCGACTGCAGCAACAGCATTTGCTGCAGCTGCTGTCGAGCAGCAACACAGCAGCAGCAAATGTTGTTTAAAAACTTTCTCCCAATTAAATAAAGTCTTGTTTAAAAAAATTATTATTTTCATATTTATTATTATTATTATTATTGTTATTATTGATTTAAAAACATTATTAGTAGTTAAATATGTATATTATACTTAAAAACAAAAATACAGATTTTTCAGAAAATAACTAAACAACGGAAAATATTTTTCAGCATATCGATCAAACAAAAAATATCAATTTTTTTCAGAAAATCAACTTTTCAGAAATCATTTTCTGAAAGTTATTTTACGCGAATCAAATGGAGCCTAAGTTTAAGTCTAAGCTACTATCTAGAGGGCTTCTACATAAAATAAGAATAAAACTGAAAACAAAATCAAGAGGCGGTAAAAGAGCTGATGAGTCTCAAATTGGTAAGTAAATCTCTTGTCCACGACATTCAGTTCATTCATGAGGCCACCCTGATAATGGCTGAAGCATCAAACTATCAACTGCCTTTACACGATGTGCGGTGCAGCTGCCCAGCTGTGCACAAGCTTCCCACATTGCATCACTTCATAAATGGGTGTAAATAAATATAAAATTATGAGGATAAGCAAACGTAAAAATGCAAACTCCATCCCTCATTTAACCACAACTGTCCTCGCAGAGTCTTGTAGACCAATCTGCATACATCTTTCACAAATGAGCTGCAGTATCACCTGCATACATCTTTCACAAATGAGCTGCAGTATCACCATCTCTATTCCTGCATTCAATGGAAATAAGAGGATCACAATCTAGCTGAAAATGCAAATCAAATAACTGCAACAGGAATTAATGACAGACGGTGGAATTAAGCTGATTCTGACCTTAAACCTTTTCCTGCGTGAATCATTGGAAGACTGAGATGCATGAGGCTCACGTCGGGGAGCTTCAGTTCTGTATCGTACTGGTAGAGCTTCCTGCTTCCTGCTGCTCTTCTCTTGATTTTCACTTCTTGAGTTTCGGAAAAAGCCATCCTTGTCCCATGTAACCTCATAATCAGCACTTAATCGAGATCCTTGCTAATCAATGGTAAATGAATTGGACATCAGCAAAACCACCAATTATAGTTCTTAATGAATAACTTTATAAATGCAATTTAAAGTTCGCCCAACCTACAAGGATATAGAATTAGCCCTGCTAGCAGAATAACTGACAAAATTATCAGCACAGTCGACTTTTTTTCCCACATTTTAGCTTGGGCTGATGACTGATTAACTCTTGCGCAGCATGCAAATGACTAGTCGTGGTGTGCCATTGAATCCACAGCACAAAGCCCACTTAAGCCATATAGCAACGCTCAAGAACAAAATACAATCAAGCTATAATTAGAAAAGGAGAAATCAAGGAATTCATACCTTCTGTAGTGAGCGACCACATAGCACCTTAAGTGCATTATAGAAATCCCAGTATTTCTCAAACTGAACCACGATCTTACAATGAAGTCCGGAAACTATGTCTAAGTCATCCTCATCTGACTCCTTACCAAAATCATCGTCCTCGGCAACATTTAGATTCCTATCAAGGGTAAGTTAGAGGACCAACAACAAGAATATTGTACAATTAGGTAGTATTCATCAAAACAGCACTAACAATAATAAACATAATATATTATACATGTAGAAATAAGAGCATGGAGACATATTGGAATAAATATGAAAAGTATTATGGTATAGAAAGATGATATCAGTCTATCACAAATACATATGCATTCATCATTCGTCATAGGGAAGAGAATTTTACAGGCATCATGCCAATGACTCTCCTAAATCTAAAAAAGTGTAAGAAAATAAATGACCACCACGAGAACAATATCCAATGAAATCCTACAAATTTCATCAAGGGAAGCTATAGAGGTTGAAATTCTTTTTCTATTCAATCCTTAATCGATATTTCAATCTTAATAATTGTAATCCAGGGTAATATAAAGTAATCTAGCTAATGCGTGTAACTGTGGTGGAAGTAGGCCTCCGGCCACTGGAAGGAAGTAAAACAACAACAATGTTAACAGAAAGAAAAGTAAAAGAAGAGCTAAAATCATGCATGTGACAGATACAAAATATGCCATTTGCTGCCAAAAAAAAAATCCGAACTTTCATATCCATCTAAAACATCAGCACAACCGCAATTTTCAAAGGCACAAATCACCATAGAGTTTCCACAAATTCAACAAGAAAGGCTTGAGAAGAATTCCGTAAACAGCAAAACAACAAAGCGACTAAACAAAAAGGAATTACCTTATCTTCCCAAATGTAGAAAAAATAGTATGCGTCACCAGCATGGAAGGCTTGGATGAAACTCTTGGCTCCGCGAACCACCGTGAGGGAACCCCTCTCAACACAATGGTGTCCGGCTCTTGCCTTCCTCCCCTCGAATAGCCTACAAATCAAAATTCATTAAAAAAAAAAGCAACTTTAATTTGACTAACTAAAAAGCTTACAAACCTCGATTTCGAAAAGCATATAACTCCTCCCAATCTTTCCTCATTCTCTCAAAATCATCCGAAACCGGAATTTCAACACTAAGATTATACTTAACTCCTTCAAGATTAATCTCAATCCCATCCATTTTCTCCGCAATATACCTTCTCCAATCCAAAAACTTCTTTTCCAACTCCTTCACATCCTCTTCTTCCTTATCACTCTCTTCACTCTTCTTCCTACTATTCAAAAATCCAAGGTCACGAATGAAGAGAGCACCGTGGGCGACCGGCTCGTCGCGCTTCCGTTTCTTGAGGTCTTTGAGCCGTCTGATCTGGAGGTCTTCTTCGGGGACGGTGATGGAGACGGAGAGAGAGGTCTTGAGGAAATCTATTAGGGCTCGCTTTAGCTGCCATTCGTCGATGGGTTTCGAAACGGAAGGAAGGGAAAGGTGGATTGTGAGATTGAGTTTCACGCGCGGAACAAGTGACAGACCATTCTCAATTTCCAGGGCTTCCGTTGGCGGCAGTGTCTCTAACGGTCGCATGCTTAACTGAATCTTATAATCTTCCAAGTTTCGAGCTCTGTCTGCAGTTTCTTAGACCTTCTTGTTAGGGTTTAAAGGGAAAGAAAAATCAAGTTGAAACGTTGTCGTTTAATCTTCAAGCAGCATAAAAATGGCTTTGTCGCGAAGCGAAGAAAGAACATGCAGTTTAAGAAGATACCAACGAAATTCCTCCACTTAACGGCAACGGCTTGTTTAACAAGACCGGAGTGTCTTTATTTGTGACGTGGCGTTGTTCTATTGGTTTAACCAGGGGCTAGATAAGTACACGGCACCGCAGTCTAAATAACGGGCAAAAAAGATCAAATTGAACGTTGAAGAAACGTTGTCGTTTAAACTTCAAGCAGCATAAAAATAGCTTTGTCACGACGCCAAGAACATACAGTTTAAGAAGATACCAACGAAATTCCTCCACTTAACGGCAAGGGCTTGTTTAAAAATACAGGAGAGTCCTTAATTATGACGTGGCGTTTTTCTATTGGCTTAGCCAAGGGCTAAATAAATACACGGCACCGCAGTCTATAAAATAACGGGCAACCGAAGTGACAGCTCAAAGGAGAGAGAAACACAAGAGGAGAGATTAAGGGTTTTGTAGAGAGAAGAAGAGAGGAAGAGGAAAGAGAGAAGGAAATGGGGTGTTTGATCTCTTGCTTCGACGGAGGAAACAACGAAGAGAGGCAGGAGCAAGACAGATTGGCCTCTGCTGAAGCTCGTGCCAAAGCCGCCGAGGCTGCTCAGAAAAGGTAAATTCACCGTCCCCTGCTTTCTAGGCATATGAAAAATATGATTTTCTAACAATTATATTCTTCAAATTATCAAAAGTTTTGCTTTCTATGCATTGCAATCTAAGACCTATCGGTTTGTTTCTGGAAAGTGTTTGGTATTGAGTTTGATCAGAACGGAGAAATTCACTGAAGAAAATTAGGACTTGCAGTTATGTTATGTGGTGTCTGAAAACTAATTTCGGTTTTATTTCCTTATTGAAAGTGTGATATGAATTTATAGTAGTGAAGTAATTATATCTGATTTTTGTTGTTGTGTAATTTGTGTGGGAAGCTTGTGTAGTTGGGAAAGAACCTGGACTATTCCTCTGAGTATTGAGATACTTTGTAACTGTTTATTTAAGGAAGCTTTTTTAACATTTAAATCACCGATCAAAATCGCAGGCAAGAGCAGTTCGAACAATCAGCTGCGGGTAGGGCTGCACGTGCGCAGATACAGGGGGCTGCAAAGCAATCCGCAAATTCTAAAAAAAGCGAACCTGTATTGAAGGTTTTTGTAACTAATATGCTCATTTAGCTTCAACTTTTTTGGTGTTTATTATTAAAGTAAAATCTGCCTTACCAAGGGGGGAGGATGGATGGGGAAGATTGGGAGTTTTACTCCATCTTATTGAGGCATGATCTTTCCTGTAATGATGCCCTTGCCCTCCAGTCTCATGCCAGGCTGCCCTTGGCTCGGGCACTCTGATAATGGATTTCATTTCCTTCAGGGATCATTTCCTTGCTTTTTATAGTTCAGTACAAGTATACATTTTTGATCCTTTTTTTGATTGGTGATTTTGTTGCAGTGGCAGATGGGTTGAAGTTTTTCCTGGTCTTTAGTCAGCCAAAACTGCTCGTGAACAAAATTGGTAAATCTCTCTACATGGTTATATTTAGTCTTTCTACTTTTTGTTGAGAGATATGCCATCAATATTTTCGAATTTTCTTAAATCTCTGGGTTTTCTTTCTTGTGAGACACATCATGGTTTCCGCTTTGGTAAACATTATGCATATCAACATCAAGAATTTAGCACAAAAGAAGAGATTTTCTATCCTGTGATCTCGGCATCTTAAACTCATGTTTTGATAGCTAAGATTTCTTCATACTATTAGAGTTAATTGTTCCATTAAGTTCTAATTCTAGCTTTATGCTTGAGAGTTTAAGACCATTTCAAGTTTACTTATTTTGCTCCTTGCAAACTTGATGTTTTCTTTCATGCAGAAATAAACCCAGAATCTTCTCTAGTTTCCGTGTTGCTGATTCTTCATGTCATGAAGCAAGTGATATACTTTACTACAAATGCACCAACAATCAAATTCTTTTTTCTGTTTCTTTCGATTGTCATATATGACAAATCAAAGATGAAGTTGAAAGTATAATCTTATGTTTTTACTTTTTTTCTGTACAATCTCTGTCTATATATTTTCCTAATTTCTTGATTTCCTGTACAGATACTCTCTTACTTCTGTCCATGTAGTATTTTATATGCATAGTTTTCTGAATTCATGTTTGTTTAGTGTAGTAGAATGTAGAAGGGTGCAGGTTGACTATATAATAATGCACTCAATTGTGATGGAGGGAAAGCTATAACTTAATTAAGAATTTTTTATATTAACAGAAAAAAATCGAAGCTACAAACAAGGAGCTTGCTGTACATTTTAATAGGGTCATTGTTGCTGAATAACGGTAAGTAGAACCAGCAAAACTGACTTTCATGGATGATGGATAAATGAACTTTATTCTAGATACTGCCTACTAGCTAACTAATCAAATTCCACCATCATATAAATGCTTCAACAGGAGCTGACATCTTCAACTCATGGGCTGCTTGAAAAAAGTCTGCTGCTTGTTGTAATGAGCCTTCCATTTTCGCAATCAATCCAAGGTTCATCCATGCATCGTGATTTGTAGGATCTAACCGAAGAGCATTCATCAGAAAGCTTCTTGCGATCGGGAGTGATTGACCGCTAAGTTGTACAAGTATTGCTGCAGTTGAAACAATACTGGGCACATACTCTGGTTCTATTGACAGTGAGACTGAGAAGGAAACCAAGGCCTCTTTATAAAGTGATTGAGCTTCAAACAACAACCCTGCAAAACACCTTGGAAATTAAAAGGGAAGTGTATTGTTGGCTTAATAACAAGCATGCAGGGCAGGGATTGATGGGATTGGTACCTGTTGCATGCCAACTTTTGGGTGAATAAAATTCAATTGACTTGGCTTTGTTTACACAAGTTTCTGCATCAGGCCATGAGCCGAATTTGGTATAAATAGTAGCTAGATCCTGCCAGGCGGCCATTTCCATATTTCTTTCAGCTACATTCTGTAAAAGACATAAGATATGAACAGGGTGAAAAACATTTTGCTTTTCATTTTTCATGTAGGGTATTGCAAAAAACTCATCTCACTGAAACAAGATAGTTAAGTTAGCAAACAACAACTATTTTTAGTTAATTACAAGCACAATCAGCAAATGCATGAGATGTATGTCCGTGCTGCTGTTCAAGTCCAAAGAACTCGTACCTCTGAATCAGAACTCTTTGGATTATCAGAGTTATTAGACTGAGGTTCTCTTTGTGCTTGAATCAGAGATAGCAAGATTCGGTAAGTTTCAATTGCTTGCTTGGGCCGTTCCTGAGCAATCTGAAGCACAGCTTTTAATCTAAGGAGTTCTAACTGATCCAACCTACCAGCTTCATCCAAAGCAAACTCAAGTATGGTGTCAGCATCTTTGAACCGCCGGTCTGCAGAAAGTATTAGTGCTAATAGCCTCCAACCTCTTCCTGTGTTTTCAGTCACCATGTTAGAGTATGCCATTACATTGTCAAAGGCAACATCCAAATTCCTTTGAACTGCGTTTTCCAAACTGAGGTTAAACATCACTTCAGGATCTTCCTTCATGTTGAGAGCGGCAGAGTTAAGAGAGGTCAAAGATTCTTTCTGAAAGAGAGCTCTTTCAGAATCTGATATGGAAATTCTAGCAGCATTCCCATAGCAAACACCAAGAAACTTATGAGCTTGACCCTTGAAATGTTCATTCACTTGATCTGCCAAATCAATCACATTTCGAGCAAAAGTTATTCCGTAATGAGCATGCTTTGGATCTTGAGAAGATAACTTTGCACCAAACAGTAAACCAGGGATATGGGGTTTGTGTTTTGCTTCTGACTGGCCAGAAACCTTCTTCAATAAGTTCAAAGCTACCTCATTCTGACCAGCAGCAGCATAACAAAGAGCAAGAAGGTACCACCTCTCAGCTCTTTCGTATACACCTGGAAGCACCTGCTCCACATGACCTGCTAATAACTCGAACTGCCCGGTAACTGAGAGCGCAAAAGTCAGATGATCCATAATATCTGCATCCCACTTTATTTCTCCATAAGCCACTTTTTGCATAAGTATTAGGAGGAGAAGAATTGCTTCCTCTATATTACCATTAGGGGTATTTAAACCCCATGCCTGTAAGTGAGGAGGGAGGCTTGTTTCAACACCACCATAAAGTAATGTGGCAGCTAAGTCTTTCTGTATACTTGCTAACCGCAGGGGATCCAAATTCCATGGCTTGACCAAAACCCGGCGATATGCAGTTATAGCTTCACTGAGAAAGCCTGCCTTTGTCCATAGATTAGGGAGCAACTCTAATGCTTTATGAAACATCTCCTGTAACTTGCAATCTTCAACAATTCCTTCATGCATTCCATTAGGTAGTGCTGCCTCAACCACATCCAAAATTATTTTACACTCCTTGGCAGCCTCTGGTAAATGAAAAAGCATCAGAAACCATTCAAACCCTACACTAATTACAGAATTTATAGTGAATCTAAACCATTCAACAAGTGCAATGTAATTCATAAAATCCTTGAACTTTCAATCAATTTGAACCATCCATAACTAAACTCTCACCATTACAATCAAACTATACTAAAAAGTTTCTTCTTCTTATCCAAACATAT
The DNA here is from genome assembly GCA_031772115.1 of Heritiera littoralis. Lineage (NCBI taxonomy): Eukaryota > Viridiplantae > Streptophyta > Magnoliopsida > Malvales > Malvaceae > Heritiera > Heritiera littoralis. Next base: position 20,965,299 of record JAPDPK010000001.1, read on the forward strand.
CCTCAAGGAATCATCGATTTATAACATCAGTTACCTCTAAAACTGAAATAAGAAAAACCACAAAATAATTTCTTGTCAATTGTGAAGCAAACCTGTTAATAAGTTCCTTGCAGGGAGAAAATTAAAATACCTATAAAATGCCCAAGTTCCTCCAATGATTTTGCTTTCAATAAAATTGCTTCCAGAAGTAAGCTCACTGAATGCATTGACATCACACTAGGAGGAACACTGTCACCTTTGGATCGTGGTTTTCGTTGCCGGGTTCTCTCAACAATAGCCCTAGTCATCCTTGCTGTCAAGCCTCTAATGTCAATACCCTGAAAAACCTGAAGCGCAGCATCAAAGTTTCCTCTTTGATACTCCAGCCTCCCAACAACGATCTTGCTTCCTGCAAACTCGTGCAGAAAACAAATCTGATTAGCTTGCAAATGATCAATAAACGAATGGTTTGGTTTGGCAAGAAGAGCCCACCTCATAGTTTAAGGAGAGAGCTTCTTTCAGAGTGGATTCAACTTCATCCACTTGAACATCGTCAAGTTTTGATTCCCAGTCTCCAGTCCGAGATGAGAGTCCACTGGCCGAGAAATCTCGGGTTGCCAATGACTCCGGCGACTGTGGAGCATCTTCAAACTTGAATTGTTCACCTGAGCAAGCGCACAACATCTTCTCCAAAGAAACAATAGCCTAAAATTTGGACGTCAAAACCTGGAGAAAAATGGATTTGAAACATCAATATTTTATTTATTCTATTTTATTTTTTGCAAACAATAAAATAATAATGGAATAGCAAGTTAAACCGCTATGGAAATCAAATATGAAACAGTTACAAGATAACAAAACAGAAATGGGAATCCACAAACAATTACCGATTACAGCAACAATCTCTTAAAAAATGATTAAGCTCAAAAGAAAGAAAACAAATAAAAGAGGCGAAATCTTTGCAGGAGACAAAGAGTAACTTGTAAAAAACACCAATAACAAGAAGACAAGGCGTTTTTGAAGAGAACAAGAACAAAGTCCACAGGAGATGAAAAGGGCGAGACGAACGAAGATAGCAGAGCTTTGGACTTACCAAAACAGCAAAATCCCAGAAAAAACAGTAACCCTGGCAGAAGTCGTTTGCACCATGAAAGCTACTTCTTCTCAGAAAAAAAGTCTTGCTTCTCTCTTTACTGGGTTCATTTTATTTCATTTCATCAGTTTCTCTTAAAAAAATGGTAAGTTGGTGACAACTGAAACCAAATGCTTGAAAAAATAAATGATGAACTGGTTTTAGAGATATGATTGAGATTTGAGAGATGGGCAATTGTTTTTATGCTCAATTTAATAATAAAAAACAGTTTTTTATTTTTTGCATGTGTGAAGTGGAAGTATGGGGGCAAGGCGAAGGCAATTTGCGGGGGCAGGCGCTTGACAGATACAATACAAAGATTCTTTCTGTGGCATTTTTGGCCTGTTATGGTTCTTATTCTGGTTGTTGATTGAAGAACCAATCGGGCTTTGTGAATTCTATATCAATCCTTTCTCTCTGATTAAAGACGCCACGCCACCATTGAATTTCAAGTCTGCTCTCTAACTAGAATTTCGGCTGCCCGATTTCCCAACATTTGTTGCAAAGATTTAGGGAGAAGAAAGATTCTTGACCCAAATAATTATTGCTTGGATTGGTACAGCTCGGACTGTCAAAAAGTAATTGTTTTGCTCTTCAAATTCCCCTTCATTTGTATCTCATATTTGAACATATTTATCGTATTTGTTTCATATCAATATATATATAAAATATATAAAATTTATTGTATCATAATTCATATTGATATATTAAATATAAATTTTTAAAAAATTTTATCAATTGTATCACTTTATTCTATCTAAAATTATTAAATAGGATCATTACGAAAGAAAATTTAAATACTGATCTCCTAATCTTTGCCATTAAGATTGATAACATTAAGATTTATGATACGTGCCAAAAAAATTTATGGCATAATCTTCATAGCTGGATTAAAATAACTAAAAGCAAGGATAAAAGTACTGATTAAAAAATAATAATCTAAGCTTACATAATTTCCTAGAGAGATGGGAGAAGAAACTATCCAATTTGGTGTTGTCACTTGTCACTAGTGTTAAAGAAGTACACAAGGTACAGAAGGCTGAAAATGAAAAAATGTAAAAACTAAAGGTCTATACTCTATATTCTATAATTTCGTCCAAAAAAAAAATACTCTATATTCTATAATGTGATGATAGAAGAAGGTAGGAAAGAGTGAGAGACTGAGAGAGGAATAAAAGAAAAGGTTCAGATTAAAAATATATTATAAAATAAATTAAGAAAGAAAGGTACATATATTCACCAAAAAAAAAAAAAAAGGTACATATGCATTTTAAATTAGAGGGCCAGGATTTGGAAAAGCACAGCATAGCCAGCTTTGAATTCAAGTAAAATGCACAGCAAAGTTTGACAATGGCAGAAGGCAACTGAGACCCTGGCAGAGTTGGCCTTCTTTCATTTCATTCAATTTATGATTCCAACTGGCATTTCCCATTTAAAACTCCCATTACACTTTGTCACATAATTTAAGTCTTAGAATTAATCTCCCCATAATTGCGTCTTGTACTGGGTTTTTTGTTTTCACAAAGAAACTCCTAATATGAAAATAAAAAAAAAATCACAGATATTATGATTTGAATTATGGATTAAAATTTCTTGTGGCGGGTTTTTGTTTGTAAATGAATTCAAAAGCTACCTAACTTGTATTTTACTAATGGCAGTAGAGACGGGAACAAAAACCCAGTCCATTTTCAAATTTTTTTTCGGTGTTAACCATCCGGTATTCCCATACTTTTGGTATAGGACTAATCCGGATTCGAGACGGACAGGACCCAAAGGGCGGCAAAGCTCTCCCTCAAGAGTTTTAACACAGCTGCATACCCAGGGACTCGAACTCGAGACCTCTGGTTAAGCTAGAACATCCTCCTGTCAACTGATCTACGTGCTCTTGGGTAGTCCATTTTCCAATTGAATATTGCTTAAGATTAACATTTGAATTCATAGTTTTTTCCTTCTCTTTTCAGTGAATTACTTTAAGTTTCCCAATGGACAGCTTTGACTAGTTTTAATAATAAAATAAAAGGGAATGGTAACATCATTAAACAGAAGCTTGCTTTATTGACTGATCTTCCTTCTTTGGAGACATTTTTCATTTTTGTAATCCTAATTCTTGCAAGTGACAGTCACACACCTTCACAGTGCTCAAGAAGAATCCAGCCAGAACCGAAAGATCCAAACATCTTGCAACATAATTAGCGGATTTCTGTCTGCTTTGTAGTCCCTTTAACTTTCTTTTTTAGTCCTTTAGGCTTTAGCATTGAGAAAAAGCTACCAGAAATTCACTCATTTCACCCTCCAATGCCTGCTCAAAGTCAATAATGAATTCCCATTTAGATTTGTAGTTCAAACTTAACTGAACAGGAAGAACCTGTTTCTCATCAATTTCAAAGTAAGTGATCTCAATAATTGCTCTCATATTTGAAAATTAGATTTATGGTTGAACTTGAATGTGATTAGAACACTCTAATTCCACATCGGACTAGTATGTTATACTTGCAGAAATTTGAATTTATACTAAATATTTTTTTGCGATTAAATTGAAAAACATTCAAGTCAAAGCGAATAATAATTTTTAAATTGGATCCGAATTTCTATTAAAGAGACGAAGGTTGGTTGTTCAATGAATGATTTCAAAACGAGAAAAAGGTGTGTTCAGGTAGCTATCAGGATTCACGAGGGAGTAGTGATAATGATAACTTGAATTTGAAGCAAAACCCAAGAACTAGAAGCTCACATCTTCAATATTGCATGTGAAAGCTAACTGTTCATCTAAGGAAAATGGAGCAAGCCTAATGATTGTGTAGGATACTAGCATGATCTTTTGACGCTTATATTCTGCCATTAATAATCGTTTCTGTTTTGATTTACAAGCTACATATATCTCAGCAAAAGTTATTTTCCTCAGAAAAGTCATATCAAGTTAGGTACTTAGTTCCAATTCCTTTGAATCACCGGTAATTGAACATAATTAAGAGCAAGATTAATTCTTCTTTTCCTCAATATCTTCACAAATCATGTAAGAAATCTGGTTCACCCTATGCATATGAACAAATTAAACTTAATGTGGTAATCATTTGATGAATTGTCTAGAAATGGTCTCCTTTTCAGCTCTTTTAATTCAATTGGTGCGTTTTTCAATAGAACTTATTCCGACCCTTAAGTATAAAGATATGGACAGTTAAAAGTAAAGCAAATACTTGTAAAATATTAATGCTAGAGAGTTCATACCACTACTTTTCCATAAATTCACCTTTTGTAGGAGAATACTTCTCCAAAACCTATTTTTCTCATGCACAAAATATGCCTGAGTGAGCGGTTTTTCGCAAGAGTTGAGTGTAATTGGACACTGTTAATTTCACTTTCAATGGCAAAACAATATGTCAGCGGTGAAACTTCAAGAACCGATGCTATAGTAATACAAAAGCAATCAGTGTCCTGATGGATTTTTGTCATAATTTGCCGTGTTTCTTTTCAGGGAAGAAATCAGAAGGATCCAAAACACGGTGGGAAAGGGATGATGAGCCACAAGGAAGTTACAAAGTTGGGGAATGGAAAGGCGACAGGCCATGCAGAAAAGGCCGAAGCAAGAAATAACTGCTTTACTGCGTAAGAGAAAAGACATCACGTGATAAACAGAACCCTTTTTCCTTCTCATGTCATCAGATTCTAGTAAACTGTTGAGAATCAGAAGAGAGGAAAGCATGCCAGGGCTGCTGTCTCTTGCATTTTTTGCTGTCGTTTTATAGAGTCATGTGTACATGTTACAAGAAAATCGTCTCTGACATGCCGAGCTCAGATTTCCTTTTATTTATAGCTTTTGTAGCTGTGCGAGAGGATTCCAACTCTCCCCCGGCCCGACCCTCCCCATCAGCACTTCAAAACATTGATTTCCATTTTCACACCAGATATTCTTAAATGGGCTGGTAGATTTTTAATGAATACGTGCATAGAACAGAACCTACATTGGTTGGTGACTTAATTGAACCCTCCCAACCTCTCTATTGACTCCAAATAACTTTGATTTTCAAACAACTTGATGGGGACATTGGGACAACCGGACAAGTCCATTGGCTTGATCTGTTCAGTACTGTTGGCAAAGCTTATCTTTAAGCATTCAATACCAAGTCATAGGGTATGGTATTCATATCGAATAGGCTTTTAAAGGTTGCAAGTTTGATAAGATTTAGAAATGCAATGTTTTTTTTTAATGGGTTAAATATGTTAGAAGTTGAGAGATTTCAAGATAGATTTATCATATCTTAAGAGTATTTATCCTATTATAAAGAGTACGTTATGAGAACCTAAAATCGAATTTTAAACTTAATCTAATTAAACAAAGTCTTGATAGATGCCTAAAAATGAACACAATTTTTCTGTAACACTTGCATGGTTGCTTCTTCTTTCCAGATCTCCAATTTAGGACCTCTCTTATGTGCTTAAGCACATTTCTATGAACCTTATAATGTTCCTTGAATTGGACTGTTTGGGCTGACTGGCCCATGGTTGATGGTCCAATGTTAGATGTCTTCAAGGCGAAACCCAAAGGTGCAACCCTTTTCCTATGAGCCCAGAAGCCTATCAAATGAAGAAAGTGGGCTGGCTGCTAGCCTGGCTCAAGTTCAATTGTCTTGTAGCAGACGAAGCTCTGGAAGACAAGGGAAGGAACCGATTCAGACAAGCCAGAAACTCGAAGGAAGGGAAGGTAACTGCCAAACAACGAAGTAGTCTGCTTTGGGTTCATGCCTATTTTCATACTTAAAACCAACGTTCAAGTTGAAACTCAGAAAGGCTGTGACGGGAAAGAGCAGAAAAAGAAACAGAGAGAAAATATTTCAAGTTGAGGATGAAGAAATGATAGGAAAATGTGGAAGGAAATCGGAGATAGAGAAACGGGTAAAATCCGCCCGATTTCCTTTTCAAGTCGGATCAAATCCAATCGAGTTTCCAATCTCCAACTCTCCAATTACAAAGACATCGTTTCTTCTCACAGAGGCTCCATCAACTCCCTTCAGGTACTCTCTTTAACTCTACAATTCCTACAATTACTTGCTTTGTTTAAGAATATCGAAATCAAATGAAACTTAAGGCCGTGTTTGTCATCATGTTAATTAGGTGGATTTGACTGAGGGAAGATATTTGTTGTCGGGTGCGTCTGATGCATCAGCTGCTGTTTATGATATTCAAAAGGCAAGTAGTTATGAAGGAAATGGGTTAATTGCCAAACACAAATGTATAATTTCGGTCGATAAGCAACACGAAAGGGGGCATAAATATGCCATTTCATCGGCCATTTGGTATCCCGTTGACACGGGACTATTCGTTACGGGTTCTTATGATCATTATGTTAAAGTTTGGGACACGAATTCGACTCAAGTATGTTGCTTGCTTTGTTATGTTTGAATCGTGAGAATGGATTTGTTCTTTTTTTTTTTAATCTGGTTTGTTTGTTATGGTATGTTGTAGGTGGTGATGAACTTTAAAATGCCTGGAAAGGTTTACAGGACTGCTATTTCCTCATTGGCAACATCTCATACGTTGATTGCTACTGGAACAGAAGACGTGCAAGTTCGCCTCTGTGATATTGCTTCGGGGGCATTTTCTCATACTTTGTCTGGCCACCGTGGTATGCTGAAAGTTTTGAGGGAATCACTCCATTTTCCTTTTTTGCTCCTAATTGATTGGCAATTATTGGTTATTAAGAGTTTTTCATGTGGAACTTTTACATTATGTACAATTTGTTATGAAATTAAAGATAACATTTTTTATGGGTTGTCTGGATATGCTGCATGGGAAATATGGCTTACATGGTTTATAATGTATATATAATTACAGTGAATTGTTGAATAAAGAAAAACTTCTCAAACCCGAGCCATTTTTTTCAGGTCCATTGCAATCAATATATTCTTGTATTAGCTGGAGTTAGACAATAAGTTGTCTAACGTATAGGTTCTTTGGCTGCAGGATATGATGTTATGCGTATGTAGCAGCTTATCCTGATTTTGGACCAGTCCTGCAGCCAGAGACCTGTTCTTTTACTCTTATACTTTTATATTGGTCTCAGCCACGTAAAAGTATGAACTCTTCTTTCTAACTGCAGTTAGCTGCCATAGACAACAGATTGGAGTGTGTTCTATTATTTTTGTCTTCTATTTTCTTTTGGGTGGGGTGAGGGGTATGCTTACATTTCAAAAGACCATTTTTTGGAAAATAATTTATGGTAGAAAATGTCTCTTTTCCTTGACTGGTAAATGGTGTTCATGATTTGATCATTCCATTATCAGACCATGACATCATAAAGCTTGGGATGCTACCATTTTGATTCTCTTCTATACACTTTTTATTCTTGGAAAACGAGTTGTTGCGTAGGGAAAACTGTTAACATGAAATGATAAGTGTTATTTGATTTTCACGGTGGCAGATGGCATAATGACAGTGGAATGGTCTGCTTCCAGTGAGTGGGTCTTGATAACAGGTGGGTGTGATGGTGCAATTCGTTTTTGGGACATTAGACGTGCTGGATGTTTTCTTGTTTTGGATCAGTCCCAGTCTCAGCTTGGAAGACGTCCACCTCTCTTGGATCGTTCAGCTGCAAATAAGGTATGCTTGTTATAAGTGTGGATTGTTGCATCACCTTCACTTCCCGCTTTATTATTGTTCCTAATATTGCTAACTGGTGTCAAAATCATAACTTTCCATTTGCTTTTAATATTTAGAATTTATCACAGATAGTTACGAAAGTGCTCTTCCCTTTGTCCAAATATGGAGAACGATCTATTTGATCCCATCCTTTTCCTGGAGTAGCTTTTTTTTCTTGGTTTTTATTTTTTTTTTTTTGTCCTACCTGCTCTTTCTTTTAGTCTACTGACATTTAATAGCTCTTCATGACAATAATTAGATGTAGTAGCTCGATATTTATTAAAAAAAACCTCTTCTTAAAAAAACCTCTTCTTATCTCATTAATTTTTTTTTCTTTGTACCCTCTCAGTTTTCAGTCTCAAAGTCATCGTCAGCTGGCCAGAACTCATTGGCAAAACCACGGGCAGCACCACAAAAGAAATATACCAATGGCCATGGCATAAAGCAATCAACTATTGGTCGAATGCCAGCTAAAGGTTCTGCTAGGCAAAGACTACATCCTGGGATGCTGTCCATTCAGGATCGTGCCACTGCTCATTATGGTGCTGTTACTGGTTTGAAAGTAACTGAAGATGGCATGCACCTTCTAAGTGCAGGTTGAGTTTTGATCATTTCCTTAGCATATATTTCTAGTTAAATCTGGTTCTCGTAATCGATAGGTTTTCAATATTTGATATGTGGTAGTCTATCATGTAGCTTCTAAATTGTTACAAGGTGTCATTTTGGTGACTACAAGCATGCACTGGCAGAAAAATGATTAAGATAGCGGCTATACTCTGTAATTGATGCCGCATACTTGCTAGGAGGAATATTAATTAGTTCAAGGCTTAGTGAGATCCATTTGACTTCTAAGTTGTTTTATATAGTCCACTGTGATTACCTAGCAAACTATACATGAAATTAGCCTTGGCTGACATTTTCTTAATTTATTTTGGAAGTTTTTATCCCTTGTATAAAGCCTTGTGCACTAGGTTGCCTTTTTTTACTGTATACTCGGGCGATAATCTTTTTCAAAACAGTAATGATCCTTCTCTTTCAATCTCTTTTGTCTTTCAATTTCAGGCTCTGATTCAAGAATAAAGTTGTGGGATCTTGAATCTGGCTGCAATACCCTTGTAAATTTTGAAAGGGTGCGCCTTCAAACAAGTAAGGCAATCCAGTTAGCCATATATCAGGATTCTGCTCAAGTTTTTGTCCCATGCATGACAGTGGTGAAAGTAAATTATTCTTTCTATGTCATCATTATCTTTGATTTTATGTGAGTATAGTTCATCTTCATCATCATATTGTTCTGGCAACATAATACATCTTAAACGTCTTTTGAATTTCTTAGGCATTTGATATTTGGTCTGGTAAAATGTCCCATACATTTCGTGGCCACTACGAATCTGTGAACTGTTGTTGGTTTAATTCACAGGATCAGGTATGAGCTATCTCCTCTTCATTTTTCTTTAAAGCTGTTTAATTATAAATTATGGGCAAGACATTTGTGAGACATGATACCTCCACCTAATGATTAGATTTTTGTAGGTCAAAAACTTAAATACGTATGACTTTCATACCCTAAAAATGTTGTTTTGGATATACATGATTTTTCCATCTCTGCCCTGCAAATGAATTACCGTACTTTTGAAGTACAACAGTTGAAATAATTTTATGAACTCCTCATAGAACTGATCCTCTTGCATCTAAGTTTTTTACTAAAAATAAAGCTATTGCTCCATTCCCATAATGTATATATAAAAGCAAGCAATCTAGCTAGAACTTTCTATGAAGGACTCCTTTGTTAAACATGACTGATTTGTTTTGTTGTAGGAACTATACACAGGCGGCAATGATCGACAAATTCTTGTATGGTCTCCATACAAACCGATCACAGATGACATGGTACGTGATGTGTTCAATGTTTAGATCTTTTTCTCCTTTGGTTTTCTTTTACGAGCTTACGCTAACACACAACATCAAGCTGTCGATGAACATTAATTAGTTGCCATTGAAAATGCAGGATGAATCGCATACTAAAGATCAGGATAATTGGAGTGATTAGAATCTGCTCGTTCGTCAATTTGTTCCAGATATCCCCTGCCACCTATAGCGTTTCTTCCACTTGTATATATTAGATGTATGTGCATATGCTCGTTTCTTTGCTTCTTGTCAGTCATTTTTTCCCGTTCTACAGTCTGTTGTTCTGTACAAGGATGTGACATACATATAATTACAGTCAATCAACAATTTTTTGTTCTTTTTTACCAACTTATTCAGACTGTGTTATTCCTTTCTGCATTGTATCATTGGAAGCCAGCAGAGACATGAGATTGGATATCAGCAAAACTAGTGATCAAAACCAAACCTGACAGGCAGTTAAAATCTACTTTTAGCCCGCCATGGCACCATGTCGGATAAGCTAACAAACTATGCTATCAAAGTATCTCAAACAAAAGTGCATCATCATTCACCCTGCAATACAATTTTTTTTTCTTTTTCTAGGGGTGTAAATGAGTTTTAGAATTGAAAATACTAGATTGATTTACACCTCTAATACTTCAAGCCTCGAGTTTTTAAATTGAGGAGCATGAGTCTGATACTGTATCGTTTAAACTCGATTCAATTATACCCCTATACAAAACAGCAAAGTTGAACAGCAAAATATTCCCGAAGGCTATAATATCTAAAGAGAAATCTAGGATTAATGTATTCATACATTTTTGCAATGGGCGACCACATAGCAACAATAGAAATCACTGTACTTACTGAACCACAATCTTACAATTAAAGCCTGAAACTATGAGCAAAATTATGTCTTAATTAATCCTCATCCATCTCCTTAATTACCAAGATCATTAATTGTCTTAACAACATTATATACCACAAAAAAAAGAATGGAATGATACTAACCATATGAAAAGTATCAGAATAGTTATATTCAGTTTATGACAATCCGTCAGTGTTTAAGAGTTTTTGGCACATTGTGGTTCCCTGAAAATCTAGGAAAGTATACTGCAGAAGCGCTGATCTTTCATCGTCTGTCATGGGAGAAAACCCAAAGCTGTTAGTCCATGTGTCGACTGTTACAGGTACTGCAGGTAAAATCAGCTTCTGCACCCCGAGTTTCGCTAGATTCTTTTCAATTTCATCCACCAAAACTCGACACATGCCACGGCGGCGGTGTGAGAACCTGGTAGCCACAAGGGGCATTTCGGCCACCTTGTTTCCATATACTCTCATGGTAGCCACAGAAACCAGATCATCATTTTCCTCCAGGATCACAGTGTAGAATCCTTTGAAATCCAATCGTTTTAGCTTTGACCCTCTGCTGAAAATCACATCTTCAACTAGATCTCTTCCGGTGGAAACATCTTTGCTAGGCTCAAAACACTCATGCATCACATCAAGTGCAACGCTCAACTTACTGTCATTCTCTGCAGAAGCATCCAGGCCATGAGCATGATCAGCAACACTCTCAGAGCAGGCCTCAGACTTCAATAATGTCCAAGTCAAATTTTTCCTCACTGGAATTGGTTTTCCTGTGAGCTGTCGCAGGCCAGAGAAGATCTTTTCACAGCTATGGCCACAAAACCAGTTTTTCCCAGTCTGATAATTCTTCAGGCCGTTTGATTCCTTCAACCTTAAGCAGCCAACATGAAATTTACGCTCACATTGTTGACAAGTAAGAAAACTGTCACCACTTAAGTATCCAATGCGACAAATTCCACAACAGCAGGATGGACAAAACCAGTTGCCATCTGGAACTCCCTTCAGGCCAAGGCAATTGAAATGGAAAGCAGAAGGGCAATTATCACAGCAAATCAATTCTCCCCCATCGCGACAGGCAGAGCAAACTTCATCACTCTCTTGTTGATACGAATTTTCCTTCACAGTTCTAGGGCTCTTTGCTTCGGAACCCGAGTTCATTATCGAATCACGAACTTCCCTTTGACAATCAGACAGAGACTTGCCGCTGCCATCGTCCAAGATTATATTAGCAGCTGGCCTATGGTTGGCACTACCAGCATGAACCTCGAAGAGAGTGAGAGTGAAAACCCTTAAACAGCAGTCACATTGGATCCCTTCACGAGTTATCCGTCCCGTCTTCAATGGCTGCCCTGCCTTACCGCGGTAATACACGTTTGCCAGCCACGAAACAGCATTATTATCAATCAACCAAGAGAGAACGGTTCTAGGGTTACGACTGGAGGAAATACGAAGCGGTTTCTCTCGAACTCTTTTACTTGATCGTTTGATCACCCGAGGTTTGGTTTGATTCTCTTGTTTTTTCAGTCTTTTTCGTTTTCTGGGTGGCTTGGATTGAACAGAGTGACAGACTGCTTGATTTACCAGGCTCAAACTCTTTCTTTTTGCCGGTTGCTTGGATTGCAAGTCACCAGCCACCATTCTTCCTTCTTTCCTTCCTTCATCGATATAACTTTTGCAGGCCGTTTTGAGCGAATAGAACACTTTACCTTTCGGTGACTGATACCTCAACTCCTGTCTTCCTTTCTTCGGAGCGTACCAGAAAACCCATCCCATTGCAGAAAGATGTTTCTTGGCTTTCAATGAAAGCTCCCGCAGTGAGCTTTCCATGCCTGAACCTCCATGATACCACCTGAACACAGCCTCTTCGCAAACTTCACCTTCGACGACAAACATGGCTGACTCATCTATGGGCGCCATGGAAAAAGAAAAGAAAGAAAAGGAGGAACTTAAAGGACAGTGAAACAGAAGACGAAACGGAGGTAGTATAAGTTAGGTATTTTTATTCTAAGAGGATTGGTTGTATACCTATCTTACTCCTATGAGGATTAGGGATAAAATTAAATATATAAAAATATTTAAATTAAAGTTAAACAAGAGTTATGATTTAATATATATTTAATATTAAAATATTTATATTGTATTAATTGTCTAAATTAAATATATAATTAATCATTTACAAATTATATAATAAAAATATACTTGCAAGTGTAATTTATATGAATTTCAAAATGTGTATTTTATATGTATTTGCAAATATTATTTAATTATTATTACGTATTCATTATGTGTCAATAAACTAATATTTTTAAGATTTTTTTTATATTCTTAATATTTATTATCACTATTATTAAATATTAATAAAAATGTTTTTTAAAAATTATGATCGAGAATTTACTACATGGTAATCAAGCAATTCTTTAAATTTGTTTTTATATATAGTTAATAAATCGCCTTGGTAACCTTTTAAACTTAATGCACCAATGGACGCATTTGTTTTAAAATGCTGCTAATACTGTTCAAACACACCAAATGCAGTACTCAAGGACCCGCAAAATTGTCTCTTTTTGTAAAGCAATATTTGGGTTCATTTATTTCTCAAAAACCAAATCTAACAAACAAAATCTCAACCCATTTTTTCACGAATATCAATAAAAGTTAATTAAATTATTCTATCAAACCCATAAAGATAGACATTAACATAAAAAAAGAATTTTTTAATATAGGCTTAATAGCTAATTGTATCATTAATTTTTTGCATAAAATAAATTTATGACTTCAACATTTTATCACTCGAAAATCAATTCATAAACTTTTATTTTATTATAGATAAACTCTTAACATCTTAAAATCATATAATTAAGTCCAAATTTATTAAACGACACTAATTGTCGTTTGGATATCTTACATGAAAATTGACGTGGATAGCTTAATTAATTGCCATATGACATGTCGTGTGCAATTTTATCGAAAGTTATACTTTGCCATGTGACTCTATCGCACCACTCTGGGATTCCACTTTGCCGCAACACTCTACGATTACACTCTGGATCTCACTCCGAGTTTCATTCTGAGTTCCACTTTGGATTTTACTCTGAGTTCCACTCTAAGTTTCACTCTGGGTTTCACTATAAGTTTTGCTCTGGATTTCACTTTCAGTTTGGTGTGCGGGAGAGTCTTGTGCATGAGCCTTGGAAGGGGACTGGTGTGCCGAAAAATCTTATGCGTGAGCCTTGGGAGGAAACGTAAGTCACCCATGTGAAATGTTAGAACTTGAAGTGAAAAATACGCGAAGTAAGTCTACTTATTATGTAAAACAAGCTTAAATAAACATAGGGTAAATGTGTGGCTGCTGAAGAGTTCTTTATAAAAGACTGAATTCTTTCACAAAGGACCGAAGAACAATGAATGTATGCCACATATAATAATAATAATAATAATAATAATATAGTTAAAAAAAAAAGAGTAAAAAGTGGGAGAGTCCCGCACATGGAAGGGAGACCACTCTCCCACCACGTGGGCGAGAGACAACTTTCCTGTCATATAGAAAACCACGCATGTCTATCTACTAATGGAAGATTACATTGGTCCAATCTTAATGGGCCCAAATGCACATTTGGACCTTAATTATTTGACAATTTAACAGATGTGGGCGAAAGACCACTCTCTCGTCACGTAGGAGACCACGCATCTTTACCTACTAATGGGAGATTACATTGATCCAATCTTAATGGCTCAAACCGCAAACGTGCATTTGAACCTTAATTATTTGACAATTTAACAGATGATATCTAGTGGGACTTACACTAAAATTAATGTGGTTCAATCCACCTCTATAAATAACAAGTCAGATATTCTTGAAAAGGGGATCGATTACTCTTTTTCTGATTAAGACTCTGTTCATCGGAGTGAGCCCGCAGGGACAGATCTCTACGTCTCTCTGATTTTTTCTGACTTAAATATCTTTAAAACCTTTTAATTTTTAAGAGACAACTTGATAATATGTGAAACATTAAATAAAGGGTTATTATCAAAGTCCAAGTTTCTTAAAAATCATTTTAAAGTATATTATTTTGAATTTAAAATGTTTTAAAAAAATAAAATAAAATAATTAGAAAAAATCCAATTCAAATGATAAAAATATATTCTCAAAACTTTTTCATTCTTAATAAACAATTTGGTAATTTTTAGAAGATGAAAAAAAAAAGACGTGCCAAGCAAAAAACCGTACTGGATTCATGTTTGATATATTTTTTAAAAAAATCATCCGAAATTATATTTTTTATAATTTAAAATACTTGAAAAGATCAAATAAATAAATAAATAGATTGGAAAAGGCTCAAAGCAAAAGAAAAAAAAATCTAAAAACATTTTCTTTTTATATTCTGTTACTAACGTCTAAACAATAGGGTAAATGAACGTGTTTCAATTTTTTTACTTTTTAATGTGTAAGAGTTAAAATCCAAAACTTATTAATTCTATTCCGTGGTAAATAAAAATTCAAGCCTTCTTATAGAGGTAAATCTCTCAAACTTGCGAATTTATCTGTTCATTTGATTTCAACTCTTAATTTTATTTTTATTTATATATTTTTTTATTAGTAGATTTTTTTAAAAAATTACAAAAACAATCAAACAAGGTAAACAATTTAATTAAAAATTCATTATTTAATTATTTAAAATAAAATAAAATTTTCAAATTTTATTTAAAGAAAATTTTATAAAATAAAAATTAATTATTTAATAAAAAATTATAAGATATGAATAGATTATTCAAAATTATTAAGATGCTCATGTTTAAGGATTTGAAAATTATGTTGTACAAAATAATAAAAAATGAGATATCTAATTACCTCTGATTTTAAAGAAATCAAATGCTACAAAACGTAGAGACTATTGTTCCGCATCAAATAAGCTATTACTAGTTTTTGAGTTTTTTCTTTTCTTTTTTTGTCTGGGATTATATATTTTTTTAAACAAGATATATCAAAATTACTAATATTTAACTTTTATAAATAATTTATTTTGATTATTGAAAACGGATTTTTTATAACTTTTAATTTTCTTTGTTGATTGAATAGTTTAAGTTGAGGGTGTTTTTTTTTTTCTTACAATTTGAAATAATATCACAACTTTATAACATTTAATCTTATTTGCCAATTGAACAGTTTATTTTGAAAAATATTCTCTTCAAATTGTCATAAATCAAGCGGTCTCTAAGATTATAACTAATTATTGGCTATCTCTAAATATTGATTTAATTATTCGCTTTATTTTTATTTAATAAGACATTTTGTAAATTAGCCTTTTCTTCCTTTAAAATTATGTTACGTTATAATAAGAAGCAAGTTATGAGTGATAAAAATATTAAATATTAGTTCAAATAATTATATTCTCACGGTCGAATGAAAGGAACTCAGTATCCCTTAAGTAAAATTTTCAGTTCAAGCTTGTAGATGGACAAAATAGCGTTGGGAGAACTCTTCTTGTTTTGGTCCGACCGTAGATCAATTATAAATTAATCGAAATTCAAAGTGACTTTTAAATATCGAAGATTTCGACAAAATAAATATAAAAGTTTTACAAATATGATATTTGAATTTAACACTTGTATTTCTTTTTTCTAGTACAAAAATCTTATTAGTATTTCCAATTTTATTGAAGAATGGTGTTTATTTTTTAGAAGGGTTTGCATATGATGCATTAACAGTGTATAGTTTTTATACATTGTCAATGCATTAGAGGTTGACACCTCATCAATTGTCAAATTAAAAAATATGCTAAGCCCTTAAAAGTAAATATAAATAAATTTTTTTAATTTACTCATAAAAACTTATTGATGAAGTGTCTTAAATGAGGTTTCTAAACAGAAGAAACTCATGAAGCCCATTTATTTGATGAACTAACTGCACCTGCTCACCGTGGAAAGGGGAAAAGAGAGAGAGGGACGAGAATCTTCTTTAGAAATTGTATGATACCTTTGGATATGCAGCCAAAGTGGCAGCAAACAACTTCAAATTGGCAAAAGATTTGCTAGCCTTCAATATCAAATTGGCAGCAAAGAAATTCAAAATTAGCAAAAGATTTACTAGCCTCACTATCAAATTAGGAGCAAACAACTTCAAAATTAACGAAAGATTTGCTTGCCTGGGAAGGGTTAGGTTAAGAGATTTCAGTCCAAAGGTCCGTAAATTTCGTGTATTCTTTTGTTCATCGTCAAACAAGCTTAGTAATATAAGTGTAAGTGTGGCACATTATTCCAATAAAACAATTTTGCACAAAAAATATAATAGTTACGACTTACGACACAATGTCACAGACACTATCTCTTGCTTATTTTCCTATTTTCTTGCCAGATCCTTTATAAGATATCAATTCGCAGGAATCAGACCTTCAATAAATTGTATCTTCAACTTCTAAAAACAACAAAACAAAAGCATGGAGACTGGTTCTTGTTTTCCTCTTATTTGTTAGAGAAACATGTTGAAGTTGGCAACCACGAGTCTACACAAATATGATAATTCATAAGTATTGAGTCCAATTTCTCTCTAATATTCTATATCTTATTGTTTCTGTTCTTCTCAACTTACTGGTAGCAGTGTTCACCATACCCACATCAATGGAAATATTTGAAAAGCTCTTCAGCTCATTTGTTTTTTCATTGTTTTGGTCAGAAAACTCCTCTAAACAGCAAACATCTGACCAAAACAAAATCAAAGCCCGCCTAATACTAAGAAGTAAACCTAACGATCCAAAATACAATTTAGTGACACAATATAAAAATGATACAAATAAAAAATATGAAGATGATACAAATAAAATGTAATAAAATTTATATATAAATACATAAAAACAAAAAAAAAAGTTTTATGATTTAATATATCGTTATAAAATTTATTTTATACTATATAAATACAATTTTATACGACTCAAATCACAAATTATAAGTACAAATTATCATGTCTACAATGAAGGCAACTAGCAAGTAGTGTCCGGAGCCTCGCAATCCCCACCACTTGCTTATATAATAGATTAAACCCGGGCTGAGAGTAAGGTGATTACTGATTCAACCCAAACCCAAACTAATAAAATTATCATTAGTCAAATTTTTTTAAACATTATCCTGTTCGATTGCTGCGTGTTAACACCGCAATCCACGAGTCACTGGCGGCTCAATGCTTTTGCTGATTATAAATTCTAGAGTCTCTTTGCTGCTCCCTTGTCTCATTTTATTTTTTCTTAACATTGGTTTGAAATTTGAGTACTCGATGCAGCAAAAGAAGACTTTTTACAAAGCACGTTTTGTTGATTTCTTCTTAATCGTGAAATTAACCCATGTTTCAGCTTAAAGGCCACCAGACGACGTCTCCTCTGATGATCAGATTAGGACAACCCATGATTGCACAAGGCTTGAAATCTCCGACAGGCTCAGCAGAGATGGATCCTGGAATCTGGAGCAAGCTTCCACCGGAGCTTCTCGAGCATGTACTCTCGCTTTTGCCTCTCAAAACGTTCTTGAATTTGAGGTCGACCTGTAAGCATTTCAAGTCTCTTTTATTCTCTCCTTCTTTCATTTCCAAACACTCCTCTGATTCTCCTTTCTCTTCTTTTCTGTTGCTTTCTCACCCCCAATGCTATAGTCATTTCCCTCTCTATGACACAATCCTTGGGGCTTGGCAGAACTTAGCGCTTCCCTTCTCTTTCTTGCCGCCATGCGCGGCTCAGTTCAATCTTCTTTCATCGTCTAATGGACTTCTCTGCCTCTCTCTCCCGAATTCATGTTCTTTCCTTGTGTGCAATCTCTTGTGCAAATCTTCCAGGATCATTCAATTCCCTTTCTTTCCTTTTGCTTTCGAGCTGTTCACTTTGGTTTCCACGCCAGATGGATATAAAATCTTCATGCTTTGCTCGGAATCCTCTTCGTGTTATGCTTTTGTGTATGACTCAAAGGTTCATTCTTGGAGAAGATACGATGGTTTTCAACCTCTCCTCATCGACAATTTCCATCAGGAAGGCGCATCCTTCAATGGGTTTTTATATTTTACCACCCCAGAACCGTTTTCTGTGGTGTGCTTTGATTTGGACAACGGAAAATGGGAGAGTCTCAACGCTGAAATGCCAGGGGAGCTTACATTCGTGAGGCTGGTCAGTGATACTGATGGAGGAAAGTTGTATTTGGTCGGGGGAATCGGAAGAAATGGGATTTCAAGGAGCATGAGATTGTGGGAATTGGGTGACCAAGGAAACTGGGAGGAAAGGGAAAGATTGCCAGAACTGATGTGCAGGAAATTCATGTCTGTCTGTTACCACAACTATGAACATGTTTATTGCATTTGGCATCAGGGAATGATCTGTGTTTGCTGCCACACATGGCCAGAGATTTTGTATTACAAGGTTTCAAGGAGGACATGGCATTGGATACCCAAATCTCCTTCATTGCCTGACAAGTGGAGCTGTGGCTTCAGGTGGTTCTCTTTTGTTCCAGAGTTATATGCTTTGGCTTGATATTGCTCTTGTTTTGTTTCTCAAGCCTAGTCAGTGTGATGAGCAATGTACAATTGGTTCAACTAGAGATTTGTGTTTTAGGGTTTGAGCTATTAGATTTAGTTCATTGTATCTTCTGAATTATGACTGGTTTTGATGAATTCGGAGAAAACTGTGGTATAATACAAATAACTGGATTGCCGTTTGTCATGTAGATGCTACCATAGCTATGAGTTTTTTTTGGTCAAAACCCCCGTATTCGAAGATCACTTTGAATCTTGATTAATTTAAAGTCGAGTTACTATTAAACCCGAACAGAAAGCTTTCTCAACACTGTTTTTTTCATTTACAATGCTCGAACTCGAGTTATTGCTTAAGAAGTATCGAGCTCCTGACGTTACTTACTATAGTTATGAGTTATTTCATTGAGTTCAAACCCTTTTATTTGTATTTTCCTGTTTACTCTTTCGGTTAAGGAAAATGGAGACAAAGGCCATAAGAAAACAGAGCAGGTAGCGTGGGCAAACGTTGCTGAAGATGTCGTTTTTAGTGAATATCCAATAGGCAATTGCTGGTCAAACTCAAGTGTTTTATTTTTTCTATTTCTTTTTCCTCGTAAGCTATAAAAGAATGCAAAGAATTATACAAGTTGGGAAAAATAAGACAAAAGGCAGAGCACATGCATGGTCATAGGAATTGGCCATGGAAACCGGATTCTTTGAATGGAAACGAAGCCGATCAGACATAGATGTTTCTATTTGAAATTTCCGATAGAAATTTCAACTAGACTCTGGAATTCCTGGTAAAGCCAAGCAGTTTGATTGTAAGGTAACCCCTGCGTGAAACACTCAAATGTTAAGCTTTCTAGAGCATTTGGTCTAAGATTTCAACTATCTAATAGCATTTTCTAATGGCAGCATCAATCCAAAGATTTTAAGACCGTGTTGCATGTGAAAAAAATGAGAGATGAGTTGGGCAAGACCGTAGGGGCAAAAACTAGTGAAGATTGTTGCATTGATTTGGAAATAAAATAGTAGTACTGTCAACGGTAAAAACCTGAACAAGTTTCAGGTTCTGTCATTATCCATGCTAGTATAACAAACTTGAGACTTGACATAGCCACTCAAGTACATGAAACATTAAATAATTCTAAAATCTGCCATTTACTGAACCATGAAGATATCCATCTTGCACGCTTCAAGTTGGCAGGCATTTTATTGATTAGCTTACCAGACAGAGACTAATAGACACTATTGTCAACAAAAGTTAAACCAATAAAGCTCAATTGCGGCTGAGCTTTTGGACCTCTTGGTCAATTGATTGTAGGATTATCATTCATCAGACCATGGATAAGATGCTGAAACTGGAGTCATAACAGGAAAAAAACTACTAGAGAAAATGGTGGATCGACCAAAATATACGATCAACTGACGTACCTAAATATGTTAGTAGATGAGACCAACCCTCCACATTCAAAAAAGAGATACAGATAGATAATAATATATTTGTTATATTATTTTATTATTTATTATCACATTTTTTGTTATATTTTTTTGTAAAATTAATTGTTTAATGTATCTTGTGAATTAGTTTAGAGAAAGTGATTTGGGAATTAATTTTGCAAATTATGGCATGAAATCAAACAATAAATTTTGTAATTAGAATAAAATTTTGAAATATACATTGTTTGATTTTTTAAAGTTGTAATTAAATTCTTATTTGTTTAAAGACTTTTGGACAATAAGATTAAATATAATAAAAAATTGAGATTTATTTTTTGATTAAGAAGAAGCCCTAAAAATTTTTAAAGGAAAGAAAACAAATTATAAAAGAAAAGGACAGGGGGCGGCAGTAAAAAGAGAGAGTGCGAAGCAAATTAGAGAATCAAAAGCAAAGAAAAGAAACAGAGAGGAATTGGGAGAGGATCGATTGTGATCTATTAGTGTTTTCTTGCTGTTTTGGTTCTCTTTATTTTTCAGCTCACCTAAAGGTTGTAGCAAACAACTCGAGGTGGATTAAAAAAGAAAAAAAGAGAGGAGCTGTTGCCGGAAACCTGAGCAGAACCGTGGCTGACCTTGAAGCAGTCCAAACCGTGAGCTGCGGTAGAGTCATTTGCTGATCAGAAGCACATCTGACTTGGACGTGAGTTGCTGTCGGATCTTTGAGCAGCAGAATTTGGTCTTGAAGCAAGTGTTGACCCGTGTAGTTGCTGCAAAACAGATTTGAACCGAAGCTGCTGAATCGTGACAGCATTGTGACGTGCTGCCTTCTCTGTCGAACTCACCATTAACCGACCCTCTGCCGTGTTGCCATCACCACCGCTGCTGCTCCAAATTGCTGTGCGCTGCACTTCGTCGCCGCTTCAAGTCGCTAGTTTTGTTTGTTGTGTGCAGAAAAACACGTGAAGAGCTGTAGAGGAAAGCAGAGCAAGCTGCTAAGCCGAACGGAAAACCTTGAAGCAATCCGTGAGATCCCAAGTCACGCCACCAGTGTTTAATTGCTGCAAATTGCTCAGGAATTTATGGTTTCAAGGGCTACAGACTCAAACCTTTTATTGAACACTTTACATTATATTATTTGTTTATTTACTTATTTCTTTTATTCATCTTTGAATTAGTTATTTGTTTAATTTAAAGCATGACATTTATTAATTTAATATTTTGTTTTGCTAGATTAAACATGAACTAATTTATTTACTAGGAATTTGATTGAGCCTACTTGCATATTTTGTCTTTATGATTAATTGATCAATTATTATTTCTAGTATCATTCATTGTGATTAATTTAATTTTTTTATTTGTATTATTGATTGGCCACCTTTAATATAAATTAATTGATTGTTTGAGATATGGTAAAGGTAAACATCATATGCTAAAGTCATGTATAACTCTCCTAAATGATTAAATAAATATTTCATGCATACATCAAGCTAGAATATTTATTTGGTTCCTGTTAGATATTCTTCTGTTCTTAATGGATTTTTAGTCATTGATTATGCTACACATCATAGATAATTTAATAATTAAGTTACCATCAAACAGAGTAATCATATATTAAGAAGAATGAACCCTAAAATTGAATTGAGATTTTTAGGATTGAAGACATAAAATTGCAATGTATTGGTAAAATCAAATTCCTAGGCTTTTCTCTATTGCTTAATTTCTTGATTTTATTAGGTTAATTAATTTAATTAGTTAATTTAGTAATTAATTAAATACTTAGATAATTTCTTTCACTTTCATAATTTTTTTGGGCATAAGTAGTTAAATTTTAATTGAATAAATTTAGCAAATCTCTGTGAGATCGACTCTTATATTTGCACACTATACTATTTTGATTCGTGCACTTGCGAGAATATAACTTTTTGTTCATCACATATTCATCTCCAACTAGGTTTCAAATACTACACCCACTATACAAAATTTGAGAGGCTCGAGCTGTTTTGGCTGCACCGAGCTAACTAACAAGAAAGGGAAAAATAATCATATGCTATTTTTAAGATCATCACAATTCACAAGAGGCATAGTCACTTAATAAGAGTAATAATTTATTAAAAAAGAGTAGTCATCAAAGATTTTGAACAATCCAAAAAAGTAAACACTTTCTGAAAGGTATCCAATTCCATTTTTGATCACTATCTAGATGCCTATGTAAAAGTAACAAGAAAGAAAATTAAGAGATTCAATCCCATCAGCCATATTGTTTGTTCCTATCATGAAGTCAATATACCTGTTCAGGGCTTCAAAGAGAGAGCCAAACCACACTTGGGAGTCTTCTCCAAGGCCTTTGTGTCAAATGCCCCAGATATTGTAAGGAAGGACTTCGGTCTGAGCTCATGCTGTATAAGAGCACCAAGATTGCCATGGTTATTGAGCTTTGCCTTCACCAGTGTGTGTGGATCAACAAGAAATGAACATCCCACTGTTAATGTGTTTTCATTTGTGGAGAACTTTCTTGCAATCTCACCCACCACAGCTCCACCATTCAGCTGATTTAGATGGTGCAAATATGACACCCTTAGGTAGTCTCCCTTATCAGCCCTGTAAGAGAAGGAAAGTACAATCACTGATTACGGCAATCAAAATATAATGCCTAGTGGGGGGCAGACAGAAAAGACAATTTTCAATATTTGGTTGTATTTTCATGTTTTACTCCATTGAAGCAACATCATATCTTTAATTTGTTTGATATTTATAAAACAAAGGTTTTCACATAGCACCAATTTCATCAACTGCTGTATGGAATCTTTTATCCTATTTCATCATGCACTGGAAATAAATTGCCGTAAGATATAGCTATATCAACTGCTATTGAAAACTGGAAAGCTTACAGGATCACTGAAGCATTTGAATCTGGCATTGTCATGTTTACTCCAGCATTATACTTGGTAAATTCACCAGAAGATGTCAAGTAGCTTGCCTCTGCACCAAAAGCAATGCTGGGAGTACCGATGGTTGCTGAAAAATCAACAGCTGGGGATTTCTTCAGCCCAACAGCAGTAGTCAGAGCTGCATGTTCATGAAAATACTGAACCTCCAACTGCAAGGAAAGATTATAATGTCAAAATTCTTTATGGATGCATTTATTATTCAAGCATAAATGATAAGTAAGTCAGTACCTTTCCAGAGTTACAATCAGGCAGCTTAAAGGAAGCCACTGCTTTTGCAGATGGAAGTAAATCTGTGATGGTGAAGGTTGTCAACAACTGCTCAACACATCAAACTAATATTAGAAAAAAATTTAAACTGAATTTAGATTTCAAAAGATAAGGTTGGAAACAACGTTTGACTCAGTGTCAAGCTGCAAATCAACTACACCATTCTTGTGCTTGTATTGTGCAGCCACATCCCCAGAGGAGAGACCTCCCTTATTCACAAGATTTGATACAAGTACCTGAAGATAAAGAAATCACATTAATCTTTGCCATCAATAAAGAAAGACAAAGCAGCCAAAGAAGTAGAAGATAGAACTAGAAAAGCAGTAAATCCAGAATAAGCTCAGTTACTCAAGGCATGGAGGAAGATACACCTATGCAGCTAAGCTGCAGGGCAGGACCAACCAGGCAACCAAAACAACTAAGTACAGAGAAAAGAAAATTCTCCATCTCTGACGCAAAAGATAACTGGAAAGAGCACAACAGAAAGAGAACAAAACAATGATTTTAAAGCAACAGTAAATCAAACTAACTTTGCTGAGTCAAAGATATAACTCAGCTAATAAACTAAGCCTCAATTCCATAGCTATATCAACTTAGTTTCCTCATTTTAGAACCAGAAAATTAGTAATGCAAAACATAAAATATCAAATTGATACAAAAATGAAGCCAATCTTATGTTCTTTTTAGCATCAACAAAAAAAATGACACAACAATGCAACAGATCCAAGACTTCAGACCCAGAAAACATATTCAGTAAAAACAATCAGAATATAAATAAAACACAGTGAATCAATATAGTTTTAAAAGAATAATAACACCATCATACAAAATGAAACAACCAGATCAATGACAAGCACATCATCGCATTAATAACAGCTAGCAAATTATATCAAAATAATAAATAAAAAGACGAAACAAATCGCTATTGGTACCACTCCGGTGTAGCTGGAGCTGGAAATGCTGAACTTCTGGTCGGAAGTGTAATCTTTGTTGAGTAAATCTGGCAAAAGAGAATCGAAATGGTCACATAACTGTGATAATTTAAAGCTACCCAAAGCAGTGTAGAGTGAGAAGAAAGGTGAATTTACCTTTGGGTTTTTTGCCAAAATCAGAGAAGATTCCAGGTCCTTTGCTCATGCTTGAACTTTGAAAGCGAGAAGACAAACAAAACAAAAGAGGGTTTTGGGAAGAGAGGTTTTACTTTTTAATTGTTTGAATTTTGCAATAATGTTTACATAAACCCTATTTTTCCTTTGGGGTTTTAGCGGGTTTAGATAAATTTTAAAAATAATTAATCAAAAGACGAAAAATTTTGACTAAAGACCGATTAAGGGGTTTGGATTTTGGAGAATGGAATAAAACGACATCGCTCCGAAAATGTTGCCGCATGGCTTGAGATTATAAAGTATCAAGTTTAAAGAGGATTGGGCTATCAGCCTATAATAAATGTGAGATTCTTATTTTGAGCATTTGCTATCCTCATCTCTGTCCTTGCTATCACCAATCATCATCAGCAACAACCAAAAAAAAAAAGTTTAAAGAGGATTGGGCTATCAGCCTATAATAAATGTGAGAAAGTAGTAGTAGCTGTGCACTATGGTTTGTTAATGGTCTGGCAATTGGGATATAGATTAGTGGTATGTGAGCTAGATGCTCAAGTAGTCTTGGAGCTTATTCAGTCAGCGAATACTCAATTGCATCCTCTCGGCAGCATTATTGGAGACATAAGGAGCATTGTCAACAGACCCTGGACTTGCCGGTTTCAACATGTGCTAAGGGAAGGGAATTTTGTTGCTGACTCTTTGGCCAAGTCTGCATGTTCGATGGATGATGATGATTATGAATTCTAACAGGAGCCTCCGAGTTGTTGCAGATGGGCATTGCAAGCTGATGCTATGGGCGTGATATATACCAGGAATAGTAGATTGAATTAGTTTTCTTATTCCTCTGTAACCAAAAAAATTTTTGATTTTTTTACAAGGCTGGTAAAATTTATAGTAAGGGGCAACATAACTTTACGCAAATAATTAATATTTAAAAATTAAATAATAAGTTGATGATTTATCATAACTTTGAAGATCAAGTAACTTGTAATAGTCTTAAAGTTTTTTGTAAAAAAAAAAGTTTATAGTAAGGATTGCTGGACATTTGGAAAGTCGATATAGTAAATATGTTTGAATTGGTAGGAGAAAAAAATGTATTGAACAAAATCCTTTGCTTAATTAAAAAGTTTATGAACCAGTTAAGTTTGAATATTTTGCACTAGAGATATTTAAATTATTAATTAACACTCTATTTTTTATTTAGTTGTGTTAGGCTCCATGTAGATTTGTCTAATGAAGTAAGGATTATGGACCAATTAAGTTTGAATATCTTTTAGCAAATTTGTTCATTGAGTGGATTACTATGTGTTAACCTAACCTAAAAAAATTATTCCCACCATGCCATGGCTCCACAAACCAAATAGAATAATGAGGCTACAAAGAGAAAGGAGAAAGTACCTACCATATAAAACAAAACCCACGAATTGGGTTGCTGCAAACTTGGTGTTTTGAAGTTTCTAAAACCATCTAGTGATAGGGGCTTGACTCCATTGGTTTTGTCCCAATGTCCATTGCCACTTTTAAAATATTGTACTAACGATTTGTCTGATGAAAATAAATAGAAATAAAAAATTTGGTAATTCAATAATTAAGTTATAAAGTAAGAAATTAAATATCAAATCTAATTATTGAATTAACAAATTTATTATTCTTATATTTTTTTTGTTCCTACCAAATGAAGCTTAAGTATTTGCTTAACTCTATGGCTCTTTATAAGAAGTTGCCTACTTTCTTAATCATTAATAAAAATTTTCATAGAATTAAAAAAAAAAAAAAGGCACAAGCTAAGGCTTAGCATAAAGTACTCAATCAACCCATTCTTTTACCATGAAAGTTAATAGTAGTAAATTTTTTATGCAAAAGAGACTTTAGACTTAAAGATAAGAGAAAGAAATGTAAAATGTTGAAATGCAAATAGTAAACTAATTAAAAATCACCTCTTACCAGATTTCATAAATCAACTAAATTATTCTCAATATTCTAAAATATTAATTTAATAATTAGTAAAAACTTACCAGAAGATATTTCAACCTTTAAAGTCAAATAAAAAAAACAATTTAATTTAATTTATCCTTATTCCTCAGCAGCCAGTATATATTTTATATCCTTTTATTATTTTACTCGGATTGCAGGGCAGCCAGCCCGCCACCACTATTGGATTTCCCAGTCAATAATCGAATGTTGTTAGCTTATTACAACATGAATCAGTGTCACATCCATCCAATTATAGGTTTTATTTTGCCCCTAGTCTAATTTAGAAAATGTAAAACAGAAAATTGAATTCATGAACCATGATGTAATATCTTTAGGTTATATTTGGTGTATAAAATGATAGATAGGATATAATGATAATCATCATATCTTATATTTAATGCACACATTAATAGAAAGATTGAATTGCAAGTAGGATTAGTCATCCTATTAGTATAGGATGATTAGTCATCCTATTAGTATAGGATGATTCAATCCTCTTTAAAAGATAAAGATTATTTTTAATCTCATGAAATTAGAAATAAATATTTATATTTTATTTATTTCACTCTTAAATTTTATATTTAAAAATTAACTTAAACAATTTAAAAAAGAATAAGGATCTTTGTTTAATTAATTAATTAATCCAATTTTTTTTTCATTTTTTTACGTCTTTTTCTTACTTTTTTTCTTGTTTTTGATTCAAAAAAACTATAATTTTGATAAAATAATATTTTTAAGCACAATTTTTTAAAATCATTTTTTGGAAATAATTAAAATTTTTAAATAATTTTTTAGAAAATAAATTCTCAAACATAAAAATTATTACAAAATATATTTTTTAACTAGTTTTATATTAAGTTTAAATTTTTATTTTTATTTTTTTAAATTTTTTTTGCATGTAAAAGAAAAAGAAAGAAAAATAACTATTAACCATAAAATTATTAGAAATTATATATTTTTTTAATTTATAAAATTTGAATTATTAAATTTAATTTTTATTTTTTTGTTTTCTATATTTCCTTCTAATTAATAAAAAAAAGAAAGATAAAGAAACCATAAAAATAACGAAAAATATTTAAGAATTGTCTTTTGAAAAAATTAATGTACTTAAAAAAATAAACTTATTTCCTCGAAAATCAATTTTCTAAAAATAAATGTATTTAATTTACAATCAATATAATTATTTTAAATTTAAATCATCTAAAAGAACTAGAAACGAAAAGGAAAGAAAAGAAAAAAAGTAAAAAAAAAATAGAGAATTTTTTTTTATAAAAATTCATTTAATAACAAAATACAATTTTTGAAAACGTAATATAAACTTTTCAAAAGTAATTTTTTTATTAGAAAATCAACTAATAAATTTTGACTATTATGTATAATATTATACATAATATTTAAATTTTTAATTTTTTATTTATATTTATAACAAAAAGATTATAAACTTACTTTAAAAAAATGTGAATGACATAAAAAATAATCTTATTTTATTTTTAATCATTGTACACACCAAACATAAGATAAGATAATATAATATAATCTTATTTTATCCATAATTTTATATTATCTTATTTTATCTCTATCTTATGCACCAAATATCACCTTAATATATAACATATAATATATAATGAAAAAGAAAAAGAAAACAGGTCGCTTACCATGCAAGTAGTATAAATTTTTTCTTTGCATTATATTTTGAAAGCACTAGGCAAGCAGCAGATTCACGTGGTTTGGAGTTTTCCTTTGGAAAATCATAAAGAAATCATTCCTATTTTATGTCGGAAATAATCATTTAAGAGTGTTTCATTGCATTTTATTTTATTTTATTTTATTTTTCATAAAATGATGTAAAGAGAAAAAAAAAATTAAATCTTGAACTGAAATCTTTTATAGAACAATTCTTTATATAAATAAAATGATAAAATAATTAAACAAAAGGTTTGTATATGATGCACTGACAGTGTATAATTTTTATACACTATCAATTCATCAGAGATTGATACCTCATCAATTGATTAATTAAAAAATACGCTAAGCCCTTAAAAGCAAATGTAAATAAATTTTTTTAATTTACTCATAAAAATTAATTGATAAGGTGTCAACTTTTAGTGCATTAACAGTGTCTAAAAATATACACTGTTAGTATATCATATATAAATCATTAAACAATAAGTAAAACTTATAATTTTAAATATGATAATAATATAAGAAACTCAAAATTTAAATTTTGACAAAAATTTATATGTATTTTATGAAATTAAATATATTTTACAAAAAGTATATAAATTTTATTAAAATAATTTTAATGTTTTACTATATTAAACAGAAAATAGATTTGACACATAAATAAATTGTCAGATTTAATAATCTATACATCTATACATATATATTTTTGTCTCCAAGACCCCCCACGTGTCAGCTTTTGGCTTTTTTTTTTTCGGTTTTTCCCTTTTTTGGTTCTTCAACCTTTTTTTATTTGGTTTTTTTTTCATAAATTTAAAGAACAAAAAAATAGTCATTTATATGTGAATTTTATTTTTAATAGAGAAAAAATAAACAACATAAAAAATTGATCTTTAAATTTTATATATTTATTTTCATAAAAAATTAATCGTTCAAATAATAAATTTTTATATATTTATTTTAATATTTATCAATAATGATAATAAATTTTAAAAATATAAAATCCATCTCCAAAAATATTGTTTAACTAACACATAACAATTAACAAATACTCAATAATTAAATAATTCTTCAAATACATATACAGTACATTTTTTTAACGATAAATTACATTTACAAATGCATTTATAGTATATATTTTGTAGATCATTAATTTCTATATATTTAATGTTGATAATTAATAAAATAAAAATATTTTAATATTAAATATATATGTTAAAACATTTTAAAATTTAATTAAGTTAATAATTTTTAATATTATTTAAATTATATAAAAATCATCCTTTTTTTTGCTCCACATCCAACTTCACATTGGTTATGTTTTTCACTTATTTTCTTTCATCTTTCTAACCCATACCATTCAATGTTTTATCTCCCATACGAGCCATGTGTCGTGTCTCAATTGATTTAGCATTTTGTTTCTGTTTTTTTAAATATTTTTTATTATGCCCTCTAATTTATTTTTAGGTTTTCATTTTTTAGTTAAGTTCTTTAATTTTATTTTATTTTTGAATTTTTTTTGTTATGCCTTTTAATCTATTTTTAAATCTTCAATTTTTTTCTCCAACAATAATATGATTCGGCGCATAAATTAAAAAAATTCAAAATAAAAATATGATAGAGGGTTTAACAAATGATGCATTCTAAATATAAAAAATTAATAAAAAATAAAATAAAAACAATTCATTTATCTTTTAGTTGATTTTTAATCAAGGAAAAAAAATCAAACAACACAAAAGCTAATTGATTTATATATTTTTAATTAAAAAAGTTTAGATCTAATTTCTCTAAATCTATTTTTTAAAATTATATCTCCACTAGCAGATGTAAACTTACTAAACACGAAAAATATACTAGCTATATAAAATCAATCTCAAATCACAATAATAGGTTCTTCTCTTGCCTCATAATAAATTTTTTAAAACATTTTTTATATTTATTAATAATGATAATAATTTTAAAAATATAAAAAAATTCAAATATATTATTTAAGCGACACATGGCAAATATTTAAAAATAAATAATACTTCAAATACATATAAATTATGTATTTTTCAAATTTTGCTTTCGAATAAAAATTATTATATGAAAGAGTTTTTTTTATCTCTAACTTTTCTAGGAAAAATACTTTTACTTTACATATTGTACTTTGAGTAAATATAAATAATGCAATTAGTTATTCTTAAAATAAAAATGTTTACAGATAGATTTAAAACCTTACACATAATTAATAATGTGAACAAAACATTCTTAGCTAATTTTTTCTTACTTCTTTTTTAAATTGTTTGAACCGTTATGTTGTATATAAAGATATATACATATATTAGTGTTTAGTTTTTATTGTTGTTGTTGTATTATTATCTTAATTTGTTTGTTTCTAGCACAAATTATCTATTTGTCATACTATTTAACTTAAGTATTGTGTATTTTTTTAATCCAAGCTAATCTAAATTTTTCAAAAAATTATTTTTTGATATGTTGTTTGATATATAAACTCTATCATTAATAAACACGTTTCTTTTATAAATTCTTTCCTTAGTAAACATGTTTCTTTTTTGTACTAAACGTTATGAAGTAAATAAATATTTCTTATGTCCAATAACTCTTATTTAATAATCAACTTAACTAACTTTAAAAATTGCAAAATAAAAATAGACTCGCAGCATCGCGCGGGCTTATATCTAGTATATATATATTTTTGTCTCCAAAGCCCTCCTTTGCATGACACTTGTCCCCTCCCTTGCATGACATTTGTCTTTTTTTTTTGAGTAAGGGAAAATCATAATTAGCCCTTGAGAATTTTTTCAAAATTGAAATAAAATATCTCAAAATTTTGGTTTGCAAAAATTCAAATAAAATACTAATACCAAACATCTAAAAAATTTCAAATCAAATTATAAATCCCTTTTTAATTTGTATAATTCTCAAAATTTAAAAATTACAAAAACAATAAAAATCTAATAAATATTATAAATAATATAAAAATTTAAAAATGATAAAATTATATAATAAAGCAAAAAAAATTCCAAAGATCATTTTTTTAAAATTAAACACAAATAAAAATATATAAAAAAATAAATCTACAAATCAAATTCAAAAAATTTTCATTAATTTTGAAAATTGAATGTTGTAAAAGAGGAAATAAAGTAATAAATAGATAATTTCAATATTAAACACTTAAAAATTACGAAAAATAAAAAGAAAGAATAGTGACGACAGATTAGTCTATTTTGAATTTATACTGATACTAACAAATTTAGGTTACACTCAATAAAAATTAAATGTTTATAACTTTTTTTTATTTTGGTCTTTTTAATTTTTGAACTTTGTTTTAAAATTTTATTTTATTTTTTAAAAAAATAAAAAAAATAAGTGGTTTAATTAATAAATTAAATATTATTATTTTGATTTAAAAAATTAATATTTCTTAAATAATTATCTTGACTTATTATTTTTAATAAATATTATTTATAATAATTAAAAAAAAGTATCCCAACATCGCAGGGGCATTATTCTAGTAATATATAAATATTTAATATAATTTTTTATTTGATAACATAACTTTTTCTCTTTCTTCTTTTAAATTCAGCATTGATGACTGGCCAAAGAAAATATAAATGGAGTTGGGGATTACGTGGCAGTACTTGAAGGGAGGGAGAGTACTCAAACGTACCTATATCATAGTACTGAAATCTTGCTCCCGATTATCTCTCTATCAAACTGCAGAAACGCGGGGAGTTTAATTGAAGAGAGAGAAAGAGCTGAAAAGTGAAAAGGACTTCGTCTTCGATAAAAACCCCTTATCGAATAGCAAACCTTCTATGCACGCGCTTAGACAGGGTGACCATTTGCACGTGCTGAGCCCGGACTTGGGTTGGGATTTTAGTTACGGTCAAAACCATGCCCGAGTCACCGACTGCCAGACCCAGGCGTGTAGCTCCCTTTGCTCTCCCTTCCCTCCCTCATATTGTCCCCTATCTCATTCCCTTTCATTATTTTGAGCCCCTCTCAAGTAACCCGACTAAGCTCATTTTTCCGATCCGGTTAACCCGATTTCAAAACCCGTCGTCAATCGTGGTCTCTGATTAGTCACCAGTGAGATTTTAATGCACTGACGGCGTGGTGATTTGGCTATGGAGTCGGAGAATGCAGTGAATTACACGTATATGGGGAGGAGCTTTAATGATTTGAGTATCAACGATGATTCTTTAGCTTTCAGTGAGTGTAACAGCGATAGATCCGGCGAGTTCCCAACCGCGTCGTCTCAGAATCGGCAGTTATTACTCGCTTGTGCTAATTCTGAGAATTCCGATGAACTGATACGGCAACTTGTATCGGATCTCGATTCCTGTTCGATTGAGGAGCAAAAGCAAGCGGCTTTGGAGCTTAGACTATTGGCCAAGAACAAATCGGAGAACCGAATCAAGATCGCTAAAGCTGGCGCGATTAAGCCGTTGATTTCGTTAATCTCATCATCTGATCCTTATCTTCAAGAAAACGGCGTGACGGCGATTTTGAATCTCTCTTTATGCGATGAGAACAAAGAACTTATAGCTTCATCGGGAGCGATTAAGCCACTGGTTAGAGCTTTGAGAACGGGAACTTCAACGGCCAAAGAAAACGCGGCTTGTGCTTTGCTTCGGCTTTCTCAGATAGAAGAAAACAAGGTCGCAATCGGACGGTCAGGAGCGATTCCACTTTTAGTTAAGCTTCTGGAAAACGGAGGCATTCGCGGGAAAAAGGACGCAGCAACGGCTCTGTATTCATTATGTACGGTTCGCGAGAACAAAATCAAGGCCGTTGAAGCGGGGATCATGAAACAACTAGTGGAATTAATGGCCGACTTCGGGTCAAACATGGTCGACAAGTCAGCTTTCGTTATGAGCCTGTTGGTATCAGTACCGGAAGCCAAAACGGCAATAGTCGAAGAAGGAGGGATTCCCGTTTTGGTGGAAATCATTGAAGTTGGATCACAAAGGCAAAAGGAAATCGCCGTAGCGATCTTGTTTCAGATTTGCGAAGAAAGTCTGGTGTACCGTACTATGGTGGCTCGCGAAGGAGCGATTCCTCCCTTAGTAGCTTTGTCTCAGTCAGGCACCAATCGCGCCAAGCAAAAGGTAAGTTTTTAGTAACAGCAACAGTATTAAGTTCAGCAGAGAGCTAGAGAGAGTAAATTCCGGTCGGTGAGCCATCGTTGCTGACGTGGCATGGCTAATTTGAAAAATGTCGCCAGTGTTTATGGCTGTTTTTAAGGGCGATAACGGAATAACTGAACATTATTTTGCCACGTCGGTCAAAAAATTTCTCCCTTCCATTTTGGTTAATAAAAGAAAGCCGGAAAGAAACGAACAAAATGACTCTGTCTTCTATTGTGAATAAGGCTAAAATTGTCTTTTCATGATTTTTTCCCAGTCAATTGGTTGATTTTGCATTTGTCAGATTGAAAATTGAAATTCTTTCTTTTTATATTTGTTTTTTATTTTGGGATGCTGTTTTGTATTATTGTGTCTAATGGGTGAAGTGGATTCGTTGTCGTGTTTTTTATTATTATTTGGACAGGCAGAGACACTGATAGCGCTTCTACGGCAACCAAGATCCGGCGACGCCGCTGCAAGGCCCTCCAATGTGTCAGTGTAAACTGTTCCTACCACATGGCGATTGTAATTCGTAATAAAAAAATCCAAAGAAAAACCCTGAAGTAGAATTGGAAAAAAAAAAGAAAAGAGAAAATGTTGTAAATATCACGTAATTTGAGCTGCTTGATTTTCGGTTTTTGATTTTCTCTTTTGACTTTTGTAGAAAGAAATATATATTTATATAATATACTGTTTTTGATAGTTTGCTTTGTGTTTGTTCTTTTATATTTTCTTAATTATGAGTTTAAGAAATGATTAAAGTGGAATAATCGAATACAATCTGCAAGTGTCGCCCGTTGCTTTGTTTTAGTTGTTTTTCCGCCCTGCCTTTGTTCGGTGTGAATAATTAAATTGATTCAAGTACATTTTTATATGAGTTTATATATAATATATTGACAGTGTATAGTTTTTATACACTGTCAATACATCAGAGGTTGACACTTCATCATTAGGTCCTTATATGTAAATATAAATAAATTTTTTTTATTTACCCATAAGGACCTATTGATGAGATGTCAAACTCTGATGCATTGACAATGTATAAAAATTATACACTCATCATATATAAATCTTTTTTATATTTGAAGAAATTCCACGAGGAACTCGTGCATCTGGACGAAAGAAAAAGGTGCCCACCTTCATCATTTCCGTTGATATACTTTGAGTTAAACAATCTAACTATCTTATCGTCTGCCACCTGTCAGAATTTCACGGCCACCTTAGCTTCTATCTTGGTCCCATCTTTTGACAACCGATGGTTAATTTTCCTTCCTTTTTTGGCCAACTGCCCCAATTGTTCTATAGGGGGACCAATTTACTTATTATTCGGAAGTGAAAATACCATTGTTTTTTTTATTTTTTGTAGTTTGAATTTGTCAAGAGATTGTGAAAAAATAATCGTTTTAATTAGTTAAATTGACTTGTATAAATCAATATGAATCGATTCAAAAAATAAAATATAGAATAAAATTTAAAAATTTGTTATCGTTAAAAAAATCACTTTCATTCAAATTCATTGGTGATCTTATTTCCAATGAAGATGATCAAATTTTCAACCTATTGACGTTGACACCATAACCGTTGTGGGGAGAAAATGATGAGGATTTATTTGTGTCTGCCTAGTATTTTAATAAGCAAAATCCAAACAAAAAATCCCATTCAAGGCAAGTGAAAACAAACCAAATAGTAAATAAAAAGAAAACAATATAAGAAAAGAAACAAAAAAGAGAGCCAAAAATATTTATATCATCACGTGACTATCACGTGGGTATTTTTATCCCTTAAAGAAAAAAAGAAAGATCATAATCAGAAATATTATCCTAATGAATCCAACGACCCTACTGTCCACAAATTATTCGACAGGTGTCGACATCGGCTTATTACATTTCTCGTTGGACCCCGAGATCGCTACTTGGCGCTAGAACTCACCGTGAAAGGGCTCGCCTGAGCACTTGAGCCAGCAACGCCGGCGCGCTCAAATGCGGCAAATGGCCTTCCGTATTCAGAATCTCGATCGTGGTTCGTCCGCCTAAGTGGGTTTTCAAGTATTCGGCGACCGAAGTTGGAACCGAGACATCCTTGGCTGTCTGGATTACGCAACAGGGTACTCTGACCAGGCCGAGAATCCCTCTCAGATCACTGTTGAACACGGTTCTGGAAACGAATAATGTTATGTCTGGCCTCATGTTGAAAAGGGTTCGGCTGAATTCTCGAACCGCTGTCGGCACATCAGCCCCCACCGCTAGTGGGGCGAACCCGTTGACCCAGGCCTCATAATTCGCTTCCATTGCCGAGAAAACCTTCTCAATTTCGCCTTGCTCGAACCCTCCGTGGTAATCTTTGTCATTAAGAAACCTGGAACCCATAAATTTCATCGTTAAAGCAAACTTATAACAAAAAAAAAAGCGTTTTCCTTTTTTTACCTGGGAGAAGCGCCGATGAGGATGAGTTTGGAGAAGAGTTCAGGGCGGCGAATGGAAGCTAAGATGCCAATCATGGCGGAGACGGAGTGACCAACGTAAGCGCAACGGTCAACGCCAAGAGCATCAAGAATATTAAGCAAGTCATCAACGTAGGCATCAAGCGTCGTGTACCTTCTGAAATCAAAGTAATCAGGGTTGACACTGCCAGCGCAAACGAGGTCATATAGAATTATACGATAATAAGGCGAGAAAAGGGGGACAATGCGTTGCCAGGCCGATTGGTCCGTGCCAGATCCATGAGCAAGCACCAGGATTCTTTCGCCGGAGCCAACCACTCGGACGTTCAGAGCTTCCAAAAGGATGTTCCCCATAAGGGTTTTTGGAGAATACTAAGACTACGAGACAGAAGAACCGTTTCAAAGCAATACACTAGAAATGTGTTTGGGTGGGGTAGGTTTGTTTTCACAAGTCTCTCGCAGATTTGGGGTGATATTTATATTGTTTTGCAAGAAGAGGATCTTTCCTTCTTTACTAACTAAAACGGTTCGCCGTTGGTGGCAGGTTAATGACTCTGATAGCGACGGTTTTATCCAAGTAAACCAATTGGGACAGGCAATCCAACTCCAATATCTTGTCTCATGGAGGTCATAATCAAGACGGGTGAAAAAATGGCATGATTTGTTGGACCGGAAGTTCTCTTGTACTGTCATTGATGTTTATGTTGCGGATGGCTATTAGACCGGTGGCACTTTATTACTCGCTTCTGCCATGTTTTTCCTTTCCTTTCATCATGTTTTAATATCGTGACTTTTTTTGATACTGATTCTAGGCTAAGCGACTAGATGCCTAGCTGTGGAAGGGGCTCCCTTCAATCAAGGGGGTTTCTTTTTTAACAGTTGGTGTGAATCATTTGGAGAGAACAACAGTTGAAATTTGTGAATAATGATGCAAAAAGCAACCTATTCGAGTGAAATTAAAGAGTGAATCTGAAATTTAAACTTAGATTTAATTGACTGTTGTCGGCTGATTTCCACAAGTACGCATTCATCGGGACTATTCATTAATTGGTTATGGACCAAATGTAGCAGGACTCTGCCAGAGCTTATCGCCACTCGGTTTTGCTGTCGTATTTTCATTCGACTCCTTTGCGCCATTTGTTTTCAAGTGGTCTAAATCCTGATTCCTGTATAACAGCATCTTGTCAACAGTGAGGAGCTAGAGCTAAACCAGGAATTGTTTTTGCTAGCAAATAACATATTCAACAAAACATGCGAGTATTTTTTGAAAATTTTGTAATATATTTATATAGCTGTTTCAAGCCTCCGGACTCTAAGTATAGAAGTGACAAGCCTGATAGAGATGGTACGTCAAGCTCAGTCCCCTATCCTGCAATAGAAGATAGAGAAAAAAAGTTATCAATAGGTTAATTTCTAGACAAGGGTTATCACTTATCAGGGATATTGTCATGCTGATCAAAGCAAAACAATGTAAAGTTTCATTTCTCTTTTATCTTATGAGTAATGATACATAAAATTGTGATTTAAACTCATTTGTGAGGCGTTTTTTATAGAACAAAATTGTGAGATCTTCAGATCAAAACGGATAATATCTCACAAATTGGATGCGAGTTCCACAAGTTGATCAGTTATGTTTTGTGATATGAAGGTGTTAGTGGCTGCTGCAGCCTGCAGTTGCTTATTGGCCGGTGATGATAAGAGATGACAACTGAAGCAGGAGATATGAAGGTGTTAGTGGCTGCTGCAGCCTGCAGTTGCTTATTGGCCGGTGATGATAAGAGATGACAACTGAAGCAGGAGATTTAGGTATGCTATTATATATGTTTCTTTCACCTTCAATCTAGCTGTGTTTTGTTATTGCTGTGAAGCTAATGGCTGCATCCTGAAGTTGCATGATGATGTTATTAGTGATGAGAACAAATAACAATTGAAGCCAGAAGAGAAATCAGACAGCATGCACAACAAACAAGCAGTGGTTCCATGCAAGGGAAAGGGATGCTAGAAACTCAGAATCAACATTGCAAATTTATTCTCACCAGTGATCAGATTGTGTCATGGAAATTGCTGAGACTATGTTAGCTATGAATGTTACGCATGATAAATGAGTTGGGGCCGCTGCAGCCTGTAGGGTCACATTGGTATCTGATTCAATGGAGGTAGCCTTCAGGCGAGCTATAAAAATACAATGCATGGTCCGTCTTTTTCTTGTTGCCGCATCCAACTCATTGGCCACAGAATTGACAACCCTTCATTTTTCTCTGCATCTCTTTAGAAAATTTGCTCCTCTTTGACAAAGATTGGCCTCCCAAACATAAGAAGCTGCTTTTTCTTCTCTCTTTACAACTTTTCCAAGTTAACCGCAACAGTCCCAAGCTTACCTTTATTTACAAAACGCTAGCAAATTACCATACACTTGAGGTCTTCCCCACCAGTGGAGCTTCCACGAAAAAGGGAAAGAGAAAAGATCAGGGCATCATTACAAGCACTGAAGCGCTCAATTGCTGTGAGAATAGCATCAATATATATATCCAGCAAGTTTTCCATCCACGTGGCTCACACAACCATCATCTAGAATTCTAATGATTATTCAACGAACAATAACTCTATAATACAGTACTGTGTTCTTGCCAAGTTTTGCTTTTACATGGTTTCTAATGGCTATGATATGAATTGTATATGCTTGCAGATGTAATAAGATTGTAGATTGCAATTGACAGGAGGAAGCACTGATCTTTGTTCATATCATCATTTTCCTGATTCCCTTTAGTTTGGTGGGAATTTAATGACAATGTAAGGATTGGGACTATCGAAATGACATCCAAGAGGAGATGAGAAGACAAGTTAAGCGTCAAAACAGCGTGAACCCAGCTTTGTTTGTCATCTTGGGCAGGCGAAGCTAAGAAAGTAGGCTTCCGACTTCCATCAAAGAAATTAAAGGCATGTGAGGACATGGAATTAGAAAGTTAATTTGCTGCAGATAAGTTATGGAGCTTGGGGCCCCCCTATGCCCAACACTGGCGTATTGTGCAAAAATGACATCAAAAGAGAGAGAGGTTGTGTACGCGTGGTTTGGGTATGTTTTGGTCACTTTGGTACAATCTTGTCGGGGTATAATGTAAAACATAAAAAAAATTTATATCAAAATCCATATCGGTAC
This sequence comes from Heritiera littoralis, assembly GCA_031772115.1. Classification (NCBI taxonomy): domain Eukaryota; kingdom Viridiplantae; phylum Streptophyta; class Magnoliopsida; order Malvales; family Malvaceae; genus Heritiera; species Heritiera littoralis. Next base: position 21,004,423 of record JAPDPK010000001.1, read on the forward strand.
TTTTTTTTTTAGTTTTTGTTATATTCATGTATAATTTTTATCAAAATTCAACTTTTATTATTTTCTTATTTATTTTATTTTTGTATCATATCGCCGTAAAATGTCCAAATTATGATTTCCATGGCAAAGTCTTTAGTTAGCTTGATGAGTCACAAATCACACAGGGCTTATCTTATCAACACTTCTGATTCTTCTTTTTCTTTTCTTTGCTTTGCTTTGCTTTACTTCGGAGTCTAGCATCTAGCCATATTCGACCTTGTCTAGGTAAAGAATGGGGATAAGATTGCAGGGAGAAAAGTTTGCTTCAACTTTCTTTCCTTTATAGTTGAATGACAGATGGGCAAATAATATTCATTTAGGCAACCATTTTCATGAAATCTAAAAAAAAGAGTCAACAAAACCCAAAGTTCCTGGTTCTAATAAATTGGATAATTTAACAGAAAAAAAAAAGGAAAAAGAATGAACTATGGACTTTGAAATTTATCTTTATATAATTATGTCAATCACTTTGGTATTGGCAGATCCTGCAATGAATTCAATGTATACTTGAATAAGCTTCATGCTTAATACAATTTAGAAAGAAGATATTATTTCAATTATAGTAATTTATTATCACATATTTGAACACACACTACTTATTTATTATAAAAATTATTATTAATGATTTATTGAATTGAATATTTACTATTAAACTATCACATGTGATAGTTCAATAAATACTTATTTTTTTAAAAGCTAACTATGTAAAATGATCTAAAATAATTATTTCATACAATTATTTTCATACAAAAAGTACTTCGATTTTATATCTAAACCACATAACAAAAAGGGAAATAGTGTAATCCAAGTATTGAAGAATCAAAATGAGTGTTTCTCCTTGAAACTTTCATCTCATTCTTATCAAGAATAACCTTCATTGTTCATTCACTTTTGCTCTTGTACCACGAAATTTGTGAAAACAATTACAATTCAATGAATTTGGTTTTCATGCTTTGTTTATGAATGAACTTATTTAAGTATTATCTCTCAAAAAAAGAAAAGAATATATAATTATTATTGGATTCCTATCTTTAGAAGAAAGAGGGAGTTGGGTACTTTGGATTTCATTTTCTTTTATCATTGCAAAGTAGATTACTGTTAAGAACAGCATCATTCACATTCTTTTTAGTACTTCCTTTTCTTCCTGTGATGCCAAGTCTTAATTCCCATCTCTCTTTAGCCCTAATTTTCCATTACCACTAATAATTAGATAAAAGATAGAGATTAATTAGTTAAGATATATGTATAATCTAAGATTTCACTTTTCTGGCATGCAGCACACCAGGTAGACGTGCACGCCTGTGGCTCCCATATGATGCTCTGACTTGTAGTTAGATTTGATATGTGTACTTAGTTGGATAAGGTGTCCGTTGAATTTTTCAATGAACTACTTCTTCAAAGTATTTGGTGCTTGAGTTCCACCACTACTCCAATTTTTCTCCACCATAGTTAGAGTCTACGAACTTTGTCCTGATGATTATTATTACTTTTTTTTATGATTCCTAGTTCATGACACTCTTCTCCTTTGAAAAATGATAGTATAAAATGGTTATTTCATATTAGCATGTATTCTTTTCATTCAACATTATCGAGAGGGTATTATTGATTGTCACTCTCAGCTCGAACATGATAGTTTCAGACTGTAAAATCGATGAAGATACTTGTGATTACACCGAAATTCAAATTATATCACGTAATTAAAAAATCAATCATTTATTACATATCATATGTGATAATTACATGTTGAATATTTATTTCAAGAGACTCGTCACTGATTATGATAATAAATAATTGACTTTTTTTTAATAAAAAAATAACTATATGATATAATTTAAATCAAAATGATAAATACAGACATATAATAACTATTTCATATAATCATTTCTCCCCTTTTAAGTTCATCTTTAGGAAACTAGATAGTTTCCTGTAAGCTTGGACTTCTCTCCGTCAAGACAATAATAGTTAAGGGGTCCTTTGAGTGTCTTATAATTAAGGGTTCTTTGAAATTGAGAGATATTATTATTACTTATAATTAAGGGCGTGCTAAACTTCTTGGACCGAAACTAGCAATCAAATGTTTAATAATAAATCGTTACGAGGTTGATGAAGATGAATTTTCATTGAACGATGCACATTTCTTCTCTAATCTTATAATGGCAATTCATGTGAAAAAAGATAATATTGAACATTAATTCAAATTATCATAGTTTTATTTCTAAAAAATAAAGTTTTACAGGTCAAATATTTGAAACTTAACATGTGTGGGTTTTTTTTTTTTAAGTCAAAGGTTTTCTTTATATAAAAAAGAAACATTTTCCCCTCTTTTGTGGCTAAGTTAGATTTTGGCTTGATACGAGTGTTGTTAGGAAAAGCAAATTAGCTTGTTTTTACACACCAAATGGAGCTGATGTGAATGACCCCAAAAAGGAACTGAAAAGAATAAGAAGACAAGCAAAGTAGGAGTCTTGAAAATGTGAGGCAAAACAATCAATGGCAGTTGGCAAAGGCAAGGAGGGATTGGGGTGATTAGATTGCGGTTGCACGCCTCCATTGACACAACTCCACATACATTATTTCTTTTGTTGTTCTGAGATTCTTTGGATTTTGGTGGGGTTTCCACTTCCTTTTTCTATGGCTTGTCGTCTACTTCCTGTGCTGTTACTGTTACATCCGTTAGTTGATGCCATCAACTAACACTTCTTCCCATCTTCTTTCTGCACCTGTCAAAGTGATCGTTGAATTTTCTCTCTTTCTCATCTCTTTGCTTTCCTGCTCTCCTCCAGCACCAGAAACACATGGTTATCCATTAGGAAACTACTTTTGTTTTTAGTAACTTAACTTTTTATGTGTTTGTTATTCAAACTAAATCATTATGCTTAGACTCTGAAAAACTTAAACGCGATAATGTGATATAGTATACAAGTGATATAAATAAAAGACAATGTTAAAATTTGACATAAATTTTATATGAATATGACAAAAATTAAAAAAAAAATTGAATTCGATGTATTGATATGGATTTTAACATGAAATTTTCATATTTTATACTATATAAATACGAATTATACATACAACTGTTAGATCTAATTTCATCTATAGTTAATTTATTTTAGATTGAACGTTTAAAACGGCAAAATGGAGTTAAAATTTAATTTTTATTGTGTGTTTTTTATGTTTGTTTGAGTGATGTTATCTCACGTTTTGTTAAATATTAAATTTCTGTAATATTTTAATCAAATTTGACCTATTTGTCCATTGTCTATTAGCTTCTTTTTACTTGTTTTTATGGTGAGAAGAGAAGGCAAACATGAAAATAAAGCAATTTGCAGAACAAGGGAAGAAGCGGTCAACTGCATTTGATAGCGTTTTCTCCAAAACTTGGATAGGGCGAACAATGGCTACGAGATGGCCTATTTTTTCCGCTCTCTGCAACCCGAATAACATCCGAAATAGCAAGCTAGGGGGGAAAAGAGTGGGCAAGAGATCTCTTGCTGAAGAAAATAAGGAAATATCAGCCCGATGTAAGAATACTGACCCAAATTCAAATGGAATGCCCCTTGTTATCTTAACCCAATTGGACTTGGACCTTTTAGCACAACTTGCTTTTTGATCTAATTGCTCAAGTTTGTGCTCCTCCTAATCATATATAACTTCCTTCACGAAGTGAGGTTTGATTTGGATTTCATTGTGGAATTCTCCTATCGCGCTCTGACTGTGATTTATGATTTAGGATGCAAACACCATGCGGTGGAAGGGTTTCACGATGAAATCTAAATGAAATCTTAGTAAATTATTTGAAAAGTTAATAGGTTTTAAGTATCTGAAGGTATTTACTAGTGAAAGATTTCTTTCCTATCCACATTGATAAACATAACCAAACCAATTAACCAGACAAAGTGGAATAGGTATTGATGCGAAAGATTTTGCTCTTAGGAGATTCAAGTTAATTTTGTTGTTCAATCTTTTCAAAAAGTTTCATTTTGCATGTGAACTTGTTCTCTCTTAATTGGCTTTAGCTTTAACTCTCTGCAAGGAAAGAATGACTGATTTCTCCACTCATCCAATATATCCTCATTATGCAAATATTATGCTGTATTTTGCACTGTAAATTACTCCTACGGCATTACTATTCCTAGCTAAAACCTTATCAAATATCAATTATACTTGGGAAAGTGGTATTGGAATTTGGAACTAAATTAACTCTGCCATTCAACTACTTTATGCCTTCTGTTCCCTAGCCAAGTTCATGCATCAATTGTTTTTCCTTCCGTACATGTACACCCTATGTGACTCTTGCTAAATTGGAACGTTCAGTTTATATAAATATCCAAGAATTTGTTCAATTTTAGCTGACTGTCAATGTGGTTGCCCTAATTGTCAACTTTTCTTCATCCTGTTTGACCAGTAAGAGACCCTGTTGTTGCCACTTTGATATGGATTTAACTCTTCTTTGTCATGAATTTGACAATATTGTCTTTCACTTAAGGTTTTAGAATTTGATATGATTTCTCATTTCTCAGGCACTGCTCCGCTCACTGCTGTTCAGCTTCTATGGGTAAACATGATCATGGATACTTTAGGGGCACTTGCATTGGCTACAGAGCCTCCTAATGATGACTTGATGAAGAGATCCCCGGTTGGTAGGAAGGGAAACTTCATCAGTAATGTAATGTGGAGGAACATTTTAGGGCAGTCTATATATCAGTTTGCGATCATATGGTTTTTCTCAGACAAGGGGAAAGGCAGCTTTTCATCTCGATGGCCCAGAATCTGAGTTGATATCGAGCACACTTATTTTCAACTCATTTGTATTTGCCAGGTAATGTCAAAGTTATTGTAATATTTGACTCTATTGGTACTCTTTGTATGATTATAGATATCGATCTACTAGTGGTCATGTAGAGAAAAACTTATTCCAGTTCTTTGTGCATTCTTTCAGTAGCCTATGAACATGATCGATTACATTACTAGCTAGCTACTCATTGGAAGCAGAAGTCAAGTTGATGATGGATAACTTAGATTAAAGTCTTTGATTTGAATTGAATTTGTTTAAACTTTGGATGTTTATGGAATTTAATCCGCATGACTGAGTGTTACTGATATTGTTGCGAAATAAAATTATCTACTGGCAATTGTGTTCTCCACTTAACTACTGTAATTCTATAGCTGCTTGGATTGCGTGATTTACACCAATGGATGCCGTTTTGTTCAGGTTTTCAATGAAATTCATTCCAGAGAGATGGAAAAGATTAATGTTCTCAGAGGCAGATTGAAGAACTATATGTTTGTGGCTGTGCTAAGCTGCACCATCATCTTCCAAATTGTAATTGTTGAGTTCCTTGGCACCTTTGCGAGCACTTGTCCTCTCACTTTGCGGCAGTGGTTTGTCAGCGTCTGCCTCGGATTCCTTGGAATGCCAATTGCTGCCGCTTTAAAGTTGATTCCTGTAGGATCAAACTGAGATAAGGGCAATCTAGATAAGTGATTCCTGACATGTTTGTTCACATTCTCATCTTTTAACTTTGTACCTGGTTTTGTTTAATCAGTTCATCACACAGTAGTAGCATCATTGTATCTGATAGAAAATTTATTACAGTAAAATTGAAAGGCCAACAAATTTTTGAGGGTGGTAACTTAGACTGCTGCAAGACATGTCAACCTTTTGGAAGCATGCTAGTACATATTCTTTCACTTTGACATGAACAGAATTGTACAGACATTGTAATTTGGACTAATGAATCAGAATTGTTGGAAAATTGAAGGGTTTTTTACCTTTTCGTGCTCATTCAAACTGTCAAGTTCACATCAGTTTACCGAATTCTGCCATAAATTCTAGGGTAACAATTTCCTTGTGTAACACAGTATAAGTCGGTAACTTTTGTTTTTCCCAGGTTAACATGCAACACGGATGCATCAAATCAAGTAAACAGAGCTCCCCCACTTCCCCCGCTCACTCCACATGCACAAAGAAAAGCATCCCATTGAAAGGTAGGGTTGCCACTTGCCAGGGACACTATTTTCCAAGAGCTCAACGCCTTTTTCATTCTCTCTCCCTTCCGCTCTTTGCTGTCGTGCTGTTTGCGTGCTTCCTTCTTCCCAACTCTTCAAAATCTGTGCGACAAACATTCTCTGCCAGCGATGGCTGGTCCTGAAATTGAGTGCTATCTCTCAATCCCTTTCTGCCCAGAAGGGGCGGCCTGTTATTTTCAGCCTGCTGCTGCATCGTAGGATTAACACATCCATTTCCGTCTTGATCAAAACAAAAAAAAAAAACACATCCAATTCCACCCGTTCTGCTTATCCCGTGTTTTCATTTTCCGGTTAGTAAGTTATCTTTAATAGATTATATTCGGTTGATTGAATTTTTGGATAATTAAGAGTGTTTTGGATGAAAAATTTCCAAATGTTTTAAAATAAAAATATTTAAAAATTTATTATTTTAAAATGTTAGTATATATATTGATTTATTTGGATAAATAACCTTTTTAAAAAAATTTTGAATACTAAGATTTGATTAAATGAAAAATAATTATAAAAAATATTAATATATATTAAAAAATATATAAAATAAAATATGTAATATATGTATCATTAGATTTATAAAAATATATAAATATTATTAATAATATAAAAAATAAAAAAATATATTAAATTTAAATAAAATAATATGTTTTTATTTTTAATTTTATATTTAATAGTAGGTTATGTTTAATAAAATAGAAAGAGTAAAAAAAATTTTAAAAAATCACTTTTTTATGTGGATTTTCAAAAGTAAATTTGAGTATATCAAATTCTCTTTTAAAATTTCTTATAAATTTTGAAATATTTTAAAACTTTTTAGCAAATATATAATTTAAATTTTAAATTTTTAAATATTTTAATTGAAATGAATTTTCATTTAAAATCTTCCGTCCAAACGTATCCTAAGCTTTTGACGGGCTTTCTCAGGATCATCTGTTAGGTAACGGGCCGCAAAAGAAACCTAACTAAACAAACGCTGGGTTAGGACATCAAAACTAAACTGAATAGAGAACCCAGCCCAAAATCCGGCCCAAATTAATCATCTCTCCCTATTACTTTTTTTACTCCGGGAGACGTCCCCTTCTAATTCTCTGCCCTTTCGTTTCGTCTCTCAATCTCGAATCTGATTTCCAGCAAATCAAAAACCCTAAAATCCTCTGGAAAGAAAAAAGATCTCTTTGATTACCTTAAGAAAAATAAAGCGAAAATGGTGTTAGCACAATTAGGTGGGAGCATCTCCCGGGCAATACAACAGATGAGCAATGCGACTATAATCGACGAGAAGGTTTTAAACGAATGCCTTAACGAAATCACGAGAGCTCTTCTTCAATCCGATGTTCAATTCAAGCTCGTTCGTGATATGCAAGCTAATATTAAGAAGATCGTCAATCTAGATGATCTAGCCGCCGGTCATAACAAGCGCAAAATCATCCAACAGGTATTTCAGTTTGAGAAATAAATTGTCAATTATTTGATGAAATTGTATGTAAAAAAATACGAATTATTTGATAAATTTTGAGAATTTCCTCGTTTTTCTTATTTTATATCTTACTGTGTGTCTTAATTCACTGCTAAATTAATGAGATTTGCTGGAGTTCTGAGTTTTTTTTGCCAATTTATCCAGAATTTTATATTACGGCTCTCGGCTGGTTTCGTTGATGTGAAAATTTTCATGTGATTGGAAAATTTTTAATCCAGCATTTTACAAAAGAAAAAGGATTTGTGCATGCTTTACTTATTGTATTAGAATTATATTTGGTTTCTAAAAAAGGTTTGATTTTCGTTATAGGCAATTTTTAATGAGCTTTGTAAGATGTTGGATCCTGGGAAGCCGTCTTTTGCTCCAAAGAAAGGGAAAACAAGTGTTGTGATGTTTGTCGGTTTGCAAGGTAGGCATGTTTTTACATCTTCATGTAAATTGAGTTATGGTACAATTTCTACTGAGAGCTGCCTTTTCCCATTTTTCTGAAATTTGTTGCATTATTTTAAATGTTCTATTTAGTGAACATTGAATGGAAGACCTGAAATGTTTCTGTTGATATATGCTTGTGAAATCATTCAGGGTCTGGAAAAACAACAACTTGTACGAAGTATGCCTATTATCATCAGAAAAAGGGTTGGAAACCAGCTCTAGTCTGTGCTGATACTTTCAGAGCTGGTGCTTTTGATCAGTTGAAGCAAAATGCCACTAAAGCTAAGATTCCATTTTATGGAAGGTACTTTCTTCTTTTTTTATTCATTATTGTGGCTGCATATGGAAATTTAGAATCTGGATTGATGTTTGTTCACATAACAATAGTTCTTTGTTTGAAGAACTTAATTGGGGATGTGAAAAAGAGAATAATGTTGCCATCAACTTTTTTTATCTAGGTGTGATTGGTCACTTATTCGAATATATAATTTTAAAGAAATTTTAAGTTTGGGCTAGGTATCCCTAAGAATGATAGATTTCAGTCTACATAATCAGAATTTAGGTTCGAGAGTTCATTTATGTGTAAGGAAGGTTCTAGCACCCATACAACACCCAAAATTGGTACCACTTTAATCTTATGTCATTCTAACTTTGTCTTGAATTAGTGGTCTTTATAACTTATTATTTAAATATTAGAAGAACCTTTTAAAGCCTCCTCCGTCGTTCTAGATGAATTTCTAAAATTCTTTCCTTACCTCAAGAGCATTCAAGGAGTCTCATTCAACTTTGATGAAGAGGCTCCTTCGTCGGATATATTATTTTTCATTATTCTTGCTCCTTTTATTTTATTTTTATTGCTTACTATCCCTATTCTTTTTATTTCTATTATCTTATTTGAAAATAATATTACTGATTTTACGCATTTATTATTATTGTTATTGTAGTCACTATTACCATTAAGAGTATTATTTTGTTTATTATTTTAAGCTTTTTTAATTATTGGAAATTAAAAATCAATCTTTTATTTTGAAAATATCTTATGAATCTTCTATCATTTTGGATAAACTCAAAAGAATTCTCTCACCTCAAAGTTTATTATAACAAGATTGATTAGATGTTTATTGTTTTATTAAAGTTTCTTAGTCTAGAATGTTTTATTTCATTTTGTTTTTGCCTTTTTTGTTTTGCTATTTCTATCATCTACTCTTATTTTATTGTTTATTATTTGTTACGCTATTTTTTATTATACTATTTTTTCCTTCTATTTTATATTATTTTGTTATTTTTTATTGTTTACCTATCTCTATCCATCCTTTCCATCCATTCTTATTTCATAGTTATTATTATTGTTTGTTATTTTTTATTGTCCTAATCTTTAAACACTTCCAATATTTATTTCACTCCTTTATTTATTATTATCATTTCATTATTTTTCCTTTTTTGATTGTTGTTTTTTGGTTATTATAATTTATTATTATTATTAATTTTTTATTGTCTTATTTTCTCTAAAATAAGCTAAGGCAAGCATATTAATCAAGCCACTAAGAAAAGCAATTAAAGAACAAAAAAGAAAAAGAAAAAGGGTGTAGGGACACCAATTTTGGTGGGCTGGTCAATAGATCAGCGGCTTAGTCAGTGCTAGATAGCGGGTCTGGTTGGTTTGGTCCACAGCAAAGGCCAGCCGGGTCGTCAACTGGGCTGCATGGTTTGCCTGGGTCGGGTCGGGCAGACATGGGTCTTCAGCTCCAATCTGCACTGTTTTGCCTTCAATATTTAAATCCAATGTTTTGAATAATTTCATACTTTCTTCCAAAAAAAACCTTCAACCCAAAGAAAAAAGATATATAATCCCCATAAACTAGTCGCTTGAAGTCGGTGTGCCTCCACCATGACTGTGCTATAGTGTCATGTGGGCACCAAATTATGCAGAAACGATCTTTGGGTTTCCCTTGTTTCAAATCTCAAACCAGAATTTTTAGAATTCCCACCTCTTTTTTGTTGTCTAACTCTGAAAGAAAAAATTTTAACAAGCTACCCCTTATAAACTCAAAAAAATCGAAGCTTCCAAGACAAAATTTTTCTTTTCTTTTTCGTGTTACTGCTTCTTGGGATTTTGATTCTCTCTGTGTATTTCTTTGGCTGTTGTTTTCTGTGTTGTGTTCTGGTGTTTGTAGGACGTAGTGATAGATCCAGAGATCGGATCTGAACTGATCTGGTCATGATTTTTGAACTTTTCCATTTGTTTTTAAAATTTATCAGGTTCGATTCAAATAGTTTATCTTGACTTGGTATCTTTTTCAGTTTGTACTGATATGATTCATCAATTATTGTGTAATTTCTTCCAACTAAAGATTTGTATCTTTATCTTGTTTTTTGAGGGCAAATTTTATTTCTAGCTTTGGATTTTTCTTTTTCTGGTATATTTTTTTATTTTCTTGTGTCATTATCTTTTAAAATAACAATAATAAATTAAAATAAAATAGTAATGAAATAATTTAAAAAAATTAAAATAAAAATTAAACTTGCAAACTTGAAAATAAGGCCTGAACACACGTATTAGATTTGAAACTTAGTTTGGGCTAATCACTAATCTGGACTTTAATCAACAAACTTAATAATAAACTCAATAAGTAATTAAGCCCACTAACTTGGTAAATTTTGTAAGCCCTGTAGTCTGGTACATCTTGTGAGTCCAATAGTTCGGATAAAATACTGTGTCTATAGTTACCCTTCTTTGCACACTTTTTAAGAATCAAGAATTGTGTAAAGACTCATACAACTATTTTGTTCAGATTTATCTATTTATTAATTTATTTTCCTTTTTTTTAGCGATATTTTGTAGTTTCAAGAAATATCTAACTAGAACTCTTATAACTTGGGAAACCTAAACTTTCTGGGATTATGAAAAAATTCACTGAAGGTTCTATAACTTTTGGACAGCTAAACTTGATAAATTAATGACTCGGATGAAACCAAAGTTTAAACAATAAAATGAACAATTTTAAATGGAAGTCTTTGGAAAAAACAAAAAGTCTTAATGAAATGACCCGGATGAAGCCAAAAAAAGAAATCAAAGGTTAGAATGACATGACCTGGACGAAATCAAATGTCGAAAATTAGATGACTTGGGCAAAACTAGAGGTCAATATGACTTGGATGAAACTAGAGGTTGGAATTAGATGACCTGAACAAAACCAAAGGTCAGAATAAGATGATTCGGATGAAATCAGAGGTAGGAATAAGATGACATGTACGAATCCAGAGATTGGAATAAAATGACTTGGATGAAAACAGAGGTCGGAATAAGATGACTTAGATGAAACCAAAGGTTGCATTAAGATGACTTGGACTAAACCAAAGGCAAGTATAATATGATCTTAGGAAACTAAAGTAAAACCACTTGTATGAAACCAAAGTCTAAATGATGATTTGGACAAAACCAAAGTTTGAATAGTTAAAAGACTTAGACAAAAAAAAAATCTCAGCGAGCTGACTTGGACGAAAACAAATGTTGTAATTAAATGACCTGGATGAATCCAAAAGTTTAACTGTGAAATCAAAAATTTAAAACAAAACAAAGATCTTGATCCAATGATTTAGGTAGAACTGAAGTCTAAATAATAAACTGATGACTTGGACAAAACCAAAGATTGGATAGTGAAAAGTCTTGGAGAAAACAGAAAACCTCAGCAAGATCACCTAGGCGAAACCAAAAGTCATAATGAAGTGAATTAGATGAAACTTAAAAATTTCATTTAATTATGTGCAAATTTTATTGGTCTTGATACCACATGGCGAAGCCAACTACATTTGGGTTTGAAATCTTAACATCATAATCGTGACCTTGTTTTCGTGTTAAAAATTCTCGATTTTGAAATTTTTCTTAGAAGTTTTTCACTTCATTCCAATCTTCCAAATTTCAAAGCTTTTTTTTTGGTGTAAACTAGGAGGTATTCTCATATCACATCGGGTATGAGACTAATCTCCGCTCATGTTGCGTGGCTGGCGCTATTGTCTATCGTCTTTTCAATTTTCTTTTCCTAGACTTGACTTACATTTATCCCCTTTTTATCTAATAAACGTAAGTGTATGCACCAAGAATACAAATGCAAATGTACATCGCAATGATGAAAACGCATATCTCCACTCCAAAATATAAATGCCCCTAAACAGTTCGAATGTATATAATTATCCAAATGATGCAAATGTCTTTGATAAAGATGCATATGTGACTATTTATCCCAATGCTTCAGATGACTTTTACTAAGATGCAAATGCAAATATCTAGCATGAGCTCTACCAAAAGTCTAATGCAAATGTCCTCCGCAAAAGTGCCAATTTATTCCAAAGTCATAGCATTGGTTCAAGTTTATGGCTCCATCCTGACTCATGAAATCCATCTCCTTTTCCTCTCTTAAATAGTTGGATCTTCACCTTTGTTGATCCTTCTAATCATGATTTTCAAAGTTGTATTTTTTTCATCATTTCTTCTTGTTATGACAAAAACTCAATTTTCAACACAAGTCCCTCATTTTTTAGCTTGCTTGTATCAGCCCTCTTGAATTATGAAGGGTTCCCAAGGCTCTATTTTTACTTTTCACATCTTGCCTCTTATTATTCTCATTTTTTTTTCAAGATCCATATGCAAATATTTATCCCAATGATTCAAATGACTTTTACTAAGATGCAAATGCAAATATCTAGTATGAGCTCCACCAAAAGTCTAATGGAAATGTCCTTCACAAAAATGCCAATTTATTCCAAAATCATAATATTGGTTCAAATTTATGGCTTCATCCTAACTCATGAAATCCATCTCCTTTTCGTCTCTTAAATAGTTGGATCTTCACCTTTGTTGATCCTTTTGATCATGATTTTCAAAATTCTTTTTTCATCATTTCTTTATGTTACGACAAAAACTTATTTTTCAACACAAGTCCTTTATTTTTAGCTTGCTTGTATCAGCTCTCTTGACTCACGAAGGATTCCCAATGCTCTATTTTTACTTTTCACATCTTGCCTCTCATTATTATTATTATTATTTTTTTTTTCAAGTAATGCAAAGACCTTTTATATGTGTTATTATGTTGTTTATTCATAATCACTTAAATTCATAACCAACATAATGCATTGTGAATTTCATTGCAAAGGTAGACAAGCAAATCATGGTAAGATAGGAAGGATGAAAATGAAGTTTGATTTTATCAAGATAGAAAAAGAGATCAAAGTTGTACAATAAGGGGTCGAAGGCCACAATGACGTGGGGACTCATATAATGAAAGTTCAGATTCTCACATATCAATTAATCAAGGATTTCTGTTGAGCAAGCATATGTTTGTGTCTTGATTTCTTTGCCTTTGACTTGCATGGATGGTTGTCAACATTGCCCCTCACCTCCATGCCCATGTCGGTATTATTAATCACCTTTTTGAATTTTCAACTTAGATATCACCCTCTTGGTTCAAGTTGCTCTTCAGGTTTTCAACTTGAACACCATCTCTTTTTTTATTTCTTTTTTCATTTTTTTGGGGTTGCCATGATAATTTCATCATGCATTTTAAGTTTCAGATTGATTTGAAAGAGATCAGAGGAAGAATTACAATCTTATTGGTCATCAAAAGAATATAAAAATCCAATCAATGGTTCTTCAAATTGAATACCCACTTTTTATCAGAATGGACTTCGCAAAACACGAAATGTAGGCTATGGTAGTGGCTATGAAATAAAGGATAAATAGGTCCAAAATGTGTTTTATGGGATTTTAAAGCTAAAGGATAATGTGAAACATTAATATCTAGGATTTTGCCTTATCCCTTATAGTCTCATCTCCCATTTTTCTTTTTCAATTTTCAACTCTTTTTCTTTTTCTGCTTCATTTCTCCTCCATTTGGTTGAATTCAAAACTTGCAATCAATTCTATTTCAATATCAAGGAAATTCTTTTCCTTGCCCCTTGTATTTTGTCCTTTATTTTTTCAAAATTTTGCCCCTTGTGTGGAGGGTAATTCTAAGTTGGGTTTATTTCAAAAGATTTTCACAGGCTTAAAAGGGGTAGCAAATTGACTTTTTTTTTTTTTACAAGAAAGGTGGAAGAAAGATGACAATTCTTTATTTCAAATGTGAAGATTCTCGATGAAGGACATTCACTGAAAATTGAAACCTTGTAAGTGAAGACTGAGTTTTTTTATTATTTTGGACCAACTGAATCAAATGCATGATGTAACTATTGTGCTCTGTTTTCCTTTTTATTGTTCTTTTCCATTTTTTTCTTTTTCCTTTTTAATGATCTAGCTTTGTTGCCGAGGATGAGTTGTCTAAGATGCCTCTTCATGGTGGCTTGTCATCTTGATTTCAACAATATAAATTGATTTTCAAGATCATATCCTGGATTTATTGACGTGAAAGTCATCATATTTATTATATGGATACTTGGAAATGGAAGAGTATCTATAAGAAAAGTGATGTGAATGTCAGAACAAAGGAAATATGGCAAACTGTATTATACTTGTCACTTTATTTAAACATTAAAAAAATAAACAAATGTACGTGCATAAAAGATTGCATTTAAAAGGGAGAAGATTTAAAAACTACAAAAGGGTCAATGATATGTGCATTCTATCAGTGTTCTTTCTTGCCACTATCGATCCCTTTTTTTAAAATTTAAGTACTTAACCTTGATGAGTGCTTGGATCTTATGCTTTAATGGTGTGCAGTTCTCTTCACAGTAGGCATTTTGATCGTACGACTTCGAGTATGGTGGTTTGATAGGTGTCAGTAGAACTTTGGCGAGGAGCTGATGTTCAATAAGTTGGACTAGCAGCTCGAAATGGGACATAAGAATTGGGTTAATTTTGTTTTCTTTTTGTTTAATTCTCAGTCCTCTTTGGCAGTTACTTGAATTGTTTGATCGATTGGCAGATTAGGGTTGTCTGAATGTTGATGTGGTTGTAGGGATTTGGTTTTGAAGTTAATGACTTGAAGGATATTTGTGGAATTGGTTGATACAAATATAGATACTAATGTGAATAGTTCGCGTGAGGGTTGTAAGGGTCAAAAGTTCCTTGTGGTTGACCTTCATATCGCACTGCATGTGTTCCACCTTTCTTCTTGAATGATGCCCTCTGCGTAGAACTAGATACATCTCCAACCACGATTTTGCAATTCTTGAAGGCGCTATCATTTATCTAATCAAAATTTACCATATCAGTGAGATCCTTTGTGGCATTCCCGACTAACTTGTCATATGAAGGCGCTTGAATAGAACTGTTGTCTCTTTTTTTGGTAACAGCTGGCTGAACCTACGCAGCAAAGTCTATCTAGTGGTATATTCTTTGAAGCTCTCGCTTGCTTTCTTTTCCATATTTTACAGTGATAGTCTGTTTGGAGCCATATCCATCACTTGCTTGTATTGGGCTCTTTAAGCTCTTTCCAAGTCCTTCCATTAGTGTATTTGGCTTGTCCAACTGGATGTACCATCTAGTCGTAAATCTTGTAAGGCTATCTTGAAAACAGTGAATCAACAACTTATCATTGTGTGTGGCGTGCCATCTTTCAACAGAACATTGTGATTTGGATTGATGGACAAGATATTCTGTTGTATTTCTTGAAATTAGGAAAAATCTAAGTTTCCAAAACAAAAATTCCCTTGTCTTTTTTGTGTTACTGCTGCTTATGATTTTGATTTCTCTCTGCATGTGTTTCTTGCGGCTGCTGTTTTCTGTTTTGTGTTCTGGTATTAATAGGGCTTAGTGATAGACCCAAGGATCAGATCAGACTGACCTGATCATGATTTTCAAGCTTTTCAATCTGTTTTCAAAATTTATCAGGTTTGATTCAAATAGTTTATCTTGACTTGGTATTTTTCCTTTTTCCTTTTTTTTTTTCCAGTTTGTACAGATCTGTTTCATCAATTGTTTTGTAAATTTTGTTGAACTTTAGATTTGTATCTTTCTCTTGATTTCTGATGGATAATTTTATTTCAAGTTTTGGAATATTTTTTGTAATTTTTCTGAATTTTTTCTGTTTCATTATTTTTTAAAATAACAATAATAAAATGAAAATAAAATAATAATGAAATAAAATAATAAAATTAAAATAAAAGTTAAACTTGCAAACATGAAATAAGGCCCGAAACATGCTTTTGGATTTGAAACTTAATTTGGGCTAATCATTAATAATAAAATTAAAATAAAAATCAAACCTGCAAACATGAAATAGGGCCTGAAACATGCATTTGGATTTGAAACTTAATTTGGGCTAATCGCTAATCTGGACTTTAATCCACAGACTTAATAAAATCAACAAACTCAATAAGTAATTAGGCCCTCTAGCTTGGTAAATTTTGTAAGCCCAGTGGTCCAGACAAACTATGGTATCTACACTTACATGATGTGTATTTACTTGCTTTTCTTTTTCTTGAATGAGTAACATATGTCTGCTCACATTTCCATGGATTCTCATTGTGTATGCCTATGCATGTAAGTGTGCAACATGCATGAAATGCCCTTTATGCCTTGCACCCTGTCAGATTGAAATGGTTGATTTTCATTTAATTTCTGAGAATATATACTGTTTGTTTTGTTTCCTTGATTCCTGCGGAGTGTATTCTCACTTCAATGTGCCCTTAATTATTTGGAATGATGTTTTCTGCTATATTTACAGCTACACAGAGTCAGATCCTGTGAAAATTGCTGTAGAAGGTGTGGAGAGATTTAAGAAGGAAAATTGTGATCTTATCATTGTTGACACCAGTGGACGCCATAAACAGGAGGCTGCCCTGTTTGAGGAAATGCGTCAAGTCTCTGAAGCAACGGTATTTTTTCCTGATTTTAGATGTTGCAGCATAATCGATGCTAATCTTCCCACTAATCATTTTTGCTTCTCCTTTATGTTTCAGAAACCAGATCTTGTTATTTTTGTTATGGATAGTAGTATAGGTCAAGCTGCCTTTGATCAAGCTCAAGCATTTAAACAAAGCGTTGCAGTCGGCGCTGTAATTGTTACCAAAATGGACGGTCATGCAAAGGGTGGTGGTGCTCTTAGTGCGTAAGTGTTACTATTGTTGTTGCTTTCATTTGATATACCTACTAAGTTACTATTTGCATTTGCTTTATCATTAGGTTGAGTTCTTATGGTATGTGTGTTTCTTGATTTTATTCTTCTGTGGCTGCTACCAGGGTTGCTGCAACTAAGAGTCCTGTCATATTTATAGGGACTGGAGAGCACATGGATGAGTTTGAAGTGTTCGATGTTAAACCATTTGTAAGCCGTCTTTTAGGTATGCATCTCCTTTCCTGTTATGTATTCTTCTAACCCCAGAAATCATGAGTTCCAAAATGATGATGATTGTTGGAAACATTATCATGGTGCTTATCTTTCTGAACAGGCATGGGTGATTGGTCTGGATTCATGGACAAAATTCATGAAGTTGTTCCTATGGATCAACAACCAGAGCTTCTCCAAAAGCTTTCAGAAGGCAACTTTACCTTAAGGATTATGTATGAGCAATTTCAGAACATACTAAAAATGGGTCCGATTGGACAGGTGATTTTTAACTACTCTCTTTTAATGTTTGTCAGCATTCTGCTGCATTTACTTATAGTAAAGTTGAAGTAGGGTGATTTACTTTAATGGGTGTGCCATGTACTGATTTTGCCATGTTGTGTGCAGTTTGGCATGTTCATGTATTTGAAACCTTATGAGCGAATGTTCATTTTGGTGGTTTAAAGCTGATTTACTTTTTAGGAGATACACTGAAAAAAGTTTTCCATTGTGCAAACTTTTAATTTATACGCATGTTTGATGTCTGACATTTTCACAATTGTTGCCATTTTCTGTAAATTATTTTACTCAAACTAATTAGTAAGTTACAGTAAATCTTTTGGCAAGTTTGATAAACAGTCTTATTGCTCAACAGCTGACTTCTTTAGTTTAAACTATTCATTTTGTAGAAGAGAAATAGATATTAACACTTTAGGAACATGGGATAAGATGCTTGTGTGATAATTATAATAAATAAGCTTGGATGCAAGACCAGCATATTCCTAACATATAAAATAATATCGAGGAGGAAAATTCCTCAACGTTCCAAGATTTTAGTTAGTTCCTTCACAGAGAAATGCTGTCTCGTAATTGATCTGGTATGCACTTGTACAGTTCAATGAGCTAAAAGAGAGATGTCTCCCTGGATAAATAGGCATAAACAAGTTCTGATTATTATAGCCTGTTTCCTATTGTTTTGAAATATCAATCTTGATGTAGTGAAGTCTCTGCTTTCCTGTTGTGTAAATACTTTCTGCATTTATATTGTTTTATGTATTTTAAATTTCCAACACAAAAATGAAGTTGTAATACCTAAAATGCATTCAAGGTTACATGCTCCAGCGTTAACTTGCTTTATCACTAGTTTTTTTTTAAGCATTCACATGAGTCTCATAGTTTAATGCATAAGCTTTTGGCTAGTGATTTTCTGACACTCCAACCCCCCCCCCCCCCCAATCCTCCAAATTCCATAATGTCACTTATTTTTCCTCCGTTTTGTTAAGCTACAGCTATGCTAATAATTTACTTTGGTTGCCTTTCTGCAGGTTTTCTCAATGCTTCCAGGATTTAGTGCTGAATTAATGCCAAAAGGTCGTGAAAAAGAAAGCCAGGCAAAGATCAAGCGCTACATGACCATGATGGACTCAATGACGAACGAAGGCAAGTAAATGCTCTGCTTGATATAATCTCTTGAGACATGTAACTTGCTGAGAGTATAGCATGTTAATTGGATCACTAATTTTTTCTATGGTGTTGATTGTGTATACGTTGCAGAGTTGGATAGTTCAAATCCAAAGCTCATGAATGAGTCAAGGATGATGCGGATAGCACGAGGATCTGGTCGTCATATTCAAGAGGTAATGGAAATGATGGAGGAGTACAAGCGGCTTGCCAAGATATGGAGCAAGATGAAGGGGCTTAAAATTCCTAAGAAGGGTGAAATGAGTGCCTTGTCGCGCAACATGAATGCACAGCACATGAGCAAGGTCCTCCCTCCACAGATGCTGAAGCAGATCGGGGGCATGGGAGGCTTGCAGAGCTTGATGAAGCAAATGGGTTCTGCCAAAGACATGATGGGCATGTTCGGAGGTGGGGACAAGTAACCTCCTTCTGCAGCACTCCATTGCTGTACTTTTAAACTCACTCAACTGCTATTTCCGGATCACCTCGTGTCTGACTGTTTGGTGAAGATGGAAGGAAGCATATGCATCCCCCCAACAAGTCCTTGAGCAAACTGTGTTTTCAGTGGTGTAATTTCTCGCAGGGCAATGCACTTTGATTTTCATTTTGATTTTAGTTTTTCCCATTTCTCATTTTATTTCAACATTTAGAATCAACAGGATTTTATTCTCTTTTTGTATGTATTTAGGGGAAAAAGAAGCAGATGGACGATGGTATTAAACATGGAGAAACATACACTTACCATTAAGCTATGTGCTTAATATCAAAATTGAAGAGTCCTGAAGTGGTTAAGCAAGGTTTTCATCATGTACAAAAATAACTTATAAGTATTTCTCTTTGACTTATTTGCAAAAACCATGTGGTTTTCATAACCTAGCCAAATCTATTGTTTCCATTATTGGGGGACGAAATAAAGAACTGATTTTTAAAGTGTTAAAACTTTTGTTTCCATAATGTTCAATGCTTGGAAAGACTGGGGATTGTCTTAGCAGAAAAAAAAAAAAGACGGGATTGTTGATAAGCGGAAGCCATGCTGTGTATATGAGCCAGAATGTCCAAATGTGAGATCAGGAGGCTGCTGGAAGAGTTTACTAATAGAAAGTCAGGGAAATTACCTCATTTCAGTTTTTCATGTAGGTAACTGCAACTTCACAGTTAGCTGGAACATATGTATCAACAATCAAATTATTGGCATGAACCCATGAACAATTTGTCATACTCATTAAGGTAAACGTTAATGGAGAAGCCATTGGAATGTGCTTGAAGAGAATGCAGCAAAGCGCACGCAACAACGTCTGGGGTTCCAATCCAAGCCAGGCAAACACTTGACAATAGGCAAAGAGCAGAGCAGGGATCTTTCTTAGAAGTCATCACCAAACATTCTAACAAATCCAGTCGCAAATCTTTACAATATATGTAAGTCTGCAACTTATGTTTTTCCTAGGTTAGCATGCAACACGGATGCATCAAATCAAATAAACAGAGCTCCCCTTTCACCCGCTCTCTCAACATACACAAAGAAAAGCATCCCATTGGAAGGTAGGGTTGCCACTTGCTAGGGACACTATATTCCAAGAGCTCAACGCCTTTTCATTGTCTCTCCCTTCCGCTCTTCGCTGTCGTGCTGTTTGGTTGCTTCCCTCTTCCCAACTCTTCAAAAATCTGTGCGACAAAACGTTCTCTGCCCAGAGATGACTCTATCTGAAATTTTAAAGTAAGAAAAAGAATCATCGAGTGCTATGTTTCAATACCTTTCTGCCCAGAAGGGGCGGCCTGTTATTTTCCGCCTGCTGCTGCATAGGACCACCACATCCACTTCCACTTCCACCCGTTCTGCTTATCCCATCTTTTCATTTTCCGGTTAGTGATTTTTTTTCTGAATAGATTATTCCGTTGATTGAATTTTTGGGTCAGTAAGCTTTGACTGGCTTTCTCAGGGTCATCTGTTTTCAGGAGTTATGGAAAGAGTTCGATTCAAGCTGCCAGGAGATTTTGCACGCTTCCGGTCTCTGTCTCTGAGTATGATGCGTCTCAACTTCATTCCAAGACTCCAGATAAGGCTACTGTCTGCCAAAAACCTATTGACTTCACCAAAATTGACATTAATCTGCTTCCCACTGTCACGATTGTTGGTCGCCCCAACGTCGGGAAGTCTGCCTTATTTAACCGGTTAGTAAGCTCCCCTCTCAGTCTCTTGTCCTTTTTGAATGCACCACTGGCAGTTTTTATGCTCTATGCTTATACTTATTTAGTTATGGTCAAATGTTGTTTAGGTTGATAAGGAGGAGAGAGGCTCTTGTGTACAACACGCCTGATGACCATGTCACTAGAGACATAAGGGAAGGGCTGGCTAAATTGGGTGATCTGCGGTTCAGAGTATTGGATTCTGCTGGCTTGGAAACCGAAGCATCATCGGGATCCATTCTTAGTAGAACAGCTAGCATGACTGCAAATGTGCTTGCTAGAACTCAATTTGCAATTTTTCTAATTGATCTCAGGTCTGTTTTCATTGTAGATCAGCTTCTTGTACATTAATTAGATATTTACTTAGGATGTATCCATAGATATTAAAATATGGTTGAATCCTTATTGTCCGACATTGTACGTGACTAATAGGGATCTGGAAAATAATCTAATGCTAGGGTTTACACAGGCTAGAGTTAAAAACAAAAATTCTCTAAATTGAGGTATCTTGATGGCACTAGCAAAAAACAAAAAGCATGCATAATATTGGGTGCAATGTGAGCAAAAGTCTGGAATCAATTTGAAAGCTCTAAAGCATTGAAATTAATGTGCTTTAACACGCAAGGGAGTCACATAAATCATCTATGACATTGGGTGAATAATAAGTAAATTTGGTTAGGTTTGAGCATATCATCTATCTATGGAGATTTTTAATGAAATGGCTGCATTGTAGGGCGTTTTCATTTTGCCAATTTTACTGTGTTCTGTCAGTTGTTTGAAGAGTAACATTTGTCCGGCTCCTCTTGGCTTGTGCTGCATGCATATATCACTTGGCTGGGCTTTGTTTGTTCCATGTTTTCTCTGCTTCTTAGTTGATAACTAAGAAGACTCATTACATCACATCAATTTCTTTGGCTTCCCCCAATTACAATCTTGGTTCTGCTGTTGTGCACTCTATCTTCTCTGTATTATTCAAGTGCAATAGTTTTCAGGGCATTGTTTTGAGGGTTTTTTCTCCCTATGTGCAAATTCCAATTTATTCCTTTTTACTGTCTCGAGTTAGAACTGGGCTGCATCCATTGGATCAGGAGGTTGGAAAGTGGTTGCGCAAGCATGCACCAGGAATCAATCCTATAGTAGCCATGAATAAATGTGAATCACTTCATTGTGGTACGAACTCTTTTGCTGAAGCTGCTATAGAAGCCCAGATATTAGGATTTGGGGAGCCAATTGCTATATCTGCTGAGACTGGGCTGGGTATGACGGCACTTTATGAAGCTCTTCGGTCAATGCTTGAGGGTTATATGGTCAAAGTTTTAGATGGTGAGCACTACTGTAATTCTTAACTCTTTGTCCTTCATGATCAAGGTAGCTGTTGTGTTGTGATTAGTATTTGGGCTTTGTTAAACTTATTAATCCAAACTCTTTTACAATCTATGCAAATTTCATAATCTGAATATTTATGCCATCATGCTCTCCTCTCCCTGTTCTCTTACTTTCTCATTGTGTTTGCTTTTGACTTATCCTAGGCAACTGTAGCCAAGATGAAAACTTAAACCAGAATAGTGACTCTTGTAAGTTGATGAGTCTAAGCTGCCACTACAGTTAGCTATTGTTGGACGACCCAATGTGGGGAAGTCTACATTACTAAATACATTGTTACAAGAAGATCGTGTTTTGGTTGGTCCTGAAGCTGGTTTGACTAGAGATTCAGTGAGAGCACAGTTTCAATATCAAGGAAGAACTGTATATCTGGTATAAATATTTTTTGCTTGTTTTAACTCTTTGTTTCATCCGGTGACCGTTGGGCTCTGATGTAAATCAAAAGTGTGCATGTTAAACATTAGCTGCCCGGTCTCTTGATATTTTCCGAAATTTTGTCTCATCGAGCCCAAAAGATTTTTTTTCTTTCGTTCATAGAAATTAAAAAATGACAGCCAAAATCGAAACTCTTGTAAAGTTAATGATGTTTGATTCCATTTCTGTTTTTCTTTTACTATCTAAATTATTGAGGCTCTCATTAGTACTATTCTTGTGGAAGTTTTAATAAGGTCAGTTTGCCTCAATTATCATAATGACAATTCTAAATCCAAAATTTACAGAACCTCCTCTCTTGGCCCTGACATTTTCCTTTCTTTTATTTCCTAGGTCATGCCATTCAACTTGGCCCTGACATTTTCCTTTCATTTATTTCCTTGCTCATGCCACGCAACATGAACCTACTCCTTTCCTTTTGTGGGGAATAGACCTAATAATTGTCAGAAGGAAGGTTAATATGCTGGATTTGTAGTGAAATGCTACTATACCCAATTTGATTTAGGTTTTAGTCTGATACCATCTGTTTTAATCTATTTGTAGTTGTTTGATCTAAGTCTTTGGAGGAACCAATCTTTAATTCAAGCATTTGGTATTTTGATTTCTGTGGTTTATATCTCAGGTTGATACTGCTGGTTGGTTGCAAAGAGGTGATCGGCAGAAAGGACCGGCTTCATTGAGCATCATGCAATCAAGAAAAAATCTGATGAGAGCTCATGTAGTTGCTTTGGTTCTTGATGCTGAAGAGGTTTGTCATACATTATTCTGTGTCATATCTTGAAAATGATTTGTCTTTGGAGGTCAATCCTTTCTGATATGATGGAGATAATTTTTGCATCATTGTTTGGAAGCATTAGGTTTTCTTTGTGTTGGAAACTGATTGACTACTTAAATCAAGAGAAGTTGTGGTTGGTCTTTTGGGATCTCTTCCCTTGGTCAATCTGTGAACCATGTAATGGTTTGATGACGCAGGGGAGGAATGTTGCAGATGTAAGAAGAATATATTATGGGTCCATCTTTAAAGTTGTACATATCATGGGTTCAGTTGTAATTTACATATCTCTTTTAGGGTATCTAAGTTAGGTTTAATAATCTTGCTTAGTTACAAAGTTGTGAGTGGGCGGTCTATAATTATCCAAATTATTTATAGTCAAATTGAGATATTGTTAGATCTTGAAAACTGAGCGGTGCAAATTTCTTAGAATTTGAGAATTCTTTTTGTTATTGTTTTCTCCTTTTTATTCCCATTCCACTGTAGTTTTGTTCATTCTGAAGTTACAACAAATAGTAGCATAAAATTTTGATGGTATGTAACACATATAACAGCAGGGAGAGCTTTTATATACATTCTAATACTGTGGTTGCCATGTCCATGGGACAATGATCAGGTTGCAAAAGCTAGGCGTAGCATGACACATGCAGAAGTAGTTATAGCAAGACAAGCAGTGGAAGAAGGTCGTGGTTTGGTCGTAATTGTGAACAAGATGGATCTTCTAAAGGGGAAAAGAAATTCTACTTTATATCAAAAGGTCAAGGAGGCCGTTCCTCAAGAAATTCAGATGGTTTTACCCCAGGTTTGTCAGCATAATCTTTACTTTTAATTTTGATAATATTTAAAGATGTTATTGCAATAGATTAATCCAGCAAGTTACCCTTGTTTAGAAGCATTCGTGACAGAATATTGAGCACATCGGAAAATGTACATGACTCTTTCAGTATAGAATTTTTATCACCCGGTAGAAAAATGAGAGTTAAGTGAGGCCAAAGAAATGGTGATGAGTACCATTAGATGATTTAACTTTGTCACGGCCTTGCCAACAGGTAACTGGGATACCAGTTGTGTTCACCTCTGCAATAGAGGGAAGAGGGCGCACAGCTGTTATGTCTCAAGTCATCAATACATACGAGAAGTGGTGTTCAAGGTTGTCCACTGCACGTCTTAACCGATGGTTGCATAAGGTCTGTGGCCAATATCTCTTGCTTTTCTTATCTAAAGCCCTGAAAGTGTACTTAGTAATCGAATGTTGTCTGATCGTCTGTTTCATTCTGTGTTCTTGTTGCTCAGGTTATGAGCAGGCATTCTTGGAAAGACCAGGGTGCACAAACCAAGATCAAGTACTTCACGCAGGTGAAAGCCAGGCCTCCCACTTTTGTTGCCTTTGTGAGTGGGAAGACCCAGCTCTCCGATACATATATAAGGTTTCTGACAAGATCTTTGAAGGAAGATTTTGACTTGGGCGGAATTCCCATCCGGATCATGCAGCGGTGTGTTCCCAGAGTAGCTGGAGGGAGCAGCAGTAAAAACGACCAAACCATTGGCAGAGCGGTTGAACGGAGCTCATCCGACAAGAGAAGTGTTCTTGTTTAGCCATGGCAATTTTAAATTGAACAGAAGAGCCTTCATTTGCTATTTGTTCATATATAATTGGCTTAGAATTCTTTAGATCATCCTTTGCGACAACTCTAGCTCAGTCTACTTTGTTTTGTTCCTTCTGAGTTCTGAAGCTCATTGCCAACTGCAAGTTGTTGGCTTTTGAAGAGCATGTTCTCAAAGACTAATTCTGTCCGAGGAATATGCTTTTCTTTATAAGCATTTTTAAGTACTTTTTTGGTTTTCATTGTTTTGGTCTCTTACTCCTTTCAGCCTTTTTAAACTGTGGAGAAATAAGAAAGTGGTAAATGGACACAGTCGAATTGGATTTGAATTGAATTATTTTAAATTTGATCATTTTGAGTAAAAAAAAATAGATCATTTCAAATTTGGATTTTGTCATATTCGGATTAATTTGAATTTGAATCACTTAGATTTAGATAAATTGGATTCAAGTCAGGTTGAGTCTGTTGATTTTTTTAATTAAATCAGATTATTGATTCTTTTATTAAATTTGATTTAAAAAAATTAAAGTATAAAAGCCCAATTGAAGCTTTTGGGCCACTATTAGCATTATAAATTTATAACACTTCGAATTAGTTTGATCGAGCAATGAAATCAAAAAGAAAAAATGTGATTAAGAATATATAATTTTTAATAAAATGTAAAAAAATTAAAATCGGATGTGCCGTTCATTTTTCTGTTTTTTGCATCCGGTGCGATGGCATCCAATCCCGCCCTATGAAAACTGAAAGGCCCAGTTGGGTTTGTGTAATTGCGAAGCGGATCGTTGACTTGCTGCCAATATGTACCTCCTCCGGTAATCCAGCCAAACCCAACACCTTTCCGATAATCACGTGTCTGGTCTTAATTCCACGTGCTCTCTGCCGTCACCCGCTGACCTTCTCTACCACTCGATGCGTCATGCGTGGCACCGACAAACAACCTCAATCAACCCGACCTTTTCCAATGAACGGCACCTAAACTGCCACGTCATAGGTCACACAATTACTGGCTACACCTCGCTACACATTCACCGAATATTCTATCATTGATTCCACCGTGAATGGAATCCTCCTCCCAATTCCCAACCCAGTTAACCTAAGAGGTGTTTCTCTGTTTCTTACACGCCAATTTATTTCCTCTCTTCTGTATTCTGAAAAATTCTCTCATATATAAAAAGGAACAATTTTAATGGCTGCATCGTCCTTCGACTCTCTTTTGTTATCGTCTTTGTTGTTCTCTTTGGTTTCTTCTTCGGTTCAGTTTTGTCTTGTCGATCGTTTTTTAATATCAAAGCCATCTCATCCTCAGATTCTTAGTCAACTCTGTACCTGTTTCTGACGTATAAATACTAACGGAGGAGAAGTCATCACCAACATGGGAAAACGTAAGAATATGTGTTCCTAATTTCTTTTCTTGTTTTTGGGCTTTTTTTTTTTTGCTAATTGATTTGATTAATTTTTCTTTAGTTTTTTCTTTCGCTTTTATGTTATTATCTTTCCAAATGGATATGAATAATTGCAGATTCTTGATTTCTTGGTCCTAGCGCGTGTGAAATTTTTTTTTATTATTTGTTGTGGGTTGTGTTTAGCGTTGATTTTATCTTTATTTTGTTAAAGATTTTTTTTTTTTGCTGGGTAAAAGGAATGTTTCGAATTTGGCAGGTAAAACGCAGCGTAAGAATGCAGCGATGCTAGCTAGCGACGATGATAATAGTAGCGTGAGTTCATCGTCAACCACGCGATCTGACCGAATGTCGGTTTTGGGTAACGAAGAAGTAGAGTTTAACAAGGATGGTTTACTTGATGATGCTGTTGATGCTTTGTATGAAAAGAGGTTAGATTTTGTTGTTTGTTTATTTATTTATTCAGTGAAAATACTTTGCATGTGGATGTTATCATTGGTTACTGCGGTGAAGGTAACAACAGTTAGGTTTGTTGAAATTAGATACTTTGCTAAGTTTTTGAGATATGCAAAAAATTTTGAGAATAATTAGGCTTCGGAGTTGAAGGTGGCTCAATTGGTGTTTTTTTCTTTTGTCGCTGAAGGGGTTCTACGCGAGAGAAGGCCTTGGCAGCGATTATTGAGGCTTTCAATAGCAACTTGGAGCACCAGTTTGTGGAGAAGAAGTAAGTTGCTGTTTTTGTAAGTCTTTTTTATCTTGTTTTCTGATTTATGTTATTGCAAGAATTGCAGAAGGGATTAGGATTGTGGTTCTATGAGATTTTATGGAGCTTTGATAGGCTGGATGGGATCCATTAGTTGGTTTGTTAAAAAATTGGCATGCAAAGAATTAGGAATAACTATCTTTTAGTGAGATTAAACAATTATTCATGCTTCAAGTCACATGGTATTAGATTGTTATTTTCTATTGCCAAGTGCATTTGCAGATGTAGGTGAAAATGTTTCTTATGATTCAAAGTATATGGTTTGGAAACTTGAATCCATGTGCATCTAATTGTCTTATTATTATCTTTGGCTGTTCTCCAGATTTGCTACATTACTGCATCAGTGTCTGAATTCTATCAAAAAGGGATCCAGCAAAGAGATATCTTTAGCATCCCATACCATTGGTTAGTCTTTAATGCTTTTGCAAATTTTTATGTACATACGCACAAAAGAAACCACAAGGCTTCAATATTCAAGCGATGATTTCTTTTGGTAGGTTTGCTGGCTTTAACTGTCGGTCTAGGAGATAATGCACGGGAAATATTGGAAGAATCAATCACTCCTCTTTCACAGGCTATTAAATCAGGTTCTGAATCTTCTAAGATAACTTCGGTATGTAAGAAATTGAATAGGAATTCATTTTACCTCTATTATTTTGTTATTACAATGCTCAACTTGTTTTACGTGATCTGGTTTATTATTGTAGTTACTGGAGTGCTTGGCTATCATTACTTTTGTTGGGGGCAATGATCCAGAGGAAACAGAAAATTCAATGGAAATTATGTGGCAGTTGGTTCATCCTAAACTAGGTTCTAATGTAAGTATGCATGTCTTATTTTCACTAATTGGAAAGCATCTGATAATGTGTTAAGGATTGTATCAGTTATTACTTGGATCTTGTTACTGGAAAAACATTATGATTTATTATTGCATAGTTCTTTGCTTTATTTGAGGATTAATTTCTGATGTTTGACTTGTAGGTTATTACTGTCAAACCTTCTGCAGCTGTAATAACAGCAGTTGTGTCTGCCTGGTCATTTCTTTTGACAACCATGGATGGATGGAGACTCAGTCCCAAACTTTGGCAAGAGTGAGTGAACTCATCATACTTTTTTGTTTTCTGATAATTTATTGTCTTTAAATCCCTCCATCCGTATGTATCCCAGCTAAACCAGTTGCTAGGATTTAAATCTAAAAAGGTAGGTCAAGGAACCTTGTGAGATTTGATGCTCCCACAATATAGATACTACTGAACTACAAAGTAAAAACACAACGCTGGGCAACTGGAATGGGCTAAGAGACTGATCGGTCTTGGCAAATTATGCAGGTCCATTACATATTTGTCTAGTTTGCTATATAAGGATGACCGATCGGTGCGTATTGCTGCTGGTGAAGCACTGGCTGTAATTTTTGACATGGGAAGCTTAGAGAAGTTCGTGGCTGAAGCTAAAGCTTCCAGTGATGGCTCAGCTTCAGAAGGAAATAAATCTAAAGAAGTATTCTCACATATTCAAGGACTGAAGGGAAAAATTCTGAATCAAGTCAGAGACCTCTCTGCGGAAGCTGGTGGTAAAGGTTCTGCCAAGAAAGATCTTAACAACCAGAGGAACTTGTTTAAGGATGTACTGGAGTTCCTTGAGGTACTCACATTATTGTCTTTCATTTTCATGAATTTATGATTCTCAGGACTTCTCATGTTAACTGTTATCATCTTGGTGATGTTAGGATGGTTATTGTCCTGAGACATCAATGAAGATTGGCGGAGATTCACTACAGACGTCAACATGGTCTCAGTTGATTCAGGTTTTTCTTCCTCCTCTAATTCTCCAGGTTCCTATGTTAGTTACATGCCATGAATTCTTATAATAGTGTTTAAAATTTCAATCCAACAGTTGAACTTTTTGAGGCGCTTTCTTGGTGGAGGTTTCACTAAACACATGCAGGTCGGTCTTCTTTCAGTGAAGTGTGAAGTTGACAACAGTTGATTGCTCATCCTTTTTTTTTTTTCGGTTGATTAAGATAACATCTTTTTTTGTTTCACTTGTACAGGAAAATGAGTTCCTTCAAGAAGTTTTTGGTTTCACGCCGAAAAGAAGGAATCTTCCTGGCAGTGAACGTACATCCATCAGTGAAAAGGTTGGTTCCTCCCATTAATATGTTTATCTGGATCAAAATATTTCTATAACCATCCTAGCATAAGTGATTATCTGTTAGTTCTTTTATATTTTAATTGTAATGGTATGCTTTAAGCCTATGATTCATTAGATCATCAACATTATATCTGTTTAGCTTTTTATCCATTCTGTGAAAGCATGAACTATACATTATGAGCTATCGCATTTTTAAATATCGATTTTTTTTTTCCTTCCAGATTTGCAGTGGTTTGATGCATATATGTGTTTTGACTTATCCAAAGGTATTAAATTAATATTGATTTTTTTTTATTCTGTGGTACAGAGATTGTACAAATCACCAAATTCAGTCCTCAACAAAGCAAGAACACAGCTATTGAACAAGCAGCGGATGCTATCTGAGGTAAGTCTCTTCCATGTGAAGTTGATTTAGTGTTTTACAACCAAATGCACTATTAGTAAATTGTCTGGTTAATGTTTTTTCATCTTGTTGTATTCAGGGTAGAAACATTGGGCACTTTGCTGTCAACGTCGGGGATGAAGATTCATAAACTTCTGCAGAACAGAAAAGCATTGATTGTCGTACTACCTTTTGCTATTAGTCATATATAAATTTATTGAAATAAAAAAACTCAGCAACTGTTAATCTAGAAACCATTTTGATTGTTTTGGCGATGGCTTCATTCACGGATAAAGTTCTAGTTGTACTTATGTAACGTCGATGATACTCTTCTGTGCTTGTTTTAGGCATCAATGAGAAATTAGTTGTTCTTTTTCTTCATGGGATTGAAATTGAGTACTCTTTTTCTTCTTTCGCCTTCCTCCCAGTCGAACCTTTGCTTGTAATCTGAATTTACCGTATCACAAAGTTCGACCAGCAGCGGCCTATGATCAGACAATGGTTTATTGCGGCTTAGCCTGAAATGGGTCTCAAAAGGGGGCAACTATACTCAGAAATTTGAGTAGAGCTCATTGAGTAGATCGAATTGGAAAGGCAAAGAAATAATTTATCCATGATCAAAGGTTGGGCTTATCGGAGATTTCTATTTTCAGCTAACTGTAAACAATGAAACTCAAAAAGTGTACTTTAATTTGTAGCTTCCTGGAGAAAGAATTCTCGAAATAGATTTAACAAAAGTTTTGTACGGACTACGTCCCTTTTGTATGAAAAGGATAGCATATTTTTTACTCATCTGTGCCTAAAATCCAGTCAATCCAGAGAAGTGCTTATTCATGGCCCGATCTTTCCTGTAATGTCTTCCACCGCCCCTTCTTCCCCTGCCTCTATAATTTCCACCATTCCCTTTCTCTTCCACTTCAGAGTTGTCAGGCTGGTTATCTTGCTCTTCATGGGACTCTCTTTGTCTTCCTCCACCCCTTTTTCCCCTGCCCCTAGGGTTCCTTGCATGCTCTCTACCTCCCATTTCAGAAACTTCAGGCTGGTTCGTTTGCTCCTCATGCTCCATCAGCTTCTTGGCAGCACCAAGAGGAAGGTTGCCGCCTCGTCCAAGACCGTGTATCAATTCTGCCTGAGCTTGAGTAACTAATGAAGCTTCATTGGCATTTGCAACTGCGACTGAACCTGCAACCTTGTAACTATAATTCTTACCATCCTTGACATAGTATTGAGGCTTCTTCCTTGAGCCCCATTTTGAACTTTGCATAGATTGACCAGAACTTTCAGGTTGTGTACCCCAGGCCTTCCCAAAATCTGAGCTGATTTTGTCACTCAACATCTCATTTTCCTCCAGCCCTGAGTCTGCAACACTAAGACCTAGGTCATCAAAAGAGTCGTCATACTCGTCTTCATACTCATACTGAGAAATCAGAGCAGCTTTTCTTGAAGAATCGTTCTCCTCTCGGGTATCAAGAGTAGCATAATCTGGCGAGTCATCTTTAGTCTTCCTAACAAACCTCCCAACTGTAGATGAGGATGAAACTGATGGGCCCTCAACTGGCTGTCTACTAACTATGGGTACAGCAGCAGTTGAGTAAGTGTCAACCAGTTTCCCTTTCCCTTTATCAGTTTCAACCATTTTCCCTTTCCCTTTATCAGTCTTGCTCAAAGTTGAAGCAGACTTGGGCACTGGCATTGTCTCTAGGGAAGCGTCCAAGGCCAGCAGATCTTCATGAAGAGTTCCCTCAAGAATCCTCTGAATAACCTCTTCTGGATTCTGGTTATAAACTTCTAGGCATGAAGCTAAGAACCCTTTGCCATAATCAGGAAAGAGATCCTTTATTTGGCTGATTTTGGATTGCATAATTGCTGCATCTTCATCCATCTCTACCTTATTGCTTGTCACAGAGGGTGGTATGAGGGGTTTAGCAAGTTGCTCTTTAGCAATACCCTTCATTGAATGCATCATAATCCCAGATAAATACTGAAATTGTTCATCATCCATGAATATCCACCCTGCAAGAAAGTAGTCATATACAAATTATTTTGAGGATTAAGTGCAAGCA
This sequence comes from Heritiera littoralis, assembly GCA_031772115.1. NCBI lineage: Eukaryota > Viridiplantae > Streptophyta > Magnoliopsida > Malvales > Malvaceae > Heritiera > Heritiera littoralis. The sequence goes on from JAPDPK010000001.1 coordinate 21,036,253, forward strand.
CATTTAAGAAAAAAAAATAAGAACAATAAAGGATTAGTTGTCAGTTGAGCGACAACATTCATAGGCACTACTGACATCCGCCACTGCATAAGTTTAATGATCAGATATCAAAGAACAATGGATATACAATAATCTACCTATAGTGCAGAATGTATAATTTTTATGAGAAGCAAACCATCAAAAATATTATTCAGACATAAAAGAGGAAATATATGTCATTGATTCACCAAATGGACATTAATGCTGATGGCTAACTGCTCTTCAGCATGGTAGTTACCAGCCTTCTGTGGAGAGACACCTAAGCCTAGGTTTAAGTCCCTTCTTCCCAACCACCCATTCTCTTCCCTCGATTTCACCATTGTTATATGCAAACAAATTAAATATGAAATATAAATTATAGGATTTTGGCAAATTGATTATAAAAGCAGCATCTCAATCTGAAGTAAAGGTACGAATGCACTGACCAGTATTCTGCAAGTTCTCAAGTTTGCCCAGTATATTGCAATTCTTTTCAACATTCTTAAGGAAAGTTTCCTGTTTCTCATTCTCTTGACCTTGCAGTGAAACTCCATTTATCTCCCTAAAAGTTTGAATCAAAATATCTGCTCTTATGAAGGGATCTTCTACTGTGGCTGGAAACATCTTTGTTGCAGTTGGGATGGGATGTCCATCCAAAAACACTTCATCGCTAAGATAGCAAATATCTAATAGTTTCCAACCAAATTTGACTATTCTCATATATAACATCTTCAAACTTATAGCAATATCTGTTAGCTTTGTGAATCCTCCAGATTTAGTACTGCTTTGAAAACCACGCTGCAAAGATGGAAGTAAGCTATCGTGCAGACGTGTAAGAGTTGTGAGCAATTCTTCGTTCCCATAACTGCATAGATAGAGGAATTTGATATTAAATTGGAATCAGAGCATAGTTTCCTGTGTAATTTCTAAGGAAGAAGGCTAAAGAGGGACACATTCACATAGAAATTCCCCATATAACTAACAAAAGAAACAGGTTAAAACAATAACATTGGGCAGTAGCTAGATTATTTGAACAGTCAAAGTAGAAGTTACAATCCAATGATCCTCAATCAGTTAGGTTAAGCTCATTGCAAATAACTACTCAAAACTTCATGCAACATCCAAGGGTTCTTATCACATGAATAACAAGTGTGTAATCATTCATATAGAATAGAAGCTCCAGTAATAAAAGAGGTACCTCATTTCAACGGGGCAAGAGAAAAAAACAGCTGCAGGTCTGTATGCAGTAACAAAAGCATCCATAGATACAATGGCATCATTAATAAAGTCCATCACCTGTTCGAGGAAGTAAACAAATAATTTTAAATCTCAACTTGTGGCAAGGAAATTCAACTTGAAATATTCAGAAGGTCATCCTATTTTATTACAGGTTCCACCTATGGCTAACCCCCAACCCTTAACACAGGTCTGCCATACTCTGTATTTATCCGTTTATTTATTCATTTTGAAATGAAATGAAATTTATTTCCTTTAAAATACAAATACAGAAGAAAATCATCCCTAGAAACAAAATACAAGGCCATAATATCTTCCAAGTGTGAGCTCACCACATGATACAACCTTTCAAACACTGCTCCACTCCTGGTACAAACAAGAAACACTTACAAAAATAATAACAAACCTCCAAAAAGTCAGCATGAAGCCGATCAAATCCATGATCACCATGACTTCCAGAAGATAAAAGAACCTGTCCAGTATTAGCAACACAAAATAAGTAATCACAATTGTCATAACTAAGAACTACTACAGATGAAAAAGAATATTAGCAGGAATGCAAAAAATGTCTCACATGACAGTCAGATAAGGAAAATCTCTTGCAAACTCAAAGCAGTTTATAAGTACCTCCAAAGATGTGCTGCAACGTTCATGCATTGTGTGAACAATACTTAAGAACTGCGACAATACTCCAGTCAGATTATCATGGATTGTAGGCTGAGCTTTCAGAGCATTTATGACCTGAAATATAGATCAAGTGAGAGACCAGGGCGGCGATTAAGAAGGAGGCGAAAAAGAGCAAGTAGACAGTCAACTTGAGACATAAGAGGACACCTCCCACCTGGCTCAACTATGAGACAAGTATATACTAATTTGACATAAAAGGGTACAGATATGGAGCAGTTGAAACATCCTAGTAGAAAATATCTAAAGTGGAAAGTCCCTGGCCCACACCATTTAGCTATTTATTAGGACTACTCAAATTAAAAGCTACAGAAAGTAATTTTTATCTCAGCCTTCTTGATTGGCCTTGGACCATGACTCCAGAGGGATGGTATTCATTGCAAGTATAACTTCTAAAGTGCCATTGGAGGCATTTAAAGGATAACAAATAAAAACATCTAGACAATAATAGACGCTTAACAAGCATAAATCTAACCCTAATGAAAGATTTAAAGGAAACGGGAGATCTTTTGTCTCTATAGCTGACTAGAGTTACTTGCACAGGAAACTCAAAAAGACTCTTCATAAGGCCAGCTTCCCTATAGGTACATGTAGAGAGAATTCTAACTTCATTAACCATTAGAAAAGATATCAAGTCTTCAATCACTTTCTACAAAAAAAAAATGCTTACCAGCAATTTAGTCAGATCATCATTTTCATGACCATATATAGCACATATGTCCAACAACTTTGGCAAGTCAAGCAACTTCTTTTCCTGCAAGATGACTACATGCAGACTTAGTGAACAAAATGTGCTTATCAAATATGTTATACAGTAAAAATTTAACAACAATTTGGAAAGGGGGATTGGCTTGAGCAACACCAACATGTGATCAGGATAAATAGCATTCATCCTCCTATAAGAAGACATGTAAAACTTTTAACCCACCTGCATGGTCGTTTGCACTAAGACTATCAGCGGCTCGAGCACCAGGATCCCTATTTGAAGATCTACAATAGCAGAAGGTTTATATCAAATAACCACATAAATTGATGAATAAGTAGAAAGAGTTATACAGGTTAAAACTTACATTCGATACAACACCATGAAAACCCGGCGGCTTAATTCAAACTCTCCGACAATAACCCCAGCAACAATCCCTTTCACACCGCGATGAGGAAAATCATACCACCTGCTCCTAAATTGCAGGAAGCTGTCCAGAAATTGATGCAAAGAAGTGTCATCGGCCACTGAGTATAAATCCACAAAAAAATGAGGACTTTGAGCTTGAGCAAATCGTAAAACCATTAAAGAAAAATAAAACAGGATCAAATAGAAGTTAAAATACCTTGTTTCCAAAATTCTCTGGGACTGAGCTTGAGCAAGCGAGACAACTCCCTGTTTAAGAGATCAACCACTCTCTGTGATTCCACTGGATCCAATCCTCCATCTTCAGCGCCAAGCCCGGCCGCGACGGCCTCATCTTGGGGCAAATAATTTACGAAATTGCCATCGGTAGTCGATGTAGTTCCTCTATTGGGCACCCAATCGCCGTGCTCTCCCATCCGAACACGGCTACTGGTAGAGCCCGAGGGTGCGGCCAGAACGCTGGATATCGTAGCATCATCGCGTTGCTTGGGAACAGATTGCCTTAGAGAAGTTGAGAGGGAGGTCGGATTATGGTTCGGGTTCGGGTTTTGGTTTTTGTTTTGATTTTGATTTTTGGGGATGAATTTCTTCTGGGTTTTGGAGAAATTATTTCTGTTGTCGCCGTCTTGCCTGTTGTTGTGAGTATATCTATTAGACATGGTTTTTTGTTTTTTTTTTTTCAGTTTTTGAGGAAGTGTGAGTGAAAGACTTTCTCAGTGTATTTCAATTTATAGTTGTCGATGTCTGCGTATTCCCAAAGGTTTTAGCTTTTCTCTCCTGTTCATTTTCCAACCTTCTTGAATTCTCTATTTCTCGTATTCGTAAGCACCAAGAAACTTTTCTCCTTCCTACTATTTCTTTTTAACGAGGGTTCCCTAAATTTGATTTCATAATTATTTAAATTTTATTATTTAATTTTTTAATCAAATTTAAATTATTTAAATAATGAACCAAATAATTGTTTAAATCTTATTATTTGTTCTTTAATCTAATTCAAATTATTCAAATAATGAACCAAATCGAATAAGGCTAAAAGCTCAATTTAGTATTAAACCTTTGCGAGATTTCTTAATTAAAGATACAATCTTTAATTTTGATCAACTAAGGACTCAACGTTTTCAAATTTGTTCAATTTAAGACTTTTTAACGAAACTGAAGTACACGCGTCGTTAAAAATAATAACAATGTTTAATAAAGACTGACAGCATTTTAGTGGTACACATGACAGTAAATTTATTTTTATTTTTTTAATATGTAAAAATACGTGAAACACGTGACAACATTTTAGTGAAACACGTGGCAGTGATTTTATATTTATTTTCTTTTAATAGGTAAAAATACGTGAAACACATAACAGCAATTTGTTCTTTTATCGTCATTCATTATCTTTAACGGCGCGTGTAACTCACATACTTTAAAAAGTCTTAAATTGAATAAATTCGAAAACGTTTAATCCTTAATTAATCAAAATTAAAGATTGTATCTTTAATTGAAAAATCTCGCAAAATGTTTAATCCTAAATTAAGCATTTAACCATCGAATAATGTTTCTGATTTTGAACATTTTAATATGTCATTGGAATAGCTTTAGAAAGTAATCAACTATTTTAATTTACATGTTTAGTACTTTCTCACCTTACTATATTATATACTACTTTATTATTACAATATATGATTAAAAAATAATAAATAAAACCTAACTTGAAAGATTTCAATATTTTACCGAATTAAATTCAAAATTAAAAAATTAAATACATCAATCTCGAATCAAATTCTGATATAGAAGAAGGCTGCTAACGTATCCACTCATTTGCTCAATGCACTCATTTTCCTCTATGTTATCACTGTCTAATGTAACGGAAATAAGATATAAAGAAAATGAGGTGAATGCATTTACCAGCCTTCGTAAAAGAATTCAACTTATAGGACCAGGGCGAAACAACATAAGGATATGTCGAAGTATTAAGGTCAGTTCCCAACCATTGAGTAGATAATTATTTCTTATTGTAAATACCCTGCAAAACTACAACAAAGGTTGCTGCTGTGTTTATTGGTTTATATCAGCAGCATCCATGTTAATACAAAAAGTAACATCAATTCCAAATCCTAATAGCAATAAACATTCAGCCTTTGCATATACAAAGCAAGAGAAAAATTGCTTTGGTATAGGATTCGCAATCAAATATTATCACAGGAAACTCTCAAACAAAATTAGAGATTACTTTTATCCACCTTTAAGTCTAAGACTAATACATTCCTAATGTGTAGTACCTGATAAAACTGATAGAGGCTATGAGGGGAAAAAAAGCTTTTGAGCAATGAAGAAAGGACGTAAGCAGCTACATCCTTGTTTTCCCTGGTTCTTACCAAAATTCTTTGGTTGACGCACGAGATACCATCCAGTCCTTCATGAAAAAATCATGCAATTCTTGCTTTGAATCTCCATAGAGTGGAAAATGGGTTTCTCCCGTTGTAAGCCATGAAGCTCATACCCACTCCAAGTTTGTTTCTTTGGGCAAAACCAATGCAATGAGGCAGTCGGAAGGATGAGGGACAACTGAAAGCATAGTACATGCTTCTTGTGAGTAGGGAAGAATAAAAAGAAGCCTAGACCACATGGACTTCGTAGCTGGAATCTTAATCACTCCTGCACATTCCCTCTGCTTCAAGTATGAGATAAAATCCTGAAACTGGAGGATTAAGTAGCATGAATAAGCTAGATTATTATTTTCTGTCATATAGGCATGAATATATGGTTTGAAAAAAGCACTTTTGGAACACATAAGATTGCTTCAAGCTGAAGCCTAAGGGTAGCATAAGAGACCATCTAATTGAGGCATAGGCTTGAACATGAAACCTTGTGCACATAAACTATTTAGAGATCAGTTAAATAATGTGACATAGCTTACGCCTTTATGGTCATTTGTAGAAGAAGGGATCAAGCAACAAACTTCTCTCTGCAAACGCATAAAAAAAACATCCATGAATACTTTGGAAAACCAGAAGACAGTTTCCGTCCCAAAAAAGGAGGAAACAAACCAGAAGAACATTCATTTCAGCTCTTTCTGCAATAATAATCTAAAAAAAGAAGGAAAATATTATTGACATACTTTATGAGGTGGGGTGTTGGTGAAGGTTGCCTTCACATGCCGAAAGTCTGTGCGTTTGGTCACGTCTAATTTGGCAGGCCATCTGCAACAAGCACCGGAGGAGAAAGTTTTAAAAGAAATTATTCTCTAGTAGTCCAGACAAAAAACATTATGATCAGATCAGAAACTAAAGGGAAAAGAGGAGAAGAACAAAGTTCATACTCTGCAGGTTCAGAAACGGCATTCGAATATTTGCAAAGATCTGACTCTAGTCTCCAAGCATATATTGTGCAATAATGAACCCCACTCTTACACAATGTTCCCTGCCACTGATACTTTACACACTGGTCGGAACTTCCCATATCAGTTGATTCTGCATTGGGTGGAGGTGGAGGGGAAGGAGGTGAATTAGGTGGGGGAGGAACCATAGGTGGCAGCGACTGTGGCAATGGTGGTGGAGATAGAGGTGGTGGAGGTGGAGGTGGCATTTCAGGTTGAGGGGGTGGCATTGATGATAATGGAGGTGGGATAGCAGGATGTGGAAACATCTGCTCAAAATGCTGCATTGGAGGTCCCTGTATCTGAGCAAGTGGAGTCACAGAAGCAGGTATAAAGGGAGGTGGAACAGCATTACCATGAAAAGGGTTAGGTACTACACCAGGTGAAATTGGATTCGGAGGAAACTGGTGATTCAAACCTCTGGGATCCCAGGAACTGTTTGGAGGATGGTACAGGGGTCGCATAAAGGGAGGTGCCTGGAGTTGTGGTGGTGGTGGTGGATTAGAAAGGCTCTGTGTTGCTGTAGGCATACATGGCATGCTCCCAGGTGCAGAATGCAGCTCACTTTCAGGTTTTTTATAATTCCATGCTTGTCCAGGGGCACCAGAGACAGCAACACCACCTAAAATACATATAGTTAATATACAACTATGCTAAAGAGGTAAAGAGCCAGCATTGATAATGCTTAGTTAGTATACAAAATTACCTCCTTGTGCAGGATCTGCTATAAGGTTGTTGTCATAACCATCAACTTTTCTCACCCCACCTTCAGGCATATCTGTACAACCAGAAGCAGGCCAGTGTGAATGAAATGGATGTGCAGCTGGTGCTACAGTTCCATGATTCTCCCTTAACTTGGGAGATACAAGCTCCATTGAGCTGCTAGACATGTTTGCTGGGTTATTATTTTTGACGTCAACATGGATAGGTGGAGCAACACCAGACCTTCCACTGTCAACATGGGACATAGGCATGTTAGCTGGCCCTGCATTAAATGGCGGCATATGGCTACTTCTTTCTTTTCGATGCTGTCTGAGATGTGCCATTACAGCAGCAGCTTCTTCAGGAGTTTCATATTCCAGCAGCAATGCACATTCACAAGTAAGATCGGTAACCATGTAAGGACCCTTATAGACTGCTTTCCTGGATTCATGCAGAATTTCATCTTTTGCCCATTGACTCGAAATGTTTCCAACGTAAACATGAGAACTATAACCAACGGCAACACCACTCACAGCACCCCTGGTTCCTAACCCTATATCCATGAATACTACTCGCCAAGGATAACAGCCACGGAGATATTCCCTAGCCCTTATAGCATCAATGATGTTTCGGTACTCAACCAAAGCAAATCCTTTGATGGGAAAGAAGAAAAATTGCTCGATGGGACCAAACCTCTCAAGCTGAAACCTTATATGGCCTTCAGATACATCAGGCCCTAAAGATCCCAACCATAGCTGCCGAGAAGCTGGGAAAATACCCATTGTAGCAGGATCACCCTCAAAATACCAAGCAGCTTGAGAAGATGTTGAACCATACGATGCTGCAAAACAACTATCAGGTGATGCCAAAGCATTGCTTACACCTCGACTAGAGGATCTCAAGGAAGAAGCACTGCCTGAATTTGAAACTTGACTCTTGTCAACATTCTTAAAGTGATTTCTACCTTCAAAAGAATTAGTCCTGAAGTCCAGTGGTGGTCTAGTAGCAGGTGAAAGCATTGGATTGCTTGATGGGTCCCTAGGAACAGAGGACCTGCCACTCGACAAATCCCCCCGGTCATGCCTTTCAAATTCCATGGACCTTGAACCTCCACTATCATGACTAGAACCAGCATTCAAGTGGAGATTAGCTTCAGGGGGGAAAATGTGAGGCTTCAGATATTGACCTGATAAATTTTCCGCACCACTATCATTGCTGGATTTACCTCTTCCAGATTGGTCACTCGAGGTTTCATGTTGATTAGAGCTTCTAGAGATTAAGTGCGGCCGACTAACAAATTTTGAGGAATCAGAATAATCCTCATCACTGTCTATATGACTGGCTTCTATGTTAATATGTTTCCCAAATGATTCAAAAATTCCCTCCAAACTAGATATAATCTCCTGTACAGATTTAGATGGAGATAACTTACACAAATTTTTGTACTTTAAGAACATCCAACTTCTCAATGATGGCTTTCTACCAAAAACCTGCATAAAAGGATATGAGATGCCACTAGAAATGAGCAATAGACGAACATAAGCAAAATTTTAGAATATAAGAACAAAAATAGTTCATACACCAAAGGGTAAATGACCATTGATTTAGTCAGAAATAAGAAATCGGAAACAGATAATGAACGCAATTTCATTAAATTTATTTGACAGGTGGAGTAATTATAAAGTATTACCAGATCCAACAAAGAGCTCTTCAAAACAGGAGAAGCATCTTCTATGACATTGCCAATATCTGATCCTGGTGTCTCACCACTAAGCATAGTGCCTTTGGTGCTTGTTCCAAGTGAATCTGTATGGCATTCAGGCCCTAAAGTTATTTTATCTAAACCACTACTGGTATCACAATTATCAAGCCTTCCTGTTGCCAGTCTTAGAAAATACAGTCCTTTATCAGCTTCTTCTGTTGCAGATGATCTCAAAAGCTCAAAACAGGCAGAAAGCAAATTCTTAGGAAAACGGAAGAAAATCCGAAGCAGACTGAGGGCACGGAATTTGGATAACTTAATCAACGGAGATTCATCTTCATCTGAAAATTTTTGCCTCAGCTCAGAAAACATGTCATCAAAATCCCGCATTTTGCAAATATCATCATCAACAATCTGAAACAACTGCTTTCCCTCAAAGGACAATACAAAAAAGGAGAGCACAATCTGGAAAACTGCTAAGCAGATGCCTCTGATAACTGATGATGCCGATGCCTCTGCAGTAGCTGTGGAACAAATCTCAGCTAAACCAAAAATGCAAGCTTTGGCAGTTTGAAATGCAACATCATCAGCATCCTCGCCCCTAGTTATCACTGCCAAGCTAGAGTCATGCACATTGATAATGACTTTCGTAGCAGCTTCAAGAGCAGTTGTACAGTATGAGGCATATCGGGGAACGAAATCAGCTACAAGACGCTGTACACTTGAACAACCTGTAAAGTAGTAGAAACAAATGTTCCAAAAAGAATTTCAGTGCATAATTGTGAATATTTCATTGCATCAAAAACACTACAAAAAATTGAAGCTCGTTCAAATCCAATCAAATTCTTATATTAATTGCACTCCTTGAAATCTAATCATTAATTAGAATTCAGCACATTTTGCTTTCAAATAAGGAATTTCAATATCAGTAATTAACAGCAACAAAAAAGGAAAAAAAAAAAAAGAGAAAAAGAAGATGACCTCCAGAAGCAGTTATGAGAGCTAGGTATGCTTGTTCAAGCTCAGGCATGTGCCGGGCATCTTTGCCTTTCAGCGCAATACAAGACTTAATCCTCTTGTAATTCTCGTAAACACCTCGAATCTCGTCTCTGTTTCTCCTTCTCGCAAGAATTTCCTCCTGAGACAGCGGAGGTGGAGTGCTTGGCGAAGCTACGGAGGTCTCTGACTGCGCAACGGTCTCCGGCGGCTCAGGTGGCGGCTCGTACAGCCTTCTCTTCTTCAGAGGTTGCTCGGAAGATGCCATCGCCATGGCTGCGGAGAGAAAGATCAGAGAGGCGATGCCGAGTGGAGCAGTGTCGCTCGGTCGATACGACGTGGAGTGGGAGAATTTGGGTGGGGATTGGAATTGGAGTTGGACGGGAATCGCCGGTGTTTTGGGATATTATGAAATTACGTTGTTAACCCTGGGCTTCACGGGCTAAGCGCCCAAGCCCACTGTTGAAAACTTACGCTGAATGTGGCATGTGCCACGTAAGCCGATAAACTTTTTCTTATGGGTTCTAATGGGTTCGGCCCAATACATGATAGGTTGCTGAGGCCCATTCAGAGTCCCAGCTCCAATTTTTATTTAAGTTTAATTTCATCAAAATCCCAATAAGAAAACAGACTTATATTGAATAATAGTATAGTAATTAAATTGGGAAAACATGAATTTATTTTATATAAATTTAATCTAGTTGGTTTTTGCAGTTTTTTTAAAATGTGACTTTCAGTAAATTTAAAATTCAAATCTCAACATTTACATTCTTTCTCGTATCTCCAAATTATGGATTTCTTTTATAAAAAAGAAATAATATTTTTTGTTTTATTTGTTCCAATTATATTAATCCTTAGGGATTGCAAGCTCAAATATCAATCTTGATGTAAGATTGAGTGAATTGGAATTGGAGTCAAAATAACTATAGTTTTTGAATATGTATAATCCCACAATGCAAACTAAGCCTACAGCAACGGATCCATGGCCGCATTCTTTGAATTTATACTTAAATTATACAAAATCCAGTTTGGTGCTAAGTTCACTTCACAGTTCATAACATTGAATTTCTGTAACTTTGACAATCCCCGCAGCACACGCATCATTGAGCATATGCCAGGGAACAATCACTTGGAAAAACATACAAAAACTATAAGAAACAGATGGGATATGACTCATTATAAAAGCAAGGATTAATTGCTCCTCGTGATTGAAAAATGGAGTAAGTTTCATCCACACTACAAGTCAGCAAATATATATGTAGTATTGTCAATTAATTAAACTTAATTCTGTGTAGAGTAGCTGCTTTCCAGGGTCATAGAAGCGTGGAGATCTTCTTGTCAAGACCGATGTCGATGCCATTGTAAGCGATGGGAGCATACATCCATAGATCATCAGAGCTTAGAAGCTGCAACATGGAGAAAATGGCAGCATAATGTTAGAGTCACGGATTAAAACAGCCCTTTCATAACTTGTTTTAGGGTTTTAGCTAATGCCATTGTTCCCAGTTACCTTGATTTGGAGCTGCAAGAACTTCACATAATGAACAGCTTCTTCCAGCATTGTGCTGATATCCACCTTCGTTCCGTTGGGGACAAGGTTCTGTAAAATTCTGAGTCTCTCATTAATCCTCTCTCTTCTTTTCTGCAATAATCAAGCAGCAAACGTTTAGATATGTCAAGTTCCATCAACGGATGCATGGTAGCTAGGATAAGTTGGAAGGAAATTCTTGTTACCCTTGCATAGAGGCTCTGGGGATCTGTTGCTGAGCCTCTACTCGCTCTTGCCTTTCCATTCAAGTTAAGAGCTGGAGAGGCTTTGGAATCTGAGTTTGCCATGCCATTGGTGTCATGAGAAGCATTGTCATCTTCTGAACTACAACTGCTAGAACACTGTCTGTCCGAACCAATGTTACTCTCTCCTTCACTGCCATTCACATTGATCTTGCGGTTCTTTTTCGAGTACTGCACAGTCTTGTGAACTCTTGGTGCCTGCATTTTCAAGTCATGAATTATTAGAACTAAGATTTTATATATATCCTAGTAGATTAAAGCTGAAATTTCCTTTTTTTTCCTCGTACATCTTCTAAAACCTGAGTTTTTTTCTTTGTGTTTTCTGCTGAATTGCTGTTGATCTTATCCCTTTCAGCATGCAAGTCCAACATGTCAAGCTTCCTCTTGAGCAGTAATTCGTTCGCAAGCAAAACACTAGCCGCTGGATGGCTAGCTTCTAGTTTTCCTAAGCAGTCAGTACTCAGATCTTCAAGGACATTAACAGTGTCTTCCATTGCAATGTTCGGGAATGCAGGAGCTAACGAGTCGGTGATTTCATGACTTTCCCCGCCAATCCCCATTGAAACATCCGAGGACATAGTGATATCATTTGTTACAGCAATTTGATTAGAACCTGTCAGGTAGAAGGTTTCATGGTTTTGACCACTATCCTGAGAATTGTATTGAGAATTAGAGTCAAGAACACTGGAAGAATATAACAAACTCTCAATGACGCCATGAAAACTCATATTTGCTTCAGGACTAGGACAAAAGGTCGGCGGGTTTATGAATCACAACCCCTCATCAAGTTCCACAGGAAACGAAAACTGATGAAGAATCTGCTGCGTGAACTCCAGCTCTTCAGTGGAGAACATTCTGTTAAAAGAGTCCAACTCTCCAGGAAAAGCAGCAAGCGACTCCATTACTTCTCTTGTAATTTTAGAATCCTGTGGAGAAAACGAGGAGGGGTTTTGTTTCTCTGCAAATTCTTGCTGATTGAAGCTCTCAAAGGTGCTTGAGCTGAGCAAAAACCAGAAACATACTTATACCCCGAATCCTGAAGAGAATGTTAGCAAGGATTGACTTGCAATAGTTTATTGAATTCTTAATTCCAAATCATTATTCTGTTACTAATCCAGGAGTCCACTGCGGGGCCAAAACCAGGCAAAGGACAACTCATAGGGTGGCCAAGTTCATGCATTGAAAGATTAAATTAATACAAAGGGTTTAACGACATTTAAACACCTTGGACCTGAGAAAACTGGAATTAAAGTGACATGAGAGTCCAAGAACAATGACTGAGAGGAGACTAAATGTGATTAATTAGCATTAAACAGGTGAGGCAGTGAAGCTGAGGCAGCTTGAGAATGAAGCACGCGTAAGGATTAGACTACTCTAACCACTTTGAAATGTCAGAACGTGGGAGTGCCTTCCGTTGAATATAATAAGCATGAGGAATGTTAGCAGATTAAACAAAAAGTGCAGGCAAAGGATGGCCTGCAGATCGTGGGAAATGAGTCTGACAGACTTTAAAATGCATTTAAAATTCTGACATGGTAACCGCCAAACTCGCTCCCTGTCCTAGATGGCAACTGGCAGGAACCTTACAGTTGTTGCTTTGCTTTAAGCTTTTTGACTTGCTATGATTTATATCTATCAAAATATTATACATTGGTAAGGCTGGTACAAAGTCATCTCTTTACAACTCAGTTTTGAAAGCTCAAGTTCAATCCTGAAATTTATAGTCATCGTATCCCAAGCTTTTATCCCGATAATTAGGTGGGTTAGAAGAACCAATAAATGACTTCATGCTCTTTTGATTCTCTCTCAAATCGATCAACGAGCTGCATGCCTTAGCCAGGACTGTAGACAGAACATTTCATCTTTGTTCCTTAAAAGTGGCATTTAGCTAGAAGGGAAAAATCAAAAAGAAGAGATGATTTAAAAGTTATCATATTCTACATTATCTGATCAGCCTGTTAATTATTCTCATGGGCGGGCCAGGTGGTGCCACAAAAGCATGCACCTGATGAAATGTTTTCTAACCAAAACCATGTGAAAGTTATGATAAAATGTGAAGTATTCCTCAACTGATCAAATCGGCCTTTCTCAGCCATTTATTCTCGAGCATGGCTCATGTCATGAATTCTTTGCATAGTTTCACAAAACCAATCTCATCATCCTAAATGAAAAAAAGAAAATCTCTACCGATCAGATTTGTTTACAAGGAAAATATAAGATAGATATGGAATGCCAATGGAGAGATCAGTAAGTTCATGAGAAATAAACAAAACCAAGATTCCCTGAAAGCTGGAGCACAATATGATATCTAGCTAGCTATGACGAACACAACGTAATCCCAACACTGTACTTTGGCCCCTATGATTCGGCCGGAACACTCATCAGAAAGTAAAAAAAGAAATAAAACAGAAATTAAATTACACGCATAAAAAAAGGTTTGACCCAAAATGCTCATAGTAGCCACCAACGAAGAAATATTCATTACAAAGATAAAGTACCAACCAAGGAATACAGAGCAATCCAAAACAAACGTAATATTAGTTTCAAATCTCAAAATAAATCTAATTTATTATCTAACGTGAAACCTGTGTATCAGAAATCTTTCTAACATATTTTGCAAAACAATTCTCCCATATAAAAATCAAATAATGTTTACATTACTCTTATCTCAAAGCACATTCTAAAGGCTAAAATACACTCTACATTTACAAAGTTAATTAACTTACTCCATCACAAAAAAAGTCATATTTACTAAAAACTTTAATCCATTAAGTACATTTATTTCTTACTAAATTTAATCATTAAGTAATTCTGTAAACAATAAAATTTAACCATAATCTAAATTGATTTCTAATAAATTTTTGGTACGTCAATGTCTAACATAAATTAAGCACCAAAAAAATATGGGCTAAATAAGTAAGATAATTAAAATCACATATTATCACAAGTTTAATTACGGATTAATAAATGCTTAGAAATTATTACATCCATAAATTACTCATAAGAAATACACCGAATTCTAATTAATATTAATTAATTACTTACATTCGGTACTCTAAAATAGATAAAAGCTTAGCTAGCCGACTTCATTTGACAAAGGACGAAAGAGATATTATTTTGCTCTTAGTCCTAATTAATTTAATTATAAACTAATAGTATCTCTTTGAAAAGCCAATCATGTTAATGTGGGTCGTTGTAATTTTTATTTTCGAAGCATAGTCTAAAGTCTAATTAAACATTATTTTATTTTTTTTTTGGTTACATAATTAAACATTATTTGTTTCATCAATAAAATGCTTATGTTTATTAATTCTTGGCCTTATTATAGTTTTTAAGAAAATAAATATCATAAGCTTATATCTCTTTTGTTTGTAACTTTTAAACCACAAAGTCAATGCTGAGTGAGTTTATTTTATATAGGTGCATTTAATAATGGTTAAATAAAATGATAAACTAATAAAATGTCAACTTTTTTTTAAGCGATAAAATGTCAACTTTTTATAATTAAATTGTAATATATTATTTCATGGGAAATAAGGAAATTAATTAAATAATGTAGAAATAAAGGAACCGATACCAAAATTAAGTCAGTAACAGACTTCAACTCTTTTTTTTTTTTGTGGGGGATTTGGTTGACTAAATTGAATCATGCATTTAAATTAGCTTTGCTTGTTATTCAAACACACAGAAATGAGGAAATTATGCTTTTGTTTTGTTTAGTATATCTTTTTATTTGTGATTTGGGTTTATAATGTGCTCTCTGTAATGCAAACAATATCTATTCTTCTCCCAGTCACGTGTGATTCTTTCTTTTAAGATTTGAATTTCAGAATTTCAAGTTAAAAACCTTTAACCTGAGTTGCTAACGTAGAATGATTAGACTTGCTAATTTTAAACTTGATATGTTGTATGATAGAAAAAAAATACAAAAAAAAAAGAAAATAATGTCGATTAAAGTTTCGACAAATATTATATATGGATTTAATAAAAATTAAAAATTTTCTTTTATGTTTGACATATTGACGTAAATTTTCACATGATAACTTTTATGTTTTATAAATATTTAACAAGAAAACACATACTACTCATGTATACTAGTTGTTAATTCTAAAAATGATATAGCAAAGGAGAGTTTATCGTTGCCTCTTTAACTGTCATGAGAGTAGAAACTCGCTCTTCCATCGAGAAAATCTTTCTTCCCCGACATGCTACAATTTTCCTGCATCAGTTTGTCTATTTCAGAAGATGTTTCGCTAATTCTAAAATGAAACTGGAGTTATCCATCTAAACCTTCAAGTACTGATTCCAGATTATCGCGTCTTGTATCAACAACATTATTTCCAAGGCTCTTTGGTTTTCTTTTCTTCAATCGTCAGAAAATTTTCAATTGTATGTTAAATGTCGTTTTCCTATTCTTCTGGTTTTTTTTGTAAATTGTAATAGTCCAAAATACAAGAACAGAACTGTTTTCCAAAACATCTCAAGACACAGGTTTAAAGGGTAAAAGAAGCCACGAAATTGATAGTCAAAAACTCGGAATTCAGCTCGAAAACACGACAGTGGCATGAACAACAGAACCTCTTGTATCAACAAACAAGTCTGTCAATGAAAGACACTAGCTCTGGTGCTCATAATAATACAAGGCAATCAACCATCTCTACAAGCAGGAATATAACCTCTAGCAGTGAACACTCACCACCACACTCTCTTTGCAGAAACCGGGAAGAATATCATCAATACCTAACTTATCACAGTTCTTAGTTCAATCTAATGTGACCTTAATTACCAAATGTAGCCCTTTTATTCAACAAGTTAGGCTTTGGGCAAAGTTCTAACTGTATTGCAAACTCAAAGAGGGCAAGAAACACACTCTTCCACCAAAAAGCTTGTGCAATCAAGGGGAGCTTACAAGAACAAACAGTGGTGTATCTCCTAGCCGTTCCCGACCCTGAAATATAATCGAGGAAAAAAAAAAAACCAAGCGAACAGCAAAGCATAAATGACAGTGGAATAGTACGATATACTTTGTGATTGACTCATAGCACACAAGAAGTCAGAAACCAACAGAAAACACAACTCAGTAACTTCAAAGCTCTAACTAAAAAGATAAAACGTGAGGATACGGTTCAAAGCTGCACTGCAGGTAATACGTGGAATCAATGTTGATTTTGATATTAATGATAATGATTACATGGATTACTTCCATAGACTTTGCTAGTTTTGTTTTAAAAGAAAAGACATAGGTCATATTGTATAAACCTCCAATGAGGAGGAAAAGGCAAAAACTAATAATGAATGCACTTAGAATAAAAATGAGAAGTTAATCTACTCTAAAACCCTGCATCTTGTTCATAAAAAAACAACTATAGTTGTATTAAATTGGTATTATTATACCTTTGCGAACTAATTATCCAGCCTAACATGTTTTGCCAAAGGCCGAAAAAAGAAGATCAAATTTTGCAAAATGAAAATAGGGTACAGATGAGATTCATTCTTTCACCTTGTATGGCACCAAAAAAAAAATTGCTATCAGTTCTAATCAGCAATCACCATAAGCAACATCTAGTGGGTTTTTCCTTTTATGATATAGTAACATATTTTCTTTTTGTCATTCTAAAGCTAAATAATAAATATTTATCATCACCCCCTCGACATGCCTAACTACAAACTGTTTTGTAGCAAATTTATTTACAAGTTAATGAGCTCAACCTGTAGTTTTACTGGTCATAATAGCATCAAATATGAATCTGCATAAAGCTCATCATTATCACAGAGACCAAATTGAAAGGCAAAAGAAGCAAAAGCCTAGTAGTTTAGAAACTGACAAGTAGCAGATTAGTCTGAGAGTAGGCGCACATACCTTTAGCCCTTCTAGTTCAATAACGCAAGCACACTCCACAACATGCACTCCGACACGCTCTGCAAGAAAAGTCATTCATATAAATAGCAATACTCTAATAAGATAAACAGAAGCAAAAGGCTGTTCCAATCCAAGGAGAAGACAATCCTAAAATACTCCCTTGTTCTCCTCCTTAATGTCATAGCCCTGCTTATAATTGACCATGAAAGTGACTGACCAAGCAGAGCCACTCTCTATCATATTATGGCACATAAGGTGAAAATAAGCAAGATCTCAACATTCATATTTAAATTGAAGTACCAAGTAGCCTGACTGCAGCGCACAAGGTTCCACCAGTGGCAACAAGATCATCTATTACCAAAGCACGTTCTCCTGCTTGCACGGCACCAACATGCATCTCCATTTTGTCTGTTCCATACTCCAAAGAATACTCCTCAGATATAACCTCCCCTAACAAAGATCAGAACGTTTAACAGTTAATACAAAGATCACTGTACTTTGTGCTAGCTTGAATTTGTTGAAGAAATTGGCAATTAATAGAATTGAACAAACGCAAGATTATCATTCATGAAGTACATGATGATGGTAAACACTAACTACAATAGAACAAAAACATTTTGAGAATGTAGCCACTTAAGGTAGAACTGGAATACACAAATGACAACTACGAATTGTGATTCTTTAATAGATAATCAAAGCATCAATGCTCATAACAATCTGGGGCGGCAGACGAGTACAAATCATTAGGAGATAAAATAAGGAGCAGAAGATATACCAGGCAACTTATTGGGTTTCCTCATAGGAACAAACTTGGCCCCAATAGCCAAGGCAATAGGTGGTCCAAATATGAATCCCCTTGCTTCTATACCTACATTTTGCAATCAATATTACATTAGCTAGAAAATCACAGACACAATAGTTACATAAAAAAAAGGACATATTATAATAATAAGAGAGAAATCAGACAAGTTTAATCAGTTTCCAAGAAGCATTAACATGTAAACTTGTTAGATTCTTGAGCTTAATGCTAGATAACAAGCCGATCAAGTGATTCTCAAGTGTTCAAAACAGATTGATACTATGTGTTAAGCAGAGAAATTACCAGCAATAACAGAGATGTTTTTCCCGCTGTATCTCTCAACAAACAAATCAATAGTATCACGAAATGCCTTTGTATCAAGAAGCAAAGTTGTTATGTCTTGAAACATGATCCCTGAATAAAAAGGAAGAGCAACTCAAAAGAATTAATAAAGGAAAAAAAAAAAAGCAAAAAGCAAAGAAGAGTAAAGGGTAGTTTCCTTGACCTGGTTTGGGGAAGTCCGGGATGATACGAATCGCAGAAGAAATTTTGGAAATACGAGGGTCTTGCTCCTCCTGGGAAGCCATTTCAGGTTGATTTGTCACCGAGTCACTCGCTGATCAAACTCGACACAGAACACAATACACCCAATCAGATACTTTAGATTTTGTTTTGCTAGAAGAAGAAAAGAAGAGGCGGCTGTGTGCGAAAGACAAAGACTGCCCATCTCGACACTCAGACTCACCAACCAAAAAAAAAGTAACCAATCATAATCTATTGAGTTTAGTTGACCAGACTGCCCCTGGCTTAAATATCTTCTTCCTCTGTCATTTTTTACGTTAATAGCCTTTCAACAAACAAAAATAACAAAACTAAAAGACATTACCGGAGCAGAGCAGAGAAGGGAAGGTGTGTTGGTAATTTCGCAAGCGAAGTATCGGTGGCTGGAAGGAAAAGGGTCTGGCGATCCAGCCGTGGTTTCGTTTGGGAAACACGGCGTTGACCGGGGGATTGGTCGGTGTCGACAATCGAAGAGAAATTGGATTTGAAGAAGAGAAAATTAGAGCGCTTTGCATTATTTTGCGCCAGCGATGACTAATAACAAATGAAAAGAAACACAAAAACAAACCGAGTCGAGGAAGAAGAAATTAAAAACAGGTGCAAATTTCTGGAATTGCTGAGGGTAATTTGGTCTATACAAGAATATTGATGTCCGAAAACACCCACCAGACAGCGATCTACTCTACGAACAACTCTAGTCGTAGGTTCAAGTTCCACAATTCGGGATCAAATGTTGGATTTTAAAACTAAACTCAGTTTTAGTGGAAAATTTTACAATAATGTCACAAATTTTGATTTTATTTTAAAGTTAATGTAAAAATAAATGATTCAACATAAATTTAAAGTCGTTAGATGTAAAATGTGTTAGAAGTATCGTAAACGTTTGATAATTAACTTAAGATTAATATAAACAATACACGATTGTGCATAAATATAAAAATATTAAATATAAAATATGTTAAAAGTATGTAAACATATGATACATAACATAAACATATATTATAACAAAATTATTATGTGTTTAAATCTATTGATACTAATTTTTACATTGATAATCATATTTTTACTATATTTCTAACATATTTCATGTTTATTAACTTTAAATTTACACTTAATCATATATTTTTTTTATGTTGACCTTATAATAAAATCGAAATTTGTGATCTTATTGTAAAAATTTACTTAATTCATGTTAAATCTTACTTCGTTTGAGAATTCAAATAAGAAAAATAATAAATATCTATAACTTATATATAAAAAGTATCCTACGGATATATAGTTGACACCTATCCTTTCTTTTTTCTTTTTGGCTTTTCTACATTCCTTTAGTTTTTTAAATCAAACTGAGTTGGCTGTTGGCTAACGTTTCCATTTACTTTGTCCATTTTATAATTTTTTCCCTTTTTGTGTGGGTTATTTTTTTAAAATTATATTTATAAAATAATTTAAATTAAATAATATTATAAACAATAAAGGTCATAGTTTAAAAATAATAATAACATATGTGTACTCGCGAGAAGCTAATTCACCCAAAAAAATCAAATTGTAACTAAAACTGAGCACCTACCTCATATTACGAAGAGTCCTGACACTACCACTATGAAACTTGAGTTGAACACTCTCAATACCTTCAATCGTCATTCTATTACCATTCACAACTGCAATATTGCTTAAACTTTCAAACTCTTTCAATTTATCAAAGTGATCTTTATCATTGCAATTATGCATCGACATAACTGAATCCAAAACTCAACCTTTCTCATAAGTATATGACCCATCTAAAAAGTTGCCAAAAATACATCATCATTTGAATTCATCAGAGCAACACATGTCTCATTCTTCTTTTCATCATCACTCTTTTGTTGAGCCTTCTTGAATGCAACTATGTCTTCCTTTAATGTCTTGCAACGTGCTTGGATATGACCCTTCTCTCCACAATAATAATATTCCACCTCACTATAATCTCTGAATCTTGATCTTGATCTCTCTCTCGATCCACCATATCTCTCATTAGTCCTTCCTTAAGTAGAACCTTCTACAATAGCTAGTATACCTCCCACAGATGAAGAATCTTCTTTGCACATAAATCTTTCATTCTCACGCAACACAGCAATCACATCATCCAACGTCAAAGTAGTTTTACCTACCAATAAAGTCTGAACTAAAGGTCTATAAGACTTAGGCAAAGATTACAACAACTGCAATGCCTTCTCTTTTTCTTTCAACTCTTTAGAATCAATAACTAATAAATGTGAAACTAGTATATTAAGTTCATTCAGGTGATCTGGAGACTCGTACCTTCATCCATCTTCAGAGAATATAAATTCATCTTCAAGCGCAATCTATTCGTTTGTGATTTTGATGCATAGATGTCTCCCAGCTTCTTTCACAATCCGGTTGGTGTCGTCCGAGTCAATACATTATACTTAATCTCTAGAGTAAGTGCCAATCTAATTGTGTTCACAATCCTTTTCGAATTTCAGCTCAATCTTTATCAGACATTCCATCTTGCTTATTTTCTTCTAATATCAAATTTAGACCTTGTTGCACTAAAAGATCCTAAATCGTACTTTGCCATAACATAAAATTACTTTTACCATCAAGTAAAGGAATCTTAAACTTAGGCATATTTTCAGACATAATTTCAACCACAACTTTCCTCATATCGCAAAATCACAGCCTTCAGCTTTGATACTACTTGTTGGGAAAAATATCCTTCAAACCAAACACCCACGAAAACGAAAAAAAGCAAAAACAAACATAATAATTTTTAATGTTGTTTGGCCCAACCAAATTGGCGTATAACGACTCAATCAATTTAATAACCAATCAAATAATTATAACTATGCAATTTTTAAAAGAAAAAAAACTTCAAACTCCTTACAAAGCCTAAAGCCCAACTATCCAAAGAACTTAATTATACCCTTTATAATAGTCCAAATCCTAACTATTCTATTGGTAGTTACAACTATTTGAGATATTTTACAAATCAAACTTGACACATTATTTATAAAGGAAGAACCCTTATAACTTTTCAAACACTTTCGATGTGGGATTCAAGGCAAACCCCAACAATCTTTATCTATTAAAATCCCAAAAAAAATAGAAATAACAAAAAATAGTATATTATATAATATATTATACAATATTATAATGTAACCAAAAAATAATATACTATAAAAAAACTAAAATATTTGTTAAAATTATTCTTTTTCTATTTATTTCTTTCTTACTTTCTGCATATATTAAATTTATCAAATTATTAATTTAAAAACGAGATAGAATCCTAACGAACAGCTTGTGCTTCTTGTGCGGTATGGCTACCTCGGCTGCTTGCGAGCTGTACAATAATCAGGATGAAACAGCAATGCTTTGTTGTATTTAGAAAAACTCCTTAGTGTGGATGGTGTACTGCTGCAAACAAGTTGAAGAAGAAATTTGGTAGGCAAGGCACTTCCAGGAAGCTATCTTAAGAACAATAGTTTCCCCACACTGATGCAAATGGTTCAGGAAACGTTGTTCCCAGGATACAATGCCTACTCCAAGAGAAATTCAATTGCACTTTGAGTTTCTCTCTTGAACTCACTTGAACCAAACCAAAGAAAAAAGAGTGCAAGAAGAGAATTTGATTTTGAGTGAAAGAATGTAGAAGATTGTATGTTAAATTCCATGAAAGTGAAAGTATTTATAGACTCAAAACGGTGTTATAAATACCCTTTCATGATTAGACATCATTTGAATGAAGAATCATGACCTTTGGAATGAAGAAACATGTCCAACGGACATGTTTTTTGAGTTTCCAGAATGGGAAGTCGGATGCCCGAGAAAGGGAGTCGACTTCCCTAGTGTTTTTTCAAAACAGAATGTAATTTTTCTTGGGGCAGTGGACTGCCCTATATGTAACTCAAATTCTCAAGCGAAAAATATTTCCAGAAAGTCCCGACACATAGAGCAGTTGACTGCTCTTTTGGGCAGTCGACTAATCAAGTAATTTCTTCATTCCAACTCATTTTTCATACTTTCAATTTCATTTTTCTTTAACATATATGCAAACTAAATGATTTTCAGATATAACTTTGGTAATATATACAACAATCCCCCACTTATTATCAAAGTATACAAATGTATGCAATTTATGCAATCTTAAGAAAGATGCAAGTTGGTTCTTATGTAAGGTATATATCTAAAGGTGGCCAAGGCTTGAACCTTTAGATTGAATATGAAACTCTAGGAAACATATTCACCCCTTACATTGGTTCGTGAGTTCCTCAAATAGGGCAGCGCATTTTTGTCATGGGACTTCGCTTTTATCCTGTGTTAGCAAGTACTCTAGGATTAACCGGAAATCCATAAGAAGCGTCCTCTCACTTCTCTACTTGCATAGGAAGACTTATCAAGAGTGCATCACAACCTTCCTTTTTTACAAACACTCCACTCACAAGAGCTATAAGTCAATTATGGATTTTAATCCAACCAATCATTGTGATTAACAATGCATCTAGATATGGGATCTTATTAGAATAGTCTTTAATTTAATTACCCTCACTATTCCAAGAAGTGATGCATTTGGAATATCATATATCTCATATATGAATTCCTTGGATGATTCATGATTGAATGCCTTTTGAACTCTCATACACAAAGATCATCAAATGAGGAGATTATCCTTTAAACCTAAAGGATCAATTTCCTAAGTGACATCAATGAGATAGAGTTGGAATCAATCAAGATCATCTCTAGTAACCGATAGTAATCCCATACCTCTCATAGTGTTAGCAATCTTATCTCCCGATAATGGTTTAGTTAGGGGATCAGCTAACATTTGCTCGGTAGGTAGATATTCTAAATTTACCTTACCTTTCTTTACAACACTTCTCACATGGTTGTATCTCATAGCTATATGCTTGCTATTATTAGACAACCTATCATTCTTTGTGTTGTAAATTGCAGCTTTATTGTCACAATATAAAGTGACTGGTCCTTTGGTTCTCTCAATAAAAGGTATTTCCCTTAAAAACCTTTTTAAACCAAAGTAAATCCTTGGTGGCATGTGACATAGCAATGAACTCAGATTTCATTGTTGATAAAGCCACACAAGTTTGTTTCTTCGAAGACCAAGAAACAATAGCACCACCTATGGTGAATAACCAACCACTTGTTGATTTGGAACTTCTCTTATCTGAAGCCCAATTAGCATCACTATAACATTCTAGAACTGAAGTTTCACATTTATAGTGCAAGCCATAATATAAAGTATGCTTCAAATATCTCAACAATCTACTTAATTCATGCCAATGTTCATTACTAGGATTACTAGTAAATCTACTCAATATACCAACTGCACATGCAATGTCCGGTCTTGTATAATTCATAGCATAAATCAAACTACCTATAATTTTTGCATACTCCTTTTAATTTACTGGTTCTCCTTGATTAGGTACTAACTTGTGATATGGATCTATAGGTGTTTTGCAAGGTTTGCTAGCAAAGTGATTAAACTTCCTAAGTAATTTTTCTATGTAATGTGATTGTGAAAGAATAAACTTACCATTCTTCCTATAAACCTTAACACCTAATATAACATCCACTTCACCTAAGTCTTTAATATCAAATGCATTAGTTAAATATGACTTAGTTTCATTGATGCAATCTATATTTGTACCAAAAATAAGTAAATCATCAACATAAAGAGTAATTAATACTTTACTATCATTTGTGACTTTAATAAAGACACAATTTTCAGCTTTACTACTTTTAAAACCAAACTTTTTAACTTCTTTCTTGAATTTCTTATACCATTGCCTAGGTGCTTGTTTAAGACCATAAAGAGACTTGTTGAGTTTACATACCTTGTGTTCTTGTCCTTGAACTACATATCCTTCCGGTTGATGAATATAGATCTCTTCATCTAGATCACCATTGAGGAAGGCTGTCTTTACATCCATTTGATGTACTTCAAGATTGTAGATTGATGTAATAGCAAACATCACCCTTATTGAAGTAAACTTGGTGACCGGTGAAAATGTTTCAAAATAATCCAAACCTTCCTTTTGACTATAACCTTTGGCTACCAACCTTGCCTTGTATTTATCAATACTCCCATCGGTTTTGAGTTTCCTTTTTAAAACCCATTTGGTGCCAATAGGTTTAGTGTTAGGAGGTAGATCCACTAAAGACCATGTATTGTTCTCATGTATAGATTTAATTTCATCATCCATAGCTTTCTTCCATAACATGGCATCTTTCATATTCATGGCTTCTTGAAAAGTTTTAGGATCCTCTTCTAACAAGTAAGTATACATGCCTGGTCCTAAATCGTTTTCAATTCTTTTCCTCTTACTTCTTCTTAACTCAATATCACTACATGCATTAGATGTATTTGCATGATTATGATTTTCACTATCATGTGGAGATATATCATCAATAGCATGCTCATGAACAATTAATTCATTTGACAAGTCTTTCTCTAATTCATGGCTACTAGCATCTTTAATTGTCAAATGCTCAAAATAAATTGCATGAATAGATTCAAAAACACTACTAGTTTTAAGATTAAGAAATCTACATGCTTTACTTCCTAAAGCATAACCAAGAAATATAGATTTGATTGCCTTACTTCCTAACTTAGGTCTCTTATTTGTAGCATCAAGAACATATGCAATGCATCCAAGCACTTTAAAATAATTTATATTAGGCTTTCTTCCTTTTAATAACTCATAGGGAGATTTATCAAAACCTTTATGTAAAACTCTATTTGAGATGTAACAAGCAGTAAAGAGTGCTTCACCCCAAAAATTCAAAGGCAAATTTGAATGTAAAAGCATAGCACTTACCATTTCAAGTAATGATCTATTCTTTCTTTCCGCTACTCCATTTTGTGGTGGAGTATTAGGAGCAGAAACTTCTCTTACCATACCATGTTTCTTACAAAAGTTATAAAACTCATTTGAAAGAAATTCTCCACCCCTATCGGATCTAAGTTTCTTAATTTTTCTATTTGTCAAGTTTTCTATTTCTTCTTTGAAAATCTTAAATTTTTCAAATGCTTCATCTTTAGTTTTTAGTAAATAAACATAAGTATATTTTGAAAAATCATCTATAAAAGTAACAAAATATCTTTTTCCACCTCTAGTAATAATTTCATTATTATCACATAAATCAGTATGTACTAGTTCTAACAAAGAATTAGTTTTAAAAACTGATTTAAAAGGGATTTTTGAAATCTTTGCTTGTGCACAACACTCACAAGTTTCAGTACTTAAAATGGTAGAAGACTTAGGAATTAAATCATGAGATGACATTCTATTTAATGCATTCATGCCAATATGTCCTAATCTATAATGCCACAAACAATTAGAATCATTCATATCAACAACATAAGCATAATTCAAAGAACTTTTATTGATATTGAGAACATACATATGGTCTTTAGCATATCCCTTCCAAACAAATGATCCTTTCTTAGAAATGATCACCTTTTGAGAATCAAACACAACCTTAAATCCATGGTCATCAAGTTTCTTCACAGAAATTAAACTCTTCCTAAGGTTTGGGATGTGATACACATCTTGTAATGTCAAAATTTTTCCTGAAGTCAAAGCAAGTTTGATTGTCCCTTTGCCAACAATTTTGCAAGTTGAAGAGTTCCCCATGAAGACTGATTTGTCCTCATTTATCTCTTCATATGTCTTGAAGACATCTCTAAATGGAGTGACATGACAAGTTGCTCCAGAATCGATCCACCAATCCTCTTGGTTTTCAACCATAAGAATTTCGGTAACCATTGCAACCATGTCATCTTCAATCACAAGATTGGCCTCACTTTTCTTACCTTTCCGGAAGTGGCATTCTTTTGCAATGTGGCCATTCTTTCCACATACATAGCAAGGGCCTTTCTTCTTTTTGAAGTTCTTATCAAACTTGTTGAACTTTCCCTTTTTCTTTGAAGAGTTTTTCTGTCTCTTGTTTTGGTGAGTTTTCTTCTCACTTTCAGTTTTGTTCTCATTAGGACCTTCAATGTTATGCACATTATTGTCCTTTCCATCTCTTGTACGGGCTGCACTTTCAATCTAGATATGCTTCACCAATTCATCCAAGGTAAGTGACTTCTTCTTGTGTTTCAAATACCTTTGATAATCTTTCCAAGAAGGAGGAAGTTTACCAATTATGGTAGACACTTGGAAAGTCTCAGAAATTAGTTCTCCAGCATCATTGCATTCAGTAGCAATATCATTCAATGCATTTACTTGATCAATGACAGGTTTAGAGTCTATCATTTTAAAGTCTACATACCTGTTCACAAGGAAGGTCTTGTTTCCAGCATCTTCATTCTCATACCTCTTCTCAATTGCACGCCATAACTCCAATGCTGTGTTGTGTTTATGGAATACATTGAAGAGTGAGTTGCTGAGTGCTTGACGTATTGAAAGTCTGCAAATGTAGTCATCTTCAAGCCATTTTTGTTGTTTTGCTGTAAATTGTCCATCATTGCTTTCTTCTTGGGGGTAGTACTCATGAAGAACATATGCAACCTTCAAAAGACTGACTTGATAGTATATCTTCATGCTCCACCTCTTGTAATTCAGGCCATTGAACCTTTCTAGTTTCTCCACTTCATAAACATGAGGCTTGAATGCAGGAGTCGCCATCTTGAAATACTATTGTTCTTAAATTGTTGTATTTAGAAAAACTCCTTAGTGTGGATGGTGTACTGCTGCAAACAAGTTGAAGAAGAAATTTGGTAGGCAAGGCACTTCCAGGAAGCTATCTTAAGAACAATAGTTTCCCCACACTGATGCAAATGGTTCAGGAAACGTTGTTCCCAGGATACAATGCCTACTCCAAGAGAAATTCAATTGCACTTTGAGTTTCTCTCTTGAACTCACTTGAACCAAACCAAAGAAAAAAGAGTGCAAGAAGAGAATTTGATTTTGAGTGAAAGAATGTAGAAGATTGTATGTTAAATTCCATGAAAGTGAAAGTATTTATAGACTCAAAACGGTGTTATAAATACCCTTTCATGATTAGACATCATTTGAATGAAGAATCATGACCTTTGGAATGAAGAAACTGTTGGATTATGCCCTTAGAACCATTCATTAGATGATTGACTTTGGCATTTTTTTATGTATCATGACATTTTATTTATCATAGTTCATTATTATATTTGTCTTATAACTGCGTAATATAATCTTATATAATAATGTCCTTAGAATAGTAATAACACACTATTCTTAAAATATCCCTAGTCAAGTATTATTGTGAACAAGGATAACAATGATACGATAAGACTAGTATGTGGTTGACTGATGACCATTGTCATGGATATAGGATATCAAGTCATCACATAGGTACATGTTAGAGAACTATGTACTGGATCGACCCTCCATGAGAACGCTACATGGATTGTTATATGAATGTCATAAGCGATTCTCATAGTGATGATGGTGTATGTGATCCTTTGACTTGAGATCATCAGAGATCCCAACATAGAGAATTGCATACTTTAATGCTGCTAGATGTCATTCGTAACAGGATGGACTATAAAGGTAGTAATTGGGTATGCCTTGATCTATGTAGAGGGATGTTGAGTGATCAAGATAGGATTTATCCCTCTTATATAACAAGAGTGATGTCTTGGGCCCTTTGATAGAGTGAGACTAAGAAATGCATGGCCGTGCTCGAATAAGTCAATATGAGATATTGATTTTATTTGTTTAATTAGTCTACTCAGGAATCAAGAAACGCTGATTAGACTATACAAGTGTGACACATTCCATGACTTGTGTCTAATCAAGACATCATAGGATAAAGGGATTAAACTACACGGTAACATCTATCACGAGTAAGGTTATGTCGAGTCATTGACATTCTCGTTACATGGGTAGCAATGATGTGTTGCTAGATACCGCTCATTGCCTGTGACAATTTTGTCATTGCCATTGTTTTGAGAACCTATTGGGTCGCACACTTAGAACGGATCAATGAGGAGCTTAATTAATCCTATTCTGAATTGGATTAAGGATATAACTAATCCTATTCTGAATTGGATTAGGGATATAACTAATCCTATTCTAAGTAGGATTAGAGTTCTGTTTGGCAGTAAATTTTAGGGTAAAATTTACTGCCTATAAAAGGGATGTTTTTCTAAAACATAGCCGACCTTTTTTAAAAACAGAAAACAAAACATTCTTTTTAATCGAAGCTAGCAGTTCGGTTAAAAGAATAAAAACGCTCCTTAAGGCATCTGATCGTGAGACGTTCAAGAGTCGTGAGATCCGTTCGTGTGGATACCGTAGAGGCAGGAACGAAAAGTTGCTGCTTGTGACTCGACCAACGACAGAAAATTCAGAGAAAACGTCAGGTAAAATCTCGAAACCCTAATCAGGCAACTCTCCGAATCGATCTTGGTGGAGGCCGAATGATTTAAATTCCGCTGCGTGTTGTTTCGGTTTTCTTCAGAAACATGTCCAACGGACATGTTTTTTGAGTTTCCAGAATGGGAAGTCGGATGCCCGAGAAAGGGAGTCGACTTCCCTAGTGTTTTTTCAAAACAGAATGTAATTTTTCTTGGGGCAGTGGACTGCCCTATATGTAACTCAAATTCTCAAGCGAAAAATATTTCCAGAAAGTCCCGACACATAGAGCAGTTGACTGCTCTTTTGGGCAGTCGACTAATCAAGTAATTTCTTCATTCCAACTCATTTTTCATACTTTCAATTTCATTTTTCTTTAACATATATGCAAACTAAATGATTTTAAGATATAACTTTGGTAATATATACAACATGCTTGTGCTACAAGATTGTGTGGTGGCAAGGGAGCTATGGGTCAGATTGATGGATGAGTGAGATCCTAATGACTTCCTTGAGCTTGAGTTGGAGAAATGGATGGAGGTTAATTTGTGTTCTTAAGACAAAAGAGATATCAGAGGTAATGACTGGCGGTGTACTTTTGCCACTGCTCTTTGGAGGCTATGGACGAGGAGGTGTGACCAAACACTGGGTGGGGCAAGCGCACAGGGTACATCTCACATGGTGGAGTTTATTTTACAAGAGGCATCTGAGCTGCACAACCTTAACTCCAAATGTGTTTAGCCAACAAGGCAACAACATTTAATATATTGGCTCAAACCATGTGAAGGGGTGGTTAAGATAAATACGGATGGCTTCTCACATGGCAATCCCGGAGTATCGGGCATTGGAGGTCTGATTAGAAATGAGAATGGTGAATGGATTGTTGGGTTTAGAGCTCACTTAGGTATTTGCTCAAATATTATTGCTAAACTACAAAGGGTTCAGTTTGGTCTGTTATTAAACTGGCAGGAAGGGTTTCGCAATGTTGTCTGTGAGCTAGATGCAAGAGTAGTTATTGAGCTAATAGAAAATGCGGATATACAGATGTATCCTCTTTGCGGTTTGATTGCGGATGTTAGGGAATTAATGGCTAGAGATTGGAGATGCACTATTGAACATACTCTTCGTGAAGAGAATTTCTGTGCAGATGCTTTAGCTAAATCTGGTTGTGATCTGGAGCTTAACTATTACAGACTACAAGATCCTCCTTCATCATTGAATTTTTTGTTGTTAGCATATGCATGGGCAGTTAGCTTCCCTCGGCATTTCTATGTAGTTTTATTGTATTTATTTTCTGTCTGTAACCAAAAAAATTATTAATTTAAGATGATAAGGTTTAAAAAATTCAATGAATTAAATAATTAAATATAATTATTTAGGAAATAGAACACAATAGTTTTTTTTATAAATAAGCAATATAATTAGAAAAATTATAAAATGAATGTTGAGTTTAAATAATTAAAATAATTCAATCAAAAAAATAATTAAAATAAATTCCAAATATAGATACATTATTCTTTTTATGTTTTTATTAATATTAATCAAATCCAAATCTTGAAAGAGTTATATAAATATATTTTTATTAAAATTAATTTTAAATAATTTATATTTTAAAATAAAAATTATTTAATCCTGACATAGTGGAGGTTTACACTAGTTTAAATAAAATAAATTGAATCCTAAAACTAAAAAGGTCCGAGTATGCCAGAGTTGAAGATCAAAGAGTGTTTTAGATTCACAAGGATTAGTTGTTTAGGACTTTAGGCCCGCAAATCTGATCAGTTCTTTGAAATGGGCTTCTTTTTTTGGGTATGTAACAGCTAAAGAAAACTAGACCAAATCAATTTTTGGGTTGGGTTGTCAAATGGTACTTGACAAAATTAATTTATTTTTTATGTAAAAAATCCAATTTTGTATCAATCAACCGAAACAAATGTTCGAATATAAGTTAATTTCATGTGTTAATATGTTTATTCTTTGACTTTAAACATAGTTTAAATGATTGTGCTCCTATTTCAAGAATCTTAGCAGGTATGTTACCAAAATCTTTCATCATAGGAAAAAAAATGTTTAGCTAATGATATTACTAAATTGTCTTAGGCTTTTATCTTTTCTTTAATCCTAAACTTAGGTAGTTACTTCAAATCAAAGTTTGATATTTATGTCACGTCACGTTATGCATTAAAAAAAAAAGCAAAGTAGTTCAATTCTTCCATGTTGGATACAAGAAAATTTTGTTGAACATATAAAGGTAAATATTGCACATTCCAATAAATTATCATGCCGAAAGACAATAATAACCATAAAGACCGGCGGCTAGCCAATTTTGTTTTCACCAAACTTTAAATCTTTTTAAAACTCAAAACATGATCAAATTCCTTGTATGTCATCGGTCATCCGTGACTCGACCAGCCAAGACTTTCACCATCCAATGCGCGTGGGAGCCTAAAAATAGACCAGATTTAACTGCATCCCGAGCTGCTGGCGGCGATGTCCAACCGAACAAGTGGCGTGAAATATGGCTTCAATAGCGTCGCAATCTCCTTACGCAACTGCTCATCTAAAACATAGTTGCAACTCAAGAACACTTGCGCTGCTAGAAGATTGCGACGGTTTATGCCATCTTCCATTGAACACTGCTAAAAAAAATCTGAAGCATCTGATGCTTCAACTTTCAAGGCATTAACCTGAATATTCTAGAATTTCATACCGTACAGCAATGAAAGAAATGTCAAAACGAGCTGAATCAGTTCCTTTGACAATGGACAAATTCAGAGACCCAACTAAGCAGATTAACATGACATTAATTAATCGATTTCGTGCAGCAGTGCTGCGGTGATGGGTTTTAAAGCATGTGACAAGTTCAATGACTATTCACTGACTGCATTCGATAATCCAAAACGAGAAACCCACGCCTCTGTTCCGCACCCGGGTTTCGTAAGTGCGCTGAAACTGAACTAAAGAAACAAAAAGGTTTGATTATGTAAGCAGTGACTTAAGGCGGCCATAGCAGCCCGTGCTGCTCTTTGTGAGTTTCTTTTGGCTTGAGGGAAAACAACGGTTTATTTTTGGTCTATCTCTTGGCCTCTATCTGCTTCGATCGTCACAGCTCCTGATTGAGTGAACCCGACAATCTGGAATGTGGTGGAGGAGTGTTCTTCTTTTTCTTTGTTCTTGTTATGGTTATCTTTTCCCTTCATAGATCTCAGTGATTAAACCTAGATTTGTTTCTGTTGAGATTTTGGACGGCTATTTTCTGATTTATCTGGGGCCCAAACCAAATGAACTCTTCACAACCATCAGTCGGCGCCCCTGATTTTCTCGATGTTTCGCGTAATTTCCTGGAGTTTTCTGGAGTACCAATCAGCATACAAACTCGATTGCAAATTAGAAAATTAAGTCAAAATAATAAAAAAAATCATTTCTGATTAATCGACCGACTTTCTTCATCTCTTGCATAGTATTATAAGACTAGTAAGCTTGGTCAGTTGGGTCATCCATTTTGTTTTTACTTTTTCTTAAAATTGTCAAACTTATCACATGTTCACTCGATTCAAAGAACCGAATCAAACCAAGCCCTTAAATCAACACGCGAGCAAATACATATTTTCAGTCAAATTTCATGTGAAACACAAGTCTCAAATACAATAGTATTAGCAGCCAATAAATTGAAGCAAACCCATATTCTTTTACCCTTTGGGAAAAAAAATACCTTCTGGGTTGTTTTTGCGATAAATACTTCTAATTTAAGGAATACGTAAAACTCGAATTTTATATCAACAACATATTTATACTTTAAAAGTAAAAATATATCAAAAATGAAACTTACTGAGTAAGTTGTCTTCCACTTCCGCATAATTGCCAATTTATACGCTCATTAATCATCAAAACCGTGTGGGTCTTAAACGAGAATCCAGAATTTATGCGATTTTGTTCACATGACTGTAAGTTCAGTTTCATTCACACACTGTAGCTAAGACAGTAAGACTTCATTTTGCTACATTTGATTTCGGAATCACATTCATTGTCCGATTCCAAAAATATTTCATGTCAGAACCGGTGAAAAGTTTAGGACAAAATAATATCAAATCCTTAAAACTCATCAAGGTTGTTTTGAAAAAAGCTCTTGTCCAGGTGCATGCACGAGGGACTTCACTCACAGCCTTGATTCGTACAGTATTTTCCGCGCAGAAATTAACGAAAGTTCCGACAAATAAAGCTTGATTCTACTCGGTGGATGGTGGGATGGGAAATGAGTCGGCCCCCAATGACGAGGAAAAGGCTGGGGAATAGCCTGCCTAGCCTATCGTCGGCCGCTTTGACAGAAGGCCTGGGTCCTGAATGGCACCGCGTTTGATTTTGATCTCTGCTTCGGGTGTTAGCGTTTGACTTGGAAGCTTCTTCCTTTACTAGAGTCTTCTCACTTTAACGCTTTTTTTTACTTAGAAGTAGATCTAGTAATTTATATTTTTAATTTATTTTTATGCCAGATAAAATCGTATTAATATTATATAAAATGTCACATTTTCGTATTCGTGTAAATACAGAAAATCAAAAATTTTATTTTTAATATTTAACTTATTCATATATGATTTTTATTTAATTTTAATTTATCACTTTCATATTATTTATTCGTATCGTAATATCATATCGTATTTAAAATTATCAAATCTACCTAAAAGTTTACAGGCAGTGAGGTTATCCGTTTTAAAACTACGAAAACGATTAATTTACTGTTGAAATTTATGAATCAAACGAAATAATGTAAAAATTTAAAATAACATTTAAACCTTAATTATTTGCGTCAACGCTGATGACAGAGGATTCGCGCTTACTTCCCACTCAGTTGATACTATTCTTAGATTCAATGTACTTTTTTTGACCAATTCTAAGAGGAATCGCCTCTCAACCACCAAGAACGCCCAAACCGAACGTGCTCCACTCTTATTTTCTACGGTTTCATTGACCCTCATGCCGAATAATCGACTGTTTGTCTGTATTGGTTCAACTTTACCTGTACTTTCTCACCACTTGTCACGCAACTTCCCTTCCCTTCGCTGCTCTTTATAAGCTCACCCCACCTTCACTCCCACTCTTCAACTCAACCAAGAAATCTGAGAACTTCCCTTGTGTTTCGATCGAAAGACTCTTGCTTTTCAGTGTTTGATTCAGATGGCTTTAGAAGCTCTTAACTCTCCCACGGCTGCCACGGCTCCTTTTCGCTTTGAAGATGGCAACTTACACTGCCTGGAGTCGTTTACCAAGCGTAAGCGTTCGAAGCGACCGCGTTTCGACCATGTTCCCACCGAGGAAGAGTACCTTGCTCTCTGTCTTATCATGCTAGCGCGCGGTGGTGGGGCGAATTCTGCCTCTACTTCCACTGTCCCACATCGCCATCGCTCTCCTACTCCGACTACCGCGCCACCGACAGCGCCTGAGCCTGCTCGGAACTCGACAGAGCAGAAACTTAGCTACAAGTGCAGCGTTTGCAACAAGGTCTTTAACTCTTACCAGGCTTTGGGTGGCCATAAAGCCAGCCACCGTAAGCTTTCAGGCGGCGACGACCAGTCAACGTCAACAACCACCTCTGCGACCGCCGGTGGGGTCACTTCTGCTTCGTTGAACCCAAGCGGTAGGTCACACGAGTGTTCCATCTGCCACAAAAGCTTCCCTACAGGACAGGCCTTGGGAGGCCACAAGCGATGCCACTATGATGGTGGAGCTGGGAATAGCACGACCGCTAGCGGCGTGTCGACATCCGAAGGAGTGGGTTCCACCAATACCATGGGCCCCATCACCCATCGGAACTTTGACCTGAATTTGCCGGCCTTGCCTGAATTCTTACCGGCTAATTTCTTTGTTTCCGGCGGTGATGATGAAGTGGAAAGCCCACACCCTGCTAAGAAGGCACGTTTCCTGATGAGGATGCCAACCAAAATTGAAGTCAACTAAACAACTTTTAGATTGTTTTTAGGACAGATTCGATGTGCTTCTTCTTTTTTATCTCTTTTTCGGTTTGGTGCAACAATTTTTTTGTACATATCGATCTCTCAATAGGTATTGCTATGATTAATTAGTCAATTCAATTCATTTAGATTCCTCTTAATTCAAAAATCCATCACTTGTTATTTATCTCCGGCAACTGTTGTGTGATTTTTCATACGTTCTTTACTCTTTAACATGCGCTACAAAGGGCTACGGTTGCCGGTGGCTGACAGTCGGCAGAGGGTGTTGAAAGAT
Source organism: Heritiera littoralis (assembly GCA_031772115.1). Classification (NCBI taxonomy): domain Eukaryota; kingdom Viridiplantae; phylum Streptophyta; class Magnoliopsida; order Malvales; family Malvaceae; genus Heritiera; species Heritiera littoralis. The sequence continues at coordinate 21,071,693 of JAPDPK010000001.1, forward strand.
TAAGAGCTAATTTGCATGGACACTAGAATTAGTTCTAGTAAAATTAAAAAAGATAAAATTACTATTAGTAAAAGAAATTTTAATTGAATAATTACAAAATATTAAAAAAGTATAAAAATATTTTACATATATATATATATTTGTTTTGTTTTTATTTTTTTATTTTTATTTGTTGAAGCCACCGCATCGACGGTGTAATGGCTTCCAAATGAAGCCTTAATTTGGCATATGAAAGAGACGGGTGTTTCTTACAGTTATGCTTTTATACGTAAATGAATCAAGTTATTTTAAAGTTACTTGAATTTAGCTAAAAAATTATTAGAGTTTGAATAATATTTTTTGAATCAAGTTTGGATATAAACTATTCAAATCATAAGTCTAGTCGAATTTGGATATATTAATATTTGACTCAAGTAATTCACAACTTAATTGAAGTTTTTAATATATTTTTATATTTTATTATTAATTTATCATTTTATTTTTTATAATATATAATTAAAAAATAATAAATTAAACTTATTTAATTAAATTCGAATTTAATGAGTCGAATAGTTTGAATATTTTATCAAATTAAACTCAAACTTAAAAACTAATTTCGATTGAACTCGAAAATTTTAAACTTAAAATTTTTTAATTGAATCAAACTTAAACTTAGTACTAAATCATTCTTACTCGACATTATACGGTTCTTGCACAAGCTAAAAAAGGTTCATGAAGATCACATGCGGGTTGCATTTGCATGTTTTATTGGCTTAGTAATTAATAGTTTTTTATGGATTGGTGACGAGAGAGGATGTTTGGTGTGGATAAGAAGATAGGCATGACGATGGGGCGGCTGCTGGTTTTCCCACGCCGATTTGGTGTCGGAAAGTGATTAGGATGACACGTGGGTTTTGCATAAGGGAACCTCATTTCTTTATATTAAATTAGTTTACCATTTAATTATGAACAATGAATGTATCGGTGCATGATTCACCCTCCAGGAAGTTTAATATATTCTTCGTTGTGTGGTGCCGCACCCTCCATTTGTCTAAACACAAGTGTGAAGGCCTTAGCGCTATGTTATGTACTTATATTGTACCCGAACGATGGGCTTACTTCGCTGCTTCTCGCAGTTTTCTTGGAAACTACCTTCCATGGTTTTTCTAGCGAAAATTAAGAGAACAGTCAAATGTATAATGCATTGGCATTGGAGTTTTCATCAATGTCAAACACTATGCGTGTGCTTTTCTTTCTTTTTTTTACAAGGTTCATTAGCTTGGTTTTTCTGGCTTTGAATTGTACACAAGCAGGAATCAAGAAAAATCAAATCAAACCCAAGTTTTTGTCCAGTTTTTACATGTAACTAATTTCGAGGAACCTTCTTCCTTAAAGTACAAAACTACCTTTGAATTTGATATTGTGTTAGAAATCTTAATTTCCAAGTTCAACGCTTCCACCAATAAGTCTAGCAGGCCAAGGCATTGGCAATTTGGCATGTGTGTTGTCCAAGTAAACACCAACCAAATGCACAAAGAAATTTGCACACAGTCAATCCACACCATTATCGCCGATCTTATTGCAATCTGGCATTTAACCGAAGTACTTGGCAGATGATGTTTTCTTTTTGTTTCTTAAGTTAATAGAGAGGTACGAGAAAAGAAAGAAATTCATTATTTTGATCTAATTCTTCTAAAAAATAATAACAACGGTTAAGTTAAGTCTTGGTTGATATAAGATAAGAGAGGTAGGTTCTTCATTTTGTTTAGCCAAGTATTTAATGTTAGGCATTTGCTCTTCCATTTCTGGAATGAAAATCTGATAAAACAAAGAATTGAATTTCTTTGAATTTGGTGAGTTGCCACATTCTCTTCCTAACTCCCTTTTCAATGTTTAGCTAAGCGAATGTTCAGCCAAAGGAATTTGATAGTTGAAGTTATAGACGCATTGAACGAGATGCTTACTTTTAGCCTCAAAGTGCGAAAACATTACTTCTAGATCTAATCCTTGCGTAAGAAAAAGATTAGAGGTGTAATTTGAATACACTGACTAATGTGTCAACTGAAAAAAAATTAATAGAATTTAAAATTAATTCAAATGATTCATATTAATTTCATTTTTTTTAGTTTTATACTTCGATGCATAGAAGAGGAATTGAAAAAGAAAAGATTACGAATACCGAAAATCAAAACATCAATATAGCTATAACTTTTTAAAGGAGATGAGTAAATCATTTGAATTAAACTTTAGATTTTGTAATACAAAGTATTAATAATACTATGATTCTAATATATTTATATAATAATAATCGGCAGATTAACTAATTATATAGTTCACAAATCAACTACTTACTAATTATACATATGGAGCATGTAGTAGCTCATTAATTAATTTAGTCGGTCGCCAAACCGACTAGCTATAAGAAAATAAAATAAAATAAACGAGGATCGTTCTGATAAGGTCACATCGCTTTGTTTAATCAGCTAAGCTATACCAAATGTGTTCATCTATTTCATCAAAGATTCATAAATTAATTAGTATTATAATTTAATTGGTTTATTAATTAAGATGGTAGCACTAGACCGAGAGACTTTTGAAACAATCCGATGAAGTTTTCACTAAGAAGTTACTCATTTTTCAAGATTTGATCTAAATTTTCTCCTCATCGTCTTCTGATTTTTTTATGATGACGTATACAGTGATGAGATAGAAAAAATCTTATCACATCTTTATTCTTGTTAGTTAAAAATTGTACATCATTTGAGAAGGCAAGTAACAGTCAATAGTTCCATTCATCGTAAGCTTGTCTTGTCTTCCTACGACCTTGTTAGCATAGAGGCACACAACTTCTAGAGCTGCTGACCAACTGAAAATTCCAACCAAAATGAGACATTAATTTGTATGATTTTGAATATATAGTACAATATGCTTTAAAATTCCACCGAATTTGTTGCTAGCTTCCCAAAATTTTAAGGAGAAATTAAATTAGAGTTATTCAAGTTTCAACTGCCAAACCCCACAGTCTACCATTGCCAATGCCAAGAAGCTTCTGATAATCTCAAGTTCGTTGTATTTGAGCGTTTGACCGTGAGGTAAAAGGGACGTCGGCTGTTCTAGTTTGGTGGCCAAAGGGGAAAGAAAAGACAAAGGCTGAAGTCAACCATTGATTCAGTTTGGGTTTGGCGGCAATGCAATTAGAAGATGACAGAACGTCACAAACTAATTATCTTTATTAAAATCAGGTCGGAAAACAGTGGGCCTCGTCGCTCCATAGCATCATTACTCAGCAGTCTAGGCATGTAGCTAAGCCTAAGCCCAACTACAACGCTAACTCGCCCCTTTTATGTGCTTAGTAATGTTAGGTAGAGATTAAAGTGAAAAGATATGATAAGAAGATAATACAAAAAAATATAAAAATGATATAAATTAAAATTTAATAAATATTAAAAAATAATTTATTTTTAATGCGTTGACATAAATTTTATATAATATAAATATGATTTTACATCGCATGACAAATATGAATTATCAAGTTTTCTTGCTGCTTGATGTGGGATTGGAGGACCACTGGCACTTGGCCAGGATGATTGGTGATGGAAGCAGCAGCTGTGGATCAGACTTCAGAGTGCAGTTTGTTGCCCATTTTGGATGGAATAAGGTCAAGTGGATGAAACGTGGATTCCACATTTGCTATTAAAAAATGCTACAGTATCACGCATCCAAGCTCAGATGGGTGAACTTTGTTTGCTTTGGCTTTTATATGACAGAAGGAGAGAGTGTAACCATCTCCACGACGTGCTTGAAAACAACATTATGAGTCGGCAAATGCCTTGGAACTGGAAGATGAGCACTAAGACAGACGATCAATAAAGACGTAAATCGCACGAGTTAGACCAAATCGAGCTTGACTCGTATGAATATGGGTGTAAATGAGTTTGGGTCGTTTGGGCTAGGGGTGCTTGTTGGTTCACGGGCTGGTAGAGGGCTTCAATCCACTGTCTGGTCCGTGCCCGTGTTTGTTGACCCGCAAGGATTACTGGCATGCTAGGCTTAATTTGTTTAGGTACATTTTTAAACGGATCTAAAAATAAAATTCAACTTAAAATACCGCAAAATTACTTGGGGCTAGCACGAACCACAAAGCTTTATAGTCTTTGAAGGCCCAAACCAAGCCCGAGTGCGATAAAGGACTGGGCCAATGGAGCAAGAGTCCGAAGCTATTCTTGAGCAGAAATTTGAGAATACAAGAAGACTATATGCCAGAATAGCTTTCATCTTGAGTCATCAGGATAAAAAATTGTTGTGAGGTACAGTTGATGAAAAGAAAATAGCTTAGCTAGCTTAAATTCTATCTTTTTCTACCTGGGCAATCACTGAATTCTAATATAACCAGACTATAATCCATTATCCATAGATATGATCGAAACTAAAACAGTACAACTTCACCGTGGAATTCCCAAGCAAAAAATGGTGCTCGATAAAGCAAGGTAAAGATTCTGTTGAGGACGAAATGGTTTTTGTTTTTAACGTCAAGAAAAACAGTATGCTAGTAATCGGTCAGAAACGATGATGTCATCATCATCTTCACGCAGACCACACACTTCATTGTCCAACAGCGAACTTGTTCAAAACAAGACAAAAGGGTTTCTTTGATTCGTTTCTGTTAGCAATAAATGTATTTCGGAGTTATTACTAGTTAAGTAAATTGGTGCATTTATGTAAAACTAGACTGCTTTGATTTCATTTCTCTATGACAAAGGGTTTGGAATTAGTATAAAGTTTCTAAGTGACTCGGCAATGATGTCAGATAATTAGTTATTAATATTACTTTCACAGAAATCCAACCTCCATGACTTTAAACTTAGTTTATGCTAGCTGCAGCAGCATGCATTAAGTAATTAAAGATGCACTATTCAAACCTTATATATATATATATATATGTATGTATATGTATGATCCATCAATGTCTACGCCATAGATACAATAGAAAAAGAGATTATGTATATACACACACTCACCATCCAATTGCATGCTAATTATATGCTAATGAGACAACAGTTTGATGAGCACTAGAGGAAAAGAGGAAGTGCCAGAGGAATATAAAATTCCATACCCAATTCTCAACATATATGGATGCTTCTGATCGATTATTCTGTTGTAACATGACCAAACACAAAAATGATTTCATGTTCGTAAAGGCCATGTTCTTCCAAAGATAAGACTCAAAACCACTCAAGGCTCATTCATCACATTTGCAGATAGATATGGAAGATAAAAATGAAACATATCAGACCTGGATCTATCTTGCAACAAATTGTATTTAGACAGCTAAGGAAAAGAATGGATTGAGCTAGCTAAGAACTGCTAGCTAGCTTGTCATTAAAATCAAATATATTCCTACCCAACCATTATGTTCCATTACTATTTCTTGACTAATGCTAAAGCAGCACCTTTGCTGACAAGCATAGATGTCATCAGGTTCCATGCTGAACTGCTCCCTACGTACATATTATTTCATTCCCACGTCAATTAAGATTCCTTTCACCGGATCATCATCATCGATAACATGATCTAAATCTGAAAATGTAGGGTGGTAAATGAACTAAATATTTGATGAATATCTTCTGTTTCTGTTTGTTTACATTCTATTATTAAGCTTGACAAATAGTCACAAACAAAAGTATGTTTCATTCATTTATATTCACGAACGAACTCTTTTAAGATTTGTTGAAAACTCGTTCGTTTAATGAATCATTTAGTGTATAATAACAAATTTTTAAAATTACATATTTATTTATAAGATATTTTAATATATAATTATTAAAATATTTATTGCTTATTTTTTATTTAATATATGTTCTTGAACAAATTTGTTGAATATTTATAAATGTGTGTTTGTGAATATGTTCTTTTATATATTAAAAATAATTTATATATGATGCACTGAAAGTATATAAGTCTCTATATACTGTCAATGCACTGAAGGTTAACATCTCATTAATAAATAAACAAAAAAGATGTTAAGCCTTTCTAAGCAAATTGAAAAAATTTTAATTATATTTATTTTTGAGGGCTTAGCTTCTTTCTAGTTTACTTTTAATAAAGTGTCAACCTTTGATATATTGATTGTATATAAAAGTTATACACTGTCAGTACATCATATTAATTGTATTTAAAAATGTATTCGTTTAATATTTACTAATAAACTTAGACACGAATAGGATAAGTTTCCGTTCATATTTGATTCGTTTACCAATCTATCTAAATGTAATGTTAGAGCACTAGCAGGATAAGTAGATAAATGTATATATATACAACTAGCGCTTAGCTGTGGTGTTATTATTATCAAATAAAAAATATTTTATTATTATTTTGAAAATTAAAATTATTGTTATAAAAACAATTATGTGTTATATTTAGATTTTTTAATAACAATATTGGATCAGTATAAATTAAAAAATGTAAAATAAAAATATATTAGATGGTTATTGAAAATTAAAATTATTGTTATAAAAACAATTATGTGTTATATTTAGATTTTTTAATAACAATATTGGATCAGTATAAATTAAAAAATGTAAAATAAAAATATATTAGATGGTTATTGAAAAAAGCTAAAGAGTTAAAAATAAGTTAGAGGGCATAAGAGCAAAATTATAAATTACTTTGAAATAAATAATCATTAATTTCAACAATTTTTTTTATTTTCTTGTTTTATTTTTATCAATTTTGGAATTTTCAATTTTTAATTAATGTAATTATTATTTTTTTCTCTGTGTTAATTTTTTCAGTTTAAATGAACATACCATGTTCAAATTTCTTTTCAAGCAATAACATCTTATTAGATATAGATAAAAAAATTTAAAAATAAATAGATATTAAAGCGTCAATCTTTTTTTTGTAATTTAAAAATTACCCTCACAAAAATGATTGTTATGTTAAATAAATTTTTAAAAATAATATCCGAAAGAATATAATTTAAAAAATAAAAAATATCAGAATGTTTAACCCAAAAAAGATTAGAAAACTAAAAATAAATTAGAAGATTGGATGAAAGAGAGTTAAAGAATTATATAAAAAATATGTCGAGGATTTAACTAAAAAAAAGTTTTGAAGAAAAAAAAAAAAAAAAGGAAACATGTCGAAGAAATGGCCATATGGAGATAGATGGAAAAGGGGAGGGTTTTTACTTTGTTTGAAGAAGGTGAAACTTAAGGATCAGGTTCTATTCTGCGGTCTTCTAGTTTTGAAAATTCGTACCGAGAAGGGAGGTAGAGAAATGATTGAAAGGAATTGGATGGACAACCAATCGAACGATCCACATCAACCCACATGACGGAATCAAGCGGTGCGCATGGAGACAAGAACGAAAAAGGAAGCGGAAACTCGGAGCCGATCGTGCCCAGAGCTTGGAAGTTATTCGTTCGCCACCAGCACCACGTGAGGTAAGTAGTGTCCTACCACCCACCACCACACCACCCACCACCACAAAAGAAGCCCCCAGCCCAACCACGGTTAATTTAACTCAACCCTTAGTCATCACCTTTATAAATACGCCCCCTCTTCTTCATTATCCTTTCGTCTCGTTATTTCACTCTTTTAGTTCACTTTCTTTTACTTGCTTCAAGCCCAAGTAATCTCGGTCAACAAAAGGATCAGAATTTTTTTGATTAGTTGAGGGAAGAAATGAGCTGCAACGGTTGCCGAGTGCTCCGAAAAGGGTGCAGCGAGACATGCGTATTGCGGTCGAGCTTACGCTGGATTGAATCTCCGGAAGCTCAAGGCAACGCCACCTTATTTCTCGCCAAGTTTTTCGGCCGTAGTGACCTCCTCTCTCTTATCTCTTCCGTCCCCGAACTCCAACGCCCAGGTATCCTCTCTAAAATCCTTCATTTTCTATTTACATTCTCGAATTTTTTGTTTTTTTTTTTTAAAGTTTTTTTTTTGGCTTTTTGTAGTTTTGTTTCAGTCTTTGTTGTTTGAGGCATGTGGTCGTACCGTAAATCCGGTGAACGGAGCGGTAGGACTATTATCGAGTGGGAACTGGCATATCTGCCAAGCAGCGGCGGAAACGGTGCTTCAAGGCGGAGCTTTACGACCGATTCCGGGGATTCTGGCTGGAGTTTGGACGCCGAGTTGCAACGAGTCGTCTGATAGTTTCTATGCCAACTCATGCAACTTTCAAAGCCAATACGATCAGTCCAAGCCTTTGATGACGATGGAGAATCAATCCGCTTCAACGGCGTCGGATCTAAGCCTCTCTTTATCGACTAAGTTCGGTGGAGGAAAACGAGGAAGCGGAAGGAGATGCGGAGAAGAAAAGAAGAGAGCAAAAACGATGTATTGTTCGGAGGAATCGGAGATAACTACTGTTGAAGGCAACGGAGATGAAGGAAGTCAAGAGAGAAAGATCTTGAATCTCTTCGTTTGAGAAAACTGAGATTTTTTTATTAAAAAAAAGAGTTTATATATATATATATATATATATGATGCACTGACAGCGTATAGTTTCTATACACTGTCAATGCATCAGAGGTTGACATCTCATCAATAGGCCCTTATGGGCAAATAAAAAAAATTTATTTATATTTGCATATAAGGGCCTAATGATGAGATGTCAACCTCTGATGCATTGACAGTGTATAGAAACTATACACTGTCAGTACATCATATATATAATATATATATATATATATCCTTTTAAGAAAGGTGAGAAATGAGGATAAGCTGAGTCATTGGGAGAGGCCCACTGCTTGATTTGTTTCAATTTCATCTATTGATATAAAACATTAGATTAGATTGAGATTGAGGTAAAATGAAAAAAAGTTATTGGATTTATATTTGATTTTTTTTTTCAAGTAGTATATTTTCATTAGAAGTTACAATCACAATCAGCATATTATATTTCATGAACAGGTAACTATGAAAATCACATTACTCAAACTAGGTAAATTCGTAAATAACAATAACAAACTAAACAAACTAGTAAGTAATCAGACTAACTCAAGTTCACACTTGGTGAGACTCGAACCTGAGACCTCAAAATCTCAGCATATTTGATTTTAAGTGTATAAATCTAGTGAATAAGATATAAATCATGTATAGTTAATAAATTATAACATGATTTATTATTAATTCATAATTTTAAAATTAAATTTTTTTAAAAAATAAATATTATTAAATGTACTGAAACGAAACAACATAATAAAAATTATTCATAAAGTATATTTACCGAAAATGTATCAAATATAAATTAGAAATTGTTTTATTTTTCAAAGAATGGATGATTATGAGTATTTTTAAGCAATAAACGATAACTGATAAGAGTCAGGATTAATTGAAATTTTGAGTTTGTATTTGATTAGTGTTTTGGTTTTGATTTTGATGATGATTTGAAGGATTTTCAACTGATTAACTTATCTGATATAAGTAATTTAAATTCAAATTAATTTAATTGGTTTATATATTTATAGATTAGATTTACTTTATCAATTTCAATTATTCGAATGATAATATTAAAGTATTAGTACTATGATCCTTAACCAAAATTGAGAAAACATTACTAAGTTCCAAGCAAGGCAGGGCTGACACGCACATTAAGTCAGTTGATTCTTGACTCTGCGGTGTCATGTAAGACAAGCAAAGCATATGAACGAAAACGGTAAGGAAAAAAGGAAAGAGAAAGGGAACATTAAAGAAAAGGAAAGAAAGAGAAGGATAAAGAAAAATAAAAAAATGGTGGAAGGAAGAAGGCAAAGGGTGGGTCCCATGATTAAAGAATTTGTAAAAAGCAGAAAAAATGGTGCGGTGAACGGCAGGCTGCCCCGCCACCACTCTACACCCCCTAGTCCTCCTCCATTGGAAGTGGGTTCCACGGCATCACTCCCATTCTTTTTTTCGCAAGAGCTCATTGATAAGAAAGGAACTTTCAATGAACCACCGAAAAGCAAAGCTGCTTGTTCCACTCCATCGCCTCGCCGCGTCTATTTGCATATTCTATCCATCCCACAATGACTTTAGATTTTTAACTCAAATAGACAAATCGAAGTATAAATGGATTGAGCTCCTGAAATTTTCAAACTCTAAAATGATTATTCGAATTTAATTTTTTTGTTCTTAAGTCAAACACAAACTCAAATTATTCGAATAATAAATCTAACCAATTTCGTATAGCTTATTTTTAGTTCATATGATTCACAAACCTAATCAATTTTTTTTAATATATATTTTTAATATTTGATTAAAATTTGAAAATGATAAATTAAACTTATCAAATCAAACTCGAATAACTCCAATATTCTGTTAAACCAAACGCAAGCTTTAAACCCTATGCTTGACTCGAGCTTCAAGTTGAGCGGGAGTTCAATTATGAATCAATTTGATTCAGTTCAATTACATTCTTAAACTCAAATACACTAAAAATTGGATAGCTTCGCTATATATATTAACTAAAATAATTAAATTATTTTTTAAAAAATTTTACATTTTTTAATTATTATTTTTATTAAATTTTAAAAAAATATAACTTAAAGGAAACAAAACAAAGCCAAAATTAAGAACCATTGACTAATACTGGAAACATCATTTATACAAATTTACAGACTTTCCTTTGGCCTATAAAAAGAATAAAAGAAAAGAAGGGGTACTTGTAATTTACACACTTTCCTTTGGCCTAACTTTATAATGAAAATAATTTCTTTCAACCTACACATCAGATTAAACATAAAACTAAATTTTCACAACACAAAACTAAAAGCTTGTAAAACTCAACCGATCGTCATCGAAAACTTTCTTATTACCTGTAGCACCATAAATTCGGATGAAATGGAATCGGAGGTTGATATCAGGTTAGTATTAGAGGAAGGCATTGAAATCACATGAGCTTTACAATTATGTTGTCAAGCTGGAAGGTAAACGGTTCAGTTGTAAAATGTGTGTTCTCAGGCTACATTCCATCCCCTGATCATTAGAGGAGTTAAGTTTAAAACAAGTTTATGTTCGGCAATTCCTCTAACGAAGCAAATAAGATATTTACCTGCATAGCTGTAATTGCTGACAAAAGTTCTTTGCATTGACCGAGTAAAGCAAACTCATTTGCACGTAGGTTTCTAAGTTCAGTCACCAAAGAGTTAACTTTTGCAACCTATCAACCAACCAAAAAAAAAAAAAGAAAAAGTTAGATGCAAAGCATAAAGAACAGACCCAAATAATAGATAAAATCTGCTTTTATAGAAGATAAAAACAACTTCAAAGGGAAGACCCATTGTCATTAGAGTCAGTGAGCTATAGTTTATCATAGTCATTCATAATTCATATAGAAACTTCCATAACCAAAAACAAGACGTGCAATTGGATCAACCTATTTCAATTTTACTACTGGTTGAACTCATTGAGCAAACAAGCCATTAAAACTAATATCAAATCAATGTGATCAGCTGCTGCAGTTACTGCAACAATTTCAGAACTTCATTCTTTGAGGATCATAAAGAAATTTACAACAGCCATCGTCTAAACTTATGACAATCCAGTTAAGCTCATACAGAGGTCAACCTTTGACATTGAGGTAAATGTCATGTTATGAAAATTGTAACTTATTGCACGCAGTTACATGCATTTATAATGATACAAATCAACTGCCGGTTGCTTTGGTCAAGGAAGAAAATATTTTACGTAGAGTACAAACAGGGTAACAGGAAAAAGACAAGTGTTGAGTATTTGTTGATAAATGCTATATATAATTACAGAAAGATGGAAACAACTAGCAAGATAGACTAATAATAACTCAGTGTCATTACCTGTAGTATGGATGATTATTTTCATTTCACCAGGGTTAATAAAAACAACCAAACACCAGCAAACCATTGCACATACTCATCATTCAGCAAGATTAAGAGTCAAACTACGGCCACAATAATTAAACCAAGGCCTTTTATACAAATTGAAAGTCATGAGATCATCATACTTCTTTCTATCATATAGCTAATCTTCAAAAGATATTTATCGTTAAATGAAAGAAAAACTGTATAAATGATCAAACATTTTAATACCCAACGAAGAAACAAATTAGTAAATACAAAAGAGTACTCAACCTTCAGACCTTTCTCCAAGAAAAAAAAAATTCTGACATGTAGCAATATCTTGGTATTAAATTTAACTTTTGCTGTTTGCAACTTGTCTAAAATTTGTACTTACGAAAAGAAAAAGTTTCCAAATAAAAGAGGGACAAAGGCAAATTCAAATTTTGCACATTAAAAAAGAAAATGAGGGAAGGGTGTGTGAGGCAGGAAAGAGAGGTTAAGGATGGGGAAAAGAGAAATCAAGAATTACCTTTGCTAACAACAAGCATATGGAGGATGCCATTGCCTGCATTACATCAACTGCTGAACAAATTGCATCCTTCAATTTTGGGACATCAGCCTGTACAAATGAAGCGACAAGCAAGATGTTTGTTTAAGAGCAAAACAAACTAATTCAATGGCAACTGAGATGACAAAGCTTAAATGAAATTGACAAAAGCCAGAAGAAGGAACTTGCCCTTGCCCCACAAACTACTGGAAGACGGAGTGTGCTAGCCATCAAAGCTTCAGTAGCCCCAGACAACGAACTGCAATAATCATGGTCCAGGACAGCCCATTCATCCAAAAATATCATCTGCACTCATTAATGAAAAAATATAAAATATAGTAGCCAAAAGCCAATAGGTGAAAAAGCATTGGATTTTATGAACTGAAACATGCAATTCAAATCAGATATTTGAAAGAAACTATGTCTATAGATGACAAGAATATAAATTTCAAGGTTCTTCAGATAAGCTGCAACTTCACGAAGTATATTCGTAAGGTTAGACATTCCAGTTCCAATTTCAAGCACAATTAATGAAGAGAGGAAAGGATGAAGAGAGACAGCTAGAGAGATAGAGCAAGATAGAGAGATCTACAAATGTAATGAAAGAGGTAGACAATCAAAAACTAGAAATAATCGAGTTAAGATCAGCAAATGATGAGAAGGTGTAAAACAACCCAAGAAAATATCAAAACAAGAAACATATCCATAATGGAGAGATGGTTCTTACTTGCCCCTTGAGGATGGAAATGAGCTTCAAGTTTTGCCTCAGCAACTGTAACTCAGTTCTTTTGGCTCTAACAGATTCTCGCAGTTTGGAGGTATTTGTCCATGCATTATAGAGGCTTTTCTGTTATAGAGACATGATTCTTCGTGATATTTTAACTAACTAACATGAAGATACTCGAAAAATAAACACAATTAACCTGAGAAACAATAGGTTAGTTAAAAATGAAGTGTCTTACACGCGTACACACACACACACACAAAAAAAAACAATGCAAAAAGATTAAAATGAATGCCAATCATGTTAACCGTTAAAATAAGAAAAACATCAATGCAACTCTTCTTTCCCTTGTTTCTTATTTCTCAGACATCAATAAATCATCACCATAGCTGTTTCCAAGGCACATGTATTCTGCAACCTCTGTTTCCCTCAAATGATTCCAGTATAATGATTCCCCTCTTTGACTCATTCCTTACATCAACTACTGAAACAGTGTCTTCCCCTTGGACGTTTAGCTTTCTTGACTTTCAATCTTAATTTGAAATCAAAATCTGCTGAACTAAGAGTCTGTCCAATGGCCTCTGGATTTAGTGTGAAGGCCTATGCAAAGCAGGTATACGGTCTCCCTTCATCCCATTCTATCATTATTATTAAGTTCCTCTTTCATTCTAGTATCTTCATCTATTTTTACTCATCAAGGATTGTACTAAGATATCCTTTTACACAGACGAAATTAGCCTCTCTGTGGAAAAGCTGTTTATAAAGTGGAAGAAAAGCTTGTCATGAGAGAATTCAAAATGGTGAACCCCAACATGTAATCATCCAGGCTCCAGCCCTTTATCAATACTTCAGCTCCTCTCCCCTCAACATGATCACTCTTAATTTAAGCCACAAAAAACTCCCACAGGCTTTCTCACGATAACAGAACTGCTTCTACACCACAAAAGCAATTATAACTAAAAAAACCGAGTGCCAAGCCCTCTCACACTAAAAAAACCTAGTGCCAAGCCCTCTCAAGCAGAAGTGACCTAGAGAATTCCAGTTCTACCAAGACCATCCTTGTCCAAGTTTTTACCATAGAATATAGTTCAACTCAAATTTGTTTGACAGGGTCCTTCTTGAGATTTTGAATAATAAGATCTGAAATCCCGACACTAATAGCAAGACAAATTTGATGCATAGCACAAATCCTTGATATATAACTCTGTATTCCCATAACAAAAGTAAATCTTAGCCATAATCCTTATGCCATATTCACTGCAGCGAGTTGTAACTCCAAATTACATTAAGGGTGAATTCCTACTAATATTGTAATAGTAAAGTGAGCAAAACTGAAGCATAAAAAAATAGACAGCATAGTAGCATACAGCAAGAACCATAATGATCAAACACAACAAGAGAGAAATTCAAAGTAAATTCTTAGAGCCGTACCTCTGCATTAGACCTCTGGGAAGACAGAGCAGCATCTGCTCTAGCATTAGCAAAACGCCACTGCAACAACCGATTATGAAGTAACCTCAACAAATGACCATCTGAAACCTTGTTCTCCCCAATCTTACCCATCTTAATAACATCACCAGCAAAACTCAAAATCGATGGTGTATTTAACAAATTACGGCCCAACCCATTCCTCACTCGAGAAGGACTCATTCCCCTCGAAGGAGACGAAGTTGAAGACGCCCCAAGCTTACTCGGGGATGCAGGCCGAACTGAACCACGAATTGGCGATAACCGTCCTCTGCTGTTCAATACACCTTTCGGAGACGACAAAGGACTATCCATTCCGAACTTGTCTGGTGCCATTAGCTTAGAGTGCGCAGTAATTTTCTTAGAAACCGGCCAGCCAGGATCGGACAGGCGTAACCGATTAGTACTCGCTTGCCAGGACGGGGCTGGGACCATTATCCCCCGGGGTCCACGATTAACGTCTCCGTTACCGATAGAAGAACTTTCTGGAGCTCCTGAAGTACTACCAGAAGAAACACTTTCAGTATCAGAAGCGGTGGGATCACACTGAGCCTCAGATCCAACGGGAGTAACAGCCGTTAAATCTCTATTATCAATCATGGACTTTTGCAGTGCCCTAACTACATTGCCGTTTACAGATCCGCTTAATCTCGTTATCTCGTCGTTGCAATCCACGTTTCTACTCATCAAATTCGGTTGCCTTAACCTCGCCGGCCACCGCTCCGTCTTTGAATTTTCCGTCTGATCTGTTCCTCTCGTTGGAGTCGTTGTTGCCGCCGTTGGCTTCCGCTTCTCCGGCGTTCCTTTCCTTGCCGCGTTTGGTGATGGAGCCGGTTTCCCTTTGCTAAACTGATAGGAAAACGACTCTCCCTGAAACGAAACGGATAAGCTTCTTGTCGAAGTGAAGAGCAACTTCTGTGCAGCAGATAATTCGCCATTGTTTTTGTTGCTACCGTTACTATTTCTCAAATCCATAGAATTATTAGGCCGCGGTGTCACCGCCTGTCTCCTCTCCACTGATTGCGACCGCTTGATGGCCGATGGAGTCGCATGTCTTGGTGTCGTAATGGCCGTCGAATGAGAAGTCCTAGAAACCAGCGGCGACGGACTCCGTTTGGTGGAAGCCGCGGAAGAACATGACGACGAAGTGGAAGAATTTGAGGAGGATGAGGACGTGGACAAATAACGAGAAGTGACTTCTCGGAATTTATGACGGCACGGAGCGATAGCATTGTCGGGCTCGGAAGGCAGTAACGGAGGCCGTGATGGGTTTTGCTCTGGCTTTGGCCCTCCTCCGTGCCGTTTGGGGTTTACCGTCGATGACACTGCAGCTACCATTGCGTGCAGTCACAAAAGCTCAATTGCACACTCTGACTAATCCTTTAATCTCACTCTCCTCCCAAACCCTAACCGTATCTAATCATTAAACCACTCAAAAATTTCACTTCCCAAAAAGAAAAGGGAAAAACAGAGTTTAGAGTTAATTAAAAAAATTCCAGAGCTTAACAGATTTTCCGTTCTTTTGATCCTTGAAGTTAGAATATTCGGAGGAAAAAAGAGAGCAGAAAAACGAACGTCGCCGACGACGCCGAGAAAGAGAGAGTAGTGAGAATCAAAGACGAACAATTTGCGCGAGATTTGAGAGCATATCGGTCGTACTAAACCTCATTTTTGTGCTTGGGGTGTGGTTGACTAAGAAAAATAAAATGAAATATTTTTATTAAAATTATACTCACGGGGTTTTATAGGGGTATTGGGGCTCGCGTGGAGGAATGCCAACGAGTGTAGGTGAGGCTAATATTGGAAAATAAGTACACGTGGCGGCGAGTTTTGAGCAGTGGGGGATATTTTTAGGAGAAAATGAATGGGCAATGAAATCTTTGCGCTTACCATACGACACGCCCGAATTTAAATTCTTTTAAATTATTCATCCAAAATAAAAAATAAATAAATTCAGAGATTGTTTGGTATTTTTTTAGAAACAAAAATAAAAAATTTGTTTGATAACATGATTCTATTTTAAAAAAAAGTAAACAAAAACAATAATTTTTAAAATTGTTGAAAACAAAAATTTTTTATATTTATTGTTTTCGAAAATATTTTTTTATTTTTATTACTGTTCATAAATAGGTAAACAGAGTTTATATATTAATATAAATTTAATATTTTCATGATAAAAATACAAATAAATTAAATTATTTTTTCAAATAAAATAATATTAAATTTTAATATAAAATATTATTTAATTAAAAAATTAATATTTTAAAATTAATATAAAAAAGTTGAAAACATAAAACGCAATTAAGAATAAATTATATTGAACTATAATATTATAATATTATTTAATTTAAATTTATATAATAATTTATTGAATATATATATATTTTAAATAATATCATCTATTATAATTTTGATATGTTAATAATTAATATTATTGCTAAGTACTATTATTTAATATAATTAATTATTATTTTACGAAATAATATTATTATTTAATATTAGATTCTTTCAATTAAATTTAAAATATGTCACTAATATTATTAAATAAGCGAATACTTAACATTAAATAATATTTTATGTTAAATATAATATATTTTAATAACTATATAATTTATTATAAATTAATTAGTTAAATATTTTATTTAATAATTTAATAATTATTACAATTAAATTAAATACTATTATTAATATAATTTATAATAATTAATTCATATTATTATTTAATATAAATTTTGATATTTACTAATCTCAATTATTATCTAATAAAAAGTAATATTAAAAATGATTTAATTTTATTTTTAATTGAATTATTTATTTAATGTTATATTTAATCATAATATTATTTAAATTATATTAAATTTTTTGTTTGATTAAATGAAAATATTTAATATTAGTATTAAATATTATAAAATAATATTATTTAATATCATGTACATATTATTATTTAATAAATATATTACTTTTATTTAATTTTTTAAATTTTATTTTGTAAATTAAATTAGTATATCTGAATCAGTTTAAATATTTGTTTTCAAAACGTAATAGCATTAATCAAATATGTTTTTTGTTTTCAATTTTTTTTTGTTATAAGGAAAATATTAAATAACTGGGATGGGGGTGTTTGGATTCGAACTCAAGACTTACAATATGTCACAACTCATCCTTAACCATTAGACTAAGAGGTTGTTAGCCTGTTTTCAAAATTTGAAAACAAAATAAAAATAAAATTTTCAAAAACAAGAAATAGAAAATAGGAAAGGATGCAAAACAATCCCTTGCTCTTTAATTTTATTTTGGCAGACAGGTGAATTTATAGAAAAAAATTAATTTTAATAGAAACCGTTTAAATTAATCCCCTAATAATAATTTATTTAAATGAACAAAAAATCATAGTCTCGGCTTGGGTTAATTAAAAAAATTAATAAACATTTTTATCATAATAATTAATAATTTTATTTTAAAATTTGGTGTAAAATTTCAATCTCAATTATCGCATAAATTAATAAACAACCAAAGCTTGGTTTAGTGATTATTACCTCTCTTTAGGAGAGATTAGGTTCAAGGTTCAAAGTTCAATTCTCCACTCTCCCTTATACCTCCTATGAACAAAAAAAATTATCACGTAAATTAATAATTTGGTAAAAATAAAAAATATATTATATAATCACTACTAAAAAATGAGTCTTTAGCAACCAAAAGTTGCAACGACTAAAATGATCGTTGCAAAATCTCATAATATTTGTAACGACTTTTCATAATCGTTGCTTAATTGATTTTTTTAATATTTTATGCAACGATACTTATTGTTGTTGCGAATTCTTGTAAATTGACAACGATAAAAAAAGTCGTTACAAAATGTTATTATGTTTGCAACGACTTTTAATTGTTATTGCTTATTGATATTTTTTTATATTTTATACAACGACACTTATTGTTGTTACAAATTCTTATCAAATTAAAAACGATAAAAAAAAGTCGTTGCGCTATCTCATTACATTAGCAATGATTTTTAATTGTCGTTACTTATTTGATTTTTCTTTTATATTTTATGCAACTACACTTATTTTTGTTGCTAATTCTTATCAAATTAACAATAATAAAAAATAGTAATAAATAATTTTAAATTTTTAATTTGGGGACCTTTTATCCTCTATTATTTTTATAACAATTAAATATAAAAGTTAAGTTAAAAAATAACATAACAAATAAGCGGTAAATACAAAAAAATAACAAAATAAAACAAAGCAGCAATTTGCAAAAAAAAAAAAAAACCACCAAAACACTCCCACCATTTAAATTAGGTTAAAATATTAAAAAGGTCCTTAAACTTTGTTACTTTATTTAAATAGGCCTTATATTTTTATTGCATCTAGATAAGCCCTTAACCTTTTATTTGAGTTCAATAAGCTCATAGACTTTAATTTATACTCAGATAAGCCCTTCATTCTTAATTATATTCCAAATAAGTCATTAATATAAATCAATCTTTTATAAAAGTGATTAATCGATTTTTTTTGATTACATTTAAAACTAACTTCTACATAAAAAAAAGGCTAATTAGATATAATATATTATATAATATTTAATTATGTATATTATACTATATATTATATACTTAAAAAAATGTTATTAATTCAGTTAGTTTAATTCATAATTTTAGACATCGAATTAATCGAATAAATCAACCTATAAAAATTAATTTAAATCCAAAAGTGACTTAGTTGAATCAAATTAATTGAATTTTGATTGGTTAAATTAGTTTGAAATAATTTTTATTCATATTTAATCTTTTATTTGAAATAAGGGCTTATTTGAGTACAAATCAAATTATAAGGGCTTATCTAGTTGCAATAAAAATATAAGGGCCTATTTAAATAAAGTAACAAAATTTAGGGGCCTTTTTAATATTTTAGCCTTTAAATTACTAAACTCCAAAAAACTGTAATCGTAAATCCTAGAATTCTAGGGTTTTATTTCCTTTCACTCTTTCTCTGCTTTTTTTTCCCTCTCCTCTTTCATTCATTCAACCAACTTCTAATAAATTTCTCTCCAAAATCAAACTATTTTAGTGACAGCCACCGATGCTACCCAGCCATGGTACCTCGCTACAACTCAGGTGCCCCCGACCTCTCCTTTCTCTTTCAATGGTAATTTTAACAATTCCCTCTATTTTATGTTTGGGATTTATGTTTTAAATTGCTTTATTATGCATCGAAAATGTGGTTATTGATTATATTAATTATTGGATTTGTAAAAGTTCTTAATTTATTGTAGGTTGCCGAGAGGGTGGATAAGCAATTCATGATTTAAAAACGGAGGCTCAATTTAGAATAGGTGTTAGCCTGAAACTGAAACTCACTACTTTTGAGTTTGGTATGTAAATTTCTAGCTAAGCATTTTTATACTTATTCTTCCGCTCTTAATTTGAGTAATTTATGATTTAATGTCCATGTAATTATATGTGGTTTATTGTTCATTTTGAATTTTTATTTATGCATGTGTAAGTTTAAGTAGGTAACTTTGCCTCTGTTTTGCAATTACTGTTTTGGGCACATAAAGAATATCCCTTATTCATGAAGTAGTCTCCACATATTTTCATGGAAGATTAATTCCTTTCATTCTATCTCTATGCAGTAAGTGAAAGAGAGACAAAGTTGGTATCTTTTGCTTCACTGGTAAAGCAAAGAGCTTTCTAAGTTCTGATATTAGGTACTTCATTTTTCTTTTCACTCTTGCTCTTAGCTTTTTATTGGGTTTTTTAGATTCTAATTTGTTTTTTAGGAACATGAGAGTGAAGTTCTGTTTGTGTGTGTAAGATAAATGATAAGCTGAACTTACCAATCTCAATCATCAATGACTAATTTGTATGCAGTTGTTTTATTTTTGTTCATGTATATAGATGTTGCTGCATTAGTTAAAGTTCTGGCTGCAGTTGTTCTGTTTTTATTCATATTTTTTTCATGTAACATATTATTCAGATTTCATTCACTCTATGTTATCTTTCTGTCTTTTGTTTCTCTGTTCCTCTCTCTTTGTGCTGGGTTTTGGAACTTGGACTTAGGTGGTCTTATTTGTTTCTCTCTTTTTCTCTTTTGTGTACCCTTGTTTCTACACCATTCGGATCAGATGTTAGCATTTTAATGATGTAATGCAATGATAGTTTTTAAGATAGCTTGTTAATTTGTTTTGCCAATGATGATACTATTGATATCTGGAAATTAATTAAATGTTTTATATGTAATTACAAAGTAATTACATATAATTTTTTATAATTATGTTTTTTGTTAACTAGTATGCTTGATTTTGTTTCTTTATGCTTCTTTTCAAACCTTGAAGTGTCCACTTATCACTAGCTACCAGTTATGTATTTAGAAGTGACTTCCTTATTTCAATCTTGTTTTGAATTTTATGTTAATTATTTGAAGTTATTTATATCATGAAATTTTCTTTTTTGCAGGAGAACAAGATTACATTGAGATATTTTTTTTATTTTGTTTATTTATGAATTTTAATTGTTGTGATATATTTTAAGATAAATGTATTGTAAATGACTTAATAATGAATATATGTTTAATTTATTAATGCTAATTTTCTTTTTTTTTTTAATTGTATAACATTTTATTCATGAAATTTTATTGATTTCTAAATTTCATTAATAGTAATTAATCAAATTATTAATTCTTTGATAATTTATTTTTTTTTTATCATATAAATATATTTTTTATTATTTGTAACTATAAAAATATTGTAGTGAAAATATTAATTGCAACAATAATATTGGTTATTAATTTTTTTTATGTTTTCAAATAAATTAGAAACCACAAAATTATTGCGATTATAATCATTGTGAAAAAAAATAAAAATGACAAAATTACTATGTTGTAATTATTTTTTATCAACGATTATAGTCGTTATAAAAACAATTAGAAACGACAAAATCGTGATTCTATAATTAAATTTAGCAACTATTATAGTCGTTGCAAAATTAACTATTGTAGTGATTTAAAGTTGTTGCAAAATTAACTATTGTAGTGATTTAAAGTTGTTGCAAAAGAGGATTTGCAATTAAATATATTCCATTGCTAAAATTTAAAGAAAACAACATCAAGTCGTTGCTAAAAGACTATTTAATTAGTAACAAGAAAAAATTGTTGCAATAAATACATTTGACAACGACACGAAAGTCGTTACATGTACTTTTAACAACGAGATTTTTAACAACGACCTTGCAACGACTAAAAGTCGTTGCAAAAAGTTTTTAGCAACGATAAAATTGCATTTTGCAACGACTTTTGTCGTTGCAAAACACTCATTTTCTAGTAGTGAATATTCAAAAATTAGAAAAGCACATTAATATATTAATTTTTAAAATCGTACCATTATTTAAGATTTTTTATTTTACGAATTGAAAAATATAAATTAAATTTAAAAAATACATTTGTACTGAGATTTTTATGAAATTAAATTTTATAAAGTTATTAGAGAGATGTAATGAATATAAACATTAAATAGACACATTTTTTTAAGACTATGACAACTATTAAGTTGAAAGTCTTTAAATTAATAACCTTTCTAAATTAACACTCAATGATGAACCCTTAGGTTGTGTTTGGATGAGGAATTTCAAGAAGGAAATTCATTTCAATCAAGATATTTAAAAGTCCAAAATGCAAATTTCTTGTTTGGCAAAAATTTTTGAAGAATTTGAAAATTTAGGAGAGATTTAAAAAGAGAATTTGAAATGTTCAAATTTCCTTTTGAAAATCCACCTAAAGAGGTGGTTTTTCAAAATTTCTTATACTCTTTCTTACTTTATTAGATATGGCCCACTATTAAATATAGAGTTAAAAACAAAAAGCATATTGTTTTATTTAAATTTAATATATATTTTTATTTTTTATATTATTAACAATATCTATACATTTTTACAAATCTAATGATACCCATATTGCATATTTTATTTGATATTTTTCTTTTTGTAATATATAATATTATTATTTTTCTTTTATAATTATTTTTTATTTAATCAAATTTTAATATCTAAAAATTCTTTCTAAATCTTTTTTTTATCCAAACAAGTCAATTATAAATGCTAATATTTTAAAATGATAAATTTTGAAATACTTTCATTTTAAAATGCCTCAAAATTTTAAAATTCTTCATCCAAATGCACTATTAGAGTATTAAATTAGAAAAATTTTACTGTACTTATCTTTCAATAATATATTATTAAATAATTTTTTTATCATAAAATCAATAAATTTATTAATAATTTTTTATATATATAAATCTTTTAATTTTTCAAAGTTTATATGTTTTTTTTTGAGCAATTCAAAGTTTATATGTTAAATTATTAAAAAGAATAATGTGTATTATGGTACTTTAATTAATAAATGTATGTTTAATGCAAGAAAAGTATAGTTAATGTATTTGGGAATTGCAATAATGAAAGGTATCGAGTCCAGGTGAGTCGTTATAATGGATGACAAAAGGGGGCGAGGCACTGATGATGGGTATTCTAGTAAATTACTAGTGATACAATTGTGGTTGATGTTTGGTTTTTTTTTTTTTGTGGAATGAAAATTTTGTTTTCATCTTTTTATAGGAAAAGAAATTGATTAAGGTCTATTTTTAATTTTTTTTTCTTTTTGTTCTCTAGAAATAAAGAAACAACTTATTTATATTTTATCTACCACCTTTACTTTGTTTGAAGAAAGAAAAAGCTAAGATTTAGTAA
Organism: Heritiera littoralis; assembly: GCA_031772115.1. Lineage (NCBI taxonomy): Eukaryota > Viridiplantae > Streptophyta > Magnoliopsida > Malvales > Malvaceae > Heritiera > Heritiera littoralis. Next base: position 21,094,945 of record JAPDPK010000001.1, read on the forward strand.
ATCTCGAGTGTTTTAAAAGGAGAAAAGATAATTAATAATATTTTGATCGAATTAATTAAAAAAGAATTTTTACATATTTTAAAGTTTTTATTCAAAATCGAATTCAAATAATTTTAATCCTCAACCTTCAAATATAAAAAATAAAAAGAAACCAAAAAATTAAAATATTAAAAACATATTTCAAGAAGTACTCTTAATTATTTTGTACTCTAATTTAACTTATTGCAAATGAAAAAGAAACTAGCTTGCTTGATTATTTTTGTATGTATCACAAAGCAAGCTTTTGAGTTTCTTTAAAAACAAAATTTGATTTCTTTACTCAATTGCAAAAGTAAAAGTAGGGGTATAAGAGAAAGTAAGAAACAACCGGTTTTGATGTTGGTGGTGAGTTCAGTCTCTGATAAAAAAAAAAGAAAGTAAGAAACCTAGGAATATGGGCATCACTATAACTATAAAGTCGAAGACCAAATTATTAAAATAAACAAGGCATAAAGTCGAAGACCAAATTATTAAAATAAACAAGGCATTAGCGTCACCATTAACTAAAGTTTAACGAACTTTTCATGAGCCTCTAAAGGAGATAGTGACAATCATCCTCCTTTGAGTTGATCTAGCTCCTCCCAACTGTACTCTTACTCTCAAGGTCTTCGTCTTATCAAATCTTCATAACGTCAAGTTCGATCATTTCAGATATTTTGGGTTAATATTGTACCTAAAAGTATAATTTACTTTGATTCGAGATTCGAGTAATTTATTTACCTTTAGTTTGAATTTAACAACAACAAAATAAATCTTATTATGTCAAAAACCAACCCCTCCAACCTCTAAATCTTCTTTGTTACTTTAATTATGCTCTAATCTTTGCACTATGACCAAGCTGTGAATGAAAATTAACATTCATGACCAATCATTTTAACCACTAAGTTGCTATTACAAAAGTTGACAAATCTTGGTTACAACCTCATAACTGAATGTGAAAGTAACACCACTTTAACATGTCTTCCTCGCGTGTAAGCAAAAAAATAAAAGCTTATTACGTGATAAATTTAGAAAGGGTAGTAGACAGAAATCACAAAACACATAAGCTTTGATATCATCTTAGAAGAACTTTTCTATTTAATAACTTTAATGAAAATTGTACAGAAATGCCTTCTTATATACAAAAGATTCTTATCAATTAGGAAGAGAATCAACCTACCATAATTATATAATCCTAAATCCAGTTCTAATTAAAGAATCGTAATATCCTAGATTATAGTTGACTACATAGAGAATATTACAATTAAGTAAGAGTTTGGATATCTTGTAAAAATTAAATTCGAACTCAAATAATTTCATTTCTTGACCCAATTATCTAAAAAAAAAAAAAGGACAAATCCTTTCCCTTCCCATGCTTTTACATTAAGAAACCTTTCTTTTCTTTATTATCATTTTCTTAATATGAAATGCAAATTAGCTTGCTAGTTACCACATGAAATGCCTACTTTCACCAACTTCCAACTGCTTAAAGCCTTAAACAAGTGGGAAAGAGGTGGTTCGCAAAGCTAAGAATTGGTTTCTCTATTTTTAATCTACTCCTAAACCACCCTTTGCGCCCAATTTCCCATGCTTTGCTTGGTCTTGGCATTCTTTCTTTTTCCTTTTCAACCCCAAACTTAAAACTTGTTTCTAAGATGGAAAATGTATTTATCAATTAAAGTTAGATCTAAGCTAGTCAAATAAGGAATATAATTAACCCTTGTTTACACTTTTTGTTGCTCAAAATGTTGAAAATAGCAACCATAGCCCGTCACAAACAAGTTTTAATAAATTTTCATTATTGATTACTATTGTAAATTAGGCTACATTTTAATTCATTAATTACTACTTAATCATTAATCATTTGTCTTTTCTCACCTATAATTAATAACATTAAAGTATTTTTTTTAGTAGTCTTTTATGATAAAATCACAAAAATGTTTAAGCGTGAACAAAAAAATACATTTGAATTGAAAATATTTTGACACTTCTATAAAAATTAACGATATAACCCTTATGAGAGTAAAACTCTCACAAAACTTTATCATAAGAGATTATTTAAAAGAAAAAAAAAACAGAGATACCATGTGAGAAATATTCGAACCACTCGACGTACATGAAAAATAAGCGAAATTTATTTTAAACTTAATTAATAGCCTAGAAAGTTAGATCCTAGTTTTTATTCATGGCTCAAGTTTTCCATTTCTAGCCTGGAAAAAAATATCCACCAAATTTTACACATTAAAATCGGCATTAATAACGCATTTAAGCAATGAACCTAGTTCTTTGTGGTCCTAAAGTTTTGTTCTACGCATCACTCAAAGAATCTGTCACGAAAAACAAATTTGATTCGATGGAGAGAGCAAATTTCCCAAAATTTTACAAATCAGAATCACATTTTGGAGACACCAACACATGCTTCAATGCCCTCAAGCTAAGTTCCACTAAAGGACCACCCCTTCTCCAGTAAAGGCAAGTTTCCTTCTATGGCACTCAATTTCCTAAACATCTCCCTTTTGTAATGCTATTGTCCACAAAGAAAGAACTATTCCATTATTCCAATTCTTATACATTGTTTACCAATATCAATGTGGTTGATGAAGTATGTTATTGTCTATTTTGTGTTTGGTGGTGAGTTTTTTTGGTGAGCAAATTTAATTTGTCAAAAAGTATAGAATGATTAGTGAATGTCAGAGTTTAGACTTTTAAATATGTTTCGACACTCAAATCAATATGAAAGAACTATAAGAGAAGAGAATAGACAATAAAACTTATGTTGAAGGAGAGATCGAATTAACTTATTTTCTCGAGACTCTATCTCTTATACTTGTGCTTTGAGTAAAACATATCTATTTTTTTTTAAATGATGCAGGGATTTGAGTATGCAAATGATACAAATGACTCTAGGATTTGACCTCTGATCGAGCGATTACGAGTTAGATAGTTGGATGTGCACGAAATTAAGAAAGTATATAGGTTAGATTTAAGGATGTTTACTAATTAACTAATTAATCAATTAATTATCTAAACGTGAATGAAACTAAGCAAAAATTATGTCCTTCCTTAAAAGTGTTCTCAAGTAACATGATTAAGATTGCTGTTCCATTGGTTCATTGGCTTATTGCAAATGCAAGAAGAACAAGTAGAAGGCTTAAAGTCCCCACTTCCCAACATAAAGTGAAGCAAACACCTCATAGTTTATCATTATCCAAAGGCATCAATCTCTTTGCAGGATGCTGCGTCCTGTTGTCTTCTCCCTCTACTTTCTCCACTGCTTTATGGGTTCTTGCCGGTCTACCTCCCAATCTGTGCCACATTTCTGACCACCTCTCTTTAGTTCCATGCTTCCAGGGTTTCCAGCTTTTGTGGTAGAATGGTAGGCCTGTTTTTTGGGCGGTGATAAAATTATCAATAAGATTCAAAGATATCAGAAAGTTGAATTGTGAATAATGCATGTGTTAACCCCAAAAAGAGGAGAAAAAGAAAGAGAATTCAACCAAATGGATAACATGGCAGAGTGTTCCCACTTCCTGTTTGGAATAAGAAGTGGGTCAGTTTTAATGAGAGAATATCAAAGTGAAATCCCATTTTCTTACAAAACCAGAGTAGTTTGTCTGTCTGCTGTTCCCCTTGAAGATGGAAGGGACCCTATTGGATTGAAAACCATAATTGAAGTTAAGTCCACTGGTTTTCTCTCTATGTTTTAGCAATAGCAATGGAGAATCCAACAAAAGAGAGATTTAAAGTTCCTCCAACACGACCATTTACTAAAACACCAGTTAAACATAATTATGTTTTAACAAATCAAGGTTGTTTGGTTTCCAAAATTATCCAGAAGGTAATTGTTTTCCTCTATCAGTTTCCTCCACAAGCAAAAACAAGTTCTTGGGAAGTCTATCAATATGAATGAGAAGCCAATTTGGAAAATGATTATTGAATCTGTTTGGTCTGAACTGACATCTGCCAAATAACTATAGGCGGCCATAGATGACAGTCAGTTAAAATGGATGCTTTATTAACAAATGATGATTAGTAATTTGGTAGGAGATCGAAAACGCCCTACCTTGAGCATCACTTCATTTTATAATTGGAGTTAAAGTAACTAATCCTTGTTAAATGATTTTTCTATGGTCCCATTGCTTCTGCAATAAGCCTAGATAAAAGAGTAGTGTGATAGATAGCTAGCATACGACTCTTTATCACGAAGCTGTTGGGAAGAAAAGAAGTTGGCACTAAGGCTGGCAAGTTTTCCACTTGGTGAGATGTTGATTGATGGGTAAAAGTGTTTCACTCTGGAGATAAAGGATTGGATGACATGAAGGAAAACCAATCAAAATGGTACTGAATTAACTTAAAGGAGAAGAGATAGACGTGATTATTTCCGTGTGTTATAGTCAATGGGGTTGGTGATTTAAGCAATTCCACTTTCGTTGTATTTCTTGGCTTTGGTTGCGATTTGGTCACCCTCACTTTTGTACCTTTTAACTGAAGCCATTATTCGAGGTTAGCTTTTGGACGTTATTGAGTTTTTTCAACTCCAAAACTAGCTCAAGAAGTAAGGTATTTTCTTGTACTTAAAAAAAAACATTCAGTTATTTTCACAATCGATTGAGTACTTAAAAATCTCCTCCTCCGCACATTAGACTTTAGGGGAGTGCTTCTCTACCCGAAACATAAAGAAATGTTAGCAACCTAAACTCAGATATCAATGTTAGGTCTTATTGGACCTTTTTAACTCCAAAAGTTAGCTCAATGGAAAAAATTTTCTCTCACACTTACAAACACAAATTCAATTTCTTCTGCAACAAATATAAGATCCCAACAAGCTTTAACCTTTGGTTAAGCAGGTCCACCATGGGTGGCTCCATGATTGTTTTCCATCCATGTTTTTGGCTTGTTTTCTGGTAGTTGCCACTTGCCTGGTAGCTCAACTCCAGTAACAATCAGGCAAGCTGGAAGCAATTTAATGCATAGCTAGTCAACTGTTGCCTCATAAAAAGTCAGGTGGCCTTAGCGTTAACACATTTTGATAATCATGATTCACAGTACTGTAAGTTTTTAGTCATCTATGTCTAGATTAACTGAGTTCTATGTTCATCCCACTTCTCAACTGATAGTCTCCTGTTCCATGTTACTATATGGTAGAGTTAAACCGAGGTGAAATTCCATGTACTCCGTAAAATTACCAGAAAATTTCACCAATTAAACTAGTTATTATCTTTTTGCTTGTCCATAATTCAAGAGCCTGGAATCTGTATGAATAGCAGATTACAGAAGATAAAAAACTAGTACTGTACAGAAAAAAAAAACTCTGCATGGAAAGAAAAGTGACATCCAGTAAGGTAGTAGTACTAAGTACTAACATGGGGTTCATGATTTCATGCAATGATTGCATTAAATATTTTAGTTACTGCATTTTACAGGTTGGATTAGGTACAAATGGAGTTCTTGCAGTACTTTCTTCTCAATGGAAATAATTCTGATCTGACCATAAATTAGAACCAGAGGCACATGCATACTTTGTGAAGCAAAAGAGTAGATTTTCTCCTTAGAGTTTCAAGTTAGACTTGATATTTATATAATTTGTGTTCATGTTATGAAAAAGTGTATTGTTATTGTGCAAAATACAAAAAAATGTATGTAAAAATTTTTGTTAGCACATCGAACAGAATTTTATTTAGTTTTTATCTTATTTATGTATAATTTTATCAATTCGTATCCCATTGAACATTTTATTTGTATTATTTTTATATCGTGTTATTGTATCAATGTTTAAGATTATCAAATTTAGATTCACTTTAAAGGCATCCAAAGTAAACAAGAGTGAGGTGGTAAAAGAGAACCTGAAGTGCAAATTGCCAGTGTTTAGTAACCTGATAATTTTACTACTCCATGACGTAAGAAAGCATACAAAACGTACAAGGAATGGGGTGGGGAGATTATAATTGAGAGAAGAAATGAGGACAGAGGAGCATTCATCACAGTGGGTTCTTTGTTACAGGAAGAAGACAAGATTTCATTTTCAAAGCTATACTGACAGAGACTAGTGCGAACGATGAGACAGACAAGCAGCACAGATGTCGATTCAAAATGAATAGTGTGGTTGTTGTTTTGTTCATGTTCAATAAGTAGGAAATTACAGCTCATGTTTTGAGAGTACAATTTCATCTCAAATAATCTCTGGAATAAGCACCAAAGTGTGAACCTGCTAATCATTTGTTTTGTGCAAGTTGGGGATCAATCAGCAGCTGTTATACTCTTTACTGTTTCCTGGAACAATGAGATAGTTAAATAAGAATTTGGAATTGGGACAAGCGGTTAAAATTTGAATGCAGAGTGAAAAGTATTTAAGTTTGAATTTTCGTGATCCTTATTAGTAGGCAATTTGTAAATTTTAAAAAATTTATAAGTAAAAGTTCAAAAAACCCGTAAATTCTAACAATAGATTAAACCTTGGAAATGAATAACTTTCCATTTTTCTGAAACTTTTTATGTAAAAAAAAAAAATGGAACTGACATTCATGATATAAGGTCAAGGCCAAACACATTCATGAACAAACATAAGTTGCAAACAGAGGCAGTTTGAAGTGATTTCTCTGGAGAGGATAGAGAAAACAAGCTGGTTAAGATATCAGATGATACAGATTTTTTCAGATCATAGAAATGAATTTTAGATGACTAAGTAGAACCACCAATCTTGAGATGTCCTGGAGGTGAAGGTTTTGGTATGTATGGAAAAAGAGGACTGCTATGCTGAATTGGACAAGGTTTTATAGATGCTTTTGAGCTTGGAACTGGATCAATGGGATGGTAATCTTCTAGATCTGCATTGCTTGGATTGTAGCCATTCCCCTGCAATTTCAGAAGAGAAAATGTCTCAAAATACATTAAGAACAAGTTCTACAGTTGATTTTGTAGATGTAGTGATTATTGAATGTACCTCCAGCTTCCTATTTGTTCCTGTTATACTCGTGCCATCACCATGCTGGGAAAACTCCATACCTGGAATGACATTTAACAAGCTGGCTGTTATTAATATATAAGAATTATTGATTATACAATACGATTTATATGTGGTTGCCGCTATTTTCCTAGATTTAGTTAGGAGTGTACACGAGTCAAGTTACTTGTGAGATACTTAAGCTCGATTTAATCATTATTCGAGTTTGATTTGTTTATTTTCGAGTCAAGCTCGAGCTCGAACTACTTGAATAATAAATCAAGCCTAGTTCAAGTATTTTAAAATCTAGTTAAGCGAGTCGTGAACCTAATCAACTTTTTTTAATATACATTTTTTATATTTTATTATTAATTTACTATTTCCTTTCATAATACATAACTGAAAAATGATAAATTGAACTTATTAAATCAAATTCGAAAAGTCATGCTCAAGCAGCAGAATATATTGTCGAATCAAGCTTGAGCTTCAAAAATTAAGCTTGATAGAGCTTGAATATACTTTTGAATTTTGAGTTTTCGAATTGAGCTAAATCATTAACTTTGGCAAGACTGTTTGATCTTCATCTAAGCAAAGAAGATGACACTTCTGAACAGTCAGTGAAGAAGCATTGCTAGCATATCATGGATTACCTTGACATGCAAGTTGCAATTTAAAGCTGTAGCATTACAGGCATGATTCAAACTTGATCAAATAGTTACCAATAACGGAAATATAACGACAAACAATTGTGTTAAACCCTCCCCAATAGCCAACAACCTGGCAAAGAATGAGACAGAAAACAAATTTCTCTCGGCAAATCAACAGAAACAACTGGACACTATCAAAAAATTGACAACAGTGGGAGGTAAAGACAGCTTGAGTATGAAGAATTTGAGACAGTTGACCAAAATTATTGGCATACAACATTATCAAGAAATAGGATGTCGTGAGGTCACTTCCTGTAAATAGCAACAAACCATGTGCTGCTGTATCCGATAGTGGAAAACAGACTGCTTAGTTAGAACATTCCAGATTCAGTCATCGTTCATAATAAACTTTCTGTTAAAATGATATTATTATTATTATACTCAACTGAATTTAGATTAAATACTAAACATGATATATATCAGAGTTCAAATTCTATTCTTTTATTCATGTTTATTATTCTTTTTCAAGTTACTCTGTGTTCGTCTACACACAATGAAAATCTGTCAGTTTACCACAAATCTATTTAATCAATTGGTTGTAATCGATTTATATTGAAGTTAGACTTCTCCATTTATAATCAATTGGTTGTAATCGATTGGTTATAGGTTAAATGCTTAACACTTCGAGATAATCAAAACCTGACTTATCTTAAAATTATTTAGAAATACAAATTGCACAAGAAAAGAAATTAACTATATAAAATCAAAATTGAAGTTAGTGATAATTTGATAATATCAGCCAGAGTATAACATATAAAGTAGTTTAAGGTTGACAGAAATTTCAGAATCGATGCAAAATAGTAGATATGCTTAACTAAAAACTAACATCAGAGTAAGAAGTGAAGAAACCATGCATAATGATCATATGCAAAATGTGAGTTCTTCAGGTCTAAAGTTCAAAACTCAGTCCTAAATTTCCTCTTCCCCAAAGATCTGGCCTCCATTATAAGAAAAAAAAAAACCCATGCATTGAGCAATAAGCCAATAACACCAGCCCCAATGCAGCAATTACCCGTATTCCAGTTATGAACACAAACCCAGAAATTTTCTTTCTAAGGACGAAAGAATTATCTAGACCAACTAATAGAAGTGAAGGAAAACAAGTTAAAACATTTACCAGGAATGGAGGAGCTGGTGGAGAAGGTAACGACAACCAAAGCTGTTCGGACCACAAAGAAGAAAACCCAAATCCCAGGAACCTTCGTAATGTCAATGTTATTGGCAGATGATGATTTCCCCTGCAAAGAAATAGTTTATTTGTCCTTTACAATTAAACCCTTGAATAAACCTCAAAATCCTTACATGCAGCAACACAGTCCAAGAACATTTGCTTGCCACCGAAATTGCAATCCTAACTATCGTCACCCCTGATTGAAAAACTTCAAACTCGACCAGAAAATCCGAGGAGATGAAGTAGGGTGACTACTGTCTATATAGCCCCTAAGACCGGCCCATGCCATGCCTTTTGGACTTGTAGATATAAAAAAGATAGACAATTATTCTAAAACTTTAATGTGGGTAAGTGAATAATAAAAGAAACCATGTGAACTTCGTTGTCTGATCTCCCATGGCTGTAGGGATGCACAGGAGGTTGTAACTGCCATTGTTTAAAGGGAGGAGAACAGTGTTACTGTGAGGAATGAATGAGGAGACTTTAATGCGGGAAAAAACAAAAAGGCTTGTCGATACGGTACTGCAATGTGGGAGTCAGGGAAGGAAGAATTCTAGTCGTGCTCGTCAATCTCCAAAGTGGCAACAGGACTATGTGATGGTGCCAACAACCAAGAGTAGGCGAGCTGGAGATGAGCAGGCGAGCTTGAGTCAGTCAAGCTTGAGTTGGCGACAACCAAGAGCATGCGAGTTGGAGTTGAGCAGCAGAGTTGTTAATTCTTGTAAATAATAATATAGTATTTTGTTTGTTTTGTAAGTGTGTGTATGTCATTAAAGGATTAGTATACGGGATTAACACATGTCATAGGTGAGTGTACAAACAACTTTTAAAAGGCTGATGAATTGGAGGGAAAAGAATGAAAAAATTTTGCCAAAAAAACAAAAACATCTCTATTCCCTCTCAAATTTCTGGAGTTGAAGGCATCCTCGAATTACCTTGTTTTCCTTAAACTTCCTTAGTTGCTATCATTTTTGGTGCTTTCATTGAGAGTCATGGCAAACGGAACAGGAGCTGTGACGCAAATCACTGATGTTTGCAAGAATCGCTTGGCAATGCATGAAGAACAGTTGACAACTTTTGGTGCAATGTTGAAGGAAATTAATTTGAAACTCACTAATTTGGAAGAGTGGCTAGATCAAGGAGTGCGCAACAAGGCATCTCTACATTTTGATGGCTCGTTTGGTCTTGAATCTCACTCCGATGCCGTCTCTAGATCTCACCATGCTAGCGATCTAATGTTGCGGGCAATTAAGTTGGTTATGCCACGGTTCGATGGATCAGATCTAGCAAGGTGGATTTTCAAGGCGGAACAATACTTTAATTTTCATGAAGCTATAAAGAAGCAATGCTTGTCTACTTCTTCATTCTACATAGACGGCTGAGCGTTGGCTTGGTTTCAATGGATGCAAAAGAATCATCAATTGCACTCTTGGACTACTTTTGTAGAAGCATTGCAACTGCGATTCGGTCCATCTGAATATCATGATCTCTAGGGAGAATCATCCAAGCTGGTTCAGATTACTACTGTGGATGATATTGAATCGAGCAAGAACATATCAGATCCAATTGAGTGGGCAACAACTGAGGAAAATGAGTCAAACGAAGACTTGTCAGATCCAATTGAATGGGCCACAACAGAAGAAGGTGAAGAAGGGCAGCAATTTGTTCATCCATCGGAAAAGCTGCTTGTGATGGATTTGGGAAAAGATATCTCAGGTATTGATATTGTAAAACCTACTTCAATTGATTCTACATCTTCCAAACTAATACCAGAAGAGTTTGATGAGACTGAACTTGAGGATGTGTTTGGTGATATGGTTATTGGAGATGTCAGGCCCTTAGCTAATTTTTTTTTTCATGTTAAAAATTATGCACCCTTTTATTACTAGATATACGATTGGATCAGTTTGGGTTGCTTGCAAGACTATCTTTGTTAGACAATTATTTTATAGAGATTTTGATGCTTGTGAGAAATTTGTAGAGGTTCATTCAGTGGTTTTAGTGGCTGACCCTTATAGATTTAGACTTTTGGTAATGGAAAAAAGAAGTCATGGTGTTAGTGGTTTCAAAGATGTAGAGCTATCTCTTGAGACTGTTGTAAGAGCTTTGAAAGAAAATATCATTTCAGAGCACTCTTCTAGGGTTTTCTTACAGGGATTGTTTGTTCATGGTATAAATGGTCAAGAAATTTTTAAATGGAAGACATCCAAATGATTTAGAGAGACGGGGTATTTTGCATATCTAAGGCATAAGATTCCTCTTATTGCATTTTATAAGGATCGTTGCTTCAACCTTTCTACTCACACTCTTATTGACATACTACATCTTGTATGTCATGAGCCAAAGCCAGGGATCATGCCTTTAGTTGAACATCTAGTGGCTACTATCGATGCAGAGACGCAGATCATTTTCAACAATGCTGATGGAATAGCAACTAAATGGTGTCCACACGTGGCTGTTGTATTGGGATGCTTGGTTGTACTTGTTATTTTGGTAGTAGCATTTGGGCTTCTTATTTTGAATTCTGCAAAGTTTAACCACAGTTTGACCTTGAGGGCAAGGTCAATCTCGATGGGTGGGGCAATGATACGGTATTGCAAGGTGAGAGTCAGGGAAGGAGGAATTCTAGTCGTGCTCATCAATCTCCAAAGTGGCAGCAGGACTATGTGATGGTGCCAACAACCAAGAGTAGGCGAGCTGGAGATAAGCAGGCAAGCTTGAGTTGGCGATAACCAAGAGCAGGTGAGCTTGAGTTGAGCAGCAGAGTTGTTAATTCTTGTAAATAATATTATAGTGTTTTGTTTGTTTTGTGAGTGTGCATGTATGTCATTAAAGGACTAGTATACCGAATTGACATGTGTCATAGGTGACTGTACAAACAATTTTTAAAAAGTTGATGAATTGGAGGGAAAAGAATGGAAAAATTTCACCAAAAAAACAAAAACATCTCTGTTGCCCTCTCAAATTTATGGAGTTGAAGGCATCCTAAAATTGCTTTGTTTTCCTTAAACTTCCTTAGTTGCTATCACGTGTGGTGGAATGCGAGCCGTTTGGCACGTTCTGCGACTATGGAACCCTTCAGCATTTGTTTTGTGCCACCTGCCACGGACATCAGCTTAACACCACCGTTTGCTGGCCTTCATCAAGTCATTGATATACGAGATTATTTCAGGGGGTGTAGCTCATATGGTAGAGCGCTCACTTCGCATGCGAGAGGCACGGGGTTCAATTCCCCGCACCTCCAATTTTGAACACGGTTCAGGACTCGGAACTCTGAAGAACAGCCGTGCAGGCCCGTTTCTGGCTTCCGAAATGTCCTCCTACCCTGTTCTTTTCCATTTTAGAAAAGACGTTTTACAATGATTCTTAATTTCAATCGGTGGATGCTGTGGAACAGTTGGAGGCGGTGAACGTGAATATTGATGATCTTTGTCGACTTGGCCTCTACATCCAATAAATCCAGTAGCTGTTTTGAATGTAAGTTGTAACCATGGGTTCAAGCAGCAGCCATGGAGTAAAAGCTTGGTTAATGGTTACCTACTGAGGATCAAGCAGCAGCCGAGGAGTAAAAGCTTGCTGTGATTGCCAGCAATTAAGAAACTTTGGAATTAACACCAAAATAGGATTCAAAGAGTACTTGGTTGACAAAATCCTGCAAAGTTAGGAATAGGATTAGAAGAGGTCTTCGGGTTTCGGCCTTAAATGCTACCAAAGCAATAGAATAGATGAAAATTAAGGCTTAGTAAATCAGTAGGAATTCTTTTGTTTTAGAACAATTACTTCAAGCATAAGGAAAATTATTTGCTTGTCAGACTCAGTTACTTTAACATTTGCAAATAGAGCTGTCCTGTCTGCTAACTAACAAAACCGAGCACAGATTTAACATCTGTAAGATGACTAAGAGAAGCTCTGCCACACCATCTTCAGACAAAACCTCCAGTTCCACCTGCATACATTGGATAAATGATCTCCTTTGGCTTTACTTAAAATATTATGATGCACACGAACTCTGAACAACTAAAGTAAAGAACACAAGGAAAAGAGCCAAATGGGCACAAAAGAGAGTTGTTTGTCTGTGAAGCCCTAAGCTCTGCCTCTAAGCTCGCCACCGCTGCCTGAATAAACTACAATCTGAAGACGGTGTTGTTTCTCTGTCCAGCCGGTGAAGCCAGTCTGCGACTTTGGGGATAAGGCCATGGAATAGTTGGGCCTCTAACGGACCCAGAGCATAAAAAGAAGGTTTTAGGTTTTACTATCCAATGGTCATGGGCGGACAAGATGGGCTTAACCCATAATCGTATTTTCCTGTTGAATGTTGTTGGATTGACAAGTCTTAAACCATTGTGGAAACTGAATGGTAGAAATAACTTTGAATTATCAAAGGGGAATAAGGGTAAGTAAGACTGTGGACGTAATTTGGCTTGAATTCAGAGTTTAGTGTTTGATTTGGACTTGAAGCCAACTGTGAAAGAACGAAAAAAAATCACAGGCTTTCACTTTGATACCACAAACTTCATGGTTTTGAGACCCCTTGCCCTTCAGATTGCAAATTTTGACAGTTTCAAGAAATGATTGCGTAATGTCTTGATCAAATGAGGTGTGAATTATTCAAGCCACGACAAAATGCAGCAGCGATGAAGTATCAAAATCAAACGATTTAGACCTTTCACCAGTCATAATTTCAACGACAGAAACGAAAGTGACTGATTCTCTTAAAACTTTTGGTGCCGTTTGGTTAGGAAATTTTAGATTATTGGAGGAAATTTTTTTCTATCAAATGATTATTATGTTTGGTTCGTGAAATTTTTTCATACCGAAATTTTTTTTTCAACAATACAAAAAGGGGAAAATAGGAGGAAAATGATTCCCCCTCATCTTGAGGTTTTTTTTCTTTTCCGGAGGAGAATTCATTTTTTACTTATTTTACCCTCCAATAATATATTTTGTTTTCATTTTACTCTTAAACCTATCTAATATTACAATTATTATTTTTTCCTTATTTTAATGAAGAGAAAAATGAATTTAAAATCAAATAGACCAATAATAAGATGGAACCTATGATTTTTAATTAATCAAAATCAATTTAATATAGTAATAGTTTGTTAAATCAAAATAATTTACATAACAAAAACCTTATAAAAAATGGACTAAATAAATAAATAAATGAATATCTTAAATAAATAAATAATTAATTAATTTAAATATAATTTATATCAAATGTTATTCATTCTACATCAACTAATAACACGGAGGGTATTATAGTAAAATAATTAATTAAGTAATCTTACTTTTCTTTAATCAAACACAAAAATTTTATATTCTCACCAATATAATCAAACATAAAAATCTAATATTTTAAAATATTCGTAAGTAAAATTTTCTGTCAAATGATTTTAAAAAACAACCTTAAATTTCGGCCCTTAAAGTAAAACCTCAAGGCTGGTGCCCGGAGGAGCCTTTGCACTCCACACAAGCCTCCTTCAAATGACATCAGCTGCAATGAATTCGTCTTCCAGTTAACAGAAAATCATATTTCCATATGATCAATAAGAACCAAATGCCAAAACGCTTTCACACTAAACATCAGAATGTTGGATCTTAACACCATTTTTTCGCATATTTTCGTTTAAAGATGAGCAAAGAAGGGCTAAGAGAGAGAAAGAGCATGCTCAAAAATGGCCAAGGGATCATTCAGAAAGTTCATACATAAGTGCATAAACCAGAAACATGGCAGAGACAAGAAGAACACATATGCCATACAGTTAGCTTATTACATGGTACTAGATAGAGCATTGAGACAGGAAGATGGAACACATTCACATGGCAGACAGCTGATATGTACAGATAGCTGACATAAAAGAGAAGAGGGGCAATCTCACAAACCAATCCCTCCTTTCTCTCTTTTTTTTTTTATTGTGGTTGGACCGATGATATCCACATCAAACAGTTTCTAACCCGGAAGACCGGGTGAGAATCTGAAACCCTGAGTGAAAAGCACATGTTCAGAAGCTGCGACAAAGAAAAGGAGCGCGCCTAGCCCATTCAAAGCAATTCGACAATGGTCTCTTCTTGCATCTTCTTGGGGATCGAACAACTTCCGTTTCGTTTCTCCTCAGCATCTCCCACATCACTTGCACGTCCTCGTACTCGCACGACCTGACATCCTTTCGAAGCTTCAATAGCCCTGCTCAATCCCAAAAACACAATGGCTAAGTAATCAGTGAACTCGTTTCGAAGGGATTCTCTGTAGTTTCAGACAATAATGGTTATCGATAAAGACAAATGTAAAAGCAAACAAAACCCTTTCTTGATCTCAAACGGAAATTCACGTCATTACATCGGCGGCAATGAATCAGGCGGTGGGGAATAGAGACTTACCGCTTTTACGAACCCCGAGACGGGTGGCGACACCGGTCCACACTCTGCGTATTGGAACTGTCATTCTATCAAAGATCTGCATTCTTCTACCAACGAATCTCTCCCAATCGAAATTTCTTCTTTTCGTCCAGCTGAGAGGAGAGCTGAGAGGAGAGAGAGAGAGAGAGAGAGAGAGAGAGAGAGAGAGAGACAGAGAGAAATGAAAGAGAGATTCTCTCCGAGAAACGAAAAAGAAGAAAGCAGAAAAACAACTAACTTTGCTTCACCTCTCTCTCTCTCTCTCTCTTTCGTTCTCTGTCTTTATTTCTTTTTATGTTTCTTCTCTCCTCTGGGAATGCCTAAGCTCCCCCCTCTTCTGTATTTTAATGGCTTCTTAAAAAAAAAAAAAAGGCCACGTATGCGGATGACGTCACCATGTGTTCTCGGTGTGCCACGTGTCGTTATTTGCCGTTGGGAGGGACCCATGTTTGGATCCGATGCCTGTGTCGCATTCGATGGCGACGGCGAATCTGGAAATTCGAAATTTTTGGAACACTTTTGGAAGCCGTGGAGGTTGCTAATTGGTTATTTCCTTCTTGTACCGTACAACCACGTGAGGCATTATTTATTGGACGCGGGAGGCTTTTGTCCCACGCTTTTACAGTGGCGCGTGGTTTACTTTTGTGCAGTGAGACAAATATATAGTCGCGTGGCATTGACCACAAGATTCCGAGAGGGAGAGAGTAGAGGAAGCCAGGCCAAGTCAGTGATTGTCTGTGATCAAAAGAGTGAGCTACGTGTCCTTCGTACAGCCTTTTGTCGGGCAAATGGAACACGTGGTTGCCATTTAATGGAATGTCGTTTGGCCGTTTCGGGCCCTATGAATAGAGGGAGAGGCAAAATATCAAGCATTTTCATCCGTATTGGCCCACTCCCCACATCTCCTCACCATGCTTGAAATTCAATTTTTTTCCCTCCGGAGCCACCTTTAATTCAAAGGATAATTTTCTTTCTGGTACATATAGTTGGTTAGCAGAATTTGTAATCTTAAATTAAATGTGTTACAATGATATAATATAAAATTGATATAAAAATTTAAAATTATAATACATATTAAAATTTAATAAAATGCGTGTACAAATTTTTTTAAAAATATTTTGTTTTTGACATATTAACACAAATTTTAATATGATAATTTTTGTGTTTTACACGATACAAAAAAAAATATATACATTATTAGCAGATTCACTAGGTTGTTTTACTCCCTTCCTTGCTGTTTGACAGGTTTGACTATAGTTAAACCCAGAGGAAAAATGGTAGAATAGGACTAACCAACCAGGCAATCAAACGAAATCAGACCCATGTTCTGTTCACATTTTAGACTCAGTATGGATCAATATGGAGGGAAGATATCAGAAATGAAATTACCATATGATAAGTTCCTTGGTAATAGAATATAATAATAACAAAGGAGGCCAAAAAAAAAACAAATTCTTGATCAATGGGGAAGTAGCTGAATAAAAGAATAACAAGGTTCCTGGATGGCGATGCTTAAACAGCAAAGCTGACTTTACAAATCTAACTCTGCGGAAGTAGAGGCATGGTTACCTGGATTATTGGAATGATTCAATCTGAAGGTTGCTTTGCACTTGTACCTCAATTGTGGGCTAATTGAGTGACTCGAGAAAAAATACTTCAAGACTCAAAGTCAAAACCCTCACTAATCGAGGCTCACTTTGTTTAAGCTTGCCATGTATGTCAAATAGATTGTCCATAGGTAGGCACATGAACTGTTCATTAAAGGCTGCCGAAAAAAGATATCAGTGAGGTATTAGTTATAGTAATCGAATATGAGAAAGTTGTGAAGCTACAATAATATTAATATCTGTTCAAAACTGGGATTTTGTTAAGTGAGTCAAAAAAAAAAAAAGAAAAGGAAGTATCCAAAAAATACCTGGAGATGAACAGGTACGAACTTGTATGTAAAAAAATCACAGACTGGCCAGAACATAGCACCATTTATCAATGTCGGGAGGAGGTCACGCTTCAATCTAGCCACAATCTCTTCACCACTTTCACCTGAGTTTAGCACGAAGTCAGACAGCAATGATTTGCTGTAGTCAGAACACCAACATAACACAACCTGAAACTTAGTTATATACGCCAATTAGATAGGAACCAGGACTTCATCTTCAAAACCCTTGCAATAGCATTAAGCTATCATTTCCATTTCGGAGGATCGATTCAACCGCTGAAGCTAACCAATAGAAGACTAAAACAAGAAAAAGGTCCTTTAGAAAAGTAATCAAATGAAGGGTTTCAAAGCCAGGCAACCTCACAGAGCACTCCAGTAGCCAAAAAAGCAGTGCTTCATACATGCAACACTAGAGACTAAAAAAAAGCCTACAAGGTTCACATGACACCATTTCATCCTAGAAGAGGATCTCTGGTGTTCAGCAAAACAGTGTTCATGAAATAATGATGGTTACATATCTATGCTATGCGCCTGCTTAATTCCAAGGACCATAATAGGCCCAGCTAAGCAAAGATGTTGCGAATATAGTTTAATAAGGTCCCAAACATTGTACTGATAACAAGTTTCTCTTTTTCCTTTTAGAGAAAGAAAAAAAAATCTTACCTTGAAGAGCCGCATTATAGGAGAAGAAAACAGTAGTGCTCACAGGTCCATAGACAGCCTGCCCCATAAACATTTTCTTGAACGTTGTCAGCATATCTCGTTTAGGCAAAGCTTTTGACAACAAGTTAAACCAAAGATGCTGTGATGGCCCCAATAGAAGTAACCCATATCCAGCCATCCGTAATGTCCTTATTGAGTCATAACCAGAAGATGCTGATGTGATCATCTAATAAAGATGAAAATTATAAACATGCGAAAAGGAAATGTGATTATGGCAAATCACCAGATAAAACAATAGCATTATAGAAACCAAAATCATAAATAAGTATCATATTTAGAATCGGTAAGCTTACAGTTATATTGGAAGTTAATTTAAGTTAAATTGTATGCTCAAGAATAAAGATATAATACATAATTGTGTATTAACTAAAGAAAAATTCAAAGAGAAGCAATAATTCAACAAATCATAATGATTGTATTGTTGCAAAGCCATTCTTTCCTCAATGCATAACATGTGTAAACGCAAACATCAAGCAAACACCAAACCAGAGTTCAACAGAACAGAGAAAGATCAAGAAACGCGTTTTTGAGTACTCGGGCATTCAGACTTAAAACTGAAAAATATTTTTATCAAAAGCAATCAGATCGCTTCAGAACTCAATCCGAAACAAATCCAGTGGAACATTGTTATTGGCTAATCTGCAACTGCACGATATAAGAAAGTTATCTCTCAAAATTTAGTTACGATAATTCCTGAATATGAAATGTTGAACGAAAATCCTACATTATCCTGGAAATTATGTTAAAATTTCAGACCCTTATTTGCAAAATTGAAAACTTTGAAATACTCAATTTGGTTTTAGGAAAAACGAAAATCTAGGGATTTACCTGGGATGTAAAATCAGCCGCAGCAAAGATAACCGAAGTTGTGACAGCTTTTGTAACAAGCGGATTGGATTCGAGCTTCCCTAAATACCATCCCAATAACCCCACGTTTCCCGACGATGACGAGGTTGAAAAGGAACGCCGAGGAGAATATGGAGGACCTTTGGTATTTGCGAGTTTATGAGGGGAGGACAAAGAGTGAAATCTCGATCTTTGGCTCGTAGGAGAAGACTCGTTGAAGCTTTTGCCATGGAGGAGCG
The DNA here is from genome assembly GCA_031772115.1 of Heritiera littoralis. NCBI lineage: Eukaryota > Viridiplantae > Streptophyta > Magnoliopsida > Malvales > Malvaceae > Heritiera > Heritiera littoralis. The sequence continues at coordinate 21,113,921 of JAPDPK010000001.1, forward strand.
AATGACTATCGGAGGAGAGCCGATGGAGGCAGCGTTTGCCGAAGCTTTTTAAAGTGATACCGCTGCCACCCATTTCCGGAATGCGCGCTTCAACTGACGAAACGGCTTGATCCGGTGTCGGAATCTAGAGGCAATAGGCCCATCCACCGCTATTTATAATGGGCTTCCGTCCATTTCTTGCCGGGTCAAAGGTTGATCCAAAAATCAGCCTATTAGTCCTGTCTAGGCCTATTATAAGCTAAGAACTATTTCGTGAAGCGCTTTTCTTGCTTTCTCGATCCACTGCCAAAACTACTCTCTTCATTTCCGAAATTTTCCGATTTAAATTTCATTTTTTTTCATCTCAATATCGTATTTTTCTTTATTGTTTTATTTTCAACTACTGTACACATTTTATAATCCGGTGAGCTGAAGAATTCCCACTCACCTGCCGGTGAGGCGGAGGCAGCGACAGCCAGTTGTAGGAGAAGCTTGTGATGGACCCTTCCGTATTAAAGCTCCGCGAAGAAGGCGAGGTTTTTCTTTCTTTTGGGTTTTTATTCTCTCTGCAATCTCTGTGGAATTCGTAATAACTTGAGATTATTCATTCTATTTTCCAATTTGGTTAAAAAAAATGATAACAGGATGAGTCTATACATTCTGGAGCTGACGTTGAGGCTTTCCAGGCCGCTTTGAACCGACATATTGAAGGCGGTGTTTCCACTTCTCAGCCGTCTGATTCAAGTACCGGTATCATTTTTGTTCTGCTGGAATTTGGTTTCCAATTTGCAAGGCAAAGTGACTTGATTTGGTTTCAAAACTAGTAACTTCAGATTGAAATTCAGTAGCTTTGGTTATTGAGAATGTCTGGTGTCATTAATTAGCTTTCTTTCATGTTAATTCCATTTGTTATGAATTGCTTCACCTGGGAAATTCGTGAATAATTGTTGTGGCCTCGGTCTAAAAGTAAATCAGTTTTGTCTCAAGGAAGGAATCCAGCTTCCACTTAGCCACTTTCACAATGGCCAACCACGAGGCAAGATGGAAACGCCAACTTTCTGAATCAAAAAGCTCTTCAAAGTGCACTGCAACAACAGCAGCCTTCATTTGAAATGGAGCAAAAGCATCAGGGAACTGTTGTAATCGGGAGTCGGCAACAAGTACAACAGCCAAAGGATGTTCCGCAAGAACTAAATCGACAAAAACAACCCCAAGATGATCGTCAACGAGTAGTAGCTGAACAAGTTCTTATCATTCCTGCACTGCCTGTTTCAACTGTTTTATTATGTAACTCTTACTTTCCACAGATTTTCTGCTGTTACTAAGTTCTTATCAGAACCGCACTGCCCTAAAATTCTCCTCACCTTGCAACCAGGGGAGAGCAGTTCATGTCTTGTCCACTCTGTTTGCTTTATTTTTCACTCTGCTCTCTTTCAACAGGGGGCAAATAGGAAATCTGGCCGGAACCAAGGTCATACTAGAAGTCAACGACCAATATTTAGCTTAGCAGTTGTTATTCTTTCTTAGAAAAGATTAGATTCAAGTTTGCATCTCATTCTCACTTGTATCTCTTTATGAACCAAAAATAAAAAAACCTGCACAGGGTCCAGAGCTGAGTGATTATGATGCACCTTTATACATTAAAGACCAGTTTGGATGAGCAGTGCAATTAGTTATAGTAAATTGAAATGAGAGAAATGATTACCGTAAGTATAAGTTTAGTTTGGAAGCCATCGGACCTCCAATGCATTGGCTTTCGACAAATAAGACAAAAAAATAATAATAAAAGATAAAATTAAAAAATGAAGAAAATTACTTTTATACTCTTTAATTGTAATTTTTTTATTATTTTACTAAAAAACTTAAATTCATAGTGGTCCTTTCACATTGTTTAATCTTACCATAATTAATCTCATCGTTCATCCAAACTAACCTTAAAGTGTCTTATGTCTTCCATTTGGTATCTGATTGCAGATAGTGGAATTTGAGATGTCTATGTATTATCATTAGCTTAATGGTGAAGAATTTTAAAAATAGCTGTGGATGATTGGAATTTCCAGGTTTTTTAATTGCAGTATCAACCTGATCTTACCGCATTAACCAGGCTTCAGAACCAGGGGAGCAACTGGATGATTTCTTGATTATTCTTTTGTAATTATTGTACTTAATATTGTTTGTTTAACAAATAATGTTCTAAAGGTTTCACCATTTTCATTTTGTAAACTCGTCCTTTCTTAATTTCTTGAATCTCCTGAATTGTTAGTTTTAATGTTTTATTTTATAATTATACAGTCAAACATATATGAGATTATAACATTGTATTTAAAATAATATCTAGGATTACCGTACAATTAGGAAATATTTTTATTAATAAATTTTTTTATATAAATAAGATTTTTTTTATACGCATAAATATGTTATATAATATTATTTTTTTAAGATAATTATTTTATATATTATCAATAAAATATTTTTATTCTATAAGTAGTGTTAGGATCGTGATATGTATTTTATTTTATTTTTTTAATATTTTTTATAAAACATGTGTCACAATCTTAACACTGTTTGTGAAATAAAAATATTACATTAACAGTATATAAAATAATTATCCGTAATTTTATTATAATTTTAAATATTATTGTAATTTAGATATTACATTTGATTAGATAATTAACATTTAAACCATTTCTATTCGCAAATTGCAAAAAAGTACTAAAAATTTGACCCAACTTTCAACTTTTAGGACTTGTAATTTTCTTGAGAAGGGGAAAATAAAATCTCAGTTTCAATTCTTTCTTAAGCTACTGTTTTCATCGGAGAGCAACAAATACAAACAGCCTTGGTCAATCAATTTGGAGAAAAGATCAGAAACGACATGTCGAGGGCTCGAGTTTACGCTGACGTCAACGTTCAACGTCCCAGAGATTACTGGGATTATGAATCTCTCACTGTTCAATGGGGGTAAAATAAGATAATCTAAAGCCCTAATTTTTTTTTCTTTCTTCCTTATTCATTACTGTATTCAAGTTTGATTTCGAAAAGGTTGGAATTTTACAGTTTTCAGTTGTTAAATGAACAATCTTTTACGTTTTCTTTTTTGGAGTTTCAGTGATCAAGATGACTATGAGGTTGTTCGAAAAGTTGGGAGGGGAAAATACAGTGAGGTTTTTGAGGGTTTAAGCGTAGTCAACAATGAAAAATGCATAATCAAAATCCTTAAACCTGTCAAGAAAAAGAAGGTGATAATCTCTTTCAGACTTCTTTTGTGCTTGTAATGGAAATCGGCAATTAATTCAATCTTTTTTATGCTGAATTGATCATCCAACTTATATTTTATTGCTATTATACTCAATTACTTTTTATCCTTATACACTCTTGCATCAAGCAGCATTGCTTGGTCATTTTATAGCAAAAGGCGTAATGGTCTTCCATAGTTTCGTACATGATTCTAGGCAGTAGTTCTTGCCAATGTGTTAGTGGTCATCTTGGGGTGACCAATAAGCGGATAAAAAGCTTCATGGTTTACTTCTGCATTTCTGCAACTGTTTGTGTTGTAAGGCTTCAGAGGTTTAGGGGTTAATATATCCCTCGTCACCATTTCCGGATCAATCTTTGTTTATTTACTGAAGATAATACTAGGGGTGTTATAATTTTGAAATTGCTTATGCAGATAAAGAGGGAGATAAAAATACTGCAAAATCTTTGTGGAGGCCCAAATATTGTAAAGCTGCTTGATGTTGTCAGGGACCCACACTCGAAAACTCCTAGCTTGATTTTTGAATATGTCAACAGTACTGATTTCAAAGTTCTATACCCTACACTGACAGATTATGATATCCGCTATTACATATATGAGCTTCTGAAGGTAATTTTGTCTAATCCTCTTCTAAAGCATTGCTCTTTTATTTTTTGCCTGTTTGGTCATGCTTTTGTTACTCATCTAATTGATTTTTGATTTGTTTAAAGTTTTCGGAATTTCTTAGCATCCTTCTTAAAAATATAAAATGGCACGTTAAATAAACCCGTCATTTCATACATTGACAAACACATGGTAGTCATTCCATTCGGGGGGCCACTTTTTAATATATTTCATGCTTAATTTAGAGTCCTGTAATTTCAGGCATTGGATTATTGCCATTCTCAAGGTATAATGCACAGAGATGTCAAGCCTCATAATGTTATGATTGACCATGAACTGCGGAAGCTTCGCTTGATTGATTGGGGTCTTGCCGAGTTTTACCATCCTAACAAAGAATACAATGTTCGAGTAGCCTCAAGGTACTTATGAATTTCATGAACTCTCTAATCAATCCATTGTGTTTCAATTTCTTTCTATGAACCACTTTTTGTATAAAATAAATTTGCTACTGAATATGATCATCAGTCCCGCTGAGTTAGATGATGTGAGAGAAATTCAAATTCCTAATTGCTTTTTTCTCCTGCAATGGTTGGTCTAACATTTTATGATCTGTTAATAAATCCCACAAAAGGCTCCATGAATATGTAAATTGGATTTAAGAAAGGCTTCACGCATTTCATGTTTAAGTAGATAAATCTTCATAAACAAAGTGTAGATTTATTTATTGTTTAATAGAATTGTGATATTGGATGTGGTGCTGACCAAATTTTAAAAGGCTAAAATAATAAAGAGCCCCTAAATTTTATCATTTTATCTAGAGCCCTTAAACTTTAATTTGTATCTAAATAAGCCCTAAACATAAATCGATCTTTTATTTGAAGTGAGGACTTATTTGAGTACAGATCAAAGGATAAGAGCTTATTTATAGATACAATAAAAGTATAGAGGCTTACTTAAGAAAAGAGGAATAGTTCAGGGGCTTTTTTATTATTTTAGCCATTTTAAAATTAGTCTGTGAAAGCTGGTATTCAATAAAAGTATAGAGGCTTACTTAAGAAAAGAGGAATAGTTCAGGGGCTTTTCTATTATTTTAGCCATTTTAAAATTAGTCTGTGAAAGCTGGTATTCATCCACTTTGCTAGCAAAGAAGACAAAATCAGATGAAATTCACCTATTGTTACTAGAAATATGACTTAAGTAGTAATGATGCCAGATTATAATTTACCTTTGACATTAAAATTTTTGAGAATTAAAAACATTTTCTCATTGATAATTTCAGGTACTTTAAGGGACCTGAACTCCTTGTTGATTTGCAGGACTATGACTATTCGTTAGATATGTGGAGCCTAGGGTGTATGTTTGCTGGAATGGTGAGCTGTTTTCATAATGGCAAACTGCTCATAGCTTATGCAGTTCTTTGTAGTCACTAGGAAGTGTACTGACAGTGGAACACTTTGCTTATTTATGTGGCACTATAACTTGTTTTCCTTCCACATTTTTCCCCTGCAGATTTTTCGGAAGGAGCCATTCTTCTATGGTCATGACAATCATGACCAACTTGTCAAAATTGCGAGGGTAATTTCCAATTTTGCCGTCCAACTTAGTGGTGTTGCACTGTTCTTTTAATTGTTATTATTCTACAAAAGATTTTCCTCTTTCTTTTTTTTTTTTTATGTCTTCTGTCCCATGTCTTAGCTGGGGCAATGAGCAGTTGCTGCCTTGCCTGGTTTTTACTTGTTTTCATTTTTAACATGTATGCCCCAAAAAAATTATATTACTGTCTTCACCAGGTATGCTTGTCTGGAAGTCCAAAGACAATGGTGTTTTTACATAGCTTGAAAACCTCAATATGCTAATTGGTTCTTTATTTGCATAGAGAGCCAAGGTTTTATCAAAGTCTGGTATAATTTTGAAAGGCTCTAAGATTGTTACCAAAGACACTAGAATTTATTCTTTTGAGCATTGTAGACTTGTAGTTCAGGTCTTACAGGTTAGTCTACATTGTTATCTTTCCTTTTTTTTATGTGGATTGTAGGCTCAGTTTTTTATCATATGGTTTCAAGATGACAAATCACAAACAGAATTCACTAAGCCCAGAAGCTGAGATAAACTTAAAAGAACAAAAGTACTTTTTTATCCAGAATGCAAAATGAACTTAGCCTCAAACAATGGACGTAGCCTGTCTTGTTTGTTTCATTCCTTATTCAAGCCCCCGTGCTATGTTTGCACGGAAGCAGGGGCACAAGGGATGCAAATGAACCAAGCTGCTTGAGCTCCCAGCTTACCTGGCGCTTGAGTTGAGCTAAAACTCGATTAAAAAACAGCAAGCCAAGTTTGAGCCTAGCTAAGCTTCAATCAGCTCAGCTCTATTGCAGCCTTAGGCACAATAGTTGGATTTATGAGAAACACCAATGATTTTTAGAAAAAACAAAAACAATACATTTTTCTTTTTCATTACATTTTATAACATAAATGTTCATATAAGATACTGATGCATTTTTCTTCAGGTACTTGGGACAGACGAGTTAAATACATATCTGAATAAATATCATTTAGAGCTTGATCCTGAGCTTGATGCTCTTCTGGGAAGGTATGCATATCTCTGTTTCGATATTTCTGCGTGCTTTTAACTACTTGATTAGCAAAGTGGTTTGATATGGCCTGGATGTCAGCATTGCTTGAAAGTGTGTGTTTGGATATTGGTAAATGTCAAAGCTGCTATTAATCAACAAATAACGCACCCTCGTATTCTCCCTTGTAAATGTTTGCCACTTCTTGATCAAGTGAAGGAATGGAAGCAGCTTTCTGTTGCATGCTCTTATATGATCTCTAACTAGTTTTTAATACTATCTCAGGCACAGCAGAAAGCCATGGTCCAGATTTATTAATGCTGATAATCAGCATCTAGTTTCTCCAGAGGTCATCTCCGTTGTCTTCTTGATGAGCTTGAGATACTAGCTGAGCTTATTGTGTTATTACTCATTAGTACTTATCCTCCCACTGGTTTTAATTATTTTGGTTTACTTGATGACATGCAGGCCATTGATTTTCTCGATAAGCTTCTTCGATATGATCACCAGGACAGGCTTACTGCCAGGGAGGCAATGGTATCTTCTGCTTTGCTAACACAGAACTATGTCTATGTCAGGGCTATCCTTTTCCCGAGATCTTTCAAACTTACATAATTTTGTTTCAGGCTCATCCATACTTCTACCAAGTGAGAAGTGCAGAGAACAGTAGAATGCGGACACAGTAACAGCAAGCCTCGTATGGAGACTGGAGTCACCAAGTCAGCTTTTTCACCAGACTCTTACACCATTCAGGCTTCTTGTTCATGTTGTAGCATATGCGTGGTTCCTGGTAGAAGAGCTTTGTTTACGCTGTTGTAACATTCATATATTTTTTTTGTATGCTGACATTCTTCAACTCTCTTTCAGTAGAGTGCATGTATTGTTAGTTTTGGGATCATAGAGTATATACAGTTTGTATGCTCTTAACTATATGTCCCTGTATGCTAAGCCTATGCAACAATCTTCAAAGGGAAAAAAGAATTCACAATCATTCGAAGAAGGTAAAATGCATTATAATAAGCATAAATTTAATGTTAATAGAGGTAAATATATTATAATATAAATTAATTTTATCATAAATAAAAGGTAAACACATAAAAATAAACAGAAACTTAATGTCAATAAAGATAAAATAAGTTAATTTTACTTTAAGATAGATTTTACTGAAAAAATTTTCAACTAGCCTGGACAAAGGGAAAAGTATTCAAACTTTACTCTCTGTTAGAAAAAATGGTTAGAGTTTGGGGGACAAGGTAGCAACTAGCAACCGTAACAAACAGTTAAAGTTTTAAGTTTGAGCTAACAATAATGATAAAAGAGATTAGATTCACGGTTCAATTCTTTTTTTTTTTCATACCTCTTTATGAATTAAAAAAAAATAGCAACCATAATAGAAGAATAACTTCAAATTGTGTGATATCCAATAACCAGGCAGGAACTTTTAACGGAAACTTCAGATGAGATTACATAAAATACAAGAAATGGAACCTCAAGTCCAATCTGCAAGTTCTTTTTTTTTCTTTCCTTATTGGGTTATTTCTTTCATTTCTTAAGGTGAGGGAAACAAGCATAAATGTCAGACTTCGGGTGCTTTGCTTCGGCATGTTCTCTGCACTTGACCTCTGATGTGGTGCATATGAATGTCTGCATGCAAACCTTGCACTGCAACCACCACTCTCCGTCAATCAATAGCCTCATCATCAAACCTGGTTCTCACTAGAACTAGGGTTGAAGAACGATTAACAAAATACTAAGAGAAGAAACTAAACTATCACAACCATGAATCTTTCAGAAGCAGCAAAGAAAAGAAAGCAAAAGGAAAGCCAAGAATATCAATTTACAGTTTACCTGGATCGTCATGGCTTTCTTGTTTGATTCCAGCTGACTACCTAGGTACCATAAAAACCGCCATAGTCAGATCTTAAGACTGAAATTTCAAGACTTAAAAGTATTAGAGAAGATAATTAAGAAAGCTGTATTACCCTTAGCAGGTTTATTCTTCTCTATGTGTTTCTCACGAGCCATCCTTGACTTCTGGCCATTTCCTCCTCCCATGACGGCTGCTTGCTGTCGATCTCTCAGCCCTCAACGGCAGCAAAGAAAGAAATTTCCCTAGAAAAGAAGGGAAGATTCGTTTTCCTTTACAAAGTCCACAAGAGCTTGAAAATGAAGGACTTGTACATATAGCCAACTTCACTGCGCAAAGTGGGAGCCAGAAATGAAAAAGCATCCTACATTTTTTTGAGTGAATATTAAGGAAACTGTAACATTCTCTTACTGCTTTCCACTGTGTCTTCGTACATTGATTTGGCGACATCACTCTCCTAAATCTCTATCCATTTCTCTATATGGAATAAATGTTCCCAGGAAACTTCCTTCGAGGCCGTATATTCTGTTCCCACACACTGCAAATCACTCAGATTTCATCTTACTCGAATTCCATCATATTCACCGTTAGATTCGAAAGAAAAAGTTTTTAATATCATATAAAAAAATTCATTGTGATGCTAAAATTAGGTATAAACAGGTCAACTTAAGATGAAGATAAGGGAAATGAAATGTGCATTGGTCAGCAGTGAGGCCCTCATCTAGAAATTTAGATAACGCTAAGCACCATGTTAGTCAAAGTGCACTTGCACATAGTTATTTGTATTTAATGTCATGTAACATCATACTTGTGCAAAATTTAAAAATTTTATATCAAAATACGTTTCAATGCACACATATAAATTTTTTTAACTTTTTTATATATAATTTTTATTAAATTTTAATCCGTATTATTATAATATCTTTTATATATATCTTGTATTGTCGTATCGTATTTAAAATTATTGAAGACATACTGTAAATAGATAGGCTAAAAAATTTAAGCAATGTGCATGCTTAATTAGATGGGACTTGGGTTATAAGGGTAATAAGCCTAGTGCTTCCATCGTACAGCTGGAGCTCACTAAAATTTTGTGGCCGTTGGAGAGGTGAGGTCAGTCAGGGCACCGATTTTCCGCCACCCTTCATAAATCAGCAGAAAAAGTGGTGGACCCTAAGCCTCTCCTGGAGAAACAACAATGAATGCTTCTTTGCTTGCACCTCCCGGCTCCCAATGCTTTCCATTGCCTTCGACAAATTTCATGGAGCAGGCATTAAGTAGTGTTGGATGGGAGTTTGGAAATTGCAGCAATCAATTTTCACATGCTATTGCTAGCTAGCTTCCCTCTTAAGTGGTGGAAATGACCTTACAATTTAAAATATGATATGCTCACGACATGATCATATGATCTAAAATGATGTAAATAAATAATAAAAAGATGAAATAAATTAAAATTTGATAAATTTATATATGAATATAAAAAAATTAGGTTTAGTACATCGACATAAATTTTAATAAAAAATATTCATATTTTACACGATACAAACATAATTTTATAGGACGCATCAAGATAAACATACACGAATTGCCAAATTGATTGGAAATGCATGTTGACACTATTATTCCTTCTGTCAAAGAAGATGTTTCACAAAACTAGAGTCTAGTTCACCTTTTCTCTTTTGTTAAGCCTATATGGATTTTGGACTTAGAATACAACAAACCAATCACCAGGCTCTTGATTGCACACCATTTATGACAGATCTCTGACATTGCTATTCAGTAGCACTGTCAAAATCGCTGCCGGTTAAATGAGCATAAAAATGTAAGTTCATATCCGACTCTAAGGGCTAACGGGCTTAAATAGACCAGCTCTTATAAGAAATTAAAAAAATTAAATTTGATATTAAAATCTCATTTTTAATAAATAAATAAAGTAAAATTTGAAATAAATATTAAACAAACATCAAATAAATTCACATCAAGTCTTCAACATCATTTGAACATTACATATTAATAGTTTAACAAGTATAATATAAATTGTTTTAACAAACCTAGATATTGAAAAACATGTCTCAACAATATTAAAAATTAAAAACATGATAAATAGATCCATGTCCATCCATCTCCTCCATAGTGTCAATCACATTCAATCAATTCTTTTTCAAGTTTGCCATTTACAAATATAAATAAAGATCAATATAAGAACTCACAACAATTTAACTTATGAATTGATTAAAAATTGTCAACTAATTAATAACATTACTTTCAAAACCAAGAATCCAATTTCGGATGCAAATGAAAGTTTTCACGTTCTAATGATTTAGAGAACTTCAATACTTATTTAAAACACAAGAACCAATACTAAAAAAACTCTCCGATGCTATTGTTGTTATTGGAATGCTCAAGATATCACAAGCTATACTTGCAAGCTTTGAAAATCTTGGCTTATGATCTTTCTACCATTGCAGCACATTTAAATTTTCAATTATGCGACCCATAATCTTTAGCTCTTCCAAATAAAGATCTAATTGAGATTTAGATTTTTCCACTTGAATAGTTTCAAATCTTTTGAAAGCCTATATCCTTGGATATTTCAAAATAAATTAATTGTCATTACAAAAGAAAATTTAAAATAAAGTATATACTTAAAAAACAAAAATGAACTTACATCACTTAAAGCAAATGTACTCTTCGCCTTCCAACTAGCATGTGTAAGAGGTTATGAGTCATTAGGTTGGTTTGAAGTAAATTAGCAATACTAAATAGTATTAATTTTATATATTTTACTTTGATTAAAATGTTAAACATAAAATAATTAAAATAAAAAAATTTTAATATAATTAAAAATATTAAAAAATTAAACTAGCTGGCCCATTTAAGCCTGGGCTAAATCCATTAGGGCTGGGCCAAAAAGCCCTCTTTCTTAAATAGGCTACAAAAATGAAATTCAAGCCCTGAATAAATGGGCTAAGCCGGGTCGATCCAACTGGCCTTGGCCCATTTTGACAGTGCTACTATTCAGCTGTCACGCTGATCAACCCATACTTCAAGTTATACACATGACAGGATGATAGACTCAACACTAGTATAAAAAATAGGCTAAAAACTCACACAAGACAAACTCTCTCTTATACTCTCGGTCCTTGGCTCTCCTTTAACCCTAAACTCTCTCTTATCCCTTTTTTATTTGAACAAATATTAATTTGAGCATTGAAACATTTTTCAGAGTGTCAGCTCCTATGCTCCCAAACTATAAATTCTCATTTGCAGAAATCAAAATTTTCAAGCCTTCTCACCTAACTTCAAATCTTGAAAAACAATACTTGTTGCCCAAAATAACGTCAACATATTCCAAGTGATTTTTTTCGTTGAAATGTTAACTAACCCCAATGGATTCGTATTCATCGTTTAAAGTATTCTTGGCAATCTGGATTATGAATCTCCCTTCCTTAAAAACTTCAGCCTGGCGGCCATGCGTATACTTCCATCCCAGCATTTCACCACAATTGCTGCAATATGCCAATCACCTATCTGTCTTTCTCACTTCTGTTTGCCTCAAATTAGGCTCGTTTGCATGAGAAAACACGTGATCTTGTGCTTTTCCAGGACAGCTGGACAGGCTTGCAAGACAGTGAAAGCTCAGTGGGCCTTATTAAGGGCAACTTAATTTCTAAGACCAAAAGAGCCCAATATACAAAGTCTACCATAACCAGAAGTTCCATAACAAGACCATCTTCATCTTCCTAGGTTGGCATCAATCCATAAATAACTGGCTAGAGACAAAAAAAAAAAAAAAGATGATTCTGGGATTTGTGTATGTGGTATCATATAAAATATAAAAATTTTGTATCATATTTGGTGTTAACATATCAAATATAATTTTTTTAATTTTATTAAATTCAAATATAATTTTTATTAAACTTTAATTTGCATTATTTTTATGTATCTTTTTCATGTTATTTCATGTTATGTCTAAAATTGCATCTACTTAAAAGATATACCCCAGCTTCCTTCTTTATTTCCTCCTATCTTCATCATGGATGGAGATAAATAACTGCTTATAAGCACTCGAATGTTTCACAAACTTCGAGAAAAAATGAAAAGGAGAGAGAAAGGTTGCGACTGAACATCATGCATACAATTACGCAGCTGCTCATAAGCTTATGAAAGATTGATGGGGTCCTTACATGTTGAAATTACCCATCATTATTTCCATAGTTTGACTAATTTCACCCAATCTAATACTGACAATGGTTGAATCTCTTTTTTTTTTTTAATGATTGTTCATCTAACCCCAATACTAATATTATAATATTCTTTGAAAAGCAAAACGAATTTTTTTGGTAAAGATGAATTTTTCTTTGGTTGGCAGGCCTAATAAGTGAAAGGGTTTGAACTTTGAATTTATTTCGTATTAAAGAAGGATACAAAGATCAAATTTTAATTATTTGGTAAATATGATTTTATTATTTTTAATCAGAAAAAAATCACCTTGTTATAAGCTGCTACATGACAAGAATTGACCTAAAAGCCTAACTTGTCATTGTTTCCATTTACAACATGTAACATTTAAATTATCTTATCAATTATTTTTTTATAATTAAAATTCTCGAGATTGAATTTCGATCATTGAGATTAAAAATCCAGCATTTTATCAACATTATATCAACAGATCACGTGTTGATCATATTAACTATCTTCATTTTAAATATAAATTCAACTTATACATATACATATAAATATTAAATTTTTATCTAAAATAAAATAAAAAGTATTATCAAGTACTTTTTTAGTTCAAAATAAAAAAGCAAATGGTTTATGGGATGAAAAAAAACTATTAATATTTTTTTATAAGAGAAGGAAGATTTAAACTTTAACTTAATTTCTTTTAAAACAAATAACTTCACTAAATTAAATCTTGATTAAAAAAGGCTGTTAAAGAAGAAAAACATTGTCCACGCAAATCACGTTACTTACAAAACACATCAACAATTTCCAGTCTTACACGTCGGGGAGAAAAAAAACAGAAAACCTTACCAGCAAGAAACGAAAATGAGAAAACCAAGAAAAGAAGCCCAAGACCTGGTCATGGGCGGGCTCGGATCGGGTTCGAGTCGAGCTCATGACAGGTAATAAGAATGGTAAGTAATACTCAGATCCGATTCGTAATTTGAGTAGATTTTTTTGCCCAAACTCGATTTCATTTTTGTGCCAGAAGCTCGAGCCCATCAAAATATAATTTTTTTATTTTTTAAAAATTTTAATTATTTAATTATTTAATTTTTATTATTTATTTACTTTAAATTTTAATTTAATTTGTCAAAATTTATATGTCAATTTTTATATTAAATATTTATAATCATGTTTTATTAATCAATAATGTTTTTTTATATATAAAAAATTATATTATGCTAAATAAATATATATAAATAATATAATATATTTAATTCGGATTGGGTCGAGTCGGACCCGAACTTTGAAAGTCAAGCTCGAGACCCGGCTCGATTTTTAAACATGCTTAAAAATTTTGTTCAAATCCATTTTTTCGTCAAATTTTTTTTGTTCAAACCCGATCAAATTTTAAACGAATTTTCAAGTTTGGACAAATAACCTGACCCTTGACCAGGCAAGGAGACGGAGCAAGAATGCGCCAAACCAATTAGGACACGCGCCATTAATGCGAATGGGAGAAAACTCAAACCAAGAAGTAAAATCAGGATGACAGTTATCTACTCGGAGGAGGCCGTAAACTGTCTCCACGTCAGCACCAGTTTGGAGGCTTATGCCATTTTTTCCAAAAAGAACTCCGTGACTTTAACCAATGTTGCCAGCCAATGGGGGTCCCACTTCCGCCCCCATAAGCTCAGCGAAAGCGATCCCAATTCCTATTTTGCCTCTCAAAGCTTAAAAGAGCCGAATGTGCTTTGCTCTCCTCTACAAATATCCTTTCCCTCTCACCCTTTTCTATATATTTTTTTTTCATTTTTAACCATTTTTTGCAAAAAAAAGGATCCTCTATATAGTTCATCGTTATACCAGTTTACTTCTCGTTAATCCCATCTTTTCTTTCTGTTTTAATCTCTGGGTTTGTGAGCTTTAATCATGGAGATTATCCTGGAGCTCTTTTTGACAGCTTTTATTGCTATTCTTTTTTCTTTTGTCATAGCCAAGATTGTTTCTTTAGCTATGGGTGGTGATTCTGTTTCTGGGGTGGAGGAAAAAGAAAAACCTTCGGTTGATGTCGATGACGAGATTATCATGGAAGAGTTGGAGTTTGCAGAGAAATTGAAAGTTCAAGGCCTTGAAAGTGAAAAGAAAGTTGAATTTGTTAGGGAATGTGACGATAAGGTTGATGTTTTTGAAGCAGAACAATCTGGGGTTGATCAGGGTTTTGAGAGTGGAAAGAAAGTTGAATGTGTTCAAGAATCTGCTGACAAGGTTGATGGATTTGAAGCTGGAGAAGGTGGGGTTAATGAGGTTGTAGAAAGATTGAAATTTCCAGGCTTTGAAAGTGGAAAGGAAGTTGAATTTGTTCAAGAAACTGCGGAGAAGGTCGAAGATTTTGAAGCAGAACAAGCTAAGGTCGGTGAAGCAGAAGTTGAGGTGAACCTTGACGATATTGCTGTCGAAAAGAAGATGGAGAAACAAGAAGTTGGGGAAATTAGTGAAGAATTAGAGGCTGAGAATGAAACCAAAGTGCAATCTGAAGAGTGTGGTGTTGAAGAGAGTCAACTGAAAGGACTCGGGGAAGAAGAAAAGGAGGTAAAACTAGAGAGTGATGACGATGATGACTGGGAGGGGATAGAGAAGACTGAATTGGAGAAGCTGTTTGCAGATGCTGCGAAGTTTGTCGAGCATAAAGCAGATTTGGCAGGCCTGGGCAATGATGTTCAGATGGAACTTTATGGACTCCACAAGATTGCAACCGAAGGGCCTTGTCGGGAGCCACAGCCTCGGGCTTTCATGGTCTCTTCTCGCTCCAAATGGTAGCAAACTTTCCTGCATCTATATTTTCACTATTTGTTGATTTATTTTTCTTATTCCTTTTGCTCTATCTTTTTGGTTGGTGTGGAATGTGCATGGTTAGATATGTTTCTTAGGTTTGTGTCATTGTGTAGCATAGATATTGTCTTCGATACATTAAATTGTTTGCATTTGTCAAAACCACCAAGTAGGATTTTAAACTTAAGTGATTAGATGGTAAAATAAGATGGGTGAGAAGGGTAGCTGAGAATGCACATTTATCATCAGTTGACCAATCAAATTTGGATTGGCCACTATAACTGGGGAATTTTGTAGAACTTAGGAAATAACTGGGTGTGAAACACATGGCCTATACCAAATTACACGGTATAGCTTGATTGGTAGTTATAATAACAGGGTTGACAGCTGCTATGTGTGAGTGATGGACGGCACTGCTTGCATTGTGCAAGGAATGCTTGGCAGAGGCTGGGGAACTTGAATCCGGAGGCTGCTATGGAGCAGTATGTTGCCCTTCTTTCAGACCGAGTTCCAGGGTGGATGGAAGATAATTCTGATGTAAGTCCCGTGCTTTTCGGGTGGTGGCTTTGTTTGGT
Organism: Heritiera littoralis; assembly: GCA_031772115.1. Taxonomy (NCBI): domain Eukaryota; kingdom Viridiplantae; phylum Streptophyta; class Magnoliopsida; order Malvales; family Malvaceae; genus Heritiera; species Heritiera littoralis. Next base: position 21,129,773 of record JAPDPK010000001.1, read on the forward strand.
TTCTTTAGTGACTTCCATTACAAAGAATATTTGGCAAATTTTATTTGACCCAATTCTTTCTGTAGGGAGAGCATGAGGTTGAATCTGCAGACCCAGGAATTCCTGGTGCCATGGCTCCAGATATAAATGCATTTCCAGATCATCAGAACATTTTTATGCAAGAAAGGTGGTTTAATGTTGTCAATCTTAGATTTTCTTTTCTGCTTCGGTGTTTATCATTCCAAAAATTTGAGCCATCACTTTCATGTTCTGCAGGAATGCAGAATTGAAGTCTGCTAAAGGAGAAGGTGACATTACTGAGGGCACAAGCTTTGAGAAGCAGGTATTATTCATTTCCCCCTCCTCCGTATCTTGTTTATCTGGAATGAAAGATGTTATGAATAAGTTAAATGGAAAAAAAACATTTTAACAGACAAACATGCACAATGTTGGTATGCTCAAGTCATGAGTTTCAAATAGCTGACAAGCAAAGAACAATGCGTGATCTAAATGTCTTGATATTTGTTGTCATAAATCTAAAATATGTATAACACCAACCTCTTAGGCAGGAAAAGGATGATGGCCTACTAATTTATGTGTGGCGACACTGTTATTATTTTACCATGCTAATACATTTCAAGGGTTGCTTTTCAGCAGATATTCTCCTAATAATGATAAAAACTCGACAAATTTCATCTAGCAACTTAACGTTTCTTTTATATAATTCTTTAAAATGTTGAAAAAACATGGCAGCTGAAATCTAGTAAAAGAAGATTTTGGCAGGTCTGCAAAACAGAGTAAAAGAGTGATGACTGTTGCCTGCATAACGTACTTTAGGAAAGATAACTAGACTAAAATTGTTCTTCATTTTCTGGTGTTCCAGTAGCTTAATTACCCAAATGGAGAAAGCTCATCATTCTCCATAATTTGATAATGTCAGAATTTGAACCAATATCTGTGGTACTCGTGGGACTTAATAGCAACTTTCTAGGCATCTATGAGGGGTATTATATTGTATTAACATTCCTCTTATTCTGGAGCTAGGTACTTGCTGAAATGGCAAGTGATTCCATTTTTTCAACTTCTGTCATGTATGAAAACAACTTGATTCATCTTCTGGAGCAGCAAATCATATTGCAAATGATGCTTTTTCTTTATTATCTTAATTAGCCATCCCAAGTTTTACAGTTTTGGAAAGTTGGGATTATTGATGGATCTGTTCCAGCTGTGTTAGTAATCATCATGAGTGTGAGGCTGAAGCTCGTTTCTAATAATATCCTCTATTTAAATCCATATTTGTTATTGATGATTCTCTAAAGCGCATATACTGATTCAGATGTAAACAAGTTCAGGATTTTGGGTTCTTTACTGATTTGGGTAACATCTAGGACAGAACAGTCTGATAACATATTTTACTAGAATGTTGCTTCTGCTCACGGTAGATTAACATAACCTTTTTTTCTATGAAATTTCAGGCCAAAGACAGTTAGCATTGCCATGACTTCGTCTCCCCAACCACGGGCGGGTTTGCTTGGTCAGAAACAAGACTATTTCACCACCAAAGTATAAAAATCTGCCTAGACTGCATTAATCTATGGTGCTATTTATCCTTTCCCTGCTAGTAAATAATGTTGTGTGGTTAAATAACTGTTAATTATTGTATATTACGCATGTAAATAACATGTGAAGCACCCATGTTTCTAATAACTCGCATGGCTGTCTGGTTGCGGCTGCTCAAGTAAAATGCTAATGCGTGCATTTACCTAGCGTTCCTGGTTTCATGGCCTGTCTCCTTTGGCTGCTATGCTTTTCAACCTTTGACAGCTGTGGGAACTCGTGAAAGAATGTTCGATGTTAACATTTAAAACATGATCGTATTTCTCTTTGTCGTAACGTGCCGCCCAAGTTTTGAACAGTGGAAAGCACTAGTTTGGTTTCTCCGCATTTCCGTAATCGTTTTTCTCGTGTGCTTGATGTTGATTGGAATATTATAGTATTCCACGTTGCTAATGTCAGAGAGTAGGCCACAAGGTTGCTGAAGGTACAAGCTATGATTTGTGCTTGGAAATAATCAAAAGTCCTTTTCAGATCATGCTGTTGTTGTTCCAAGGATAATAATATTAGTAACACTTAAAAATTCACTTTCCATTTCGTCGTACACTTGGCCGTGTTTCAGGAGATGAGCTTTAAACTTGATGATCGTACGGCCCCAAACCCATCACCTGAACCATAAAAATCGCCTTGGTCATGCCACTTTCTGAGCCACCACCACTGCCATTTTTCACACATCCAACACTGCCAAAACCACCACCACCAGTGCCTCCTTCATAGCCACAATGCTGTCACTGGTTAGCCGAAGTTTCCATGATGCCTGTGTCCTTATCTCACAACTCGCATCACTCAAAAACCTTCTCTCCTATTAGCTTTTATCATATAACTAAAACTAAACCACAAACACAAACGATACCAGTCCCTAGAAAACCATCCATTACTCCGCTACAAATTAATCATTAAAAACAGTAAGAAAATGATCAAATAACAAAGAATCAATAAAAAGTAAAACAAAAAAAATGGTCGAAAAAAGAATTTAGAAAGTTCATGCAAAGCACGTAGCTAATTGTCACAGCCTCGAAACTCGGGGAAGGTTAGGAGGACGAAAGGATGAATAAAAATGGTATCTTGGGTTATAAGAGACCCACGCCAAAATCAGATTTGGGTCTATGGCCTTGATTCTGGCAATGAAGGCCTTTTAGGAAAAAGGCCTTGACTTGAGCTTGAAGAATATGGACATTGGACAATGTAATGGCGCACTAGGCAGTTGAGGATCAACGACCCACTGACATTGCTACTAGGTGGAGGCAATCCTCAAGTTCATGTTTGACAATGGAAACACTTATAAGATTCTTTTTTTTTTTCTTAGTCCTTACCCCTTGTAAGTGGGGTCAATTTGTAACATACTCTTATATTTTTGTTCTTGGTAAAAGAAACAGGAATAGGGTTCTCAGTAGCTAGTACCCTTGGTTCTTGACTTAAACCTCCCTGTCTTTAGATTTTTCCTTGGGGCCCGTTTTATCATCACATGGTACCAATTTCGAAGACTTGATTGTCAGATCAAAGTTCTTTTTTTTTTTAATCTAGCCAGAACAAAAGGACTAAAACTTAAATTTGACCCAAAGCTATTAATTTTTTATAAAAGATAACTCCAAGGTTCGGTTACTTTTTTTTTGTACCTTCTTGAAAAAAACCTACATACTTGTGAAATACTTGGTGTAGGAATATTGAGTATATTGTTGAATATTAAAGGAAAATCAAGTAACCTTTTATAACAAGAGTAGAGAAAAATTTGATTTTTTAAAGTTAAGATTTGGCTCAAATGATTTATGTTATTAATCTTAAAAAATTACATAACAAATTTAAAGTTTAAATCCTAATGCTGGTAACCTTTTTCTTGCTCTTCTAGTCTTAGTTTTCTTGTTCTAAAAGAAAGAGACTTAGGTGCTGTTTATTAAACCATTGAAAATTTTCAATTCATTGAAAATAAAATTTTTCAATGATTTAATATTTTCAATATGTTGGATAATATATTTTAAAATCAACTTAAAAGAAAATTTTCAACGAAAAAGCATTAAATAAGATAAGTAGATAAACACTTACTTATCACTTAATGTAAAAAAATTTCAGCCACTTTATCAATAAAAATAAAATAAAATAAACTATTTTATCCTAAAAATTTACATAATTATCTATTCATTCATCAGGTTACATATATACTCCAATTAGACTTAACGTAATATTATTATTTCATCAAGTTTAAGTACAGACTCAACGTTTTTCTCCCACCATTCTTTTACTATTAAAGCATCAATATTGAAAAAAAGTCATATCTTCTCCCAATTTGACTTGTTCGAAGTTGACAACTTTGAAGATCTGAAGGCTGATATATTACAAACCTTGAAGACCATATAATGGTGCATATTGCTTTTTTTTTTTTCAACTTTTTGTTATTTTGATATTTTAATTGTCATTAATATCCAAAAAGTTTTTTGTTATGTTTCATTTTGGCAGATCATTCCTTGAAGAATTAATGATCCCATAAATAATTTGGGACTTTTATTTGTAATGTTTTTTTAATCAAACGTGATTTAGGTTTTTGATTTCCAAAAAAATATTTTATTATATTTAAATATTTTTTATTTTTTTAAAAATTTATGATGTTTTTGGATTTAATGGTTATATTTTTTCTCATATTTCATACTTGTATTATAAAATAGAATATATCAATAAAAACTCGAATTTATTTGAAATAGTATGAAAATAAAGGTAAAAATGTAATATAACAAAATTTCAAATTGCAAACATTTATTTTAATTAAACAATATATTTATATTCAACACTTAATTTTTAGTAAAATACCAAACAATTTTCATAATTCAAATTCAATACATATTATATTCAGTACTAAAAATTCAGTACTTAATTTTTCAGTTTATCAAACACCACCTTATCCTTTAACTACCCAAAATTTATTAGAGTTTAATCCAAATAAAACACAATTATCTTTTAGTTATCTTATATAAAAGACAATTCCATTATTGCTCCTCTTAAATGGGGTAGGCTTCTTAAGTTAGGCACATACAAATGTTGGGGTTTGCCTTGAATCCCACATCGAAAGTATAGGAGAAGTTATAAGGGCTATTCCTTTATAAATAAAGTATTAGGCTTGATTTGTAAAATATCTCAGAGAGTTATAGAGTTAGGCAATTATAAAAGGGTGTAGTTGACCTCTTTGGGTAGTTGGGTTGGGTTTGTAAGGAGTTTGCAATTTTTCTCTTCTAAAAATTACACGGTTGTAATTGTTTGATTGATTATTAAATTGGTTGGGTGGTTGTAGGCCAATTTGATTGAGCCAAACCACATTAAAAATTATTGTGTTTGTTTTTGGTTTTCTCTATTTTGTGGGTGTTTGGTTTGAGAGATATTTTTCACAACAAGTGGTATCAGAGCTAAAGGTTCGTGATCCTGCGAAAGGAGGAAAGCTATGGCTGAAGCTATGTCTGGAGGTATGCCTAAGTTTGAGATTCCTTTATTTGATGGTAAAAGTAATTTTATGTTATGGCAAAGTACGATTCAAGATCTTCTAGTGCAACAAGGTCTAGATTTGGCATTAGAAAAAATAAGCCAGATGGAATGTTGATAAGGATTGGGTTAGAATTTAGAAGAGGGCTGTGAGCACAATTAGATTGGCACTTGCTCCAGAGATTAAGTATAATGTATTGACTGAGACGACACCAACCGAATTATGGAAGAAGCTAGGAGACATCTATGCGTCAAAATCGCTGACGAATAGATTGTGTTTGAAGATGGATTTGTATTTTCTGAAGATGGATGAAGGTACGAGTCTCCATGATCACTTAAATGAATTTAATAGATTAGTTTCACAATTATTAGCTATTGATTCTAAAGAGTTGAAAGAAGAAGAGAAGGTATTGCTGTTGTTGTCATCTTTGCCGAAGTCCTATCGACTGTTAGTTCAGACTTTATTAGTAGGTAAAACTACTTTGATGTTGGATGATGTGATTGCTGTGCTGCGTGAGAATGAAAGATTTATGAGCAAAGAAGATTCTTCATCTGCGAGAGGTGTACTAGCTGCTGTGGAAGGTTCTACTCGATGGAGGACTAATGAGAGACATGGTGGATCAAGAGGGAGATCAATATCAAGATTCAGAGATTATAGTGATGTGGAATGTTATTATTGTGGAGATAAAGGTCATATTCAAGCATGCTGCAAGATATTAAGAAAGGATATGGCTGCATTCAAGAAGACTCAACAAAAGAGTGATGATGGAAAGAAAAATGAGACATGTGTTGTTTTGACTGGTTCAGATGATGATGTATTGGCAACTTGTTTAGATGGGTCTCATACTTGTGAGAAAAGTTGGGTTTTGGATTCAGCTGCATCGATGCATATTTGCAATGATAAAGATCGGTTTGATGAATTGAAGGAGGTTGAAAGTTTAGGCAATATTGCGGTTGGGAATGGTAATCGAGTGAAGATTGAAGGTATTGGGAGTGTTCAACTCAAGCTTCATGATGGTGGTGTCAAGACTCTTCGTAATGTGAGGTATGTACCCAGTTTTAGCTACAATTTGATTTCTTTGGATGAGTTAGCTTCACGTGGGTACACATATATTGGTAATAATGATTGTTGCAAAATATACAAGAATGGTGGTTTAGTTTTGCAAGGAAAGAGGAATGAGAAACAATTATATTTGCTTGATGATGTGAATGGTAGAATTGTTTCCAAGAGTAAGAAAATTCAAAGGCATGTTAGTTTTTCAGATGTTGTTAAGCTGTTTGGGGAGTTTGGGGATTCAAGTTGAGGGAGGATTTGTTGGGGTTTGCCTTGAATCCCACATCGAAAGTATAGGAGAAGTTATAAAGGCTATTTCCTTATAAATAAAGTGTTAGGCTTGATTTGTAAAATATCCAAAGTTATAGAGTTGGACTATTATAAAAGGGTGTAGTTGAGCTCTTTGGGTAGTTGGGTTGGGTTTGTAAGGAGTTTGCAATTTTTCTCTTCTAAAAATTGCACGGTTGTAATTGTTTGATTGATTATTAAATTGGTTAGGTGGTTGTAGGTTAATTTGGTTGGGTCAAACCATATTAAAAATTATTGTGTTTGTTTTTTGCTTTCTTCTATTTTGTGGGTATTTGATTTAAGGGATATTTTTTCCAACAACAAAGTAAAAAATTATCATGTGTCTGTGTTTAGCAGTAAGTTTTTAAAGGGTTAATCAAACGCAGCATACGATGCGCCATCTATTACATGAGGATTACTTTTTTTATACATTCATTTAGCAGCATCTAAATATAATAAGAGTCTTAAGCATGAAGTGATTAATTATTCAATTATTTATAGAATCGATCCTGAAAAGAAGAAATTGCTGTCTGTAACCAAAAACAAAAAAATGGCTTTCAATTCTTGCACGAAATGATCGGCCGTATTGACACGACTACTCAAACCACAATTGAAAAACACAAAAATCCAAATTTTTTGATCTAATGATTAAAGATAAATTATGACATATTATAAATTTTTAGTTTAAATTTAAACACTTTTATCCTCAATTATTTAATATTTTTAAAAATAAAAAATAAAAAGTCATATAAAAAAGATTTATATCTGATCATTCTTTTCACCCATCATGCATGGCCATTGAGGAATAATAAAAGGAATGATTTTACACTGTTTTTCTCCCACCATCGGCGTTTTAATTTTATATCGAAATATTTAATATGATATGTGTATATAGGTCTAAATTTATATTTGTGAGATGTTATTTAATGAAAGAAATTTGTGATATTTTCTTTGGTTTATAGAAGTTTAAGATGAGGAAAAATTATTTTATCTTCAATGTGAAGGCAAATCGTAAATCCATTTTGAAATTTATAGATATCTTACATTTTTATATTAAATTTTTCAGATTTAAAAATAGTTTATTAATAAAGAATTGTAAAAATTCCAATGCTGATATTTTACTTATAGATTCAAACTTTAATAACTTCCATCAATTTTTCCCGATGAAAATTATGATGTTTTTCAATTTTAAATAATAATATTTTGTAAGTCCATCATTACGAAGGAATCAAATTCTCCCATTTGAGTGAAAACTGAAACATGAAGTGGTAAATCGGCTGGTTCGGAGGGAAGTGGGACATGGCTTCAGGAATTAGGATCCTAAGGTACTGTCGACTCTCTTTTGCACGATGAATAAGCCACCAACAGCTTGCAAACAGATCCGCATGCTTTAATAATTGAAGATGCGGCTGGCTTTCAACATACGCTTGCACAGCTGCTTTGATGCCTGTCATTTCAATTGCCAATAGTCCTTTATGATCATCGGTGAGTTTCAATAATCAACCTTCAATATTACATTTTGGCTACGAAAGTGACAAAAGAGCAAACTCAAAATTTTATGTTTTATGAGAAAACTCTTTTACATAAAACTGTATTTTTATATTTTTTTTTATAAAATGATGGGGATAATTGAAATTGTCTGAATTTAATTCAAACGATTTTAAAAATATATTTTATATCCATACAATATATTCTTAATTTTACTTTTATATTGTTTATCACAAAAATTAAACCTGAGTTGATATATAGATAAGATCTTTGTGACTTCTCTTCTCATAGAATTTGTGGACGAGCAAATTATGTCTGTACTCAAGGAAAAAATATATAAAAAAATATTGGAGTTTGGATTTCGAAATGTGTTTCAAGGTTCAAGTTAGTGTTAAGAAAGAGAGATTATTTAGAAAATAAAGGTGACACTAGCTCTAGGAAAAGAAAGAGTAAGTTAATTTGTTTGTTCTTTGAGATTCTGTTTCTTATATTTTGAGTCAGAAATAAAACGCATTCGTGTTGCCCTAAATGATGCAATATTGAGTGCGCAAGTAACCCGTGCAAGTAGCTCTGACGCGTGAATTTGGTTGGACGATAATGGACCTAATAATTGATAATTGAATATTTAAGTTTTTCTCCTTATCAATTGAACTAATTTTCTTGAATATTGCTTTTCAAATCTTCAATAAGTTTCTATGTCTTCCAATCATGGAAACAAGTCCCATAATAGCATTTTTTTTTGTCGAAACCACTCAATGCTCTCATATCATTATGGTATAAGATTAATCCAAATTCGAGCCGAATAAAATCCGAAAAACGACAAAACTCTCCCTCAAAAATTTTTGGCCACTATAACAATCTTGCAAAGCGAATCAGAGTCAAGAAAGGGTTTAGAAAATGCAAGGAACTGCGAATTGAGCCGTGTTAAATTTGTTTGGAAAGAGAAACATCAGTTTCTTATTTTTTTGCTCATTAAGAAACACCAGATTTGATTGATAGTCGGCGGTCGGGGACAGTAAATATTCAGGCTTTAAAGATCAAAGAGGCCCACGAAAGCTTGGATTCCATAATCAAAAAATAAGCTCAAGGAATCAAATGAAGATCGAAGATTCTCAAACCACAGCCAAGCGTTTTTCTTTTTCCTTCTCTTTAAACCTACTTTATTTGCCAACATGATTGAAGATGAACTGAAATTGATAAGATAGTGACATGAAAAAGAACCAGCTGCTATGAAAAATGGTCCAACGTTCACATTGTTTGAACAGCAACTGTTAATTAACTTTGATATTGGCCACAGAAAAAGCTTAATTGGGCAAGATATAGACTGGATTCTGAAGATCTAAGAAACCAGTAGATGGACCTCGACAATATCTAAAAGGACCCTAGTTTTTGAGTTCCAAAATTAAATGTTCTGTTAAGATTAGAATGAGTACCTGAAGTTTGAGAATAAGAAAAGAATTTGGCTTATCTAAAAGAATCAGATTTTTTTTTTTGGTTACATAAAAGAATCAAATTTGATTTAGTGGTTATTATTTTTTTAAAATAGGATTAGATTTAAAATTTGAATTGTTTTTTAATTACATGAGTCAAAATTTGGTTACTATCCCTTTTATTCTTTACCTTCGTGTAAACCAAAAAAAAAAAATTACAGGTATTAAAAATTGAATTTTCGATTTGTTCAATTCCATCGCTTTAAGTATCTACATGAACTATTTAAGTTAAGTTTTAAATTTAGAATAAGTGCCGCTTGAAAGCTTTGTAATCAATCAATACAAAGAACCTCACATTAAGTAAGACTTTTAATTACACGAGTTCACTTAGGATCATTCTTTTTGGAAAAAGTATAATATATCTTTATCATCCTCTACCTGTTATGATTTGCTATATCCCACATAAAATTCCCCCTTTATTAGTTGTCTACAATGATATCAATTGTTTTTCGTTGGTTGGGTTATGATTAAAAAGTAGCAAGTATGTTTTAAAATTATTATTTAATACATTATTAATGAAATTTTTAAAATTCGAAAACAAGATTAAAATCTCTATTTTTATTGCCAAGATTCTAATTTATTGATAAAACAATGAACTCTTAAATGCAATAATTAAAAAGAATTTATCCATTATCTTCGAGTATCTAATAAAGACAAGATAGACATTATACCATCTTGTTTTAATCCTGTGGCCATTCACCTAGCAAATTTCATAGACTAGGCAGATGAGAGCTAGGTTCATAAAAAACTTATTTTCGTTTGGACAAGATTACAAGAACTAATGGAAGAAGCAATTGCTAAACGACAATGATCTAAAAATACTTGGTTATTATTAAAGGGAAGGGGTCCATTTCCAGCTAATTGCCACTAAATTATACTATCAGATGAAGTGGGAGAAACAGGCTTTTCGAGTCTGTTGTGATTAAACACTCCAATAATTCCATCGCCTAATCAAAACCCTCTTTTCCGATGAACCTTTCGATTACTTTTGTGATAATTTTGTTAGGCCAGATGACATCATGACTTGATGTTCACATCCTGCATAGAATTCTAAATTGTTCAGCCCTGCACTGGTTGCTTTGGGATAGCCAATCCACGAGTAGCCACTATGGCACCAGCGCCAGGGCAATGATAATTGCTTGGATTAAAGAAAAGTTAAACAGCCGACCGCTTTAAACCTGAGGAAATGGGAAATGAGTGGAATCCCCACTAATCACTTTCTACATATGATCATTGGTTGATACCCAAGGTGGGATTTTGGGTGAAAAGCCATGGCTGATCTACAAGAAAGATGACATATTCTAATAATCACCCGCCATCACAGAAGTACTAGTACAATCTCCCTTCCTTCTTCCAATCATTAGCATTTCCCTTGTTGTCAGTACAATTATATAATAAAAAAAATTCTCTGATATTTCATTTTCGTGTTGATTTATGAAAGGAGACAATCCCCAACTCCATACACGTTCATGTCAACTCTGTGTAGATTTGCCAGCAGGATTCGCGATTCTTACAGACTAATGAAAGGAACTCTGCTCAACACGGGTGGTGACCTGTAAATGTCTGAATAGAGTCACTAAATTTGAAAGGACCTTTGCTTACCTGTTAAAGTGTGACAGTGTGCCTAACTGTTGTAAAAAGTGGAGTCTTTACCATTGTTTTCAAACCAAATCTTTGACAATCACGGGCTTCCTTTTTCTTGTTAACTTTTCTCTCCTTCCTATAAGCCATCAACTCAAGATTTATTCGAAATTTATTTACAAGACCATTTCGTCAGCCTGCATTTGTGAGCCTTTACGAGGAATTCACGAGGTGGTTTGCCCAATTCTTAATGACAGCAAGAACTAAATCAATTTTAAATGCCAACATTTCTTAACAAGCAACCGTAAATACCCTGCTGTCAGGGCGTTAGATTTAAGCAAATTCCCAATTTGGCAGAGCCGTTAGCAGAGAAGAATGACTTACTGCAAGAAATGCAAGAATCCATAATAATGGTAATAATTTACTTACTAGTTAATTAGTCTGCTGTAGAATTTTTATCAGATTTTGGGTGTTTAGCATATATATAATTCTTTATTTTAAACACCAATCATATTGAAACGGGAAATTACTTTTGTCGGGTATGGATTCTGAGTCAAGCCAATCTCATCATAGAGTAGACCCTCGGTGACCTATGCATTCAGCATTCAAGAGAACCTATTTCTTAAACCAAGCCGAGCTTTGTTTCTCTTCCCATTTTCATTCATCCAAAAAGAAAAAGGACCTGTTGATTCCTCGACTGAAGAGATGAAGCCTTTGAAGTTCAAACTACTAGAAATTTTTCTATTCCTGAATTTGTGTTATGCATGCGTGGTGGCAGAAGAGAAGATCCAGAGAGCCAAAAGGACTTACATAGTTCACATGGAACAGTCCAGCATGCCAGAAAGTTTCACTGATCACTCTCTATGGTATGATTCATCTTTGAAATCTGTCTCAGAATCAGCATCCATGCTTTACACATACCAAAACGTAATTCATGGCTACTCCACGAGGCTAACAGCTGAGGAAGCTGAATCACTTGGAAAACAGTCTGGGATTCTCTCTGTCCTACCTGAAGTAATATACGAACTGCACACAACTCGAACACCGGAGTTCCTTGGATTAGGACAGAGCAGTGCCCTCTTCCCCACCTCTGATTCAATGGGTGAAGTGATTGTTGCCGTGTTGGACACTGGAGTTTGGCCCGAGCTGCAAAGCTTTGATGATTCGAAGCTTGGGCCGGTGCCATCCGGCTGGAAAGGCGCGTGTGAGGTGGGCAAAAACTTCAATTCATCAAGCTGCAACAGGAAACTAATTGGTGCCAGGTTCTTTTCAAATGGGTATGAAGCTGCGTTTGGACCTATTGATGAAACCATGGAATCGAAGTCTCCAAGAGATGATGATGGACATGGAACTCACACAGCAACTACAGCCGCCGGGTCTGTCGTGCCTAATGCTGACTTGCTAGGATATGCTTCTGGGACAGCACGTGGGATGGCTTCACATGCCCGGGTCGCCATCTACAAGGTGTGTTGGCTTGGTGGGTGTTTTGGCTCTGATATTTTAGCAGCCATGGACAAGGCTGTTGCGGATGGAGTGGATGTTCTGTCAATTTCAATTGGAGGAGGAATGTCAGAGTACTACGGTGACACTGTCGCCTTGGGAGCATTCACAGCAGCCGCGCACGGAATTTTTGTATCTTGTTCAGCCGGAAATAGTGGACCCATGCCAAGCAGCTTGTCAAATGTTGCACCCTGGATAACCACCGTAGGTGCTGGAACATTGGACCGTGATTTCCCTTCCACCATCACTCTGGGAAACAACGAGAAATACTCTGGCGTGACACTTTATAATGGAAAGCAGTTATCTACTTCCATGGTGCCACTAGTTTATGGTGGCAATGTCAGTAATTCAAGCAGTGGAAATCTTTGCATGGCTGGAAGTTTGATTCCAGAAAAAGTTTCCGGGAAAATTGTGGTATGTGATCGAGGGGGGAGCGCAAGGGTGCAGAAAGGAGTGGTTGTAAAGGTTGCTGGCGGTGTCGGAATGATTTTGACAAACACTGATACCTATGGAGAAGAGCTAGTTGCCGATGCCCATCTCTTACCTTCAGCAGCTGTTGGGCAGAAGACTGGGGATGCAATCAAGAAATATTTAGCTTCTGATCACAATCCAACAGCCACAATTGGTCCTGGAGCCACAAAGTTATACGTTCAACCATCTCCCGTGGTGGCAGCATTCAGCTCTAGAGGTCCAAATCCAGTCACTCCAGCAATACTTAAACCGGACATTATTGCACCAGGGGTCAATATTCTAGCAGGGTGGACTGGTGCAGTTGGCCCGACCGGATTAGTCAGTGACAAAAGGCGTGTAAACTTCAACATCATTTCAGGCACATCAATGTCATGCCCCCATGTTAGTGGGTTAGCTGCACTTCTCAAAGCTGCTCATCCTGAATGGAGTCCAGCAGCCATTAAATCGGCCCTCATGACCACAGCCTACACAGCCTACAAAAGTGGTGAAAAGATTGAAGATGTTGCCACAGGAGGAACAGCAACGCCATTCGATTATGGCGCCGGGCATGTGGATCCAGTCGCAGCCCTTGATCCTGGCCTTGTCTATGATGCCTCTGTTGAAGACTATCTTGATTTTCTGTGTGCCTTGAACTACACACCAAGTCAAATCAAGACCATTACACACAGGGACTTCACCTGTCAGACAAGCAAAAAGTACACCCTGGGAGATTTCAATTACCCGTCCTTCTCTGTTCCTCTGGAAACTGCCACAAGCAGACGGGGTGATGCTGGCGTCTCAAGCATCATCAAATATGCAAGGACTCTTACTAATGTTGGTGCCCCGGCAACATACAAAATTTCTTTGTATTCACAGACCCAAGCAGTGAAAATCTCGGTTGAGCCAGCAACACTAAGTTTCAGTGCCCAATATGAGAAAAAGAGCTACACCGTGACATTCACAGCTAGTTCTATGCCATCTGGGACAACCAGCTTTGCCCGCCTGGAATGGTCAGATGGAAAGCACATTGTTGGTAGTCCAATTGCCTTCAGCTGGACATAAACATGACAGCAACTGGATTCATGATACTAATACTGGGATTGCCAAGTGCCCTCAAAGCACCAGTGATTTCTCTTACAGTATATTGAATCCGTCTTATACTATCTAATATTCAGCAACGGTGCATGTAGAACTAGCTGCGTTTATAAAAGCTCTCCAAGAAATTGGGTTTAAAAATAGTTCAGGGCAAAGTGGGGAATAATTGTACAGTGAGTCGATAACCTACCTGTACAAGGAACTGGCATGTGAATTTAGACTGGATTCCTGGTTATGATTCGTCTCTTATAAATCTTGCATTCTCCCAATATTCCTGTCTTCCCCGGTTAACACAATTGAGCAACATAAAGAAGGTTACTGTTATCATATTTCTTTCTTTTTTTTTTTTTGCCATTAAATCATACTTTCATACTAATAAGATTTTACAGACTAGCTGCCTCGGTAATCGAGCATTGCTGATCAACTAACAATTTTTGATCTGCCGCTCCAGCATTGCAGCAAGACCAACAGAGAAACAGAGGATAGGATATTAATCACGGGCATCTAAGATGAGGCTGCTTTTAATGTGTATTACAGGGTTTTGCCACAGTAAAACCATACGAATTAAGGAAAAAATCAACAAGAAACTGGCGAAAACAGATTTTGATTACAGATAACGTAGTTTCAAGAGCAATTTAAACAAAGAATTATTCATTACAACAGTTAAAAGATCCTTCACATTGGATATCTGGTTTGGCAATGATGAAAATATTAATTGACTCATGTATATCTCATTAAATATAAACTCAAATTTTCCTTGTTATCCGGAGCATATATAACGATTTCTTCAACCAAATTTTCACTCGTGATAAATTTGCTTATGAATTCTGACTAATTTGTCCTATTTTTTGGCACAAAGCTTAACCAGCCTAAGGAATTGGTAAAAGATACAGCACAAACACATGGCCTAGTTCTTTTCCATAATCAATTCTCTGCAAGATGTTCTCTGCACATAGTCAATCCGCCAACAAAACGATACTGCAACATCATATATAATCAATCATCTTACGCAATCCTAACCATTCAAAGTTGGGAAATGATCGGAGATGATATTGAAGTGCTTTTGAGTTCAAAATCCAAATCTAAGAGCTTTCTCAAGTTGGAAATATGTACTCCTCATTCAGAGTCCTCTCTAGACTGACAACCAGGGAGATAATACGTATCAAGTTGCCAATATTTCTGACTCACACCTCGCCAAACTTCTTCACCCAAGCAATCCTTAACAGGGAAGGTGATTACTTGTGTTGAGTACCCCAGAATCTCCAGTTCTAGTGAAAACTAAATGGCAGTAAACAACATGGAAGAATGCATTACCTCCACAAAGGCCATTAAAAAGCAAGTATATTCCTCCAGGCTTCAATAACTTAGGAAGATGCCGATGAAACTCTCTTAGGTCCTCATAATATTCTCCATAGGTGTCAAAGAAAATACCTACAGAGATTCCACATACAAATCAAGGTGTTATTTTTATAAGTAGGTAGGCCTCTATACCACAAAGATACTTTTTTTTTCATGATAAAATGTTACTCTACATTAGCAGTTAGCACTTCTTTCTTACAGCATTTTACTTATGTTTCTCTGTTTCCAAAGGCAGGAACTCAAACTATTAGTGTTCAAACTAAAAAATTCTACTCATTCAAAGAAACTATACTACATGTTCATGAAAATTCTAAGAGTTTGGTTCATGAAATGTCTTAATGTGATAAAATAATGACAGAATCAGCTTAATTAGCATATCTCAAAGTCCGAAAACTGTAATTAAGTCGAATGATATAATTATAGCATTGTGATAGATCTAACTGACACTGCCTATGACCATTTTTCGTAATGAAATTGATCCATATCATCAACTTTTTTTTTCATGCATTAAATTTAAACTCAGAATAAGAAGAAAATATATCATAGCATACGGACGGCATACATGGTGATACATGCTTATGCATAGAGATTGATTAGTCAAATGAATCTTAATTTACCATCATAAGATTTAAGTTGAAAAAGAACATCTTGCCAACGCCCAAATATTATCTTCACATTATCCTTCTCGCCCCAACCACTGCGAAGCATGCGATCATAAACCTGTGGATGAGCCTCAACAATTGTGTGCATAGCGGGACCATACTGTTGAATAGCTGTATCCACTAGACCCATTCCAAAACCAACATTTAGTATGTTACCACCTCCAGAGCAAACAGCTTTTGCATGAGCTTCCATCAATGGTTTCTCCCAAGCCATCATCACAGCCTTGCTATCAGAGTCCATCAATTTGTCCTCACTAAAAGTAACCCTATCTTCCAAGTAATCCCCTTCAGAATCACCATTCTTTTCTGCTTTCCTAGCAATGGTTCCCAAAATCATTTCAGCCTGGATTCCTGTTCAATTACAGATACTTAATTGTCACACATTTTTTTCAAATCAATGGGGAGCTTTTCTTTGCTCTAAGTGGTCTCAATTACTCACTTTAATGAATTATTCAGCTCTCTTAATCTCTTCCATATTAGTATAATCGAACAAGGTAAAAGATTACGAAGTAATGGATTACCGGCATTGAGAAGGACTTCAAATGCTCTCTGGTGACCAGATTCCATGGCGAAGTCACCAGCACATAGATTAGACGGAGAAAGAGCGTTTCAGGGCGCGCTAGCCTCGAGGAGAGCTTTGACTACATCGGTATGGCCGAGCTTGGCGGCGTGCACGAGCGGCGTCAGTCCACCGCTGTCGAAGAAGGCGATGTCAGCTCCGAATTCTATCAAAGTTTTCACTTTAGCAACGTCGCCATTTCTTGCTGCTTCGCAGAGTTGCTCTCCTTCTGATTCCATGTCTGCGCTTCGGATTATAGTTGGTTTGGAAGACAAGGAAGTAGAAAATGTGAAGTGAAACTGAAACCCTGCTGAGTGCTGCTCAACCACCAAAACCGACAAAATACGAGATTTTTTATTTTTTACTTTATTTTCCTTTTTAAGAGTTGCCTCCACTAAGCTATGGTATAATTAGAGGAATCTCCCCTTAATTTTCTAAATCTATAATTATGTCCTCCACAGTCAAAATGCCATGGTGAACGGTGAAATTTTTAGAGGAACTCAAAAAGTTTTTTTTAACAGCAACAATCTACAGGACTACAACCGAAGATAAAAGAAGGGATTCATTACATACTAATGTTGAGCAAAATTCTAACGTTGTTAGCATTCGAGACCAAGATTTATTTTACAGGAAGAACAGGCATTTTTTTATATTGGCTTGGTGGTTCATCTTGAGATTTCTGTTGATACCAAATCGATTAGAAAATTGATGAGCCTCTGTTCAGGAATCCGTAATTGAAGTGCGAACCAGCAACCAAGAATGGCACGATGAACTCGACAAGGGCTGCAAATTTAGGCATGCGCTCATCCTTGGTCACAAAAGCACTCATCTGTTTCATTTTGGGTTCCTCAATCGAAGCAGCCTGGACATCTGACCCTTTTTGGAAGTGTAATCCTGGAGAACGCCAACCCGGTACTTCAGTACTTGAGGACCGAGTTCTGAGCCGTCTTGCTGTGTTGAATTCCTTGTCGCATCCTTCCCAGCTGATTCTAGGGCACCTCTTCTACTCCAGGATGTTCTTCCTGGAATTTTATCAAGTTCAGTACCTACAAGGAATTCAACAAACAAAGAAATCATTCATATTAAATTCAGACCCTTGATCACTACGAACACATTTAATTTTGGTGTTAAACTGAGTTTCAACAAATGTACAAAAGTTGTGAATAATGGATCTTACTTCAGACTTGTGTTTCATTAAAAATATCCATGTTGCCCTACTGTAATCATCTACAACAGTAAAGAAATATCGAAAACCTGATAAGGATGGATACGGGCTAGGACCCCAGATATCAACATGAATCATATCAAAACATGAACTAGAAGAAGAGGTACTGACAGGAAATGGTAACTTCTTTTGTTTTGCATAATGGCAAGTCTCACAAACTGTATTATCTTCATTGACATGATTCGAATTGTCTATAGAATGTAAAAGTCTAATTCTAGAGTTTGATGCATGTCCTAGTCTATAATGCCAAATATTGGAAGCTGAAACAGAAACAGAATTACAAAGAAGTGGATAGGTAGGATGGTCAGAACAAGTGATTTGATATAATCCATGAACTTCCTTAGCAGAACCAATCATCCTCTTGCTTGAAGGGTCCTGAATAAAACATTTATTAGAATGAAAGGTTAGTGAACAATTGTTATCAAGAATGAGCTTGTTAACTGAGATTAAGTTGTAAGAAAAAGAAGGCACATGAAAAACATTTTTAAGGATCAGCATGGGAGAAAGTTTGACAATACCAATATGAGCAACAATGGCCTTGTCATTGTTTGGAAGTCTAACAAAACAATTTGTAACAGATTTATAACTACTATAGGACTGAAGAGAATGAGTAACATGATCTGTTGCTCCTGTATCAAGTATCCATGCTGAGAGGGAAGTAGAATTGTTACCTGCTACAGTATTCATGGAAGAAAGATCAGAGGAAATAGTGTTTATGGTAGGAATGTGGTCTGGTGGTGATGGTTGGATCAAGTTGATGAGTTTATTATACTGTTCAGGTGTAATGATAAGCTTATCATCAACCTGCTGTTGAGTCATTGCAACAGAACTTGAGAATTCAGGTTCAATCTTCTCGGATACATGTTGTGTTGCTCCTGTCACTTGATTGACGACAGCTGCTCTTTTCTTGAATTTGAAACCAGGTGGATAACCATGTTTTTTGAAACACTTATCCACAGTATGACCAAGAATTCCACAATGAGAACATTGAGGTCTGGTTTTAGATCGAAAACCTCCTTCCTTATGAGAATGTGATGATCCTCGATTGAAAAATGCTACTGGCTCAGAGACTTGTGATGTAGAACCTCCAATAAATTGCCTCTCGTGTTGAATTACTAATGCAAACACCTTAGTAATAGATGGAAAAGGTTCCATCAACATGATTTGTGATCTTACAGTAGCAAAACTATCATTCAATCCTCTTAAGAACCGAATAACATAATCAGATTGTTGATATGCTCTTACTGTTGGGAGAGCTGCACAAGTACACTTAGTTGCACAAGAACAAGAAGGAACTGGCCTTAAATTCATCAGTTCGTCCCATAGAATTTTTAAATGAGTGAAGTATTCTGTGACTGAAAGTGTACCTTGATGAAACGCAAAAATTTCTTCCTGAAGTTCTGCAATTCTAAAAGAATCTCCTTGAGCAAATCTTTCTTTAAGATCTTTCCAGATTTCTGCTGCATTATCGAACCAAATCACACTTTGAGCAATTGATGGACTCAGAGTGAATCAACCAGGACAAAACCATGGTGTTGCAACGTTCCCAAGCTGAATATAGAGAATCATTCACATCTGGAACAGTGATGGATCCATCAACAAACTTGAGTTTGTTCTTTGATAATAATGCCATTTTCATGGCTCGAGACCATGTGTGGTAATTGGATCCATTAAGAGGTGTAGAAACTAAGACTAATGAAGGATTTTCATTCAAATGCAAGTAATATGGACTTGCTGGTTGTTCTTCTGGTTTCAATCTTGTGTCTGGTATTTTCAAGAGTGTTTGGCAAATAAGAAAATGCAAGAAAATGAAAGAAAACGAGAAAAAATTAAAGAACAAAACCAGGCTCTGATACCATTTCAGGACAGAAAAATGGGAGAATGGTTCTTAATTTTATTCGCACTTTTCCTCTGTTTTACATTGATATTTATAGAGAAAAGAACATATGCTCCCCGCCAAAATACAAAAGTTACTATTCCCGCCAAAATATAAAATGAAACTTTTCAAAAGTTTGTTACAAAACAATTCCTAAAACTAATCTGGATCATTCGAGAATAAGTCTTCTTTCCACCGTCCAGTATTATTCTGATGCTCACTGCTGCTTACTGCTGTTGATGCTTGATCGATGATGTTGCTGTAATAGAATCAGTCAAGTCTCTAATACTTGCTACATAGACAAGTTATTTGTGGACGAACGTGATCAGTGTTTAATTCGTGGGTGTGGATGAAAAGAGAGCAGGTTTACTCTGCCATCGATGATCTTTGATTTGTGTTGAGCAACCAGTGAGAGGGTGAAAACTGTGTGTTCGGTCATTGTTATTGCGACACTAATTTATTCTAGAGGAGGGGTAGGAGGGATGGAGATTTGCGGAGGAATGAAACATGGGAACTTGGATTGCGTGAAAGCTTGGGATGGGTAGCTCTTTGCACGCGACCTTCCAACCATGGTGGTGACTGATGAAAGAGGAGGATATGCACGTGAAGACCGACAGAGATTTGCAACTGTCTTCCTAATTGTTGATTACCGGTTAATGTTGTTGAGTACCTGAACCAGGCTGTCAGGCCTCAACACTCCAGTTCATTGTACTAAGTATCTTGGTTTTGTCAATCGGCTTCCCTGGAAGAAATGTGGAAACTAGGGACCAAAATCAGACAGGCTAAGAATTGTCGAAGAAGAGCCCAAAAGGACGAGAACTTGGAAGGTAGGTTGCTAAGCCACTCTGTTACTTGCGGCTTTCCCTGAAACAGGGTTACAAACTGGACTTCTTACCATAGCTAACTGGCTTAAGTTATTTCAAGCTTTCGAACTTGTAACTTATCACCTCAATCTCTAACTGTTAAGATCAATGAACTTCAAATCGGAGGTTTCTTATTCAAGTTTTTAACGAGGACCATTCTATTTTCTGCTTTGGAGGGAAAAACCTTTGAAATAATAAAGAAATCTAAGTTAGCCTTCTTCTAGTGCTTCTCATAAGCATGGATGCCACCAAAATTATGAGCAATTATTCCCAGAAGCTAAACTTTCTCTTTGTAAAATGAGAACTTTCACAAAGTTTATACCATATCAGCACTCTAAAGCAAGAACACCACAAGCTCTGCAAGCAGCATCAGAAGCACCAGCAGAGAAAATAAGAAAGAGTAGAAGAAGCTCCTATGACACACACAAACAGAATTTCACTTTCTTAAATAGAAAGTCCACTCAATTTCATTGATTCCTCTTGCTGAACTTACACGACTCAAAACTAGACATTAAACACCTTCAATACAAATGTAAATCCATGATTTTTCCACTGTTCAATTTGACCTTTTGAAGGCAAAAACTAGTGGATAAATGCACTAAAATGAGATTTCTTTAATCCATGTCTTATTGGTTACAGGTCTGAATTCAACTCCAAATTGAAATCATTGAGATGCACAAATTTCCTTGGAGCTTTTTGGTATTTCTTTGATCGCAGCATCCCGACTTTGGTCCTCTTTGCAAAACTCTAAGCCTTGGAATACGACCCTAGATGATCTGTACTGGCTACCATAGGCAGACCCAAAGCCCCACCCAAGGCCAAAGCCAACCCCGCAGCCACCACCTTCAAGTTAAGTATAAATACAATGTGAATGACTTATGACTAATTCATTAGTCCACAAAGCAGATAAACAAAGGAACAATTGGAATTTAGTAAGTATTAAAGGAAATACCTGCACCAAGCCCAAAGACACTCAAAGGCATCCCTGCAGGTGAGAAATTAAATAAAAAACATGAGAAAAACGTATTACTGCATCTGTAGAGTGAGTAGGAAATACGCATAAATTTTGAATCTTGAGAATACCTTGATTCAGAGACAAACTGCACAAATTTACATACATCTATAAAGTATGAAATAGCAGTGATTAATAGATTACAAAGTTCATAATATAGCCATTTATAGTTTTCAGATGAATTGATCAGTAGCACAACAAAAGTTAAAAGGTATTCCCATGCATCCCAAACGTGATGGAGCAAAACAAAAGAAATGGTTTTATAAGTTTTAGAAACAAAACAAAAAATGGAAACCTAGGTTTAAGCTTGTTGAACTATCTCAAAGTTCCGAACCTTCATAATCACAATAGATATATAGTGTTCAATATCCTTATAGTTTTCTCACTAGCTAAGAAAGACAAAAAAAATAACAGAAAGAAAGGACCAGAAAAGCAGAGATATCATTTCCTTCATTAAAGAAAGATGCTACAAGATTTAAACCTCATCTCCAGCAAAGCGAGGAAAAGTCTGAGATACCAGGAAAACAAAAAGAACATTACCAATTCTCAATGAATTGACACATTCTGATTGACCTTCTATCTAACTATCATGATTCAGTAACTTGTAAAATACCCAACAGCAGCAGAAAAATCATAACCCATGTAGTTATATAACATCTCAAAAGCTATCTAAAGCTAGCTAAGACCGACAGATGAAGCTACGAACACGATTAAAAATCACTTACTGAATATAAAGAGATCATGATTGGTACTTCGTTCTCATTTGACATCAACAATTCAATCTAGAGCCTTATGTCTAATATCAATATGCAACTAAAACAATAATCTTCAACTAACACCAACCAAGGCGAAAACAAAGTCCCTATGTCTATGTCCCATATCCCACAAATGATGAAAACAAGTGTTTTTAACTACTTCATCGGACCAAATAAAACGATTAGGGGAACACATAATCCATTTCCAGTGTTAGGTACATATATTTCAGCCAAAGTGAAATCTGTATGCATGGGAATTAAAAGAAAATTTAATCTGAAAGCTTAAATTTTCTACAAGGAGATAAAGAAACAAAGCAGACCTCCAAAACCCCATCCAACTCCGAAGCCGCATCCAACACCAAAACCTGAGAACAAAATTGACAGAAAAAACAGCTCAAAGAGAGGAAATTTACTTCAACAGAAAATCGAAAAGAAATGTAGAATAAACGTGGGCATACCAAGGCCAACACCGAACCCATTGAAGTTTGTAATCATTTTGCCTTCAGAGCTGAATGAAAGCAGACGCTATCAAACTGAAAATTGAGTGACAAAAAAAGGGATTTTGAATTATTAAAGCAGAAAATGGAAAACGAAGTTACCTAAACCTACTCAACTGTAAGAAACAGAACTAGTAATCTGGTGCCAAAGATTACGTAATTGATCTTCAACAAAGAGAACAAGAACTGCAGAACATACTCAGACTAGGAAATGAGCTTTTGCTGCTTCGTTTTAGGCGTTTTCGTTATTTAATTTTTTTGGAGCCTGAAATTACGCTTTTGGCCCAAGGGTGAAGAAGTATGTAATAATGTAAATTAAAATATTTATAAAAAAAACTAAAAGATATTTATTTTTAATAAGTAAATGACTATATTTTTATTATATTTATTTAATTTTTTATTTTAAATAAAAAATTAATTTATGTTAATGTTTACTTAAGTGTAAATTAAAAGTTAAAGATTTATTTGAGTAGAAATTAAAATTTAAAGTTTATTTGAAAGTAAATTAAAAGTTGAAAGGTTATTCAGATGCAAATATAAAAGTTTTTAAGCTTAATAGCCAAATAAGCCTTCAATTTTTAGCCCAAAATGAAATTCAGTCCTTAACGTTTTATTGCGTAAAATTCAATCCATAAACTTTTATTTCAATGGAAATAAACCCTCAACCTTTTAAAATTATGCAATTAAATCTAAATCTGTTAAATGACACTAATTACAGTTAGTATTGCACACGTGGCATGTTACGTGACAGCCAACTAAGCTATCCACATCAGTTTTCACGTTAGATATACTAACGGCAATTAGTGTCATTTAATAGATTTGAACTTAATTGCATAATTTTAAAAGATTGAGAGTTTATTTTCACTGAAATAAAAGTTTATGGACTGAATATCATGCGATAAAAACGTTGAGGGCTGAATTCTATTTTGACCTAAAAGTTAAGGGTTTATTTGGCTATTAAGCTAAGTTTTTATTAAGTGAAAATTTTAAGGATTATTTTACTTAAATTTTAAGCAAATTATAATCGCAATTCACAAATCAAAAGAAGAATGTAACCATAGCCAGGGCCGGAGTTATCCAATGGACTTTGTGGCAGTTTGGACTTTGGAGGCCCGGGATTTTGGGCCAGGGCCACTCCAATTCTTTGATATTCGACTTTGGACAAATCCTTACACCTAATCCTACCCAACGTCTGTCCCAAACCTTTGACTATTTATTTATTTTTGACTGGTTTGGACGATTGGATCTGTCGAGCTCTTGACTGGAGATATGGAAACAGACAAACAGTCTAGTCCAAACACGTGGTGATCTGTCAAATGGCATATCGAACCATTTTTCCTCGCATATAAGGTGTTTGATATCCTTGCAAGTCGAAGTTAATGATTTTAATTTCCCAAGTTAAACCATCCAATGTTGGTTACTGCATTTTCACACGTCCCATAGCCAATACTGTCCAAAGCTCGCAAAAGATCAGTTGAGACAACCAAACATCTTGGTTAAGTGTTCCATTCAACCAAATCCCATGTTCCCAATAGCACAAAACAATTCTCTACACTGCACCGCAAGAGTAAGATGTAAAAGAAGCTCCAGATCAATGCCGGAGAAAAGTAATGGGAAAATGTAATTGACAAAAGAAGCTGCAAAGAATCACCATGTAACAAAGCAGTCACTACAGCCCTTGGAAGCGAAAAGATTAATCAGCTTGTTCTGTGTTGTAAAGTTGAATGAAAATTAGCCGTTGAGTAAACTTAGACTGAAGTCAGACAGGGTCTTTAAACAACTTACACCAGATAAAAGAAGTGATCCAAAGACACTATAAATACAGTTACGGGCGAAAGTAACTATGAAAGGTCCTTGAAGTTGGATTCATCTCAATAACGTTTGCGCTATTATAAATCCAATATGAATTTTACCTGATCATCATAAATGAGGAAGCAACATCAGCAGTGGGAGTGTACACCAGTTACTTCTATCCATTATGAAATACAATATGAACCACCAGAAACCTATTAGTAGCTGGAATACGTCCCACTATATTATATTTCAAGCAAAACCATAAAGAAGAAATGAAGGCAGCTAATCAACAAAGTGATGCTACTGCTAAAACTTTTACCGTGTGTTTGGGTGGTTATTGACAAATGACAACACCTTTCAGCTCCATGTAAACAGATATTATCATAATTTGATTTGGAAATTTCCACTCCTTTGAGCAAATGAATTTCCTTCATGACATGCATTAGTATACAACAAAGATAACCAAGAACTAATAGTTCAAAGCATTAGCATACAGTTATCCACGCAAATGTTGATAGATGAAACAAAGATTGATATCAAACTAAAGTAAACCTAAGAACAAGGATAGGACTTAACAAGAGTGACTATAAAAAGTGTGATCACTAAGGGGTCGTTTGGTATTGTTGTCAATTTTGTGTTTTATGTTTTCTGTTTTTGAAAATTTTGTTTTTGTTTTGTTTTGAAATTTTGAAAACAAAAAACATGTTTGGTAAACTATTGTTGTTATATAATTTTTTAAACTGAAAACATAAAACATGTTTGGCATCTAATAAGTTGAAACATAATTTTTTTAATCTTATAATTTATTAATGTTGCATTGAAGATTTTTATTAAAGTTATATAATTTTAGTATATTATTAATAATGTGCAATTTTATACTTAATTTTGATATATTACATAAACTATTTCATTTATTATTATATTAAATTTATCTTTAAATTATTATTTTAAAATTTACATGAGACTTATTTCATACTCTATATATCTAAAAATAATTAATATATAAATTTAATACAACTAAATTTTAATACGATATCAATAAAAATAATTAATATTTCACGAAGGCACATGGATTAATAAGGAATAAAAGAAACAACAAATGTTAGATAGTGGGTTAACGTGTAAGCCTTAAAACATAAGCTACATGCACACTTACAACACACACTAGTGACTAAGCAAAGGAATTAAGAGGAATAATAATTCTTGGCTTAGCTTAGTGGATTTAAAGAGAAATAGCATAACACCTATTAACTAAACCAAAGAAAACGTGGCCGTTTTGCTTGGAAACTATCAGCGTGCTTGAGGGAACAAGGGAGACAAAAAACAATGCTTAGACAGCCAATACTCTGTTTCTCGTCGACAAGTTATGCACCGTCGTAAGATTTGCCATTGACCATGCTCGTGAGATCGATCGGGAGTTTGAGATTGGGCTCCCTTGGCAGACTTCTAATATGGATTTCAGTAGAAATTGGCCAAGGTTCGTGTCTTCCTTTATTTCTTGTTCTAATTTTATTTTTTATTATACTAAAGATTTTTCTGTTGGTGGTTTTATTATTATGGCTGCAGCAAATGTTTGGGTGGCACAATTACAAAGAGGATAGTGATAATTCAATCCCAAAACAAATAAAAAAATTAACCCAAAGTACAATCTATAATATGAGGAAGCAAAAATTCAGAAAATAAAATACTGAACAGAAAAAATTGAAGACCATGAACAGACACAAACAAAGAATCAAATAGAAAGTTCATACGAACCTGTTTTTTGTGTTGGTTGCTTGAGTAGATCAAGGAGAAGTGAAGAAGAAGATGGAGAAAAGTAAAGAAGGAGGAGCAGTCAGTTGCAACTGGAACGAGAAAGAAAGATGATGTGTGAGGCTAAAGCTTGGCTTTTGTCAAAACAAAAAAAAATACAGATGCTACTGGTAGGACTCGAACCAAAGGATCTCATTAATTGTCACTGTTTATTCCGTGTTTTGATTAAAAATTGTTGCCAAATTATTTCGGAAATAGTTGGTGATGTGGACTAGGTCAATTATTACTGGGCTTTTCTATAAGTCAAGTTGAAGACCATTGAGCAAAATGATAATCTAAGCCCAAGAGGAAAGAGGACTCAGAAGGCCCACAAATGATCCACTGGGTTATTATTTAAGCTGTGGGGCTTAAAGGTAATTACGCGCAAAACAACTCCTATAAATAGGTCACAGGTATCATTCTTAAACCCTAAGCTCTATTTGCTTACTGAAACCCTGCCAAAACCCTGTCTGACTTAAGCATCGGAGTGCGCGTGCAGGGGAAACCCCCTGCGCCCTCTGACTTTTCCTATTTCGCAGATTTATTGGAGACAAACTAAAGCGAAGATTGAGGATCCGACATCAACAAATATTTATTGTTGTTTTTGGCAACAACAATTGGCGCCGTATGTGGGAAACAAACAAAAAAGCCATGTATAGAAGTCTGCGATAGAGCATGGAGACCTAACACCCGCGGGAGATCAATTAGCTGCGAAAGACCTGTTTAAAAAAATAATAATAATAAAATAAAATAAATATACACGCGACAGACTACTATCGAACAGGAAGGTTTCACGCGACAGAGCGATTTACTCGCTCACATACATGCGACAGACACTCTGTCACAAACGAGAAGGAGGCTCACGCGAAAAAGCAATTAGAGGAGAGAGTAGCTACCCTGTCGCAATAGTCTGTCGTCACAAGTCTGTCGCATAGCCTTACATAACATGTCGCACAAAACCCTGGTGAAAACAAAAGTAGAAGCAGCCTGTCGCACAAAAGCCTGGCGAGACAAAAGTAAAAGCTAGCCTGTCGCAAGATAGCGAGAGGCCACGCGACATGTATTGAGCGAGAGACTGGCTATCACGTGTGACAAGTCTTTGGCGATAGAGTACATACTGCTGGCGACAGAATACAAAGGAGTGGGCGAGAGACAGCACTGGGCGAGAGACTAGCTCTCGCGCAGACAGGCCTTGGCGAGAGAAGTCTGTCGCACAAAAGCTTGGCGAGACAAGGTGGATAGCCTGTCGCACGAAACCTGTCGCGCAAAGCCTGTCGGCGCCTACCATAACCTCATACCAAACCGAACAACCATAGCTTCCACCGAACATCATCTTCATTGTCAGCTACAACAGTTCCTCACCGTCTGACCGAGTTTCTTTCGCTTGTCGCATCAAAGCATTATCATCATCACCATGGTCGCACCTCTGAAGCTGCTACAAAAGCTATTCGGTTTGCACCTGTCACCTTGCTTTGTTGACTGACCGACTGCTGCAGTCTTGCATTTGTATTTTATATATTAAAAATGTAATGAAATCAAGTCAACGTGATTTCAAAGAGAAGATCATGAAGCTTGAATGAATATGTAGATGGCTGCAGGTTGGGTGGCAGAGCAGTCAAGAGGGAATGAGCTATAAAAAGTATAATAGTTTAAAAGGTGTTTGCTATTCGAGTGCGAAGGGTTAATAAATGGCCCTCATGAAATTCTATTTTTACAATATAATTCCATTTTGGGATGCTGGGAAGCAGCATTTGACGAAGGCTTGTTCTTCGTCGCATTAATATTGTCTGCATGCATGTACGACATATATGTCTGCATGGCTTTTGTATCCTGGGGAGGCATGCACGACCTTTCCTACAAATAAGCACCGTAAAGAGCAGAGTGAGATAGCCAACTACAAGTAGAATAGCATGAGAGAGTAACCAACATAGAAAGGTGTTGGTCAAGCTTCTGTTTGTTTGACTCGCATTGCTGTGGCCGTCGAATCTTGCCTGGATAAATTAGATGAGCTATGCAATCATGGATTGGTTACTCAAGCTGCATCTCTCATCTCCACTAGTAATTCTGGAGGTGGTCCAGGTGGACAGGCATCTTTGAGCACACCAACATATACGGGCTTAATTCGGTTACTTTCAACATATCGTTAAGCAGATTAGCAGAGCAGATTTTTGAGATTGTCAATCTGGCAAATGAGCTTCTTCCTCCATTGCCACAAGGAACAATCTCCCTCCCTGCCAACCTTCATATATTTGTGAAAGGATCCATTGTCAAGAAGTCATCTGCTAGCAGCTCTGGGAAGCAAGAAGACTCTAATGGAAATGCTCTTGAGGTTTCAGCCCGAGAGAAATTGTTGAATGATCAACCTGAACTTCTTCAACAGTTTGGAATGGATCTTCTTCCTGTTCTCATACAGATTTATGGTTCCAACGTCAATAGTCATGCAATCGCCACACTCCTCTTCCATTTCTAATTCAATTTCAGAGAGCTTACCCCTTTCAAATTCATCCTTTCTACGGTACCACTTCAATGAGCTAAATGATGTCGTCTGCACAAGCAGTTAAAGAGAGAGAGAGCGAGAGAGACCAAGTGAAGAAGCACTTCTAATAAAAATTTCGATTTTAAAAAAAATCGCCATAAAATTCTCTAATGCTGGCTTTCCTCTCATAAACAGACATGGTGATCTTGCCATCAGCATAGGTCATATAAATAAGTATTCTGAGCAAACCAAGGAAACCAGCAAGTTGACAATCAGTCCATTGAACAAGGAAAAGGAAAAACTGGGCTGCAATACTGTAGGACAGCCTCATCCGAAGACGTGCTCCATCTATTTCCCTGGGATAATCTAAAGCCAGGAGCTGTTGCGCGCGGGAGGCTCTCTCGCCAACACCTGTCGCACGTGAGATTCACCTTATCGCCCAAGTCTGTCGGAGCGAGAGCCACCCCATCACCAATTGCAGCCATTCTTTGTGTTTGAAGTGTTATCGGGATTGGCAGTTACCATTCATGAGGGCTACTAGCCAGTTTTACTGTGTTTAAGGCATGGCCGGTCTCAGTCATGTCCCTTTTGTCGTGATAGTCTTAAAAGAGTCAACTCTGGTGACCTCTGGATTTACACAGAAAAGAATGACATTGTTGATTTATCATCCATTTTGAGAGAGGATTGTAAGAGGCTCTTCATGTACATCAACAAATTGCCTCTTGTTGTCTCAGATCCTGTATATATTCCCTATAACTTTCATGCTAGGAGTCGATCGTCATCTCGCCACGATTACAGTGGCTGGCAAGCTTATGACTGATCATGCATTCTCATATAATCAGCATAGAAACGAGGTTGATTTTCTTCCTGCAATAAAGGTTTCGCTAATGAGTACGCATTTGTGGTAAAAATTAACAATTTTCCAGTTGTCTAGCATTTTGAGGTTGAAGATGTTAATCCACGTCAATTGTGTGTGTGTATATATATATATGTATATATATATATATATGTGTGTATATATATGTGTATATATATATGTGTGTGTGTATATATATATATATATATATATATATATATATATAAGAAGCTAAAATCCTAAAGACTGAAGAAGATGGCTGTAAGGAAGAAATACCAACAAAGCTGAAAGTGGGCTCCGAATATCCTCCTACCTACGGAAGCAAAGGAATTCCTCGTTCTACATTCCTTCCCATTCTGCTCACCCAGTGCCATTAGCTTGACTCTTTTAGAAAATACAGACAACTGAAACTGTTGACATGATGAACTAACACAGTTGAAGCAAAAACGTAATTCAAAAAATAACGAAAACTCGCACAGAATGTTAATACAAGATTAAAGACACTGGAACAGTGACCACATCCATATATTTATAGCGATCATTTATCAAGCATAAGAGGACAACCAAACAGAAGAGGCAATTACAGGATTATATGAGGAAGTTTAGTAAGCAGCCTTGATATGCTCAGCGAGAGAAGGCCATGTTCTGTCGCGCATAATGGCAAGAGAGTACCGCGCGTAAGTGGCGAGAGAGTGCGTGTTTTGTCGCGCGTAATGGCAAGAGAGTGCCGCGCGTAAGTGGCGATAGAGGAGCTCTCACGCGTGACAGGCCTTGGGCGAGATAGGGTTCCCGCACGCGACAGGCTCATCTACCGCACCCGAGCTCACCTGGTATAGTGATGGGCGAGCAGGACCATGCGGCAGGACCCTTTGGCGAGAGATAGCCACTCACGCATGCAAGGGAGGTAAGGTACCGCACGAAGAGCACTGATCCCAAGCTGCATGCTTGCCCAATAGGTAAAAGGTAATGGTGAGCACGTTCGATAGGTTATATTACGATAAAGCGGTTCGTTCTAAGCAACAACCGTGCGGATGAGAAAAAGTCACACTGCAAGCATTCTAGACGAGCGAATGGCTCCCGTGAGCCTAGCCCCCAGCACACAAGGCATGAAGCAATGCTGACGAATGCAGTGTCATGTGACGAGCACAAGACCACTGGCACTTTCGACGATTGAGTGGCATATGGCGATTACATGACCAACGGCACAGCCTAGCCTTCATAGTAAGGCTCGCACGTACCAAGGTGCGAGGAACGCTCTAGATTGGCAAGTAAGGAATAAGCCAGAGGGTTTGGCAGAGGTGCGCGCACAATGCTAGATGAGCTCACCCAGGAAACGAAAAAATTGGATGAAGGGCTTGAAACGAGCGAACGTAAATCCAGTGGAGCTCTATTGGGCGAGCCCTAACCAAAGACCTCAGGGAACACGCTAGAACTTCAAAGGCCCACTCGTGTTCGCCCAAGTGCGTAAGAACATAGACGAACGGTGGAAGCCAGGCAGGGCACAAAAGGTCACATGAGCTAGCGACCGCCACGCGAGTACGGTCGTGAATGGTGAGTAAGAATATGGCCATCCTAAGACCCAGGCGAGCAAGCCCTTGTCGATCGACACAGGAACTCGCCTAGGAAAGAGAACTCTACAGGCAAGCCATTTTGGGTGACTAAAGCGAAAAAGGATTAGACAACTCTGTACATCATCAGGCACAACGCTCGAGAAAAAGTTCATCTTTGAACAAGAATGACAACACTGCTTCAAAGAAGAACTTGGGGAGCTATATGGTGTAAAGGTACGCTAAATACTGTAAAAGTAAAAGGTATGGTATTGTGCCGCAAAAAATAGAAAGACAAAAGAAGAGAGAGATACAAAAAAGAAATTGTACTTTTCATCAAGAACAAGTTTGTACACTGAAATGAAAAGACAAAATGAAAATAAAAAATCGACTGAGAAGATGCATCAGCACTAGGATCTTGGGAAGCCGAAGGAGCAATTTCAGAAGCGGGAGCATCGCTCGAGGGCCCGGCCACAGCTGCAAAGTCTGGCTAGGGATCAATGGCAGTAGATTGAAAAATTAGAGCTCGTCACCATCTAACCTTTGCAATGACTCGATAGTCTCGGGCTGATCACCTGCCTCGACATGTTCAGGCTCATTACGCACTTCGATAGGCCTAAGCTGGTCATGAACCTCAGTAACCCTAGGCTGATTGCGCAGCTATTGAGGAAGCCATAGACCTTCGAGATTATCCAAGTCATCCATGGCTCCATCCTCTAAATAATCGTTCAGACCTTGTGAGTCGGACTCATCCTTGGTTCCAGGAGGATGCCTCATTAGTATTGATATTGAAAACAAGAAATGAGAACTAGTTATTGATGAGTTAGAAAAAGCACGTGGGAGACATATGAGCGCAGCCAATTGCTTGGATGCAAGGTCAGTGAAGTCCTTCGCACATTGTTATAGTGTTCACCGACCAAGCAAGGACGTATGGGCGGTAGCAGATTTGAGGTACCCTCATATATTATGCTTGCGATTTTCTTGTCTATTCTAACAGTTGTGATCGTATTAGGCAGATCTCCAAAGGAGGCACTAGCCACTGTCCTGTAAGACAGCAAGCCAAGAATAGCTTAGTTCGATATAGTTGGACCGAAAACAACTTGTGGTAAGCTCGTGAAGGTGGATTGCTGGTACCGAAGCACAACTTAGTGCACAATCCGTAGTTGACAGCACAACATCCCAGCACTCGTGCTTTATAGATTTTTCAAAGACAAAGACTCGGAATTGTACTGGTGGTAAACATTTGCTATTATTGTTTTAACATTTGTTGCAATTATATTGTTACTTACTCCAATTAATTGAAAATACTACATTATGAAACAAAAGGCCAGTTATTTTTATCTGTACTATGATAATCCTCCATGTTTGATAGACATGTTGCAGGAATAGAAGAAGAAAAAATGGAAGCTGGCCAAAGAGACGCGAGACGGGCACAAATAAGTCCCTAAGCGAAAAATGCGCGAGACAGGCACAAATAAGACCTTAAGCGTGAAGAAGACGCGAGACGGGCACAAATAAGTCCCCAAGCGAAAATTGCGCGAGACGGGCACAAATAAGACCTTAAGCGTGAAGAAGACGCGAGACGGGCACAAATAAGTCCCTAAGCGAAAAATGCGCGAGACGGGCAAAAATAAGACCCTAAGCATGACAAAGACGCTAGAAGGGCAAAGTAAGACCTTAAACGGGCATAAATAAGACCCTAAGCATGACGAAGACGCTAAAAGGGCAAAGTAAGACCCTAAACGGGCATAAATAAGACCCTAAGCGAGACGAAGACACTAGAATGGCAAAATAAGACCCCAATCGGGCACAAATAAGTCCTTAAGCGAAAAATGCGCGAGACGGGCACAAATAAGACCTTAAGCGTGAAGAAGACGCTAGAAGGGCAAAATAAGACCCCAAGCGGGCAAAATAAGACCCTAAGCATGACGAAGGCGCTAAACGGGCACAAATAAGTCCTTAAGCGAAAAATGCGCGAGACGGGCAAAAATATCCCTAAGCAAGAAAATTCAAAAGTCCCCAAGCGAAAAAAGCACGAGACGGGCAAACAAAAAGTCCCTAAAGCGAAAAGTGCGCGAGACGGGCAAACAAAAAGTCCCTAAGCGAAAATACGCGAGACGGGCAAATCTAAAAGTCCCTAAACAAAAAAGTGCGCGAGACAGGCAAACAAAAAGCCCTAAGGGACAAATGCGCGAGACGGGTAAATCAAAAGTCCCTAAGCACAAAAGGGTGCGAGACGGGCAAAAATAAGTCTCTAAACGAGGTATGTTACAATTTTATCAGATTACATTTAATGTATTATGTTGACATCTAGGATATGAATGATATTATATTCTAACAAGTCCTTAAGCGGATAGTACGCAAGACAGGACCAATACTCCAGTAAAAGTTCTTCTTTGGACACAAAAAGTCGCAAAGCTGTGAGGTATGTTACGAGGTATGTTACAAGCTGCTGTGAGGTATGTTACGAGGTATGTTACAATTTTATCGGATGTTATGTTCTTATGATGTTATACTCTTATCAAGTCTATAAAGTCCCTAAGCACAAAAGGGTGCGAGAAGGGCAAATTCGAAAGTCTCTAAGCACAAAAGGGTGCGATAAGGGCAAATTTGATGATCCCTAAGCGAAAAATGCGTGAGACGGGCAAATTAAAAGTCCTTAAGCACAAAAGGGTGCGAGATCGGCAAACTAAAAGCCTGAAGTGAAAAAGGCGCAATAAGAGAGAATGAAGCTTGAGGAAGAAAAGGAGATTCTTGCACGAGGGAAAGGCGAGAGAGGGGTTCCCGCAAGCGATGGGCTTGTCTACCACACCCGAGCTCACCTGGTATAGTGACGGGCGAGCACAGTACTCACGCGGTAGGACCTTTGGCGAGGTAAAGCAATAGGTGAACATAGATTGCACGCGGCAGGCCTCTCCCAAACGCAGGTCACTTTGACGATAGGGTGCCTCGCTCACGCGACAGTTCAACAGTACGAGTGAACACAGGTCCATGAAGGAGGCCTTTTTGGCATCAGTACGTAGCAAGCCATGACAATAAAGTGTAAGGGCTTGAAGCGAAAAATGCGCAAGGTAAGCCACGTACTCAAAGAAAAAAGCCTGAAGCGAAAAATGCGCGATATAGGCTACGTATGTACTTGAAGCGAAAAGTGCGTGACGTAAGTCATGCATGAAGTGCTTGTGCTTGAAATAGTAATTGAGCGGCATAAGCCACATATGTAAAAGAACTTGAAGCAAAAAGTGCACGAGGAAAGTCTGATTACTACGTAAGACTAATACAAGGTAAATGTGTAGTTGCCTCTGTAGATGAGTTTAAAAATGTGTTGATCAGTTTGTAAAAGACTAAGCTCTTTCACAAAAAACTGGGGAGCACTCTAGATTAACTCCTGCCTCAAAAGGAGCATCGATACTAACAGGCACCCAAGCATGTACGTCCTGAGGTGCTATAATTATCCAAATCATCTTCGTCCAAGCCTATGAGAACCCCGACTATCTCGGGTCAACGAAAAGGCTCTTAAGGGCTGGTAAGATCAGATAGATCTTTATAAATGCCTATTCTCAGAAAGGGTTCCAAATCCTCAGCATCTGGATCAAGCTTCAACCAATCAGGAGAATGCCAGGCACAAATCGCATCTGATGAAACCAATTAAGAACATATGCACCCTCTTGTGGCATTTCTTGACGATGCACCCCCATGGCCTTAGCCCAGGTTTAGTTTTCTTCCTCTTGGCTAATAGAAGGCTTTGGTGGCTCTGCAATCTCGTAATTTCTCCTTCTAGCTCTTAGTTTCGGTTAGCTAAGACATTGAATTTGAAAAGAAGGGTGGTATATTCCACTGAAGAAGCATTTAGCTCAGAGGAGAAAAACGTATCCCGGTAGTGTTCTGAAAAGACACTTGACAAAAGAAAAAATGACACGACGTCATTTCTGTTACAAATATAATGAAGTTCACTAGTCAAGCCCTCAAGTGAAGATGAAAAGACTCTTGTGATAATCCCAGAAAGAGGACAACAAAAGAAGTTGAAAAGCCCATTCTTTATATACTCTTTCACAAGGTAAACCTTGTAAAAGAGTGGGGAGCAATTGATGTGGACTAGGTCAATTATTACTGGGCTTTTCTATAAGTCAAGTTGAAGACCATTGAGCAAAATGATAATCTAAGCCCAAGAGGAAAGAGGACTCAGAAGGCCCATAAATGATCCACTGGGTTATTATTTAAGCTGTGGGGCTTAAAGGTAATTACGCGCAAAACAACTCCTATAAATAGGTCACAGGTATCATTCTTAAACCCTAAGCTCTATTTGCTTACTGAAACCCTGCCAAAACCCTGTCTGACTTAAGCATCGGAGTGCGCGTGCAGGGAAAACCCCCTGCGCCCTCTGACTTTTCCTATTTCGCAGATTTATTGGAGACAAACTAACGCGAAGATCGAGGATCCGACATCAACAAATATTTATTGTTGTTTTTGGCAACAACAGTTGGAAACATAAAATTTTTGTTTCCTATTATTTTGAAAATAACACTGTCAGTTTCTGGAATTATAAAACAAAATTTATCAGCCAAACACAATTTTGTTGTTATGTTGCAAGATTTTAGAAAACAAAAACATAAAACTAAAAACAAAATTGATACCAAACAGAGCCTAAATGAGTAATAATTCTTACAGCCTTTTTCAGAATTGACATAAGATTCAAGGCCATAACCACATAAACTGTTACCCTTGTTTACCTTATTCAGGGATCAAAGATAAATGTCATCACTCATCGACAATGATACATAGTTGCCCCCATGATGAAAGAAAAATCATGTCAACAATGCATTAGTCTTCATTTCATAGTTGCCCCTCATTCTGTAACATCAAAATGCATAAATTTCAATTTTGTTTTGTTCATTAAATTCTAAATGTGATCTTAAAGTGATATAGAATACAATAAACAACCCACTAAAGCTTTGTCTAATCAAGAAATTTTATTGTATAATACAGGCTTCTATAAAATAAGCAAGAAAAAGAGAAAAGAAAACCACACAATAATTCCCAAATGCGACAAAAGCTTCTATTGGATGGTGAGCGAGTACTTTCAACATCTAACAGTTCCATGCCCTTGCCATTAATAGCTAAGCTTCTGTACTTATTTTAGAGCAAAAACAACAGGAACAAACTCTTCTTCATTACCAAGAACTGGAAACAACTTCAAACAAAAGATTGAATCAAGGCACGATCTTGTAAGCCTTCATCTTATCAATCCAAGTAATGAATGAATTCCTGGAATTCCTAAACCCCAAAAATCCATGCTCCTTACTCTTATTCATACTCGACAGCGGCGCCTGCGCAGAGAAGATCAAATCCACAAACCACCAAACTCCCACCTCCTCTAACCTCGTCTCCTGCAACTGGTTCTGCTTCACTATCTCTTCCCACACATTTTCCTTCCCTTTCATCATCTCCTGCAGCCCCAAATTCTTCCCTTCCTCGAAACCAAATTGTTCTATCCCAAACTGATCCGCCAAAGAGCTCCAAAAATGCTTCCACTTAAAGACATCCCCATTATTCACATTGAAAGCTTCGTTTCTCGCATACGGATCCACAGCCGCCCATATCTGTTGCTCCGCAATCAAATCCGCATCCGAAACATCAGAGTAACATTCCCAAGCGGCCTTGCTTCCGGGAAACAATAACGGTTTCCCTTCGTGTTTACAAATGGCGGCGTAAACGCACAGAGTTCCAACAAGGTTCATTAAACTGTAAGGCGAAAACCCAAATATCACATCGGGTCGATGCACCGACCATGTTAATCCTTCTTTTTTCTCGGTTTCCTCAAAGAGGATGTCTTCTTGAGTGTAGTAGAAATTAGGAGCGTTTAACCGTGGTAAATCTTCGGTATAAGGCGGCTCGTGCGGTTGGATTTTACCGATCAACTCGAACGGTCCGACGTAATGTTTGCTTCCTGTTTGGAGACAGATGTGGCGAAGATTGGGTGCGTTCGGGATCACGGAACGCAAGACGTTGCGGAGCATGGAACCGTTGATTTCGCAGTTCTCGGCTTCGGATGATCGGTTGGTCCAGCTAACATAGAAGATATGGGTAACATCGGTGAGTTGAGAGAGCTTCGATTCAGCGTCGTTCGGATCGGATATGTCGCATTGAATGTACTCGATTGGATGGTCGGCGTTCCAGTTTGGCCTGGGCCGACGAGCCACACCATAAACTTTCCATGGGCCGCCGGGGGTGTCGGATAATGGAAGGATTTCAGCCAGACTGTTGCCGACTATGCCGGTCACTCCGACTACCAGCCCAACACTCTGAAAGCTTCTCGGTGCTTCATCTTCCTCAAATTTCTTCTGCAAAAATTAAAACAAAAACCAAAAAAATATAAATCAATTTCACAAGGGTAAACAGAAATCCAATAGTCTAATAAGCCAGAGAATTTTTTTTTCTTTTGCTCAAGATAAGCCAGAGAAATTGAGGAGGCAGACTTGCCCTAGCAGCCCCAACGGCACCAGCCCACCACCAGCTCATGTTTCCGTTTTGGGGTAATCTGATTGGATTTGTGCGGAGTGAAAGAAAAGGAAGAAAAAGGAGAAGATTGATGACGATTGATGGGACTGCGAACAAAAACTCTGGCTCTGCTCTGGTGATTGATTAATCAGAGGGAGAAAAGGACAGAAGGGTGACGGAAGCAATGACATACTGGGCGAGGTTTGGGAGATATCTGCCTGTCTGGATACTTAGGGGCATTTCTGAAAACAAACAAGAGATTTGAGCTCAATTCTCTTTTTTGGTGTTTTATTAAAGATTTATATAGTATATATATTGATAATGTATAATTTTTATATATTAATAATATATTAAAAATTGATATTTTATCAATAAATTTTTTATAAGTAAATTAAAAAATTTATTTATATTTATTTTTAAAATTTTTTTATTTTTTTAATTTACCAATCGATGAAATATCAATTTTTAATATGTTAACAATATATAAAAATTATTCAATATCAATATATTATATACAAATTTTTTCAATTCTATTCAACTACTAGAAAAAAAAAAGGTTTCTCTGGCCTCTCTCTAGAATTTTCTCTCTCCCTATTTCCATTAAGACTTTCAACCCTGTGATCTGAACCATGCAAGCTGTTAACGATAGAGATAATATATGTTCTGAAGTGGAAGATCAGAAAATAAGGAGTGTCAAGAGGACAAAAAATGGAGAATTTAAGTCATGTGATCAGGAAATGCAGGAAATGCAGGAAAGTCGAGGAACAACTACAACCTACAGAGATTCTCTCATGGCAAATTCAAAAGATTCTCACCTTTCCATGGTCAGTCAACCTGCGTACTGGGATGAAGACTCAGACCAAGAACCAGATGAGTCTGATGAGATTCCAACAATTCTCTTATCAAAGGAAGAGAAAAATAGAATTAGACTTCCCTGGAAGAACTCTATAATAGTCAAAACATTTGGGAAAACAGTTGGTTACAACTTTTTATACCCGAGGGTCAAGGCACAATGGAAGCTGACGGGTGACATGGAATGTGTAGACTTAGGCCAGGACTTCTTCCTTTTTAGATTCAGAACATATCAGGATTATCAGAAGGTCTTTTTTGGGGGACCATGGTTTGTGGGGTCTCACTATTTGACAATACGCCAATGGGAACCGGGTTTCAAACCTGAAAATGCATCTGCTTTGTCCAACATGGCAATATGGGTTAGATTGCCAAGCTTACCGATAGAATATTTCGACAGAGGTATTCTCCAGAGGGTCGGGTATCAACTTGGAACTCTTCTAAAAATTGATTCATTCACTGAAAAGAATGCTAGAGGAAGATACGCAAGATTTTGTGTCCAAGTAGACCTGGACAAACCATTACTAAAGAAAATCAGGATTGGAAATATTGTTCAGCCAATCCTATATGAGGGTGTTAATTTTTGTTTCCAGTGTGGACTCATTGGACATAGAAAAGAAACTTGTCCTTCTAATGCCAACAATACAGATGAAGTTCTTGCGTCAGATCAAGCAAAAATGGATCAAGAAAAAAAGGATGCAAAGACCAAGGAAGAAGAAGGGTATGGCCCATGGATGGTTGTTGCTAGAAGGAAACCTCGGCAAACTAAACAAACTAAACCAGAACAGATGGGTCCAATTGGAACTTCGAACAGTACCAAAATTAACAAAGGCAAAGGGAAAATTGATGAATATGCAGGAGAGACAAGCACGGGTCATGTCAATCAATTGAATGGGGACTTTGGACAGAGTTCCACAAGCTTATTCAGAAACAATAGCAGCAGTTCAAGGACCGTTGGAACTTTCCAACGGCAGGATCAACCTAACCAGCCTGAGCCTAATTCCATCCCAAATGAACCAAAATCAAAAAAATCTAGTTCCATGTTTCAATTTACTAGTCAAACAAACATAAACCCGGGAACACAGGGGAAAACAAGAATAACCCAAATACTGCAGAACAGTGTAACGAAGAGCAATGGCAGACATAATGAATCAGTTCAACAATCTAGAGGAACTATTCCTGATAATGGGGGAAAAGTTCATCAACCTCAAGGAAGCCATGGAATTCCTGATAAGGAGCAATGCAACGGATATTCAATGGAGCGAAGAGGAGATTGCTCAGGCTTGGAACAACATAGTGATGGTAATCAACATCCCAAATCTTCACCCTTTTCTCCACTTATTACCCAAAGAGGAAAATCTGTTCAAACCAACAAAAGTGGAGTATCTACCCCACTATCTGAACATGAATCTGAGCCAAATGATGCTGGATACAATAAGAAGAGTTCAAATAGTTCAAGAGGACAAAACTGCCAAGCTACTCACAGCACCACCGATGATGAGCCCAATTACTCTTGTTCTCAAGAGCCCAGCACTCGACAAAGATGGCAAGAGGAAAAACAATTTATTGTTCATACCTCAGAACCATTATGCACCGAACTTATTATGCAGGACATCGAAGGGGGAAGTTCAAGCTTTCCCAGAGATAGCGAGCTGGCTGCTCAACAAATCAGCACCTGATCTATTCCCCATGAGAGGCTTATTGTGGAATGCGCGGGGGGCTGCAAGCCCTGACTTTAGAAGGGTCTTTATGGAGTTAGTTAGAATCAACAGCCCTAGTTTTGTGATCATTACAGAAACGAGGGTATCGGGTGAAAAAGCTGAAACCATCTGTGGCTCATTAGGATTTGAGAAGACTTTCAGGGTGGATGCTGAAGGCTTCGCTGGCGGTATTTGGTTACTATGGCACCCAACAGAGTTGCGGGTCGATATCCTTTTTGCAGACCAACAAGTCATTCACGCCAACGTCCAGGTAATCTCTAACCCAATCCCTCCTGTTTCTTATGATGGTCATCATTCTTTAAATTCTTCTTGGCTATTATCGGCTATTTATGCACGTCCAAAATTTGAACTGAGACGTAAATTGTGGGAGCACCTATCTGAATTTGCACTTGAGCAGCCATTGCCATGGCTGATGATGGGTGACTGCAACGAGGTTTTAAAAGAGGATGAAAATTTTGGAGGGCGACCTGTTAACAAATTTAGAGCAAGGTTATTCCAAGAGTGTATGGATAATTGTGGAATGATGGATCTGGGTTTTGTTGGACAAAAATTTACATGGACCAACAAAAACCACTATGGTATGATTATCAGAGAGAGGATTGATAGGGCATGGGCAAATTGCCAATGGAAAGAGAATAATCCTAATGCTACAGTTTTTCACTTGGTTAAATTTCACTCTGATCACAATCCTATTTTGATTGATACTCAACCTAAAATACCACACTTTGGCCGAAGACCCTTCAGGTTTGAAACGGTGTGGTTTTCTCATTTGGATTTCAAACAGGTTGTTTGGGAATCTTGGAATCAAGCACATTCAAATATTATTGAGGCCCTCAAAGTTTTCAAAGATAATATTTTCGTTTGGAACAAAAACACATTTGGAAATATTTTTCAAAGGAAGAAGAGACTAAGAGCCAGATTGGAAGGAATTCAACGATCACAAAGCTCTAATTATAGTCCATGGCTACAAAATCTTGAAGAGGAATTGTCAGAGGAATATAAACATATTCTTAAACTTGAGGAACAGCTTTGGGCCCTTAAAGCAAGGGTGGATTGGGTGAATGATGGAGACCGAAATACAAGGTACTATCATATGAGCACGATTAGGCATAGGAGATATAATAAAATTTTAGGACTCCAAGATCAAATGGAAAATTGGATTATAGATGAAATACAAATAAAAAATATGGTTTCTAATTTCTTTACTGACATATACTCTTCTTCAAGAGACATCAGTAACTTATCTTGTTCCTTCAGCTTCTGTTTGGGTAATGTTATCACGCCTGAGGAAAACACTAATATTACAAGACCAATCTCAAAAGAAGAGGTGACTAAAGCAATATTCGGAATGAAACCTTACAAAGCCCTTGGCCCAGATGGACTCCATCCAATTTTCTTCCAAAAATGTTGGGAGATTGTTGGTGATTCAGTCTTTGAATTTGTAGATGAAGCCTTCAAGAAGGGGCAAATCCCAGAAGAAGTTAACAGATGCTTCATATGTTTAATACCCAAAATTCAGAGCCCAGTCAATATTTCTCAATTTAGGCCTATCAGCTTATGTAATACTCTATACAAAGTTGTGACAAAGGTCATTGTAAATAGAATTAGGCCATGCCTGTCACGCATCATCCATCCACTCCAAGCCAGCTTTATAGCTGGAAGAAGGGCACAAGATAACGCAATCATTGCACAAGAAATTGTTCATTCCCTCAACAATAAGAAAGGGAAGCAAGGACTAATGTTGGCAAAGATTGATCTTGAAAAAGCTTACGATAAAATTGAGTGGGGTTTTATTAGAGAAGTCCTGCTATTTTTCAAATTTCCTGACTCTCTGATCAAACTAATCATGTCATGTATTTCATCGGCTTCTATGACAGTCCTTATTAACGGGGAACAAAGCTCCTCCATTGTTCCATCAAGAGGAATAAGGCAAGGGGATCCTTTGTCACCGTACATCTTTATTCTTTGTATGGAATTCTTATCTTTAAAGATTTTGGAAGAATGTGAAAATCATCGATGGGATCCGATTCAAGTGGCTAGGAGAGGCCCGTCCATCTCTCACTTATTTTTTGCAGATGACCTCCTCATTATGGGGAAGGCGAATATTAAAACTTGTCATTCAATGCAAAAAGTACTTGTTGATTTTTGTGAAAGATCAGGACAGACCATTAATCTTGCTAAGTCCACCATCTTCTTTTCTCGTAACACCAATGCTATTCTCAAGAGCTCAGTTGGTAACATTTTGAGGATGCCTATATCTGACGAACTGGGGAAATATTTAGGATTTCCAATGACAAATACGCGAAAAGGGGCGAGCTTTAATTTCATTATTGACAAACTTAAGC
Source organism: Heritiera littoralis (assembly GCA_031772115.1). Taxonomy (NCBI): domain Eukaryota; kingdom Viridiplantae; phylum Streptophyta; class Magnoliopsida; order Malvales; family Malvaceae; genus Heritiera; species Heritiera littoralis. The sequence continues at coordinate 21,172,456 of JAPDPK010000001.1, forward strand.
AAAAGCTTTCAGGTTGGAAGGCTAATCTCTTATCCATGGCGGGCAGAACAGTGCTAGTAAAGTCAGTCTTAAATGCTATACCCTCGTATTACATGCAAGGAACAAGCTTACCAACTAGCACTTGCAAGGAAATCAACCGCATCAGCAGAAATTTTATTTGGGGTTCAACAGAGAACATTAAGAAAATACACATGGTGAACTGGGATACTATCACAAGAGACAAGAGTGATGGGGGATTGGGGATTAAAGACATGTGTAATCTGAATGAGGCTAACATGGCAAAATTGGGCTGGAGAGTTTTAACGGAACCAGAAAACTTATGGGTTAAGATTCTCAAAGCCAAGTATCTTAGACAAGGAAATCCGAGAAATGGTAACTGCTCCAATGTTTGGAGTGGATTAAAGAAAGGTGCAGAAACTCTTTATAAAGGACTTAAATGGATCATAAAGTCTGGTAATCAGGTTTATTTTTGGAAAGATAATTGGACTGGACTTGGTCCTCTTGTTAATATCATGTATGGACCTTGGTTGCAACAGGATCTCTCCTTGACTGTTAGGGAAGTGATGAATGAACAAGGACAATGGGATTTCAATAAACTTAATAATCCCCTTCCTGACTCAGTGCGAAGCATTATCTTGGCTATACCATTTCAAATGGAGAATCAAGGAACTGATACTATTAGCTGGAGTGGTTCAAGTTCGGGAAAGTTCACTACAAAGGCAGCTTATAATTTAACCAAATCAACCCTTTCAGTAAATGATAAGGATTGGAAGAAAGTATGGAAGGCTCCCACCCTCCCTCGAATTCAACACTTTATGTGGCTTTGCATGCATGGGAAAATTGCTACACGTCAAATTCTTCAAAACAGGGGTATCCAAATTCCTTCAACATGCCCGATGTGCAATGTTGAACAAGAAACACCTGAACATTGCATCAGAGATTGCATTACTGTTAGAGAGCTTTGGAACCATTTAGATATTCCTCAAGAGACTCTTACTTCTTTCAATACAGATCTAGCAGGGTGGATTACTGCTAATTGTGAAGTTAAAGCCTACTCTAAGTTTAATAATATTCCTTGGAATGTAGTGTTTCCTTTTGCCATGTGGTTGATTTGGAAAAAAAGAAACCAGATGGTGTTTGAAACTAAAGAGATTACAAGTGAGAGATGGCTTGCAAATCTTCGAAAATCTGTGAGTGAGTATTGGGCTATTGTAGCAAAGGAGAAGGGAGGAAGAACCACAAATCAAATTCTTGTTAGTTGGGAACCACCATGCTATAACTTCATTAAACTAAATTCTGATGGATCTGCTAAGGGCAACCCAGGGAAAGCCGGTGCAGGAGGAATATTCCGTGACCACCTGGGAAGATGGTTATGTGGTTATTCCAGAAATTTAGGGTGTACCACCAGTCTATGTGCAGAATTATGGGGACTTAGAGATGGGTTGAGAGTAGCTGTGAGCAAAGGATTTCATAATCTGCTAGTCGAAGTTGACTCCCAACTAGTGGTAAGCCTTATCTCCAAAGGTGTTAATCCCTCCCATATTCATTTTGCTTTGGTTGATGATTGCAGGGCCTTACTACAGAAGTTGGGGAACGCTAGGCTGTATCACATATATCGGGAAGCAAATGCTTGTGCAGACACATTGGCAAGGATGGGATCCAGTTTAGATGTTTTGTATTTAACTTTTGATCAGCCTCTTGAAAGTTTGAGGCTTTCTCTGTTAGCAGACTTAATGGGAACTAAGTTTCCCAGGGATATTTGTAGTTTGTAATTTTAATTAATTCAAAGCACCTTTTTTACACAAAAAAAAAAAACTTTTTCAATTCTTAAACGTATATAAGTTTAAGGTCAAAATCAGATGCTTTATTTCTGCTTCCATCTTACACGTATTTAAGAAATTTTACCTTCCCCATGCCGATTGTCTTGCAGGAAATAGCAAAGGAAACCCTTTATGTTTTTGTAAATTACAGAATAACCACAGAATGTTCATCAAGCCGAGCGAGATCCAGATGCATTTTGTTTCTGCTGGTATTTATTTTCGGAGTTTGAAGATGGATGTAAGAAGCAACTTTTTCTGTATTTGACCAAAACAGCAAGACCCAATTCAAACTGAGCCCAATGAATATGCAAACTTCACAAAACTTGGGGTAGAACACTTCACACCCGAGAGAAAATAACCCAAGTCAATTTTTTTTTTTTAACATCGGATCATAGAAAAATATATCACTCTAATATCATAATCGAAATATTAAGAATTTATGTTATAATATATAAGTAAAATCTTGAAATCATATTTAGAAAATGTCTTTTGTAATATAAAATTGTAAAACTTTTTTAAATCAAAATAGATAATATCTCAAAATGAAGTGTTGCTCTCCCCTAGCAATTAAGTGGTAGACAGTGAAATCATATGTACCATCGCTCTTCAAACAGGAGATAAGCTGCAGGCATGAGACTTTGCCCGTCCAACTAACAAAAATATCAGCAATCTTTCCTTCTCTTCTCTCGTTATCTACATTTCTCTTTTTCATTTTTGGATATCCACCTCATCGTCATCGCCTCTAAGAAAGACATCAACAAGCTTTAATTGGGGGTTTGTTCCAAAGCTTTAAATAAGCCTTAAAATAAAAAAGAACCTCAAACCCCAAAAAGGCCAAGATTAAAGAATATAAAGTATGGATTTATACATGATGTACTGACAGTGTATAGTTTCTATATACTGTCAATGTACCAAAGGTTGACATCTCATCAATAGGCCCTTATATGCAAATATAAATATTTTTTTTTAATTTATCCATAAGAGCTTATTGATGAGGTGTCAACCTCTGATACATTGATAGTGTATAGAAACTATACACTGTCAGTGCATCATATACAAACTCATAAAGTATAGCCTTAACTAAGTAATCAAAATACAAAAAGTATAGGCTTTAACATAAGAAAGAAAGGACATTAATGTATGATACAAAGAGTTGTATATGTGTTTATAGCCCCCTAGTGGAGCCATAGTCAGGAAATCACGGTGCAAATCTGCCGAACTAAAAAAGCACAAAGATTACTTTATACAACCTTAATAAAAAAAAATCAACCCTTATTAGTAACTAGTAAAAGTTAGTCATGAGTACCGATGTTTGTTGAGTCAAGTGAAATGAGTTTGGTGCTATTTAAGCAATGTCTCGAGTTCAAATTTTATGAATGAAAAAAATAATATTGAGATAACTTCCCCAAATAGAGTCCTATCTGGCTTCACACTGAATTAGTTGAGGCTTAAAATGACTTTTAAATACAGAACAGTGTTTACAAAAAAAAAAAGTTACTCATGAGTTGCCTTCCACCACACAATCAAATGCATGCATTTTAACACGTAATAAATATGTTCATTAATGATTACATGTTTTAGATTTTTTCATAAAATAATAAATATAAATGTTATAGAATTTATTTTTTTGAATATACTAATTTAAATAAAAAGAATACAAAATATATTATATTAATTTTCAATGTATGATTGTATGTATTTTTTATTAAATTAATGTTAACAAAAAGTAGAATATGAAATTTTATGTAAAATTAAGTTTTTTATACAATACATACAAATAATAATTAATCATTTAAAAATTAAAAAAATAAAAATCAAATTCATTTAAAAAACTTTTCATATTCTACTAATCATTTGGTATTACAAAGGCTGCTAAAAGTTGCATGCATTTTATTGTTACAAATGAAATTGATTTATATTCTTTTTCATTCTAAAAATTTATTTCGTTAAACATGAAAATATTTAAATTAACAAAGTAACATAATTTGGAGGGCGAATTTCCACCTTTTAAGACTTTTTCAGTATCTGTGTTAGTCCTTAAGTTTTTAGACTTTGCAATCGGATTAAGATGATGATACATATTTATTTTATTTATTTTCTTTAATATAACTTAAAGGATATGTGTTACTATTTTAATGTCGTTTGTAGAATTTAAAATTTTTATTAAAAGTATATTCGATAATAACTTTATATGATATATCTTTTTTAATAACCTATATGTTATATCTTAATAACAAATTAACATCATGTTTGAATAGACCCTAATAAGAAAATGAATGAAAAGGAATGTAAACTAAAGGAAATGAGAAGAAAAAAAAAGATACATGTATCTTTTGTTTGGATAACTAAAATTAATAAAAGAAATGAAAGTAATTCTAATAACTCTTGTTTAGTTAAGCAATATAAAAGAAAGGAAATGATTCATTATAATATTTTTTTTCCAATTGTAATCTTTTGTTTTAAATTTTATAATATAACAAAGTCAAATTTGATATTTTACCTGTTAAATTTTTTTTAAATTTTCTTTCCTTCTCGTTTATCCCAAATTGAAATTTTAAAAAAACTGAGTAAATCAAGAGAAAGCAAAGGATGCTCACTCTCCAGTCCCCTCTTTCTTTTCCTTAACTAAAAAATTTTTTCAAACAAGGAAAATGTTTTCCACATTCTCTTGTTTTACTTAGCTTTTATTTCCTTTCCTTTTCCCACCCCTAATCCAAACATAGGGTAAATGTTATTCTCATAAATGTCCAAAGTTTTCTTAAAATTGATTTATATTCTTTTTTCATTCTAAAACTTTATTTCATTAAACATGAAAAATATTTGAATTAACAAAGCAACATAATTTGGAGGGCGAATTTCCAACCTTTTAAGACTTTTTCAATATTTTTGTTTGTCTTAAAAGTTTTAAACTTCACAATCAAATTAAGATGATGACGCATATCCATCTTGTTTGTTTTTTATTTTTAATATAATTTAAAAGAAATGTACTGTTACTAATTTAATGCCGTTTGTAGAATTTAAAAATTTCAAAGTATATTGGGTAATAACTTTATGTGATATATCTTTTTTCTAAATAGCCTATATGCTATATCTTAATAACAAATTAAATGTTATTCTCATAAATATCCAAAGTTTTCTTAAAATCTTGATTGATGGCTTTCATGAGTTAATTAGCCATTTGTTACATTAGGCTTCTGCTCGGTATATATATATATATATTTGGCATCCTCACCCCATGAAAATGACAAACAGTGAAAAAAGGTTGGCTTTTCTGATCTGCTTTGGTTGATTTTGTTTTGTTCTTCATTCAAAAACATTTTTTCAACAATGTGCTCAAGTGGTCCTCTACACCCTTCCTGTATAGTTTTACTTTTGAAAAACAAAAGATCCACTGGCATTCCACTTTCATGATAAAATTCAAGTCATAATCAGTCGTGGCTATTGTCTTTTTTCTTCTCCCACCTCTGGAACTCATACAACCACATAACTATTAACTCAAAGCAGCCAAAACACTAATAATTTCTCCATGGCATTAATTTTCTTACTCACTAATTATTCTCAATGTCATGGAGAATTTCAGAAAATTAAGCCATGCATATAGGAAAATTTGATGCTTATCAGGCATCATTGCTTCAACATGAAGTGATCTGGTTTTGGTTTACATTGATCGCGCCACAGCAGCTTTGTTTGATCTCCTTCTTGCCCTCATGTTCATCTCTCTCCAATTTCTTTCCTTCACAATCAGAGGTTCTTCAATGATGGTGGACAGACCTGAAAAAAGTTACCAGAAAAGTCATAAATCACTTTAGAAGCACGCCATGTTGCAGAAAACATGTACTATTACTATATAACCATTTGAATTTTGAAAAGATTGAGTTACAGTGATGAGTTTGTACTATTTTATGATAATCAAGTAAATGCTCACCAGATGCTATACTTTTCTTCTCCATCATCATCCTCATCATTTCATCACATTCTTGCTCCTCATTGCTACTTATCTCATAATCATCGTCTGATTCTTGTACTTTTCTCAGATGGCTGATTCTGGCCTTGGCCTGGGCATTGGCAAACAGCCATGTGGCATCCATCTGTTTGCTGATCATACGAGCTGCAAAGTATGGAATCTTCACACGCTTTTTAGTCTCCGCGTTGATGCAGCCATTGATGAACATTATACAGTCCATTAAGCTCTCTTTGGCCAACCCTTTCATGTCGTAAGCCTGTGATCTTCTCCAAAGACTTTTACCATGAGAATTTGCGGATTGGAGAGGCAAAGAGCTCGAGTTGAGTCTCTAATTGCAGCGTCAGGGTCTCTAAGCAGCAAATAACACTGAGCCCTATTGCTGTATAGAACCATTCTTTCTTTTCTAAGCTTCAAAGGGCATGAATCTAATGCTTCTGTATAGCTTTTCACAGCTGCTTCTACATCTCCTAACCAGAACATATGGTTTGCTTGTTGCTTTATCAGGTTTGCTAGGATCCTTCTCTCTTCAACTTTTTCTTCAGACATAGTTTTCTCTCTCTTTCTTCTTTCTACCTTCAATTCCCAAGTTTCTAGCAGTGCCTTTTGAACATGGCCGCTCTTGATTCTAAATTTGCTTTGTTTATAATCTAAGAGGAGAGATTTTGTGATTGTTTCACCTAAACATGATCTGTCACCAAGGGTTTTGAGTTCAACCAAATCTATAAGAAACATGGTGGCAATTTCAATAATCTTGTACCTCGTATCTGGGTCTTTAAGAAGCAATAGAAGACAATCAATGCCCATGTACTGCCAATCATCTGATGATCTCGAGAGATGACATAGATTCTCTAAGACCTCATGTGATTCAGAAATGCTTTTTCTTCCATATTTACTGTAGCACAAAATTCTAATCAGTCCAACCTCAGCTGGTGATGAGTGATTCACCAGTCCACCCCACATTCCAGACAAATCTGTCAGAAACTCTTGCTGACAAATGAGATTTAGAGATCTCTCTTTGCAAGCAAAGCAGTTGAGAAGATAGAGAGACCAGCACTGGAGCTGGCTAGCCCATTCTTCAGCCTTCCGGTTCTCCATTTCTAAACCACCAACTCCTCTTGTTAGCAAGTCACAGTGATATTTTGATCTCTTACTCTTATCCTTCAAACCTACAAACTTTACATACACTTCATCCAGACAAGTAGAAGCTAAGTGCATCGCTAGTCTCACCGCCTCCTCTTCATAAGCTGCTACAGCTTCAAAGGTTCTCTCGTAGCTTGCAAGGTGACCAAGAGCTCGAACTGCAACTCTTTGCTCAACCCAACTTATCTTTCCTCTTAGAAGCTCCATTAATGGAGGTATCACACCTGCCAAGACAGCTTTCTCTGCAAAGTCAACCTTGTTCATGGTATAAGAACCAATAACATGAGCAGCATAGTAAGGAATGTATATGTTTTGGTCCCTAAGAAGCCAGCTTCTATCATTGATTCCTTTTTCAACGAAACTTGCCATGCACTCAAAGATGCCAAGGGATGGGAACTCCGGATCATCTGGCTGGGTCATGGCAATATTCCAGAGACCACTCAGCACCAAAACATGTTGGTCGTCATCTTCGATGAGAGGCATTTCCTTGAAACAGCTTGCTATTCCAGCTCTTCTGAGAGATCGGTCTGGCTCTTTCATGATGCAAAAGAAACAACATGTATTGGTGCAGGTCTGCTCCATAACCATGTTGTCCAAATCGCTGGTCTTAGGGGTGGTAAAGACAGGAGTCATCTTCCCCTTTTTCTTTAGAGAATCCATTGGCACAAAGGTTTGGTATAAGGCTTCCAGGATTTGGGTAGGTTTAGGGTTTTCTTGCACAATAAATATTCAGTGAAGAAGAAATTGGGAAGTGAATGGAAGGTGGCTTGGTGGTATAGTGACACCTAGCGGCGCATGAAAAGGATTTTATATTCCATATTTGAACAGAACCAAATGTGTGTTTCTCTTTCTCGAAAAAGGATAAATCTTCACAGGTTTGCTGGGGGGTGATTTTGGTCACGAATGAAGTAAGTTCTGACACATTGTACTTGTTGCATTTATTTAATCAGGTAGATGAGAAATGATTAATGAAGCAGCTAACATTTGCGAGGTCTCAAAGAAATAAGGAAAATCAGCTACTATCTTTAAAAATTTTCAAGTAAATAGAGATTAAATGATTTCAGGGCAGGCTGCTATAGAACTCATCAGCAAATGAAAATGAAATGCGTTGCCGCTCTGCTTCAGCATGCAGATTCATTTACCTGACTCTTAATGGTAGTCAATTGCTTATGTTACGCAGAAAGTTGACGATGAGGAACTGATCATTGGCTGGATGTCTGTGTTCCTCCATATAGGATCACAAGCAGCAAAGTCTGGATCCTGCATCTTCTTTTAGGTTCACAAGCCTTAAAAGTCATAATAGGTGGACTCGATAGGATTATCCGAATTATTACTTTTGCTATTAAAAATGTTCGTTGAAAGGTTGAAATAGTATTTTTCAAAAATAAAATCACTGAAAGTCATTTATATTGGTTTGAACACATATAATATATTCTTATAGATGCTTCAATTAAGAAAATAGATATTATGAATGATGAAAAAATATCAAAGTTAGAGAAAAAAACAAAAAATTTAAGAGGAAGTCATTTGAAAAGATACGAAAGCACAAGAATTAAAAAAATATATTACTTCGTAAAAAATAAGTGGAATAAGAAAATTTATGTTGACGACTTAATTTAATTTATATGCTAATTCATGTAATCTGATTCAATCTATTGGAAAAAACTCGTAATGATAAAGGAGTCAAATAATGTTGTCTTTCTGCAGGACCCTGAGTTAACATCTGGTAGCAATGTTTTTTTTTCTCTTTTGGTGGATACTTATCTGTTAGCAATGTTACTCATATGTAACCGATTATAATTTTGAACACTGGTTCTAAAATTTGATTATTTTTTGCTGTCTTCTTTATTGGGTTAGTGCTTGCCACATCAGAAAGCTGTGGTCCTCACCATTGTTGACGTTAGGGGTTAGCCTGTTAGGCCCATGGTTGAATTCTTAATCCGGAACACTGCTGTTTCACATTGCTTTATGCTCACTTTTCTCTATTGTTTTTCTTTTCTATCACCCAACACTTTGCATTTTCTAAAACCTGTTTTGTCTTATGTGAGCCAAGGATCAGCTAAGCAGGACAACAGGTTAGTCAAATCTTCGAAAATCTCCAAAATTCTACCAATAAACTCAGATTAGAACAAACTTCTAGATTTCCTGTGCATACTCGTCATGATGCTGTCTGGAAACTTAGATTTTTTGCTTGAGTTCATCAAATCTGATGTTACTTCGACTTCTAAAACCAATTTGAGTTGGGTTTTCGACATTTCCAGAACAAACACCTTTTCTACAAAAGTTTAATCTTTTCTGAATCTGACAGGATTAGCTTCTGATGCAAGAAGCTTCAACCATACCAAAACTCTGATGAATGTTAAATGAACAAACTCACACTTTCCCAACCAACCTCTATCATTTCTTCCATTTCCCTGTCATGGTAATGGAAACTGCAATGCGCATTCTGATGGAGACTGCAGAGAATGTTCGAGGGACCACAGCTTCAATATCTGAATACGGGGTTTTGTCGATTCAAACCAAAAGCAAAAGGTGGTCCCTTAACTCCATAGCCACTTCAAACAGCAATGCTCTTATATATATATATAACAGAAATCAGAAATAGATTAAACCAGCATTAGTACAAACGTTGAAGGTCTCAAGATTATGCGGCTACTATATAAACATGCTGCATATTGAAGAGAATTCATGAAAAGCTGGTCCACAGGTTTCAATCTGTCTGTGGTGAGTCAAATTATTCATAATTCGGTACTAATGTCTGCTGTCTGGAATTGGCTATGATACTATTTCTGTTGTGATGATTTCGAGTGGTGAAGTTTCTAAATGCACATTTGGCTGTGTTGGGATGCATAATTTTGTTTTGTTTATTGCTTCCCTGTACAATCCGCGTGGAAAATAACTGCGTTAATTTCTAAGCTCATGATGGTTAAGACTAGATTCGCAATCTAAGCTCACCGGAGAAAGTGAAACTGGTGGGAAGATTAACATTTGCTTTTCACTTAAACTCATTAATCACATAATCTTGTGGACTTGATGAAGAATCTTCAATCAATCCTCACCTGATTGATCCCTGATATGAAATGAGAGACGTTAGATTCTTGAGAATGCATGGTAATTGCCAGACAGGTCATTGGCCATTAGGCCTAGCCTGCAGGTTCTAGTGCTGTAACTGAGGAATATCAAAGTCTAAGCAAAGAATCTTCTTTCTGTTCACGGTAAAACAGCATTGAAGATCCATGACTTTCCATTTGGGATTGGAATGTACCAATTGAACTTGACTATGAGTGTCTAGATAAGAATCTTATGCAACACCTTAATCTCACATTGAAAGTTTGTGAGATTTTGTAATTATATATATGTAAAGACTTGAATTCATACTTGTGAGATGCCTTTTGTGAGACAAAACTGTAAGACATGTACCTCAAATTGGGTACGGATCTCCACAAATGGTATTAAAGACGATTTATTAATCGAAATACTGGACCTAAGTGCTACATCGTATAGAGTCACACCTTTAGATTCCTGCGAGAGAGGCACCTCTAGATTCACGCCTGATGATCTTGATTCTGTTTTGATTGGGCTTGACGAAAAATTTAACTTTTAAAGTGAGGAAATTTGTAACACCCTAATCTCATATCAGGGGTTTGTGAAACTCTACAATACTATATATGTAGATACTTAAGCCTATAATTGCGAGACACTTTTTGTGGGATAAAACCTTGAGATTTTCTGGTTAAAATGGACAATACTTAATAGATTGGGTGCGGGTTTCTACATCTTGCATGTTCCAACATAGTTGCTAGAGAAAGAGGGCTGGACAGTGAAGCCTCTGAAAGAAAATTGCACTAGCATTAACTCTTCAAAAAGAAGTCTATGTAAAATTTTGCAATACATACAGTCCTAGTACTTTGGCCTATTTAATTATCATAAGATAACTTATACATGATTAATTTAGTCTGTGAAAGCACTTTAAGAATAAGCATTAAAGTTTAGTGCAACTTCATGTATGTAAACAGAAATTTTAAAACTAATTAACTGCAATTAGACTACAGAAAAGTGAACTGTGCTTGTACTCTAACTGTGGAAACTCATCACAAGTAATGAATGAAAGGAAAGCTACATAACTAATCTGAAGACTTGAACTCAAGAGCTCAACCAGCTCTAAAATATTATCCAATTTTATTCAAAAATTTTAAGGTTTTGTTTCATAAAAAATATTTGTATGAGTTCAAGTCTTTACATATATATCTCAGAACGAATCTTCGTAATAATCTGACATGAGATTGGCGCATTACATCTTATTTGTTCCCAAACTCACAGAATTGGTTTTAGAAGTCTTCTTCTTCTTCTCTCTTAATCATCATCATCATCATCAGAGCCTTTATCCCAATAGATTGGGGTAGGCTATATGAACCAATATCTAAAATCACGTTAAATCGTCCATATGTATTCTCTGCCTCCATAGATTCCTATTCAAGGCCATTTGCTCATCTAATTCTAAAACCTCCATGTCTTTCCAAACTACTTCCTTCTAAGTCTTTTTCGGTCTTCCTCTAGTCTTAACCCTTCTCTCAACATCCATAGCCTCTATTCTCCTAACTGGAGCATCTACAGGTCTACGTCTTACATGTCCAAACCAACGTAAACGATGTTCACACATTTTGTCTTCAATAGGTACCACTCCAATCATCTTACGAATATCAACATTTCTCATTCTATCCTTTCTTGTATATCCACATATCCACCGTAACATTCTCATTTCTGTTACACTCATCTTTTGTGTATGTAGCCTCTTAGTCGCCCAACATTCACTACCATATAACAATGTTGGTCTAACAACTGTCCTATAAAACTTACCTTTTAACCATGTAGGAATTCCTTTATCGCACAACACACCTGTAGCACTTCTCCACTTACTCCATCCAGCCTGGATCCTATAGGTCACATCACCATCAATCTCTCCATCCATCTGTATTATTGATCCCAAGTATCGAAAATGATCCCGCTTAGGTATCGCCACCCCATCTAACTTCACTACATCATGCTCTTCCAGTCGGTTAGAACTGAATTTACACTCCATGTATTCAGTTTTCACTCTGCTTAGTTTAAATCCTTTGGATTCCAACGTTTGTCTCCATACTTCCAACTTTGTATTGATCTCCGCTCTAGTTTCCGCACATAGGACAATATCATATGCAAACATCATACACCAGGGCACCTTATCCTGGATGGATTTTGTCAGTTCGTCCATAACTACCGCAAACAAGAATGGACTCAACGCTGACCCTTGGTGTAATCCCACCGTGATAGAAAACTCACTTGTTTGCCCCCCACCTGTCCTCACATGTGTCCTTGCGCCTCTATACATGTCCTTAATTAGTTTAATATATTTCAAAGGAACTCTTTTAATATGCTATGAAATTGGGATAAACCCCACTAGGATTGAAGTAGGAGCAAGCAACTCCCTAAAAGAGGGACATGAGTTGCTGGCAAACCCTGTGGTCCATGTAACGACCTAGTGCTATCCAATTTATTATAATTTCTACCTACTATACCAAATGTATGATTTAGTAAGACTAAGGCAAATAACAAGCCTATAAGACTGCAGTTACTTCTCTAGCAGTTCAATTCTAGAATCATAAAAAGATGATGATACAACTGGAGTTTAGCCTTTTATATTTCAGCTGCATCTTCTAAAAAAAGATTGAATCTGGAAAGAAGTTTAAATAAAAAAAATGAAAGAATACAACAGTCTGATGTGTTTCTGGTTAATTTTGTATTTCACCATTACAGGTTTCTCTCACCCACTCTTGTTCTTATCTCCCTTAAATTACCAATATACCATATGATAGCATAAAATATTCATATGCAATTCCTGATTGGTGCACGTTTATTGTCTACAGGCCAGTGTCATCATCCACTGTTAGTAGATTCCACTGACAATACATTATACATTATGTTTGTTAGAAAGAAAAATGGAGAGGGTATGGATAGAAATAGTTTTTTTTTTTTTTACTAATCTGTTGCAATGATAAATTATCCATTATTTTAGTGGATCTTCTTTTAAAAAGATGGTTTTTTTTCCTTTTATTTTTTCTTCCTTTTTAGTTCTTTACAAAAATGAAGATGAAAAATTAAATTTATTTTCTTTCCTCCTCTTTTTCCTTCCTTATCCTACCCTTTCCCTTTCCCTTCTATTTTCTTTCTTTTTTACCAAATACAGGGAAAGTATTCTTAGGATGAGAATAAAAGGGAGAGAAAAAGTTGGATTATAAAAACAAAGCCTTGCTAGTATTCTATTGCTATACTATAGTTTGAAGCTTGATAAATTTCCATGGCTGGCTGGTATGTCTACCTTCCAATATTTTTAGCCTTGTATGTTTTCACAAAGCACTTGCTGAACAGAATCCATAACCTTCCTCCAAGTCCTTTTCCATGTCTACCCATCATTGGCCACCTCTACCTTCTGAAGAAACCCCTTTACAGAACTCTGTCAAAGATTGCAAATCGGAAAGGCCCCGTGCTGTTCTTCAAGTTCGGGTCACGTCCAGTTCTCGTGGTCTCTTCACCATCGGCTGCCGAAGAATGCTTCACCAAGAATGACATCGTCTTTGCAAATCGCCCTCGCTTGCTCATTGCAAAATACTTGGCTTACAACTACACAGCCCTCTCTTGGGCTCCCTACGGTGATCACTGGCGAAACCTCAGGCGAATTGCTTCAATTGAGCTTTTGTCAACCCACCGCCTGCAGTTACTGTCGGGCATACGCATGGATGAGGTAAGGTCGTTGATGAGAAAGCTTTTAGGTAAGCAGGATGAAGCTGTTGAGTTTAAGAGAGCATTCTTTGAGTTAACATTCAATGTAATGATGAGGATGATAGCGGGAAAAAGGTATTACGGCTGTGATAATGTGGAAGACATGGAAGAAGCCAGAAGGTTTCGGAAGATTCAAGTTGAGGCGCTCGAGTTGAGTTCCGCAACAAATTTGGGAGACTTCTTACCATGGCTTAAGTCCAGGAAGCTGGAGAGGAGGTTGATGGAGTGTGGGAAGAAGAGAGACAAATTCATGCAAGATCTGATAGAACAACACAGAAGAAAAATGAGGAGTGATCCTGATGGAGAGAGGAAGAAAACCATGATTGAGATTTTGCTGTCATTGCAAGAATCAGAGTCTGAGTATTACACAGATGAGATCATAAGAGGCCTCATGCTTGTAAGATCTGTGTGCCTTTCTTGTTCCTATTAACATTATTAATTCAAGTATCTTTAACGATCTCACAGTTTTAGGATAGATTCTAATGCTGGCAGGAACAGAAACTACAATCAATACTATGGAGTGGGCTCTTTCACTTTTGCTAAATCACCCAGAAGTTCTTGCAAAGGCTCAAAATGAAATCTTCAACACCGTGGGACATGAGCGTTTGATTGATGAGTCCGACCTGGTTCATCTTCCCTACCTCCATAGCATCATCAGCGAAACTTTGAGGATGTACCCACCAGTTCCAATGCTGGTGCCTCATGAAGCATCGGAGGAATGCATGGTGGGGGGCTTCCGAGTTCCAAGTGGCACGATGCTATTGGTCAACCTATGGGCAATACAGAACGACCCCAAGATCTTTGAGGACCCAACAAGTTTCAAGCCAGAGAGGTTTGAAGGAGTCGAGGGTGCAAGAGATGGATTCAAGTTGATGCCATTTGGGGCAGGGAGGAGGGGCTGTCCTGGAGAGGGCCTGGGGCTGAGAATAGTTGGATTGACATTGGGGTCACTGATTCAGTGCTTTGAGTGGTCGAGGGTTCATGACAAGATGGTTGATATGAGGGCTGGAACAGGATTCACCATGCCCAAGGCTCAACCCTTGCAAGCTAAATGCAGGCCACGCTCAGCCATGCTTAAACTTCTGTCTTAAATTTGGGCCGATTTGGTCACAGGTTTGTGTTTTCATGAAATGTAGGATTGGGAAGAGGATTCCAAGTTGTTTATGTAATCGGATAATTCTACTACTACAAACAACCATAATAATTTTCAGCTTTCAGGCAACTTGCAATATTTATTTCCTACTATTGCCTGGTCTAAATAACTTGAACTGCACATCCACTCACTCGTTATGCTTTACACCATGTTATTTCAGAATTATGTTATGGAACTTGCAAAGCCAGCTTTGTCCCTGTCATTCTTGACCACATTCCACCATGGCATAAAACAAGACATTTAGCAAGCTTTTAGACAACCTCACACATGCAGAGTAACTCTGTTAACAGAATTACCTAACATAACTGTTAGTCAGTTAGCTTCCAACTGTCATATAGTTTTCAGATTGTATTCTGTATACAAAAACAATTACACTCAGTAAAAGTGAAGTGGTTAATTCAAGAAGTTCGTCATTCTCATTCCTCCCAGATTCTAATTTTTCATCTTCTATTCTTCTTTTTGTTCTCATTTTTCAATCTGTTCTTGATCACTTGCTGTTTGTACAAACTTAACAAACTCTCTTACCCCTTCTTATCCTCCACCCAAATAGCCAAATTCGTGCCTTTGGATGCTTGGATATAACATGCACGATCGTTAGCTTTTGCTAATTTTGTTTTTCTCAAAGCACGTGCTAAGGGCACATAAAAACCTCAGGAACCAGATCTCTATCCAGACAAAATTCAGTGACAGCGGTATTAACCATTAAGCTTTTTCCTTTTTGCAAGAGAAACAAGTTAGTTTGGCTTAATTCCTTTAATTAGAAGGGAGATTATGTGAAAGCAATGAGAAATGAGCTTGGCTTAATGACTAGTTAGCCAATCATCCAGAAAAATGCAAAGCCCTGATTCCTTAAATGACATTCATTTGGGGTAAAAACTGCATTACTATTAACTTGTGAAAATACGAAGATCGTTGTGATGTATTTACAAATTCAAAGAGATATTGATGTACAATACAAAATTCTCAGAGACAACTACAATTCCGACTTTTCCTTCTAATTAGTTAGTCAAGTAAAACTATTACATCCAGTCAAGTTGTGTGATACTTTGCCAAAACCCCTCTTTCTTTAATGTCCATCTTCCAGATGAGATTGTTACCACCTGGATCATAACCTTTTATCTAGTGTACCAACTTTGGGTCGATATGGTGCAGCAGCCACAGTAGTTTTTACCCTTGGCCCCTGAGAGAACTCGCAGGCTTCACTAATTGAAGCCAATCTTATTTCAGCCGGAGGAATGAAACAGTCCATTGACAATCCTGGAACATTGAATGCCACTTCTTCAATTGCCCATGCTTCTTCCATCCTGGTCCTTGTGTGGCTCATTGCAGTATCCCCAAAGCGGAAAAGGGTCACTACAGAGCGACCTGAGTGAGCAATCATTATTCCCTCAACGGGCCTGTAATCCTCAAGGAATGAATTGATTGTAGTCTCCCAGTAGACAGCATCACCCCCATTGTTCTGAATTCTGGTCAAATGTGAGTCTTCCAAGTGAACAAGGAGCCCTGTTTTCTGGCTGAAGTAGCCGAACAGAACATGTCTTATGATCTCAGCAGGTCCTTCACTCCTGGCCTTCAGTGTGGCAGGATCTGCACAAAGCTTGAGGATAAAGCAGTCCTCCCCAGCTATCTTCTTTTCGCCGATACATCTTGCATTCGTAAACATGCTTGCTGTTGTTCTTGGATCAAGACCCTGCAACACAAATACAGTTTTGAATCATTTGTTAAAAGATAGGGCATGAACTAACTTCAGACGAAAGAACAGTGAATAAGCAAAAACAGGCAACTTTACCTGAAGTGCACGGCGCAGTGGTCTAACAGGCCCTTTGGCTGCATGTGCACCAAGCCAAGGAGTGTGCCTCCACACGAGCTTCCCATTGCACCCTGCATGAACTTTGCTACCACCAAGTGCAAGCTCCACATACCACATGTCCGGATTCATTTGCCACAAGACAAATCCACCTGACTCCGCAGCTTTAGAAGAATTCCGATTCTTTGTGACCTTGTTAGCCGTCTCAAACTCAGAAGCCATCATTCTCACCCTTCCCATAGCATAAGCATTGTGGATGGAGTTTTGAAGCTTTTGCCCACCTGAAGCAGCAGTATACTGCTGTAATATGTATTGAGCAGATGACGATTCCTGCAAAAGTATAAACAGAAACATGTTACAGAAAGTTCCTTCCATGGAAATCCAGAGCCCTATAGCTCTATCTCGCCCTATAATGAGAACCTGAAAATAAGTAAAAAACCTAAAAGCAACCCAGGTTGAAAAATAGTAACTAGAAAAAACATAAGCTTAAAACAACTCTAGCAAGCAACCTTACTACAAAATCCAAGCTTTTTTTCTCCTTCATGATCAATAGATTACTGAAAGTAAATAGCATTATAGCAGACCAAACACACTGCAGAAAATTACCCTTTATCATCGGGGTAGATAAAGCTATCTCATTTAATGTTCTTCACTGAAATCATGAACTCATTTATGTTTTACTCTTTCCCATTCTTAAGCTGACAAGAAAAGTCAAACCCAACATTAAAATCTCTCGAAAGACTTTAATGGCCAAATTCCAGCACTTTTGGAGAGATTTTATTTTACAAAATAAAATCTCACCTGATTTAAAGAAAAAATAAAGCTTTTTAAACCAACCAATTAAATTGCAGCATCAGAGAACAAAGAGAAAGAGAGGGAGAAATGGGGGACTAACGATAGGTGTATCTTTAATGCTGAGGTGAGGGAAAGGCTCCAAACTGCTAACGTGCACCGGCGCCAGAGGCGAACCCAAGACTCCAAGCAACAACCTCAGATCGGAGCGTTTACACGTTGAAGTCGAAACGGCAGGAGCGCGTGCCAGCTGACCCTTCATCCACTGCGCCCAACTACCTTCCATCCTAGAATCTCCACCTTCCGTTCCATCCGGATCGGGACCTTCTTTCAACGGCGACAAAGCCTCGGCCGGCCTCAAGTTCCCAGACCTAAAAATCAAAGTCTGCGGCTGCGACACGTGGTGTCCGTTGCCGTTCCTCCTACGACGAAGTAAGCTCGACATTGGTGACGTACTCCTCGACGGACTTTTAGCTCGCGACCGATCCGGAGACAGCCCCCTAACCGCTGAAAAAAAGCCCTGTTTTCTCTCCATTTTTAACGACTCTGCTACTGAAACCAAAAACGACGGAGCTTATCGTTAAGCTTCCTTCCCCCTTTCTGGTCTTAAAGCGCGCGCGAGAGACACGGAAAAGAGCAAAAGAGAGAAACAGAGCGAACAAAGCTCACTGACAAAAAGGCAGCTTAAGATCCAGAGTAAAAAAATAAATAAGAAAAAAGAGAATGGCGTTAATAAGAAGGAAAGTAATTTCGCAGGTTATTCGAGCTAAGTAAATACGATTATTACCATGTTTGAGTTCGATTCACTCCTAAGTTATGTACACTTTGAGTTTTTTTGATAAAAAAATACTTTGAGTTTAATTAAATTTAAATTTTAATACTCGAAAGAATATTTAAGTTGTAGGAGTTTATGGATTCAATTTGTTATTTTTAATCAAATACCATAAAAAATAAATTAATAATTAAATCTGAATATGAATATAAATTAGATTTATAATTCATTCTAATGAAATTTTAAAATATTCAAATGCAATTCATTGTCAAAGCAATTCGAATTTGAGTTTTATTTAAAAAAATAAGTTAAATTTGAATAATAATTTAAACCAATGCAAATAACTTATGAATAATTATCTTATTTTTATTTTTTATTTTTATTAAAAAAATTGTAGCAAAAAAAAAGAAAATTAGAATTTTTTATTTATTTTATTTTTTATTTTTTGTTTGGGATGTAATATTGTGACGGGAAATTAAACGGCGAGTCAGTTGTTACGACTTTCGAGGGGATATTTGTGAGGGTTAGTGCCGGCGTTTGCAACGGTGAAGTGTGGTCAAACAATGATTAAAATAAAGGGGTAGTGGGATTAATAATAATAATAATAATAATCAATATGTGATAGCGTGCTAAGCGGCTCATAATGTTGGATGGAATATGTTGTAATTACTAATTACTACTACACATTTTTTTAAATATGTTTTAATTAAAACGATAAAATCTTTAAATTAAAAAAAAAATTCAATCACATCCGAATATTAAATCCAAAAGTTAAACCATAATTTTTATGTTATTTTAAGCTAGTCCAAAAACAAAATAAAATACTCATTTTTATTTATTTTTATATGAAATAATTATTTCATACACTATCTATGAAGTTTTTTATTTCACAAACAAAGTTAAGATCATGACACATATACTATTTTATTTATTTTTTATTTTTTTAAATATTTTTATAATATATGTGTCATGATCTTAACATCATTTATAAAAAAAAAAAACCTTACCAACAGTATATGAAATAATTATCTTTTTATATTACTTATTCTTAGTTTTTCTCATAAAAGACAATAATATTAATAAACAATAATGGATAATTATTTCATACATAGTCGAAAAGAATTTTTTTATTTCATAAGTTGTGTTAAGATCATAACACATATATTATTTCATTATTTTTTATTTTTTAATATTTTTATAAGACATATATTACGATTTTAATATTGTTTGTGAAATAAAAAATTTTAACAATAATATATAAAATAATTATCCAAAAAATATTTATCATTCTTAAGTCGCAAATTGGTGATTTTAATGAACAAAATACACCAATACATACGTGATAATAGAGAAAAATCAATTGCAATCAATTATGTTACAGTAAATTCTCAGTTCAGCTCTAAAATCTATAAAGAAACGTGTTCTAGGTTTTGGAGAATAGAATAAAAAATTAAGAAAAGTATTAACCAATATCATTAGATACCAGTTAAAAATGACATTTAAAAAAAGGTTAATGTATCAATTGGTCCTTGAATTATACAACTTTTATCACTTTGGTACTTATTGAATTTTTGCTATCACTTTGGTATTTAAATTTTTCTTCCGTTAGACACTTAACCCCAAACTCTAACGCCGTTTGAAAAAATGGTGACGTGGCATTTCGGACCAATCAAATTCTGCCATTTGGACCATAAATCCACCTCAGCTCTCATTAAATGTGCCATGTCAGTAAATAATATTTCTTATTTCAAAATTATATACCGAATATTAAAAAAAACAACCAAAAAAAACAAATTCGATTTGCTAAAGGTTCCCCCGATTTTTTGCTCCTCTTTCGAAATCCTTACCAGCCATTTCTGAAGAATGATTTTGAAATCCTCCCGTTAAAAGAAATTTTTCTTTCACTAATACTCTGCTTCAAGGACTATTTATTCAATTGAAGTTGTAACGGAAGACCCACACAAATGGAAGAGAGTAGAAGCAGTCGGAGCTCAAAACCCACAGTTCATTCTAGGAATTTGGTTTGCCATTGTGGATTGAGGGCTCCAATCTGCACCTCGACAACACCATGGAACAAAGGAAAGAAGTTCTATGGTTGCCCAAATTACAAGGAGGTACGGCTCATTTAGATTTTATCTAAGATTCTGTTAAAGCCAGGGGGTTATACTAATTTGTTAGATTTTATCAAAATTTGTTACTAATTTGTTAGATTTTGTCAAAATTTGTTACTAATTTTGGGGTTTATACTACTTGTTACAGACCGGTGAGCGTGGGTTTTTCCATTGGGTTGATAAGAATGATGGTGATGAGATCCTAGAGGTTCATCTCAAAAATGTGAATGATGAATTAGTAAGTCAGAACAAGATGTTGATAGAAAACAGGCAGTTGACATTTGGCCAAAAATGACAAAACAACATCCTGAGTGCATTTGGTACAGCCTACAGAAATTCAATGAACCAAAATGCACAATGTTGTTACCTTCTAAATGTGACATGAAAAACATCCAAATTACATCCAAAATAAGATAAACAATCTTAATTACATCCACAATAAAATTAGTGAATGACAACAAAAACAACCATAAAATTTTCAGCTATTGGGACTCTTTCACTTTGAGGTGTCTGCTTTGGTTGGATTTTTGCCTTTCCTTTGGTCTCTGTTTGCATAGATGTCATCATAATGTTGCCCTTTCCTCTTTGTTCCCAACAACTCATTCCTTAGATCCTTTAATAGATAAAAAGAATCTTAGAATCTATTTGTTAGCTATTAATATATTGTAGTTATAACTTTTAACTTAAATAATCTAAATAGCACACAATACCTTGAAAAATCTAGCAAGTTCATCTGCTTCTCCATCCAAGTTTGCAACTTCTTGTTGATTGTTAACAGTAGCAGTGGCAGTCTTTGCAGATTGGCTTCTTATTTCAGGGGTGAAAATCAGACATTGGCTTTTAAAACCAGGCTATAAAACAAATTAATTTGCAGCATCAAAATCAAAATAGTTATAGAATGAAGTATAAAGTAATAACTAATATCATTACTATTCAACTTACATTTAATATTTGCAATCCTGTCTTCTCATTAGTATATATCCCCATGCCTTGCATTATCTTCTTCCCTCTAGGGCCAAGTACAGCTATTTTCTCCTTGCCTTTACCAGGATCCCTCTATGATGTTCTTGGCTGTGTTGATGGTTCTTCTTCTGTTGACACTGATCTCCCTCTTACTGCTGACATTTGTGATAATGTAGCTGGTGTTGTTACCGACGGATGGACAGGTTGAGGCACTTGGTCAGCTGGGGTGGCCTGAACAGTAGGGAAGGCCTGAACAGTGTGTGAGCCTTGGACATTTTGGGTGGCCTGAACAGTGGGTGAGGCTTGGCCTCTTGAACCTCTCCCTTTTGAACCTCTACCCCTTAAACCTCTACCCCTTGAACCTCTCCCTGTTGAACCTCCATCCATTACTGTAGGTGTAGGTGTAGGTGTTCTTATAAAGTCTTCTGATGGCACATAATCTGTGCATATCCCTATATCCTGTTACAGCAAAGTAAGTGAGTAAGCAAAGTAAAACATGATTATAGCAACATGTCAAAGATTGCAAAGTAAAGCTTGCCACCACTGAAGGTCCAAGATCTATAGGATCATCTACTTCTACATCAACACTTGCTTCTGGTTAAGATGAATCAACATTTTCAGCATCTTCATTGGATTCCATCTACAAAAAAACTGATATATTAATGCGAAATTATTGTAAAATATGAAAATATTACCCAATTAACCCATAAAACTTACTTACTGTCGGCTTGTTTTTGTTTGCACACGTTCTCGTATTGTGCCCTATTTGGAAGCATTTCTGACACTTCATCTTTCTCCCTCTTCTTGATAACTTATATCCATTGCCCTCACCCTCCTCCCTAATTCTTTTTTTTTTGGCCTACCAGGCATTTTTCTGGGAATGGGTGGATCAATAGGACCCAAATTTGTCTCTGGCCAAAACCTTTCACTTGCTAGTGGTGGCAGTACACAACTATACAACTTCTCATACTTTTCTTTCTTATAAACATCTAACACATAGCCTTCAACCATTTCCTTCCTAAACAAAATAACACAAACTGCATGTGGGCATGGAATACCAGTCAGATCCCATGACCTACAAGTGCACTTACATCCACTGACATCAACAACAAATGTATCTCCATTAGAAAAAACTTCATACCCTTCTGAACCATTCCATCTAACATGGCAGTAAGTACTCAATTCTTTATTTTCCTGTATCCTCTAACAAATCTTTGGACAGAACAGAGAATTCCAGGCTGAAAGTTTGGTCTTGTTAATGACTATTCTATTCATGACATAATGCCTAATTTCCTCAAACATAGAAATAATAGACATATGCCTAGCCCCAACAATAATAGCATTAAATGCTTCAGCAAAATTGTTATCTACTACATCAGAATGACATCTACCAGAGAAGAATGCCCTAGACCAGTGTTTAGGGTTTTTGTTCAAAATGCTTGCCAAAGCAGAACTCTTCAGAGCACCAAGTTCTTTTGCATTGCTCTTGAAGAATGTCTCATTTGTATACTTACAACATGCCCAGAAAAGAATATGCAAATCATTACCTCGATTCTCCTTTTTCCAATTTGCAAAATAATGTCGAGCACAATACCTATGCTCTATCTTTGGCAACAAAGTGGTTATCTCATCCCTTAAACCCTGTATCAACATAAAAACAAAACAAAACAAAAATGTTATAAACAAATATGTGGGCAAATAATAAAACAACAATAACTCAACATACATTTTTCATACCTTTTGCATATCACTCATGAGAGTGAATCCATCACCATCTCCAAATTGAAGATCAGCTTGCAGATTTTCAAGAAACCATCTCCAGGTGTACTTATTCTCCACTTCTACCACAGCCCATGCAATAGGATATATTTGGTCATTACCATCTCGGCCTACAGCTGCTAGCAGTTCACGCTTAAAAGGTCCTTTCAAAAAACACCCATCCAAGTGCACAATAGACCTACAAAACTCTCTAAACCCAGACTTAAGGGCACTAAAGCAAACATAAAGTCTTCTAAATTTAGGGGTTTCTGTTGGAGTAGGCCTTTCCACCCTAAGCTCAACATGACAGCCATCATCTGCCTTCCTCAAAGCATGTGCATAGTCAAACAACCTATTGAACGCATACACTACTCTGCCATTTATCTTCTCTATAGCCCATTTTCTAGCTCTGCTGCAAACAATCAAATTGATATCAACTTTTAACTCCTCCTTAGCAAGCCTTTTCATCTCAACCAACTTTAACTTAGGAATTACTCTCAACTTAGCAAGAAAGTGCTTTCCTACAAACTTATAATTTGCCCTTGAGTTTGAAAAAGTAATAGAACAATTGTACCTATTTACAAATGTTTTAATCTTAAACAACCTATCACTATTATCCTTACTACCATATATCATAAATGGACAACCCTCTGCCTTACACCTAGCTCTAGTCCTATCTTTCTCATTCCTTAGATACACAAAATCAAATCTTTTTGCCACAACATACCTATCCAAAGCATCCTTCAATTTCTTGGTACCTGCAAATATCATACCAAGCTCAAATCTGGGCACTGGATCAGAGGGATTAAAGTACCTCCTATTGCTTTTCCTGTATAACACTTCACCATCCTCATCACTGTCATAACTACCAATATCAGAAGAACTCACATAATCAGTGTCATTTCCACTAGACTGACCTCCCCTGTTAGAGCAGTCACCTGCCCTGTTAGAGCAGTCGCCTTCCCTGTTCTTATCTGCATCTTTAAGCCCATCACCTACCCTGCCAGTTTTCTTCCTCCTCTCATCCACTAGTGCTTCAAAATCTACATATGTTGGGACATTAGCCTGCCTAACAGATTTTTTCTTCTTTTTTCTGCCTAAACTCTGTGTACGAAAGCCTTATGTCCCTAATTTCCTCATCCTCATCTGACACCCACTTATCTTCCACAATCTCATCCTCATCCTCTTCACTACTACCTGACTTATCATCACTGGACCCACTGATTGCATTAGTTGCTACTGGACTAGTTGGGCCACCTACATTAGATGCACTACCTTCTCTATTTATTTCAACATTACTACCTTCCCCTGTCACATCTGCTACATTTGGTTCATTTGACACATTTGACTCATTGGGCTTATTGGGCGTATTTGATTGGTTGGGCTCATTTAAATCCTTTGGTATATTTGACTCATAAGGCTCAGTGGACTCATTTGGCATATTTGTAAGCAATGGGACAAAATCTACAACTTCAGCTACAGATATTTCATGCTCCACATAAACATCCAACTGTCCTACACTTGTGATATGATTTATCATAGCCACAAATGATGCATTATCATAAACTACCCTAAGACCATTCTCTAAATCATATCCTGGTTCAAGAAAAGCAAAAGATCTCACTGTTGCATACCTAGCATCTTCAACCATATCAGTCAGCATTCCAAGTGATAAAAAGTCAGGATCAACAGACCATTCAATTACATCCCCACCAACATATTCTAACTTAGGATGTCTTACAAAATTTCCACTTATATGCATAATTAAATTGTTCTTTAACCAAACCATTAATTAAGTTGCTGCAATAGAAAAAATACAAAAAAAAACCTCAAGTTCGAATCAAGTTGCTGAAATAAAATATACAAAGATACTAGAGATGGGACCCAAAACCAAACAACAGAACAAATAAACTGAACAGATTAATAGAAAAAGATAATGGAAAGCATCGAAACAGAACAAAATAACAGTATCCCATGTGAAAAACCCTAAACCGATATTTATATACAATATATGCTCTACTATTTGTAGACAAACCTTTTTTTGACTTGTCTTTTGTCTTTTGTATGAATCAACAATATGTCGCCTCTCTTTTTTTGACTTGCTACCCGAGAAATCCCTAAATCCCAAAATCCCCAAAACCTTAAATCCCAAAATCCCTTTTCTTTATCGTTGCCTCTCTCGTTATCTACTCTACCACAAATTTCTATCTTCTTTACCACAAATTTCCCAAAATCCCTAAATCCCGAAATCCCTCTCTATTGTCGATATCACCATCACCGAATTTGTTTTTTTTTTGTTATTTTTTTTAATATTCGGTATATAATTTTGAAATAAGAAATATTATTTATTGACATGGCACATTTAATGAGAGCTTAGGTGGATTTATGGTCCAAATTGCAGAATTTGATTGGTCCGAAATGCCACGTCACCTTTTTTTCAAATGGCGTTAGAGTTTGGGGTTAAGTGTCTGATGGAAGAAAAGTTTAAATACCAAAGTGATAGCAAAAATTCAGTAAGTACCAAAGTAATAAAAGTTGTATAGTTAAGAGGCTAATTGATACATTAACCCTTAAAAAATTATAATTAATTAATTATTTTTATTAAATTTAATAAAAATAATATATTATAAATAATATTTTAGGGAATTTTTATGATAAGATGACAAATTTTAATTTTATTATAAGATTAATATAAACAACAAATGATTAAACATAAAAAATTAATTTTATTTGATTTAATAAATGCCTATTAATTGAACCTAAAAATTAAATCAATCAAATAGTTGGCTAGAAGCACTTATTAAAAGGAAGAATCATATACTTAATCTATTCGTCTAAGGAACATGTCATCGTTATTATTAGTATTATTATTTCATAATGGAAACCTTTAATACAAGAAAAATAAAAATGTAAATATTAAGATTCAAACGTCAAATTTATAGAATTTTATTTTAAGGAAGTACAAAAGGAAAAAAAATTGAACTTCAAGCTTAATTTTTCCTAAAAATAATAATAATGATTATGTCAACTTTGAATGCCAAACTTGTACAATCATCATTTTAATATTGTCTGAAAATTTTAAAAATTTCATTAACAATTAATATTAGATAATAATCTAAAATTAAAAACATGACTATATAAATCAATTTTTTTTCTCTCGAGTACAATTTATTTTGCGTGGGCAAGCATGTAGGAAAATTAATACAAATAAACATATCAGGATCTTATGTTCAATCATCAAGAAAAGATTAATACGGAAGCGTACCTAAATCCATTGGAATTGATTTCTTAAGGTTAAGATCTTCAACGTCTAAACTTTTTGAGAGAATCTGTATCTCACTCAACGATGGGATATGTTGTGAGAATTAAGTTATGTTTAGACTGGAGACCATAACCTATTTATACTTGAAGTATATTTTATTTTATTTTGACCCATCATGAAAATAAAATAAAATATTAGATCTCTACACATTGCAAAACTCATACTAATTGAGATGTCCTAAAGTTTAATAACTTAAACTTTATTTGATCACTTTTAAATGAACTAAATAAATAATTTGTAATGTACAATTAATTAATATATATAGGTCTACTAAATAATTTCTCAACAAAGCAGGCTTGACGTGGTTGATAAACTAGAAAAGCAACAGTCGGACAAAGGTCTTTTGGACAGAAGACAATATTCTTGTTTCTTAGAAGAATCAACGGCAACAACAACAACAACCCACTTTTTCTTTCCCACGTCTCTTTATTCTGTCGTTGCTTAGACTGATTGTAGCGTGAGTTTCGCTGGGTTAGTTGAGAGCTACACCCAACGACCTTAACCAGGCTGGATGGGTATATATCACACAACCGAAGTCAAAAAGACTGAACACCCTTTTAGACAATGGTAAGTTTAACTGTTTAAGTTAAGACATCTTCGGCGTCTGCGACGGCTAACTCTTCCAATCCAACTCATAAGAAAACATCTCGAATTCTCAGAAAATTTGTCCAACTTAATCAGAATCCATGACTTCTTGATTCTCTGCCAACAAAGTAGATTTTTTTTTTATTCTGAATAATATGTCAGTCTGGCAATCATAGACCGGTTCGGTCAGCATGATCATCATCTCTGCTCTGAAGCAAGGCAACAAAGCTTCAAGACAAACAATGCTTGCTTTGGAATTTGGGTGGCTACCTTTGACGTTGGGGTGTGGGACCTTTGTTAACCTTTAGTTATCATTGGTTTCAGGGCCCTTCTTAGAAGCCATGCCAAAATTAGCTTATCCTACAATATTTTTGTATTTTATCTTATAATTATGAATCTTCTAATGTGCCATTTTTTATATATAGTGGGAAGTTTTTTATGCGGAAGAAAGAGTAACACGAAAATTGAAACTCGAATTTCATTACGTGTAAAATTTTTATATTTAAAAAATACGTATATAATTGTTTAGATTATTATTCAAAATTATCAATTTTAGTCGTAATTGATAAAAAAAATTTGAAATATTAAAATTTTTTAAAATTATCAATTTCAATAGTAATTCATAGGTATAAAATTTTTACATTTTAAAAATAAAAATATGATCATTTAGGTTACTTCTCAAAATTATTAATATCGATCATAATTCATAAAAATTTTCTTGAAATATCGAGGGTTTCATGAAAAGGGAAAAACCAAATCACAAACCTAGTGAAACCTTGTAATATCTGGTTGCCAAGCTTAAAACAAGAAGACAAGAGCTAACTAATTAACATGCAAATGGAATTTGGTCATTGCGTATGGTTATTGACAAGCGAGAGATTAATCGGTTAGGTAGATGTTGGGGTTATTATTAAGGATTTATATATGATGCACTGACAGTGTATAATTTTTATACACTGTCAATGCACCAGAAGTTGACACCTCATCAATAGACCCTATATGCAAATATAAATAAATTTTTTTAATTTGCCTATAAGGGCCTATTGATGAGGTGTCAACCTCTGATGCATTGACAGTGTATAGAAACTATACACTGTCAGTGCATCATATACAAACTCTATTATTATTGGGTAAAGATATATTAGGCATCATGCTTAAATTTTAATAGCCATAACAGCGTTTCATGTCGGCATAATTTGAGATTGCTGTCACGAAACTACGACTATTTTTCAGCCAGCTGAGCGCAGAGATGGAGACCTTGGTGGGGAATGATGCCAACTAAAAGTTGGTAAAGTTAAAGATCAGAATCTGACTTTGGATAACTGTAGAGACTAATCAAAGCCTTAATTTTAGTTTTCTTTTCAAACCTTTTTTTCTTATATTGGGGATGGAAAAGGGTTGCCTAGAATAGATCTAATTCCATACATGACACATTCCACGCGAAAATTATAAAAATAAAAAAAAGTGACATATTTTAAAATTTGATAAAAAATTATAGATGAATATATTACAAGTTAAAATTTTTTATTTAATGTGTCAATATAAATTTTAACATGAAAATTTTATATTTTACATTATGCATAATGATTGCTTACGACAAAAACATGAATTATCAGATTTAATTTGAACCGAAAGTTTGAAACCCCGAAACCCCAAATCCCCCTTCCACCACAGTCTCTCTTGTTGACAGTAGCCCAAGTTATGTATCTTACAATCTCCCTGGCCCAGCTTCTGCTTTTCTTTGGTGTGTGTTCAAGTTAGTACTTGGGCTTGATGAAGAATACTTCTACAAGCATGGGCTTGAGTCATTATCAGATTACTGCCTCTGGAGGTGGTCGAAGTTGCTAACCCAATGCATACAAGGAAGAAAAGGCAACCCCCTTCAAATCTGCTTTCAAGTTTAAGATGGCGTTACAATTAGAATTTCTTTTTTTCTGAATTACGTGTTTCAGGATTAGTTCATAACATGACTAGCTACTGCAATAATGCTTGTGCTGTATTTTCATACTGGATCTGTTGATATTTTCATAGACCACCATAGGTTTCAATTGCCATACGGAAGCGAATCATTCGTTTAACATGAGGCTGCAAGGAAGGAGACCTTTAGCTTTACAGCTATCAATTCCTTTGTTGGGCGTGCTTAGATAGGGGTTTCTTTTACGTGTTATAACTGCTAAGTGCTAGCCATGCAAAATTAGTACTCCACACGATTGTAGCTTGTTCTTTATGGGAAGTTGCTCTATTTCTGGTTCTGATACAATGATGTTATCGTTAGGTAAAGTTATGGCATTAGCTAGGTTAATTATCATCTACTGATTCGGATTCAGACATCGGTTTTAAGTTTCTGCTTCATATCTTTAATCCAGCTTCCTGGCAGCTGATTATGAAGCCTGTGATCAATCACACAGCTTATAAAACGAACCATTATTCATGACAGAACATCAGTGAAAGTGTTCATCATTTACTTTCTTTCTTTGATGATTGTAACGTTTTAATTCTTCTTCGAGATATCCTGAGGATCTACTATAATATATATGTAAAGATTTAAACTCATATTTGTGGGACACTGCTTGGGAGATTAAATCGTAAAACTTTCTAATCAAGCAAATAATACCTCGCATGGTCTTGGCAAATTAACATTATGCAAACAAGCACATATAATTCAATCTCAATCTCATGGAACGTACATTGTTACTCTGAAAGTGTCCTGCTCCCAAGTGGCCAAATCTTACCGTAGAAAATGCCATGTAAAGTCTTCAAGGCTTTGGCATCACACTCATTGGCGTATTTTCTTCGGCCTAATGTTTCCTGAATGAATCCAAACAGCTCACATGACATGGGCACGCTTTAGGCGGCAAAGTACAAGGTCGACCATGCCCCTTTCATGGCACCGCATTCACGGAAAGTGATGGCTACCAAACTAGCAATATTATAGCTTCTCTTCTCTCTCTCCACCTTCCAGAGGCTTCTTCCGAACCCCCAAACCGCAAGAAAAAGGAAACAGAATGATGGGGAATGAACATTCTGAGTAATCTTAAAGGAATCAATGCATGGTAGCCAAGCAACTAGCAACCGCGGGGTGCCTTCACTGCGCACTGAATATGCTATGTTTTGCAAATTAAGGGACTTACACGACATGAAACAACATTTAAGGCTTAAGATTTGCTTACGTTGAAGTTAACATGGTTTTAAACATTCTAGTGTAGTACAAACTTTTAACAGATTCATAGTCATCCTTGCATTTGTGTCTAAATACTTATTCTATTATTGATTTTAATTGATTCAATTTTATAGCTAAAATAAGTAATTCATTGTCTCGGTTGTTTGTCAATCTGTACTCCTAGTTTGTGTTGAAATTGTCTTCCCTAGCTGATAGCCTCGTATAAGTGGATGACAGATACTGGAACGGCAAAAGAAGTAAAGGAAAAAACTTGAAGCTTCAAGTACCATATTGGCTTTAATTATACACTCAACCCCAGTAACTTTTCGTGTCATTAATCGTTTTTCAAGGAGGCCTAATAAAAGAATGCCACGAAATCAAAACAAGTCCAAATTAATCTGAAAG
Source organism: Heritiera littoralis (assembly GCA_031772115.1). Classification (NCBI taxonomy): domain Eukaryota; kingdom Viridiplantae; phylum Streptophyta; class Magnoliopsida; order Malvales; family Malvaceae; genus Heritiera; species Heritiera littoralis. Next base: position 21,203,024 of record JAPDPK010000001.1, read on the forward strand.
AGTTGCTTTAAAGCCATAAATGTTTGCCACCAAACCAAAAGATATCCCCCATGACCTTCTGCTATTTGCTGCTGATGTTATTTATTTTTCATGGTAAACTTTTTTCCTTAACTTTTTACCTACTCCTGCAAGCTCCTCGCTGTATAAATAATCCCCTCCGGGCTTGTTCTATTGCCAACTCTCATAGGAAAACACTAGCAGTATTCTACTTTCTTTGATTTTTCGGGCTTATTTGTCTGTAAACAAAATTTGCTTCGGAAGGAAAATGAAGTTTGTCTTGGTGACATTCTTGCTTGTTTCTCTTGTTCTAAGCTTCTTTTTCTTTGAGGTGTCAATGGCCGGTTCAGGTATGTAAAATAAAGGCAATGAACAAACGAAAAATTTTCATTTTATATATTTTATGCTAGTGATGATGAGTTTACTGTTTAATGCATGGCAGATTTCTGTGACTCTAAGTGCGAGGTGAGGTGCTCAAAGGCAGGAGTAAAAGACCGATGCTTGAAGTACTGTGGAATTTGTTGCGAGAAATGCCACTGTGTTCCATCTGGGACATTCGGGAACAAGGACGAATGCCCTTGCTACAGGGACATGAAGAACTCCAAGGGCAAGCCCAAGTGCCCATAGATTTAATTTTCCTACCTTCTGGCACTAAATCAAACGAGGACCCATTGAATCTTTCTATTAAGCCAAGTAACCAAGGGTTACTTAAATCAAAATTTACCTGTTAAATATGTCGTGTATTAAATCAGAATAAATGGGGTCCTTTCATGGTTTATGGATACGTTGTCTCATTTGATTAATTTCCATGAACTATGACAATTATTAATGTGATTAAAGCTAAACAAGACGTGATTAAAGCTAAACAAGACATGATTATGGCAGCAGGCTTGTACTTGTCGAAGCCTTTTTCAACGTAGTTTTTGGCTTGAGCCTTGACTGGTTGTCATGTTATCTTCCAAGTACCATATTCCCGTGCGCCCACTTTTGTTTTGTCCCCCTTTTGGCTCTTTGCTTGATGGCTGCGGCTTGATTATGCCTCCTAGGTAGCAATAGTTCGGTAGAATCTGCCAGAAAAAAGCTTGAGCATGCTCTAGGTTGAAGTTGATCGTAACAGTAAAAATGATACGAGTTAAAATTTAATAAAATGTGTATAAAAATATAATAAAAGTTAAAAAAAAATTATTCAATGTGTCAATATGATTTTTGATATAAAAATTTTATATTTTACGTGATATAAATATAATTTTAAATAATACGAACACAAATTATGTAAACGAATGAAGGAAGAAAAAGGGACTCCGAACTTCAAAGTATTTGGTTTGTTATAATCTTCTGCTTTTGTCCTTGCTTAACGTGCTTGCTCTTCTGAGAAATGTATGAAACCGAAAGCTCATGTAAATTTCTTGAGTGATTTAAGCTTTTATATATTGTTCAAGGAGAGCCGTTCTAAAAGTGTTATCAAGAGAAATTTAATTAGTTTTAAACAACCTTAATACAAAAGTACCTTATTCACAGTGGTTTGATCATGAACGGTAAAAATACTGGAAAAGGAGAAAAGTTAGCAGAAAATGACGCTTTACGCTGCTACAAATAATTTTTGCCACCTCAACGAGGTACCCGTTGCTCACTTATATGCAAACTTTTGTGTCATTACTAGCTTGGAGAGCATGTTGAACTGGTAAAAAGCATGTGAAGGAATCAGTTGAAAGTTCCAGATCGCTTGGGGTTCTGCATTCTTGGACGTGACCCTTCAACAAATATCCTGTGAAGTAGAAAGTGTTAACAGCTGCCTCTGCATCTTGTTTGCCTGTATTCGGTGGTTTGAGACTTTTGAGTAATGAAAACTGCGGGAATAAGTTCACGTGGGGCTAGATTCTGTCTCCAATGGACAAAATTCCCTCTTATTCCTCTACTAAGATTATCTCGCAGGCAGGCAGGCAGGCAGGCAGGCAGCCAGAACTTGCGGGCCATTTTGAGTGTAAATCACCCTCACCAATTCGTATCTTTATTCATGTCAAGATACTCATGTCATTTTTCATTTTACCATGTCTAAAATTATCGGATCTACCTTTCCCACCAATGACCCACACTACTGAGAGTCGTAAGCATTATAGTACAAGTTTTGGAAGGAAAACAAGAGCAATGGGTCTACGTTTAATCATATCAATAAAATGTAGGTAAACAAGATATTTTACATATAGCAATATTCCCGTACCCTGAAGAAAACAGAGAAAACAGAGAATAGTAACTATGATTTCCTTCCCTTAATGGGTCCAGTATCACTTGATCCGAGAGAGATTTCTTCCACATATTGACATACATGACAGTCAAAAATATGATCTTCCTTTAAAGTTATCTATTTGCAGTTTAGGTTTTCTTTTTTCTGAAAAATGGAAGACAAAAATTTTACAACAACAAAAGGATTGCATATTTCATTGCCTCGTACCAATCTGGTTTGGATGCACCATCGTTATCATTCTGAGAGGTTCCAAAAGCATGTATTCTATGCAAGATTTTAAATAGTATGCAGGAAAAGTATGGAGCTTAGATGCTTATGCCTGGATGTAATTTAAGATTGAAAAGGCTGTAGCTCTTGCTCCGGAATAGGAGCACCAACAGGCTTGTAAGCAGTAATCACTTGTTGTCGGTGTCGATGAAACAACCATATCCCGATAGCTGACAAACTAAGAATCAGAGTTGTTATAGATCCAAGTACCACTGCCAGAAAGTGAATTTGCCACCATGACCTGTGAAGCTCCAGTAAGAGCTCAACGTTATTTCTGAAGCTAAACCAGTTCAAGAAGATGGTAAAGAAATAATATATACAGTCTAGGAAAGAATGAACTAGGACCAACAAAAAAGGGAAAGCTGAGGCTGTTCTTTTCTAAATTCTATTTCAATTCCTCGTTTTAATGTATTTCATTGAACCCAGCTCAGGCAACTTGAATCCACATGGACACGATTCGCAAGATCCTAAATTTTCATAAAATTTCTGTACCCAACCACCTATTTCACATATCAGAGTTCAGGTAAAAATAAAATAGTTTCATAGTAAAAAAAGTCCTAAAACTGGAAACTTGACCAAGGGCAAAAAGAACCCTAACTTGTAGACAGGTAATAGAGATACTACAGCAAAAACTCATGGCCTACTACAATGGGCTAAACCAAGGCGCCCATTGCTGCATCATTTGTCCCTCCCAACCATCCTAATTATTACATCCTGGGATGCAAAAATAGAACTAATCCGATAGCCTTTATCCACCATAACCATCCAACTACTACTGTCTTGCCAACCGACAACATCATCATTCTATTACCATAGCATTCTGGCATCCCAGTCCTATCTCTCCAACTGTGACCTTAAATAATGCAGTGGCCATACGAGACTACATATCACATTCTTTCTTTGTATCCTTTGATCAATCTTTATTTTTTAACTTCTTTCACATACGTACTGATGCACATGTGACACTCTAAATGCACCAAAAGGCAGACCACATTTGGCCTTCAAGTCCCAGAAAAAAGGGAAAGCAAGATCAGCAAAAGGCAATCCAATAAAACCAAATAGGATCAGTTGACCCATGTCCCCGTGCAGCCCAAATGTGAAGCTACAGTCTGCTAGTTCAAAACATAACTCCCTATGGAGGTTAAGAAAATCATAAATTTTCCCCCATGTCTTTGAGTGGGACACAGATTTCATATCTCATCTCTAACACATATTACTAATTATTTTCATTTGCAAGAAGCAAGCAAGACTTTTGGGTTCTCTCATGGTCCAAAATGCTCCAAAGGTTAGTTCATCACAATAATAATAGCCAATTAAACCCACACTAGTAGCATAAAAGTAATAATAAAAGTGGAATGCAACAGAGAACATACAACTTCCTTTGAGGTTCGGCATTCCATTCAATCAACTTATAATTTCCAAATCTCTCAGGAAACTGCATTTGATGATCCCTTAAGCGCAGAATGATGCTCTGCACATAATAGAGGAAAATAAGCTTCATATCAACACTGTGGTAAATAGATGGAAAAAATTTAAGTGGAATATGCAAATATTAGTATCACAGTAGCAAGAATACATACCAGTGCAGTGGTATTGGAAAAATAATTAGAAGGTGCAGCAGGAAAAATGCCCCATCTAACAAGGTAATCATTCCCTTTGGAAGTGACATTCATCAGGCGAACCTGAAAAAGAAACCAATCACATAATCGCCAAGCAACCAGATAAAGGCTAATTCAAAATTGCCAAAGACAAAGCAATATAAAGAGATACTAGTTACACTGATGGATAGACCTACAATTACAATCTAAAATGACACTATGGTAGTTTATGTTCGGGTTAGGTCTAAGTGCACATAGTGGTCGTTATCTGGCCACTCCCAAGTACCCATAAAAATGATGAAGAAAACCACACATAAGCGTAGGGCAAGCAAGATTATTCCCAAGTTAAGTTAAATACTAGAGATGTCCATGTAGGTTCAAGATCAGCTTTATACATTAAATCTGAAGCTCAGGCCTAGAAAGAAATCTTTGTCTCATTATCTGGGGACAGCCTGAATACTTATCGGGCCCAGCTTTTTTATCTAGGCCCTGCCCAACCAAATTTTGGTGAGCTGTTCAGCCACCTGGTAGGTGGACAACTCTTGAAATTTGATTCAGATCATATTGCACCAATAACCAAATAAGATAGTTTTTCTTAAAAAAGGTGAATCAATAAATAAAATTTTTCAAAAGCAGTCCAACACAACCTCAAATTTAATTCCCAGAAGGCCTGAAAAACTTGGTTAAATTCAAGGTAATTCAGCTGTACCTGTGAATTATAAACCCCCAGTTCCTGAGAAATTAATTCTGCAAGCTCCTTGAAGTTGGGCTTCCAGTTGGAATCATTTGTGCTAATTGACATATCAAATGTTAAAAATCCAATACGAACTGAACCTGATTATCATGTTTGGGGCAGAAAACATCATCAGAGAGAATGTACAGTTTACAAGACCAATTTGTATAAATGAATGCATCGCAATCGCTCAAAAACCAACAAGATTATTATTGAGATTATAATCATACTAAATCTCAAATCCATAGAAAATGAAATAAGCACCACGTAGTGCAAACACTAGCCCACTGCTAACAGAAAATGATGATTATAGAGTAAACAATATTACCCAAAAAAGGATGTGAAATGAAATTAGGCCATCCTGCTATAATAAGCTTTAAATGCATGCATATAAGCATAAGTTGTGAGAATCTAAGAACAAACCGGATTATATATGAGAAATATATATTTATATAATATCCCCGGGGTTACACGCACGCTATTTATCACGAATTATAAGCCTCCTAAATCTACAACACTTTTAAGCCTATTAGGACAAAAATCTAACTTCATAGATGATACTATCTTTGTTTGAATAACAAAATTTTCAAGAGTACAAAAGTACATGTGTCATCAGCCTCTTACAAAAAGCAACTTCTTTTTCAAAAACTTAATTACCACCAAAAGAAAAACTTATAAAGATTAAATGAAAGAGAACTCCAGTTTCAACTATCATCAAGGTGACATAAAAAAAGGTGTGAGATTAGCGGTTTAAGTTGGCAAAACTTCTTGGAGGTCTATTAAACTATATGGTAGTTTTCCAAATACCAACCAGGCCCTTCTTTTATGTTTCTAATTTCCATCAATGCTCCACAATATACACCAGCAGAAGTTTCAAGCTAAGTGCAGCATCTCTGTTAATATTTGTAATTTTCATCTGGCTTGATTTTTCCTTCATAAGAAAAGAACTTACCACTAAACCATATGTAAGAAAGTATCTTTACTTGAATTGTTATCACAATACATCAATTAATGGAACAGTGCAAGGGAAGAAACCAATGAACAAGGGGAAAACATTGAATGGAAGCAAGTAATAAGCCATCCACCTGGAAGAACATTTGGTGGCAATCCACTTGGGGCTAGTGTAGGAGTAATTTCCATGTCAGTATCCTTGCTTGGGGAGACTAAAGGAGGTGGTGCAGGTGCGCCAGAGAACTGCACTCTCCTCCATAATTCAGAACAGTTAGTTTTCAAAAACCCTATCTTGTCATTACCCCTATCATAAGTGACTAGGGTGTTCCGCACCACAATTCCTGCCTCAAAAAAAAAAGTTAAAGAGATTATTACTGCAGTCTGCAGTGGTGCAAACAAACAGGATATATTGAGTTGGACTGAAGCATATGGTCCAAACAGGCGTAAGTATACCACAAGAACTTTAGATGTTAGGCATACATTTTCAAAAAGATACGATACTCTATGCTACACTTGCACATACATAGAGAGAGAGAAAGGGGGGGTTTCGTCTTTGGCAAATGGTGCAACATACCTCCCAAAAGAGTAGTCGATTCTGTATTTTGGAAAATTCCCAAGCAATATGCACCCCTAACCTTTGTGTGCTACAAAGCATGCCATTACGAGATAGAGACAGAAGAGATATGTGTCAGATAGTAGTTCGAAAAACTAGCACAGAAATAAACGATGCAAAAATGTCTTATAACCACTTAATTTAGCTTTGCCACCAACCAAGGACCCATTTTGGTCTTAAAGCATGCAAAGTTAAAAAGAGACTAATTACCCGGAACAGGTAGTTTTCAGGAGACAGTAATAGCTTCTTTCCATTGTTAAATACCATCTGAACCTCTGGGAAAATTTTTGATAGTTGGGAAACATCCCTGTATCACATTTCAAGATAAACCATTAAGATGGATTCAAGACAACAGATTTCAGCATTTCAGATAAAATGAAAATGTTATTGGCAACACCTTCCAGCGCCGGAAAAACAGATATCATCAAAATTAGGGTCAGGACCACGAATCCTTTTAAGAAAATGAACTTCCCTTAGGATCTGCATTGAAATAGCCAAATAACCATGAATAATGGGTCTGAACATTAGCATGTAGGTAAATAGATGCTGAAATTTATGTTAATAAAGATTAAACTTAAACAACTAAAAATAATTACGAATGAACTGACAGAATAGTTTGAGTTGCAGCAACTGCAGAACGAAAAAAGCATTAAGTATTTTATGATGAAAGAGATTAATCAAAGTTGCGGCTATAATGAACCCCTGATGCTGGGGTTGCAGCCATACTTTTCAGGATGGAGGCACAGACCAAGCAACAGTTCATGGATTACTAAACCCTAAAAGGCTAAATCACAGAAATCAATCCCCAATAACCACGGTTGTCATCAACACGTTAATTCATTCAAAACTTCCACGAAAACTTAAAAAATGCAAATTGCAACAAGTCAATATCTTACCAGCACTTTATCTTTCCTTGATAAAGTGTGTTAATTCATTCAAAACTTCCACAAAAACTTAAAAAATGCAAATTGCAACAAGTCAATATCTTACCAGTACTTTCTCTTTCCTTGATAAAGTGCTATTACTATTTTCCGAATAATAAATATGAAAATGAAGTCCATATTTTTTTAAGGATAAGAATCACGCATAACAGACATGCTTCAAACTTCTGAAGGGAACAAGTCCTATAAAAGACAAGTTCCAGAAATTGTACGATCAAAGCAGATAGTACCAATACTAAGAAAGCAACATCTGCAAGTGCTAAGAAAGAAATAAAGCAGTTCTCATAAGGAATAACTTGTTTAAATGACATTGTAACCCAGATATATTAATATGTAACTGTACTCAGTTTCCTCCACGATATAATACCAAAAGTTAACAGATAGACTACAAAAAATGAGAAAGTGAGTAGTCATTCATCTACTAGGGCACATGTAAATGCAACAAAAGCACATGCTTTTAAACCTCACAAGCAAAATAAAAGATTTTTTCTAAGCCTCAATTAGCAATTCTGGCTTCTGCAAAGCAAATACTAATCGTAGAATAGAAAATGAGAACTTGACTAGCAAACGAACTAAACTTAGGATGAAACTCAAAGCTATTGGCTCTTACAGCATCTCTAAATGCAACAAAAGCATCTTTCGGAAAGTAAGCGTATGTTGTTCCACTGTCCAAGACAGTTCCATGCCTTCCATCAAAGACTCCAGCAGGTAACTTCAATCGCTTTCCAGCAACATGCATTTCCTTAAGCTCAATATTGTAGTAAGGGCTGTTGACATTCAAAAACTACAGTGAATGTGTAAGAAGAACCAGATACATTCTTCAGAAAAATACATCCACAGATACGATCCAGTAAGAGAGGTATACCTGCGGAAAGGATCTGAATGGGAAAAAACCATATCAGGGGGAGGCGTGATTTTTCCAAGAACCATTGCACCACCACCAACACCCATCCCACCGTAACACAAAGAAAATGAATCACCAATAACACCAGCATCAACAAGTTGATCCACAATACTAAGCCTCCCGCGACCCATACCCATTATACCATCAGCTCGTTGGCTGTAAAGATCACCCGTTTCCATATTTTCGCAACCAAAAACAGCACGCTGAGGCACAAGTTCACTTTCATTCCCAAAAGAAACAACATCCTCCCCAAGCACCCCACTGCTGGAACTCATCTCAGCATAGCGTCTATCATAAGTGCATTGCTTTTGCTCATCATCACAATTACAACTAGGATTGCATTTTACAGGTTGAAAAGTGGTAGACAAATCTGGTTGGAACCTTGGATCCTGGATTTCAAGAATAGATTAATATTGCCACAAAATCACCAGTTCCCCTAAACCCTTAATTAAATTCGAACTAACAGATCTAGGAATCAAGAAATTAGACTAAATTCTAAATCTCGTAACCAAGCATAACTCACTTTCTCATAATGGCAAAAAATAAGACTCGAAATTGCCATTTAACACCTCTCCTTACTTTAAAATTCCACTAAGCTAACAATTCAATAGTTTCAATTTGATTAAAGTTAATACTCTCAATCTCATTTTTCAACAAAAGGCATTAATTTCAAATTGATTAATTTCAATTAACAACTGGAAGAGCTGAACCGTACGAACTTGATAAGACGGAACCCGACCTGATGTTTGCCGCACTGTGCACAACTGGAGCAAGGGACATAAGTTACAGTACTTCCGGTGTCGACGATAAGAGCAAATTCCTGAGGCGGCGTTCCTATCCAGAGCCGAGTCGTGTAATAACTGCAAATTTCCAAAAATAATAACAACAAAAAATTCCCTCAATACTTCGAAAAATTCAAAAAGAAAAAAAAACACGAAACTTTTTTTATAGAAAAGAGACCCGTTGGAGAGGAGATCATCGTAGAGTCTCATGCGAGCGTTCGGAGTTGAACGAGAGAGCTCCGATTGCTGAAGGTGACGGCGGAGATTGTCCACGTGTCGGTGCATGGAATGATTGCGTGATGATAGATGTAGAGGAAGGACCATTGGTCGCCGGTGATGATTTTCTGCATCGACGATGAAGGGAAGGAACCAAATTACGGAACAGACGATTAGAAGGAAAGAGGTTAGGTGAAGCCAGGCTCCAGCCATGGGGCGTCAGTTTGGCTCCAGATTACGGTCAACGACTACAGACCATAGCAGACGGCCTTTAAAAAGGAAAATACGATAAATTACATGACTCTTTTTTTAAAAAAAAATTAATAGGCATATAGTGGTGGGCCAACACGGGAAGGGCACGTTATGGGGTAGTAGAGAGTTTTGGTCAAGTAAACGGTGAATCTAAACGACGACCCTTAACCGTAATTAGAAGTCTTTGTGAAGCAAAGCAAAACGAGGCAGCGTTTCGCCATTGGTGGAGCCGCGTTTTAAGAATGAAAGCGTTTGCTTGTCTTCAGCGCATTTTCACAGGGTCCACGACATTTTCCGCAAATGAAATTTCGAAGCGGTTGTCTGTACTTGTCATGGCCAACTAATCAAACATAAGCAAGAAATTACTGATATTTTTTTCGAGGGGAAAATATTTGTGCAAAGTACGTCTAAAACATTTTCATAAGAGCAGTTGGCGCAACAACAAGATTGGAGCTGCATACAGTGGAAGGCTGCAAAAACACTCGAACCAGAGATAAAAGAGTTAAAACCAACCCAAGTAAATCAATGCCCTTGAATAAGGAAATGCTTGAACATATACAGCTTTTGACCAACAAAGAAAAAACCCTCAAAAAACATGTTTTTCTTCATTTTTCATGCCCCTAAAGAATGATTGTACATACAATTGTGTATCCAACTGCCGGTGGAGATCCCATCATGTGACAAGCCTAACACAACAAAAACTACAAACTACAAGATAATAAGGCATCAGATCAGTATCAACTCAGTACACAATATCCTAATTGTTTCCTTGTCCTTATGGATGCCAAAGCCCAGTTTAGTGAAAATCTCTTATTACGCTATCTCTTCATGTTATAATTTTGCAATTCTCGATGTTTACATACGCAGTGGTTTTTTCTTGTTGAACCAGGCAATTACCCATCTTCCATAAACGTTGTAGCGCATCGTTTCAAAGTTTAGGCGCACCAGATTTGCCAAAGCCCTGTAAACAAAGCCCTGCTCCTGCTCCTGCTCCTGCTCCTGCAATTAAAAGAAACATCACAACCAAAAATAAGCTGGAGCCTAATAACAATCTCCGGTATAAGTTACTATTAGCAATAGTAAAGCATGTAAATCATTCCATGTTGCGATATTATTAATATCGGCTACCAAAGAATCAGACCAAAGATGTTTTAAATAGCTGGCTCAAAGAACAAATTGTTTATAAGAAAGTATGAGTTCAACAAAATAGAGGTCTGTTTCATGTATATCCAATTATATAGAAAGTTTGATGAAAGAATTTACTCTGATGATCACACTGGCCAAACCTATCGAGGTACAACTGATTAATGTCTAAATAAGTAGCTTAAGACATTTATATAGAGTTGTACCATGCATAAACGCTTATGCAAATGCAGCAAATGATCATGAAGATGCATGGAAGTGGCAGAGTGAGAATTATGTAACCTTAGACACTGTCAAAGCTGATTGGATAACAAAGTTTCCAAAAGGATCCACGAGAAGCCTTGACACGTCGTGACTGTCAAGCAACTCCATTATAATTCTTGTAGACCGCTGTTTTCCTGATACCATCAAGCATTTCTCCACAACATTGCTTCCATACCTATTGAAGGAAAGAGATGCAAAATTCCCTTCAAGCTGTCTCAGAAGACTTTCTGTTATTTGTGGCTCTTTCAGTTCCAGTATATGTTGCACCACATAGTTGCTAGAGAGAAGAAATATATCAAGCTCAAATGAATTGCACTTCATTGCTTAAAAATTTCTAAAATGCAAAGTGAGTTTCACATCAAAGCAAGGGAGTGAAGCAACAATGGGAGACATTTAGCTTTCCTAGAACTAAAACATTAGGTTTCGAGGAAACACAAACCCATATAGATCTTGAGCTAGGAGTAGAGCATTTGCTATTATCGCTTGAACTAGATGCGCTCTTGCCTCTCCCTCAGAGTGGTCAACACATTGCTGCAGTGCACAGCATCCGCTTTTGTCTGTTGCAATTTGATAGCAATTATATGCCACCTCATTCAGAAGATACTGCCAATGAAAATCAGTGGACACAAAATATGTTAGACATCAACAAATGTACAAAACAGATCTCGGCCCAGTTTCACCATTGATAGAAGGAAGAGAGAAAGCAGCAGTTAATGACTTAATGCATCTATTTCATTGTGATAACGTTTGAGAAATGAAGTATCATCGTAACCCCTGCAATTTATTTCATTGACTGAACATATCTATCAAAGAACCAAGACGAACAAATACACAAACAATTAAACTGAAACAAGATGAATATAGCCAAATGAAGCTTAATTCAAATCATAACCACTGCAACTGCTCTTAACACTTTGATGTTACCTTATTATCCTCAGCAGAGAAATTTCTCAAGCAATACTGGATCACACGATGACCATTCACATTTTTGGTCAATGCAACAGCGCGAGGGCTTAGAGCTGACATAACTAACGAGATTTGCATTTGAGTAGTAAGGTTCTCCAACAATTTCTGTACAGCACGAGTCCTGCCACCAAAATGAAAGTCATAGGAAATAATTTTTTTCTTAAGACGAAAAAGAACTTGAAACGAGAATAAGCAAACAGAACATACCCATGAACATTGAGACAAATGTTAACAAATCGAAAACCATCATTTACAACCATTAAAAGAATCTGACTCTTCTGTTCCTCACTACACACATCCACAAGTTTTTGAACAACATAATTCGCAAAAGGGTCAATCATCAACTCACCAACATGGTCAATAACCTCCATTAAAATCATACCAATTTCCTCCTTTGGAGCTTCATCAATAGCCCTTTGTAGAAACCTACAACCATAGTGATCTTTTGCTAATGACACAAACCTACCTCTCAAATCCCCTGGACTCAAACAATTCAAAGGTTCCTGCAACCAATGAGGCCTCCTAAAACTATTATCAGTCTGATTATTGTTGTTACTACGACTGTTATAACTAGTTCTCATCACATTCTTGTTTTTTGAACAAGAAGCCCCTGAGCAACTGGCGGCAGCGGCAGCCGCAGTAGCCGCAGCGGCAGCAGCCAAACCATTTTGATTGGAAGAGGGTAATATTGAGATTTCATTGAAAGGTTCATTTCTTCTTGAATTAAACAAATACCCATTTCCATTTAAATTAGAGGGTTGATACGAACGAGATATGAAAGTATCCCAACGACCAATATCTGGCCCCACCGCCATCACACCATCAAAACCCACATTCGGACCCCCAACAAGGTTGTTTCTCTCTTGTCTTGTTCTTGCCAACCCGCCAACAAACCCATACCGGGAGCCGTCCAAGAATTCACCACCATCAAGACCATGATACCCGAACTCTTGATTCATCGGAGTTGACACACTGAGACGAGAAAAGGCTGATTCTAGGGCATCAAAATGACTCTTACGAAAAGGGCTGTTTTGAACGGGAGTTTCTGCAAATACAGGCTCTAGGCTACGAGAAAAAGGAAGATAACTTTCCGGTGACCGTGAAAACGGAGCCAAAGACGTTGTCGTCTCATAGAAAGGTCGGTTTCCGCGTGCGGCCTCCATTAAACCTAAAAAAAAAATCTTTTAAGTGAAGAGAAACGGAGAAAGAAAGAAAATAAAAAAAATCCTTGAAGGGTTTTTGGGTTAGTTTCAAAAGGGTTTAAATGGCACGTATTTATAACAAAAAAATTATAGAGATAAAGTCGGGCAAGTTTTTTTTTAATTCAATAAGAAGTTATGCGAAAGAATTCTTGTGATTTCAGTGGGTAAAGATGGCAAGGATTTTAGACGGAGAAAGAACATAAATGGAGTGAGACTGTTGAGATATGGCTAAGAAATAGGAAAAGCAGGGCCTTTTTTCTTATGCTTTCATGCAATTTATGGAAACTCTTTCACGCTTGGAACAAAGCAAAACTCTCTCAAAAGCCAAAACCTTATATTAACACAGAAACACAACTGAGTTTCCTCGGTCGTATGTCTGTCTGGTCCACCATCGCTGACCATTTGCTAAACAAAGATATCCGCGTTTTCGTTTTCTTCTGCTTTACGTCTTTTGTCTTCTTTTGTCATGTCTTCCTTTTTAATATCATTCTAGGGATTCTGGCCTTGCTAGGAAGATTCGTAATTTATGTATAAGACAAAAGATTTACATAATCCCTTCACGTAGGCTACACAAAGTCAGAGATTAATTCGTGATTAATGACAATGTTGGTAATATCTTTAATTCATCCAATCCCATAAACCTAACAGTAGCTGTTATAATGGCTGCTTTAAATTCTGTTGTCAGTCCAATATTTGCATTGAATAATACCATGGTCACACCATTTTGATGGATAACAAAAGCACGTGTACATGTATAATAGCATGCTTATCATTCCTTTTTGTTCTTGTATAGCTCAAGCTCGATAGTTTTTCATGTATAAAAATGGAGATTACTTTCATTTTTGGGAAATGACATGCTCTTCCTTTCATCTTCTGCCGCTAAATCCCCTTACCATCAATCCCTCTCTTTACAGCCCAGATTCCAGTAGCCCCCATTTCTTTCTCTCATCTTCTCTGTCTAAAACTCCATAGCGCCAACCTCTCTTTCTCTCTCTGTAGAACCCAGATTCCAGCTTTAGGACAGGCCGAGCTGGTGATAAATTCAGGGGATCGGTTAGGTCAGTCACGAGGAACAGAAGGATGTTGTGGAAGGGAAAGCTCAGGAATGATTGGTTCCCAGATGGTGCTTCAGCTTGCATGGTCAGTCTCAGCTGCGGGGTTCGTGGTTAACATGCAGCAGTAATCTTGATGCAATGAGATTTGTTGAATGTTGTTTCACTGTTATTTAAAACAAAAGAAGCAGAAAATGAAATTCTGGAAATAAGAGAATGATACAGATTCCAGAACAGGGGATTCAGGGAATTGCAAAATTCATTTCTTGTTGTATTGTATAGTCCCTTTCGGGAAACAAGAATGGCAGTTTATGGTACATGGGAAGCTGTCATACCAAAGAAAACAAAATCTAGGCAGTTTCTTCTAACTTTACTTTGAAATGAACAAAACAAAACTTGATAGAAATGTAAGTAAACTGGCCTGCAGGTTGTAAAAACATTTCCTCCATCCTACAGAATGAAAGGGAATCGAGAAAAGAAAAAGTTATCCTTACATGATTTATGAGATGAAATGTAACTCTGTGCAGCTCTGACAAGTAAAGCGATAGACAACGAAGCAGCTGTTGTCTATTGTTCAAATGTGTATATACAAGCTTAATGATGCACCAAAAGAATGTTTCACTTTATGAAAATATCGATCGATTGCCATCATGCTATACTTGGAGGCTTATATAGACAGCTGTATAATTCTGATAATTCGTTATTCCTAGCTTTAACTGTGTTTTCTTGGCACTTTAACTTCCGGTGGTAGAAAATCTCTTAGATAGTTCTATGCTGAACCAAGTCGAAGGAAGAGCACTGCCACGCAAAACAAGATAAACAATGAATGCTATATATGCAGCTGTCCAAGTACAGATGAATAATCCAAATAGCAGCCCCTTGACTTCAGAAACAAAGAAATCCAGCAAAAGATACCCATTGATTATTATTACCATGGTGGCCACAGTCCATGCCACTCTCTGCAAAATAACACAATACATAAAACCATAATAAGTTAGCTATCTTTTTAATTGATACATGAAACCATTCATTAGATATCTCTATTAATTCACTTAAGCATCATCAACCACAGCAGCTCAAGCTAGCTAGTTTGTTGCATATACATGGTTGATGCAGCTTGAGCGAACTAGTATATTGCATAAACAATTGAAAAGAATGGTAAACTAAAATAATGATACTAAGAGTAATTAAATTAAATTACCTACCCTAACTTCGAGAACAAAAAACACAAAAAAAAAAATTTCCAAACCATTTTCATTTTCGAAACATGGAAAGCCGGTTAAGGTTTCATGAACTTTGCATAAAGCTGAAAGATCAATTTGAAGCTTTTTCCTAGAAAAGCCTTCACTGGAAGGAAAAGACTGAATAATCACGAATTACAATAGGAGTTTCTTTAAAATATTTTTTAAAACCAACCAGCAAACTGTATACATCAAATTGCTCCATAGGTATCGCCATGGGTTCATATATAGCCGTATTTCCGGTAAGACACAAAGTTCACAAGACAAACACAACCACTAAAGCCAAATGCTCTCTCAATGAAAATATGCGCAGGAAATTCAATGGATCCTAGGCTCTAAGGAAATACAGAGTAAACTTCATGCTTTTTGATAAGACCCTTCCAAATAGCATGTACTTCGAGGCGAAACCTCATTTGACTTGTGGATTCTCTAGAAAGTCCCTCCAAACAAAATGGTGTCCTTGACTCCCACCCCCCACCCCCCTCCAACAGTAGCCTTAACCAGTAGAATAACAAAAATTAAGATAAAAATGCCAATGAACATGACCACTTCTGAAGGTCATGAGATAAATAACCCCTACAGTAATTTAAGATTACCCTCCAACAAATGTCATGATCACTCCACAGCTTACTGCATGTACTCATATATCAGCACAATTTTATTTCTTTTCACTGTATAGGCCTCGAGAGTATCACTAATAACAAAACGAGAGCAATAAGCCTACTGATGAGTAAATGACTAGGGAATATGTCTGACAGGACATATTATATGGGTCCATTGGTTGCAAGTTTTGCATCACTGGTATCAAAATCTTGATAAAATTTTGGTTTCCAGCATGGAAAACCAACTCAAGTTTCTCTTGTTTAAAAGAAAAACAACTAGTAAATGAGGAGAGGCATAGAAAAGTGAAGCAAGCTGTTACTTCGATAGTAATAGAAACTAGTGGTAGATCGGTATTGATTTCAACATGAAAACTGCTGATAGTTTAGTTATTATAACATGCAGGCTGCAGCAAACTATAAATAGTCACTCATGTGAAGCAATAGTTAGTACAAAAAAAAAAATTGAAGACAAGTGAAACAAAAAGCTTACCTCGAGAACAGGCCCAATCCTAAAGACCCCCATGACCTGCTCCTTGGAAACCAAGGTTAGAAGTGGGATAAGTGCAAAAGGAATCTGTATTGACTGAAGTACATTAAGCCATTCATTCAAAATATCCAATGAGGCTTCAGAAGTGTTAAACACGAGAGCCACAATAATAGTCGGCACAATTGCAAAGCTCCGTGTAATCAATGCCCTCAACCACTTCTTCAGACGAAGATTAAGAAAACCTCCCATTATAAACTGCCCAGCATACGTGCCGGTTATTGTACTACTTTGTCCAGCTGCCAACAACCCAATACCCCATATGTAGAGAATCGGAAAGAGTCCTCCACCATATTTCTCCTCAAGATACTGCCCTGCATTAACTAGTCCTATGCTATTTGCCTGTTTTGTACCGTAGAATCCCTTGGCAAAGACAGTTGTCACAAACAAATTGATCATGAAGGAAACCAGAAGCGCAACAGATGACTCAATTGAATAGTAGTTTAGTGCCTCTTTAACCCGGCCTGTCTTTTTGGGATCAATCTTTCTTGATTGTACCAAAGCAGAATGCAAGAATACATTATGAGGCATTATGACACAGCCCACAACACCCACAGCTTGTCGAATCGTTTTTGAGCTAAGCCTAGGAACCAAAATACCTACAACAATTGAAAAAAAATGATACTAAAAAAATTGAAATATCACTTCATGCAAAATGATTATTATGTTAAAAAAAATTACCTATTAGTAGTTCTTTTCCACTGGGTTTTGCATCACCAAACATCCAAGCAAATGTTAAAGCCATAGTCGCAATTAAAACAGCGAAAGCAGCTTCTAGTTTCCTAACTCCATAATTCTCCAGGAATAAAAAGATAAAACTGTAAACAAAGAGCAGGTGAAACACCTGTTAGAGGTGAAAAAAAAATCAATTTTCAATTTAAAATGATAGAATCTGACTAGATCTTCCCCAGTTAGCACCCAGAAACGCAAAAAATCAACCATATAAAGAACAAAATAAAAAATCGAAATTTGGGGAATCAAATGAAAATTCAAACAAAAAAATACATGAAATTCCAGAAAAAAATTGAGGACGTTTACCAATCCGATGCAGTTATTAAGACCCCAGCCCATAGAGGCAAAGCCCCATTACTCAAAATTTGGATGGCTATTGCACTCCCAATAACCTCCTGAATATCAGCTCCAATAAGAGCCAATTCCGCCATGAACCAGAGCACAAATCGGGCCCAAGTCGGATACTCCTCCCGGCAGAGCTCCGCTAGATGCCGGCCCGTTGCCACTCCGACCCGAGCCGATAACAACTGGATAAGCAGGCCAATGGCGGTGGCCCACATCAACAACCAAAGCAAAGAGTAACCCGCAATTGCACCAGCCTGGAGATCCCCTTCCAAATTCCCCGGATCTAAAAACGCTATACTCATTAGAAAACCCGGTCCCGTAAACAACCAGAGCTTCTTCCAGGAAAACGGAGGAACAAAATCGATATTTTGAATGGATTCCGGTGTGTCCAAGTCGACTATCACGATTTTCTCTCGGGATTCGAATGCTACCTCTTTTTCATCATCAGACGACGACGAGGAATGAGATTGAGACGGTAAGAGGCGTTTGGATTCGGATTCGTCGGCGGTGTCTTTGTCCAGGTCATCTTTCGATGGTTTCTCCTCTTGTGTTCGGGAATTCATCGTCGGAGGAGGAATATTCTGCTTGTCAGAATGGAATATTCTCTGTATTCGTTTAGCTGCCGCCGGTACGGATCCGTTTAGGTGGGTAAGCTTTCCCGTGGACTGTCGTAACGCATTGGATTTATAATTTTATATTGGTTCCATTTCTACAGTGTTTTCATGGTATGACATGGAAACGTTGCAATCGGTAGATTTGACCATTAAGAAAGCGACACGTAAATAGTGATGTGGCATTCCACTCATATGTTAGTATGTTTTTATTATTAATTTTGATGTTTATTTAATTTTTTAATTAAATTTTATTCATAATTTTTACTAAAATAATTGTAACTGCATTTATGTAATTTTTTAATTCATTTATAAATAATTATTATATACACCGTCAATAGAATTTTTTTATTCCCCAAACGGTATTAAGATCATGACACATGTCTTATAAAAATATTAAAAAATAATAATAAATAAACACAATAGAACATGTATCATAATCTTAATTTGTTTGTAAAGTAAAAAAATTTTACGGATAATGTATAGAATAATTATCATTCATCTATCATATTGGAATTTACAAAAAATAATTTTGTCAACCACTTAATTTTGTGTACTTTTGTTTAATGAAAGCTATACTAAAAGTTTTTAGATTAATTAATAGAGTATTTTTGTACTTTTTAAAATAAATTAAATTTAAAAAATAAAAATATGCAATAATCTCTTAATTTTATTGATCAAGATGTTTTGGTCCTTGGCAATGGCAGCCGGCAATGAGCAAGTCAACTGTCAACACATAAAATATTTAAATTTCAGTATTATAAGAATTTATATTAACTTAAAAAAATTGTAGTTTAGTACTAATAGGTAGTACACATGAAATATTTATATTTATCATGTTGCAGGGTCATTTTCGGGACTGGGACAACTCTGCAACCTCATGTTATTTGATACGAGGCAGAAGAAAGCAGCGTGTGGAAGCCACATGATTGTCTTCTTTTTTTTTTGGATAATGACCACATGGATTGTCGGTTGCTATAGTCAAGTGAACCGAAGCCAAAGCTCCAATGGAGTCTACTCTCAGATTCAGCATTGCTCTGGCACATTCAAACCGTTTTGATTTGTGTGTACATTCTTGTCCTTGATGATAAAACTGTATATCTCTGTACTGTGTACTGGTTTTTGTTGTTTCATAAAGGATTTTTATGAATTCAAGATTCAAGTTCATCAATCATGGCAGAGAAGAAAGAAAGCAATCAAAGCGTTAAGTTTGTGATGGTTTGGTGGGTGAGGAAAGCAGCCATCCGGCGCGATGGACTTCAAAAGTTAAAACCTTTTCCATCAAAATCTTCCCAGATATTTGGATCAAAAAAAAAATCTTCCCAGATATTCCTTTATTATATGGATCTATCATGAAATGAGTTAGGATAATTGGTACAATGAAGGGTCTTTGTTGGAAAAAATGATAAAAATTAAAAGATTGAAATTCTGAATATCAAATTTATAAAATATTTATATTTTAAAAATAAAAATATAGTCATTTGATTTTGATGTATTCGTTTTCTTCCTTACATGATTGTTGCTCTGAAATATGAGCCTTTTTCTTAATTTAATGTCAAATATGAAATTAATTGGAAAATTATTCAAACCTCTACGAGCCTATGAAATAAAGTGATATACCGGAAGTTAAGCTCTCGAAATTTATTGGCCATGACCGAGTCGTTGAAACGGAGAACAAAATCCTCCCGTTAGCAGTGAAGAAGAGGCGATCAGACTGAGAAGCGTGAAACGATCAAAAAATGGAGAAATCAAAGAAAGAGACTGCGAAATGCTTGATTTACAGAAGCGAACAACATTGTGCAAAGATTCACTAATGGGTCCCAACAACAACGCCGATTGTTTGTTCATAAACAAACCTGGTTATCTAGATGAAGACTCTGATGAAGAACCAGAGGAAGTTGATGACATCCCGACCGTTTTTCTATCTAAAGAAGAAAAGAACAAGATTAGAAGTCCATGGCGCATCGCAATCATAGTCAAAAACTTTTGGAAGAACTGTTGGCTACAATTTTTTATTCCTTAGGGGAAAAGAACTCTGGAAACTTTATGGGAAGATGGAATGCATAGATTTAGGCCGGGATTTTTTTCTTTTCAGATTTGCTTGTTTTGAAGATTACCAGAAAGTTTTATATGGAGGGCCTTGGTTTGTAGGCTCGTACTATTTAACCATGAGAATGTGGGAGCCAGGATTTATTGTTGAAACTTTAAAAGCTTTCTCCACCACAGCAGTTTGGGCAAGGTTACCAGGGCTCTCGATAGAGTTCTTTGACAAAGGGATACTACAGAGGGTGGGTAATCAACTTTGGTACTCTTCTTAAAATTGCTACCTGCACAGAATCAAACACAAGAAGGCGCTATGCAAGAATTTGCATTCAAGTTGATCTTGATAAGCCTCTTGTTCCTAAGGTGAGAATTGGAAAATTAATTCAACCCATTCTATACGAGGGTGTCAATCTCTGCTTTAAGTGTGGAATAATTGGCCATCGAAAAGAAAATTGTATGCAAGACAAGGATGTGTCAATGGTGGAGGACGACACTACACAAACACAGAACAACTCAAATGGAAATGCAACGCAAGAAAAATTAGAAGAAAAAGGGGAATTTGGACCTTGGATGCTGGTCTCTAGAAAGAGAAACAAAACAAACAGAGGCCAAAAGTCAGGTAAAGAGGAAAGAACCCATAACCCGACCCGCAGCAGTAAAGAAAAAGTCAAAGAAAAGCTGTCAGATTATCAAAAGGAACTTTCCCAACGACACAATACCATAAAACCGAGCAAACTGACACAACCAGCAAAGTCTCTTCAAGCTCAAGGAGTGGTCTTTTCTAGTCACACAGAACACAGTAATCCCTTTACCTCAGAACCCATTAGTTCAAGTTGGAAAGAACTAGAATCAACTTCCATTAGGTTCACGGCTAGAAGAGAGGGACAATCAAGCGGAGAACCTAAGAAAAATCGGACCAAAAGAAATAATCTAAAGAAAGAAAATGGAAAATCTAAAGGAGAGATGGCCAATGTTGGACATAATGCATCTGATGGTGAAAGAAGAGATCATCAGCCTGAAGGATGCGATGGAGATACTGTTCAAGAGACGCCTACAAGACCAGCAATGGAACATGGAAAAAAATAATAAAGGCATGGAACAATCTAGTGGTCGCGATGGACACTCAGAACATCCTACCATGTATAAGCAGGCTAAACGAACACTTCCCACCACATGCTCCAAAATGGGTGGAAACCTTGCCACCGCTCCAACACATCCCAATGGAGTTAATCTTTCTGGACACAGTGAGGGTGTTCATAATGAAGGAAGACAAGGAGAAAGCAGTTCTTTGCGCGACTCGATCAGTGAACAATCCATTAACGCTAGCAATCAAAAGCTTCAAAGAAGACGAGAACAACAAGGGAAGCTACCGTACACTGATCATGCCTCAATATCATCATTCACTGAATATGATGTGCAGGATGATGTCGGGAGAAGTCAAGATGGTACCGGAGTTAGCCAAGTGGTTGATCAATTAGAACACTCTTGAAACTCCCCCAATGAGATTTCTGTTCTGGAACGCAAGAGGGGCAGGCAGCCCCAACTTCAAAAGATCTTTCATGGAACTCATGAGGATAAACAATCCCAGCATTGTTATCGTGGTGAAGACAAGACTATCAGGAACTAAGGTAGAGGAGGTTTGCAACTCACTAGGATTTGACAGATCTCATAGAGTTGATGTCGAAGGTTTCTCCGGAGGTATCTGGATGCTTTGGCAATCTGCTGAGGTGAATTTGGACGTGCTTCACTCAGATTCCCAATTCATACATGCAAAAGTCCAGGTAACGTATAGAAATCTTTCCCTTCAACCCTCTAATAATGTTTATACTTGGATTTTGTCAATTGTATATGCAAAACCACGATATGCTATCAAAAGAAAACTTTGGGAAGAACTCTCAAAGTTTGCTGAGGCTCATAGTCTACCTAGGGTCACTATAGGGGACTTTAATGAGCTAATCAGTGACCTTGAGAAATTTGGAGGTCGCCCAATCAACCAAGCACGAGCTCGCAAATATCTTGACTGTATGAACCAATACGGGATGATAGATATAGGATTCATTGGTCAGCAATATACGTGGACAAACAAGAACCATTTAAGTCAAGTTATCAAGGAAAGGCTAGACATAGTCTGGGCAAACAGTGAGTGGAAGCTAAATTTTCAAAAAACTACGGTGTTTCACTTGGCAAAAATTCACTCTGACCTTAATCCTGTCCTCCTTGACACCAAACCGAACAATCCTAGATATGGCTCGAGACCGTTTCGATTCAAAACAATTTGGTTCTCACAACTGGAATTCAAAGAAGTTGTCCGAGGGACCTAGGCCCAAGCAAACAACTCTATCACTCGTGCCATTTCTCTATTCAAAGAAAACATCACAAGATGGAACAAAGATACCTTTGAAACATTTTCCTTAAGAAGCGTAAATTAAAAGCTAGACTAGAAGGAATACAACGAGCTCTTTCGGTTACACCAAATAGCTGGCTATCAAACCTAGAAGAATCACTAGAAGCGGAATATCTTCATATACTAAAACTCGAGAGGAGCTATGTTCCCTTAAGTCAAGGGTTGAATGGATTACTGATGGAGATAGAAATACTCGGTTCTACCACCTTAGCACAATTCAGCATAGGAAAAGAAATAAGATATTGGCTCTACAGGATTCTGTAGGCAATTGGATTGAGGACCCAAGGAGAATTAGATCAATGGTTACTGGCCATTTCGCTAAACTATTTTAGACTGAAATGGAATTTAGCAAAATGGAAAACTCTTTGCTCAGTAACTTTGTTAATTTGCTAACAAACTCCAATAGAGAGGCACTTAGCAAGAGAATATCTTTCGAGGAGGTTTTCAAAGGAGTAATGTCCATGAAACCTTTGAAAGCCCCAGGTCCAGATGGACTCCATCCAATTTTTTATCAAAAGTGTCGAGAGATTATGGGGCAGTCGCTGAAACAGTTTGTTGAACAAGTCTTCTCTTCTGGCAAAATTTCGGAAGGAGTCAATGACTGCCTGCTATGTCTTATACCTAAATCTCAAAACCCAAATACAATAAACAAATACCGCCCAATTGGACTTTGCAATACAATTTACGAAGTCATTTCAAATGTGCTCGTCAATAGAATTCAACCCATCCTCTCTAGAATAATTCATCCTCTGCAAGCAAGTTTTATTACAGGAAGTGTCACACCCCGGAAACGTGGAAGTTTTGAGCTAACTTTTTCATTTTTCCAGATGAAATCTTAATTTCTTACTTAGGTTGCATTCCTGCCAGTGTAGGTTACTTACATTTTTTTTTCGAAATTTTGACAGCATAACAGCTGTAATTATCCTAACCTCCTGCATGAAAACACAGTTTATATTTCCAACCAGTACATCATCACAATTTTCCAACCACAGAATCATCACAATATTTTCATAAAATATTTCATTATATCATATTGACCTATCCCTCATAATAACATTTATATTCATACGATATCGACTACATCCCAAAAATATTGTTTATATACAAATATCTGTGCCATACAGGATGTCTGGTATCAAAATAAGAGTATACCTTACGTGTGTACAAAAATAACCTGAGGAGAGACGTATCCCTTAGCCTATGTCATATGAGCAACAGGCAAGGAGATGATCACTGCAAATAATCTGGTAGGATAGAAGGGGTGAGCTTTTTGGAAAGCCCCGTAAGAAATGCATTTAAAATAGTCATAGCATCGATATATGCAAAAAACAAGTGCCATAATAATGCTTTCATACTTTAAATCATTGTATGAATTCTTTAATATATATCTAAAATTCATACTTGTTCAAACATGCATCATACTTTAGAAACTTAAAATCATAATTTAAAACTTATCATACAGTTCTTGGAGACTAGGCGAGATCATATAGCCAATATGCGGGTCATGACACTTCATCCTCTGAAGAGGGAACGGAATACCTATGGCCATGGTATGGGTTGTAGACCTGATCAGGGTTGTACAGCGAACATGCACCACGAAGAACCAACATACCCACAAGGGATGGAAACATGCACGATGTGGGCGAGAACGTGCATGATGTGGGCTAAACATATGCCACAAGGGATGGAAACATGCACAATGTGGCAAGCATGACAGGCAATAACATAAACTATAAAAAGGCCTTAGTCTCAAATCTTACTTACTTATGTAACTTCTTAAATCATACATTTGGTACAAAATAGTAAGGATCGGGAGTGCCTGGGTCATGTTAGCCAGGGATTTACCACCCCAATCACAATTTCGAAAAACATACTTATTTACTGTCATACTTAAAACATGATGGAAAAATATGCTTAGAAGTTATAAAGTTCGTTTAGTTAATTATCAAAAGACTATGGAAATAAATTTCGGA
Source organism: Heritiera littoralis (assembly GCA_031772115.1). Classification (NCBI taxonomy): domain Eukaryota; kingdom Viridiplantae; phylum Streptophyta; class Magnoliopsida; order Malvales; family Malvaceae; genus Heritiera; species Heritiera littoralis. The sequence goes on from JAPDPK010000001.1 coordinate 21,227,642, forward strand.
ACAAAATTCATGCTTTAAACATTTCTTTATAAATTGAGATGAGAGTAAGGGACACCATCACAACTTTAAATTACATCCCTTACCTCAATACACTGTAGAGAAATGCCTTAAGTCGCACCAATATGCTTCCTTTCTCACCGAATTATAAACTGCCAAGTCACAATTTAATATAATTAATTTTCGGTGTAAATTCCTTCACTTGTCTAATTCTTAGTTAAATTTCCATTACTTAAAATATTAGAATTTCTTAAAATTTCTCATGCTGATGAATATTTCATTCCTTTTCCATTTTCTGTTTTTGGCATTTTTAGCCACTTTACCAAGTCAACATTTCCATTAAAGCTTGCATGGTCGAATATCATTTTCCATACATAAGCCTTTTTGGCTTATGATCATGTCTTCTTGTTATTTGTTTATACACTCTTGTATATTTTCCAACCACTTTAATTGACTAATTTTCTCCTCCTTTCCTTTACCATTCACGTCAATTTCTTTTATTTCCCATTATGGCCGAATGGCTTTGAATGACTTAGGTGATTTATTCCTCCATATATATATATATATATATATATTCAACTATAATGCCACTTTATTTTACCAAATCAAATTAGGTCAACTTAAGTATTTCTTTCTTTTATTTTCCTAACGTTTGTTGACCTCAAACCGTGAGCTTTCCTTCCCTTTAGTTCAGTCCACTTTGGCTGTATGTTAGTTAGGTAATTTTATTCCTTTATGATGCATATATAATCTAACTTTATAGGTACTTCATCATGCCATTTAGTCAACCTAAACCTAACCCTCTCTTTCATTCTTCTTGTTGTCCAAACCGACAGCTTCTTTCCTTCTTGTTTTATAATCCACGTTGGTTTCAATTTTGTCTCAACAATAAGGCTATATCTAGTATATCATAGGTTGCCAATATTCTACCATTCACACATGTGTAGTCAACCCAAACTCAACCTTTACCCTTCTCTATTATTTTCTATATCTGGTTGTCTTTATCAGCCTTGGTCTTCTCTCCCACGTACAGCACTTCTTCTTCAATCTATTCTAGCTTTTTCTTGATCATTATAGCACTATCCTATATATTATAATTTTAGACTATTTAATTTATGTTATTTTTACACTTAAAAGTCAACAAAAGTCAGCTCAATCATCCAGATTTTTCATCTCTTTCGGTTACACCATCAGCCATATCCTTCATCTCTATATTCGGTTGTACAAGCAAAATTTTTATTTTCTTTCTTTCAGCCCTTTTTGTTGACTAAGATCACCTCTTTTCTTTTCTTTTATTTTCTCCTATTCCACGTGAATCCTACTTAAACTAAGAAGTATGTTTGTTTTATTTCTTTTAAAGTTTCATTTCTGTTTTCGGTTCATGACTAACTTGATTTCCATCTTCACGCAAATCATCATCAACATCATCTTATTTTCATTCTAAACCCTCCCAACTGAACTAGGGTTTTCATTCCATAAATGTTTACTTCAAACAAAGGCTATAATCAACATATTCTTGCTTATTACAGCCATAATCAAAGAACAAGAAGCTTAAAAACTGAGTTGGATGTTACCTGTACAAAGAGCATATCTGTCCACTTAAGTCAGCTTCTGTTTTTGAGGTTTTTGGTTAAAGTTTCTTGGGGTTCAGATGTTCTTGAGTCAAGGTTTAACTTTCCTAAAGAAACTTGTTTTATTTACTGAAGAACACAGAGGTTCTGCTATGGAGAAGGAAGGCTACTCGACATACCATACAGAGGAAAAGTTTCGGTGATGAGGGTTGAAGATGAGGATCACTACGGGAAGAAAAACAAAGCAAAAGAATTATTTTAAGTGGACTTTAGCAGCCTTCATTAAAAGCCTTCTTAATTGCCTACTTCCTTTTTGTTTTTCTTTTCTTGTCTTGTTATTATTTGCTCTTCGGTGGAGCAAAGAAAATGAACAAAGAAGTGAATCCAGTGCTATATTTTCTACTGACCTAGAAAAAAAAACGTGAGGAAGACTTTCTCTTGTCTTCCTTTATAATTTATTTTGTCTTTTCTTTTCTCTTGTTTTTCTACTACTCATTCTCCAACCGAGACTCCACTTCTTTTCTGTTACATCTTTTATTTCTTCATGCCGCCCCCAACATTTGACTTTCCAAGTCAAAATTTTGTAAGAGCTAATTAATCTTCTTTTTATTCCATCTTTTATGTAATAATTTCCCATACTTATATTTTTCATCTAGACTTCAAATTTTCTATGTGAGAGACACCATTCTTATATTTTTAATTCCTCAAAATATTATCAATAATTTATTTATTGATAATTAAATCATATAAATGTACATCTACAGTATAAAATAACGAGTTCTCACGGGAAGAAACCCTCATGATAATGTAATTATTGCTCAAGAGGCCATCCACTCTTTTAAGAAGAAAAAAGGAAAGAAAGGCTAGATGATGATCAAAGTGGATCTTGAAAAAGCATACAACAAAATGGAATGGAGTTTTATTCGCCAGATTTTAATATTCTTCCAATTTCCATCAGATTGGGTCAAGCTAATCATGGAGTGCATTACATCAACCCAAATGACCGTTTTGATCAACGGACAACAAAGTGACAAATCACTCCAATGAGAGGAATAAGACAAGGGGATCCTCTCTCACCCTACATCTTCATACTATGCATGGAGTTCCTTTCTCTAAAAATTCATGAAGCTTGTAATGATAAGAAATGGGAACCAGTGCAACTATCAATAGGAGGACCGACACTTTCACATTTGTTTTACTCAGATGACCTCATCCTCTTTGGTAAAGCATCCAATAAGACATGTAGAGGTATTCTAGAAGTGATCAAAAACTTCTACAACATGTCTAGGCAGAAAGTGAATACTTCTAAGTCAACCATCCTATTCTCAAACAACCTGAATGTTCAAGATAAAGAATACTTTAGCAACTTATTGGGAATAAATTTTACTGAAGACTTTGGAAAAATATCTTGGTTTTCCCATTTCTAATGGGCATAAAGCATCTAGGTTTCGCTTCATTATTGACAAGGTGAAAGGCAAGTTAATAGGGTGGAAAGCAAACCTTTTGTCAATGGCTGGCAGAACAACTTGAATTAAATATGTGCTAAATACGATTCCCATGTATTACATGCAGGGAACGTATTTACCTTCTAATACTTGTAATGAATAAACAGAGTGACTAGGAATTTTTTATAGGGTTCATCTATAGAACGAAAGAAAGTGCATCTTGTTAATTGGGAAACAGTCACTCTACCAAAAGAAGCAGGAGGCCTTGGAATCAAGGACATGAACAGATTAAATGAAGCCAATATGGCCAAATTAGGATGGAAGTTTTTGACAGATTCTAAAAGCTTGTGGACAAAAATTCTTAGAGCAAAATATTCAAATAATGGAGTATTTGTCAAAAAAGCTTGTTCTAATGTATAGACTGGAATGAGAAAAGGCTCCTACATTATGGAACAAGGCCTTCGATGGGTGGTAAAATCAGGTAGGCAAACTTGATTTTGGAAAGATAATTGGACAGGGTTGGGATCACTTGATTCTCTGATCTTTGGCCCTTGGACACCCTCTGATGATAATGTGACTGTTAGGGAAGTTATAACTGGGCGAGAAGATTGGAGATTTAATAAACTTAGTGCTGAAATCCCAACTGATGTTTAAATGAGAATCAAAAGCATCCCAATCCAAACTGAAGAGCCTAGCAGAGACTTAATTGCATGGAATGCCTCATCTATAGGCATCTTTTTGATGAATTCTGCTTAAAAAATTGCAAAAGGAATTGAGGTAAATTCTAAATTTTCTTCTTCAAATGGTAACTTGGTCAAAGACTGGAACATCATTTGGAAAACACTGACACTTCCCAAAATTTAAATTTTTTGTGGCTTTGTAAGCACAATAAAGTTGCCACAAGAAAGCTTCTTGCTAACAGGAGAATGCAGGTTTCGAACTTATGCCCCAGATGTGGTAGTGCTGAAGAATCCCTTTCTCATTGCTTGAAGGATTGCACCTGGGTGATGGAACTTTGGAATAACATTGGGATACCAATTGAGATCAAGTTGACTTTTGTCTTAGATTTCAATGAATGGTTAATTGGTAATCTAAGAACTGAAGCAATCTCTGCGATTGCAAGTATCCCATGGAATTTCCTCTTTCCAGTGGCCATTTGGTCGATCTGGAAAAACAGAAATGACATAGTTTTTCAACATAACTATGAGAGTGATCAAGTATGGCTGATGAAACTCAAAAACAAAGTCAAAAAATTGGGCCATCTTGGGAAAGGAAAAAACTACCACAAATAGAACCCAAATCCAAATCGGCTGGCAACCTCCACCTCTAAATGTGGTAAAACTAAACTCTGATGGATCATTTGCTGGTAATCCAGAGAGGCTGGAGCTGACGGGATTTTTAGAGACACTTACGGAAATTGGCTAGATGGTTATTCAAGAAAAGTCGGAGTAACCACTAGCTTGGCAACAGAGCTTTGGTTAAAGGATGGTCTGAGATTAGCTGTGGAGAAAGGCCTCAACAATCTGATTGTTGAAGTTGATTTATTGATTGCCATGAGGTACGTTATAAATGATGTTAATTCTTCTCATATTTACAGTGGTATCGTTTTTGATTGCAGGGCACTTTCAAGGAAATTGGAGAATGTTCGGGTGACCCAAAACTATAGAGAAGCAAACAGCTTTGCAGACTGGATGGCAAAGATGGGAAGCTCTCAAGATTTTGACTTTATCTTTTTCAACTCACCTCCAAATGGGATTATGTTAAACCTTTTGTTTGATAGACTGGGCTGTTACTTACCCAGATATATAAACTGTAACCCCGATAGGGGATAACTCTTGTATTGTGTTTCATTTTTCTTTTAGTTAATGCACCTCTTTTTCACCAAAAAAAAAAGAAACAAAAATGATATATCGAAGACTGAAGTACATATGCTCACTTTGCAGTCCAACGATAGGGCATCTCAAACCATGGCCACTAGAATAGTAGAAATCGAAAAAGGTTGCGTGAGTGGTAAGCATTCACTCATCTTTTTCTTGTTACCTATTGACTCTTTATTTCCTTACAAGTATGGATCATGTTTTTGCATTATATGAAAACCAAAAATTGAAAGAAAGTGCAAAAATAGTTAATGTTTTCAGATTTGATAATTTTAAACATGATATAATGATACAAAACAAAAATAACACGAACAAAAAACATAAACAAGGGTGCTTTCGAGCTTATTTGGGCTAATATTAGACTCAGTCAAGCCAAACCAACAACTAGAGTATTATAAAGCAAGAGCCTCGTGGGAATATGGGAATGAGTTACAAACAAGAGGCGAGGTGGCCCAACTCGAATCAAATTTGAGAAAGAAGTTTTAGCAAGGCTGGGCATGGCTTGCATTTAGCTTCTAGTGGCTGAGCCTTGGGTATGGTGAAGCCTGTTTCTTCCCTCATGTCTACCAGCTCGTCGCAAATGCTAGACCACTCAAAGCACTGAATTAGTGACCCCAGCGTTAATCCAGCCATTCTCAACGCCAGGCTTTCCCCAGGACAACCCCTTCTCCCTGACCCAAATGGCATAAACCTAAACCCTTCTCTCGAGCCCTCCAGTCCTTCAAACCTCTCCGGCATGAACCTTGTCAGCTCCATCCAAATCTTAGGATCATTTTGCATGGCCCATGCATTTACCAATAGAGTCATGCCACGAGGAATACAAAAACCGCTTAGCATGCACTCCTCAGATGATTCATGGGGTAGTAATAGTGGCGCCGGTGGGTACATGCGCAATGTTTCATTGATGATGCAATTGAGGTAAGGTGGCCGAGGTTGGACTCACCAATTAGCCCGCAACATCCCATTTCATTGTTTATTTCCTCTTTAGCCTTTTTAAGTACTTCAGGGTGGTTAAGCAAAAGGAAAAATGCCCATTCCATTGCATTGACTGTGGTATCTGTCCCTGCCAACAACAGAACCTAGCTATGCAAATCCTTATATTAATAAATTATATGAAAGACATTCACAAATATTGTAACTTCTAATTAAACTCATAAAAACTATTGAGCCTAAATGATATCAGGCCCATCAATAGACCCATGGCTGCTTTTGACCAGCCTCATAATCATTTATGACGTGCAATCTCTATGGCTATTACATCGATTGTCACGTTGATCAACTTATACCTCAAATTAAATTAATATGTAAAATAGCGAAAGCTTAGTTGGAACTGTTCATATAAGAAAAGGAAATCTCCATCATAACATTGAAAGTCAACTCAGACGGTAATACTCAAACCTACTTCCCAAATTATTCCCAGCAATTATGAAAACAGGGGAAGAGAGATTAGATCTTACAAGTACGAGGGCTCTAATCATCTAGCCCGTGTAATACTCAGGTTCTGATTCTTGCAGTGATAACAAAACCTCAATCATTGTCTTTTTCCTCGTTGCATCACAATTATTCAAGTTCATCATTCTTCTTCTATGTTGTTCTATCAAATCCTGCATGAACTTGTCTCTCTTGCTTTGACACTCTATCAATTGCTTTTCCAATTCTCTAGACTTAACCCAGGGCAAGAAATCTCCAATATTTATTTTGGAGCTTAGTTTGAACATCTCCAAATGTATCTCTCGAAACCGTCTCGCTTCCTCCACATCCTCCAAGTTCTCGCTGTAGTATCTTTTTCCTGCTATCATCCCCATCATCACATTGAGAGTCAACTCAAAGAACGCTTGCCTCAACTCAACAGGCTCATTTCGATGAGCCAAGAGCTTTCGAATCAGTGACTTTACCTCATCGTGTCGTATGCTAGACAGTGTCTGGAGGCGGGTAGCTGATAAAATCTCCATAGCTGCTATTCGTCTAAGGTTTCGCCAATTTTCACTGTACGGAGCCCAAGCTAGGTTGTGTAGTTGTAACCCAAGTGTTTCCCTATAATCAAGCCAGGACGATTGGCGAAGACGATGTCGTTTCTGGTGAAGCATTCTTCGACAGCGATGGGGATGAGACCACAAGAACTGGACAGGATCCAAATTGGAGGAGCACTATGGGTCAAACTCTGTCTGAAATTCAAGACAGAGTTCTATGTAATGGCTTCTTTAAAAGGTAGAGGTGGCCAATGATGGGTAGACATGTGTCACGTCCAAGTGCTTTAGCTCAGCAACGTGCGACCTTAGGCGTGGTTCTTTCGACCTTTGAGCACCTAAGTCAGCCTACTCCAACCTCAAGAAGGTGTGTGCGCAGCAAAGGAAAACTCTAAGGACCCTAAAATAGCCAAAGCTGGCAGCACACTCACACAGGCAGCCAAGAACTGACAGAAATAGAAGGTAAATGGCTGAGGAAAATGGGAGTATATTGTTGAGAAAATGATTGTACAACCATTTCAATGAAGGGGGAGGGTGCCCCTTTATATAGACAAATCCTCTAAGAATGAATGGCTTTGATATAGCCAAGTGTATGGCTCCTAGACTACTAGTAAAAGATATCCCTGGTATTGCAGTAGCCTAGTGCAAAGTGTTCAGAAACCAGCGTCAGGCGCTAGTGGTTTCTGTGGACGCCTCTGTAGCTGCTGGGGCGTGCTCGCGTGGCCGTTGGTGTCTGCTCTCGCGCCTGCTAGTGTGCGCACTCGTGGTCGCTAGTGTGCGCACTCGCTCGATGTCTCGGGCCCTTGTGCGATTGAGTGTGCGGGACTAGATGCTGGATGTGCATGCGAGCGGCTGGATGCGCGGGCTGTGCGGGAAGCCTCGATGGTGTGCGGCTGGGTGTGCGAGAAGTCCCGATGGCATCCAGTCAGGACGTAACACATGGAAAAGGACTTGGTGGGAAGTTTTGGGTTTGTTTAGGATGTGTTTTGTGAGAACATAGAAGGCTAAGAACAGAGGAAGGAAGAGAGACCAGCTGGTTTCCATGGAAGATTTGTCGAGAAGCTTTGCTCTCTAATGTCTTTCTGTGCTCTGTTTCATTCAACTTCGTTTTTTCCATTGTACAATGTGGCATCGAATTTACGAATTAAATTCAAAGTTCAGAATCTTACAAATATGATAATGATGCTTTGTTTAGGTGACAAGCACAAGATTGTCACTGAAAGAATCTTGTCAGAGTGGAAAATCGAATACAGCATAAACAACACATCAAGCCATTCATTTGAATCTCACTCTTATGATAATTGGCGGTTTTTATGACTATAAATCACCATAACCGATTATGTTGTTGCAATATTTGGTTAGTTTTCACTTTTCATAGATTGTGATTGAAATATATGACTGTTAATGTTGGCACTGGAAACTAAAATAAGAGAAGGATGGAAAATTTTATAATAAGATCAAAAATTTTGATGGAAACTAAAATAGGAGAAGATGAAAAATTTTATAATGTCAAAAAATTTTGATTTTATTATAAAGTCAACATAAACATATATGATTAAGCGTAAATTTAATATTGTAAAATATGTTAGAAATATTTTAAAGACATAAAAATAAATATATATACATATTGTAGCAAAATTATTATATGTTTACGTAAATTAATTTTAATTTTACGTTTATTTTTTTGTGTTTATATTACTTCTAACATATTTTATATCTCATGACATTAAATTTACACTTAATCATATGTACTTATATTAATCAGTCAAAAATTTTGATAATCTTGTAAAATTCCAAGAAAAATAAATTTATAAGATTTTCAGTTTCTTTTTTTTTTGCTGAGTTAAGCTTTCCAGTTTCAATAATTAGTATTTGAAAGTTTATGTGCGATTGATTATATCAAATCATTCATTTAATGAAGATAAATTACATGGTTTGTCTGCATTTCTATTTTATTGGATTGGAATCAAATTAATTGAGTTTTTATCTTAATATTATCATTTAAAATCTTAATTTCTAAAGTATCATATTTATAAACTTATTTATGAATATATAATAGTTTTTGCAATGTCATCAATACGTGATATTTTTTAATTTTTAAAATAAATAGAAAAAATATGTTAAACAACATCATCTTCTTGGGAGGTTAAAACAACTTTACTTTTCGTGTACCAAAAAAAAAAACAACTTTACTTTTCTTTTCAAATCATGGTCATCAGACACGTTAGAAACAATTTTACTTTTTTAATTCTTAAACAGTAAGAATCAACAAATTGTTTAAATTTCAACTTTTCATTTTTTTTTATCTACCTAATTTTTTTAATCTTATCTTCCTTCTTTGGTTTAACATTATTTGTGATTTAAAAAACTAAAGTTGTCATAGGATATAGAGGAAACTGACATGTTAGTAAGAGGATCCAAAATGCACATTGAGCTTTGAAGGAAAGAAGTAAAAGAAGATAAAAGAATTGATTAGACCAGGTAATGATAAAATTGGGTTTTATTTTCATTTTTACGATAACAATAAAAAGATTTAATAAAACTCTACATTAGATAGAATCAATGAAAAATAGAATAAATTCAAAAAACAAATCAAATAAATTTCAATTTAAACTAAAAATTGAATTCAGCAAAATTTGACCAAAGAAAAGTGAAAGATAAGAAACAGGGGTGACTGCTGAGAAACTAACAAGATGGAGAAAGAATAAAAAGTAGAGAGATTGAGAAAGAGCAAAAAGAAGTCAACGCTGAAATTTATTTTCTTTTAATATATTTTGATTCAACTTTAATTAATATACATATTTATTTTTTTTAAATTGATATGGCAAAGCTCATTCATATTGGGCTAAAACCCAAACATTAGAGAGTACGCCATGTGACGGAAGTTTATTGGACCACGTGGCATTCGATGAGAGATAGTCCGAGATAGCATAAACCCCTTTCGTCTACAGCAGGGCCTCTGTCGCCACAGAGGCCCGAGGGTCTATCGCCTAGAGCTTGTCGCGCTGGACACATGGCACGTGTTTTCCTGCATGTGGCGACAGACTTCTCCCACTCTTATGTGTCGCATCGCTTTTACAGTCTCCCGTCGAGTGACAAATCTATGCCTCCGTCCGAAATTGGTGATGTTTGTGTTGTATTCGGATACAAACTCTTCAAAAGACGGAATCTCGCAAGGTAATTTCTCTACGATATTTGCTTATAAATAGGCCGCAGGTATTATTTTACTCTCTAATTTTTGACTAATGGCTTTTACGTTTTCCAATACCGAAGAACCTTCTACTGATTTAAGCTTTTCTTGTTTTTACAAAAACTTCCTAAAGACACGTGGAGAGAAAAGACAGATATCGACGTCAGCAAACATTTATTGTTGTTTTGAGCAACAACATAAATATTAAAAAAATGACATGGTGATGACATGTCAAAAAGTATTATATATTGAGAATAAGTTTTCAAGTAATATATTTTGAGAAATAAGATTTTAAAAATATTAGTTTGGTAAAAACTCCAAATTAATTAAATAATAATTTTTTAAATGGACCCGTAAAGATTGACTAATCAAAGTTTTCTTTTTTTATTTTGTTTTTTGAAAGAACTAATCAAAGTTTTCTAGTTGTATGTACAAAGTGTTTTTTTTTTTAAGATAGTAGAAGAATTAAAAATGGGGATAGCTTTTAATGAGAGAAATATGGTATTTTTTTTATTTAGACATTTTTTTGTGTAAACCACATGTATTTTTATCTGTTTTAACGGTATGAGACTAATCATGTTCGAAATTTAGTCACAGTTAAGACTCTTCACTCCTCCCCAAAGATGTGTTTAGTGAGAGTCGAACCCGAAAACTCTTCCCACAAACTCAACCTGCATTACCAACTGAGTCACAACCCTTGAATTTATTTAGACATTTTCAAAAGTATTAGGTAGCCCTTGATGATCACATTTTCCATTAAATAAACATCTCTGTCCTTATCTGCGGAACATAAACGTTTCCTCCCAGTTGACCATAGATTGTGATATATATAGCATTATGAGGAAATTACAACAAAGTGATACAACATAAACTTTTCTTTCTAATAATTGTATTAAGAACAAAAAAATTTTAAATTCAATATCATTTTACAATAATGTTTAATTAATTGTATAGCTTTAAATTCATCTAAAAACTTGAGATAAAATTTGAAAAATTAATATTTGATTTTAGTAATAAATAAGGTGTAAACTAATTGAATAGAAGCGAAATTTTATCATATTCATAATATGTTTGTTTCTTTTAAATTTGTAAAGACCGATTTGAATTAAAAAATTTTATACTTTGTTGGAACTCACTTTGTTTAAATATTAAGATATTTGAGATCGGATTAAAATCGACATGTTTGAAATAAACATGCTTATTCGTAAATATGAAATGAGTATATTAAAAAAATTAAAAACATATTCATAAACATTAGAAAAACACAACCAAATATATATATATATCATATATATATACACACACTCTACCGAATTAAAAAGACTTTATCTCAAAACTAAAATAAAAAAATTCCTACAATATTAAGGTACATGGATGATATTCTTTTTTATGTAAATCATTAAGTGTGTCGATACTATATTGAGTATAAGATTAATCTCTATTCGTGTTGCGTGGTTGGCATTGGCCCAAAAAAATTTGACCTGTAATGGATGATATTCTTTTAATAAATAAACTCCAAAATGTTATTGGTGATTGTTTATTAATTTTAAAAAATAAAAAAAAAAGGGAATCAAAATCTAATCACGATGGAATGATCTATTTATTTACATCATCAATAATTAATAACAATAAAGAAGTTGCCCACCTCTTAAAGGTTGGCTATACTGTACTTTATTAAAATGTAGAAACCAATTTCAAAAGGATGCATTTGAAGTTACCGACCGTGCGGTGCTAAATTAAATTTTTCTAGCTTGTGGGCTTTCTAGTTTGAGACCTGCCCAAATAATTCAATGAAATTAATTCCCAAATCCTAAAGTTAATAGCTTGCCTAACTCTATCTCTTTAAGATTTATAGCATCATTGAAGAAAATTCAAGCTGAAAGTAATGGAGCTTAATTGTAAGTAAAGTTAGCAACAAAAGCAAGATTCTAGGATTTGGCATAATGAATATTATTTTTTTTGCAAGCACAAGTATCCTTATTCATTTTATAGTCTGAAATTAATTTTGTTTAGACCATAAATGGTAAACGATAAACGGTAAAATCTTTCCAATAATAAAAATATTATCTATTTTTTAAATAAATCGATATTCCAAAATTTTACCAAATGAAATGCCCCAACAATTGTAATACGAGTTTTTCTATGTTACGATGATTTTAAAACGCGTTTTTTTTTTCAGATTCCATTAAATCATGCCGTGTCATAATTTGTCAAAAGTCTATAATTAATGCTAGGCACTTATCAGTATCAAATTAACTCTCATTAATTATATTATTTCATAATAACTAATTTAAAAATTATTGCTAATTTGTTTAAATAAAATTCTTCTTGAAACATAAACATCTTCTTTTTTTCCTCCTCTTTGGCATTTGCTCAGACATTGTTCACATTTGGACTTTATTTTTTGAAGATCTTGAGTTTTACTGTTTTTCTCTTTTATAAGTGATATAGGTTATACAAATGGCAAACAAAAAATAACAAAAATATTGATTTTACTATTAATAATGATATTATTATCATTATTAAAAAATATAATTATTAATTCAATATAAATGGAGAGCATTCTCCCATGAGGGAGAGTGCACAATCCACTCCCATTTGAGGAGAAGTGCGTCAGGCACTCTCTCGCAAATGGGAGAGTGCGCCAAACACCCTTCGCAAGCAGGAGATCGCCAAGCATTCTCTCGCAAGCGGGAGGATCCTATCACCTGATGATCTGCTGCTGGATAAGTGTGGTCTCCATTTGTAGCCTCCACCTAGCGACAGACCTTTGCCGCATCCAAGTGATCGACATTCTACGTGTTAGTGCCGTACGGGGAACATACTCTTTTAAAATGACCAAATTGCCCTCCAGATAATTACTACGTAATACTGACAGATTACTCTCCTATAAATAGGCTACAAGTATTATTTTACTCTCTATTTCTTTACTCCTGGCTTTTATGTTTCCTATACTCAAGAATATTCGGCTGACTTAAGCATCGGAGTGCCTACGCAGGGAACCACCCCCTACGTTCCTCTGACTTTTCTTGTTTTACAGAAACTTTTGGAAGACACGTGGAGAAAGAGACAAAGATTGATGTCAGCAATTACTCATTGTTGTTTTGTGCAACAACAATTGACGTCGTTTGTGGAAAACAAAATAAAAACCAGTCAAAACTTTCAAGATGGTGAGAACAGGATCTACTACTGTTAGAGATGAGAGTTATGAGAACTCGATGAGTTCTCTAGAACGTCAGCCTCAAAGGAGAACACAGAAGAGTAGGGAAGAGCCTGGAGCAACTGTATCCTTAGCTGAATTTGAAGCTTTGAAAAGACAGAGTGAGGAGACGACTCGAGCATTGGCGAACCATGGTTAACCTCTTCAATGGAGTTCTCCTTCAATTAAATTTGCCCCAATCTATACGAAATTTGCTGGGAGAAACAACTCTAGAGACTCGACAGCATCAAGATGCTGCGACAGGCGAGTATGCTGCGAGAGGAGTGCAGGTTGCGGTAGGCGAGCATGCTGCGACATGCGTTTAGGCAGCGAGAGGCGTGTAGGTTGCGACAGGTGGGCGAGCTACCGTAGGTGGGCGATCTGATGCGGGCGAGCAAGTTGCGGCAGGCTCCTTTGAGATGCAACGGAGTATTTCCAACCTTCCAGCTTGGCAAACTAGACCTAAAACAATGCGAGGTATGGGAGGAGCTAGAAAGTTAGGGCCTAGATGAACACAACCAACTCTTGACGGAGGAAGTTCTTAGTGGACTGACTCAAAGACTGACCTTACTTAGAACACAAGAATGATGCGAAAAGATGCATCTCAAAGTAAAGAAAAAGGGAAAAATTATCCTACATCCCCAATTGACATGAAAGAGATTATAGAACAAGTGTTGGAAGAAAAGAAGCTAGTATTTGTAGAAGAAAGTCAGAAAAGGTGGGTACCTTTTTCTGCTGCTATTATGGAAAAACCCTTACTACTGAAGTTTAAAATGCCACAAATGGCTGCATACTAGGGAAAGACAGACCCCTATGATCATATCCAGAATTATGAAGCATTGGTGCTACTCCATGGGTGGGAAGACGAGATCATGTGCAGGGCTTTCTCACGCACCCTGACGGGACATGCTATGAAGTGGTTCAATGGTCTGGTTGAGGCATCAATCACCTCCTTCGACCAATTGCGAAGCGAATTTCTGAAAGCCTTCATAGTTAACAGCAAGAGGAAGAAAGAACCTACTTATTTGCTTATACTTAAACAAGGAAGTAAGGAATCACTAAAAAACTATGTGGATTGATTCCGAGATGCAACTTTGGAAGTTAGAGACTTACAGGTCGGTGTCGCAATAGCGACAATATTGCAAGGGAGTAGGTCTGAGAAGCTACAAGAGTCGCTCTCTCTAGATCAGCCAACAACATTCTCGGAGTTATTCACCAGAGCTAACAAATATGTCACTTAGGAGGAAGTGTTGAAAATGGTACAAACTCACAATCTCGAAGGAGGAAGGAAACGGGAAAGAGAATCTGTTGACAAAAGCAGAGATAGGTCCAACAAAGCTCCAAAGTTGAAATACGATAGTTACACTCAACTTAATGAGCCTAGAGCCTTAATTCTTGCAGCTATAGAAGAGACAGGACTACTACAATTTCCTAAAAGATCAACGGGAAGTATGGGAGGAGATGTAGATTCTTATTGTGATTTCCATTCTACAAATGGGCACACGACTAAGAAATGTAGGGAGCTAATGAATTAACTTGAGAAACTGGCTCGAGAAGGGAAAATAGACAGATACCTTTGGAGGAATGGGGGAGCCCACTATTTTCCATGCAATCGGAGAAATAATTTGTCGCAAAATAAGTAATATGACAATAACAGAAGAGAAGAGGGAGCAGATAGAAAGAGGAATGATGAAGCAAGGGGTGATCAGAGAAACCCACAAGAAGACAATGAACCTACAGGACCAGCCATAAATGTTATCTCGGGAGGAGATTCCATGGTGTCACAAAAGGCTTATGCTTGCCAAGCATATCAAATCAATTCAGTGACGGAAGAAAAGGAGGACAAGGAATCGATCATATTCACCCCCTTTAACAAAGGAAATGTGATCACTCCTCACGATGATCCAATGGTAATATCTGCAATAGTGGCCAAGCATCTTGTTAGTCAAATATTGGTGGATAATGGCAGCTCGGTGAACCTCATTTATTGGAATTGCTTTGAGAAGATGAATATCAGGGAAGATAGATTAAAACATGTCAAGACACCATTGTTTGGCGTCGCAGGAGATAAGGTGGATGTAGTTGGGTCCATGTCACTGCCCGTTCCCTTAGGAGAAAATCCTAAAGATGTGACTCGACAGGTACTGTTTATGATTGTGAAGTCAAGCTCCATGTCCTATAACGTAATTCTTAGACGACCATTGTTGAATGACATGAATATCTCCTTGTTACTTGTTGATGAAATTTCCCACGCCTTATGGAGTAGGCCAGGTCAGAGGAGACCAAAAGGGAGGAAGGACCTGTTATATCTCGTCTACCACAAGCAGAGGGACTCAAAAGAAAAACTCATACCACGATTGACCTATAGATATGAAGATGGATAAGGAAGATTTGAGGCATTAGTATTTTAAAGTTTCAATTAATATCAGACATGTTATTTTGAACATTTTACATTCCATATTGTCGTTGGTTATTGGTAGTATGCAATAAAGCAATAATTCCTGATATATATAATTTGTTTTCTCATCATGATTGCATATTTTGCAGCAGGAATACAAAAACCATGTCAGGCCGAAAGCGAAAAATGCGCGATGTAGGCTACACATGAACTTGAAGTGAAAAGGCGAAAAGTGCAAGGGCTTGACGTGAAAAATGTGCGAGGTAAGCCACGCACTCAAAGAAAAAAGCCTGAAGCGAAAAATGCTCAATGTAGGCTACACATGAACTTGAAGCGAAAAATGCGCGATGTAAGTCATGCATAAAGGCAAAAACACAAGGGCTTGAAGAGAAAAATGCTCGAGTTAAGCCACGCACTCAAAGAAAAAAGCCTGAAGCGAAAAATGCGTGATGTAAGTCATGCATGAAGGCAAAAAGTGCAAAGGCTTGAAGCAAAAAATGCGTAAGGTAATCCACGTACTAAAAAAAAAGCTTGAAGCGAAAAATGCACGATGTAAGTTATGTGTGAAGGCAAAAAGTGCAAAGGCTTGAAGCAAAAAATGCGCTAGGTAAACCACGTATTCAAAGAAAAAAGCCTGAAGTGAAAAATGTGCGATGTAAGTCATACATGAAAGCAAAAAAGTGCAAGGGCCTGAAGCAAAAACTTAGCGGCATAAGCCACATATGAAAAAGACGAAAAAGTGCACAGGTTTGGTACAAAAAATTCAAGACGTAAGTTGTGCATGTGAAGCACAAGAATTGGAATCGAAAAATTTAAATACATGCAAGGTAAATATGTACCCGTTGAAAAAATTCTTTGCAAAAGACTGAGTTCTTTTACAAAGAATTGAGGAGCAATTGATATGGGTTACACAAATGGCAAATAAAAAATAATAAAAATATTGATTTTACTATTAATAATGATATTATTATCATTATTAAACAAATATAATCATTAATTCAACATAAATAGAAAGCATTCTCCCATGAGGGAGAGTGCACCATGCACTCCCATTTGAGGAGAAGTGCGTCAGGCACTCTCCCCAAATGGGAGAGTGCACTAGACACCCTCCACAAGCGGGAGATCGCCAAGCATTCTCCCGCAAGTGGGAGGATTCTATCGCCTGATGATCTACCACTGCATAAGTGTGGTCTCCGTTTGTGGCCTCTGCCGCATTCAGGTGATCGACATTCGACGTGTTAGTGCCGTACGAGGAACATACTCTTTTAAAAAGACCAAATTGCCCTCCAGGTAATTATTACGTAATACTGACAGGTTACTCGCATATAAATATGCCACATGTATTATTTTACTTTCGAATTCTTTACTTCTGGCTTTTACGTTTCCTACACTCAAAAATATTTGGCTGACTTAAGTATTGAAGTGCCTACGCAAGGAACCATCCCCTGCGTTCTTTGTTTTACAAAAGCTTTTGAGAGACACGTGGAAAAAGAGACAAAGATTGACGTCAGCAATTACTTATTGTTGTTTTGTGCAACAACAATAAGCATTTTATAATAGGACAAATAATCAATATTAGCTGGGTTAATTTCCTTCTTTTCTTAAAAAAAATGTGTGAAAAGTTTCCATTTTAATTTTAGTACGTGAGTGAAAGGTTTAAAAGTAATTGTATTGGTTTTAAATGAAGAATTTGCATGTCATTTTTATATGTCTTAAAAACCAAATTACAAATGAGATTAAGAAAAATGATGATTCTAGTTTGCTCTTTATCTCATTGGTTAATGTTTTTATGGTAAACTGAAAATCATAATATAATTTAAACTCATGTTGTATCTGATTCCTTTTGCAATAGGTTTGGGTAAACAATGGTTCTATTTATTTTCATCGAGAAGTTGACAATGGTGTGTAATTAATTCTACATCTATTAAAAGAAAAAAGGTTTGGATACCATTAAAACTAAAAGGGAAAATGTTACATTTAATATTCACTTTATTCACTTATTTATTTATTAAGTACTTTATTTTTTTTCAATTAAATGACTTCCTGAATAGAAAATAAATATATTTCTTTTACATGTGTAACAAGTGATCTAATTAAATTAAAAAAATATTTTCAAATGGATATCTAACTATTTGGTTTAGCAGGCAAATTAGTAAAAGATGTTATTAGATAAGTTGAACTAAAAGCATGTATCTAACATTACCGAGAATGTGCTTAACAATCTTGTTACGAGAAATCATACTATCAAAGATAATCTTACAGTTTTTTGAATTAAATACCTGCTAATTATAAAAAATAGAATAAACATTGGATTAAGGGAGAAAATCATATATAAGGTGTTAAAATATTGGATTCAACAACCAAGATTAAGTCCAGTAGTTATTATCTATTCTTTTTTAGGATAAGTTATATTCAAGTTTTGATTTTTTCTTTTTAACTCTGATTTTCTTATAAATCCAAAAAAAAAAAATTTTATTGGATTCGAAGAAAACTGTGAAGGCACTGTCTAGTTTAGTCGATAATTTTTCTTTTTGTGGTCCTAACTAAAATTTCAAAAGAGTTAAAAGGTAAGTATATAAACCAATTTGTAACCAAAGAAAAAATAGTCTATAAACAGATTGATATTGCACAAATTTAAATCACAAAAAGAAATAATAACGTAAAAAACATAGAGGGTTAAACAAATCGAGCATAAATGAACATTATTACGTTTATGTTTATTTGTTAATTTTTTTAATACTGCTTTATTTTCAATTTGTGTTTGGCAAATTCCTAATAGATATTAAATGAACATGTTCATTAATATATGTTCGTAAGCAGTAAACAAATATTTTTATAAATATGTATTTATGATAATGAATGTTTAAACATATTCACAAACACATATTCATAAATATTAAATGAACAAGGCTGTTAATATTAAACAAAAAATTAAGCAAATAACTTTATTCATTCCAATGCCAAATAAAAAAAAATTACATAATATGTGTAACTTTAATAATTATATATGTTAAAATGATTTATGAATAAATATGTAACTTCTGTGCCAAAAAAAAGAATAAGTATGTAACTTAAAAAATATTATTATTAAATAATAAACGAACGAACAAGATTTAAATTAATTTTAAACAAATTTACTTGCGAACATAAATAAAAGAAACACATATTTATTGTGATTATTTGTTAAACTTAATATACAGTAAAAATCGAAAATATTCAATGACTGTTTATGTAACGTTTTGTCGATTACATGTCTGAACAAGTCCAATAACCTGACAAACAAATTAAAGTGGGGAGAGAAAGTTCATCACAGCTGGGCGCGGCCTACACTTTGCAACCAAGGGCTGAGCCTTGGGCATGGTGAGCCCATTCCCTTCACTCATATCCACCAGCTCCTCGCCAATTCTCTCCCACTCAAAGCACTGAATCAGAGACCCCAACGCCAATGGAATCAAACGCATTGCCAAGTTCTCCCCTGGGCACCTCCTCCGGCCTGTCCCGAACGGCAAAAGGGTCAATCCGTTCTTCTTCGCCTTTGGTACTTGGAACCTCTCGGGATTAAACTCGTCGGGCTTCTCCCATAACCCAGGATCACGCTGCATCGCCCAAGTGTTTATCAATAGCATTGTGCCACGGGGGATTCGGAAACCGGCCACAGTGCACTCCTCCGATGATTCATGCGGTACCAACAATGGGGCAGCTGGGCACATTCTGAATGTCTCGTTGATGATGCCATCGAGGTATGAGAGTTTGCCAAGATCGGATTCCTCGATTAGCCTGCTTTGTCCAACCTCCATGTCTATTTCTTCCCGAGCTGTTACAAGAGTTTTCGGGTTGTTTAGCATAAGTGACATCGCCCATTCCATGGTCCCAGCTGAAGTATCAGTCCCTGCCGACAACAATACCTAGATTACAGCAGACATGAACCGGGGTTTTACAAAGGGAGAATTGTAATTTAAAGTAAATGGATAGAGAATGTTCAGAAAGAGACAGCTTACTTGCATAAAGCCTCTGATGAGATCGTCTGTATAATATTCTGGGTCAGTTTCTTGACAAGATAAAAGAACATCAACCATTGTCTTGCAGCTTTGTTCGGAATCGCTTGTCAGTTTCCTGCCTTCTTCAATCAAATTTTGCATGAATTCTTCTCTCTTCCTCCGTAATATTGCCAGATTCTTCTCAGTTTTATTCAATCCGACCCAGTTCAAAACCGGCAGGAAATCTACAAGATTGGTGGCTCCACTCAATTGGAAGGTTTCTGTCACAATTTCTTTGAACTTTCTCTCTTCCTCCAATTCTTCCTCTCCTTCTCTACAATACCTCTTCCCTGCAATCATCCTCATCATAACATTAAGAGTCAACTCGAAGAATATCGATTTCATCTCCACAACCTGGAACTCATCGCCACCCTTTGAACTCCTATAAAGCCTGAGAATCAAAGATCTGACTTCATCCATGCGTATTCCGAGATACTTTTGAACACGATTAAATGACAAGAGTTCAAGAGAGGCCACACGCCTCAAGTTTCTCCAATGATCGCCATACGGGGCCCAAACAAGGGTAGTGTAATCATAGCCAAGGTGCTTCCCAGCGAGCAGACGAGGCCGGTTGGCAAATACGACATCATTTTTGGTGAAACATTCTTCTGCAGCAGATGGAGAAGTCACAACAAGGACAGGACGGGATCCGAACTGAATGAAGAGTACAGGGCCATGTTGCTTGGCGAGTTTGGCAAGGGTGCGATGTAGGGGTGTTTTTATCAGATGGAGATGGCCTATGACGGGAAGGGAAAGAGCAGGGCTCGGTGGGAGTCCTTTGTTTTGGAGCATCCTTTGGGTTAGAAAGTACAGGAAGAGGAAGAAGACAGCATAGTAGAAGAACGACGCTTCCATGGATAGATTTGATTGATGCCTTTACGGAAGAAGGAGCTTGAACTTGGGAACTGAACCAGATAGAATGATTTATTTACACGAGGAAGTGACGGATGCTTTCGTATATTTTATTCCTAACGCTTTCCTGTGCGCGTCTACTATTACCAACAATTAAGCAAGAGTAAGCAGCTGGCATTTTCTTTTATCATTGTATTGATGAGCATTTATAACTGAGCCGCATGAAGAAAACGAGCCAATTTGTGGAGGACAAGCTATTTTTCCTATTGAATCCGTCCAACCGCATGCCATTCGCCAATTTTTGATCCGTTAGAGACTGTCATTTTGCCACTCTGCTCTTGATTCCATGAGTGATCCAACAAGTAGCCTACCCTCGTCTAACAAATGAAAACTTCAGTAAGAATATGCTAGGATGTTGCCGCCCTTGGATCAAAGGAAAATAACAAAGTAAAAAACCATAAAAATCCCACGGAAAGCGTCAAAATTTGATTCCTATGATAGCATATATAGTATATGATAAGAATTAACCAATGGAAGGTGACAAACATAACTTTTGAGTTTACAGTAAGATTGTTCTTTCTCAAAATATTAAAACCCATGGCTTTGCTGTCATATCCTTGGAGATTTTTTCTTGTAAGTTGAAGACTATTTGAATGAGAATACAAAGTTTAGCTCGAATGAATCATGTAATTATTGATCTTAAGAGGAGACAACCAGCAGGTTTAGAATTCAAACTTTAACACCAGAACCAACTCTTTCCCCTATCCCTAATTAGGACCTCCTACAAAAAGTAATTGAAGGAACTCATCCAAAAATAGTTCAACATGGTGATGCAAGAAATATGAATTTCTGCCATTGAATTTTCAGAGGAGAGGAAGTGTGGCTCAAGGGGCCTAATTACAACGATAAAACATTAGAACATGCTTCACCTGTGTTTGGTATATCTTCTATTGAGTTCCAAGTAGTGAAGTCTCACACTGATAATTTTCTTGTCAACAATCACATTATAATATTTTAGTCAAGCAGTTTGTACATCAAATCAGGTTGAATAGAAGATAAGAATCCTTAGTGTACAAAGTCAACTCAATGCAATCATCAGATTAATAAAACCGTTAAAGATAATAAGATAAACGATTTGTTCATAAAGTTTTGTAAGCAAATCAGCTAATACTGCAAAGAAAACACATATTTTAAGAAGTCATTCGAAGCAAATGACATGTTTCTTGGAACAAATGAACAGGAAGTCGAGCAGTGCAATATCCTCTTTACTGTAAGTGACTGAATCCAGGCTAGAAATGGATATCTTCCTTTCTATTGCACAATCTTTTATGAGAACAAATGGATAAGAATGATGCCACAAGCACATTATATTATTTAAAAAAAAAAGACTATGCCATTTTCCCAGGTGATAAAGATATTGGAAAGGAGATCAGCTGGCTAGGGCAAAACAAAGACAAACTGATAAAACCGACCATCCATGCTGCTTGATTGAGAAAAATGAACTTTCTGAGGTAATATTAGCATCAAGGCTGATGACTAACTCAGCACAAAAACCAACAAGCGTCATAAGTTTGCTTATAGACAAGCCTCCACCAGTCTCCACAGTGACAATGCTAACATGAATTTACAATATCCCATTTCATTTGCCCCTAGGGACTAAACAATCTTCTTACTCTGTGAACAAGTCTTCGACATATTGGACACATCTTGTTATCCTCCTCCATAATCCTGCAAAGATTTTGTTAGTGAAAGTATTTAAGAAATTATGTTGCAGAGGAAGGAAAATTTTCCATTTTACCTTTGAGCACAATCATAGCAAGTGGCACCGTGTCCACAAGGAATGAAGAAGCAGTTGCGTTGATCATCATAGCATATTACACATAATTTTGCATCATATAAATCCTCTGAAGAGCTACTAGATGATCCTGTTTCAGCATTATCTTCTTCCTCTGCTGTCGTTCCATAGGGCAGCCGAACTGGTTTCCATGGCAATATAGGGTCAGTCTCGGTTCTCCAGGATCTTTCCCTAGATGCTATATCAACCCTTCTTGTCTCACCATCACATGTCCCAAGGTATTTCATCACCAGTAAAACGATAAGGATAAAAAAACCTACAGATGACAATACTATTAGGCAACCATAGCAGTTAAAAGTAATTCCGAAACTGAGGGAACATCAAACTAGGTCTCAGGTTTGCACTGGAATATAGTACCTAAAAATGCAATGTAAGTAATAACTCGAGCTATGAAAGATAGCTCAATGTACCATCCAGCAATATCACCCTGAAAAATCAATGACTATGTTCAAGAGAAATTCATCAATAATTTGAAATTTTTTAGTTGAATTACCAAAGGGTTGAAGCCTCACATTGTCTGGTGTTGAAACTACAAAATACTGGGTGTCGGGAAACAACAGTTCGAGCCGGCATGATCCATTTAGTGTTGAACACATGTTGCCGGCTTTTGTTACATCATGCACCTTCGATGTAACGTTTACACCGAATTTCATTATTATGCTTTTAGGGTTCGAGTTAATCACACGTACGTAGTACTTGTCATCTTCCTCAATGGTGTATTCTGCTTCTTTACCTGAGTAAATATAGATATACATGTTCAACACCCTGATCTATCTGAAAACCCTTCTACAAGAATGTTTTAGCATTTCTGCATTTTCATGGTTTTGCATTCCTTTGTTTCTAATATGCTGTTTGAACAAATTTGACAAGAGAAGCAGAACATACTAATTACACTTGGATTGAAAAGTGAAGCACAAAGGAATTATTATCAGTCAACATGAGTATTTCATAAGGAGTAGCTGTAGCACCATTAAAATATCAGTTGTCTGTTGAATGAAACTTAAGACCTAGCAAATAAAATTAGTGGCAGTTGCCACAATAAAGCATAGCTCTTAAGATCAAAACAGGTTTCTCCGTAGAGCTCTCCACCGTCTCACCTTCCCACTCAAAAGCTAAAGGCAGCTGGAAAGTGCAGGTGTGTAATAGTTTAATCTAACCGGATTTGTTTTACAAAGGTTAGCAAAAGCGCCTGTAGCTCAGTGGATAGAGCGTCTGTTTCCTAAGCAGAAGGTCGTAGGTTCGACCCCTACCTGGCGCGGTTTTTTTTGTGACTCAAGTCAAGTCAATCTAAGACCGTTTATTTTGCAATCAAGCCCTTAAATAACAGATAATTGCCCTAGAAGAAAATGGAAAAAGGTTGGGTTGGGTTTACCAATCACTGGTTCATTCAGGAAAAGGGCATCATACGAAACCATCAGTTTGGGCAGCAATGTTTCACGTTTTCTTTCTCCTGCAGAAACATGGGCACGTTCTGTAACTTCCAATCCACATTCCACAAAGACCAAACTGAACTCAAAACGAAGAGAACCTAAGACAACTACCTTTTATCATAATCACTTCAATTTTGTCTAATCTACTGGCTTGAGTTGCCCATCTTATGCAGATCCTTGAACCCTTGTTTAACCACAAAGAGTATCCCTGAAATTCAATTTCCAACCTTCAAAAAAAAATCTTCATAACCCCATTTAAATGCTTCATAGAATTTTATCTTACCTTGCGACCATATGGTCCAACAATCAGATAATTTGAAGCGCTCCAATTTGCTTCCTTGCTTAACTCTGGCTTTTCCGAGAACCCATACAGAATAGCCCCTTTCCCATTTTCATCTCTTACTTCAACCTGTTGTATAAAAACAGAGCTGGCTTTCATCAACCGGGAAGAGCTTGGTCCAAGCACCATATGGCAATCCGCATAGTAGCCATATCGGATGCTTACTGACACTGCAAAACCAAAGCAAAAGAAATGCTTTGTTTCAGACTGAAGGATCAGTCAACTAGACAATTATAAGTCACGTGAAAGAATTACATGCCACATATCCATAAAGTCAGAGGAACTAGCACTCGTGCCGAAGTCTCTTGCCACCGTTGATGTTCATGGTTGGCGGCTGACAAGATCCCTGCCCGGTACATGGTTGCCCTTTGGATTGCCAAAAAAAAGAGAGAAGTGCAGCGAAAGGCAATTGATCAGTGGGGAGACAAGACAGGGTAGAGAAGACTTGTAGGTTTCGGGATGCCACAACTAACAGTTTTGTGATTGGCGGGGATTTGAATGGCAAGTTTTTTTGAACGTTTGGTGCCGGTTATATTTGTAAGTGGTAAGGGCGGTTGAGAAAAATATCCTTCAAACCAAACATCCATAAAAATAGAGAAAAGTAAAAATAAACATAATAATTTTAATGTGGTTTGGCCCAACTAATTTGGCCTACAATCACCCAACCAATTTAATAAATAATCAAACAACTGCAACTGTGCAATTTTTAGAAGAGAAAAATTACAAACTCCTTACAAGCTAACCCAACTACCCAAAGAGTCCAACTACACCCTTTTATAATAGCCCAACTTTATAACTCTTTGAGATATTTGACAAACCAAGCCTAACACTTTATTTATAAGGGAATAACACTTATAACTTCTCCTATACTTTCAATGTGTGATTCAAGGCAAACCCCAACAAATCCTCCCTTGACTTGAATCCCCAAACTCCCCAAACTGCTCAACAACATCTGAAAAATTAACATGCCTCTGAATCTTCTTACTCTTGAAAACAACTCTATCCTTTGCATCATCAAGAAAATATAGTTGTTTCTTATTCCTTTTTCCTTGCAAAACTAAACCACCATTCTTGTATACTTTGCACCAATCATTATTACCAACATATGTGTATCCACGTGAAGCTAACTCATTCAAAGAAATCAAATTGTAGCTAAAACTGGGTACATATCTCACATTACGAAGAGTCTTGACACCACCATCATGAAGCTTGAGTTGAACACTCCCAATACCTTCAATCTTCACTCGATTACCATTCCCAACCGTAATATTACCTAAACTTTCAACCTCTTTCAATTCATCAAACCGATCTTTATCATTGCAAATATGCATCGATGCAGCTGAATCCAAAACCCAACTTTTCTGATAAGTATGAGGCTCATCTAAACAAGTTGCCAATATATCATCATCCGAATCAGTCAAAACAACACGTCTCATTCTTCTTTCCATCATCACTCTTTTGTTGAGCCTTTTTGAATGCAGCCATGTCCTCTCTTAATGTCTTGCAACGTGCTTGAATATGACCCCTCTCTCCACAATAATAACATTCCACCTCACTATAATCTCTGAATCCTGATCTTGACTCCCTCTTGATCCACCATGTCTCTCATTAGTCCTCCCTCGAGTAGAACCTTCCATAGCAGCTAGTACACCTCCCGCAGATGAAGAATTTTCTTTGCCTATAAATCTTTCATTCTCACGCAACACAGCAATCACATCATCCAACTTTAAAGTAGTTTTACCTACCAATAAAGTCTAAACTAAAGGTCTATAGGACTTGGACAAAGATGACAACAACATCAATGCCTTCTCTTCTTCTTTCAACTCTTTAGAATCAGTAGCTAATAATTGTGAAAATAATCTATTAAATTCATTTAAGTGATCATGGAGACTCGTACCTTCATCCATCTTCAGAGAATACAAATCCATCTTGAAACACAATCTATTCGTCAGCGATTTTGACGCATAGATGTCTCCCAGCTTCTTCCACAATCTGGTTGGTGTAATCTCAGTCAATACATTATACTTAATCGCTGGAGTAAGTGCCAATCTAATTGTGCTCACAACCCTCTTCTGAATTCTAACCCAATCCTTATCAAACATTCCATCTGGCTTATTTTTTTCTAATGCCAAATCTAGACCTTGTTGTACTAGAAGATCTTGAATCGTACTTTGCCATAACATAAAATTACTTTTACCATCAAATAAAGGAATCTCAAACTTAGGCATACCTCCAGACATACCTTTAGCCATAGCTTTTCTCCTGTCGCAGGATCACGAACCTTCAGCTCTGATACCACTTGTTGGAAAAAATATCCCTCAAACCAAACACCCACAAAAATAGAGGAAATAAAAAACAAACACAATAATTTTAATGTGGTTTGGCCCAACCAATTTGGCCTACAACCACCCAACCAATTTAATAAACAATCAAACAACTACAATTGTGCAATTTTTAGAAGAGAAAAATTGTAAATTCCTTACAAGCCTAACCCAACTACCAAAAGAGCCCAACTACACCCTTTTATAATAGCCCAACTTTATAACTCTTTGGGATATTTGACAAACCAAGCGTAACACTTTATTTATAAGGGAATAACTTTTATAAATTTTTCTATACTTTCGATGTGGGATTTAAGGCAAACCCCAACAAGGACTGCTCTGTTTTTAACTTTGCCTCCTTTGTGGGTTCATTCATGCCCCTTTCACACGAGGAGGGAAAAGAAAGCCCTTAAAGCTTATCCACGCCCAAAAAGCCCCAAAATGCTATGATAAATTTTTCTTCAATCTACGGCACTGTAGCCTTCTTAAAGTGGCTTGGGTGCAGTGGAATCTAAACCATGCCTAAATCTATTGGGTTCAAATTCCAATGACAAACTTTGGTTAATAAAAATTGTTATGTTTATGATCTATTTAAGGCCTAATTCATAATACATAAACTACCAGCGCGACTCATTATCAAAAACCCAGTTATTGCCCTTCCAATTATACATGCTTGTGTTCAAGCATGTCACCTAATATTGGGCTACCGGGGCACCCCATTCTCCATTGATGGGAAGCAACAGAAAAACCCAGTTATTCAATTGATAATCAAAACACATGAGACATGTCATTCTAGCCATCAAACAGAACTTTTTTTTTGTCAGCCATCAAATAGAAGTTTTGAAACAATGACTTTTTTCCATTCGGGAATTTTTAAAGTAGTTGAATCTTGTAATAAACAAAAATTTGTTCCCATCTAAAGGCATGTGATTTTAAAAATGTTAATTGGTCAGCCAAGGGAAAAAGAAAACATTAAAGTAAATATTCTCCCTTACAACTAGCACCTAAAATCCTTCTGTAATCAATAGTAAGAAAATCACAACTTTTTCCTTTCTTGCATTTTGATGATATGATGAAAAGTGATGCTAAAGGCGCATTGGAGGTGAGCTCGATGACGGAAAAAAATCCCCTCGCTATTGACTCTCAACACTCTCGATCACCAGAAGAAGAGGATCTGTTGGATAGGTCCACTAAAAGAATTAAGCCGAATGGTAATATCCCAACGGAGAATGTTAAGACGGTTCCTAAATAGTCATTCAAGGATATGGTTCTTGGTCCACAAAATGCCTGGAGTTGGAGGGATGTACCAGATCTGCGAGAGAATTTTGAGGAGCCTGATGACAACCTCTTCTCAATTTCAGTAAAGGATTCTTGGTCGTGCATCTCCTTATCAAAGATTTATCGGAGACAAATACAGAGTCAATGGAGAGATTGTTTGGTTATCAAACTCCTTGGCCGTTCGGTGGGATACAAAGTATTGGATGAAAAATTAAGAAGGCTTTGGAACCCAAAGGGGGACTACGAACTTATCGACCTAGGAGAAGGTTTCTACTTGGTCAAGTTTGCATCTTTGGAAGACTTAAAATACATAATGGAGGAAGGTCCATGGCTCATCTTTGGCCATTATCTTACAATACGAAAATGGAGAACAGGCTTTCATCCTAGTGATGAGGTTATTGAATCAACGGCAGTATGGGTCCGTTTCCCTGAACTTCCACTGGAGTACTATGATGAAAGGCTCCTAATGGCAATGGGAAGTACAATAGAGAAAGCGATCAAAATGGATAAGACGACTCGGTATGCATCAAGAGGCAAATTTGCAAGAGTCTGTGTTGAAATTTATTTGTACTAGCCTTTAGTCCCAAAAATTTGTGTGGATGGTTATTGGCAGAGAGTGGAGTATGAAGGTCTGGATATTATTTGTTTT
Organism: Heritiera littoralis; assembly: GCA_031772115.1. Classification (NCBI taxonomy): domain Eukaryota; kingdom Viridiplantae; phylum Streptophyta; class Magnoliopsida; order Malvales; family Malvaceae; genus Heritiera; species Heritiera littoralis. The sequence continues at coordinate 21,256,048 of JAPDPK010000001.1, forward strand.
AAGTGTGGGAGACTAGGTCATAAGAATTCTTGTCCATTTCAAGTCCCAAAATCGCATGAAGATCAAGATCCAAGTGTTGAGGTCCCAATGAAAACAATGGAGAAGCAGCAACATGTCCACGATGGCAATTCCAGAGTAGAGGAGGGAGACTTCGGTCCATGGATGGTGGTTCAATCCCGGCGAAGGAGAAAGATGGACAAGAGTGGGACTAGCAATCTTGGCAAGTCCGAAATTCAAGGCTCACGTTTTGGGATTTTAGAGGAGGAAACTATGGGCAATTCAAAGAAACATGCAACGAATATTATGGGATCCATGCAGATTCAATCAGCTAAAGTCAACAGTCATGAGAACACAATAATGAGTGGAGCCATGGGCCGACAAGGGACCTTTTCAAAGAAGGATAAGAGACGAGTCTGTGAAGCAGAAGCTGGGCCAGTAATGGAAAATAATTCACATGTCATAGAAAGCCCATCTAAGTAGGGAAAAGTTTTCCTAATGCAAAAGCCTGATAGTGCTTCAGGTTTAATAATAGAGGCAGCACATGAGTTTAAATCTGGAGCTGGTGAAAGTTCAACATCAATGGTGGAAGCTGATGGTGGCTTAGCGACTCCCATTCAAATAGACTTTGAGGAAATTGAGGTTCCTTCATATCACCGGGTTCGAGATCCACCTGACACAATGGTTCCAAAAACGCGACAGTTGACTGTGTTTACTCAATATGTTGGTGTGAACCCTCTGTATGAGAACAGTGGAGACTTAAATGTAGCTCAACCTAAAAAGCTGGAAATTCTAGGACAAATGATTCTGTTATTCATGAATGCTCTTCTATGGAACACTAGGGGCTCGGGTAGAGGTGATTATTAGGCCGGGTTGGCCCGACCCGGTTCGCAACCGGATCGGGTCAATCCGGCCCAAAATCCAAACCGGTACTGTATCTGTTCGGAACCGACGATTTTAAATTTTTAAAACCGGGATCGGTAAGGGCCCGAATCAAACCGGATCGGTTCAAATCGGTCCAGTTAAAAAAATTTTAAAAAAAATATTTTCGACTGCAGTTGCACTGCAGTGCAACTGCAATCATTTTGATGGGCAACGACCATTTTTTTTAATTTTTTTTATTTTTTAATTTTAATTAAATTTAAAAAAAAGCTTTGCTGCCACTGCGCAGCCCCTGCAATGCAACTGCAGTATGCAGAGCAGAGGCAAGTCTTGCCTCTGCTCTGTGTTTGATGGGCAACGGCCAAATCAATTCTTTTTTTTTTAATTTTTTTTATTTTTTATTCTAATTTTTTTCCTATAAATACCTCTATAATCTTCTATTTTCATTTACATTTCTTCTATATTTTCTCTCAAATCTACTATCTATATTCATCTACTCTTATTCTCTTCACTCACATACTCACTCAATATTCACTCAACCTCTCTCAAATTCACTTAAATTCCCTTATTCCAAATTTATAATATCATAATTTCCTTTCTAAATTTCATTTTTCTTTTTATTTTATAATTTTACAAATTTTACTTTTAATTTTCAAATTCTAATATATTATATATATTCCTTATTCCAATTTATAATATCATCATTTTCTTTATAAATTTCATTTTTCTTTTTATTTTATAATTTTACAAATTTCACTTTTAATTTTCAAGTTTCAATTTTCAAATTCCAATATATTATATATATCATACATCTATTTTTTTAATTTTTAACGTATATTTATTTTCAAAAAATATATAAAAATGTCAAATTTCTTTCTTCGTTCATGCTCTGTTTCTTGACCTTTTGGTTCTACTGAAATTCCTAATTTGGGTGACGAATCATTTAATGAAATCGAACCCGATATTCATCCGGAGGAGGAGCTTCCTTTGGCACCATCGTTTTGTCGTGGTCGTGGTCGTGGAGGAAGTCATGCTCAAACACAATCATCAGCTGCCACCACTGTTGCTACATCATCAAGACCGAAGTTTAGTCGAAAAAAACAAGCAGGGTATGGGAGTATTTCGACATTGTAGCAAAAGAAGGTGAGACGAATAAATATTGTACCATCTGTAAATTGTGCAAAGGTGTTTACTCTTATAACTCCGGTGGAGGTGGTGGCGGTACAGGTACGTATAAAAGGCATTTAATTACTATACATAAAATTAATCCTGATGCCGAAGAAAATGAAATTTTAAAAGGTAAACAATCTCAAATTAATACGCATGATGGTGGAAAAAATTTTAATTTTGATAATGTTCAAGCTAGACATGGTTTAGTTAGATTTGTAGTTAGGACTGAACAACCATTCACAATTTGTGAAAAACAGGATATTTAGAATTTGTTTGTAAATATTTACAACCCGCATATAAATCTGTTTCTAGACATACATTAAAAAGAGATTGCATGGATATGTTTAAAGAATATAGACAAGCTTTAATTGATAAACTTAGTAATATTTCATCTAGGGTTAGTTTAACTAGTGATATATGGACTAGTACTAATGGTATAAGTTATCTTGTTATAACTTGTCATTGGATAGATGAAGATTGGTCTATGCAAAAATGAATTTTATCTTTAGATGTAATAGAAGAAGCACATAATTCATATACTATTCATAAATATATTACTAAAGTTTGTAAATTATATGGACTAGAAAATAATAAAGTTTTTGCTATTACTTTTGATAATGCTTCAAGTAATACTGCAGCTATTCCTCATTTAATTAAAAGTTTAAACCCTGTTATGCAAGGCATATTTTTTCATGCAAGATGTGCATGTCATATTATAAATTTATGTGTTCAAAGTGGTTTTAGTTCTAGTGGTACTGGTACTGGCATAGGTCCAATTGATAAAATTAAAATTTTAACAAAATGGATTCGCACACCAAGTAATAACGTGAATGGAAGCAAATTTGTATAACAAATAATATACCTGTTAAAGCATTTCCACTTCCCGTGGAAACAAGATGGAATTCACTTCATCGTTTGCTTTCTTCTATTTTACCTTATAAAAAACTTGTTACTCCTTTTTATAACAATTATACAAGTAGCACACATTTAGTACTTTTTGAAGAAGATTGGACTTTTATTGAATATTGTGTTGATTTATTATCTACTTTTAAAGATGCAACCGAAAGATTTTCAACTCAGTTTTATCCAACTACACCGTATTTTGTTCCTATTATCTACACAATGTTTGACAAATTTGTAAAATTTAGGAATCATGAAACTTTAAGTTCTTTTGTATATGATATGGAGGAAAAATTTTAAAAATATTGGGAAATAATTCCTCCTATTTATTGTATTGCAACTTTACTAGATCCTAGTCAAGGTGAGGTAAATATAGAATTTTTTTTTGATTGTTATAAAGAATTTCTTGGTCTTGATTCTATTGAGGATCAAAAGTCCTAAATTAACAATCTTTTCGAGAATTGTTTAATGTTTATGAAATAGAAAGGGAGCAATTCAACTTTAATCGAGAAGAAGAAGATTCATACGAAGAAACCGAAAGTAGCAAAAAAGGAAAAGGAATTTTAAACGCAATTAAGGAAGCAGCAAAGAAGAGAATGAAGCTAAAAGGAAAAGCGAGCGGATCGGGATCGGGATCAACAACTCGACGAAGTTCTAGCTTCAATGAGCTAGGATTTTTCTTAAGTCAAGATTTTTCTGTAGATGATAACTTTGATCTTCTCCAATGGTGGAAAGAAAACCAAAAACAATTTCCAGTTTTAGCTTCCATGGCCCGAGATGTTTTTGCGGTGCAAGTTTCTTCTGTTGCTTCGGAATCCGCATTCTCGACGTGTGGAAGAATTATTGGAGACCATCGAACCACTCTTAATCCGGATTCATTGTGCATGTTAACATGCCTTAAAGATTGGTTTGATGCGGAATCGCGCAATGTCGAACTTGGAATGACCAATGAATTTGCTGATAATAATTCAGAAGAGGAGGAAGAAATTTCCAATGCAATCCGTATAAATTATGAAGAGTAGAGAATAATCTTTTTTTTTGTAAATTGTATGTAAAATTGTAAATAAGTTTAGTCATAGTGAATATTTTTATGAACTACGGTCCCGTGATTTTTACCCTTCTAACTTTTGAAGGGGTTTTCCACGTAAAAAATCTTTGGTCTCCTACTCTCTCCTTTTTCTCCTTTGTTGTTGTTGTTGTTATTATTATTATTATTATTATTATTATTACTACATACCAAATTAATTAATGTTATACTTATATATGTTTAAAATAAATAAATATTTAAAATACAAAATGAATTAATATTTTAAAAACATATTACATAAATGAATAAATAAATAAATGAATAAATATTAAGTAAATGATATTTCAAATATAATAAATTATTTTAAATGCAAAATGAATATAATAAATGAATATAAATAAAGATATGCAAAATGAATATAATAATAATATTCATAATATCATTATTTGTATTTTGAATCAAATATCATTTTATCATAATATTATATTCATAATATAACTTTAATTTATTATAACAATAATTTTATTAGATAATTTTATAATAGTTTATTTTTACATTATTGTTACATTAATTAAATAAATTATAATATAACTTTATAATAAATTATTATTAAATTAAACTATTAACATTATTTATTATAAAAATAAATTTACTACATTAAATTATTAAAATATATTAATATATATTAAAATAAATTAATATAAATTTTTTAAAAATAAAATTTTAAAAAGAAAAAAATGGACCGAACCGGTTTAAACCGGTTCGGTCCAGTTTTGAGGCGAACTGGTCCAACGAACCGGGCCGGTTCGCCTTTTATAATTGATAGAACCGGCCCGAACCGGACCGGTTTACTACCGGTTCGAACCGGTTCTCTTTTGGATAGGGCCGAAACCAGTGAAAACCGGCCTGGTTCGACCCGTAACCAGATCTAGGCTCGGGTAATCAAGAATTCCTGAGAAATGCCAAGGAACTAATTCGGTTATATAAGCCGAATATTTTGGTGATGGTGGAAAACAGAGTTGGTCAGGAGGTAGCTATCAAAATGATTAGGAGAATGGGGTTTCAGAACCATTTCATAGTTAATCCTGTGGGTTTTTCCGAAGGTATTTGGGTTTGTTGGAATGAGAATGATATTAAGGTGGAAGTGCTGCATTACTCCAGTCAGATAGTACACTCTATAGTCAACAAGGAAGGTCGTACATGGCTACTTTCGGCGATATATGCAAGTCCAACTCTAGAACGAAGGAAAACACTATGGTCTTTTTTGGAGGATCTCTCTCAATCGGTTACATTGCCATGGCTACTCTTGGGGGACTTCAATGATTTCAAAGATGCTTCAGAGAAGAGCGGAGGGGCTGGTGCTTCAATAAATAGATGCTTCCTGTTTAACAAGATGATAGATAATTGCAACTTGATTGATCTGGGATTTCGGGGGACAAAATTCACCTGGTGCAATGGGAGGCCTGGAAGAGCAAGAATTCAAGAACGACTAGATCGAGCACTAGCCAACAGTAGGTGGAAATTGCTTTTCCTAGAAGCTCAAGTCCTGCATCTGGCAAACACGTATTCAGATCACTGCCCGATATTGTTACAAACTTCCAGCAATGTGCGAGGCAGAATATCCCAAAGACCTTTCAGATTTTATTCTATGTGGCTATTAGATCCTACTCTAGATAACTTAATGTCCAAGGTGTGGGAGAAAAATTCAGGTGACTTTGTTGATAAATCAAGGTTGTTGGCTAAGGAACTTAGTCAGTGGAACTATAAAAGCTTCGGGAATGTCTTTGGTAACAAGAAAAGACTTCTGGCTCGTTTAACAGGAGTGCAAAAAGCTTTAGCCACCAAATGGTCTCACCAATTTCACCTACTAGAGCAAAGTTTAAGAAGGGAGTATAATGAAATTTTGAAACAAGAGGAGCTTTTTTGGCATCAAAAATCTAGGGTGAAGTGGATACTGGAGGGGGAGAGAAACACAAAATTTTTTAACATTTCAACTATTTGTAGAAGAAGCAATAATAGAGTTTCTATGTTGAAGGACGAGGATGGTGTATGGATCTCCGATCAAGGAAAATTGAAAGATTTGGTGGTGGATTTCTACAAATGTCTGTACAAGGAGGAAGGTGGGATGATCTTTTATTTATCAAGATATGGTAACTGTTTTTTGACTCCAAATCAAATTTCGATACTCTGTCAGGATTTGGATATGAGTGAAGTTCGATCAGCTCTGTTCCAAATGAAACCATGGGCAGCCCCGGGCATCGACGGCTTTCAAGCAGGAGTTTATCAGAAATTCTGGAGTCTGTTTCAAAAGGAGCTTTGGGCAATAGTGAATTCAGCCTTTACTAAAGGAGAACTACCAAATGAGCTGAACACTACTCTTATTACGCTAATTCCAAAAGTTAGTCCTCTTGAAACAGTGAAGCAATTCAGACCAATAAGCCTTTGTTGTGTTGCCTATAAGTTGATCATTAAGGTTCTTGTGAATAGATTACGACCTTGTTTGAATGATCTAGTCTCTCCTGCTCAGTCTAGTTTTATCCCTGGTAGACATGCTGCAAACAATATATTTATTGCCCAAGAAATAATCCACACAATCAAGAAATCAAAGAGGAAGGATGGTCTTATGGCTATTAAAATCGATCTTGAAAAGGCTTATGATAGAGTGCGTTGGAGTTTCTTAGCAGATACCCTCCTTTCTTTGGCTTTCCTTCGACATGGTCCAATCTTATCCTACACTGTGTTAAAGGAGCGAAAGCAGCAGTCTTATAGAATGGAGAAACGACAGAAGTTTTCTCTCTCCAACGAGGACTACGGCAGGGCGATCCATTATCCCCTTACCTCTTTGTCTTGTGCATGGAGAGACTTCGAAATCTTATTGATCAGGCTGTTCATCTGGGGAAATGGAAACCTATTGTTTTAGGCAAAGGAGGCCCTGGTATTTCTCACCTCTTCTTTGCCGATGACCTATTCTTGTTCGTTAGAGCTAATGCTTCACAAGCCAAGGTAATAAAGGATATTCTAGATAAATTCTGTGAGGCCTCTGGAGCTAAAGTGAACGTGCTTAAGTCGAAAATGTTTGTTACTCCAAAATCATCTCCATCTTGTTCACGTGTCGTGAGTAAAATTTTGGGGATTAGCATCACGAAAGACTTAGGTTCTTACCTGGGAGTTCCTCTTGTTCATGGACGAGTTACAAGGAAAACCTATCAAGAGCTAGTGGATAAGGTTAGCGGAAGGCTATCGAGCTGGAAGTCAAAGCTGTTAAGCTTAGCAGCTAGAGCTACTCTTATTTCTTCGGTCACTGCATTTATTCCTTCTTACCATATGATGTCTACTTCCTTGCCAAGGACTGTTACTAATACATTGGACAAGTTGAATAGGAGGTTCTTATGGGGAGGTTCGGAAAACAAGAGAGGTATTGCATTGGTGAACTGGAAAGAGGTCTGCAGACCAAAGAAATTGGGAGGGTTAGGTCTACGTAATATGGAAGAGCATAATAATGCTCTTATTCAGAAGTCAGCTTGGCGATTTTCAACCTAGCCGGATAGCTTATGGGTTAGAGCTATAAGAGCGAAGTATAAATGCCAAGGTGATATTATAAAATTTGTGGAGTCTGACAGAAACAAGGTGTCCAGTGCTTCTCATGCTTGGCGGTCCTTAACTGGAGGACTCAAACTTCTTGCTACGGGTTTAAAAAGGAGGATTGGTAACGGGGCTCACACCTTTTTCTGGACTGATGTATGGATTGATAAACCTTTAATTGAATATGAAGGTGTAAACAGAAACTTCATGGAGATGGATGCTTTAGTTAGTGACTTTTTGGATGAAAATGGTTTTTGGAGGTCAGATTTGCTATTTGCTCAATTATCGCTTGAAGTGGCTTTAAAGATTCTGGGTACTCCTACAGCAAAGTTCTCTGGTATGGATGATAAGTGGATATGGCAGCATGAAGCCAATGGTATATTTACTTCTCGATCAGCGTATAGATTAATCTGTCAGCGAGAAGGTGCAGATGGAGAAAAGAACTGGAGTTGGTTATGGAGACTCCCAGCTCCTAACAGATGGCTAACCTTTCTTTGGCTAGCTTTTAAAGATAGACTATTAACCAACAAATTAAGTTTTAACTGGGGCATGTCTTCTTCATCGGCCTGCCCAAGATGTGGTAGAGAGGAGGAGTCTACAATCCATCTTCTTAGAGATTGTCTGGCTTCTCTTATAATCTAGAAATGTTTGCTGCCGATCAAATACCCTGCTGCTTTCTTACAAGGTTCAATTAAAGATTGGCTTGTTTGGAATTTATGGGAGAAACAGGTTACCATGGAGGCAGAAGGTGATTGGAGATGTGTTTTCATCATTACCATATGGTGCCTATGGAAATCACGGTGTGAGGGGGTCTTTAATGATACTCCCTATGCGTTCTCTTCTGATAGATTGTTGTTGAGCATTGTTTCTGGTGCCAAAGAAATTCAGCATGCTTTCCTCAAAAATTCTAGCAGACAACAAAATATCAGTCTCATCGGTTGGTCAGCTCCTTGCACGGGTTGGGTTAAGTTGAACGTAGATGGAGCCTCTCAAGGTAATCCGGGTATAGCAGGTGCTGGTGGTCTCCTAAGAACTTGTGATGGATCGTGGTTGACTGGGTTTCAAATTTCGCTTGGAATTTGCTCTAATATAGTTGCCGAATTACAAGCTTTAAAAATGGGTATGCTGCTAGCATGGTCAGAAGGGCATAAAGCTTTGATTTGTGAATCAGACTCCAAAGTGGCGTTAGACCTGATAAAAAAAGGCTGATGTGAGCTTACATCCCCTTGGGTGTCTTATAAAGGACATTCGAGATCTCTTTCACCGTTCATGGAGGGTAGAATTACACCATTGCTATAGAGAAAGTAATTTCTGTGCAGATAAGCTAGCAAAAATGGCTTGTGAGTTGGATGTGGACTACAAAAGATTAGAAGATGCTCCACCATGGTTACAGAGTTTCCTAAGTGCTGATGCTTGGGGGGTCTCTTTTCCTAGAGAATTTGTGATGTAATTTAATCTTTTTCCATGCAACCAAAAAAAAAATCCTTCTGTAACCTTTGACTTCTCGATAACTCTAATCAATTCCTTTCTTAGATTTCCTCTATCATTTCTTTTTTCACTTTATTCAAATATTAATTTGAGCATTAAAACACATGTTGAATCATCAACTTTGACTTTTCTTGATCTTGATTTTCTCATTGCAAAGTTTCTTCAATCCCTTGATTTGAAAAATATCTTTCACCACTTTTTTTTTAACTTGACAATTTTAAAATTCAAATTTCAAAATTACAAAAATTTTTACATTTTGATATAACATAATACACATAAATAAGTTCACCCAATGTTGCTTTAAAAATAGTAGTAAAAAATTTTCTACTATGATTGATTACCATCAACTTCTACCATTACTGAATATTTAAACGAAGAGAATAAATGACTCAAAAAAAAATGAAGAGAATAAATGAGGCACATGCACAATTCTGAAGAGCCGAATTCACACAAGCTCTGCCAAAATTTTCCCCGTTTTGGGTTTTGTACATTTACACAAGCCTTTCAAAAGAATTTTAGGACAGCGGGCGGCTGAAATTATGGAAAGTTGGAAAACATAAAAGCAAGCCCGCTCTCCCTCCTCCCCAAATCCCCAAACTCTTGTCTATCCTGTTTTCAAAATTTAAAAACCCAAAACTAAGAATCATGGAGCCCGCAAAATCCAAAACCCCAAACTTGAAAAGGAAAAACTTTCCTACATCTGAAAAACTGAGCGCAGAGTCTGCTAATTACCGCCAAGCCGCCCGAGTTTTGAAAACAAAACCCCAAAATGGCGCTTCTCATTTCACCCCTTTTATTCTCACTCTTTCCTTAACTGCAGAGTGCTAACCCTCTCTCTATCTCTCTCTGCAACTGTAACAGCAAAAGGGTTGGGCTGAAGAGTGTGTGAGGGAGTGAGAGGCAATGGCAAATCAGGAGAACTCTGTGAGAGTGACAAGGGCCGCGGCCAAGAAGAGGGCTGCCGAGTCGGCGGGGATGACGGAGGAGAAAGTTACGAACAAGAAAAGGGTTGTTCTGGGGGAGCTTTCCAACTTGCCTAACGTTGTTGTCTCGGTGAATGAAGTTCAGGGGAAGGAAACCCAGAAGCAGCAGCCTAAAGGGAAGGTGAAGGCAAAGACGAGAGTGGTAAAGCCGGCTTTGAAGGTGAAGAAAGAGGAAGTTGAAGATGAAAGAACGGTGGATATTGATGCTAAATCTGATGACCCGCAAATGTGTGGGCATTACGTATCTGATATCTATGAATATCTTCACCAAATGGAGGTATTTCTCTCTAACATTCACTCTTTATTTAACATAGTTGGTTAATGTTTTTTAAATTTATGTTCTTTCCTAAACTATTTACATTTTCGGATTGAAAAACTCAGTTTCACTTTTCCTAATCTGAATGACATAAGGCATTGTTTGAAATCTATCGGGCTTTATTACTTTAATTAGCCATGGTAATTTAAATGGGAATTTAAGTTCGAATAAGCTGTTAACATTGGCAATGGGGTTTTGGGTTTATTGATAAATGGCTATTGACTACTGGGATTTTGCTGAAGTGACTAAAGGGTTTATTTTTTTGATGATGCAATCAATATTAGGTGGACCCAAAGAGAAGACCTTTGCCTGATTATATTGAGAAGATACAGAAGGATGTTAGTACAAATATGAGAGGGATTTTGGTGGATTGGTTGGTGGAAGTTGCAGAGGAATACAAGCTTATTTCAGATACCTTATATATGACTGTTTCCTACATTGATAGGTTCTTATCTTCAAATGCTCTGAATAGGCAAAGGCTTCAGTTACTGGGTATATCTTCAATGCTCATTGCCTCGTAAGCTTCTGAATTCTTTGATAGTTGATATTTTTTTTTCTTCTGAAATTGTGGTAAATGTTGTACTTACTTTTTCTCTTAATTGTTTTGATTAGAAAGTACGAGGAAATTAATCCACCAAATGTGGAAGATTTTTGCTATATAACGGATAATACATACACAAAAGATGAGGTAATCTTTGCATTCTTTCTACTTATTTGCCTTTTCTTTTTCATTCAAAATTTTGTAGAGTACAATGCTTCATCCATTCATTAAAAGTTGTTGGCTTAATGAGAAGGTGGTGAAAATGGAGGCAGATATACTCAAGTCCTTGAAGTTTGAATTGGGCAATCCTACAGTTAGAACATTTCTGAGGTAAGAGTGGGTTGGAAAATAGATTTGTGTTGACAATAGATAGCAGATAATGGCAACTTCTAAAAACTTAATGCTTTGGCTGATTTGTGGTTTGTGTTTTCTTGGATGTTTTAAGGAAATTTGCCCGTGTTGTCGAAGAAGATTACAAAGTAAGAAAAGTGTCATTTGTCTTGCATTTGTTCTAACTCAGGGTTATTATTATCTGTTACTGATTGTATATTTGCTTTTGGTCTTCTATAGGCTTCCAGCTTGCAGCTAGAGTTCCTTGGATATTACCTTGCAGAGTTGAGTTTGTTGGACTATGGATGTGTAAAATTTTTACCATCTATGGTTGCTGCTTCTGTTATCTTTCTTACAAGATTCATAATTGAACCAAAGAGACATCCTTGGGTATGAGTTTCTTCTCTCATGACATTTTAATTTTTGGCCACTGCTAGCAAGCGCTTATCATTTGTGTTCTGCAGAGCTCTGCCATGCGACAATACTCAGGTTACACAGCATCTGATCTAAAAGAATGTGTCCTTATCATACATGACTTGTGTTTGAGTAGAAGAGGAGGTGCACTTCAAGCAGTTAGAGAAAAATACAAGCAGCATAAGGTATTTACATGTAATACTAGGCATTTAAAAAAAAAATACTAGGCATTGATATGATTATAATTTATATTTTCATGTTGTAAAGGTTGTAATCTAATTGAAATAATAATGACTTCTCTGGAAACAGTTCAAATGTGTGGCAAAAATTCCTGCTTCTCCAGAGATTCCAGGTTCTTATTTTGAAGATGTTCAAGAAGTTGATATTTCCCATGCTGAAGATGTTCGAGTGTTGAAAGTTTGACACGTGATTTATGATTTTTGTAATTTCTATAATTCAACTTCTTGGAGAAGGCATTAATGTGGGTCAAATGAATATATAAACACCAAGAGACTGAAACTTGAGCTTGCTAACCATGATTGGTTGAAGGACTCTTCATTGATGTGGAGAATTTCTATTCATATCCTACAATTTACTATTTCTACCCAACTCATTTTTAAACAGTAAAAAAGAGTGATAAAATGCTGAATTTATCCCAGTTGTCACGATGTGCAAGTTTTACTTGCGCGACTTTTTCATACTAATCTCACTTGTGCGACTTTTTCGTGCAAGTCTCACTTGTGCGACTTTTTCGTGCAAGTTTCACTTGTGCGACTTTTTATTCATTTTTATCATCGTTTTTAGCGAGAAAATCCAAGGAAAAATGTAAATTGTTCGCACAAGTTCAACTTGCGTGACTTGTGCGAATTGTTCGTACAAGTTCAACTTGTGCAATTTATTCGCATAAGTTCAACTTGCGCTAAAGAAAGAAGGAGCCGGCAGTGATGGATAAAATGGTCTTTTAGCGTTAGGTGTTGTTTGGGGTGGGGTAAGTTTTTTTTGATCTAGATCATCCGGTATCCCCATACCTTTGGTATAGGACTAATCCGGATTCGAGCCGGGCAGGACCCAAAGGGCGGCAAAGCTCTCCCTTAAGAGTTTTAACACAGCTGCATACCCAGGGACTCGAACTCGAGACCTCTGGTTAAGCTAGAACAGCCCCTTACCAGCTGATCTACGTGCTCTTGGGTGGGGTGGGGTAAGTTTAGTAATTTATGAGGTATGAATAGAATTTCTCATTGATGTGGTACCAACGATGCAAGTGGTTAAAGCTTGGAGATGTAAATGTCATTAGCAGCGATACTGACTCAAAATGTTTCTAACATGAGCAGAACTATAGCATGTCAGTGATTATTAGAACACTACTGAGTCATGTTGACTATAGACGTTGTAAGTGCTTCTTTTAGCTACTGCTTTTGACAAGTATGGTTAAGAGATGTTCTTTAATTGATTTTTCAAAAATGGATATCATTCTCAGGAAGCATTGATGTTCAAACTCTTGCCCTATCTGTTAAAGAAAGATTCTGTTTTTCATCTAATAAAATTATTTTAAGACTTGAACCTGATGTAACATTTGTTGATGTTGTTTTCTGATTTTTCATGGATATCGTCATATTGACACTTAATTTTGGACTTGGATTGTTTCAGTATGGTTGCACCTCATTTACAGGCAGTTAACTAAACTCAGATATATCTTGAAATAATTTGATAAATTTCTGGCCTAGCTAGAAGCTTGGGTCCTTAATCCTCCCAAGATTTCTTCTGGCATTGGATGTTAAGAAAAGCAAATTTCTAGGTTCTATTTAAGGGATAGCCGTTCTTCTGCAGTGATAATAATCTTCCACTTTCAATTGATTTACGAACAAGATTTTGCTTCTGGGATTGTCGCTTAATCACTTGATCTGCAAGTTGGTATATGATTACTGCTGCTAATGGACTTGGCTGGAATGAAATTGGTGTAGAAAGGCGCTTGTGCTCTGAATTATGCTTCTCCCCAAGCAAGCTACCATCCTATACTCCTATTAACTGACTTAATTTCTTCTGCAGAAATTGGTCTTTGCCAGAAAATTGGTTGACCTGTGCAGTACTAACAAAAGTATGACACAATACTGCCATCATTCTTATCAACAGATCTGTGCATAAGAAATGATGTGAACTTAGGTTTTGCTTGTTGAAGTACACTAAAAACCTCAGAAATATTCATTACAGAAGTTTTCATTGAATTTTATGAAAGGAAGGAGAGTTTATAGCCGGAGGTCCAAGTCGATTTTTAGCAGCTCTGGTGGTGGCTTAGATGGTTGGGAATCCACATGATAACTTGCTGGCCATTTCAAAGTTGTTTCTCCGTCAAAGGATCTCGTCCATGCTGCCACAATCTCTTTGTTGGAATCATTGAATCTTGCAGCCACAGGTCTCCGTTCTGTGTTCGGCTCACGCACAAGTGAATGGGGATGAACACCAAGTGGCCGGGCCATTGGGTGATTTACAGGCAAACCGATGGTTGCCATCAGCCTCTCGGACTGGTATCGTCTAACTACTCCCCTCTCCCTTTTGTGGGCGTTCTGGTGGCCACCAAGTGCTTGCGAGCTACAGAATTTTCTTCTGCAGAAGTTGCAGGAGAAGACCTTGGGCGCATATTTTGATTGGAAACCGCTTTTCGAAGCAACAATATCCCCATGCCTGCCAAGACTCAAGTTCAGCCACCCTGTTGAATCGCCTCCATCACTGCGTTCGTGGTAGCCCTCACCGTTTGTTTCATTAATCTGATTATTACTTGACATTTCTGCTTCGACCCGAAAGTCATCCTCACCAAGAAACATGAAAGCCTTGAAGGCTTTAAAAGCTTTCTAAGATTAGATGAACTCTAGGATCAAAGAGAAGCAAATAACAAGATGTACTGAGATACGTAAAGGCAAGTGAAGTGACAACAGATGTTTCCCAAGTTTATGTTTATCACGTTTCTTAGTGAAAGAATCCATTTATTACAGGTACTCTTGGGACACTGCTTATGTCTTGTCTCTCCCTTTCCTTTCCTTTCCTTTCCTTTCCTAAAGATAGAATGGAAATGAGAAAGGATAACTTTTTCTGTTTATATCTTTTCATCGCACTTGTATTCCTGGCAACTCACGAATCATTGTGGTACAACAACAATTACAGCAGAGTCATATCACAATCTTAAACTTATACGAATTGCCTGCCATCATAAATATGTTACTTTTTCAAAAGACTCCAATGCTTGGTTCTGTTTAAAAGAGAGAGTTCATTCAGACTGAAGCCCTTAGAGTTGTCTGCAGTTCACACTACACAAGTCTATCCACCATCCATCCATAACTTTTCTGGTGTACTAAATTGATTTCATTCTAGTGTTGATGAATTATTCAATGATTTGACAATATTGAGAACTGCTAACAACGTTCATGTTCCATGAATAAGAAGAAACTATACAAGGAGTGAGAAAGATAAAATTTTAACATCTAAATAGTATCTTAATTTTTTTGAATCTAATTTTTTAAATTTAAATGTTCATTGAGTTGTGCTCGAACAATTTACAAATAGTTTGATTCGTTTACATCTTTACTTATGCTTAGCACTCTGCCAAAGTTGTCCTATATACTTATCACCAAACATATCAACTTGCTGTAAAATCATAACATAAAATGAAATGATGAATATTCTCTAGTCTCCTTTCATGTGGCTTGTTTTGTATTGATTGTCATTGATAGTTTGTAAAACATAGGTGGGGAGTGATCATATGTTTCCATGTTCTTTGTCTTTCCATAAAGAAACATAATTTCGGTATTCCCCGCAGTCCTGGTGGGCAATATTGCCAATGGAATACGCAGTTGGCTTCCACATGACAAGTGCACTTCAAGCCATTGGTGTAACCTGATATTGTACGTACAAGTGCATTGACCACAAGCGTAAAAACCCTGTGGCACGGCAACTTTATAGTATGACGCACTGATATGACTAACGCCATTGATAAAGTTAGGACAACATGAATTTATCTGGTATGTTAATACTTTCTCGATTAGTATTCATTAATTGATCGCAAACTTTGAAATCTATTAAAGAATCTTTCATTCTTTCTGCTTTGTTGCGTTCAGATAGAGAATTACATCTGGATAAGCTGCTAGGTGTATGCCATGGCACTCTATCATTGGCTGTTAAGTTACCGACTCGTGAAGTTGAAGCTTCATTGCTGTGAGAAGGCAACGGTAGTGGATTGATGAGTCAGGAAACTTGAAGCAGAGGACTGTCGTGTTGATTGTAGTGATCGGTGAAAGGTGCGTTTCTCTCCAAATAGAATGCGCCAAGTGCCGAGTGCCTAACTCTAATGATGAATGATGGGATGATTCCCTAATGCACATCATTTCCTCAAATTCTCCGCCTAGTTAGGTTTCTTTTTAACTAAGCATTGAGATTTTTTGTCACACTTCAAAGTTCAGAGAAAAAGCTCGAGGCGCTAGGCTGCTTCGCTATATAAAGATCGGACTGCTGGGCTTCCGAAATAAGTGCTTGTGTTGGGTGAAATTTTTGATATTTGGGCTGGGTGACTTGTGCACCTCGGTTTGCAGGTTTAATTATAGCCTCCGCTCGATCGAGGTTTGGCCCACCACCAGACGTTAATGCTTATTAAATAATTGAGGTAATGCCAAAATAGGCAATACATTTTTGAGAGTTTCTATACAAATCCTATTTTTTTCTTGGCACACCCAATTCCTTTCATATTTCACTGTTCACATCACAGATAAAAATGGGTGTATGCAGCAAAAATCTGGGTGTGCTTAGACTTTCTCTACATTTTTTTATATCATCATATTTATAAAATATTATTCATTTTAATTTGAAAATGTCATTACTTTATCATATAAAAAAAGTGTCACAAATATAATTCAAAATCTATTTGTACATAAAAACTAATCCGGAGCAAGTAAAATTTTAAAATGCTCTATTAAAACTACAAAGTACAACTTGTATTACTTTAAAAGTCTAAAAGAAGTAGATTTCCCTGTACTTTCAAAGACGGTATGCCATATATTCAAAGGTTATTTGGAAGAACCGTCATCAGCTGTTTAAGTGCGCATGACTATACGTCAATACAGTCAGAACTCAGAACGTGTACTTTAAGCAAAGATTTGTTTATACACATAAAAGATTTGTATAAATGCTCTTTGGCCTTTGCTTTGCCTGGACATGAGCCGAGCTTTTGCATGTGGAAGAAACAAGTTCTTGGAAGAGTAGCATGACTAGTCTAAATAGCTGGTGATCAGTTCAGATACTCGAAGATCATTTCTTTTTCTCTGCACTCTGCGAATGAAGTAGCTATAAAGAGAAAATTGACTACTTTCCAATGCAGACAAACAAAACCCAGACAAGGATAAAAGCACAAGAGTCAAGATCTATATACTATATAGTACTACCATTTATGATATATTGCTGTGAATTAGTCGTGAAATGACCCTTGTTTTAGGGACTGAAAGCAAGAAGAAGAAGGCAGAAAAGGTAGAAAAGTTCTCGGAAATCACGAAAATTATAATATTCTACTGTAAAGAAAGCAAAAGAAAAGTGTGCTTCTTGAGATGTGTCCCTTCTTTGCAGTTGTAATCAATAACACTACATTAGCTTTTTAAACTTTATTTTAATTTTTTTTATGAAGAACTTTATTTTAATTTTTAATCATCAAAAGTTTTATGTTTCATTATGTGATCCTGAGTCCTGACCCATTTATATGCATTTTTTTTCATTTCTGTGATGCAGTGGAAGATTTTTGATTCATCACTTTCTTTCTCCCCACTAAGAAGAAAACCCACGATTTCTCTTGGGGTAACAGAGTGGACTTTCAACCGTCTCGAAAACTGCAAGTGCGGCTGTTGCAGAAACTAATGGTTGTGATGGTTTTGCTCTCACTGTTGGTCTTAGGAGATCAGAAGGAAGAGTCAATGGCTGTTGGCATGAACGGTCTTTCACCAGGTGTTAAAGAGATGCAACCTGTGAAGCAGCAGCAGCTGCTGCACCGACGTTTGAGGCATTCCTTTGATGTATTCTTTTCGAGCAAGAGGAAAGTTCCAAACGCCTCAGATCCACTCCACAACCGTTGAAGCTTCTTTTGATCAGTGTTATGTTTCCGAAAGATTAGTTAAATAATGAACGTGTGAAAAGAGAAGAAAACTTTAAGCAATGTTGGTTTCTTCCTCATTTTTTCAGCGATGGTGGGGTTTTGTGGGGATCCTTCTTTATCCCTGTGAATTACAATTGCATCCATGTTTTCAAAATTTTGTTGGAATTTCAGGACTTCGTTGATTGTCTTCCATATTTCGTATTGTCCATACCGCAATACATGTGTAAAAGAAATATATTAAGTAACGAAGAAAACTGGTCTACAATTACTTCTGCTGGTTAGTTTCCTCTTTCCACAACGAATCATCCTTTATGTTGTCCCTTAGCTCTTTGTTTTTTTTTCTTCTCCAATTTTATTGCTTCCTATTCACATTTCCACCGCATGGGTGTTTATCTGAAGTTAATTAAGATACAATTGAAAGGCTAGCTCAGTACAATGTTACTGTGCCACACTATACTAAGAACAAGAGAAGTAGTATATTTTTGGTTGATACTTGACAGTTTTATTCGTTCATGAAGGTGTCATTCTTCTTTTCGACTGTCGTTGTCGGCCAAGAAACAAAGAGCTCGCTCGACCATTACTTAAGCCATAAATGGTGCTTGCTTAGAATCATTGACCGAACCAGGATTTCTTTCTTTGGGTGAGAAGAGAGGGAACATATTCCAAACAGAAGGATCATTAAACAAATGATCTAATTTGCAATGCCAAGCTGAGGCATATGAAAAATTGGAAGATTACAAATTTTATTACTTCGTAAGAACTACATATATATATATATATATATATATATATATATGACTCAGAGAAGGCCCGAGTTTAAGTAGAGATTGGCTGCTTAAGCTTGTTAGATGACTTCAGCGACATAGAAAGTTGAGCTTGAATGGAATCGTTTCTGTAGCTAACGTACGCACAGGCATAGCTCTGTATAGATTTCTGCAGTGAAACCCTTTGCATCGAGATGCAAATTCTTTAACTTTGTTGAGCACTGAAAGCAGTACGGACATGGATAAGATGACACTCAGAAGGGGGAGGTTCGGAGATTCCAATTGGCCTAATCATTTCTAAACATCCCACACTACACTACAAACTTTACGGAATTTTCTTTTAAATTCTCAAAAGACAAAGAACTTCTTCCTGTCCGCTGAAAGCAATGCACATTCATCAGACGCTTTCTCAGACTTAATTTAATTCGATGGGGCTTTGGCATGAAAAGTTGAAAACTAACAACAACGGTCGCAGGCGTGTCAGAAGTATAATATTAAACTAGTATAAATTCACTGTAGTTGTAAGTGGATTCTTTTCATTTGTTTCTTCAGGCGTGCATTACCAGCGGAAAATTACTCTTTTAAGATAGGCAGCCGACTAAAGAAAGAGTGCTCAAATGTGGGTTTACAGGAAATTGGGTGAGTTCTCCAGGAAAGTTGCCTGTGAGAGTAGAGACTACTTATCCCGTATTGGATCGGCTGGAATTCCTTAATATTCGCTGTTAGTGTTAGAGACTTCTGATTCAGGGTGGATGATTACGCATGCTAAAGTGCAATGGTAAAATTCTGGGAAACATCTTTGGTCAAAGTGTATGTCCCTACAATAATACTTCATGAAATAGTGACTTCATCATTTTCAACTGAAATATTGACATGACATGTTCAGATTCAGTACAGTTCTCCTCGTACAAAATAGCTGGAGATAAATTTATTTTCCTCAACTCTTTAATTAGATGGGCTTCGTTTGGTCAACAATTGGAGAAGCCCATTAGCCTGACTGCGTTAAAGCAATCTCCGAGGAGCTTGCCAGAAGAATCAGGATTCCATTGGACGGAACGCCAAGATGCTGACATGGGCTTGAGGATAGTTAGCCCATTTGCCTCTTCAAAGGGAAAGAGTTGGGCCTTTTACTCGAGCTGGGCTTTTTACAATAGCGTTTGAAATGTTGCAAATTGCAATATCCTATGTCCATCATTGACAGATTGAGTTGAAATTATTTGTTTAATTGAATTACTACTCGAATAATTGAAATATTACTCAATATTTATGTGATTATATAGAATTCGAATTTGAAATAATGATCGATTAGTATTGAATTGTTGATTGAAAAGTACCCATTGCTATCACCATATTAACTTCGTATTTGCTGATTGGGTTTATTTAGCCAATTTCCCGGAGTGGCGTTGACAAATATCATTCAGCCAAGTTGCCATCAAAGACTACTCTTTCTTTTGGCCAAAAAAAAAAAAGACTGCTCTTTCTTGACTTTTGCTATTGAGGTCTATTCATGTTGATACGCGTTTTTTCTAAGGACGACTTTTTCTTTGAAACAGGAGACAGCCTTGCTAACTTTATGCACTTAATTACTTCTAAAGATTTAAGAAAAAATTACCTCATGAAAACTTTTCATTAGCTCATCTAAGTTGTGTTCGACCAACTAAAGATAATATAATAACTTGTTTGATTTCCTTTTTTTCGCTTCTCAACATGGTCTTAGGTTAACATGCCCAAATCCTAAATCCTCTTTTTGGTGCGAGTCAGTTCGACTAATGGGCAGGATGTTGGAAAGGGTCATTTTCAAGGTGAGTGAGGCTACAGACCCGACAATTGGTCTTTCCACCAACCACGATTGCTCTGTTTCTAAAAGAATCGGGGTCGATGGCGTTAGAGATTCTGGTAGAGGCATTTCACCCAAACTTTCATACAAGGATGCTTTGTTAAGAGGTAAGCAGAGTTTTCTTGATCTTGAGGATCGATTTGGGCATAAACAACACTCTCAAGATGGTCAGCTCTTATGCAAAGCGGTCATGAATGTTGAGATTCTTCATAAACTGGAAAAATGCATGATTGGTACACCAAGCCACTTCTTTGAAGTTGGCTTCCTTGAAGATTATCTCAAGAATCAGGGGATCCACGATATTTTTTTGAAAAAAATTTCAAGGAATTGTTTCCTTATTGAATTTGAAAATAAAGACACAAAGGAATCATTGCAGGAGGATGGTTGGGGGTTTTTCAAGGACTGGTTTACTATGGTTGAGCCTTGGTCTATTAAGTTGAGCTTGAAGAGCAGATCTACATGGATCCATTGCTACGGGGTTCCTCCTCAAGTCTGGTGTTTTGACACTTTTAAGCATATTGCAAAACTTTGGGGTGAGCTCTTGTTACTAGATGACAAAACTCCCAATTTTGAAGATTTTAGCAGAGGTGATATCCTTATTTCCACCAATCTCATGGAAATGATTGATGAAGTTATAAAGTTGGACTATGGGGGTGTAATATTTCCTGTTCGTGTTTATAAAATTGGTCTAAATCCAGTTCCATCCCTTTGCAGTTGTTTCAAATGTCTTAAAGAACTATATAGTGAAACAATTTCTCATTGTAATGATTTCTCAAGCCATGGTAATCTCCTTGATGCGGAGGTTGGTGACAATCCCATCTCATATGTTCCTTCCACTGGTGGTGGTGATGACATCATCATGACTCATGAGGGCATGGAAGAGTCTCTCCCTACATGTAATGCGGTTGACGTGGGCTGCTCTGTTGGCATGTCTCCTTTGGAATTGCCACTTTTGGTGAGTCCCAAAGGAGGAATTGAAACGGGTGGGAACACTTCTGACAATGCAGTGCAAATCCTTCCTGTAGCTGTTACTGATTGTGCATCGGATACACTTAAAGACGGTGCTTTAAATGATCTTGGAATAGATTGTAACTCGTATGTCCCAGGAATGGTGGTAAGGCAAAAAAGAATCATCAAGCAAAGGAAAGTCAAATCCTTGGCAGAAGTTGAAGATGATATGTGGTTGAAAGTGGAAAAGAAAAATAAAAAGAAGGTTAAAAGATCCTTTAGGAGAAAGCTTATTCATCCTCATTGCTCAAATGAGGTCTTTGCAAATGACTCTTTATTTGACAGAGATTTTAAGAATTGTTACAAAGTAATCACTAGAGAGGCAAAAGACATATGGGAGGTAGGTAAACTTCTTGGCTTATCCGCTGACTGTGATGGTGATAAAGTTATTGATAAATTGAAGGAACTTGAGAACAACGCTTGAGGTGGGCATGAGGTTCCCCTATTGGAATATAAAAGTTTTGAATAATCTGTTGGAACTAAAACATCCACCAAAGCCATTAGCACAATAAATTAAAGAGAAATACTAAGCTTTGTGGGTAAGCAAAATACCCACCAAATCACCACCTTCCTGACTGCTTCCAGCCACTGCCATGGAGAGGGAATGACGCCGGTGCTCCGCCGGAGGTCCGCCGGTGATGGTGGAGCTGCCAAGGTGAAGAAGATGATGGTGAGAAAGGTGAGAACGGGAGAGAATAGGGGAGACTGCCCATGTTCACATTTAGCCAAATGAGCTACAGTACCAATGGGCCATACTGTTGCCTATATATAAGTGCCATGGGCAGGGACCCCCTATATTATAAATAATGTATTATATCCGTCCCATTAAGGATAAATACATGTATAATATAAATATATTACGTATATATATTGTCACACTATAGACAGAATATACTACAAATTAATTTATATGATATTAATTACACTTAATTAATCCACATTATTGAGATAATTCAACATTCTCCCACTTGGACAATTAAGTTAATTAACGAAAATGTCATATAATATCAATATGTATTCATAAGCCCTCTAAATACATTGTACCGAAAGGGTACAAATGTGTAGGCTCATACATGCTTTAACAACAAGAAGCCTTTTATAAGCTTCAAAATGCATCATACCGACAGGGTACAAATGCGTAAACTTATAAAGACTGCAACAAAAATAGTAGTATTAGTGTGAAATGGAAATGATATAAAAAAAAACAGAAACAATATCCATTTCCATTTGGTCCATGCATCTAAACTGAATGATGCCTTGCTTCAATAGAAGCATATGAGACTAATACCGAATGTCTCATCCAACAAAATGCCATATTCATCAAAATGCGCGCAAACAAAATATGCATATATGGCAAGTAG
This sequence comes from Heritiera littoralis, assembly GCA_031772115.1. NCBI lineage: Eukaryota > Viridiplantae > Streptophyta > Magnoliopsida > Malvales > Malvaceae > Heritiera > Heritiera littoralis. The sequence goes on from JAPDPK010000001.1 coordinate 21,278,769, forward strand.
GAATCCATTAATACAGTTATAACTGATTTCATTATACAGAGCTCCCACTCACTTAATACAGCAATGGCTCAATATGCCTCATGTAAGTGCTATGTCGTCAAAGCACTTTAGCAGCCAAACTTTCAGTTAGACAGAATGAGCTCTTTAAAACATGTGCTTTATAATCCAATCAAGTAATGGATTCCATTATTTTCTCTCTAACAAAATCGAATGATGATATCTAAATATTTAGAGTGTGAGGAACTCCTAGTATTTTGAGAGAGAAAACACTTGCTGCAACATTACCACAGTACATCTCCAGGACTTCGAAATGGCAATCATAGAAAACCAACCCTGAGATGAAATTCTGCAGCCTAAATGGCCCATCATGTAGCTTTACAACATGCTACATATTTAGCCTCCACAATCAAGGATGTTGTAAGTGTTTACCTTATACTTTCCAAAACACAGCTCCTTTATGTCACAAATATATAACTAAAATAATTTTCAATATCTGGATCGCTTGCAAAATTAACATCAGAATATCTGACCAAACTCAAAATGTCAGATTTATCAATATCCAAATACTCTCTTTATAGCTTCCAGTTCTCTATTACAGGATCGCTAAAGTATTTTTGAAATACACCTATAACATACACAATATCCAAATGTGTATAAACTTGAGCATACACAGATTACCCACAATAAGACATACATCACACTCGATATGAGCTCTTTCATTATCATCTTGAGGACTTTGAGATTTTCACAATATGTCACTTTTCACTAAATGACGTCTTATTAGGAGAACAATATACAGTGAACCTACTCAACACTCAATATAGGTTCCATGAGACCAATAATGTATGCCTATTGATATGTCACGAAGAATCTCAATCCTTAAAACGAAATGGAGCCTCACTTAGATTCTTCATCCTGAAGTGACAAGACGACATGAAGTGTCTCATACAATAGGTCAGTGCTATAGGCTGCTATTTGACATCATCACTTAGAGCACAATAAGCACATAACTCCCACTGACCTCGCAATGGATCCAATTATCAAACAATAATGTTCTCCTCAAAGTGACAATCTCATTCTTTATATATTACAACCTTGATACCTTTCAATGTTCGCAAATGAACTCCTTAAGTTCGCGAACTGTATGTTCCACCTTAGGAACTACAAACTTTTAGGTTGCTTTATTTAAAGCCTTGGCAAAATTTAGCTTTAAAATTTTTAGCCTGATCTTTAGGGTTTCACTTGGTCTACAATGATGTGACAACAGAAATAGATCCCATGCATCTTTGTGCAACATAGATGCTTACTCATCCTGCGTGACTAATATTCAACTCTAAGAGTTCGAATCAGGATAATCTCCTGATAAACATCAGAATCAGAAGACACATGGATCTTACATTCATGTTCCTCTGTAAAGTTAGGTGCAGGTTCAAAATATGGTATTGGGATCAATCGTTGATTCCTTTGCTTTGTGGCTTTTCATCATCAAAAGATAGCGCATATATGGGAATGACACAACAAAATGTATCTTAATAATGACTTTGTGGAGTTCACAACTCCCACTCTTTAAGTCATCTACTAAATAGATTGCATTGTCAGACTTAATGATTCTAGTGTCATATAACGAGAAATGAATTTAGAATCTTTCTAGCCGATATAATAGCCAACAAAATTGCCGCTGATGGGTTTCTTATCAAGTTTTCTTGACTATGGGTTATAGCTCTTTTGCCTTACCTTATAACCCTAAACACAGAAAGCGGCATAAAATCGGCTTAGTGTCTGACTATAATTTGGGATGCATTTAGGAACTGGTCTTGCTTGGAGATCAATTTTTGAATGTGAATTGCAGTTTTAATTTCACTCCACCCGAATTTTAAAGATTTGGAGTGATTAACATAAATCGTTCTAGATCAGAATGTACGATTGACTGCAACTGTAATCTCATTCTGTTTTAATATTCCAAGCACCAGACACTAGGCGTCAATATATATAATCCTAGAGTGCACTTAACCGAAAACCGGTATATGATTTTGCCTAGCTTCATTATACTGAACATGATATTCATCACTACTGTCTGATCATTGCCTTAAGCAGCACAGCGGAATTAATCAGATTGCTTAAGGCCTCTACAAGATCAGATCTTTCACTCTATATGACCTAAATCAAAATGGTCATTAATAAAGTGATGAAACACTTATATCCACTAAATACAATATGTGAAAATGATCTACAAATGTCGGTATACATAAGTTCCCAATTATTTCAATATCTACTAATCATGTCCTTAATCTTAGTAGCAAGATCTCCCTTAATACAATCTCTTCATGTGCCTCGAAATGTCCCTAACTCTTACGCCACTATATGATAGATTTCTTATTTTTTCTATCATAATTTGAATCGATAGTCACATCATTCACAACTGAAGAAAATTTACCTAATATTGGGGTATAAGTCTACTAAATATCCATTACACATAATGCCAGAATCAATACACATGTTGTTACTAAATAGAAATACTTTTCTGTTATCAAGATGAAAAGTATAAACTGACAGTAGTTCCAAAACTGTCTTCAAAATGTAACAACAATCTGGCTATATTTTCAATATGGATTCTAACTCTATAACCCCAATTCACAACAATTTTCCCTTATTCTATCTCCGGTTGCTTATGGCTTTATCAATAATAGCACCGGTATCCAAACACCAACTTTTAGAGTGCATATCTTCTAGATTGGATTCAAAATAAAGGCTAACAGAATGCCTTTTACACATCCCAATCTAGAGGACTCTTGTAATCTACCTCTTGTGCCTAAGATTATCACAGAATTAGCACACATTGATATTTAGAGGTGTTGGTAAAACCAGAATGGGAAATAGACTCGGCAAATTTCTTCTTCTAAAATGACCTTTTATTGAGACCTCTTAATAATATTTCCTTTTGGCAATAATATTTGGCATACGTCATCATTATGGCTAAATGAGATCTGTTACTCGAAAGATCTCTCATTCTTGAATGACAATATAAATTTTGATATTAAAATGCCATACTTCCTTCTGCATTAAATGAGATCTGTGAACTTAGAATATCTCCCACTCTCTACCCCAGAAGGAAGTAGTACTGAATCTGCCATATATGGAATCAAAATCCTATAGCAACCTTTATCCACCTTATGCGAACTATTTTCTAATGGCATTCATAAATACTTCTTGGTTATTCCTAATCGGAACACTTTCTCTGATGTACTCTTTCATGGTATACCTTATATAATCAGAGAATTTCCACTTGGGTGTTCCTGAAATTCCAAATATTTTGTCCTCAAAGACCTCACATTATTGGGTATAAAAGATAGATCGACTCTCGGGACTACTTCCTAGTTTAATATATTCCTAACCGTAGAGAATGATTCATACTATCTATCTAATTTGATCCTGCTAGAAATTCGACATGTGATAGTCGCATAATATGGAGGCTAGTGGAATAATCCAAACAATATCAAAATTTATTCCACAATACACTACAGAGGATAAAACAAAACTAGTTGAATATAACCTGAATGATCGCCCACCGACAGGGTAGGAAGACCGTGTCATATCCCAACCAGAATCCTCTCAATCCCAAGCATCTCTAAAAGCAACTAACAATCCGACAGGGAGAGACTAGCCATTTCTAGAGATCTCAGTAAATCTTGCAATTGCAACTATCACTATGCATTGCCTTATCATTATTATATCCTTAAAATTATCAGAATAAATCGTCAAAAAACTTCATGACTATTCCTGCGACAGGCAAGTACTAGTCAATCCAATTAATGATTTAGAATTTTAAGAATATTCATAAAATTCATTGACCAAAATTTACTACATCCAAAATATGCAATTCCAGAAGCATATGTAGTAATTTTAGGCCCAACATTAATTAATTAAATTAATTTCACATAAATGTGAATATTCAAATAATAAGGCAATTTTCATTTCTAGAGAGTTTATTTAAACTTATTTAATTAGGCCAAATATCAGTAATTTATGGGCATGAGTATATATTTCAAAATTTAAGTGAATTATGAATTAAATAGGTAATTGAATTCCCAAAAATTATCTCAAAATAATTCCTCCAAAAAAATTCACTTATACACCTTTAATTTTGGGCTTAATAACTAATTATGGCTATTAAATATCCAAAATTGTCAAAATAAATAAATAAATAAATAAATAATTAATTATATGACCCATAATTAATTAATCAAAATGGCCAATTAAACTTTAATCCAAAATGACCTATTAATTAATTATGCAAAATAGTCACTAATTAATTCAAATTTAATAGCCAAATAAAATTAATCAACCAATAGGACCCCTAAATTAATTAGGCAAAATGGCCCTAAAATTAATTAATTTTAATTGCCCAAAAATTAATTTTATACTAAATGGCCAATTATTAAAATCAAATAAATAATGCCCATAATACAACAAAATTAATTTAGCCTAAAACTAAATTAAATGTTAAGGCCTAATTAATTAAACAATATGGCTTAATTAAAATAAAATAAATAACCTTTTTTTTTTTATGATTGGTGGCCCAATAAAAAAAAAAATTAAACCAACCAAATTTGGCCCAAAGAATAAAACCAAACCCCCCCCCCCCCCCCCCCCCCCCCCCCCCCCCCCCCCCCCCCCCAAAACCAAACAAACCCAAAAAGGAAACCTAAGCATACAAAAACCGGCCCAAAACATTTGGCCCAGGAAGAAAGAAAATTGGGTAGGAAAAAAAATAAAAAAAAATTATTTAATTTTCATATGCACCTAATTATCAATGGCGCCTGCGGCACCTCTTATTATGCACGCGCCAGTTATCTCCTTCACCCAGAACGGGTGAGTTGCAGAAAAATGGGTCATTTCGACCCGACCCGGCCATTTCTCCCTCTACACAGCCCCATTTCATTTCGTTTTCATGGCATTTTCAATAAAAAATCATCCTCAACTAATATATGACATTATTTTGGCTTGAAAATGCAAAAATCTTATGGGTATAGCAAAAATCCGAAAATACCCAAAAAAATAAAAAATCTATAAATCTCATTTTTCTTCTTCGAAAATGGATAATGGCTTTAAGGTGGAGATGCTCTGATGCCAATTGTTGGAACTAAAACATCCACCAAAGCCATTAGCACAATAAATTAAAGAGAAATACTAACCTTTGTGGGTAAGCAAAATACCCACCAAATCAACACCTTCCTGACTGCTTCCAGCCACTGCCATGGAGAGGGAATGACGCCGGTGCTCCGCCAGTGATGGTGGAGCTGCCAAGGTGAAGAAGATGATGGTGAGAAAGGTGAGAACGGGAGAGAATAGGGGAGACTGCCCATGTTCACATTTAGCCAAATGAGCTACAGTACCAATGGGCCATACTGTTGCCTATATATAAGTGCCATGGGCAGGGACCCCCTATATTATAAATAATGTATTATATCCGTCCCATTAAGGATAAATACATGTATAATATAAATATATTACGTATATATATTGTCACACTATAGACAGAATATACTACCAATTAATTTATATGATATTAATTACACTTAATTAATCACATTATTGAGATAATTCAACATAATCTGGCCAAAGGAAAAGTATTGAGTAATTTAATCAAATCTATATATGCGAGCCTGGTGTTAATCCAAGAAACTAAAATGGTGGACATCAAAGATGTAAATATCACTAAGTGGGGGGAGGGATGTTTTAGAGACATCGACTGGATTTTCTCTCCTTCGGATGGTCATTCAAGGCGATTTTTATTTATGTGGGCTACAAACTATTTTGATCTTGAAAAGAGTTTTAAATCTTAAAGAGTCATTGTCATCAAGGATTGCATCACTTGGGTATTTGATTAGCAAGTCCTCTTCTAGTAAAAAATGATTGCTCTTAATCGGTGCAAAAATCATGGGTGTCGTCCTTGGAAGCTTTAGTAACCTTTTCTAGAGATTAATTCTCTCGTAGACAGATGTGATGTCTCAAGGAGGATGATTTTCAGAGAAGCAAACGGTATTGCCAACTTCTTGACTAAAGTTGGTGTGGATCATTCTATTTGGTTGAAAGCATGGTGGTGATCCCTGCTGAAGTTTCTTGACTACAGGATTCCTTTTTCCATTTTCTTTGTTTCTTTATCTTTCGTGCTTTGGTTTCTGATGCTTTCTTGTTGGTGTTTCTGTTTTGTCGTTGTTGTGGCTATCTGTTCTGAATTTTAAATTCTGATGTTTGGTTTTAAATCTATTAAAAATGATCCTTGAATTACCAAAAAAAAGAAGAAAGTAGTTGCTACAAATGATTACAAAAAACCTTAAAAAATAAAATGATTAGGAAAGAAAACCTTAGATTAAATAAGATTTAACTTAAATGATTTATTCAGTTATTTTTAATTAATCTATAAAATTTGAAATTCAATACTAATATCTGCAGGCTGCAATCTCCTTTTTTTCCTTAAAAAATTTGACTTCCTGTATAAATGGAAAAAGTTTTAGACTTAGGGTCCGTTTGGTTCGCGTATTTCATTTTCTCGAAAATATTTTTCATATTTTTCAGTGTTTGGTACATGTAAAACATTTTCGGTCAATAGAAAATAAAATTCAATTAATGAAAAATTTTTAAGGATTTTGGGAAATTGTCTTCCCATTTTCAAAAAAGGAAGACAATTTTCAAACCTATGCCGCTCTTAAAAAAAAGCTCATACTAAAACTTAACCTAATTTATATTGTATTAAAACAACAAACAACATAAAATATTTTTTAGCATATCAACCAAACAATAAAAAATATTAATTTTTTTAAAAATTCAAATTTTTAAAAATTATTTTATAAAAATCATTTTTTGAAATTAATTTTACGCTAACAAACAAACTTTAATTTTCGGCTTCTCAGGAAAAAAAAAAATATCACACACTTCTACAAGGATGAAGTAGAAATTGCGGCACTCTTAGACGCGATAAGGTTAGAGTTGAAGATGATGACAGGCACGTGCGAGGAATACAGTCCACCCAAATTTCACACAAAAAAATGAAAAAACAAAGTGGAGTAAAGGCTAGTGTAGTTGCTTGCCTAGAACGTATGAGTTATAACTATCCAAATCAACAGTCTGCTCAACGGCCAGTGAAAAGACTGCTAAGAGACGTAGATCATTTAAATTTGATTTTTATGACTGAATGAATGGCTCAAATGAATCCTCGTCCATCAGGAATGCCTACTCAAAATTATATAGGACAAAATATATGAACTTTACTTTGAAAGTAGACCTGCGGATATACGACAAATAGTAAAATATAATTCAAGAGCACGTAGATCAGTTGATAAAGAATTGTTCTAGCTTAATCAGAGGTCTCGAGTTCGAGTCTTGGATATGCAACTATGTTAAAACTTTGAAGGAGAGCTTTGCCGTTTTTTGGGTCCTATCCGGCTCGAATCCGAATTAATCCTATATCAAAATGATATAGGGAAGCCGAATGATTTACACCAAAAAAATAGTAAAATATAAAAATAGAGGCAAAAAAGGTGGGGGGAGGGGGGTAATATTTATTTACGGTAGTTTAAGCACATATAATGTAAATTTGTAAACGTTTTAGTCAAAAGAGTAAAGATTGTAAATGATAAAAAAAATAGTTAAGTTAGAAACTCACTCAAAAAAATATGACAAAAAAAGGGAGTTGAAGCAACACATGCATTATTTTAAATAAAAATGAGTGAAAATGAATTCTCAGTGAAAATTTAGCTTGAATTTTTAAATTAATTTTTATAAAATAAAAAATTATGATGATGAGTATTTGCTTTATAAATTTATTTTAATAAAAATTTTTCTTATTTATCAAACTAATTCTACTAAATTTGATTAGACATACCATGCGCATGGATTGTGGTATGGTTACGGTAAAAATTCCCATGCTTAGATTGTGCTGTGGCCCGCATATTCAATCATTACTGCCCAACTTGAAGTTACAAAATTCAGGGTCCGTCTAGAGTTTTTCTAATCTAACGTTGTTGATATGATTTTCGGTGTTTCCATGGAAAACCTCTACCATTACCTTTGCATCGTCTTCTTCATTTTCCTCACCATCAAGCTTTTAACAGCTCATGGAAAGCAAAATCTGCCTCCGAGCCCATTTTCTCTGCCAATTATTGGCCATCTTCACCTCATCAGAAACCCGCTCTACCAATCATTGGCAACCATATTATCAAAGTATGGCCCTGTTTTATATCTCAGAATGGGTTGCAGGCGCGTTCTTGTTGTGTCTTCTTCTTCTGCTGTTGAAGAATGCTTGAACAAGAATGATATAATATTTGCAAACCGGCCTCGGACTATAGCTGGGGATCTTGTAACTTATAACCACATTGCATACGTGTGGGCTCCTTACGGACCTCTTTGGCGGAACCTTCGCCGTCTCAGCGTTGTTGAAATTTTCTCTTCAAACAGCGTTCAAAAGTTTTCTTCCATACGTGAAGATGAAGTTGCCAACTTTGTTCGCCGCTTGTTTGAAGTCTCAGCAGCTAAGGGCAACCAAAGGGTGGACTTGAAGTACTTGTTCGGTCTCCAGACAATGAATGTCATGTTGAGGGTGGTGGCCGGACGGCGTGGTGTTGAGGATTCCAGGGACATGGAAGCAGAAAAGATGTTCTTCCAGGAATTTAAGAATTTATTTTTTCCGAGCTTGGGAACCAACATATGTGATTTCTTCCCCATTTTGAGGTGGATTGGTTTCCAAGGGATTGAAAAGAATTTGAAAGAATTACACAGGACGAGAGATGAATACCTTCAGAATTTAGTAGATGGAATTAGATTGAAGAAAACCCGCGGTGATCCTGGGATAAAGAAAGAGGGAAAGAACCCTTCGATGATCGAAAAGCTTCTATCTCGTCAAGAAGAAGATCCTGACTTCTGCTCCGATGTAGTCATCAAGAGCATGGCAATGGTAAGTAGTAATTTGCTCTGGCCTCTATATCAATGGTTTTACGATTTTTCACTCTTTTGTCAACTGAAGAAAAAATTTAGTAGTACTAGTTAAAGCTCGAAGACTTGACCTTCAGACCTTTGGAACAAACTTTGGGTAGGAAAAAAAAATCAATTCTGAAAAAGATCTTGACTGGAAATTTTCATTCCTCTCCGGATAGACTGGGTTAGTCAATTAGAGCTGTGGTAAATAAAACACAACCAAAGACAATGTTTTTTTGTTTGTTCTATGTGCTTTTCTGCTCAAAAGGAGGGATTTCAACCTAAATGTTTTTAGCATTAGCACGTTTCAATAGAAACAGCAATAAGACAGCCTCTGTAATGAAGATCAATATTCAGAGAACAAAATGAACATTGCATTAAACCTTAAACATAGTGGCCTGATATGGATTAACTTTCTTTAATAAAATTGACGGTTGTGCTTGAAGTTTTAGAATTAACTTAGATTGATTTTATGAGTAGTGGCAAAAAGATTCTGGTTTTAACATTGATATGCAACCACATCTGCTTGCATCAGATAATGTTCATTGCAGGAACTGAGACGACGTCGGTTACAATGGAATGGGCTATGTCACTCCTATTGAACCATCCAGAGGCTTTGCAGAAGGTGAAACAAGAAATCTTTAACAATGTTGGACATAAGCGCCTGCTAAATGACTCAGATCTTGCCAAGCTTCCTTATCTTCGTTGCGTTGTAAACGAGACGCTAAGGTTATATCCCCCAACACCCATTTTGTTGCCTCATTACTCATCTGAAGATTGCACGGTGGATGGATATGAGATACCTAAAGGCACACTGCTGGTGGTCCATGCTTGGGCCCTCCATAGGGATCCTAGTCTATGGGAGGAGCCAACCCAGTTCAAGCCTGAAAGATTTGAGGGAACCTTCGAAGAGAAAGAAGGATTAAAATATCTTCCATTTGGACTTGGAAGGAGAGCTTGCCCAGGCGCTACCATGGGGTTGCGGTTGGTTATGTTGGCACTGGGTGCTGCTATACAGTGCTTTGAATGGGAAAAGGTTGGGTCAAACAAGGTGGACATGACCCCATCTATAAATGGAACAGTTCTTTCGAAGGCTACACCATTGGAGGCTCTGTGTTGTCCACGGCATGATTTAGTGAAGCTTCTCTCCCAATTTTAGTTTGTACTACAACTAAACTTTAGAGCTTCCAAAGAGTACTTAGGGATTGTAACTATAAATAAATGCCAAAGGGATCGGCCTTCTTTTGAGTAAGGTAGTGCTATTGCATACAATGATTACTGTTTCTACTATTTCTTTGGTATATATAAGAGTCGAGAAACTCTTTATTTTATACTTTAAATTTGCATGATGGAAATACCTGTCGCCAATAACAATGACAGAGATTATTGTTTCTACTCTCCAAAAGCTAAAACCTTCATTAGATAGAATCAAAATTGCAAACAAATTATCAAATCAAAATTTCTTTCTTTTACATATTAAAAGTAACTCTTTTTATAAAAAAAAATTATAAATTGAGTGGTTGTTATTGTCTTTCTAAAGTAACTATTGATAATTTACGAGCTCAAAGGCAATGCACTATATAACATAAGCAAGTTAATTTCATTAAGTCATCCACTTTTGTTGCGTTGCGGGGCTAACGGCTACAAATAATTCATCAAGAATATGCGTCAAAAAATAAAATGTAGAAAAGTAATCAACAAAAACACATGATATACGTGATTCGACTATAAGTCACTACAAAAAAATATGTTAGAAATATCATAAACAAATAAGAATAAATATAAACACATCTTTTAACAAAACCATCATATGTTTATATATATTGATTCTAATTTTACGTTTATTTTAATGTGTTTACAATATTTATAATATATTTTACGTCTAATAATATTAAATTTACATTTAATCATATACGTTTATATTGATCTTACAAAAAGATCTAAGATTTTGATCTTACAATAATTTTTTTTGGTTAAATCACGCTTTTTTAAAAACACATTTTTCTACTTGCAGATTGATATTCACTTTGGAAATTATTTAAGAAAAAAAAGTTATGTCAATTTGTTGGTTCTATGTGGAAGGAATTTATATTTTTATAACTTCTATGCAACAAAATGGCATTAAATAACATAAATAACAAAAAAATTGCACTGATAAAAGCAAAGTTTAGGTTTTAATGCCAATTGTGGGGTTTTTATTTATTTTAGAAACCCATTATTAAAATTTGTGAACTTTTAACTTGGACTATCTCTAATCCATGATAGAACAGTAAGAATTCCCATGCCAACAAGTACTCACAATAGAGATAAGACTTGTTACCAATGAAAACCACCACTGAACTCGAGCTTTTTAAAAAAAAAAAAAAACAGAGCCAACAAAGTTTGCTCCTGTACAGACATTGTGGTTTCTACAAACTCTCCGAAAACAAAGGAAAAGAAATGTACAACAGCAATATTATTGTAAGGCATCTTTAGCCAGCCCTTGAACTTACTGTAAATCCACCATTTATCCGTTTTTCAGTAGGAAAATATCAACAAAAAGCCAAATTGACTTGGTCAAAATGCTTTTTTTTATTATTTAAAAAAAAGCAATATCAATACGTTAATACATGTGACAACAATTTAAGACCACATATCCAAACTCTGTATTCGTATATGTAACTTCATTTCATGAAGTCATGATCAAAGAAGAAAGTAACATTGTCATCAATATATATTTAAGCTAGGCGATTAGTCTAATATTTCTCACTCTTGAGAGAGACTTGTGCCTAGGCTTATATATTCCCCGACTGTTAAACGAGGGAGTAACCTTCGGTATTCATCAGCATTAGAGAATGGAAGAAGCTAGTTTGTTTTTCTTTTTTTTTTGGTGAAAAGCTAGTTAGTTATTCTACATCACGCTCCGCTTCCGCATTTTCGTCTTTGCATTGTTTTTCAAATCCATCGTACAAATACGCAACAATAGGAGGAATTTCCCTCCTAGCCCTCCTACTTTTCCAATCATCGGTCATCTCCATCTTCTGAACAAACCAGTTCATCGAATCGTTCAAGAACTTTCGGAGAAATATGGCCCTGTCACCACAAAAAATATGATTTTTAGTGTCACTTTAATTTCAACGGTTTGAAAAACCGCCTGCAATTTCATTCTTTTAGTCGACTTTTCCCCGCTTAAACAGAAACGCCGTTGTTTACATTGCTTTAAACAACACTAAACACTATCACCCAACTATTTGAGTTTGAATAATTTACTGTATTCATTGATCGCCCAACTATTCATTGCTTTAAACTCCCTGAGTCATTCAAACCTTTACTCGTAGTCATCCTCCGATTTAAAATTCTCTCTTCATCTCAAGTTAAATTTCCCCTAATTTGACAAACGAACCCAAGCCTTTCCTCTCATCATCCTCATCGTCAACCATATTCTCCTCTTCTCTCCATCGGTCATCTCAGTTCTCACTTTCCTTATTTTTTTTAAGTTTTTGTTTCTTGTCCTTTTCTCGTCTCCTCTCTTCTTTTAATCTGCATCGGTTTCATTGATGTCCACTTCATCCGTTCCAAATATCAGGTGATATTTTTTACGATAATTTTTTTAATATTCTTGGATTTTCTCTTTGTTTTGTAAATGCTTGATGCTTGCTTGAGTTATTGATTTTCTATGCATTGGTTTCGGTATTGAATTTGATGCTTCGTTCTTTAAGATCCGCTTCAATTTAGATTGTAAGGATTTGAAATCGGAATGACTAAGGAAAGGATGGTGATTGGGAACGAGAGAGTTAGCTAAGCTTTGTGATCAATGTGTGAGTTTCATTTTTTTTTAATTTTCTATTGATTTGTTTTTAGTCGTTTCTTTTTTGTTAATTTCTTTTCAGTTTTTTTGTTTTGTGCTTCTTTAGATGAACCCTGTTCACAAGAAAATCCCAGTTCTTATCCATAACGGTAAACCTGTATGTGAGTCACTCATCCAAGTTCAGTACATTGATGAGGTTTGGCACCATAAATCTCCTTTACTTCCTTCTGATCCTTACTAAAGAGCCATTGCTAGATTCTGGGCCAATTTTGTTGATAAGTGTAGATACTTGATTTTGGAAAAACTAATATTTGCTTCATATTATAAGTGAAAGACAACCTCTTCTTAGAATAATACTTCATAAGAATAACTTCTTTAGAAAAGCTTCTGTACAATAACAACCTCTTATCAGAAGAGCTTATTACTCCTAAAAGAACTCATTCGCAGAATAGCTCTTCTCAAACAACTTTGCTCGGAACAACTCTTTACAGAACAACATTTTCACAGAACAACTCATTTATGGAACAGCACTTTTAAGAAGAAGTGAAGATAACTCCGGAATAGGGCAGAGTTCTTGAGTTAACTTCACTATTGGGATGTCCTGGAGAGTTTGGCTTGGTGGATCAGATATGGAGATAGTTAAGAGTTCTTCTCTTAACCTTTCTCTGAAGTTTGAGTGCTCTTCCATATTTCTTTTAGTACACCTTCTCCCAAAGCATGAGTGCTCTTCCCTATTTCTTTCAATATACTTTCTCCCAAAGCATAACTTCTATTAGACAAAGCATTAATGCTTTGTAACCACCAAATTCTCATTATTAGGTTATTAATACCAAAAATATGTAACTCTCATTCTCTATTCCTATATATAGGGGTTCTTGTTACCTTTGAAAAGACTTTTGGGCAATTCAGCTAATCCATAAACTCTCTCAAATCCTCTCTGCACTGTTTTCTCTACACAGCCTTGTTCTCAGCCTTGCTCAGCCTTCTACCGCCACCTGCCGCTGCACTCATTCTTCAGGGTCTGCTCCAGTCTTCCTCTCCGCCGCCTCCCGGCACACCCTGTTCTACTGGTTTGCAACGTTTCCTCTCCACCACAAAAGAACCCATCTACATTTTGGCGACTCCACTGGGGAGGAGCGATTGCATTGAGTAGAACATCTTCAACTTTCATTTTGCCGGAAAACATGGAGAGCTCTACTGGAAATTAGGATGTTCTGGCCCCTACCTATATTCAAGAGTTGATGAAGATGATCCAAGCTTCTCAAGAAAGAATGCAAAAGTTGGAAGACACTATATCTCAACTCACATCTTCCAATGCCACAACTTCTCAAGTTCAACCTGTCACCCCTGCTACTGCCAGGAATGAGAACACTTCTACTGGCAACGGGGGAAACTCAACTGATGCACCTGCTCTTGGAGGTGTTGAAAACATTGGTGCAAATAACGCCACTACTGCTGGAACTTCTATTGTGACTTTTCCTTCATCCACAGCTCAAGGCTTTGTGACAAAAGAAGAGCTTCAAAGGTTGTTGGAAGAGAAGAACAAGATTTTGAGTTTTTCCGAATTTGATCTCAAGTTGCCTTACCCTGCTAGTGTGGCTGCGAAGCCACATTCCAAGGACTACGCTAGTCCTAAGTTTAAGCAATTCAATGGCAAGACTAGAGATACTCATGAGCATGTCATGAAATTTATAAAAACTCTTGGTGTAGCTAAACTGGATGAGGATTTGAAGTTAAAGGAATTTTCCAAGTCTCCTACTAAAAAGTGTACAACTAGTATGTTAATCTTATTCCTGGCTTTGTACAATCTTAAAGCTAGATGTATAAGATGTATGGAGAAAAGTTCTCTTTTACTTAAAAGAAGGTAACTCTCATTGACTTGGGAAGAGAGCATCAAAATTCACGTGAAGATCTCATGGAGTATATCCAACATCTTAGAGAAAGAATGTTAGACATTCAAGACTCACTTGATGAGAAAGAATTGGTGAAAGTATGTATCCAAAAAATGCTTGATGAGTGTAGAGTTTACCTAGAAAATCTACCTCTTCCAACCTTTGCTACTTTACTTGAAGCTGCAAGAAGAACTAATAATATAGTTCTTAAGCAAGGAGAAGATAATCATTTTACGCAAAGGAATGCTCCTATAGTGAATGCAATTCAAAGAAAAAAAAAGAGGATCTTCTCATCCTAACATGCATCTTGGAAGAGATAATCTAAGAAGAAGACAAGATGATGATGTTGACTTTCCACCATTCTTAGTTCCATTGGACAGAGTGAAAGCACTTTTCCAAGAATGGATTAGAGCAATGTAAATCCACCTTATGTTTCACAACTACCAACAATAGAAGAAAAGTCCAATCCAAAGTATTGTGTTGTATCTACTTTCGCTAATTTTAAGTTAAGATATATTATCTCCTTAATATATATTGGAGTTTGATCACTTTCTTTTTGGGTTGAGAACTCTTCTCCCCAATATGAAATTGAGATTTACTCATTGGCCGCAGCTCTATCGCTTATTATTTGGCCACAACTCTATCGCTTATATTTATAGCCGTAGCTTTATCGCTCATATCTTGGCTATGCTTTACTACTTATAATCCAACCGCAGCTTTATCGCTCATATCTTGGCTATGCTTTACTACTTATAATCCACCAGCTTTATCGCTCATATTTTGGCTGAGACTTGCAAATCATATATTGACCGCAGCTTTAACGCTTATCTAAAAGGATTGAATCAATCTCCTTAATATTGAGTTGAGAGATAATCTCTCCTTGATGTAAAGTTGAGAAAGGTTCTCCTTGGTCGCATATATACATACAAACTATTCTCTAAAGAGAATTCGATCGTTGTGATCTTGCATCACTTCCATTAATTTCATATGCAAAATTCTTCCATTAGATGAGTTGAACTTTGTGATCTTACACCACTTCACTTAAGAAAAGTTGAACACTATGACTCCTCACGTCACTTTTGCTAAATTACTACAAAAGAATCTTTTCTCTTATTGCAGGAGTACAAGCAACACAAGAAGAATGGTCATAATTGACTTTTGCCATGATGTGTGAAGAATACCTACAAGAAATAGAAAGCATTATCCAGATAAGTATCTATTCATAAGCATACGTAGTAGTCTTCTTCTCCTTCTTCTTCTTTTTCGTAAAAAAAAAAAAACTTTTTAATAGGAGCTTGCAGGAATAATCCTGGTAGCTTGTAGGATTAATCTCGTAAGCAACATACAGCAAGAGGCTGCAGCACATGTAGCTTGTTGCAGACAAAACTAGTAGAACAAGTTAGAATGGCAGAACCTCCTTAAATAAATGCAAAAAAAAAAGAAAAAAGCATTACTCTAAGCAAAGAAATTCTTAGAGTTCAAATTTCAAAATAGATGCAATGGCATACATTCATTTCAGCCTGTAAAGCCATGTCAATGACAATTCAAAAAAAAAAGAAAAGAAAAGCAAGATTTACTGTTGATAAATAAAGCAATGAAAGTACCAATATTATTGCAAAGAAAAAGTTCCAAAACAAAGAAATATTGAAACAGAATTGCAACAAAAGAAAACAAATATCTAATTAGCTACATAGCTCCAAAGAGAAGAATTACTACTACTAAACTCTGAAAAAGAATCTAACTTCTGCAGCAACTCAGCTTGATGATTCTTTAGTGAGGCAATCTCCACTTCTATTTCTTTTAACTGTTCTCCTACCTTCTTCTTCTCAACATCAATGGAAAGGAAGGCTTTAGCTTTGGAAATGCAAATGTCAATACAATCAAGCCTAAAACTAGCCTTTACTGCATCATCCATAAGTCGCAACATCAACTGTAATTTCTCTAAAGAAATAGAAGACACTGGAACATTAGCAACCAACAAGGCTTTCCCTAACCCATCCAGTATGTAGGAGATAAAATCTTCACTTTGGAAGATACAAGAATCCCAAAATTCACCCCCTTTCTGATAGATGACCTCCAAATGCTTCACATACTAAGACTGAACAGAGAAACCATGAAAATCAACTCTAGCTGTAACATTTCCAGAATATGTTCCAAAAGTATCAAGGGTATTAGTAGCTTCCCTGTTCTCTGACACTGGGGGGAAGAAATAACATCAAGAGCAGCTGTAGCGATAACAGTGTCAGTCTGAACAGGTTGAGCACTTGGAACAGGTTGAGTACTTGGAACAAGATCAACATTTGGAACAGGAATAGCTATGTCAGCCTGAACAAGTTCAACACTTGCAACAGGATCAGTATTAGGAACATGTTGAACATTTGGAACATCTTCCAAGATAGCAACTTCGCCACTATGAATATCTTCCTCAATTCCATTAAAGAAATCATCAGCACTTATGTCGAATAGAGAAGTAGAATTCTCTAGTTGAACATCAACAGCTCCAGAAAAGGCATCATCATCAGACTCTTCAGAATTCATAGAATGCTCGTCACCAGATTCATCGTCATCATCACAAGATGTCTCATCATCATTAACAAACTGCTCCTTTCGAATTGATTTACCCTAAAAAAAAGGGGGAAGATGAGAAAATGACATCAAAAGAAATAGTAAATAAGAACAAGAAAGAAAAAGAGAACAAGAACAACTTACTTTTCCATGTCTAGTACGTGAAGCAATGATATCAGAAGACTCCTCATCTATCTGATCAACACATTCTTTTCCTTTTCTTCTTGAAAATGAAGGGATCAAACGCAATGATATGTCACTTTGAGTAACATCAACAAGAGTAAGGCATTTTCTAAGATCAGGAAGAGGTATACAAAAAGCTTTCCAATCAGAGATACACTGACTCCAATAAGCTAGCCATCCTGAAGCATAATAGCTGCGCCTATCAGAAGCTAGTACAACCCAAAGTTTGATCTCCTTACGCTTCTTCTGAACCTCATCAAAAAGAAAATAAAAAACACAAAAAGAGAAGTCTTCATCGAAAGGACTAAAAGGGGCATGTGGAATCATTTGATCATATCCAAATTGACGAGCAACTTTACACATTGAGTATACTTCAACAGAACGAGAATCTCTATCCAAGCCTGCATAGGTACTTTCTATCATAGAGGGTAAGATGACAGGATTAGTCCATAAGTAAAACTCAATATCTTCCTTACTTAATGAAGAAGAACGAGGTTGATTCTGAACACCATAATAGAAATCTGGATTACCATACCCATTCTTCTTACGCAAGTAAGGACGCCAAGTGAATTCCTTCATCACATCCAACACCTCAAGAACACATCTCCTCGCACTCTGATTATGCCAAGCCCAAGCTCTATAATTATTCTTAGAAAGAGGTCCAAAAGAAGTCACAGGTTGAGGACTTTGATTAGGTATAGGACCACAAGTACTAAACCTCTCCCATAAACACGTTTGAATGAAAGAAACATCAATGTACGTAAGAATTTTATACCGACCAGCTGATTCTTCAGTCTTGGAAGAATACAAATCCAATCTTCTATAAAGAGAACCCAAATAGAAAGGAGCTAGAGAAAAGCGCATACCTTTAGCAATTTTAATAGCTATTGGAATAAGAGCTGGACTAATACCATCATCTGGACATCCTGGGAAGACATGCCTAGCTAACCACATTATTAGTAGTGCTTCTAACTCATGCTCAGAATCTGAAAGATTAGGAGAACTACTTTCACCTTTTCTAGGTTTGAATTTATGAAAAAATAATCCAATCCAATTAGAGAAACGAGCAGCCTTAGATCTCTCTTTTTGATGTTTGAACAAATCACAGAAGAAACTACGAGTCTTCTCTTCTTCCTCGGACAATTTGATGGAACAAACATTATGTCTCCCCAGACAAGGAAGTTCAAGAAGAACACGTACATCCTCAAGAGTAAAAGTGAATTCTCCCCAAGTAGTAATCATAGTATGAGAAAAAGTACTCCATCATGCCAAAATAGCACGCCATACATCCATTCTTCCTTCTCTACGAATGCGAAGTTTTGAGGAAACTAGTATAGCATCAAGTACTCCTGCTGAAGATAGAACCTTTACATGAGCATGATTCTTCATTATCTTATTAACCCAATCTTCCCAACCTTAAACAGGTTGAGAATTAGAACCAAACTTAGTTAGAGACAATGGGAATTCTCCTCGTTCAAACCTAAATTTCAGAATAGACTTGCCCGGAATATGAGTTCTGAAAGTTGATGCTTCAGGACTAATACTTAGCCAAGAATGGCCAACTGGAGGATCAGGATAAGAAGCAATTCGTCTACCACGAACCTCTTTCCAAAAACGATCTTCTCCTCCTTCCCTAATGATTTGATCTGACCAATCTTCAGGAACAGAAGGAAGCGTACGACCTTTTCCAATACGAAGACGCATTTTCTTATCGACAGGAGCTTCAACATTAGAATCTTCAAAAGTACTATTTTTTCTTTTCTTTACAGGAGCTCGAGCAACAAGAGAAGGTTGGCTGTATTGAATCTTTGTCATTGGAGAATAGCTACAAGAAATCAACAACACAACCCAGATAAGTATAAATATTTATCAAGATATATATACACACACATAAATATATATATAAAATGAGATAAACCATAAAAAAAATTTTAAAATTAAATTACTGTTTTCTCATTTTAAAATAAATAAATAAAATTAATATATATATTTTTTGCACTTTATTGGCATAGGTACAATGTTTTGTGCACAGTAAAAATGATACAGGAACAGTACCCGCGCAGGAACAGTAATAATACTGCAAGCAGGAACAGTACCGCGTATGAACAGTACTCGAGTATGAACAGTATCTGCTCACAGTAACAGTACTGCATAAAAGAACAGTACCTGTGTGCAGTAACAACGATGTTCCTGCACTTTTTTTTATTTTATTTAATGAAAAAAAAAGACAGCAAAACATAAATAAAAAAAATTGATTTCGTTGAACAAATACTTCTTTTTTTTAAATGAATAACACAAATATAAATCAAACAAAATAAATAAATAAATAAATAAAAAAATGAAAAACACTTACTTTTTTTTTCAAAGAATAGAAGAATACAAAGAAACTATTATTGCTTAGCTTTAACTTTTGATGTTAGAAAACTTTGAAGAGAAACCTTAGTATTTATAAGACTTTAGGAATCAAGATTTTAATTACAAATATTCTGAATCATAGATACTCTTAATTACAAATACTTACTTTCCTTATAGAAATAAAAAAAAAAAGAATCAAATATAAAATACATATTCTTAAAAAAAAAAAAAAGGAAAGAGGTAGCTCACGAGAATAGTACCCGTGAGCTACACCAAGTATAGGCACAACAGTATAGCTCAAGAAGTTACCGCTACAAGAATGGTTTCAAATTAATATTATAATGTTTCCAACAGTAATAAAATAGTATTATAATGTTTCATAATACAACAAGTATTATAATTTTTACAAAATAGTATTATAATGTCTTATAGTATTATAATGTTTTATAATTACAAAATAGTATTATAGTTACAAGAAGTATTATGAATCACAGTAGTATTCCTACGAGCCACAAAAAAAATATATATTATAACTTTTTTTTCTTCTTCTTTTGGAGAATCTATATTATCATTATTATATCTTATTCAATTACAACACTGTCTAAATTAAATAGAGACATACCATGGTGAAACAAAAAAAATTAATTAAATAGAGACTTTTTCCCAAATTTTTGAAGAATAGTTTTTATTCACCTATTCTCAATATTTTAAGGAAAAGCTTTTGGTTGTTCCCAAAATTTTAGGGAAACACTTTTCACCTGTTCCCAAAATTTTAGGAAAAAGCTTCTAGCTATTACAAAATATTGAGGAAAAGCTTCTCACCTGTTCCCAAAATTTTAGGGAAAAGCTTCTAACTGTTCCAAAATTTTTGAGGAAAAGCTTCTTACCTATTCCCAAAATTTTAAGGAAAAACTTTTAGCTGTTCCAAAATTTTAGAGAAACACTTTATTCACCTATTCTCAGTATTTTAAGGAAAAGCTTTTGGCTGTTCCCAAAATTTTAGGGAAACACTTTTCACCTATTCCCAAAATTTTAGGGAAAAGCTTCTAGCTATTCCAAAAATTTTAAGAAAAAGCTTTTTACATGTTCCCAAAATTTTAGGAAAAAGCGTCTAGTTGTTCTCAAAATTTTAGAGAAAAGCTTTTACCTATTTCTAAATTTTTTTAAGAAAAGCTCCCTATCTATTCCCAAAATTTTAGGGAAACACTTTTCACCTGTTCCCAAAATTTTAGGAAAAAGCTTCTAGCTATTACAAAATATTGAGGAAAAGCTTCTCACCTGTTCCCAAAATTTTAGGGAAACACTTTTCACCTGTTCCCAAAATTTTAGGGAAAAGCTTCTAATTATTCCAAAAATTTTAAGAAAAAACTTTTTACCTGTTCCCAAAATTTTAGGGAAAAGCTTTTAGTTGTTCCAAACTTTTAGACAAATGCTTCTACCTATTCCCAAAATTTTAGGGAAAAGACTATAGTTGTTCCCAAAATTTTAAGGAGACACTCCTTACCTGTTCCCAAAATTTTAGAGAAACGCTCTTACTTGTTTCCAAAAATTTTAGGGAAACACTTGTTCCCGAAAATTAGAAAAAAGCTTTTAACTGTTTCAAAATTTTGAGGAAAAGCTTCTCGCTTTTCCCAAAATTTTAGAGAAACGCTTCTACATGTTCCCAAAATTTTAGGAAAACGCTCCCACCTATTCCCAAAATTTTAGAGAAAAAGTTTTAGTTGTTCCAAAATTTTAAGAAAAAGCTTCTCATCTATTTCCAAAAAAAAAATTTAGAGAAAAGTTTATACCTATTCTCAAAATTTTATAGAAATGCCTTTTCTCACTTGTTCTCAAAATTTTAGGAAAATGCTTTTCTTATTTATTTCCAAAGATTTAAAGAAACACTCCTTCTAAATTGTTCTCATTTGTTCTTAATCTATGCATAGAATATTTCTTTTCTTTAGAAATTTCTATGCGGGGGGCAACACAACATAAGCAACTATTCCATTAGGCAATTGTACAGCAAAAGAAAAAAATTATTATGCTAAAAAAAATTATTATGCCAAACAATTATTTGGCTAAGAAAATTTCATTCATTATTCTGTTAAGAAAATTCAAGACAATAAGTTTTAACAAAAATATTATTTTTCCAAAAACCTTTGTAGTACTAATGCATGAGAATTTCTTATACTAAGAATTCCCATGCAGGGGGCAAAATGTAGATACTTGATTTTGGAAAAACTAATATTTGCTTCATATTATAAGTGAAAGACAACCTCTTCGTAGAATAATACTTCATAAGAATAACTTCTTTAGAAAAGCTTCTGTACAATAACAACCTCTTATCAGAAGAGCTTATTACTCCTAAAAGAACTCATTCACAGAATAGCTCTTCTCAGAATAACTTTGCTCGGAACAACTCTTTACAGAACAACATTTTCACAGAACAACTCATTTATGGAACAGCACTTTTAAGAAGAAGTGAAGATAACTCTGGAATAGGGCAGGGTTCTTGAGTTAACTTCACTATTGGGATGTCCTGGAGAGTTTGGCTTGGTGGATCAGATATGGAGATAGTTAAGAGTTCTTCTCTTAACCTTTCTCTGAAGTTTGAGTGCTCTTCCATATTTCTCTCAGTACACCTTCTCCCAAAGCATGAGTGCTCTTCCCTATTTCTTTCAATATACTTTCTCCCAAAGCATAACTTCTATTAGACAAAGCATTAATGCTTTGTAACCACCAAATTCTCATTATTAGGTTATTAATACCAAAAATATGTAACTCTCATTCTCTATTCCTATATATAGGGGTTCTTGTTACCTTTGAAAGGACTTTTGGGCAATTCAGCTAATCCATAAACTCTCCCAAATCCTCTCTGCACTGTTTTCTCTACACAGCCTTGTTCTCAGCCTTGCTCAGCCTTCTACCGCCACCTGCCGCTGCACTCATTCTTCAGGGTCTGCTCCAATCTTCCTCTCCGCCGCCTCCCAGCACACCCTGTTCTACTGGTTTGCAACGTTTCCTCTCCACCACAAAAGAACCCATATATAATAAGAAGGTACTGTCTTTTGCTTTTTCTTTTAATTCACTACATTTTTCGAGTCATAATTCTTTGATTTGGCCAATGCGACTTTCAATTCTAGATCTAGTTGATAGGGATGTTGGTCTTGATTGCCATGATTACTGTTCCTTATAAACACTACATATATTTTAAGGGGTGCTGCTCTGCTTCAAGTTCTATATTCATCATGAACTAGGTCAGTAATAATCACTTGATAAGCTATGATTTGATTTATACTAACGGCAAAATTGAGTGCTTCACATTTTTATGCCGATGTTGCTCTTAGGGACATGAATGCTAATTGTTGTTTTTCCCTCTTTTTCTCCAGTGTTCCTTTAGTTGATGAGTTTTGAGTTATTCTTGGTTACTATGTAGTTAGAGGTATGATTGCTTCCTTATTTAGTCATCTAAATTTGGAAGTATACTAAGATTCATCGTGGATGTGTATCTATTTATCACTCATATGTGAAATATCCTTCTTTGTTGTATACAACTTTCCTCTGTTTATCTATATTTGATTTATCTAATTATCTTAAGTTCAAGATGTTTTACTATTCCGTTTAATGATTGTTTTGAGAAGATTAAATTAACTCAATTTGTATGTATTCATCTTTCACTGATTCTTTGGAAAATAATCCCCCGTTAATTACTTAATTAGATTATTTATTGTTCCATATTGTTCTTTTGGAAACAGTCCAATTGTGGGATGGCCACCGATAAGGGCTTATAGGATTAACACTTTGGCTAACACAACAAAGGCTCCAAATGCTGAAGTGGACAAGGGAATTGGTGACAAAGACAAACCCAAGGAAGCTTTGAAAAGAGACTTTATAGGGGTCACAAAATCAATTTTGCTGTTAATGAAGAAGGGCATCTTGGGTCTGAATTCTCATTCTTGCTACAAGAGTTTGGCTTAGGCACTAGCATGTATGTTTCTCATATCTGCTAACGCAATCGGTAAGTTCCCTTTCTGTGTAAATTTTTGAGATACTTCTTCTGGTTCTTCTTTTTTAAGCTGCAACTTGCTTTTACATGATTATTTACTGTTCAGATGTTTAGCCAATGTTTCCTGATCTGATTCTGACTGAATTTATTTGGTTTATAATTCGTCTCAATTAATGAAAAAGCTTTGATTCAGTTAAAAGTATACAGAGCTTCTATTGAGTGCAACTAACAAAATTATTTACTTTCATACAAAATTGTCTTGATTATTTACTTCTTTTGCTAACAGGCTATAATTTAGAAGCGCCTATCAAGGAATGTAAATGTAAATGTAAAGCTCCCTTTTCTTTACTGTTAACGAAGGACTGGAGAGGTGGTAGAGCTGCTTCCTGTAATATCCTTCCAATGGCTGCCAAGGTGTATATCCATCCTAGATTTTCACATGCTAGTTACTCTATTTGCCTTTGAATAACGAGTGATTATAAGCATGCTATCTTTTTTATTGTTAAATAGTTGTTGGAATTGAAGTTTGATGGTTATTACAGTGGTTATCTTACAATTGTATAGACTGTTGGCAAAGTGTTGCCATTATTGAATGGCAAGCTAACTGGAATGGCTTTCTGTGTTCCCACTGTTCATGTCTTTATGGTTTACCTATGGTGAAACTTGAGAAGAAGGCTTCTTATGAAGATATTAAGGCTGCTACTTTAAACTTTAGGATGCATGCCTAAGCTGTTCGTTAGATGTCCAGAGTATAGATAATTTTTATAATGGCACTTAAACTTCTTTTCTGTCCTTTTTTTTTTGTAGAGTGGAATCTGAACCCTGTCATTATTCTTGGTTCATGGTTCAGGGAGGTTTATTATTGAGATTCTTACTAGGTCATAAGACTAGTCTCTTATTCCGTTACCTTTCTGCTTCATCATAATGTTTATGTTACATTAAAGTTATGAAGGTTTAATAGTTTATTTAAGATCGTTTGAGAAAGGATCAAAGGATTAAGATTCAATGCCGTAATTAAGGTTGAAACATCTGATTTGGCCTAATGGTATGATGCTAATCAAGATAGCATTATCAGTGTCTTTGCAAAATTGCACCCTTGTGCCGTCGCAAATGCTAGAATTATTTAGTAAACAAAATATATTAGTTTAATGGTTCTTAAAATTATATGATTAATTCTTCTGATAACTATTCTTCTTTGAGTCTTTTTCTATATGTGTATGTGTATGTGCATGTGTTGCCTTTAACTTCTATATCTAGATTCAACTTGACATATTAGTTACTTTTTATTTAAATAGCTATATATTTGTGGGTCAAACCTAATCATTGTTAATTTATATATGTACAGGGTTTAGTGAAGAAGATTTTTCGCTTTCGAACTACTATTTTTCAAGGAGATGGGATAGATCATTTATTGTTCTCTGCTAGAGTAGTCCTTGTGCAATGTAGCAGTATTGATTCAAGGCATACAGATGTTGCTTGTAGCTTGTAGGGAGATCTAATACTGTTGCCTTTTTAGCTAAAATGGTGATTTTAGCTTTAATATTGGTAATGTTGTTGCTGGTTGTCTTATGCAAATATAGCTTTTATTTTGTTTGTATATTGTATATAAGCAATCAAAAGCAAACATCACCATGCATCTTATTTTTTAAATTTAAAGTAATTTTAAAGCTTTATTTGATTAAAAAAAAAGCTAGAATAAAAAACTTATTAATTTAATAATAAAGTTATACTATTTAAATTTAAAATGAAATTCAATAAATATAAAAATTTTAAATTTAAAACAACACTTTTATTGGCACTTTAAATTGCTGGTAAAAGTTTTTAAATTTAAATTTAATAAATATAAAAATTTTAAATTTTAAATAGGACTTTTACTGGCACTTTAAAACTTTTTACTTTTAACGGCATTTAAAAGCGTCGAGAAAAGTTATACCGGAATTTGCAAAACTTGTACCTACGTTAGAATACATGACCGCCGGCAAACCTTTACCGGCATTCACCTAGTCAGCGGTTAGCTGGCGGTCAACAAACCGCCAGTAAAGTTTTTATCAACGGTTGATATGTCTTTTACCGGTACTTATAGGTGCCGGTAAAAGTCAATTATCTTGTAGTGTGTTATGTACCTTCAATTCGGAACTTGTAAAGTCCTCATAGTCTCCTTAGCATCAGCAGTTGAAGAGTGCTTTACAAAAAATGACATCATTTTTGCAAACCGCCCTCAGTTGCTTACTGGTAAACACCTCGATTACAACAATAATACTGTGGGGTTAGCTTTCTATGGTGACTATTGGCGCAATCTTAGGCGTCTCACTACCACGGAGCTCTTCCCCACAAGCCGACTCGCCATGTTTGCCAGCATTCGGAAAGAGGAAGTTCAGTTATTGCTAAAGGAACTATTCCTGGCCTCCAGCAGGAAAGCAGCTAAGGTGGAAATTACATCAAACCTTATAGATCTTGTTTTCAATATTATGTTGAGGATGATTGCAAGAAAACGGTACTATGGGATAGATGTAATGGGCAAAGAAGCGAAGGCATCATGAGAGAGTTTGCAGAACTCCATGGAAGCACAAAATTGAATGACCTCTTGACTATGCTGGAATTGATTGATTTTCAAGGTGTGGAGAAAAGGATGAAAGGAATTATGAAGAAACTAGACAAATTCTTGTTGGATAACTTGTAATAAATACAAGGGAACAACTTCTTACATTGCTTGTAAATGTATAAAGTGATATATTTATAAAAGGGAATAAATTCTTAAGAGTAACTTGGAGTTAAAAAGAAAATGGGCTTTGCTTGGGATTTTGGATTAATTTTAAAAGGTCATGGGCACTTAAGGCACTTGGGCTCTTTGATTTATTTAGAATTATTATTTTTAAACAAAAATATTTTTAAATTCAAATTTGAATTTAAAACGTTTTAATTATTCTAACATACATATTTTCAATTATGTCTGAAAATGAATGATTCATTTGTGTCTCGTCATAGTCTATATAATAAGTTGTTGATTTCTAAAAACTTTCACTTTTGCATTCTGACTTTTCACAAAATTTGAAAGCTTTGTTGTATCTTGGGGTAACTTGCTTCTATATGAAGCAATATTACACTCAAGATAGTGTAATTCTACATACCTCAAAGCCACATATATTGTTATTTCCTAACAATTCTTACAATCCCTTGTTGAAGAGCATAGGAGAATGAGGGAAGATTCAACCGATCAGTCTTTGGGTGCATCGGACGCAGGCAACACAGGAAGAAAAGCAACTTTAATCGATGTCATGTTATCCCTGAAAATAGAACAACCGGAATTCTACACTGACGAAACCATAAAAAGGGTTATTCTGGTAAGATCCATGCATCTTTGCCGGAAAGTTCGACATTTTGTCTTGCAGTTCAACTATCATTTGTGTGCCTCCAAATAAGTCAGCCACACTAGCCTAAAAACTTTATAGAATTTTCTTTTAAAATCTCAAAAGACCAAGAACTTCTTCCTGTCTGCTGAAAGCGATGCACATTTATCAGACGCTTGAGGATAGTTAGCCCATTTACCTTTTACATTTTACAATAGCGTTTTAAATGTGGCAAATTGCAATATCCTATGTCCATCATTGACAGATTGAGTTGAAATTATTTGAGTAATTGAATTACTACTCGAATAATTGAAATATTACTTGAACTCAATATTTATCTGATTATATAGTATTCGAATTTGAAATAATGATCGATTAGTATTGAATTGTTGATTGAAAAGTACCCATTGCTATCACCATATTAACTTCGTATTTGCTGATTGGGTTTATTTAGCCAATTTTCTGGAGTGGCGTTGACAAATATCATTCAGCCAAGTTGCCATCAAAGACTACTGTTTCTGACTTTTGCTATTGAGGTCTATTCATGTTGATACGTGTTTTTTCTAAGGACGACTTTTTCTTTGAAACAGGAGACAGCCTTGCTAACTTTATGCACTTAATTACTTCTAAAGATTTAAGAAAAATTACCTCATGAAAAATTTTCATTAGCTCATCTAAGTTGTGTTCGACCAACTAAAGATAATATAATAACTTGTTTGATTTCATTTTTTTAGCTTCTCTACATGGTTTTAGGTTAACGTGCCCAAATCCTAAATCCTCTTTTTGGCGACAAGTCAGTCCGACTAATGGGCAGGATGTTGGAAAGGGTCATTTCAAGGTGCGTGAGGTTGCAGACCCGACAATTGGTTTTCCACTAACCACGATTGCTCTGTTCTAAAAGAATCGGAGTCGATGGCGTCAGAGATTCTGGTGGAGGCATTTCACCCAAACTTTCATACAAGGATGCTTTGTTAAGAGGTAAGCAGAGTTTTCTTTATCTTGAGGATCGATTTGGGCATAAACAACACTCTCAAGATGGTTAGCTCTCATGCAAAGCAGTCATGAATGTTGAGATTCTTCATAAACGGGAAAAATGCATGATTGGTACACCAAGCCACTTCTTTGAAGTTGGCTTCCTTGAAGATTATCTCAAGAATCAAGGATCCACGATATTTTTTTGATAAAAATTTCAAGGAATTGTTTCCTTATTGAATTTGAAAATAAAGACACAATGGAATCGTTGCTGGAGGATGGTTGGGGGTTTTTCAAGGACTGATTTACTGTAGTTAAGCCTTGGTCTAATAAGTTGAGCTTGAAGAGCAGATCTACATGGATCCATTGCTACGGGGTTCCTCCTCAAGTCTGGTGTTTTGACACTTTTAAGCATATTGCAGAACTTTGGGGTGAGCTTTTATTGCTGGATGACAAAACTCTCAATTTTGAAGATTTTAGCAAGGTGATATCCTTATTTCCACCAATCTCATGGAAATGATTGATAGTTAGCCCATTTACCTTTTCAATGGGAAAGAGTTGGGCCTTTTACTCGAGCTGGGCATTTTACAATAGCGTTTTGAATATGGCAAATTGCAATATCCTATGTCCATCATTGACAGATTGAGTTGAAATTATTTGAGTAATTGAATTACTATTCGAATAATTGAAATATTACTTGAACTTAATATTTATCTGATTATATAGTATTCGAATTTGAAATAATGATCGATTAGTATTGAATTGTTGATTGAAAAGTACCCATTGCTATCACCATATTAATTTCGTGTTTGCTGATTGGGTTTATTTAGCCAATTTCCCGGAGTGGCGTTAACAAATATCATGCAGCCAAGTTGCTATCGAAGACTACTCTTTCTTGACTTTGTTATTGAGGTCTGTTCATGTGGATACGCATTTTTCTAAGGACGACTTTTTCTTTGAAATAGGAAACAACCTTGCTAACTTTATGCACTTAATTACTTCTAAAGATTTAAGAAAAAATTACCTCATGAAAACTTTTCATTAGCTCATCTAAGTTGTGTTTGACCAACTAAAGATAATATAATAACTTGTTTGATTTCATTTTTTTTGCTTCCCTACATGGTTTTAGGTTAACAAGCTTCTATGTTATTAAACTTCTTTATTGAAAGTAGTTGCTACAAATGATTACAAAAAACCTTAAAAAATAAAATGATTAACCATTAGGAAAGAAAACCATAGATTAAATAAGATTTAACTTGAATGATTTATTCAGTTATTTTTAATTAATCTATAAAATTTGAAATTCAATACTAATATATGCAGGCTGCAATCTCCTTTGTTTCCTTAAAAAATTCGACTTCCTGTATAAATGAAATAAGTTTTAGACTTAATTTTCAGTTTTTCAGGAAAAAAAATGTATGGTATACCATATGCCACATACTTTTACAAGGATGAAGTAGAAAGTGCGGCACTCTTAGACGTGATAAGGTTAGAGTTGAAGATGATGACAGGCGCGTGCGAGGAATACAGTCCACCCAAATTTCAAACAAAAAATTAAAAAAACAAAGTGGAGTAAAGGCTGGTGTAGTTGCTTGGTTAGGAGGTATGAGTCATAACTATCCAATCTACAGTCTGCTCAATGGCCAGTGAAAAGACTGGTATGATTTTCGGTCTGTCTAGAGTTTTTCTAATCTAACGTTGTTGATATGATTTTCGGTGTTTCCATGGAAAACCTCTGCCATTACCTTGGCATCGTGTTCTTCATTTTCCTCACCATCAAGCTTTTAACAGCTCATGGAAAGCAAAATCTGCCTCCGAGCCCCTTTTCTCTGCCAATTATTGGCCATCTTCACCTCATTAGAAACCCGCTCTACCAATCATTGGCAACCATATTATCAAAGTATGGCCCTGTTTTATATCTCAGAATGGGTTGCAGGCGCGTCCTTGTTGTGTCTTCTCCTTCTGCTGTTGAAGAATGCTTGAACAAGAATGATATAATATTTGCAAATCGGCCTCGGACTATGGCTGGGGATCTTGTAACGTATAACCACACTGCATACGTGTGGGCTCCTTACGGACCTCTGTGGCGGAACCTTCGCCGTCTCAGCGTTGTTGAAATTTTCTCTTCAGACAGCGTTCAAAAGTTCTCTTCCATACGTGAAGATGAAGTTGCCAACTTTGTTTGCCGCTTGTTTGAAGTCTCAGCAGCTAAGGGCACCCAAAGGGCGGACTTGAAGTACTTGTTCGGTCTCCTGACAATGAATGTCATCTTGAGGGTGGTGGCTGGAAGGCGTGGTGTTGAGGATTCCAGGGACATGGAAGCAGAAAAGATGTTCTTTCAGGAATTTAAGAATACATTTTTTCCGAGCTTGGGAACCAACATATGTGATTTCTTCCCCATTTTGAGGTGGATGGGTTTCCAAGGGATTGAAAAGAATTTGAAAGAATTACAAAGGACGAGAGATGAATACCTCCAGAATTTAGTAGATGGGATTAGATTAAAGAAAACCCGTGGCGTTCCTGTGATAAAGGAAGACGGAAAGAACCCTTCCATGATCGAAAAGCTTCTATCTCGTCAAGAAGAAGATGCTGACTTCTGCTCCGATGTAGTCATCAAGAGCATGGCATTGGTAAGTAGTAATTTGCACTGGCCTGTGTCAACGGTTTTACTATTTTTCACTCTTTTGTCAAGTGATGAAAAAATTTAGTAGTGCTAGTTAAAGCTGGAAGACTTGACCTTCAGACCCTTGAAACAAACTTTGTGTACGGAAAAAAATATCAATTCTGAAAAAGATCTTGACGGAAAATTTTCTTTCCTGTCTCTGGATAGACTGGGTTAGTCAATTAGAGCTGTGGTAAATGAAACACAACCAAAGACAATATTTTTTGTTTGTTCTATGTGCTTTTCTGCTCAAAAGGAGGGATTTCAACCTTAATGTTTTTAGCATTAGCATGTTTCAATGGAAACAGCAATAAGACAACCTCTGTAATGAAGGTCAATATTCAGAGAACAAAATGAACATTGCCTTAAACCTTAAACATAGCGGCCTAATATGGATTAACTTTCTTTAACAAAATTGACGGTTGTGCTTGAAGTTTTAGAATTAACTTAGATTGATTTTATGAGTAGGGGCAAAAATAATCTGGTTTTAACATTGGTATGCAACAACATCTGTATGCGTCAGATAATGTTCATTGCAGGAACTGAGACGACGTCGGTTACAATGGAATGGGTAATGTCACTCCTACTGAACCATCCAGAGGCTTTGCAGAAGGTGAAACAAGAGATCTTTAGCCATGTTGGACATGAGCGCCTGCTAAATGACTCAGATCTTGCCAAGCTTCCTTATCTTCATTGCGTTGTAAACGAGACGCTAAGGTTATATCCCCCAGCACCCATTTTGTTTCCTCATTACTCATCTGAAGATTGCACGGTGGATGGATATGAGATACCTAAAGGCACACTGCTGATGGTCCATGCTTGGGCCCTCCATAGGGATCCTAGTTTATGGGAGGAGCCAACCAAGTTCAAGCCTGAAAGATTTGAGGGAACCTTCGAAGAGAAAGAAGGATTAAAATATCTTCCATTTGGACTTGGAAGGAGAGCTTGCCCAGGCGCTACCATGGGGTTGCGGTTGGTTATGTTGGCACTGGGTGTTGCTATACAGTGCTTTGAATGGGAAAAGGTTGGGTCAGACAACGTGGATATGACCCCAGGTAATGGAATGTCTCTTTCGAAGGCTAGGCCATTGGAGGCTCTGTGTTGTCCACGGCCTGATTTGATGAAACTTCTCTCCCAATTTTAGTTTGTACTGCAACTAAACTTTAGAGCCTCCAAAGAGTACTTAGGGATTGTAACTATAAATAAGTGCTAAAGGGATTGGCCTTCTTTCTGAGTAAGGCGGTGCTATTGCATCGAATGATTACCGTTTCTACTATTTCTTCGGTATATATAAGAGTCGAGAAACTTTTTATTTTATACTTTAAATTTGCATGATGGTGTTACCTGTCGCCCATAACAATGACAGAGACTATTGTTTCTACTCTCCAAAAGCTAAAACCTTCATTAGATAGAATCAAAGTTGCAAACAAATTATCAAATCAAAATTTCTTTCTTTTACAGATTAACATCTACGCTCCTTGCCATGCCTCCGCAAAAAAGATCTTTTGGAATAACATTTTGAAGCTCAAGTCTAACTTTTCTGGCAATTAGTGCATCGGTGGTGATTTCAACTTTGTCACTTTTGATTCTGAAAGAGATACATGCCTTGTTGGTGGTGGGGTCGGTATTGATGATTTTGACTCTTTTATTGACAAAGCTGAATTGATTGATAGTCCTCTAGCGGGGAAAAAGTTTAGCTGGTTTGGTAAAGACAATACAAAAACTAGGCTTGACCTTTTCCTTGTTGATGCTACTTGGCCTTTTTCACTAATCTCTGACAAAAGGGTTTGAATAGATCCTTATCTGACCATTGTCCCATCTTATTGTCCTCTGAGTTGATTAAATGGGGTTTTTGTCCTTTCGAAATCATTGATTGTTGGATAATTTGTAATAAATACAAGAAAACAAATTTTTACATTGCTTGTAAAAGTGTGAAGTGATATATTTATAAAGAAAAATCAACTCTTAAGAGTAATTTGGAGCCAAAGAGGGAATGGGCTTTGACCATTTGGCTTGGGCTTGAGCTTGCTTGGCTTGGGCTTGGGCTTGGGCTTGGGCTTGGGCTAAAGCTTGGACTATTTTAAAAAGTCAAAGATGGGCACTTGGGCACTTGGGCTCTTGGCTCCTTGATTTAATCCGAATTTTTTATTTTTGACAGAAATATTTTAAATTCTTTATTGAATTTAAAATTTTTTAAACTGTTCCAACAGACATATTTTCAGTTATTTGTCTGGAACAGTTATGTCTAAAAAATGAATGGTTGTTGTTTAACAGACAATTACAACCATTCATTTATGCCTCTTCAAATTCTATTTAAGTGTTGATTTCCAGAAAATAATTATTTTTACATTCTGACTTTTCACAATATTCTGAAGGCTTTGTTGTATCCTTGGGTAACTTGCTTCTGTGTGAGGTAATATTACACTCAAGAAAGTGTAATTCTACATGCCTTAAAGCCATATACTCTGATTATTTCGCTAACAATTTGAGTGTAATATTTCTTTTAATATGGCAATGGTTACCAATCCTGTGTTTATCAATCAGCAAGATCTTGTCAAGTTGAACTAGTTTGATGGGACAAACTTCACCAGATGGAAGGACAAGATGAAGTTTCTGTTGACAACTTTGAAGGTGTTCTATGTTCTGGATCCGAATTTGCAGCCACTGGCAGATCCTACACCAGAAGATACAAATACAGTAAAGGAAGAAAGAAAGAAACGTGCAGAAGATGAACTGGTGTGTCGTGGTCACATCCTCAACTCTCTTACAGATAGACTTTACGATTTGTACTCCAACTATACATCACCAAGAGAGATCTGAACTGTCTTGGAAACAAAATACCAGAACGAGAAAAAAGGAACAGATAAATTCCTAGCATTAAATTATTTTGATTTCAAGATGACTGATAACATGCCAGTCATGGATCAAGTCCATGAACTACAAATACTGGTTTCCAGACTTAGAGATTTGGAAGTGATCATTCCTGACACTTTACAAATCGGAGCAATTCTGTCCAAGTTGCCTCCTTCATGGAACAATTACAGGAAAAAGGTCCTGCAGACACCAAACAGTTTCACACTGGAACAATTCCAGACTCATCTGCAAATTGAGTGTGAAACTCGTTTCAGGGATGAGAAACTCCAGAAAGAGAAGGCAGTGAATTCAAATGGGAATTCACAAGTAAATGCCATATGGAGCAATTCTGGAAAGTTTGCAAACAAGTCTGTGAAGAGCCAAAACAAACTTAATGTCCAGAAAACTAGTGAATTTAAGAAGTCCAACAATTATAAGAAGAACAAAGCCTGCTTTCATTGTGGAAAGAAGGGGCACTACATTAAAGAATGTAGAGTCAAAATTGCAGAAGACAAGAAGAATAAGGACAATGGTTCTAAACAATCTGCTCAAGCCAATATGGTTGTTGAAGATGACATGAACTTTGTTGCCATGGTTACTGAATTGAAGATGGCAACAAGTGCAGGAACCATAGAGTGGTTTCTTGATTCTGGAGCCACAATTCATGTCTGCAACAACAGGGAATTCTTCAGCACTTACGCTGAGGAAAACAATGAAGTCTTTATGGGAAACCATGCTCCTGTCAAAGTGCTGGGAAAAGGAAGTGTGATGCTTAACTTCACTTCTGGACAGAAACTGACTCTTATCAATGTGTACCATGTTCCTGATGTCAAGAGGAACTTAGTTTCTGCAAATCTGTTGTGCAAGAGAGGCTTTAAGATTGTTTTAGAATCTGATAAGTTTGTAATATCTAAGAATGGTGTGTTTGTAGGAAAGGGATATTCCCTTGATGACATGTTCAAACTCAGTATTAATAAAATAAATGTTGCTTCTGCTTATATCGTTGAATCTTCTATTCTGTGGCATGTTAGATTAGGACATTTAAATTATGCTATGATTAAATACATGACAAATTATAATTATATTTCTTGTAAGCATGATCACCATGATAAGTGTCAAATCTGTGTAGAAGCTAAGATTACAAGAAAGCCTTTTCCTAAAGTAGAACATGAAACAAAATTGTTGGAACTAATTCATTCGGATATTTGTGAATTAAATGGAAAATTGACTAGAGGAGGAAATAGATATTTTATAACTTTTATAGATAATTGTTCACGTTTTACTAGTATTTATTTACTAAGAAACAAGGATGAAGCTTTTGATAAATTTAAGGAATTTAAATCTAAAGTAGAGAATCAAAAGGAAAGAAAAATTAAAATTATAAGGAGTAATAGAGGTGATGAATATTTCTCAACTGATTTTGATAAGTTCTGTGAAGATCATGGAATAATTCACCAAAGGTCAGCTCCTTTTACACCCAAACATAATGGTTTGGCAGAAAGGAAAAACAGAACCCTAGTTGATATGGTAAATGCAATGATTTTAAATGCTGGGTTACCTTTCAACTTGTGGGGTGAAGCATTGCTTACTGCCTGTTACATACATAATAGGGTTCCTTCAAAGAAGACACATATCTCACCATATGAAGTATGGAATGGAGGGAAACCAAATTTAAATTATTTTAAAGTGTGGGGGTGTATTGCTTATTATAGACTTCTTGATTCTCAAAGGACTAAATTAGGTTCAAGAGGAATTAAATCTGTTTTTGTTGGTTATGCACAAAATTCAAAGGCATATAGATTACTAGATTTAGAATCAAATGTTATAGTAGAGTTTATACATGTTGAATTTTTTGAAAATAGTTTTGTGAAAAATCAAGTTATGCATGAACCAGAAAATGATCAAAATACATCTACTGCCTATGATTCCTTACTCAAACGTAAGGAAATAAGTGAACCATCTGAACCAAGAAGAAGTCAGAGGCTAAGAAAAGAAAAAATCTTGATTCTGATTTTATTTCTCCTGATCATATTACCTTTTTAGTTGAAGGTAGTAGAGACAGAATTATGAGAAAAATGAAGATATTATTAAACATTGAAGATGAGCCCAAAACTTTGAGTGAAGCTTTGACTTCAAGAGATTCAGCTTTCTGACAAGAAGCTGTAAATGATGAAATAGACTCTATTATGTCTAATAATACGTGGATTCTGGTAGACTTACCTCCAAGATCAAAGCCTATTAAAAATAAATGGGTTTTCAGGAGAAAGTATAATTCTGATGGTACTATACAAACCTTTAAAGCATGATTAGTTGCTAAAGGTTTTTGCACAAAAGAAAGGCTTGGATTATTTTGATACTTATGCTCCAGTAGCTAGAATAACTTCTATTAGAATTCTTTTTGCTCTAGCTTCTATATATAAGTTGCATATTCACCAAATGGATGTTAAAACTACATTTTTAAATGGTGATTTAAAAGAAGAAGTTTGTATGGAACAACCCGAAGGGTTTGTTTTACCTAGAAATGAATATAAAGTTTGCAAGCTTGTTAAATCTTTATATGGTCTTAAACAAGCTCCTAAACAATGGCATGAGAAATTTGATTATGCTATTTTATCTTTTTGTTTTAGGCATAATACTGTTGATAAATGTATATATTCTAAATTTACTAGTGATTATGGAGTGATTGTTTGTTTATATGTAGATGATATGCTTATATTTGGTACTAACATGCTTGGTATAAATGAGACTAAGAATTTTCTTACCTCTAAATTTAAGATGAAAGATCTTAATCAAGTAGATACAATTTTAGGAATTAAAATTACAAAGAATGATAATGGATTTTCATTGAATCAAACTCATTACATAAAAAAGCTGTTAGATAAATATCAATATCTTAAAATAAAAGAATATAGTACTCTATATGATTCAAGTGTGAAACTTGTCAAGAATGATGCTAGACCAATAGAACAATTAAAGTATGCTAGTGTTATAGGAAGCTTGATGTATACTATGCATTGTACTAGGCATGATATTGCTTACACGGTATGTAAGTTGTCAAGATTTACAAGTAATCCTTGTATAGCTCATTGGAGGGCAGTTGAAAGGGTACTTGGTTACCTTAAAAGAACTGCCAAATTAAAGTTGTGCTATACAGGATTTCCTGCTGTTTTAGAGGGTTATTCAGATGCAAGTTGGATGACAAAAGCTGGTGATAATATATTAACTACAGGTTGGATATTTACACTAGCTGGTGGTGCTGTAAGTTGGGCATATAAGAAACAAACATGTCATGCACACTCAACTATGGAAGCTGAGTTTATAGCTTTAGCAGCTACTGGTAAGAAAGCTGAGTGGCTAAGAAATATGTTGTTTGAAATTGAGTTGTGGCCACAACCAATGCCACCTCTTTCTTACATTGTGATAGTGAGGCTACTTTGTCTAGTGCTTTTAATAACATTTATAATGGTAAGTCTAGACATATAAGCCTAAGGCATGACTATGTTAGAGAGTTAATCTCAAATGGTACCATTACGATCATATATGTAAAGTCCGCAAAAAATTTGGCGATCCTCTTACTAAAGCTTTGCCAAGAGATAAAGTGTAGAGGATTGCATGTAGTATGGGACTAATACATAACCTTGAGACACCAATAATGGTAACCCAACTTTGAATTACCAAACCGGTAATTACTAAGTTTAATGGGTAATAACAAATTATTGATCAGTGTTTGTTGTGGAACTTATAATAGGAGTCTCATACTTGAATTTCAAGAGAATGCCACTGTTACATTGAGAGGTTGAGTTTAAGCGCTTAATGGAGATCGTTCTGAAAATTGTCCAAAGTAATAGGGACAATAAAAGGATCTCCACCTATGTGAATATGAAGTGGTGCCGCTTCAACAAGAGTATAAGGGTTTTACTCTTGAAATATTCACAGAAATTGGATTGCTAGCACATGGCCATTGAAATAGTGCTAGGAGCAAGTAAGAGTTTTATGAAAAGTGACAAATTGATGTGTGTTGTACTTTCGATCATAATAGTAAGAAGTCATGGTTTAATCTTAGGACACTATGTACTTTTATTAGCATCCTAAAGTACTAACACTAATTGAAGGTTTAAATTAATAAGATACCTTCTTGTATGCATCATATTTGTTGTATTACAAGCTAGTGGGGGATTGTTGGATAGCTTGTAATAAATACAAGGGAACAAGTTCTCACATTGCTTGTAAAAGTGTAAAGTGATATATTTATAAAGGGAAATCAACTCTTAAGAGTAATTTGGAGCCAAAGAGGGAATGGGCTTTGACCATTTGGCTTGGGCTTGAGCTTGCTTGGATTGGGCTTGGGCTTGGGCTAGAGCTTGGGCTATTTTAAAAAGTCAGAGATGGGCACTTGGGCACTTGGGCTCTTGGCTCCTTGATTTAATCCGAATTTTTTATTTTTGACAGAAATATTTTAAATTCTTTATTGAATTTAAAATTGTTTTAAACTGTTCCAACAGACATATTTTCAGTTATTTGTCTGGAACAGTTATGTCTGAAAAATGAATGGTTGTTGTTTAACAGACAATCACAACCATTCATTTATGCCTCTTCAAATTCTATTTAAGTGTTGATTTCTAGAAAATACTTACTTTTACATTCTGACTTTTCACAATATTCTGAAGGCTTTGTTGTATCCTGGGATAACTTGCTTCTGTGTGAGGCAATATTACACTCAAGAAAGTGTAATTCTACATGCCTTAAAGCCATATACTCTGATTATTTCGTTAACATTGACTACTGGTTCTTTAACCGGAAACTTATCAAAGACTTGGAACTTGAATGGAAAAGTATTTTTTCCCGGGTAATGCTGTTTTCCGTCTAAAAATGAAGTTAAATAAAATGAAAGCTCTCCTTAAAGACTAGAACCAGGAAGTCTTTGGAATCTTGGATGGTAAAATCTCTTCTCTTGAAAGGAAGGTTGACTCATTTGACTCTTTGGCTTGCCAAAGAACCCTCAATTTGGATGAATTGGAAGAAAAAAGTATATGTGTTCAAGAGCTTTGGGACTGTCATAAGAATATAGTCACTTTAGCATTAGAAGTCTAGCGCTCTCTGGGTTAAAGAAGGCGATAGAAATTGTAGATTTTTCCATTCCTTTGCCAAAATGTGATCAAGGAGAAACGCAATCCATGGCCTTTCGATCAATGGTGTGGGGACTGCCAATCCAGCTGTTGTTAAATCCATCATTTTCGAGTTCTTCAAAGACCACTATCAGGAGGTTGGTTCGAAATGTTTGTTTGATTCCAATCTCTCTTTCCATCGTTTGTCTCCTTAATTTGCTTCTTCCTTGGAGGTTATTTTCTCTTTGGAAGAACTTAAAGCTGCATTGTGGGAAGGTGAAGGCTCTAAGGCCCTGGCCCTAGCCGTTTTAATCTCACTTTCTTCAGAAAACCCTAGACTTCCGTTAAAGATGACCTTCTTGCCTTTCTTGAGGACTTCTTCTCTTCGGGAAACTTGAAAAAGGTATCAACTCCTTATTTATAACATTGATTCCAAAATTTGATAACCCAGTTCGTCTTAAGGACTATAGGCCTATTAGTCACATCGGTGCTTGTTATAAGATTCTTGCTAAAATTCTAGCTGATCGTCTTAAGGGTGTGATAAGTTCCTTAGTTAGTGACACACATAGCTCCTTTGGTTCGGGTAGACAAATTCTTGATAGCATATTGTTGGCTAATGAAGCTATTGAGTCTTTGAAAAAGAATCGAAATAGTTGGGGGGGTGTGGGGGGGGGTGGGGTGGGGGAGGGGGCTATGCTGCTCAAGTTAGACTTTTAGAAAGCCTTTGACTTTGTTAGGTGAGTGATAATAATATATTTGTTATATTATTTATGTTTTAATTACCATATTTATTGTTATATTTTTGTGTAACATTAATCTTTTAATGTGTGTTTGTGAATTAATTTATAGAAACTGGCTTTGGGATTAATTTTGGAAGATATGATTTGAATTTATTAAAATTTAAATGATATATTGTTTGCAAAATAAAAAGGAAAGGAAATATACCATTAATTGGGAAGAGCAAACATTTATAAGGGTTACTTGGAAGGAAAGTTTTATTAAGGCTTTTACTTAGTTTGCAAGTTTTGTGTTTCTATATAAGCGCAAGCAAGTTGAAGAGCCAAATATATAGAGGAAGGGACAACAGCAACCTAAGGAAAAAAAAAGCAAAGCAGAGAGAGGAGTTTGGCAGTCGCTGAAGGTGAAACAGATCTGGGACCAAGAGCTTTTGCTCTAACAAAGAAGGAGGTAGCAAGAACGTTACCTGCTTTGGATTTGGCTACTACACGTGTGCTTGTGTTGAGGACAGAATTGAAGCTGCTGTAAAACCATGAATTGCAAGGCAAGACAGAACCAAGAATCGCTGAGTGTGTAAAAGCGGTTGGAAAGGAGTGTAGAACAAAAGCTTTTCAAGGAGAATTGTTGTGTGAAAGCCACATGCCTAGTTGTTGTCCAAAATTTCATGAAAGCTTGGTTATAATGGGCAGCCATCTTTTTGCTTTATATTCTTTATTATTGAATTCTAATTTTTGAATTGGTTATTGTTTAATTAGAGCATGACTTTTATTAATTTGATAATGTGTTTTGCTAAATTAAACATGAACTAATTTATTTACTAGGAATTTGATTAAGCCTACTTGCATATTTTATGTGTTTATGATTAATTGATCAATTGATCAATTCTTAAATTCTAGTTTCATTCATTATGATTAATTCAATCTTTTGATTTGTGTTATTGTTTGGCCACCTCTAATATAAATCAATTGATTGTTTGAGACATGGTAAGGGTACACATCATATGCTAAGCCATGTATAGCTCTCTTGAATGATTGAATAAATATTTGAGGCATACATTAAGCTAAAATATTTATTTGGTTCTTGTTAGATGTTCTTATGTTCTTAATGGATTTTTAGTCATTGATTATGCTACACATCATAAGTAATTAAATGATTAAAAATACTTGATTATAGCTGCCATCAAACAGAGTAATCATATATTAGAAAGAATGAACTCTAGAATTAAATTGAGATTTTAGGAATTAAAGACATAAAATTGCAATGTATTGGTGAAATCAAATTCCTAGGCTTTTTTCTATTGGCTAATTTCTTGATTTTATTAGGTTAGTTAATTTAATTAGTTAATTTAGTAATTAATAAGATATTGAGGTAGTTTCTTTACTTGACTTTCATAATTTTTAGGGTATAAGTAGTTAAATTTTAATTCAATAAATTTAGCAAATCTATGTGGGATTGACTCTTGTATTTGCATGCTATACTATTTTGATTCGTGCACCTGCGAGAATATAAATTTTTGTTCATCAATGGGATTTCCTTTTCTTTGTGATGAAATCCATGGGTTTTGATGACAAATGGTAGAGTTGGATTAAGGAATGTATTTCCATTCTGAGAATTTTGGTTCTTGTTAATGGTTCTCCGACTCAAGAATTTAATATTCAACGTGGCCTTGGACAAGGGTGTCCACTTTCTCCTTTTCTGTTCATCTTGGTCATTAAAGCTCTGCATCTTATGTTTGTCCTAGCTGAAGAATCACATTTGGTAAAAGGTTTACATTATTTCTCTCTCGATTTCTCCATCTCTCATTTTCAATTTGCAAATGACACTTTATTATCCTTAAGGTGGATCCTTCTGTTCTTTTGAATGTCAAAAAAGGTGTTGAGGTGCTTTGAATGGTTTTCTGGGCTCAGTGTTAATTTCAATAAGTCCTTTATCTTTCCAGTTGGAGTGGATTCTGAGCTTGTTGCGGATTTAGCTAGATCTTGTGGTTGCAAGGTTAGATCATTTTCGTTGGTCTACCTGGGTATTCCAATTGGTATTAGCCCTCATATGCTGTCTTCTTGGGATCCTGTAATAGCAAAATTCAAAAACTACATTTCTTCTCGGAAGAAGAGATTGTTGTCCTTTGCTGGGAGGCTCACCTTAGTTAACTCAGTCTTATTTTGCCTACCTATACTCTACATGTTTATCTTTAAAATTCCTAATGGTGTTTTGAAAAAATTAGATAAGATTAGAAGATCATTTCTTTGGGGTGGCAATGAGTAGCAGAGGAAAATCACTAAAGTTAGGTGGTCCATTGTTTTCATTACCAAAGAAATGTGGTGGTTTAGGAGTTATTTATCTCAAAATCAAAAATCAGGCCCTCCTCTCAAAGTGGTGGTGGGGATTCGCTACTGAACCTGACTCTCTCTACGTAAAGTTGTGATTGCTAAGTATGGAAGTGTGGTCACTGAGTGGCTACCCTCTAACAAAAGGCTTAATAAAATGTCCATTGTGTGGAGGGATATTGTTCATTTGGCATTTGACCAAAATATTAACAAATTTATTGGGATTGAAGGTCGTAGATGGCTGTTAGGCAATGGCCACGGCATCTTATTTTGGCTTGACAAATGGTGTGGTTCCAGGCCTTTTAACATGGCTTTTCCTCAGCTGTTCCTTCTTGCATCTGATAAGCAAGCTAAGGTGATTGATTATACAGTTTCTGGATCCTTTTCTCATTCTCACTGGCATTTGTTCTTTTGCAGACCTCTTAGATCCTTTGAGGTCTCTTTGCTGAATGACCTTTTTACTCTCAT
The DNA here is from genome assembly GCA_031772115.1 of Heritiera littoralis. Lineage (NCBI taxonomy): Eukaryota > Viridiplantae > Streptophyta > Magnoliopsida > Malvales > Malvaceae > Heritiera > Heritiera littoralis. The sequence continues at coordinate 21,320,978 of JAPDPK010000001.1, forward strand.
TAGCTCTTCCGCCATCAATCACAATATTAAAGATCGCATTATCTGGAAGCTGGACCTGAATGGAAGCATTTCTGTTAAAAAGCTATCAAATCTTTTAATTTCCTCCAATAAGGCTGCCATTCCCGTTGATCTTTGCAAATTTGGAACTTTAAAATTCCTTCGAAAGTTCAAGGCTTTTTATGACTTATTTCCCAATGCAGACTTCCCATGAAGTCATTCTTCTCAACAGGGGTATTTTCCTTAATGATTTGGATAGACTTTGTCCTTGGTGCTACACTGTTATTGAAGTCCAGCATCATATTTTTCTTCTTTGTCCCTAGCTGTCTCCTTTTGGTCTTACTTCTTTCAATGGTGGCATATTGACTGTTGTTTTCCTTATTCTCTGGAATCTTTTCTTTTATTTGGTTTCGATCCTCTTTTCACATGTGATCTTCGTGCTTGGTGGATTTTTGCTTTCTTAGCTGCATTATGGTCTTTTTGGTTGGCTCGTAATGAATCAGTATTTGATAATAAAAAATGGTCTGTTGAAAAAATCTTGTTTTTAGTTAAACTCAGATCTCTTTATTGGATTAATGCCTCTTTTCCTGATTGTTATCTTAACGACTCTCTCTGGTGGATTGACCTCCCAACCTGTTCAACATCTAGAATTTCTAGATGGACTCTCAGGAAAAATGTCTCTTGGATCCCACCACACTCAGATTTCTTAAAGTTTAATGTTGATGGTTTAGTGATCGGCAAATTTGGTCATACAGGATGCGGTGGTGTGCTTAAGGATTCCAATGGTTCTATTTGTGCAATCTTCTCTGGTCTGTTGTGTTCTAAGGATCCCATTGAAGCTAAGCTCTTGGCCATTAAATTCTATTAGGAATTATTTCTCAAAACCTAGTTTCCTGCTGCTTCCAGACTTATCATTGAATCCGACTCAACTATTGCTATCTCTTGGTGCCTATCTTCTTCCAACTGACCTTGGAATTTTGGTCTATTTTTGGCGACATTAACAAATTGACTCAAGATATCCCAATGTTTCTTTTTGCAATGTGTTTGGAGAAGCCAATGGAATGGCTGATGCTCTTGCCAAGGCTGGTGTGTCCCATGAGGAATTCTTTTTTGCCCCTTGGTAGTTCCTTGCTGTTGCATTTGCGCCTGACGTTTTCTCGATATTTCTCATTTGTTTTTATTTTGCTGTTGCTATTTCAAAATATGTTCCTCCTATCATGTTAACTCTTTTGGATAATTTCTCTTTATTTATATTTTAATGATTGGCTAAGCAAAAAAAAAGTAACTCATTTTATAAAAAAAAAATTATGAATTGGGTGGCTGTTATTGTCTTTCTAAAGCAAGTATTGATAATTTACGAGCTCAAGGCAATGCATTGTATAACATAGGCAAGTTAATTTCATTATCCATTTTTCTTGCGCTGCAGAGCTAATATCGGCTACAAATAATTCACCAAGAAATAAAATGCAAAAAAATAACGAACAAGGACATATGACATACGTGATTCGGTGATAAATTTACGTCCACGGACGAAGACAACGAAAAATTACACTATAATAATAGGATAAAGATTACAAAAATTTTACACTCAAACTCACGATGCTCCCTCTATAAACCCGAAAAAAATAGCTTTCAAATAATCCAAACACTTCCAACTAAGCTCCTTTAATCACTCTTCGATTTGACTTAATTGTCAACAAACAAAGCCTGCTTATTTAGAGATGTACATGGGCGGCAAAAATGGACTCTAGGGAAAAATCCACATGGGAGCTTAATACCTTGACAAGCATAAGAGGGTTTGGCAGCATTTCATCGCCACATGTACAAGCTTGTTATTGGCTCATGACGGAGGCAACCGACTTGATTATGTCTAGTCACATTTAACAACTTTGATAAATACACAAGAGTTACACCCGCGCATTGCTGCGAGTTAGATCTTTTGAACAAATTGAAATCTTTGTCAACCTTTGTAAGACGAAATACAGCTCCAATTAAAATGTACAGATTTAAAAAAAAGTTTAAAAATTATTTATAAAAATCGTTAATTTTAACTATTTCAAAAAATAAGCACCAAGGATTATCAATTCAAGAAAGAATAAGGTAGCTAAACATTTTTAAAACTGAAACAGGGAAAGCATTAATTATTTGCATGCTAATTATAGTGTAAGTTGTTTTTTTTTTTCAAAATATCATAATTACTCATGATATGTTAGCATTAACAATGTAAATGAATTATAGAAAAAAGATATAATTAAATAAAAAATTTACAAAGATAATTATACTTCATAAATAAATAGATTTTTTAAAAAAATAAAATATGTTAAAATTTATGACTATTATTACTAAGCATACCAATAAAATGTTAATCAAGTTCAATTATACTCTCATAAGAATTAAAGCGAGCTCCTCTGATAATAAATCCAGTTAGATATATAATTTTTTTTGCTATTTAGAAAATCTCTAAGATAGCTAAGATTATAAAATCTATATTAACAACAATCTTGACATTGTGAAGCATTTTGAATGTAAAATAAGTCTATTTAGTTTTAACAATAGTTCAATATCTTTGTCTTATGAAAAGTAACAATTCAATATCTTTGAAACTAAAATAGACAAAAATACATAAAATTAGATTAGAGCTATCATTCCATTCATAGAATCAAAATCCGCCCAAACATATCAAGTTGACCTGCAAATATAAATCAAAACCATTAAAAAAAACCAAAAATGATAATTTGAACTTAGCTTGTTCTCATCCAAAGAATCAAAACATTATTTAATCTATAGTTATATAGGTAATTTCGAATAAGACATGAAAATTTCAAAAAAAGAAAAATGTTGAGTGCACATGAATAAATAAAATCCAAAACCAAAACCAAAACCAAATAGAGTTGCTCAGGATCTTCCTCTTTAAGAGATTAACAAACAATCAAAATAGCTCATCAAATTGAAATCTAAAAGTCTTAAGAAAAGGCAAACCACCTCAAATCAAGGTGCAAAAGTAAATAAAATATCATTATTTTCCTACTCCTTTAGTATCATGCACAATTAATTCATATCATCACTTATTTCACCTCTCACATTAATTTCCTTAAAAAGATTACAAATAAGTATTCTTGAAAATTGATAAAATATTTACTTGTGTTGCATAAAAATTATGATCAATTACACAATTAAAGTACTCGAGGTAACATTGTATGATTGGTCATAGATGAATGCAATGAGGAACATAGATCATTGTAAGTAACATGTGATTGTAAAAAAGTGCAAAAGAAAATTAAAAAATTCAGTCATTATAGGTAAAACATTCCTCAACCTAAATGCTTTGAAGATAAAAAAATATTCCTCAACCTATATGCTTTGAAGACAAAGAAATGCACACAAATAAACCTCTCAACGTAGCTCTTCCCCCAACAAATTATAGAATTCTCATCATCATAGAAGAACCATCAACAAAAATAGTAGAAACAACCTCTAAATCACCATTAACATTTCCAACTAAAAGCAATTCACTTGCAAGATAATCCAATAGAGATTCATAATTATTTTTTCACACAATTACAATTTGCAATGCCTCTGGCACACCCCACATCTAGGTTGATCAATTGAATGGTATGAGATTTTCATGTGCTCCTTAAGACGTAGCAACTTTTTTTTAATTTGTTTATAACATGCAGAACATTGTGCGTGTAAGAAGAAATAACAAAGAAACGACCTTACATTACAGGCACAGCTTATATACCATCATCAAGAATAACAAAGACAATATCAGCTTAAAGCCCTATACCAAGAGTTAAAATCATATGGGCTACGTGTTTTAATGAGAAAAGGCTATTGAAGCAGCAAACTAAAAACTTCCCAGCAATATTTCTTTCCCTTATTTTGTAGTATCATGCTTGAAAAGTTAAATTTAAGTTGCCTACTCCCTATTTCTAATTAATCTTGTTGTACCATAATGAAAGCAACAACAGAAATAAGAGACTAATAAAAAAAAGTAAAATATTTTCAACTGCGGAGCTGAAAATAAGTAGCATTGATATCCCAAAATGTTGGTTAAGAAATTAGCTAAAACCTCAACACTCTAACTATAAGTGAACACTTGGAAAAACTTGAATGCTAGACACATACCTACGTCCAACACTTATTCCAAAGTTCGAGCAATAGAGACATACACCTCAGTGAGTAAGATTGAGTAGGACATGCATATTTGTCCACTTATTTATGGATGTCCATATGCATATTGAGATGCATAAGAAGTTGGACTTTTGGACAAAATTTATCTTACTGATATATATTGAGGATGTTTATTAAGCATGAAGATACAAAAGATATTAAAAATATATAAATTTGTAATATGCATACTTTAGAATCACCATCTAAGAAATCAATGCTTAGTAAAGTTTCTTGTTCATTTAGATTAATTTTCAGAACTGTGTTCTTGTTGCAACAGCTTATTAGAAACGAAAGTACCACATTAACTTTTAGAAATAACCCTACCAGTCACTATACTAAATTTATAACTAAGTTCTTCATTAACATGGTGATATTTCTATCAATAGAATACCATAACTAATGCATTCAATCCTAGAAAAAATAAAATTATAAAACTTGAAGAATTATAATCTTGTCACCTCATGTTCAATGGCTTCACCAATTTGGCAAGCAGCTTGGATGGCCTTAATTCCTGTGCTCAGTTGTTGTAACATAATTAGCAGTGGATAGGTTGAGAGCTCAGCACTTTCTACCATAATCATAAATTTGATTAAATTAATCTAATCATACTTTATTAATGTAATTTCAAATTAAATAAAATACATAATTGATTTTTTGATATCACACAAAATTTCAACTATTTTATATCTTTTACAGTCCTCATTAAGCATAAATTTCAATTCCAGTTCAAGGTAAAATGCCTTTTGCAAATTATTTTAGAGTACTAAATATGTTATTTCAATAAACAAAATACATTGCTACTCAATTATTTGGTTTCTTTTCTACTTACAAAACTACTGATATATTCTCTAAAGATAAAAGCAATTTGTCATAAATTAATTTGCCAAGCCTTGGCATCAAGACTTTTAACTACAACTTTGACATTTAATGAAGAACCAAAAGGACTTGGGAGAAAGTTTCATGGGTTGCACCTGGCGTTATTTGTAGTTTGCAATCTACTGAAGACAGTTGAGCAGTATTAAATCCATGATAAGGACCATACACCATTGTACAAGGCAATCACCCAGGAACAAAATTGTAAGACATGAATAAATTAGAACCATGTATCATACATAAAATCACCAATGAATGGTAGAAAAGAATGTTATGATAGCCTTTCTTTTAAACCAATCATTATTGTGCCATACTCATTGTACAGTGAACACATATAATTCAGAAACTTTTTTCTGTATATTCCAAGCTTATTAATCATATATTCTAGAAAAAGGTATCCAAGAAAAAAAAGTTATCAATTTCAAGAAAAAGCTAACAAATTGTCAAAATAATGAAACTCTTGAAGGAACAGTAACAGTAAATGGAATGTTCTTGGTAACTTCCTGGACAAATCAAACCAAGATCATCCTTAGATAAAGAGGCAATTAAGTTAAATCAAACACAATCAACTACCATTTCCATGACAAAGATAAATGATATGTTACTTTTATTCTAACAATTTAAACCTTAATTGTGTCAAACAAATACACACATAAATTTATCTATTTGATACTGTAGACACCTAATTTTCTCCAAATTATTGAATGTTACTCAAAATAAATAGAGTTCTTTTTTTCAATTTCAATTTGTTCGATTCGGACTCATTTGAAAATTTTAATTAAGTTTATTAAATCTTTTGATCTTAAGTCAATATATAATTGTGTCTTTTTGTATCCAGTCCATTAAATAATTGGGCATATGGGCTTGAAAGCCCAAAGTTCAATTGTGAGGTCCATTTTTTTAAGCTTAAAAGCCCAAGTTCAAAATTTATTTTGATGGCCCAACTCTTTTCAGTAATCAATTAAATAAATTAAAGATTCATAAAAAAAAAAATTCTGGCGTGGCTGAGACCAGACAGACACCATTTTGTCTCTGCCCATTTTTTTGCTTACTCCTGTCGTCCCACAGTCTCTGCTATTCTCTTCCAACGTACACAAATCTAAGTATGTATTGACATTTTACCTTGCCTTTTCAAGTTTTCACCAATTTGACAACCCACCATTTTATCGATGTTCCTCTCAGCTATCACCTAACTACCCAAATCTCTCCGTCTGAGGATCTTGTTTTTTACCCCCTTACATCATGTCAATGAGCTACGTACATGCACAAGTTTTCACTTTTCCTTCTCCCCAAAATCTAGAACCTGCAATAACATGCCAATAAACTGGTTCCAAGGCGTCTGCAGCAACAGGAAACCCTTCATCACCACGGTTAAAAGCTATATTCTGAAGATGCTATGAAAAATTTCTTTTTTCGTAGTCTTGATCCATCAGCCTGAAAGTCTTCTACCAAGAATAAAAGGAGAACACAAACCATTGTTTGGGAATTCTTTTCGAACCACCTCACCAGAACTCACCATTTCCCCAACTCTTCACCACCACACCACTCAAACACCAAAAAAAAGCACCACTATTTTCAGCCTACAACTCTCCACTGCTAGGAACCCTCTTTCATTTTTGTTTTGCAATCTATTCAACACCAAAAAAATTCAACAACCAAAAACACAAACTCAGATAGGCAACGGCACTTGGTGGTCGCGACTCAAGATCCAGTGGAGCAAGACGGAAGGCTTTACCGGCTAGAGACCAATCTGCTATCTCACGAAAAAACCTGATTGAAGGAAGGCACGAATTTGAAAAAGGAAAGAGAAAAAATAGGAGAAGCAAATCTTGTCCGGATTGTGAGGATCTCCTTTCATCCAGCTCTGTTTTCTTTAAATATTATTTCTCTTTGCTTTGATTTTCATGAGATTAAATATGAGTACAATGGTCAGTTTGGCTATTTTTACTGTTAATTTTTTTGTCATACGTCTATTAGATACTTTATTATTTTGTTCGTGTGGAGGAGCTTCAACCCATGCTTTTGACTTGTTGACCTAAAACTATGTCATAGGTGTGGCTATGATGACCTGAGCTAGCTAAGAGTCTTTTTTTTTGGTTATTATAGCTAAGAGTCTTTGTTACATTTTATTAGTTTATTTCTACAAGTGTGCCATGATTTTACTTTTTTTTTTTGCTCGTAAGCCGCAAATTAGAAGAATTTTTAGATGTGTTTATACCCCCACTTTTCATCACTGATTTGCCTAGATGTAAGCAATGAGAAATGCATTTTTTAATTATTTGTTGGGTTTGAAAAGTAAGACGTGATGAAAGTTTCAATCGTGAAAAGTTATTCTACAAGTTTAAGGCTTTGCTTGGTAGGATTGAAAGAAATGGATGAGGAAGGAAAATTAGTTAATTGAATGGTTATGTTTCATAACAACTTTCCTACTTTATAGCTTAACCATTTGATTAACTAATTTTCTTTCCTCACCCCTTTCTTTTCATCATACCAAGCAAAGCCTAAGTGTTCAAACTTTATTTATGAATTTATACATTTTGATAAGATTTGTCATTATAAAAATTATAAAATCAAGGTTACAAAATGAAAATCATAAAACAGGTTTATAAATTTTCACGATTTTACAAAAAATATAAATAGATGAAATATAGTAGTTTAAATTTAAGTGACACCCTCCTATGATGAGTTATAGTGAAAATCGGAAGTAGCGATTTTTTTAAATTTTTTTTAAGTGAGAAGAATCTACTAAATATTATCAGAGTATTGAAACACTTAGTGTGATTTTTTTTATAGTATAGGTTTACATTAAAGATAAAAATGAACAAAGTTTTTTTTTATATAAATAAACATATATAATATTTTAAAAAATTATTATATAAAAATAAAAATAAGAATTCATGTGCATCGTTTGTTAAATGCTTGCCTCATATTTTAAATGTAATTTTAATGAATCTCGATGATGTAATGTTACGAAAATCACAAGTAGTGATTTCTAACTGATCCTTAGATGAAAAGAGTTCACTAAATATTACCAACGTATTGGAGTATTTAGTGATATTTTTTTTTCAAAAATTTAAATTTTTGTCAAAATGAAAATGAATAAGTTTTTTTTTTCAAAACAAAGAAAAAAATTAATAATGAAATTTAAATTAAAATTTAACGAATTCCGATGATGGAATGTTACGAAATTCACAAGTAATGATTTTTAACTAATCCCTAAGTGAGAGGAGCGTACTAAAATTATCAGAGTATTAGAATATTAAGTACGATTCTTCAATAATGCTGATTTTCATTTAAAATAAATACATAAAGTTTTATAAAAAATTATCATAAAAAATAAAAATGAAATAATAATTTTCTTAAGGAAAAATAATAAAAATCTCATATGCATCATGTGATTATTTTTTGCATCATGTGCATTTACGTTTAATTACAAAAATATTGTGAATTTTTGAGGATGAGATTCTATAAAAATAGCAAGTAGCAATTCTTAAATAATCTCTAGGTAAGAAAATTATTCGAAATGCTACCAGAGTATTGGAATACTTCGATATAATCTTTCAATATGAAAGATTCTCATTTATTTTCAAAAAATAATAAAAGTTAACTTTTTCTAAATGAAGTTTTTTATAAAATGAATTTAATTGCAATAAAAAAAATATTTTTAAATATTAAATTAAGACCATTCTATTAAAAAAAAAAAGATAACACATGATTAAGATGTTACCATTTTTTAATGGGTGTCGTGGGGGTGCTAATCCTTTCCCACACGTAATCGTACTCCCGAACCCATTTTGTTTTCCGCAAACCACAAAATTGTCTTTTAAATAAAACTTAATTCATTTTTAGATTTTGTTAAAAAGACAAGATTTTTTGGTGGTCAATCACACCTAGTTAAAAAAAGATTGGTAGCGACTCCTTGTTTTTACTTGTTTTCAAAATCATCAAGCGGTTGAGTCCTCGGACAAAATCGTTACTGTCATAACGTATTAAGTTTCGGGAAATCTAATAGCTAGATACAAAACTACGAAGTCGCCACCAACCATTCTTGAAGGAAACCGAAACAACACGCAGCGGAATTTAAATCATTCGGCCTCCACCAAGATCGATTCGGAGAGTTGCCTGATTAGGGTTTCGAGATTTTACCTGACGTTTTCTCTGAATTTTCTGTCGTTGGTCGAGTCACAAGCAGCAACTTTTCGTTCCTGCCTCTACGGTATCCACACGAACGGATCTCACGACTCTTGAACGTCTCACGATCAGAAGCCTTAAAGAGCTTTTTAATTCCTTATAACCGAATTGCTAGCTTCGATTAAAAGGAATGTTTTTTGTTTTTCTGTTTTTAAAAGTGCGGCCTTGTTTTTTTTGGAAAAACATCCTTTTTATAGGCAGTAAATTTTACCCTAAAATTTACTGCCAAACAGAACTCTAATCCTACTTAGAAGAGGATTAGATATATTCTTAATCCAATTCAGAATAGGATTAGATATATCCTTAATCCAATTCAGAATAGGATTAATTAAGCTCCTCATTGATCCGTTCTAAGTGTGCGACCCAATAGGTTCTCAAAACAATGGCAATGACAAAATTGTCACAGGCAATGAGCGGTATCTAGCAACACATCATTGCTACCCATGTAACGAGAATGTCAATGACTCGACATAACCTTACTCGTGATAGATGTTACCGTGTAGTTTAATCCCTTTATCCTATGATGTCTTGATTAGACACAAGTCATGGAATGTGTCACACTTGTATAGTCTAATCAGCGTTTCTTGATTCCTGAGTAGACTAATTAAACAAATAAAATCAATATCTCATATTGACTTATTCGAGCACGGCCATGCATTTCTTAGTCTCACTCTATCAAAGGGCCTAAGACATCACTCTTGTTATATAAGAGGGATAAATCCTATCTTGATCACTCAACATCCCTCTACATAGATCAAGGCATACCCAATTACTACCTTTATAGTCCATCCTGTTACGAATGACATCTAGCAGCATTAAAGTATGCAATTCTCTATGTTGGGATCTCTGATGATCTCAAGTCAAAGGATCACATACACCATCATCACTATGAGAATCGCTTATGACATTCATATAACAATCCATGTAGCGTTCTCATGGAGGGTCGATCCAGTACATAGTTCTCTAACATGTACCTATGTGATGACTTGATATCCTATATCCATGACAATGGTCATCAGTCAACCACATACTAGTCTTATCGTATCATTGTTATCCTTGTTCACAATAATACTTGACTAGAGATATTTTAAGAATAGTGTGTTATTACTATTCTAAGGACATTATTATATAAGATTATATTACGCAGTTATAAGACAAATATAATAATGAACTATGATAAATAAAATGTCATGATACATAAAAAAATGCCAAAGTCAATCATCTAATGAATGGTTCTAAGAGCATAATCCAACAATTCTAACTTAGGTATGATTGGTCACCTATTCAAACTAAGGATAAGACTTGGTCTACATTAAGAGTTCTAAGTTCGGGAGTACGGTTACGTGTGAGGAAGGATTAGCACCCTCACAACGCCCATCCTAAAATGGTACCAAAAAATCTAAGGTTATCCTAATTTTGCCTTTTTACTTTAATTTTGATATAATTAAATATTGAAAAATCTTTTAAGTCTCCTCCATCAAGCTGGTTGGATAACCTAAAAGTTTTTCTCACTTCAAGAGTATTTAAGTAGGACCGATCGCCTTTCTTGAAGAGGCTCCGTCATCGGATTGTTTAAATATTTTATGCAAACCCTATTTTGACTCCTATCCAATTTCTATTTATTATCTTATCTTATTTTATTCTATTGTTATTATTTTCTAATATAAATTATTATTTCATATATTTTTATATCTTTAAATAAACATGAATTATTTGATATTGAAGATTTTCTTAAAGACCTTCCATCAAGCTAGTAAGACCTTAAAGAAACTTTCTCACCTTAGGAATTTTTAAAGAAACTACTCAAGTGCAATTCCTTTTAAATTCCATCATCGGAATAATTCATATTTATTAAAATATTTAATTTAATTTAATTTAATTTCTATTTATTTTAATTCTAATTTATTAATTTGATTTTTATTCTTTATTATAATGAACTTAATTTTAATTTACTATTTTTTAATTTAATTTAATTTTTATTTTTTATAATTAAATTTATTAAAACTTGAAAATGTCCTTTAAATCTTCCATCAAGTTGGCAAGACTTAAAAGAACTCCCCTCACCTCAAGACATCTAAAAGTACTACTCAAGCGTAGTCTCTTTAGAATTCCGTCATCGAAGTATTTGTCGTTGTATTATTTTATTCTATTTTATTTCTAAATATATTAATTTTTATGACTCTTAATTTCTAATTTGATTATTAAATCTTTTAATTGTAATTAATCTTAATTAATTCTTATTTCATTTTTTTTATAAATTTGAGTTTTAAATATCGGAAATGACTTTTTAAATCTTCCATCAAGCTAGTAAGACTTAAAATGGACCTCCTCACCTCAAGATCTCCGAGAATATTACTTGATCGCAATCCCTTCGGAGTTCCATCGTCGGATAATTTGTATTTATATTTTGTAATTTTTATTTTCATTTAACTTTTATTCTATTTCATTATATTTTTTATAACTTGAGAAATTATATTTTCCTAAAGGTTCATATTTTCTAAAGTTAAACTCCAAAAACCCTATCCTAAAAATAAGCTAATTCATCAAATTTTAATTACATATACAAACTGAATTATACAAAATAAATCAAATTATACTAATATACAAACCATATTTATTCACATGCAAAATTAATAATCAATAAATAATTTATTAACTCAAATTGATTTATTATACAAATTATTTTATTTATCTAATTATATTAGGTTAAAATAATCCTATACATTAAATTATATTAATCTTTCTTATTATGAATTTTTTGGTATAAACCACAGGTATCCTTATCCGTTTTAACGGTCTTGAGATTAATCCTGTTCAGGGTTTAGTCACAGTTAAGGCTCTTCACCCCTCCCCAAAGATGTGTTTAGTGAGAGTCGAACTCGAGAGCTCTTCTCACAAACTCAGCCTGCGTTGCCAACTGAGCCACAACTTATTTGTTGCTTAAAATTATATTAAATTAATTAAACCTTAAGCCAACGTGCCTCTTTCTTATTACCTATAGATGTCTTTCTCCTTTTTCTATGAAGACTTCACGTGACCCACTACTCAAATTGTTCCAACTTCAATGACAGCCAACCACAAGTAGAAGTGAGCAAGTGTAGTAGAGGTGTACGGCTAAGATGAAAATGATGATGTGCAGCGGCAAGCACATGCAGCAAAGAAGACCGGCAATGCAGTAGAGGATAGAATTGTTGTAGCAGAAACCGAAAAAAATGGCAAAGGCGGCGATGGCGTGCTGATGATGAAGACAGAAGCGATGGAGATGATGATGGCCATGGTGATCTTAGTGAAACATGTACACTAGGATTTTTTCCGAGGTAAGCACCTCTCTTTCTTTTGTTACTTATTTTTTTTGCCTTCTTTTGCTGTCTACGTGTTGGCCTCTCAAAACAAAGGCCAACTTACCCACTGCAACAGCCACGTAGTAAGACCGGTGGTAGCAGTAGACAAGTGATGCAGACATGAACTGGCAGCAAGGGACAGGAGCTTAAATACAGGAAACAGCAGGCGGGCAATACAATCGTGCAGGACGCAGCGGCAACAAGATAGCAAGCAAGGGTCGTGCGATGGTACTTTGATGCAAGATTGGCCTGATGCAATGCAGGTTTAGTTTTAGTGATGGTGCTGGTGCAGTTGCAGCAACCAAAAAGACGCTGGTCGAAGAGAGTGCCAGCACCGTGCCGGCTTTGACAGCAATGCAATGCAGGAAAAGGTGAGGTAGACTAGTGTGGTGGTGGCAAAATAGGACAGAGGACGATGAAGATGATGAAACCAGGATCGTTCCGGCAGTGCTCTCTTTTCCCCCCCTTAAACCTAGCAAGCTCTCCCCCTTTTAAAACCAAAAATCCCTTTTTCCCAAAACTGTGTAAGCCTCCTCTATTTACTTTTTTGTCTTTTTTCATTTTTGTAGAAAAAAAATCCTAATTTTAATGTATTGACCCCAAAATTATAGGATTTTTATTTTGTTATTTATTTCTTGTTTGATCCCTTTTAACTTATTTCCTTTTTATTAATATTATTTTTTATTTTGGGCCATGAATTTTCATATTTAATTTCACCCAATTTATTTCCTTCCTTTTGTTGATTTATTCATTGATTTAATGGCTGATTATTATTTTTCTTTTTAGGCAACAAATTTCTTTTATTTTTGGCAACAATATCAACTTTAGTCAACTTTTAAAGGTGTGAATTTTACACGTGCTTCATATGAGATTTTCAAATTTGAAATTTTTAATTTTAGAGTTTGCATGGGATTCCAACTTAAGATTTGACCAAAATTGACTTGTTTCTTTTTATCATTTTTTATTTTTTATTTTTTTGATTTTTTTTAATTTAAAGAAATTGTTCGGACAAAATTAGGTGTCTACAATTGCCCCTCTTTGCACTTTGCTGTGAAACAGTAATGGTGCAAAGACATAGACAACCATTTTGTCCGAATACAAGACCTATCAATGAATTCTTTGTAAAATATGATATTTCCTAGCCTTCTCTCACATAAGGCTAAGGAATAAATGCCAAATGAAATTTCCTAATCTTCTTCTCTTATAAAGATTAAGGAATGAATGCAAAATGAAGTTTCCTAGCCTCTTCTATCATAAGACTAAGGAAATAAACGCAAAATGGAATTTTCTAGTCTTTTCTATCATAAGACTAAGGCAATGAATGCAAAATGGAATTTTCTAGTCTTTTCTATCATAAGACCTAAGAATGAAATTTCCTAATTATAAGATTAAGGAGTGCAAAAACATGAATTTTCCTAGTCTTTCCTATCATAAAACTAAGGAATGCGAAATGAAATTTCCTAATCTCTTCTATCATGAGACTAAAGAATGAAATTTCCTAATCTTTTCTATCATAAGATCAAGGAATGAAATGTCCTAGTCTCTCCTATCATAAGACCAAGGAAATGAATGTAGAATGAGATTTCTTAATCTTTTCTATCACAAGATTAAGGAATGCAAAATGATTTTCCTAGTCACTCCCATCATAAGACTAGGGAATGCAAAAAATGAAGTTTTCCTAGTCTCTCCTACCATAAGACTAAGGACTGTGAAATGAAATTCCTAGTCTTTCCTATCATAAGACTAAGGAATGCAAAATGATCTTGAAATAAAAGCTCCTCTCACCAGAGGTTTTGAGACCATTGAAAGCAAAGAGCTCCTCTCAACAGAGGCAGTGAGACTTTTTGAAAAATAAAGCTTCTCTCAACATAGGCAATGAGACTTTTGAAAGCAAAGAGCTCCTCTCAACAGAGGCATTGAGACTTTTTGAAAAATAAAGCTCCTCTCAACAGACGCAATGAGACTTTTGAAAGCAAAGAGCTCCTCTCAACAGAGGCATTGAGACTTTTTGAAAAATAAAGCTCTTCTCAACAGAGGCAATGAGACTTTTGAAAATAACGAGCTCCTCTCAACAGAGGCATTGAGATTTTTTGAAAAATAAAGAGCTCCTCTCAACAGAGGCATTGAGACTTTTTGAAAAATAAAGAGCTTCTCTCAACAGAGGCATTGAGACTTTTTGAAAAATAAAGCTCTTCTCAACAGAGGTAATGGGACTTTTGAAAATAACGAGCTCCTCTCAACAGAGGCATTGAGACTTTTTGAAAAATAAAGAGCTCCTCTCAACAGAGGCATTAAGACTTTTTGAAAAATAAAGAGCTCCTCTCAACAGGGACATTGAGACTTTTGAAAATAAAGCTCCTCTCAACAGAGGCTGTGAGACTTTTTGAAAAATAAAAAGCTCCTCTCAACAGAGGCAATAAGACTTTGAAGACAAAAAGCTCCTTTCAATAGAGGCAATGAGACTTTGAAGACAAAAAGCTTCTCTCAACAGAGGCAATGAGACTTTGAAAAATAAAGATTTCATTTCAGAATGCCAGTTAACATGGATTTGACTGGGCTTAACTTTCATTTTGATGCCAACAATATTAGGCTTCATCCTCCTTTAAGGTGCCAGCTAAATTGGACTTTGCTCTCATCTAAAGTTTTTCAAAAAAGTATTTTTCTCATCATCTTCTCATACCTCATCATTTTTTTCAAATTACAATCTCTTATATTTTCTCTTTTCCTCAAAATTTTAATCATTCAGAACCTCTTATCCTAATGTCTTAATAAATAGTTCAATGTCAAAATGCACTAATGAAATGTCATGCATGTCATGAATATAATGAATGCCATGAATGTTATGCACATGTCAATGTCATGCCCCTTGAATTATTCCTTGAATGTATGCAAATGCAATCTCAATTGTGGTAACAAGATTCTCAAACTCATCTCATTTTCCTTAAGTCCATTCAATTTGTTTGATTCTTCTCATTTAAATTTTCTATCTTCCCTTCTAAAAATATGCTTGCCATCATGCTTGCAGGTTTATATATTCATCATTTCTTTTTTTGTCTCTTTCTCTCTCTTAGTAATATAAGATTTCTCAAAAGAATATTTTTTTTCAAAAATTTACCCAAAAAAGGTTACCAACATTTATTTATTTTCCTTCCAACTCGACCACCAATGTGACGCACTCATGCATCTTCTCAATTTGTTATAGGGGTGGAATAAATGATCATAAGAGATATAGATATTCATTCTTAGAAATGGAACATGAAATCAAGAAAAATCAATGTGACAGTTTGTTTGGAATAGGGCTTTCAGTATCCATTTAATAAACATTATGACAATTTCAATCAAGTCAATCTAAAATTCTTTTCCAAAAGCCTACTCTTATATAGTGTCTACCAATTTTGCCCTCGTATCAAAACTTTTTTATGTTGATATTTTCCTAAGCCGCCTTTTTCGGTTTTCAACTTAGGGACCCCCCTCAATTGATTCAAACTGCTCTTTTCGGGTTTTCAATTTGAATCTTCCTTTTTCTTTTTTTTTTCTTTCCATTTTTTCTTTTTTTTTCATATTTTTATTTTTTTTCTTTTTTTCTCTTCATTTTCAACTTCATTGGCTTTAACAAACTTCAACCTTCAGTGCTCAATCCAAATCAATGCCCCTTAATAGGCCTTCTTGATTTTGATCCAAGATATCTTCTAAAGCTCATGGGCTTCTTCTTTCAACTTGATCTATTTTTTTTTATCTCCATCAAACCTTCAAAGGATCATTTTCTCATTGTACAAGTATGTCTTCGTTCAATGCATGATTCTTCAATTCAAGCATTTACATTTGATCAAAATAGGCTTTTAAAGGCACGTAATGTAGGCTCGGGTGAGGGCTTATGAAAGAAAAGGATATAGTAGGCCCAAAATGTGTTTCAAGGTTTACAAACCAAGGGATCACTTTTCTATCAAGTAAAACATTCATGTATTTTGCCCTTTTCTAATTCACTTATTCCTTTTCTTGCTTTTTTTTAATTCAAACCCTTTTTTCTTTTTTTTTTCCTCACAAAACTGGGCTATTTCTTTTTTTTTTTCTTTTTTTTTGCCCATTGATTCATCATGAACACTTTCATCTTTGCCCCCAAAATTTTTTTGTAAATGATTTTCATCTTTCTTGCCCCTAATGTGGAGGGTGATCCTTGGTAGTTTATTTTACAAAAATATAATAGGCTCAAAAGGGGTAATCAAAAGATAATTTTACTCACGCTTGAAGGATAGTGAAAGAAGGCCATTTATCATTTCAAATGTAAATACTCTCATTAAAGATCACTTATTGAATAAGGACAAACTTGTTAGAAGCTTATGTAAGAGATTCACCTTTCTTGTACTGTCTATCAAGTGCAGATGGTGAGGAACCTTTTCTTCATTTTCTTACTTTGGCAATATTGGTAGACTAGTAATTCATCAACAGTAGTAGTTCTTTCAAAATTGAATCTCAGATTTATTGACATCATTATCATTATGTTTGTTATTTGGATAGTTGTGAATGAAAGATATGGTGAGTATGTAGGAAATGGCAAATGAACAGATAGAATGAGAAATTGACAGTGCATCACATTAGTCGCTTTATTGAAAGGGAAATAAATAAGAGTTAGCCCATATATAAAACTTTATCTCGTACTTATGGGCTTAAGCACTTTCAAAAGCTTTCTTGCATTACTTAAAGAAATAAAAGAAAGCAAAAAATAAAACTAGAATTTATAAATCTTCAATATCGCATGGCTAGAACCCTTCATGCTCCCATAAGACAAATCTCTTTTTGAACTACAACTTATTCTATTACTCCCTTTCCCTTACCCAAGTTTCTCAACAACTTAGTAATTTGGGCCAATTGCCTCCTTATATCCTCTTGAGCTTTTTCCATCTTCTTCATGTGAATGCTTTGTTCGTCTTCCATCATCCTAGCTTGATAACGAGTGTGATATGAATGGAGTCGAGCTATCTTTAAAGCTTTATTACCACAATTAAGAGTTCATCATTTTTGGTATGCTTAAAAAAGTTTGAAAATGCTTTTCTTTTTTAAAAAAATGAATGAAGATGAACAAAATGATATGATACTACATGTGTATGAATGGAATGGAATGGTATGGTAAAAAGTTGCCATGTAGCAATAATGGGTAAGTGATGCATGGAAATGTTTTGGTGAAGAACTCATGGTACCCTCTTAGTGTCTCAAACAAACATAATCAAACATGTGCTTAAGTAATAGATATTCTCTATAGTATGGATTAACATGTCTCTGTCCTACAATTGGTCTTCTTAAGTTCACTTTATATGCATGGTTTCGATTTGTAAAAGTCTAAAAGTTCTCAAACTGTTCCTCACTGTCGTCTACACAAGACTAGTAAGGCACCCAATCCTCACCCATTACAGGTTACAAATGGAAAGGTTCAATTTGCGTGGGAGTATTTCACTAGCTTGTGTGGAGGTTATCACTTCACGAAGGCAAAGGTACTATACTCCCTCCTATGAAAGACAAGCTCGGGTTGAGGGCTAATGCATGCACATGAATGCGAAGTGTGTGTACTAAATATTTTATGAAATTTAAAGTTTTAGGCAAAATCTTGATAACCTTAAACTACCTAATGGCCTGACTCTCTAATGTCCCCAGTGGAGTCGCCAAACTGTCATAACGTATTAAGTTTCGGGAAATCTAATAGCTAGACACAAAACTACGGAGTCGCCACCAACCATTCTAACCTAGGTGTGATTGGTCACCTATTCAAACTAAAGATAAGGCTTGGTCTACATTAAGAGTTCTAAGTTCGGGAGTACGGTTACGTGTGAGGAAGGATTAGCACCCTCACAACGCCCATCCTAAAATGGTACCAAATAATCTAAGGTTATCCTAATTTTGCCTTTTTACTTTAATTTCGATATAATTAAATATTGAAAAATCTTTTAAGTCTCCTCCATCAAGCTAGTTGGATAACGTAAAAGTTTTTCTCACCTCAAGAGTATTCAAGTAGGACTGATCGCCTTTCTTGAAGAGGCTCCGTCATCGGATTGTTTAAATATTTTATGCAAGCCCTATTTTGACTCCTATCCAATTTCTATTTATTATCTTATCTTATTTTATTCTATTGTTATTATTTTCTTATATAAATTATTATTTCATATATTTTTATATCTTTAAATAAATATGAATTATTTGATATTGAAGATTTTCTTAAAGACCTTCCATCAAGTTAGTAAGACCTTAAAGAAACTTTCTCACCTTAGGAATTTTTAAAGAAACTACTCAAGTGCAATTCCTTTTAAATTCCATCATCGGAATAATTCATATTTATTAAAATATTTAATTTAATTTAATTTAATTTCTATTTTTTTAATTCTAATTTATTAATTTGATTTTTATTCTTTATTATAATGAACTTAATTTTAATTTACTATTTTTTAATCTAATTTAATTTTTATTTTTTATAATTAAATTTATTAAATCTTGGAAATGTCCTTTAAATCTTCCATCAAGTTGGCAAGACTTAAAAAAACTCTCATCACCTCAAGACATCTAAAAGTACTACTCAAGCGCAGTCCCTTTAGAATTCCGTCATCGGAGTATTTGTCGTTGTATTATTTTATTTTATTTTATTTCTAAATATATTAATTTTTATGACTCTTAATTTCTAATTTGATTATTAATTCTTTTAATTGTAATTAATCTTAATTAATTCTTATTTCATTTTTTTTATAAATTTGAGTTTTAAATATCGGAAATGACTTTTTAAATCTTCCATCAAGCTAGTAAGACTTAAAAAGGACCTCCTCACCTCAAGATCTCCGAGAATATTACTTGATCGCAATCCCCTCGGAGTTCCATCGTCGGATAATTTGTATTTATATTTTGTAATTTTTATTTTCATCTAACTTTTATTCTATTTCATTATATTTTTTATAACTTGAGAAATTATATTTTCCTAAAGGTTCATATTTTCTAAAGTTAAACTCCAAAAACCCTATCCTAAAAATAAGCTAATTCATCAAATCTTAATTACATATACAAACTGAATTATACAAAATAAATCAAATTATACTAATATACAAACCATATTTATTCACATGCAAAATTAATATTCAATAAATAATTTATTAACTCAAATTGATTTATTATACAAATTATTTTATTTATCTAATTATATTAGGTTAAAATAATCCTATACATTAAATTATATTAATCTTTCTTATTATGAATTTTTTGGTATAAACCACAGGTATCCTTATCCGTTTTAACGGTCTGAGATTAATCTTGTTCGGGGTTTAGTCACAGTTAAGGCTCTTCACCCCTCCCCAAAGATGTGTTTAGTGAGAGTCGAACTCGAGAGCTCTTCTCACAAACTCAGCCTGCGTTGCCAACTGAGCCACAACTTATTTGTTGCTTAAAATTATATTAAATTAATTAAACCTTAAGCCAACGTGCCTCTTTCTTATTACCTATAGATGTCTTTCTCCTTTTTCTATGAAGACTTCACGTGACCCACTACTCAAATTGTTCCAACTTCAATGACAGCCAACCACAAGTAGAAGCGATCAGGTGTAGTAGAGGTGTACGGCTAAGATGAAAATGATGATGTGCAACGGCAAGCACAGGCAGCAAAGAAGACCGGCGATGCAATAGAGGATAGAATTGTTGTAGCAGAAACCGAAAAAAATGGCAAAGGCGGCGATGGCGTGCTGATGATGAAGACAGAAGCGATGGAGATGATGATGGCCATGGTGATCTTAGTGAAACATGTACACTAGGATTTTTTCCGAGGTAAGCATCTCTCTTTCTTTTGTTACTTATTTTTTTTGCCTTCTTTTGCTGTCTACGTGTTGGCCTCTCAAAACAAAGGCCAACTTACCCACTGCAACAGCCATGTAGTAAGACCGGTGGTAGCAGTAGACAAGTGATGCAGACATGAACTGGCAGCAAGGGATAGGAGCTTAAATACAGGAAACAGCAGGCGGGCAATACAATCGTGCAGGACGCAGCGGCAACAAGATAGCAAGCAAGGGTCGTGCGATGGTACTTTGATGCAAGATTGGCCTGATGCAATGCAGGTTCAGTTTTAGTGATGGTGCTGGTGCAGTTGCAATAACCAAAAAGACGCTGGCCGAAGAGAGTGGCAGCACCGTACCGGCTTTGACAGCAATGCAGTGTAGGAAAAGGCGAGGTAGACTAGTGTGGTGGTGGCAAAATAGGACAGAGGACGATGAAGATGATGAAACCAGGATCGTTCCGGCAGTGCTCTCTCTTTCCCCCCTTAAACCTAGCAAGCTCTCCCTTTTAAAACCAAAAATCCCTCTTTCCCAAAACCGTGTAAGCCTCCTCTATTTGCTTTTTTGTATTTTTTCATTTTTTTAGAAAAAAATCCTAATTTTAATGTATTGACCCCAAAATTATAGGATTTTTATTTTGTCATTTATTTCTTGTTTGATCCCTTTTAACTTATTTCCTTTTTATTAATATTATTTTTTATTTTGGGCCATGAATTTTCATATTTAATTTCACCTAATTTATTTCCTTCCTTTTGTTGATTTATCCATTGATTTAATGGCTGATTATTCTTTTTCTTTTTAGGCAACAAATTTCTTTTATTTTTGGCAACAATATCAACTTTAGTCAACTTTTAAAGGTGTGAATTTTACACGTGCTTCACATGAGATTTTCAAATTTGAAAATTTTAATTTTAGAGTTTACATGGGGTTCCAACTTAAGATTTGACCAAAATTGACTTGTTTCTTTTTATTATTTTTTATTTTTTTTTTTTTAATTTAAAGAAAGTGTTCGGACAAAATTAGGTGTCTACAGTTACAATAGATACTTTCATCCAAAAAAATAAATTGTCTGTAAGAATGTAATAGAAACACATATTCTCAAACGTAAGAGGCCTAAAGCACACAGAAAATTAAACAAACAAATTAACAATCATAATCACAAAACAAAAAAAAAATTTAAAATAAAAGCTCTAACAAAAGTAGATAATCAATGTTAAAAAGAATTTAATAGTGAATCAGCATGAGGGTGGGAGAAGATGCAAGAAAAATCAAAAGTTATCGGCAGGATAGGTATGAGAGAGTGATGGGAGAAGATAGTAGTTCGCCTTCGGTTTTGGGTTGATTTTCTGATTTCTCTCGGAGGAAATCGAAGAAAAGAGAGAAGAAGAAGAAAGAGATTTGGGGAGTGAGACTGGAAGAATCGAGAAAAAATTTCATAACCGAGAGAGAGGAGCGAGACAAAGCAGAAAGGGTGTGCATCTGCTGAGTTGGGCGAGGAACAAAGCCAGACGCGCCCAAATTCATGTTCAAAATAAAACTTTGATAAAATTACTGTAAGACCCACAAACAAACCATCAATAATAACCCAAAAGAGGGGTGAACAGTATCCACAAAGTGGCAGAAGACGTGACCGATGGTGAGCCTGTGTAGATCTACAACACAATTTTTATATAATAAATTTGTCATCAATATATATGTAAGCCATTAGCTGGGCCATTAATTTAAAATTTTAAGCATTTCTTATTCTTGAAAGAGAACTATGCCTAGTCTTATTTATTCCCCTGCTGTTGAACTTTGAAGTCACCCCTCAGTATTCATCAGCATTAGAGAATGGAATTAGCTGGTTTGTTCTTCATCACACTCAGCTTTCTCATTTTCCTCTTTGCATTAGTTTCCAAATCTATCATACAAAAACGCAACAGTTTGAGGAATTTCCCCCCTAGTCCTCCCGCTTTGCCAATCATCGGTCATCTCCATCTTCTAAAGAAACCAGTTCAACGAACCCTTCATGAACTTTCGGAGAAATATGGCCCCGTTATGTGCCTTCAATTCGGAACTCGTAATGTCCTCATAGTCTCCTCAGCATCAGCAGCTGAAGAGTGCTTCACAAAAAACGATATCATTTTTGCAAACCGCCCTCAGTTTCTTGCTAGCAAACACCTCAATTACAATAGTAGTACGATGGGGGCAGCTCACTATGGTGATTATTGGCGTAACCTTAGGCGTTTCACTACCTTGGAGCTCTTCTCCACAAACCGACTTGCCATGTTTGCCAGCGTACGGCAAGATGAAGTTCAGTTATTGGTAAAGGAACTATTCCTAGCTTCGAGCAGAAAATCAGCTAAGGTGGCAGTTACATCAAAGCTTATAGAGCTTGTTTTCAATATTATGCTGAGGACGATTGCTGGAAAGCGGTATTATGGGATAGATGTAATGGACAAAGAAGCAAAGGAGTTTCGAGACATCATGAGAGAGTTTGTAGGGATCCAAGGAGGCACAAATTTGAATGACTTCTTGCCTATGCTGCAATTGATTGATTTTCAAGGTTTGGAGAAAAGGATGAAAAGAATTATGAAGAAACTGGACAAATTCTTGCAATCCCTTCTTGAAGAGCATAGGAGAATGAAGGAAGATTCAACCGATCAGCCCTTGGGTGCATCAGAAGCAGGCAACAGAGGAAGAAAAGCAACTTTAATCGATATCACATTATCCGTGCAACAAGCAGAACCGGAATTCTACACTGACGAAACCGTAAAAGGAATTATTCTGGTACGATATACGCATCTTTATCAGGAAATTTTATATTTTGCCTTGCAGATCAACATCATGGGTGTGCCTCCGACGTCAGCCAACTTGTGCACCATCGGATTAACATTGTCAGGCGCTATTATCAGGAAATTTTATATTTTGCCTTGCAGATCAACATCATGGGTGTGCCTCCGACGTCAGCCAACTTGTGCACCATCGGATTAACATTGTCAGGCGCTTTAAAATAAATAATCATATTAAGACAAAAACAATAGGAATCTTTCCAGTAATTTGCTGCCTCGGATAATTTTCACCAACTGATGACAACTGTTTGTAGTATTTTTTTAAAGTCAAAGCTTTGTTGTACCACTTTTAAGTTGGTGATTATCCTCGGGCAAATTTTTTCTCCATTTAATTAACTCCACCTTCTCTAGCTTGCCAATTTTATAGACTAGCAAGAGTAAGTCAAGGAGAACCTATTACTTAACTTTAGAATTACGTGGTGCTAATATTTTGTTCTTTTTCTTGCTTCCATTACAGCACCAAAAGTGAACTGTGCTAAATATTTAAACCTCAGGTTGTATTTACGTTTTTGCCTCAAATTTCTGAATTTCTAGCTCTTTGAAACATGCTGCAGGCAATACTAATTGCTGGAACTGAAACTTCATCCACTTCAATAGAATGGGCAATGTCACTTCTTCTTAACCATCCTGAAGCAATGAATAAAGCTTGGACTGAAATAAGTGTTAAAGTTGGACATGACAAGCTCCTGGATGAAACAGACCTGCCAAAGTTGACTTATTTACAATCTATAATTTCTGAAACATTTAGGTTATTTCCACCTACCCCATTGCTCATACCACATGAATCATCAGAAGATTGCACTGTTTGTGGCTACAGTGTGCCGCGTGGGACAATGTTATTGGTTAATTCATGGGTTATTCATAGGGATCCCAAGCTCTGGGAGGATGCAACAAGATTCATGCCAGAGAGATTTGAAGGTGGGGAACGCGAAGGGTATAAACTACTTCCCTTTGGTGTCGGAAGGCGGGCTTGCCCTGGAGCTGTTTTGGGTCGAAAAGTGGTAGGATTGGTACTTGGTGCCCTGATTCAGTCCTTTGAATGGAATAGGATCGGCCACGAGGAGATTGATATGAGGGAAGGCTCAGGGCTCACCATGCCTAAAGCTGAGCCCTTGGTGGCTTTGTGCAATCCCCGCCCGGACATGATCAATCTCCTCTCCACATTGTCACCTGGATGAAGAACTTGGCAAAAGCAGACACTATGAAATAAGAACACACTTGTATACGCGAGAATAGCATGATAGACTTTGTTTAAGCTTAATGCATATAGGAGCCCCTATTTGAAAATAAAGTACCTGGGTAGCCGACTAAGCCATGCAACCCAAGTGCTCTGTGATCCTTCTATTTGAATTGCCTAGTCTTATACATTTCCCTACTGTTGAACTGTGCTTCCTCATTTTCCTCTTTATATTAGTTTTCAAATCCATCATACAAAAGCGCAACAATCGAAGGAATTGCTTTGCCAATCATCGGTCAACTCCATCTTTTGAAGGAACCAGTTCATCGAACCTTTCGTGAACGTTCAAAGAAATATTATATGGCCCCATTCTGTACCTCAATTACAGCTCATCCGTCCTAAATACAATGCTTCCCAAATACAGACATAGCACAAGCTGATTATACACAAATATAAAAAAGGAGCCCGCGACTATTTATTCGAATTTGAATTTTCAATGAGACAAAATATCAAACTTGTGGCATTGGTTCGGAGAAAGGACCTGTTTCTTCTATAAAAAATTAACAATCCCACCTCACGAGTTCATGCACAACAGTGCATCAACAGTTACATAATTTTTTTTTTTGAGAAAAACATTTACATAATTATGAACCTCAACAATGAATATAAAACAACTATCACGCATTGCTAATCCACAAACTATCAACGCCAATAAGAGGAATTCTATAATATGGTCAAATATTTTATCTAATTGAAATGTCAATGTAAACACATATGATTAATTATAAATTTAGAATCTTTGATGTAAAATATATTAAAAGTATCATAAATACATGAGAATAAATATAAACATATATTGTAGCAAAATTATCATGTGTTTACATCTATTGATTCTAATTTTACATTTATTTTAATGTATTTACAATACTTATAATATATTTTATGTCTAATAATACTAAATTTATGTTTAATTATATATCTTTATATTGATTTTACAATAAGATCAAAAATTTTGTTCTTACAATAAAAATTCTTTTTTTTTTGGTTAAACCACGCTTTTTAAAAAGCACATTTTTCTACTTGTAGCTTGATATTCACTTTGAAAATTATTTAAGAAAACAAAAGTTATGTCAATTTGTTGCTTCTTTGTTGAAGTAATTGATATTTTATAACTTCTATGCAACAAAATGGCACTGATAAAAGCAAGGATTTTAGGTTTTAATGCCAATTATGGGGTTTTTATTTATTTTAGAAATCCATTATGGCTTGATGGCTTAAATTTTGTGAACTTTTAATTTGAACTCGGAGAAATATGGCCTTTTTATGTACCTTCAATTCGGAACTCGTAAAGTCCTCATATGCTCCTTAGCATCAGCAGCTGAAGAGTGATTTACAAAAAATGATATCATTTTTGCAAATCGCCCTCAGTTGCTTGCTAGTAAACACTTCAATTACAAACAATGCTACTATAGGGTTTGCTCCCTATGGTGACCATTGGCGTAACCTTAGGCGTCTCACTACCTTGGAGCTCTTCAGCCTCTTCTCCACAAGTCGACTCGCCATGCTTGCTAGGATTCAGCAAGAAGAAGTTCGATTATTGATAAAGGAACTATTCCTGGTCTCCAGAAGAAAAGCAGCTAAGGTGGAAATTACATCAAAGCTTATAGAGCTTGTTTTCAATATTATGCTGAGGATGATTGCTGGGAAGCGGTATTATGAGATTGATGTAATGGACAAAAAGGCAAAGGAGTTTCGAGACATCATGAGAGCGTTTGTAGAGCTCCATGGAACCATAACTTTGAATGACTTCTTGCCTATGCTGCAATTGATTGATTTTCAAAGTGTGGAGAAAAGGATGAAAGGAATTA
Organism: Heritiera littoralis; assembly: GCA_031772115.1. Classification (NCBI taxonomy): domain Eukaryota; kingdom Viridiplantae; phylum Streptophyta; class Magnoliopsida; order Malvales; family Malvaceae; genus Heritiera; species Heritiera littoralis. The sequence goes on from JAPDPK010000001.1 coordinate 21,347,222, forward strand.
TGAAGAAACTGGACAAATTCTTACAATCCCTTGTTGAAGAGCATAGGAGAATGAGGGAAGATTCAAGCGATCAGTCTTTGGGTGCATCAGACGCAGGCAACAAAGGAAGAAAAGCAACTTTAATCGATGTCATATTATCCCTGCAACAAGCACAACCGAAATTCTATACCGACGAAACCATAAAAGGAGTTATTCTGGTAAGATCCTTGCATATATCTTTGTCCGAAATTTCTATATTTTGCCATGCATTTCAACATCATGTGTGCCTCCCTTGTCTGCCAACTTGTGCACCATTGAAGTGACTTTGATAAGTGCTTTAGGCTTTGCTTGGTAAGGTGGAAAGAAAAATGGAAGGATGGAAAATAAGAGGGAAGGAAAAATGAAAAGATGGAAAATATTTATTTTTTTTCCTTAAGTGTGCTTGGTAGGAAAGAAAGAAAAATGGAAGGAAAATATGTTTCTTTCCTCCCATTGCTTGCTAGAGTGGAAAAGTGAGAGAAAAGAAAATTAAAAATAAAATGATTTTACTATCCTACTCTTATTCAAATATTTAATAAGTGTAATTAATTTTGGATAATTTTTTTTTTACTTTTATTGAGTTTTCATTTTCAATAAGATTTTTTTAAAAAACAAAATCTAGTCAAAATAATTCATTAATAATTAATTATAAATAATTAATTATTAATTAATTTATGATAATTAATTTATTAATTATAAATAAATGAATAAATGAATAATTATTAATTATTATTAATTATAAATAAGTAAATAATTAATTAATAATTAATTTATGATAATAAATTAATTTATTCATTATTAATTAATTAATTTTAGAATGATCAATAGATGTTAAATGCTCAACTGAACAATGAATAGTGTCTAATACCAATAGATTCATTTTTATACGAGAAACTTGATAGGCCTTAGGTCAACCCCCAAAAATATAAAAGAAAACATAAATGTTGATGTACATTAATGCATCAAGTACTATAAACAAGTCTATATTCAAAGTATTTCTATCCAAGAGTATTTTCTATTTTTTCATTGGAAACGAAAATCAACTGATGTTCCAAGTAATAGAAGTTCTATAAAAAAAAAAAACCTCCCAATGCTAAGATGTCTTTCTTTTACTCATCATCTTCAAAAGTAATTCTTTACGTTGTTGAGTTGAAACTCCAAAGAAAGCCCTCATCCTTTGTTGATTTTGATGTTGTAAAGAACAAGTTGCCACACTTGAATATTGTAATGCAAAAGAACCATTTTGGAGTTTATTTCCAACACATTACTACAGTAGCTACAATTTTCAGACTACCAGAATACATTCAAGTAGATTAACAATAAATTGAAAAAAGAAACAGCATGCTTCTTTATTAGATCTTATTCAGTTTGATTTATGATTCACATAGGATTGCTTGATCAAACTCTCAAGTAATAAGGCCTTTCAAAACTGTGCATATACACCTTGAAAACTTAACAAATTGCCAGAGATACAGTGGTATAGTGATTCAAACAAATGTAAGTCAATTTATCAAACTATAATTGCACTACAACAATAAACAAAATGGTCAGAGGCAAACAAAAGAATTAATTGAAGGGCTGGCTTGTGGATTGTAATGCAATATTGAATGGTTTGGTGAATTTGGTTTGAAATCAATCGAATCCGAATGAACACCCTAGCAGCAACCCCATAGATAGCAAATTTGCTTGAATTTGATGCATTAAGCTTGACAGAATTCTATTGAAATTTGTCACAATTACTCAAAAATCAAACACTACTAATACGCATGAGAAGAGTTTTCAGTGTCCTGAGGTGGTTTGGAATGTTTGAGAGTGAGATGATGAAAGCAGAACTTTGACTAAAAGGAGGTAGACTGGGAAACGGGCAGAACTTTCGTTCCAAGACTAGTTTAGATTGAATCCGAGGCAAACAAGTATGGACTTGAGCTATCAGCTGCCTGGTTTGTTTAAAGCTTAAAGAAAAATGGGTTACACGTTAACATCGAGGTTTCACTCCTTAGAAGAGTAAAATACCATAAACCACTCTAGGTGCCTTGATTAGCCAATTTACACAAGCTAAGCCTTAGCAGATCAGGCTTCATTTGCAGCTGCATGCATATGCAGAAACATAGGCAGCTTTGTGGCATAAGCTAATTCAAATTGCTTTTCAAAAAACCTAGTTTTAGCGTGAAATTAACAAATATTTAATCATTAGAGAGGAAGAAAACATCCAATAGATACGAAGAAAAAGAAGGAACTCAACAAACAGTTCTCTTGGCAACTTACTTCTTTGAATTTCTGGTGGGCAAAAGTGAAGCCTATCATAACCCAATCCACATTCACCAATTGCCACCACCTAGATCAAAGAAAAACTCATAGTATCTATCTATACTAAGACTAAGGTTAACAATCCCAATTAAAGAGTCAAATATGCAATAGGGAATTGTTTTTTGGTCACTAAATGCATTTGGATTTGTATAAATTGACATCATCATCATCATCAGAGCCTTTTCCCAATAATATATAAATTGATAAAAGGAAAAAAGAAAACTCTTTATTCTTGTAGTTGATAACTTTCAGTTACATTATTATTAAATTCATTTGTGCGAACAGAGATCTTACGTACATGCATAGGAAATTGTTAAATGTAATAGAAGATATGTAGAAATTACGTTTTTGTAAAAACAAAAAGGAATGGAAAACAACACACTAGTAATTTCAAAGATCTTCACTTGTCTAACCAACACATACTGCACAAAAAGCAACTAAAAACTGAAATTCAAACATCTCGATGCATCAATTCGACTAACGTTCATCATCTCACATCTACTGCAAGTATGAGAATGCACCAATCTAAAATGTAACAAAATTTAAAGATCTATGACAAATAAGCCAAACCCACCTTCCCTTTTTGAATTCCCTCTTTAGCCAACGCCAAAAAAGCTTGAAAATGTTTTTCAGGATCCCCACTCTCTTCAAACTCCTAAATAAACATAAAAGAAGCCAAGTTCAGAAACATCTCTGATAAAACCACATAGCTAAACATGTACTCAAAAAACAACAAAAAGGACCAAAACAACAGTATTTCCTGAAACAACACTAACCTTGCATCTAGTCGAGTGCACGCCAACTGTGTAGAAAAGCCTCCCTGCGATGAATAACAGACTTTAGACCAACAAACAAAACCATAGAACAAAATACCAATGTTAAAATTGCATAACCAAAATGGAAGAAATTGTAATAACTAGTCATTTTACTAAAATACAGTAACCAAAACCGTGGAACAAAATACCAATTAAATAATCACAAGCATTTTATCAGTTTTAGACAAAGAATCCAACTGCAAGTAATTTTGTTCTCATTTGTCATCTTCTCGACAGGCAAAATACCAATTTTAATAAACAATCACAAGCATTTTATCAATTTTAGACAAAGAATTCAACTGCAAGTAATTTTGTTCTCATTTGCCATCTTCTCGACAGGCAAAATACTAATTTTAATGAACAATCACAAGCATAATTTTGAAGTATCAGTTTTCAAGATTCGATTACTTAGATCAAAACATACCTGAAATGAAAGAAATCGTAAAAACGAAAGAGCTCCAAGCTCAAGCTCTAATCACCCAGCCCAACGGCGACCCAGACGATGACTTAAACGGTGATGGGAGAGAGCACGACATAGTTGACAGAGAAGGGATAGAGAGATTGGTTGAGAGAGTAACGAGAGTTGCGGGAAAGAAGAGAATCAGTTTGGAAAAATTTTAAATTTAGATAGGGGTATTTTAGTATTTTTAATTGATTTATTTCCATGTTCGCATTTTCTTTCCCTTTTTCTGTCCGATTTGGACAGATTTGTTTTTAATGTAAAGACAGAAATAGCTTTTCTCTCAACTTTTCTTTCCTTTTAATTTTTCATTCTACCAAGCAACTTAAGAATTCATTTTCTTTCCATTTTTCCTTCCATTATTTTCTTTCCTTTCACTTTTCAGCTGTACCAAGCACAGCCTTAAAGTAAAAAATCATTCAATTAAGACAAAAAAAAGGGTAATCATTCAATAACCCTCCGGCAAAGCTTTTTCTCAATTTAAGTCCACGTTCTCTAGATTGCCAATCTTAATATCGGAGTTAGAGGGTTAATTTAAATAGACAGTAAGATTAGATTTTGTGAGATTGATAACAATGGCAATAATGAGATTTGTTACTTTAGTAGTGAAATTGAGTACTACAACGGTGAGATTAAAATTTGTGTGAAGCGGTGGCGATAAAGTGAGATATAGTGGAAATAAAAAATGACTATTAAAAATATTAAATTAAAGTTTATATATAATAAAATCGATAACATATTTAAAAAGTTAATAAGTAATTAAAAATTATTAAAATCATTTAATATGCCAAATAATAATTTTGTAAATAAATATTTCAAAAATATTTGTATGTAAATTTAATGTTATAAACTTAGGGTTATTTTAGAAAATCTAATTATTTAATAAGGATAAAATGGTAAAAGATTGCTCTAACTATGGTGAAAATAGACCAAAACAAGCTGTTGAAGTGCTCCAACGTGCCGTGGGTTTGTGTTACCCAAAGGGATGCCCACGACATGCTTGCCCACCATTTCATGGGTCAGTGACTTCCAAACTAGGCCAGAGTCCGTCAAAGAGAAACTTCCACATAAAAATTTCGCAGTGCTAATATTTTATTCTTTTTTTTCTGCCATTTTTTTTTTTACATTTTTTGTCCCCTTACTTTCAATATGACACTTGCAAAGTTACTTTTTTGTCTTTTCTATTTCCTTTGATGGATTGGTTACAAATTTATTTTGATCCAACTAACGAAAAATTACTTTTAAAGAATTTTGTTTAAAATTTCAATTAATTTTATAATAAGTTGAATTAATCGAAATTTTAAATGAAATATAAAAAGTTTAAAACTATTTAAAACTTAAAAATATATTTAATATTTAGATAATATTTTAAGTTTACTATTGTTAAAATTATAAGTTAATACTTTGATTTTATATATTTTATTGGTTGATATTATTTAATTTGTTTCAAATTTTAAAAATTAATAATTTACCTTAAATATAAATTATTATTTTGATAAATTCAGTTAATTAATTGAATTTAATTCAATTCAATTAATTTTGAAATTAAAAATTTTGGTTTGAATAAAAAAAACTAATTCGATTAAATTCAATTTCAACCAATTTTATTCGGAATTAACTGAAAGACCCAAATGAACACCCTTACTTTCCAAAGTCCAGGAGTTAACTGTACTAAATATTTAAACCTCATGCTATATATATGTTTTTGCCTCGAGTATCTTGATTTCTTGTTCTTTGAAATATGTAGCAGGCATTACTAATTGCTGGAACTGGAAGTTCATCCACTACTACAGAATGGGCTATGTCACTTCTTCTTAACCATCCTGAAGCAATGCATAAAGCTTGGGCTGAAATTGATGCTGAAGTCGGAAAAGGCAAGCTCTTGGATGAAACAGATTTGTCGAAGCTAAATTATCTGCAATCTATAATGACGTTTAGGTTATTTCCACCGACCCCATTGCTCGTACCACATGAATCATCAGAAGATTGCATTGACAAAAGATTGCATTGTTTCTGGCTATAGTTTGCCACGTGGCACAATGTTATTGGTTAATTCATGAGCTATACAAAGGGATTCCAAGCTCTGGGTGGACGTAACAAGATTTATGCCAAAGAGATTTGAAGGTGGGGAAGGTGAAGGGTATAAACTACTTTCTTTTGGTGCCGGAAGACAGGCTTGCCCTGGAGCTGTTCTAGGTAACAAAGTGGTAGGACTGATTCGTGTTGCCCTGCTTCAGTCTTTTGAATGGAACAGTGTTGGCCAGGAGGAGATTGATACGAGGGAAGGCAAAGGGCTCAGCATGCCTAAAGCTGAACCCTTAGTGGCTTTGTGCAATCCCCGCCTGGACCCCCTATTTGAAAATAAAGTACTTGGTAGTTGACTAGGCAATGTAACCCAACTGCTCTGCAAATTTCTGATCCTTCTATTTCAATTAAAGTCGAGTATGGCTTTCTTTGAATCTCTTACATGAAATAGATTAAACCTTACATCAATTAATTTTCTTTTAAAACGCAAAGTTATATTTCAAGATAATAAGCCTACTTTGAATGCATAAGCATCATCAAAACTTAAAAGTAAGAAATTCAAGAAGACCTTCAAACAGATATTCTTGTAGAATTTTTAAAGAGATTCATCGAACAAAGGTAACTAGACCCATTTATGGGCCAGGCGGCCCATTGAAGTTCAAAAAATGTGCTCAATTTTTAGTGTGCTTGAACCAAAAAAACGGTTTGATGAATGGGCTTGAACAAAAAATAAGTCTAATGACTTTTCAAGTAAAGCTACGACTTTACCCATGCAGACTTAGGTTTGGTTCGAACTTAATTAAAATATTAAATTTTTTTATATATTTTACTAATTATATGTAATTATAATGTAATTATATGGATCTAATTTACTTGAATAGAAGGAAGAAAGACAAGTTGACCTGGAAGTTAGATAAGAAATGTGCATTCACATTCAAATATTTTTTTTAAGCTATTGATTTCCAATTTGTTACTCCGGAAGAGGAAGTTTGGTTTTCTTCAATTTGGAACTACAATATTCCACCGAAAGTTTAAAGATTCTTGTGGTTGGCAATTCTAAACTGCATTTCATCCAAAAGTTTTCTGATGTTAAGGGGTGTTCATTTTGATGCGAGTCGATCTTTATGTCGATGGTGTGAACTTGTTATTGAAGATTGTCATCACATTCTTATTGGGTGTGCGTTCTCTTGGTCTATTTGGTGCAAAATTTTCTATTGCTGGAACCTTAGTTGGCTTTGTCCCAAATCTTTTGAGGACTTCCTTCGATAATGTGAAGGTGTTTTATTCCCTAGTTCTCTGAAAAGAAGATGGTTGACAGTCGTGGGAGCTACATGTTGGTCACTTTTGTTGTTAAGAAATGACTTTGTTTTCAACATGAAAATATGGGATGCTGATGAGATTGTCTTTCTAATTAAAATGAGATCCATGCACTGGATAAAAGCAATGGGATAGGATTCTTCATTCCAGGATACTTATTGGCGGTCATCTCCTTTTGACTGCATTGGTTCTGCTACAGTCAACAAAAGAAGATCAAATATTCATTGGAAACATCTGGACTTCAACAAGCTAAAATTTAATGCCGACGACTCTGTTTATCCATCTTCTCGTATGGTTGGCTGTGGTGGAGTTCTTCGCAACGACTTGGGTTCAATTGTTGGATCTTTCTTCAGCCCTCTTAGTAAACAGAGTCCCATCCATGTTGAACTATTGGCAATCAAAGAAGCCTTGCATATGTTTTTTGGTCTAGACCATCCGATATCCCCGTACCTTTGGTATAGGACTAATCCGAATTCGAGCCGGACAGGACCCAAAGGGCGGCAAAGCTCTCCCTCAAGAGTTTTAACACAGCTGCATACCCAGGGACTCGAACTCGAGACCTTTGGTTAAGCTAGAACAGCCCCCTGCCAACTGATCTACGTGCTCTTGGGTGCCTTGCATATGTTTCAGTCATTGCCTTGGTTGGGATCCAAACATGTCATTATAGAATTTGACTCAAAAACCGTTATTTCATGGGTGCTCAACTTGTCTAATCGGCCTTGGAAGGAGTGATGATTCCTAATGAAATTGATAGACTGATTGCTTTGATTGAAAGGGTTGAATTCACTAATACTCTCGAGGAAGCGAATTCTTTTGCAGATTCACTCACTAAGCTAGATGTCAATAGGAGTGAGATGTTTATTGGTGGTTCTAGTACAATTTATGTTGACTGCCTGCCTGCCTGCTCTGTATTGGCTGCTATGTTTCTTTAGAGCGCTGCTTTCAATAATATACAACCTTCTTTTGGTCGAGCAAAAAAAATTATATATATTTAAAATATTTTTCATTAATAAACACTATATATATAATATGAAAAGTGACATGTAAAGTTTGACAAATCAAATTAATTTTTAAAGGAATAAAATAATTTTTTTTAAAAAAAAAAGAATTAAAATTCAAAAAAATTCGGATCAAATCTGGACTTGTGCTACATATGTAAAATGGCCTAGGTTAAAATGCAAATCGAATAAACTCGAACTTATATGTAATTCGTTAAGATATAACTTAAGCCTAGTCCGGTCCATAAACACTTCTAGTGGGCCAGTGGCAACTATCCCGAGAATGAGCTTGAATTTGTTATGGATACCGTAGTAACACGAACTCATGTCATGGAATAGGTAATAGGGTAGACTTCTCTGTTCATACATTGTTTGACAGTTGTTTTTGTTTTTTGCAAAACAATCATAGTTTTGATTAATGGAAATGATGGATTGTTCAAAATATTAAAGTTATAAATTGGGTCTGAGTTAGAAATTGAGGCGGTATAAAAAATTGAATCAATTTTGAATTTATTATCGTCTAAATCCAATTCAACCAACATCAATAATTATAATTTTTATTATTTTTATATTAATATATTTTTTAATTATTTTTATTTTTATGTAATGTAATTTGAATTTATATTATATTTTTAGACTAATTTATATTTTATGTTTTTTTAGTCTTTTTTGTAATAAATTGTTTGACTTTATTATGTTATATTTATTAATTTTTATGTGTTTTAATATTTTTTAAAAAATATTAATAATATTTGAGTTTGTTTGAGTTTATTCCTTTTATACAAAAATGAACATGCTAAAACTAAGCCTGAAAAAACAAGCAGTACAAAATTTAGACTCACATTTAATTTTTTAATACATTATTTAAGTTTGGTTCAAATCCGACTTGCTTTCACCCATAAACATTTCCAATATAAGACACTAACAATCAATGTGAAAAATAAAACTTAGAAACAGCAGTGTGAATGGGATTTGGGGGAAACATGGTTTGCTACAGAAAGAAAGCCCCATGGTGGCTTAATTGAGTTTGCTTTGGTTAGGTTAATATAGATTTGATAATTTTATATATAATTATATGAAAAAAAATACGAATTAAAATTTTGTAAAACTGTCACGAATTTGACAAAATTTTGAAAATTCATTTCATATTTAACCTATCAAAACAAATTTTTATATTTTGTACATATTTGATATAAAATAAATAATATAAATGCAAATTATACTATCTAACATATGTTTGGATTAGTTTGATGTTTTAAACATTTCTTACTCATGGAAGCGAACTGTGCTCAGTCTTATATATTCCCCTACGGTTAAACAAGGGAGTAACCCCCAGTACTCACCAGAATTAGAGAATGGAAGTAGCTAGTTTGTTGTTCTACATCAAGTTCAGCTTCCCCATTTTCCTCTTGGCATTAGTTTTCAAATCCATTGTACAAAAGCGCAACACTCCGAGGAATTTCCCTCCTAGCCCTCCTGCTTTGCCAATCGTCGGTCATCTCCATCTCCTGAAGGAACCAGTTCATCGAACCCTTCGAGAACTTTCAGAGAAATATGGTCCCATTTTGTACCTTAAATTCGGTACTCGTAAAGTCCTTGTAGTCTCCTCAGCATCAGCAGCTGAAGAGTGCTTTACAAAAAATGATATCATTTTTGCAAACCGTCCTCAGTTGCTTGCTGGCAAACACCTCAATTACAACAGTACTACTATGGGGTTATCTCCCTATGGTGACCATTGGCGTAACCTTAGGCGTCTCACTACCTTGGAGCTCTTCTCCACAAGCCGACTCGCCATGTTTGCCGGCATCCGGCAAGAGGAAGTTAAATTATTGCTAAAGGAACTATTCCTGGCCTCCAGCAGAAAAGCAGCTAAGGTGGAAATTACATCAAAGGTTATAGAGCTTATTTTCAATATTATGCTGAGGATGATTGCTGGAAAGCGGTATTATGGGATAGATGTAATGGACAAAGAAGCAAAGGAGTTTCGAGACATCATGAGAGAGTGTATAGAGCTCCATGGAAGCACAAATTTGAATGACTTCTTGCCGATGCTGCAATTGATTGATTTTCAAGGCGTGGAGAAAAGGATGAAAGGAATTATGAAGAAACTGGACAAATTCTTACAATCCCTTCTTGTAGAGCATCGGAGAATGAGGGAAGATTCTACCGATCAGTCTTTGGGTGCATCAGACGCAGGCAACAAAGGCAAAAAGGCAACTTTGATCGATGTTATATTATCCCTGCAACAAGCACAACCGGAATTCTTTACCGACGAAACCATTAAAGGAGTTATTCTGGTAAGATCCTTGCATCATCACTGGTAATATTCTTGCATCTTCGCCGGAAAATTCTATATTTTGCGTTCATGTGATCATTTGTCTGCCTCCAAAGTCAAACTTGTTCAGCATTGAAGTGACATTGATAAGTGCTTTAAAATAAAAAAAAATCATTCACTTAAGACAACCAGTAATTTGCTGCCTAAGATGATTTTCACCACGTGATGACATCTGCTTGTAGTATTTTTTTCAAAGTAAAAGTTATTAGTTGATAATTATCTTAAGGCAAAGCTTCTCCTTTGAACTACATGTACTCTAGCTTGCCAATCTAGCAAGAGTCGGTCGAGGAGAAACTTATAATTAGAATTTCGTAGTGCTAATATTTTATTCTTTTTTCTCCCACCTAAGTTCCGATATTAAAGCCGTAAGTCACTTTTCAATAGAAGGATTATATTTCGATTTTAATTGAATTAATGGATTGAAAATTTAATTTAATTTAATTAATTGGTTGATTATCAAATTATTTTGATAGATTAATTAAAAAAATTTTGAAAGTAATTTAAATTTTTTATTAATTCAGTTAATTAATCAAAGTATAAAAAGATCTAAAAATTAAAATATTTGAAACCTAAAAAATATATTTAGCATTTAAAATTTAATGTTGTTAGATTAACTTATATATTTTGATATTTAGATATTTTGTTGCTTAACATTATTTAGTTTGTTTCAAATATAAAAAATTAATAATTTAATTAAATATATTTTCTTATTTCGTTAATTCAATTAATTAATCGAATTTTATTCAATTCAATTAACTTTGAAATTTTGACTTGGCTAATGAAAAAAATTAATTTGGTTAAATATTATTTTAATCAATTTAGTTCGAATTAATCCTAAACCCTAAATCATAACTATACTAAATATTTAAACCTCATGGTGTATATATGTTTTACCTCAAATATCTAGATTTCTAGTTATTTGAAACATGTTGCAGACAATACTAGTTGCTGGAAGTGAAACTTCATCCACGACGATAGAATGGGCTATGGCACTCCTGCTTAACCATCCTGAAGCAATGGATAAAGTTTGGGTTGAAATAGGTGCTGAAGTCGGACAAGACAAGCTCCTAGGTGAAATAGATCTGCCAAAGCTAAATTATCTACAATATATAATTTCCGAGACGTTTAGGTTATTTCCAGCTGCCCCATTGCTCGTACCACATGAATCATCAGAAGATTGCACTGTTTGTGGCCATAGTGTGCCACGTGGCACAATATTATTGGTTAATTCATGGGCTATCCAAAGGGATCCCAAGCTCTGGGTGGATGCAACAAGATTTATGCCAGAGAGATTTGAAGGCGGAGAAGGTGAAGGGTATAAACTGCTTCCCTTTGGTGCCGGAAGGCGGGCTTGCCCTGGAGCTGTTCTAGGCAAGAAAGTGGTAGGATTGGTACTTGGTTCTTTGATTCAGTCCTTTGAATGGTACAGGATTGGCCAGGAGGAGATTGATATGAGGGAAGGCAGAGGGATCAGCATGCCTAAAGCTGAACCCTTGGTGGCTTTGTGCAATCCTCGCCCGGACATGATCAACCTCCTCTCCACACTATGACATGTACTTGGCAAACACGTGTATACACGAGTACAGCAGGATAGACTAGAAGCCGACTAGAAGCAATAGTCTGTTCGAAAATAAAGTACGAAGGTAGCCAACTAGGCAATGCAACCCAACTCCTATGCGAATTTATGATCTTTCTATTTGAATAAATGTCAAGATGAGTATGGCTTTCTTAGAATTTCTCCAGCATGAAATGGATCAAAACTTTCGATTATATTTGATTAAATTTCATTCAAATTCAACAGCATTGCAAAATCATATTTGAGGACAAAAAGCCTTATATGAATCCATAAGCATCATCAAAACATAAAAAAAAAAAAAGAAACTCGGGAAGATCTTCAAACGGACATTCTTGTAGAATTTTCAAAGGTTAGACTTCCTTGTTCATACATTGACAATAGTTTTTGTTTTTTAATAACAATCATAGTTTGACAGGTCGGTTCCTTGCTATCTTGCATCTGATCTTGATTAATGAAAATGTTGGATTGACTAAAATATTAAACTTATTAAAAGGATTTGGGTTTAGAAATAGAAGTTTGATAAAAATAAAATCGAGTAAATTTTGAGTTTATTATTTTAAGTTCAAACTAAATTCAGTCGACACCAATAATTATAATTTTTATTAATTTTTAAGCTAGTGTATTTTTAATTATTTTTTAATTTTTGCATAATTTAATTTGAATTTGTATTATATTTTTAGACTTTAATTTAAATTTTTATGTATTTTTGTAGTCTTTAGATTTTAAGAATTTATTTGAACTTATTGTGTTATAATTATTAATTATTATGTGTTTTAATATTTAGATAATATTTTAAATTTCATGTTGTTAAAATTTTTAAGTTAATGCTTTGATATTATATATTTTGTTGGATGATATTATTTAGTTTGTTTTATATTAACTTAAATATAATTTATTGTTTTGATCAATTCAATTAATTAATGAAATTCATTTCAATTAATTTCAAAATTAGAAGTTTTGGTTTGATTAAAAAAACTAATTCGATTAAATTCAATTTTTATCAATTTTATTCCAAATTAACCCAAAAGACTCTAATGAACACCCTTACTTTCCAAAATCCAAGAGTTAACTGGACTACTAGATATTTAAACCTCATGCTATATATATGTTTTTGCCTCAAACATCTAAATTGGAAAGTTATAAACCGGTTCCTCTGTAACTGAAATGCTAAAGAACTCACCGTTGGCTTTGAAGAAGATGGAAGAAGGAATAATCGAGTTTGCTTTAACAGAAACTACTATTCTTGCAATATCAAACCTGAGCATCCTATGTGTGCTGTTGTCAGTGGTAACAAATGAACCCCATAATTTTCTTACTTCGAAGAAAAATTTTTCTGACCACAAATGAATTGGAACATTTTCAAGCCTTAGCCATACAAAGCGATCCCGACTAATATCATGAACCTTCCATGGGCCAATTTTCTCAAACCAAGTATCTAGCCAATCTTTAAATTCTTTTAAACAAGCATCCATTTCCTCTGTTTCACTGAACGTTAACAGGACGCAATTTCCACCCATAGGCAGAACACGATAGTAGAAACCCTCTCTAAAAAAAGAACTTTGCAAGGATGAGTGATGAATGTAGTTGTGCAAAAAACCAATCGCACTTCTGTGAAGCCAATCAAAATCAACTTGGTCAATCTCAATCAGGGTTTGAAATAGCGGCCATTATCTCGCTGTAGCAGTGGTGGCCGCCACCGCTATTGGGGCAACAGCGGGTGTGAGTACGGATCACACCCGTAGCGGCCAATAGCGGCCGCTATAAAGCACCTTAACGGAGGATAGCGGCGAGAGCGGCCTGTTATCGCCGCTATCCTTCGTTACTTTTCAGACAAAATTAAAAAAAAATTCAACATTCAAGACCATCGAAACTCAGTAGACAGAAAAATGGAATAGATATCCCAAGTACAAACAGGCAACAGCAGATCTCAGTTTCAGAACACAAGCAAGCATTAAATTCAAAACATCAATCATCACCTAAAAAAAACTAAGAAAGCAGTTTTCATTTTTATTTTTTTTCCTTTGAATCTTCCATCTAGATTAGAGATGGTGAGGGTGGCGTGGGCCTGGCTGTCGCAGGCTCGGCATTGGCTGGTGTTGGCGAGGCTGAGATCAGATCTGGCCCCTTGGCGCTGGCGGCGTGAGGCCGTGAAGGGGAGGGATCGTGGTAGAGGTGAGGATTGAGGCCTCGAGCCGACAAGAAAGGGGGTGAGTGAGGGTGAGGCTAGGCGTGAGTGAAATCGTGAAACCAAGGGAGAGACGAGGCTGAGGTGAGGGCGTCGCAGCTGTCGCTGTCGCGTGAGGCTGCCTGAGGTGACTGGTGAGGGGAGGTGAAAGGAAAGGAGTAGCGAGTGGGTAAGGTTGACTGACGAGAGAAAGAGGAGAAACTGAGTTGGGTGGGTGGGTGGGTGGGTGGGTTCTAATGGGCATTTGATTTTTAATTTTTTTGGGTATGGTTTTTATTTATTTTAAATACTTTTGTTTTAAATTTTTAATACGTTTTAATTATTTTTTTGGTGGATATTTTAATTAGTTTTTTATTTTAAATATTTTTGTTTTAAACTTTTAATATGTTTTAATTAGTGATATAAGAATTGATGAATCATGATAAAATACATTAAATAATGAGTAAATTTTTAATTATCATAAGTAATTTTTTAAATATGAATGTTTTATTATTATTCAAAAAATTATGAACAACATTTTTTTCACATATATAATAGATTTGAGGTATCATAAATTCCTTTAAAAATTATAAAATAAGATTTTACATGATTATAATTACAATTACTACACTTTATATAAAATTATGTGAAATTAAAAAAAATTCACGACCACGATGACCGCAATAACCGCCGCTATGTCCGCAATCGTGATAAATGCAACGCGACCGAAAACACGGCCGCGACCGCAATTTAAAACCATGATCTCAATATCAAAGCTGACCGAAGGATTCTGTGATTTATAATCTGTAGCTTCATCTTGCTTGAAGTTTTGAGTATGCAAACCATCCATCAACGCATCCTTAAAAGAATGTCTGACAACATTACTCTCTGGAGAAGCCAAAGGTTTTACAGGTTTCTCACTATTTTTCTGGAGCTTGAACTGTGTCCTTCAGGAGAAAAACGCCTTTGATCCCAACCATATGTAGCTTTTTTAACCATAATGAAGAGCCCATCAATTTTCCTACCATTTCCTTGGTTAATCGCCCGAATTAGTTCCCATTCCTCTTTATATCTTACAAAAGCATATGTAACTCGGTTGTTGTAACTTCTTTTGAAAGAAACAAAGACA
Source organism: Heritiera littoralis (assembly GCA_031772115.1). Lineage (NCBI taxonomy): Eukaryota > Viridiplantae > Streptophyta > Magnoliopsida > Malvales > Malvaceae > Heritiera > Heritiera littoralis. Next base: position 21,362,366 of record JAPDPK010000001.1, read on the forward strand.
TCTCTGACTTTTCCATAAGCTTCGAAAGGTTCCCATAGAGCTTGTTTAGACACTCTTTTGCTTAGATTGCCAACGAATGTCATATGGAGGGATGATCTCCAATCATTCCGATGGTGAAAGAGCGCCATTGATGACCTTCCAAACACCCACACCCCTTAATGACCGTAATTTTATTTATGTCACTTCTTCTTAACCATCCTGAAGCAATGCATAAAGCGTGGGTTGAAATAGGTGCTGAAGTCGGACAAGGCAAGCTCCTGGATGAAACAGATTTGCCAAAGCTGAATTATCTACAATCTATAATTTCGGAAATGTTTGGGTTATTTCCACCAACCCCGTTGCTCATACCACATGAATCATTAGAAGATTGCACTGTTTGTGGCTATAGTGTGCCACATGGCACAATGTTATTGGTTAATTCATGGGCTATACAAAGGGATCCCAAGCTCTAGCTGGATGCAAAAAGATTTATGCCAGATTTGAAGGCGGAGAAGGTGAAGGGTATAAACTGCTTCCCTTTGGTACCGGAAGGCGGGCTTGCTCTGGAGCTGTTCTAGGCAAGAAAGTGGTAGGACTTGCACTTGGTTCTTTGATTCAATCTTTTGAGTGGTACAGGATTGGCCAGGAGGAGATTGATATGAGGGGAGGCAGAGGGATCAGCATGCCTAAAGCTGAACCCTTGGTGGCTTTGTGCAATCCCCGCCCAGACATGATCAACCTCCTCTCCACACTGTGAGCTGAATGAAGTACTTGGCAACAACAGACATCCGTATTATGAAATAAGGAGACGAATATAGCCATATATAGACTTTGTTTAAGCTTAACGCACATAGAAGCCCCTGTTTGAAAATAAAGTACCTGGTAGCCGACTAGGCAACGCAGCCCAAGGGCTCTGGGAATTTATGGTCATTCTATTTGAATTAAAGTCAAGTATGGCTTTCTTAGAGTCTCTATCATGAAATAGATCAAAACTTACATTGATTAAATTTCATTTAAACTCAACAGGCAACAGCAATGCAAAGTCATATTTCAAGACAAAGAGCCTAATTTGAATGCGTAAGCATTATGAAAACTTGAAAGCAAAGGAAAAGAAAAGTACAACAGCAATATTATGAGAAGGCATCTTTAGCCAGCCCTTGAACTTACTATAATCCGGCATTTATCCGTTTTTCAGTAGGAAAATATCAACAAAAAGCCAAACTGACTTAGCCAAAATAATTTTTTTATTAAAAAAAAAGCAATAGCAAAACGTTAATACATGTGATAACAATTTTTTTTTTTCATGTGATAACAATTTAAAACCACATATCCAAACTCTCTATTCGTATATGTAACTTCATTTCGTGACGTCATGATCAAAGAAGAAAGTAACCTTGTCATCAATATCTATGTAAGATGGGCGATTAGTCTAATATTTCTCACTCTTGAGAGAGACTTGTGCCTAGGCTTATATATTCCCCGACTGTTGAACAAGGGAGTAACCCTCGGCATTCATCGGCATTAGAGAATGGAAGTAGCTAGTTTGTTATTCTACATAACGCTCAGCTTCCCCATTTTCCTCTTTGCATTATTTTTCAAATCCATCGTACAAAAACGCAACAGTCGGAGGAATTTCCCTCCTAGCCCTCCTGCTTTGCCAATCATCGGTCATCTCCATCTTCTGAAGGAACCAGTTCATCGAACCCTTCAAGAACTTTCGGAGAAATATGGCCCCGTTATGTACCTTCAATTCGGAACTCGTAAAGTCCTCATAGTCTCCTCAGCATCAGCAGCTGAAGAGTGCTTTACAAAAAATGATATCATTTTTGCAAACCGCCCTCAGTTGCTTGCTGGTAAACACTTCAATTACAACAATACTACTATAGGGTTTGCTCCCTATGGTGACCATTGGCGTAACCTTAGGCGTCTCACTACCTTGGAGCTCTTCTCCACAAGCCGACTCTCCATGCTTGCAAACATTCGGCAAGAGGAAGTTCGTTTATTGATAAAGGAACTATTCCTGGCCTCCAGAAGAAAAACAGCTAAGGTGGAAATTACATCAAAGCTTATAGAGCTTGTTTTCAATATTATGCTGAGGATGATTGCTGGAAAGCGGTATTATGGGATTGATGTAATGGACAAAGAGGCAAAGGAGTTTCGAGACATCATGAGAGCGTTTGTAGAGCTCCATGGAAGCACAAATTTGAATGACTTCTTGCCTATGCTGCAATTGATTGATTTTCAAAGTGTGGAGAGAAGGATGAAAGGAATTATGAAGAAACTGGACAAATTCTTACAATCCCTTGTTGAAGAGCATCGGAGAATGAGGGAAGATTCAAGCGATCAGTCTTTGGGTGCATCAGACGCAGGTAACAAAGGAAGAAAAGCAACTTTAATCGATGTCATATTATCCCTGCAACAAGCACAACCGGAATTCTATACCGACGAAACCATAAAAGGAGTTATTCTGGTAAGATCCTTGCATATATCTCTGTCGGAAAATTCTATATTTTGCCATTCAGTTCAACATCACGTGTGCCTCTCTAAGGTTAGTTTATATGTTTCAATAAGATAAAAAAATGTGAAAAGATTATCGAAACTATAAATTTTTTTAGTATAATAATAAAAAAATTATAATTAAATAGTATATAAATAATTTTTTATTTTTTGTTTTGTTTTTTATTTTTTTTTGTCTTATTTGTTGGAAACCACCGCACCGGAGGGCCAGTGGCTTCCAAACTATGCCTTTGTCTGCCACCATTGAAGTGACTTTTTTTTTTTTGGTTATACCGTTGAAGTGACTTTGATAAGTGCTTTAATGTAAAAAATCATTCAATTAAGACAAAAACAAAGTAATCATTCAATTACCCTCCGGCGAAGCTTTTTCTTCATTTAACTCCACGTTCTCTAGCTTGCCGATCTTGACTTAGGAGTCAGAGTCGGTCAAGAGGAAACTTTCACTTATGTAATGCTATTTTTTTTTGTACATTTTTTTCCCGCTTACTTTCAATATTACAAGCTGAAAAATTAATTTTTTTTTAATTTCCTTTAATGGAATGATTAAAACATGACTTCCATCGGAGTAACGAAAAATAATTTCTACAGAATTTAGTTTAAAATTTTAATTAATTCTATTAATTAATTGAATCAATGAAATTTTAAACGAAATATAAAAAAATTAAAAATATTTAAAACATAAAATATATTTAATATTTAGATAATATTTTAAGTTTAATGTTGTTAAAATGTTTTAGTTAATGCTTTGATATTTATACATTTTGTTGGATGATATTGTTTAGTTTGTTTTATATTAACTTAAATATAATTTATTATTTTGATCAATTCAATTAATTAATGGAATTCATTTCAATTAATTTCGAAATTAGAAATTTTGATTTGATTAAAAAAAACTAATTTGATTAATTTAATTTTTATCAATTTTATTTGAAATCAACCCAAAAGACTCAAATGAAGACCCTTACTTTCCAAAATCCAAGAGTTAACTGTACTAAATATTTAAACCTCATGCTATATTTATGTTTTTGCCTCAAATATCAAGATTTCTAGTTCTCTAAAACATGCTGCAGGCATTACTAATTGCTGGAACTGAAAGTTCATCCACTACAGTAGAATGGGCTATGTCACTTCTTCTTAACCATCCTGAAGCAATGCATAAAGCGTGGGCTGAAATAGGTTCTAAAATCGGACAAGGCAAGCTCCTGGATGAAACAGATTTGCCAAAGCTGAATTATCTACAATCTATAATTTCGGAAACATTTAGGTTATTTCCACCAACCCCGTTGCTCGTACCACATGAATCATCAGAAGATTGCACTGTTTGTGGCCATAGTGTGCCACGTGGCACAATGTTATTGGTTAATTCATGGGCTATACAAAGGGATCCCAAGCTCTGGGTGGACGCAACAAGATTTATGCCAGAGAGATTTGAAGGCGGAGAAGGTGAAGGGTATAAACTGCTTCCCTTTGGTGCCGGAAGGCGGGCTTGCCCTGGAGCTGTTCTAGGCAAGAAAGTGGTAGGATTGGTACTTGGTTCTTTGATTCAGTCCTTTGAATGGTACAGGATTGGCCAGGAGGAGATTGATATGAGGGAAGGCAGAGGGATCAGCATGCCTAAAGTTGAACCCTTGGTGGCTTTGTGCAATCCCCGCCCAGACATGACCAACCTCCTCTCCACACTGTGAGCTGAATGAAGTACTTGGCAACAACAGACACCAGTATTATGAAATAAGGAGACGAATATAGCCATATATAGACTTTGTTTAAGCTTAATGCATATAGAAGCCCCTGTTTGAAAATAAAGTACCTGGTAGCTGACTAGGCAACGCAGCCGAGGGCTCTGGGAATTTATGCTCATTCTATTTGAATTAAAGTCAAGTATGGCTTTCTTAGAATCTTTATCACGAAATAGATCAAAACTTACACTGATTAAATCTCATTTAAACTCAACAGGCAACAGCAATGCAAAGTCATATTTCAGGACAAAGAGCCTAATTTGAATGCATAAGCATTACGAACACTTGAAAGCAAGAAACTTGGGAAGATCTTGAAAGCAACTGTTCCAGGCATGAGTTTGAGTTTGTTATGGATACCGTAGAAACGGGAACTCATCTAGTAAGGTAATAGGTTAGACTTCCCTGTTCATACATAGTTGCGCAGTTGTTTTTGTTTTTCCCGATCAATCATAGTTTGACAATTCGACTCCTTGCTGTCTTGCATATGATTTTGATTGATGGAAATAATGGAAAGACCAAAATATTGACTTTATTTAATGCGTTTGAGTTTAAAAATCGAGGTAATACAAATAATAAAATCAATTTTGAATTTACTATTTTAAGTCTACGTTTGATCCGATCAACACTTGTAAATTTAATTTTTATTATTTTTATATTAACATATTTTTGTTTAATTTAATTTGAATTTGTATTGTATTTTTACACTAATTTTAATTTTTTGTATTTTTAATCTTTTGTAATAATTTATTTGAATTTATTGTGATATATTTATTAACTTTTATGTGTTTTAATATTTTTATATTTTATTATAATTTTTTAAAAAATTAATAATACTTGAGCTTGTTCAAGCTTATTTAATTTATTTTATGCAAACACATACTTGAGTCAAATTAAGCTCAAAAAATTAAGTCGTATTGGATTTAAATTCACATTCACTGTTTTCATACATTATCTAGGCTTGATCCAAATTCAACTCATCTAATCCCTAAACATTTCTAATAAAGACATTTAAAAACCAATGTGAAAAAAAATTAGAAACAATACAATTGAAGGGTTGAGTGAGAAAAGGAATCAGGCGTGAAACGTGCTTTGTTACATAAATAAGTCCCATGGTCGCTTAATTGAGTTGGCTTGGGTTAGGTTAGTATAGATTTGGTAATTTTAAATATAATTTTATGATAAAAATGTTGGCATATTCCTTGAACACAGGTTGACAAAATCTGGCTATTGTCATATATAACCTGTGATAATAAATGCCAAATAAATGGTCCATTATTTCATTGATTCTCTTACCATAAAAGGATGTTCTATGATGGTTTGAACGATCGTTTTTTGAGTTGGTCAAAATTTGAGAGACTCTAAGTTCACAAATTGAGAGCAAGAATCCGGTCCCCAAGCATCACTTGCTCTGTTATACACCATCTAGTGAGCATTCGAGTGCTTGGAAGGCCTGTGATCGACACAGAGAAGATTGTCAGATTTAGTAATCGCTTCAACAGCAAAGTTACAAAGTGCAATGGCTGGAGGTTAGATCCTGTCGCTTCCGCATTTGATTATTTTAACATGTTTCATATTGTGTAAAAAAACATGTATAATATGTATGATTTACTAACATTTGGTATCAAAGTGTGCAAATAATCTCTTTCTTGCATGAAGAAAATACTCTGAATTTTGTTATTCTGCTAAAACTGGCTACTGGTGTTTCTGTATGTTCCTAGCCATAATGAGATTTGCAATAGTTTTTCAAGCCATTTAGCAATCAAAAACCCATTTAGCAATCAAGTCATGGAAGAAGCCATAAAAACCCATATTTTGAAGCTTTAAGTCTCGAATTTCTTGAAACTCATTCGGTTTTCGTGTGTTTTTTGGCTCAAAATTGAATATTTATTGTTGTATAGCATTTGTAGATGAAAAATACATGAAAAGGGAGTAAAAACGGGGCTTAAAAATTGGTTTTTCGTACGAGTCGGGTCACAGACCCGTTTTCCCTGTGTTTCACCCAAAACGGGTGAAGAAGATGAAGTGATGTTCTGGTGGTGATGTTCACAGATTCAAAAAAAAAAGTTATTATTAGGCCCGGTTTGGGCAAATTTATTTTCATGTTTGGGCCATTTTCATTAAATTAATTTGGGCCATTACTTGTTACTTTTAGGGCCACCAACAAATTTAAAAAAAAAAATTGTGGCCATAATTAGCGTTATGAACGTTGGGAGTTTTCACACGTGGCTAATGTATTTTATGCTTAAAGTGGCCATTTATTAGTTGTTAGTGGCTGTTTGCTGGGCAGGCAATTTTTTTTTATTTGGGCTAATTATTGTTTAAATAAAGATGGGCTATTTTGGACTAAAAAAGGGCTTTTTTGACTTTTTTGCTGGGCCATTGATGTTGGGCTTAATTACCTTTGGGCTGCCTTTATGTTTTTTTTTAAAATGGGCCAATTTTTTTGGTCTTGTTTATTATTTTGATTGAGCCATTTAATGGAATTATTTTAGACCAAAATATTTTGGACAAATTAAGTATTTTGGCATTTTGAAAAAAAAAAATTTCTCATAATATTTAAAATTTTCATGAATTATGTGAATTTTCATTTATGAATTTTTGTATAATTTAGAACCTAATAAATAATTCATAAATGAATTTTGAAAATATCCATGAAAATTTATAGTTAAATTGCCAGAATTATGAGAATTTAAATTTGGATACTATGTGTGCTTATTATGATTGTGTATAATTTTTGTTGTTTTATACTATGATTGAATTTTAAGCACATGTAATTGAGTTTGTTCATATTATTAAGAATTAAATTGCCTTGTGTTGATTGCAATTTTAAAATATGAATGAACTTAAAATTTTGATAATATGTCTAAGTGATCCATAATTTTATTTAATTAGGGCTTAGCCACAACAACCTTAATTAAGTAAAATTATATTTGTAAAATCACATAATGATATTAGACATAAATTGTGATTAGTTATAAGGTTATGGTAAATTTTATCCCACAAGAATTTTTATCATAATTTTATAACTAATTAGGATAAAATATCAAATTAGTTTCTTAATTTATTCACAGAGATTAGGAAATGATATAATTTGATAGTTTTATCATAATGATATGAATATATTAGAATTAGAACTTCAGCCCATAGGTAAGTTTTATGTCTGAGATTCATAATTGATTAATAAAATATGTTTACATTAGTAGACATAATTAAGTTTGCCTAAAAAATTCTAGATACATAAGCATGCTATTTTTCTATAAGCAGTATTTCCTCAGGCTAGTATTTACCTAGAAGCTTTCGAACTAGATGGAGAGAACTACAAGGTTTGGAAGGAGAGAGTTCTCCTCCAAATAGGATGCATGGATATAGACTATGCTATAAGGAAAGACAAGCTCGTATTGATTGAGACAAAACATCTACTCAAGTAGCTTTACATGAAAGCTGGAGCGATCTAATCGCCTTAGTGTCATGTATATTAAGACAAAGATATTTGCTGGGATACGTGGTTCTGTCAAATAGCATACCAACGTTAGGACCTTGCTGAAGGCAATATATGATTAGTTTGTCACTTCAGACAAAGCGTTGGCCAGCACCCTGATAATGAAGTTCTCATCAATGAAGCTCACCAGTGTCAAAGGAGTGCGGGAGCACATAATGGCCATGAGAGATATAGCGGCCCAACTCAAGAAGCTAGATGTGGAGATGTCTGAATCTTTCCTTGTGCACTATATACTGAACACTCTACCAAAGCAGTATGGACCATTCAAGATATCCTATAACACACATAAGGATAAGTGGACCATCAATGAATTGATGACCATGTGTGTTCAAGAGAAGGGAAGACTGCTTATGGAATCGGGTGAAAGTGCATTTTTTGCAAGCCAAGGAAAGAGCAAGGATTGAGCTAAGAACAAGGGAAAAGGGAAAATCCCTGCCTAAGCTGACATTAAGAAAGAGTTCAAGTGTTTCTTCTATAAAAAGAAGGGACACATGAAGAAGGATTGTGCCAAGCTTCAGTAGTGGCTCGTTAAGAAAGGTAATCCACTCTCATATGTTATTTTTGAATCAAATATGGTTGAGGTTAATCATAACACATAGTGGATTGATTCTGGATCTACAATTCACATTTCGACTTCCTTACAGGGTATGACAAACCTAAGGAAGCCAGTGAGAAATGAGGAGAGCATCTACTCAGGAAACAAGATGCGCTCGTGTGTTGAAGGCGTTGGAACTTGCACTTTAGTTCTTAGGAGTGGTTTTATTTTGCAATTGGAAAGGGCCTTTTATATTCCTAGTTTCTCGAGAAATTTAATCTCTGTTTCTAGGTTGGTACCTTATAGATATTCCTTTCAATTTTCAAATAAATCAGTATTGATATATTTTAAGTCTGATATTGTTGGGAATGATACCTTATGTGATGGTCTTTTCTCTATTGATTTGCAAAGTGACACTGCTTATAACGCCTTGCATGTTCAAACTGGCACTAAAAGATGTGTTAATAATGAGGACTCCTCCACATTATGGCACCGAAGTTTAGGTCATATCTCCATAAATAGAATTAAGAAATTAGTAAATGATGGAATACTTAGTACTCTAGACTTTACTGATTTCGACACTTATGTGGATTGCACTAAGGGTAAGCAAACCAACAAGTCTAAGAAAGGTGCCAATAGGAGTTCAACCATATTAGAAATCATACAGTATGACATATGCTGTCCAGACATTGATGCATATGGTCAGAAGTACTTCATCACCTTTATTGATGATTACTCGAGGTTTATGTATCTTTACATGCTTTATAACAAGAACGAAGTATTAGGCACCTTTAAAATTTTTAAGGCTGAAGTAGAGAAACAATGTGGAAAACCCATAAAGATAGTAAGAACTGATAGAGGTGGGGAGTATTACGGTAGATACATTGAAGATGGACAAGCACTTGGATCATTTGCGAAGTTCCTTTAAGAAAATGGGATTGTTGCCCAATATACTATGCCTGGTTCACTGGATCAAAATGGTGGTGCAGAAAGAAGGAACCGAACTTTGATAGAAATGGTGCGTAGTATGCTTAGCAACTCGAAGTTGCCTAAGTCTTTGTGGATTGAAGCTCTTAAAACAGCAGCATATATATTGAATCGAATTCCAACCAAGGTTGTTCCAAGGACGCCTTTTGAATTATTCAAATGTTGGAAAACGAGTTTGCGTCGTATGCGCATTTGGGGATGCCCTTATGAGATAAGAGTTTACAACCCACAGGAAAAGAACTAGATCTTAGGACCATAAGTGGGTATTTCATTGGATATGCTGAACGGTCTAAAGGCTACAGGTTCTATTGTCCATCTCATAGCACTAGAATTGTGGAATCAAGGAACGCTAAGTTTCTTGAAAATGACTTAGTTAGTAGGAGCGATCAATCTTAAGAACTAGTTTCTGTGAGAGATCAACCCTCTACCTCGAGTCAAAGATTGGTTATCATGAACAATGTCCCTTCAGTAAAACTAGACATTGAACAACTAATCATTGAAAATTCATAAGTAGTTGATAACTTACCAGTAGACGAGGCTCCTCTGGATACACCAGAATTGAATGAGCAACCAGTTGAACAACATGATCCTTCGGAGAATGTTGAACCAACATTAAGAAGGTCTACTAGGGAAAGGAAATCAACTATTCCTAGTGATTACATTGTGTATCTACAAGAGTATATTTCAATATTGGGCCCGTTAATGATCCAAAGACGTTTTCACAAGCCATGAACAGCAAAGAATCAAAACTTTGGTTCGATGCTATGAAGGATGAGATGGATTCAATGGCATCTAATGGAGTATGGGATCTTGTCGAGTTGCCTAATAGGGCCAGGGCTATAGGCTGTAAATGGGTCTTTAAGACCAAGATTGACTCATTAGGCAATATTAAGCGTTATAAGGCAAGACTCGTAGCCAAAGGATTCACTCAAAAGGAGGGAATCGATTACAAGGAGACTTTCTGTCCTGTATCTAAGAAAGATTCTCTCCGCATCATAATGGCGCTTTTTGGACATTTTGACTTAGAGTTGCAACAAATGGATGTGAAAACGGCATTTCTCAATGATGATCTAAAGGAAGAGGTTTACATGAAACAACCTGAAGGTTTTTCCTCTAGTAATGGTGAGCATTTGGTCTGTAAGCTGAAGAAATCCATATATGGGTTGAAACAAGCTTCCCGCCAATGGTATCTAAAATTCCATGAAGTCATCTCTTCATTTGGTTTTGTTGAGAACATCATGGATCAGTGTATATACCAAAAGGTCAGTGGGAGCAAGATTTGTTTCCTTGTGCTATAAGTGGATGATATTCTGCTTGCAACCAATGATAAGGGGATGCTACTTGAGGTGAAACAATTTCTTTCTGAGAACTTTGATATGAAGGATATAGGCGATGCATCTTATGTCACTAGCATTAAGATCCATAGAGATAGACATAGAGGTATATTAGGTCTGTCACAAGAAGCTTATATCAATAAAGTCTTGGAAAGATTCAGAATGAAGGATTGTTCACCAAGCCCAGCTCCCATTGTGAAGGGTGACAGGTTCAATTTGAACCAGTGCCCGAAAAATGATCTTGAGCCGGAATAGATGAAGAACATTCCATATGCCTTAGCTGTTGGAAGCATTATGCATGCACAGGTCTATACCAGGCCTGATATTGCTTTTGCTGTGGGAATGTTGGGTAGATACCAAAGTGACCCAGGGATGGACCACTAGAGAGCTGCGAAGAAGGTGCTTAGATATCTTCAAGGCACTAAGGATTACATGCTTATGTATAGACGGACCGATGAGTTAGAGGTGATTGGCTACTCAGACTCAGACTCAAACTTTGCTGGCTGTGTTGATACCCAGAAATCAACATCCGGTTACATCTTCATGCTTGCCGGTGGAGCTGTTTCATGGAAGAGTGCTAAGTAGATACTGACTGCCACTTCCATTATAGAGGCCGAGTTCATTTCCTGTTTTGAGGCTACCTCACATGGTGTATGGCTTAAGAGTTTCATTGGTGGGATTAGAATTGTTGACTCCATATCTAAGCAATTGAGGATATATTGTGACAATTCAGCTGCAGTATTCACGGCTAAGAACAATAAGAGTGGAAGTCGAAGTAAGCACATCGACATTAAATACTTAGCCATTAGAGAACGCGTTAGAGATAAAAGAGTGGTTATTGAACATGTTAGCATTGAATTGATGTTAATTGATCCTTTGACTAAGGGCATGCCACCGTTTAGATTTAAGGATCATGTAGAGAGAATGAGACTTGGTCCCACATTATGATTGTAATTGAAACTCTTATTAATAATATGATGTTTCTCATTTTGATTTGTATACACTAAAGTTTATTTGAGAAATATCTTTGTTGTTTGGACCGAGAATAAACATAGGGTTTATTCATTAAATAAGAATGGTTTGATTAGAGACATTTTACATAGTAATACATGGAAGATAATAGTCATCATTAGAGGAACTATCGCCATGATTCATGTGATTTGTTTCTTCTGTGAGTGAAATATATGGACCAAATGGGAGAATGTTGGCATATTCCTTGAACACAAGTTGACAAAATCTGGCTATTGCCATATATAACCTGTGATAATAAATGCCAAATAAATGATCCATTATTTCATTGATTCTCTGACCATAAAAGGATGTTCTGTGATGGTTTGAACGATCGTTTTTTTAGTTGGTCAGAATTTGAGAGGCTCTAAGTTCACAAACTGAGAGCAAAAATCTGGTCCCCAAGCATCACTTGCTCTGTTATACACCATCTAGTGAGCATTCGAGTGCTTGGAAGGCCTGTGATCGACACAGAGAAGATTGTCAGATTTAGGAATCGCTTCAACAGCAAAGTTACATAGTGCAATTGCTAGATGTTAGATCTTGTCGCTTCCGCATTTGATTATTTTAACATATTTCATATTGTGTAAAAACATGTATAATATGTATGATGTACTAACAAAAAAAAGTACCGATTAAAGTTTTGTTAAACTTTCATAATTTTGATAATTTGAAAAATTCTTTGTGTGTTTAACACATCAATCCAAATTTTTATACGTTAATTTTTATATTTTTATTTTTTTTAAAATCATGAGGTGTTTTTATACCATATTAATTATGAGACTAATCTTTGGTCACACTTTGCGACTGGTGCAGACCTAAAAAAATTTGACCGAATGAGGATATATTTTTATGTATTTGATAAAAAAAAATAACATAAATACACAAATTATCTTATCCGACAAATGTTTAGATTAGTTTGATATTTTAAGCATTTCTTACTCTTGAAAGAGAACTGTGCCTAGTTTATATATTCCCTTACTGTTAAAAGAGTGAGTAACCCCACCTTAATCAACAGCATTAGAGAATGGAAGTAGCTAGTTTGTTCTTCATCACACTCAGCATCTTTGTTTTCCTTTTTGCATTAGTTTCCAAATCCAGCATACAAAAACGCAACAGTCGGAGGAATTTCCCTCCTAGCCCTCCTGCTTTGCCAATCGTCGGTCATCTCCATCTTCTGAAGGAACCAGTTCATCGAACCCTTCATGAACTTTCAGAGAAATATGGTTCCATTCTATTCCTTCAATTTGGAACTCGCAAAGTCCTCCTAGTCTCCTCAGCATCAGCAGCCGAAGAGTGCTTTACAAAAAATGATATCATTTTTGCAAACCGCCCTCAGTTGCTTGCTGGTAAACACCTCAGTTACAACAATACTACTGTGGGGTTAGCTTCCTATGGTGACTATTGGCGCAATCTTAGGCGTCTCACTACCACGGAGCTCTTCTCCGCAAGCCGACTCGCCATGTTTGCCAGCATTCGGAAAGAGGAAGTTCATTTATTGCTGAAGGAACTATTTCTGGCCTCCAGCAGGAAAGCAGCTAAGGTGGAAATTACATCAAAGCTTATAGATCTTGTTTTCAATATTATGCTGAGGAAGATTGCTGGAAAACGGTACTATGGGATGGATGTAATGGACAGAGAAGCGAAGGAATTTCGAGACATCATGAGAGCGTTTGCAGAGCTCCATGGAAGCACAAATTTGATTGACTTCTTGCCTATTCTGCAATTGATTGATTTTCAAAGTGTGGAGAAAAGGATGAAAGGAGTTGCGAAGAAACTGGACAAATTCTTACAATCCCTTGTTGAAGAGCATAGGAGAAAGAGGGAAGATTCAACCGATCAGTATTTGGGTGCATCAGACGCAGGCAACACAGGAAGAAAAGCAACTTTAATCGATGTCATGTTATCCCTGCAAATAGCACAACCGGAATTCTACACCGACAAAACCATAAAAGGAGTTATTCTGGTAAGATCCATGCATCTTTGTCGGAAAGTTCGACATTTTGTCTTGCAGTTCAACTATCATTTGTGTGACTCCAAATAAGTCAGCCAACTTGCGCACCATTGAAGTGACTTTGATAGTGCTTTAACACAAAAAATCATTCAATCACTCAAGTAAGAGAACCAATAATTGCTGCCTAAGATGATTTCACCAAGTGATGACATCCGTTTGTCGTTGGTGACTAGGAGTTACAAGTTGGTGATTATCCTAAGGCATAACTTTTTCTCCTTGCAACTGCACGTACTGTAGAGCACTAGAAGTTTATTCTTTTTTCCCCCACTTAATTCCAGTTCGAATAATAGAGCATTAAAAGCCTCTTTTCATTACGCTGTTTATATTTTGGTTTTAATTTAATTAATAGATAGAAATTAAACTTTAATTCAGTTAATCGATTGGTTTTAAAATTATTTTGATAGATTAATGAAAATAATTTTTTTAAAAAAATTGATTTTGATTAATTCGATTAATTAATTGAAATATAAATCTAAAATTAAAATTGAAAACATTTGAAACCTAAAAATATATTTAATATTTAAAATTTAGATAATAATTTAAGTTTAATGTTGTTAGAGTTTTTAACTTAATACTTTGGTATTTAAATATTTTGTTAGATAATATTATTTAGTTTATTTAAAATATGATAAATTAAAATTTTAACATAAATGTATTTTTTATTTTAGTTAAATGCAATTAATTAATCGAATTTAATTCTATTCAATTAATTTCGAAATTAAAACTTTTGATTTGATTAACGAAATAAACTAATTTGACTAAATTCAATTTTAGTCTATTTTTAATTGGAAATTAATCAAATGAACCGGAGTGAACAACCTACCTTCCAAAGTCCGTAACTGTACTAACTATTAAAGCTATGTGTGTATTTATGTTTTTGCCTCAAATATCTAAATTTCTAGTTCTCTAAAACATGTTGCAGGCAATGCTAATTGCTGGAAGTGAAACTTCTTCCACTACAATAGAATGGGCTATGTCACTTCTTCTTAACCATCCCAAAGCAATGCATAAAGCTTGGGCTGAAATTGGTGCTAAAGTCGGACAAGACAAGCTCCTAGATGAAACAGATCTTCCAAAGCTAAATTACCTACAATCTATCATTTCCGAGACGTTTAGGTTATTTCCACCTACCCCATTTCTCTTACCACATGAATCATCGGAAGATTGCATTGTTTGTGGCTATAGGGTGCCGGGTGGCACAATGTTATTGGTCAATTCATGGGCAATCCATAGGGATCCCAAGCTCTGGGCAGATGCAACAAGATTTATGCCAGAGAGATTTGAAGGTGGGGAAAGTGAAGGGTATAAACTGCTTCCCTTTGGTGCCGGAAGGCGGGCTTGCCCTGGAGCTATTCTAGGCAAGAAAATGGTAGGATTGGTTCTTGGTTCTCTAATTCAGTCATTTGAGTGGAACAGGATTGGCCAAAAGGAGATTGATATGAGGGAAGGCACAGGGCTCACCATACCTAAAGCTGAACCATTGGTGGCTTTGTGCAACCCCCGTCCAGACATGATCAATCTCCTCTCCACACTGTGACTTGAAGCACTTGGCGAACACCCGTGTACACAAGTACAGCAGGATAGAGTATGTTAAGCTTAATGCATATAGAAGCCCCAAGTTGTTTGAAAATAAAGTACTTAGGTAGCCAATTAGGCAGGATAGACTTTGTTAAGCTTAATGCATTTAGAAGCCCCAGCCTGTTCGAAAATAAAGTACTTAGGTAGCCAACTAGGCAATGCAACCCAAGTCCTATGTGAATTTATGATCCTTCTATTTGAATAAATGTCAAGATGAGTATGGCTTTCTTAGAATTTCTCCATCATGAAATGGATCAAAACTTTCGATTATATTTGATTAAATTTCATTTAAATTCAACAGCATTGCAAAATCATATTTGAGGACAAAAAGCCTTATATGAATGCATAAGCATCATCAAAACATAAAAACAAGAAACTCGGGAAGATCTTCTAACGGACATTCTTGTAGAATGTTCAAAGGGATACAGCGGATAGTGGCAACTATCTTAGGCATCATTTTGAGTTTGTTTTGGATACCGTAGTAATAGGAACTCATGAAATAGGTTAGACTTCCTTGTTCATACATTGACAATTGTTTTTGGTTTTTAATAACAATCATAGTTTGACAGGTCGATTCCTTGCTGTCTTGCATCTAATCTTGATTAATGAAAATGTTGGATTGACTAAAATATTAAACTTATTAAAAGGATTTGGGTTTAGAAATGGAAGTTTCATAAAAAAAAATGGAGTAAATTTTGAGTTTATTATTTCAAGTCCAAACTTAATTTAGTTAACACCGATAACTATAATTTTTATTAATTTTAAGCTAATGCATTTTTAATTATTTTTTAATTTTTACGTAATTTAATTTGAATTTGTATTATACTTTTAGACTTTAATTTAAATTTTTATGTATTTTTGTAGTCTTTTGATTTTAAGAATTTATTTGAACTTGTTGTGTTATAATTATTAATTATTATGTGTTTTAATTTTTTTATATTGTATTATATATATTTTAAAATTAACAGTATTTTGACAAATTTGAGCTTATTCACTACATGCAAAAAAAGGACTTGAGAAAAATTAAGTCCAAAAAATGAAGTCACTATCAAACTAAATTGGAATTTACTTTCAATCTCTTAATATATTATCTAAGTTCGATCCGAATTTGATACGATCCGACCCATAAACAGCTTTAGTAAAAACACTTAAAAACCAAGGTGAAAATAAATTAGAAACAATACAATCGAGGCTTGAGTGAGAGAAGAATTTGGGAAAAAAGTATAGATTTGGTAATTAAATATAATATGTGAAAAAAAATAAAAAAGATTAAAGTTTTGTAAAACTGTTATGAATTTGAGAAAAATTAAAAAATTAATTTCGTATTTAATGTATCAATACAAATTTTTATATGATAACTTTTTTATTTTACACTTATTTAAAGTAAAATAAATAATACATAAATTATCATATAGATTAGTTTGATATTTTAAGCATTTCTTACTCTTGAAAGAGTACCATGCCTAGTCTTACATAATCCCTTACTGTTAAGCAAGGAAGTAACCTCGCAATAGTCATTAGCATTTAGAGAATGGAAGTAGCTAGTTTGTTCTTCGTCGCACTTAGCTTCTTCATTTTCCTCTTTGCATTAGTTTCAAAATCCATCGTACAAAAACACAACAGTCGTAGGAATTTCCCTCCTAGCCCTCCTGCTTTGCCAATCATTGATCATCTCCATCTTCTAAAGGAACCTTCATCGAACCCTTTATGAACTTTCTGAGAAATATGGCCCCATTTTGTTCCTTCAATTTGGAACTCATAAAGTCCTCCTAGTCTCCTCAGCATCAGTAGTTGAAGAGTGCTTTACAAAAAATGATATCATTTCTGCAAATTACCCTCAGTTGCTTGTTGGTAAACACCTCAATTACAACTATAATACTGTGGGGATAGCTCCCTATGGTGACCATTGGCGTAACCTTCGGCGTCTCACTACCTCGGAGCTCTTTCCATGAGCCGACTCGCCATGTTTGCCAGCATTCGACAAGAGGGAGTTTAATTATTGCTAAAGGAATTATTCCTGGCCTCCAACAGAAAAGCAGCAAAGGTAGAAATTACATCAAAGCTTAATACACAATAGTGCTGTGATTATCTAGCTGGACTTTGTTCCTTTTTGCCCCGTTGTACAGTTAGTTAGAGTAACTAATCCTTGGCTAACTAATTGTTGTAATTAGTTTTAATCTTTTTAGCTTGTTAGCTCTGTGCACTCTATATATATACCAGTTAGATTAATGAGAAAGTTGAGCTTCATTCATTCAACAAATTCAATATGGCATCAGAGCAAGTTCTTGCTTCTTGCTTTTCTTTTCCTGGCTAAATTTTTTCTCTCTCTTGTTTCAACTTTATTTTCTAGCCATCCAAACATCTCTTTCCATGGCTACCTCTGTTGATAATACTACTACTAATACTATTGTTCTTGCTCCTACACGACCTGAGGAGTTGCCTTCCTCACCATACTTTCTTCATCCTAATGAAAACCTTGCATTAGTGTTAGTATCTTCAGTTCTAATTGGTTTTAACTATCCATCTTGGTATCGCACAATGAAAATGGCCTTGCTCTCAAAGAATAAATTAAGATTTGTGGATGGTTCAATCTTAGTTCCAACTTCAACTGATCTTTTGTTTTCGGCTTGGGAACGTTGTAATACTATGGTCCTCCTTTGGATCTTGCATTCCCTCTTGCCGTCGATTGCTCAGAGTGTGATTTGGCTTGATGTAGCCGCTGAAGTTTGGAAAGATCGATTATCTCAAGGCGATGCCTTTCACATTGCAGCATTACAAGGAGAGATCTATTCATTTCTGTTAGCTTTAAATTGACAAGTATTTTGAAAATGACAAAACTCAAGCAAGCTTAGAAATGATCTTTATACTAGTAAATTTGCTTTGAATGAACTCAATAATTGAAACTATTTTAACAAAGTCTTGGATTGAGATTTCAAATGAAAAAGTCAGTAAATACTCTTAGAAAAGTGTTAGAAGATTGTTGAACTGACTTAAAATCACAAAAGCTATAAACTTTGCAGCATGTTAAAGTGCAGGAGGGCTACTGGACAAAAGGGATCGATCCCTACTGTAGAGGGATCGATCCCCAAATGGCAGAATGAAGTGGAAACACCCGGGAAAATGCTTGGATAGCATTCTGGAGAAAAGGGATCGATCCCTACTGTTGGGGGATCGATCCCTTTGCCCCAGACCTGACAGTAACGGCTAGTTTCTGAGTTTTTCAACGGGAAGAATTACATTAAATGCTTCACCAACTGTTCTATGTTTGGTGGGTTATAAATAGTGACATTTATGAAGTTTGGAGGCAGAACAAGCATTCAAAAGTAATCAAGCTTCAAGAGAGAATCTGAAATCTGAAAATCTCATTGTGACTCCATTTTGTGAGAGTATTTTCTGTATCCTTCACCCATCCACAGAAAAAATCAGATATTCAAAGGGGTGAGCTATCCTTGTAAGGTCTGATATTGTAGAGTGTGGGAATACTACAAGGGTAGAGGATTAGAAGGAGACTTCTAAAGTCCCAAGAGAAATTGTAAGAGGTCTTGCCACACCTTCAAGTGGTTTGTAAGCTTTCTCAAGGAAGAGGTGAATCAAAACCTTGACAAGAAGTTCAAGGAGAGAGGACGTAGGCAAGAGATTGGCCGAACCTCTATAAACCTTGTGTTTGCTTCTCTTTCCCTTACTCTTATTTACTGCATTTGTTTCATTATTGCTTATTTAACCTTGATTGTGCATTAAGAGTTAGGAAAAGTAGAAATAACTAGAAAAACCGATTCACCCCCCCTCTCGGTAGAGCCAACAATTGGTATCAGAGCTTGGGCTCGAGAGTGACTTAGATTAACATCTATCGAGTATAAACGATCACTAATGGCTCAAACTAGTTTGTCTACACCCTTGGTAGGAGAGGGACACTCTACGGTTAGACCTCCACTCTTTAATGGTGAAAACTATGCCTATTGGAAGACTAGAATGATGCTATTTATTCAAGCCAACGATTATGAAGTATGGAGAATTATTGTTAAAGGTCCTCTTATTCCTATTAAGAAAGTAGATGGGTCGGATGTGCCTAAGAAAGAAGATGAATGGGATACTAATGATATTAGGATGGCACAACTTAATGCTAAAGCAATGCACACACTCTTTTGTGCATTAGGACCAAATGAGTATAATCGAGTGTCACAATGTGAGAATGCTAAACAAATTTGGGACAAACTAGCTATCACACATGAGGGAACCACACAAGTCAAAGAAACCAAAGTAGGCATGCTCACACAAGACTATGAATTATTTAGAATGAAGAATGATGAATCAATTAGTGACATGTTTACTAGATTTACTGACATCATAAATGGTCTTAAAGCATTAGGCAAGACATATTCTAATGTAAAATGGTGAAAAAGATACTCAATAGCTTACCTAAAACATGGGAGGCTAAAGTCACTGCTATTGAGGAATCTAAGGATCCTCACACACTCTCACTAGATGAACTTATGGGATCTCTACTCACCTATGAGATGAAAATCAAGAGAAATCAAGATCCTCCTAAGAAAGTTGGAGTAGCTTTAAAATCCACCACTATTGAGGAATCAAAAGATCATGATGAGAGTGGTGATGATGAGGACCTAGAAATGGCCATGTTTGCTAAGAGGTTTAATAAATTTATGAGGATGAGAACTAGTGGTAACTCTAGGAGACCCCCTAGGAGAGACTTTAATAGAGGAGAAACTAGTAGGAAAGAAAAGGACCAAATTATTTGTTATGAATGCAAAAAACCTGGTCATATTAAATTTGATTGTCCTTTGTATAGAAAGCAAAATGAGAAGAAACAAAAGAAGACGGCAATGGTGGCTACTTGGAGTGATAGTGATTGCTCCGATGAAGAGAATGTAGAAGATGAAGTAGCCAACCTTTGTTTCATGGCTTTTGAAGATGAAAAGGTAACTTCTAACTTGTTGGATACTAATGAATATACTTTTGATGAATTGCAAGATGCATTTGATGAGTTAGCTAATGAATTTGAATGCATGAATTTGAAATATAAGAAAATGATTTCTAAGTTGAAAAAGGAGAATGAAATGCTTGTGAATGTTAAATTAGAATGTGAAAAGAAATTAGAGAATGCAAATCTAGAAATAGAAGAATTAAATAGAAAGAACATTAATTTGCAAAACTCCTTTTCTAGATTTTACATGGGCCAACAAAAACTTGATCAAATGCTAGAGACTCAAAGAGCATTCTTTGATAGAGAAGGGTTAGGTTATAATGCATCTAACAAAGAGACTCATCTTAAAAACTTCCTAGTTAAAGATAGAAAATTTGTTTTGTGCACATTGTGTAATAAACTAGGACACTCCTCACAAGCATGCACCTCTAGGAAGACCATGATAAGAGGAAAAATGGCTGTCAAAATTTGGGTACCTAAACATGTTTTAAATTCAAGTGATGAGTCATTAAAGATGAAATGGATCCCTAAAGGATCTAAAATTATAAGTACTAACTCTCAAGGACCCAAGAAAATTTGGGTACCTAAAATGAAAGCTTGATGTGTTTGTAGGAGGAAGAGTATTGCTACAAGGCTAAGTCCAAGGAGCATTGGTACCTTGATAGTGGATGCTCAAGACACATGACGGGTGACAAGAGTCAATTCAAGTTCCTAAAGCATAAAAGTGGTGGAGAAGTCACATTTGGAGACAACTCCAAAGGACAAATTGAAGGAATTGGCTCCATTGGTAACTCTTCCTCAACTATTGAGAATGTTTTGTATGTTAGAGGCTTGAAACATAACTTGCTTAGTATTAGTCAATTGTGTGATAAGGGATTTAAAGTCATGTTTGATGATTTGTGTTGCAATGTTGTTAATGCCAAATCTAATCAAATTATGTTTATTGGACATAGACAAGGAAATATTTATATCGTGAATTTAAATGAACTTAATAGCAAAAATGTATGCTTTATGGCTACTAGAGAAGATGAACCTTGGTTGTGGCATAGAAGACTAGGCCATGCTAGCATGCATATTCTGTCTAAGTTAACCAAAAGAGACCTAGTTGTAGGATTACCTAAGCTTCAATTTGAAAATGATAAAGTTTGTGAAGCATGTGTAAGAGGAAAACACAAAAGAAATTCATTTAAATCTAAGAAGAGTGTCACTACCTCTAGATCACTTCAACTTCTTCACTTAGATCTCTTTGGACCAACTAGGACAACTAGTTTAGGAGGTAAACACTATGGATTTGTGATAGTTGATGATTACACTAGATTTACTTGGGTGTTCTTTTTAAGTGTTAAAAATGAGGCCTTAGATAAATTCATTGTTTTCTCAAAACTTGTTCAAAATGAAAAGGGTTATTCTATTTCAAGTATTAGGAGTGACCATGGAAAAGAATTTGAAAATATTGGTTTTGATATATTTTGCAATGAAAATGGCATTAGCCATAATTTTTCGGCTCCTAGAACTCCTCAACAAAATGGGGTAGTTGAAAGGAGAAATAGAACCTTAGAAGAAATGGCTAGAACCATGCTTTGTGAAAACAACTTACCTAAATATTTTTGGGCTGAAGCAATAAACACCTCTTGCTATGTTATAAATAGAGCTATGGTGAGGCCTATTTTAAAGAAAACTCCCTATGAGATTTATAAAGGAAAAAGGCCTAACATAAGTTATTTTCACCCATTTGGATGTAAATGTTTTGTTTTGAACAATGGTAAAGATAACCTAGGAAAATTTGATGCTAAAAGTGATGAAGGTATTTTTCTTGGTTACTCTTTAAATTCTAAGGCCTATAGAGTTTTTAATAAAAGAACACTTGTTGTAGAAGAGTCAATACATGTAATCTTTGATGAATCAAATATCACTAGTAGAACCAATCTTGATGATGAAGTAGAGATCTTTGATGAACCTATAGTTGATCCATCTCAAGATAAGGATGTTAGGGAACACTTAGAAGATCTTACTATTAACAAAGATGAGGAGTCCATGGAACAAGAAGTGATTGAGAAGGAATCTAGGTGTCCTAGAGAACTTGGATATGTGAAAGATAATGATATTGTTGGAGATCCTACCATTGGAGTTAGGACTAGGTCAACCTATAGAAACATATGTCAACATGTTGCCTTTGTGTCACAATTTGAGCCAAAGAAAGTGGATGAGGCCTTGAATGATGAAAATTGGATTATGGCCATGCAAGAAGAATTAAATCAATTTGAAAGAAGCAAAGTGTGGACATTAGTAGAAAGACCTAAAGATTATCCCATCATTGGAACCAAATGGATATTCAAGAATAAGATGGATGAAAATAGCATTATTGTTAGAAATAAGGCTAGGTTAGTAGCTCAAGGTTATAGACAAGAAGAAGGGATTGACTATGATGAAACCTATGCTCCAGTAGCTAGATTAGAAGCCATTAGGATGCTACTTGCATTTGCATGTTACAAGGACTTTAAGTTATATCAAATGGATGTAAAAAGTGCTTTTCTAAATGGTTATATAAATGAAGAGGTTTATGTTGAGCAACCTCCCGGTTTCGAAAATCCAAAACTTCCTAACCATGTTTTCAAACTTTCAAAAGCCTTATATGGATTAAAACAAGCTCCTAGAGCTTGGTATGAAAGACTTTCAAAGTTTTTAATCGAAAAAGGTTTTACAAGAGGAAAGGTAGACACAACATTGTTTATTCAATCTAAGGGTCATGACTTATTGGTAGTTCAAATTTATGTAGATGATATCATTTTTGGTTCTACAAATGAGTCATTGTGCAAAAATTTTTCAAAGCTAATGCAAGGTGAATTTGAAATGAGTATGATGGGAGAATTGACCTTCTTTCTAGGACTTCAAGTGAAACAGTGTAAAGAAGGTATTTTCATAAATCAAGCTAAGTACACTAAAGATTTGCTCAAAAGATTTGGAATGGATGAATCTAAACCTTTTTCTACACCTATGAGCACAAACATTAAGCTTGATAAGGATGAAGGAGGAAAATGTGTAGACACTAAACTATATAGGTCTATGATTGGCTCATTGCTATATTTAACTGCTAGTAGACCCGATATAATGTTTAGTGTATGCTTGTGTGCTAGATTTCAGTCATCTCCTAGAGAATCACACCTACAAGCAGTAAAAAGAATCCTTAGATACCTCAAAGACACTTCTTCCTTAGGACTTTGGTATCCTAAAGATTCTACACTTGACCTCCATGCCTATTCCGATGCGGATTTTGGTGGATGTAAAGTGGATAGGAAAAGCACATCGGGAACATGCCAATTCCTAGGAAGTAGACTCATCTCATGGTTTTCTAAGAAACAAAATAGTGTAGCTCAATCCACAACCGAGGCTGAATATATAGCTTCCGGAAGTTGCTGTGCTCAAGTATTATGGATTAAGCAACAAATGAGAGACTATGGAATAGAAATAAACCAAGTTCCCATTAGGTGTGACAACACTAGTGCCATCAATCTAACAAAAAATCCCATCCAACACTCTAGAACCAAGCACATTGAGATTAGACATCATTTTATACGAGATCATGTGCAAAAAGGAGACATAACTCTAGAGTATGTGGACACCTTGCACCAATTAGCTGATATCTTCACAAAGCCCTTGGACAAGGAGAGATTTTGCACTCTTAGAGGTGAATTAGGCATTATGAATGCTCCTTGAAGTAATTTGATGTTGCATGAATGTCTTATGGTTGGCTTGTGCTTACTAAGTTACTGTTCATGTTCATAGCCCCTTAAGATTGAAATGTTGAATTTTTGTGTGTTCTTCTCATGTTAAACCTCTTGCATTAGCCAAAACCCGTTTCTCATGATTAAGACACTCTCACATCCATGTTCACATATTGTGTCTGCATACTTAAGCCATTTCTGCAGTTTTTCTGCATTTTTTTTCAAACTCATTTCATGAATCTCAAATGCAAAAATCAACTTTTGATCTTCAGATGCTCAAACTGCATAAGTTTCAATGCTTTCAAATCATTTTTGTACATCATAAATGAGCCACATGACTGCGGAGACAATTCCTCTCACATAGGATTGGATTCCAAGTCTGTCTGGCCAACATTCTGGGTGATGGGAAGCTTCCTGCTTAAAAGGGATCGATCCCTATACAGTGGGGATCGATCCCCTAGTGCCAGAATAGCCTCCTGGACGTTGGAAAGCAATCTGCCAAAAAGGGATCGATCCCTCTACAGTGGGGATCGATCCCCTCGTGGCATAATTGCCTCCAAGGTGCTTTTTAACCGTCGGCCTCTTCTTCTACCTCAACTATTCCCTTTCTTCCTCACCTCTCCACGCCGTTCCTCATCTTTTCTCAACCCAAACTACCGGTTCTCACTCTTTTCTCCACCAAATCACTCCATTCTTTCACCAATCTTTCTCATTTTCTTCTCTTTTTCATTTCCCCTCTTCATTTCCTGACAAAAACTCTTCATTTCTTCATTCCTTTTGTTCTTCCACACCATGGTTACTATTCACCCAACATTTAAATTGTAAGTTTTTCTAACATTTTTCATTAAATTTCTCTTGCATTTCTAGTTTCTTTTATCATGTCTTGCCTACCCATGTGCATATCTTGCATCAATTTCTTCTCCATCTAGGTGTTCAACTCCTTTGGCACTTGCATTTTTCTCTAGTTAATACTTAGACTCTTTGTCATTTTTCATCCGAATTTCCTTGTTATACTTGTTAAATGCATCTTGGGTTGTGGCTCTCTGCTGTTGGTTAGATTCCATCTCTCCCACACACTCATCCATAGTTCCTCAAACTTGTGCACACCACCTGTTTGATAAAAATCCTTAACAAAATTTCGTATCTTTTTCCTTCTCCATATGGCTCCTAAGCTTAAGCACGCTGCTTCAAAGCGCAAAACCCCTGCTTCCTCTTCCTCATCCTCCATACCAACCACCTTTAACCGCTGTTTTCGCCATGCTAATGAGAAAACCAAGTTTCTAGCCGAATATGCCAATATGCCCATTAAGCATTGGCGTCCTATTGATTTCGACTTTCTCGAGTCAATTCATTTTCCTTACCTCGCCAAGTTCAATGAATGGGGTTGGACCAAATTTCTCAAAATCAATACTCCGGTTCCAGCAAACATCATTCGAGCCTTCTTCTCCAACGCCGAAATCATCTATTCTCCAAATGATGCATGTAAAGTTGTCGGGATTAAGTCTTATGTCATGGGCAAGCATATTGAACTGACCACGGAATCCCTCTCCCTTGCCTTTAGACTTCCTGAGGGCGGTACCATCACTGACCATGTCAATGTCCCCTTAGCATTTCCCGTTACCGATAATCGTGCCAGTGACCTTCCTGTCTTTGCACGCCTCCTCCATATCATCATCTCATGGAATCTCCGCCCTCTTGGCACCCGTTACTCTCATCTTCGCAAACTTGATCGCTTTTGGCTTCATCATATTCATGAACCTAACGGCTACCCACCAGACCTACTACACTTTATCCTTCATGATTGGGTGAAGATTGTTCGTAACAAGGTCCACACTATTGTTTTCCCTCAGCCTCTCGCCTACTACTTAATCTCTGAAGGTGTTGACTGTTCATGTGAGGTTGGCATACTTCCCGACGCCAACACCACAATCAATCTAACCACCCTCCATAACTTGGGATGGTATCTCCATCAAGTGGGCGACACTGTCGAATGGGTCAAGGGTCATGGTCAGCCTGCGTCTCCCGAACATGCTCCGGCACCAGACGACGAAGAAGGAGCGGATGCAGCCGACGCACCTGCAGCAGCCACATCTTCTGCCCCTTCCGGCTCCACATCAGTTTCTCTCGACCAGCTCATGCTAATGCTTCAGCAAATGCACACCTCTCAGCAAGATTTCCAGCAGGCCGTCACTCAACGACTTGATCAGATCGAGGACACTCAAGCTACCATGTATGATGAAATCCAAGATGTTCGTATGCAGCACGAGGATTTCATGGACCAGTACTACAAGACGTTTCCTCGGCGCTGATTGTGCTATGCTTATGGCCTTGGTGTTTTATTCTTTGCTGTGTTCTCTCGGCCTTAGTGTTTTGTCGTCTGAACTTTCTTAGATCTCGGCACTGATATGATATGTTTTTGAACCTCCTCTGACTATGTTAATGACATTGCTAGTTATGCTTTCTAGTGGTTCTATGTTGATAACGATATCTTGTTCTGAAGTTACTTGTGCGTTCATGCCATTGGATTGATCCTTGTGTCTCTTTATTTCATTGCCAATGTTATTACTTCCTCTGCTTCTTATTGGTATATCCTTATTGCTTTAAATTTCCTTATACTACTAACCATTTCTGATTAATCATTTGCTATGACAAAAAGGGGGAGAATTAATGTGGTAAACTTGTATTAAATTGAGGGGGAGCAAATATTGAGGGGGAGTAATGTTTTTCAAAAATCAACTTGTATTAAATTGAGGGGGAGCAAATATTGAGGGGGAGTAATGTTTTTCAAAAATCAAGTAACCTAAATTTTCAAACATATAAGCAAATTTACCTTAAGTTTTGTCATATCAAAAAGGGGGAGATTGTTAGCTTTAAATTGACAAGTATTTTGAAAATGAAAAACTCAAGCAAGCTTAGAAATGATCTTTATACTAGTAAATTTGCTTTGAATGAACTCAATAATTGAAACTATTTTAACAAAGTCTTGGATTGAGATTTCAAATGAAAAAGTCAGTAAATACTCTTAGAAAAGTGTTAGAAGATTGTTGAACTGACTTAAAATCACAAAAGCTATAAACTTTGCAGCATGTTAAAGTGCAGGAGGGCTACTAGACAAAAGGGATCGATCCCTACTGTAGAGGGATCGATCCCCAAATGGCAGAATGAAGTGGAAACACCCGGGAAAATGCTTGGATAGCATTCTGGAGAAAAGGGATCGATCCCTACTGTTGGGGGATCGATCCCTTTGCCCCAGACCTGACAGTAACGGCTAGTTTCTGAGTTTTTCAACGGGAAGAATTACATTAAATGCTTCACCAACTGTTCTATCCGTTTGGTGGGTTATAAATAGTGACATTTATGAAGTTTGGAGGCAGAACAAGCATTCAAAAGTAATCAAGCTTCAAGAGAGAATCTGAAATCTGAAAATCTCATTGTGACTCCATTTTGTGAGAGTATTTTCTGTATCCTTCACCCATCCACAGAAAAAATCAGATATTCAAAGGGGTGAGCTATCCTTGTAAGGTCTGATATTGTAGAGTGTGGGAATACTACAAGGGTAGAGGATTAGAAGGAGACTTCTAAAGTCCCAAGAGAAATTGTAAGAGGTCTTGCCACACCTTCAAGTGGTTTGTAAGCTTTCTCAAGGAAGAGGTGAATCAAAACCTTGACAAGAAGTTCAAGGAGAGAGGACGTAGGCAAGAGATTGGCCGAACCTCTATAAACCTTGTGTTTGCTTCTCTTTCCCTTACTCTTATTTACTGCATTTGTTTCATTATTGCTTATTTAACCTTGATTGTGCATTAAGAGTTAGGAAAAGTAGAAATAACTAGAAAAACCGATTCACCCCCCCTCTCGGTAGAGCCAACAATTTCAACAATGATCTCTCTCTGTTACTGATTATTATACTAACTTGAATGTTCTCTGAGATGAGTTGATGAATTTGAGGCCACTTCCTCATTGTTCATGTGATCTAGCTTGCAAATGTGGAGCTCTCAATGCTGCCAAAAAATATTATGAGAATGATTGTGTGATTCACTTTTTAACAGGACTTAATGATGGTTTCTCCACTGTTAAATCTTGGATTATGTTAATGGAGCCTCTACCTTCCATTAACAAAGCGTTTGCCCTTGTTCTTCAGTATGAGAGACAATTTAATCCTGTCTCAATTCAACCTCAAGTTGATTCCTCTGTTTTTGCCAATAAAGTAGCAATTGCTTCTCGCAGCATGAACACTTTGAGTGTTAAGAGGAATAATTTTCCTTCAAGAGGCCGATCTGTTCCTTTTGTGGCTAATTAGTCACACAGTTGATAAGTGCTATCATAAGCATGGTTTTCCACTAGGATATAAGCCTAAGAGCAAGGCTAGATATGTTAATCATATAGTAGCCTCATCTTCTTCTATTCCAAAAGGTATTGAACCTAGTGCAGCAAATATGTCTAAGGTGAATGAAGCTAATTCTTCAGTAACACTCACTCAAGACCAATATGATCGTTTAATTGCTTTGCTTCCACCGACTGAAGTGGCTAGTTCCAATACTTCTCATGTTAATGCCATCACTGAAGTAACCTCAAATACTGGTATGAGATCATTTACCTTACAGCTTTTCCTTTTTATTCTTGATACAGGTGCTACTGACCATATTGTCTCCAATTTGTCTTGTTACAAAGATTACCAACCAGTGATGAATTCCCTTGTGAAGCTTCCTAATGGCCAACAGATTTCTGCTGCACACATCAGAACTGTTCAATTATCTTCTGATATCATCTTGCATAATGTTCTATATGTTCCTTATTTTGCTTTTAATTTGATATCAGTTAGTAAATTGGTCAAAGCTCTCAATTGTTTGCTAATTTTTCAACCTGCTTTTTGTGTTATTCAGGATGTCAAGTCATAGAGGATGATTGGTTTAGCTAAACATTGCAATGGCCTCTATCATTTTTATAGTTTATTTCCTTACAAACTTCACCATCATTTCAATTTTTCTTTTATCAATACTTTAGTATCTCCAAACAAAACGTTCGATATGTGGCATTTTAGGCTTGGACATGCCTCTAATCATAGAATCAAACTTTTAAGTCATATTGATTCTTCTACAGTTGTACAAGATACTTTGTGTGATGTTTTTCATTTTGCTAAACAAAAGTGATTACCATTTCCAGTTAGTTCTTCCTCTTCTAATGCTTGTTTTGATCTTATTCACATTGATATATAGGGTCCTAATCATGTTACATCTCTTTATGGCCATTTATATTTCTTAACCATAGTGGATGATTTTAGTAGACATACTTGGATATATCTTATGAAATCAAAGTCAGAGGCAAGACAATTAGTTCAAAATTTCTGTTCCTTTGTTAAGACTCATTTCAAAACCAATATTAAAATAGTACGAACATATCATGGTCAAGAATTTAACACACCTTCCTTTCATTCTTCCAAAGGAATACTCCATCACATTTCTTGTGTGCAAACACCACAACAAAATAGTGTGGTGGAACGCAAACATCAACACCTTCTAAATGTTGCTCGAGCCTTGAAATTTTAAGCCAACCTTCCTGAGAAATTTTAGTCTGATTGTATTTGCCAAGCTGTCAATCTCATTAATAGGACTCCCTCACCTATAATTCACAATAAAACACCTTATGAACTTTTATATAATGTACCACCAAGTCTTTCTCATCTTAGAGTGTTTGGTTGTTTGTGTTTTGCATCCACCTTAGCTCATCCACGAACCAAGTTTCAACCCAGGGCTATCAAATGTGTCTTTCTTGGTTATGTTACTGGAACCAAGGGCTATAAACTTTATAATCTTGCCACAGGTCAAGTTTTTGTTTCACGAGATGTTGTTTTCTATGAACATGTTTTTCCTTTTGCCTCTCAATCTGATTCCACACCTTCTTCATCTTAGTTAATTCTTCCTTCTTTTACCATATCTTCTAGACCTACTTTGGATCTTCCTCCTTCATGTTCTTCTTCATCTACTTCTGTCCCTCCTCAACAACCTATTCCCTTACCATCACCTCAGTTAAGAAGGTCTACTAGAACTCGTTTTCCTCCTACCTACCTTCAAGATTATCATTGTTATCTAGCTACTACCAATCAACCTTCATCCTTGCATTCTGCATCATAAAATTTTGGTTGTAAATACCCTTTATCCTCTATTCTTACCTATAATAAATGTTCTTCTATGCAGATAACCTTTGTTTTTAATATTTCTTCCATTGTAGAACCCAGTACTTACAGCCAGGTAGCAACACAAGAATGTTGGCAACAAGCCATGAAAGCTGAGTTGGATGCATTGCAATTAAACAATACCTAGGTATTGACGAGTTACCTCCTAACAAACAAGCAATTGGGTGCAAATGGGGTTATAAAGTCAAATCTAGATCCAATGGTGAAATTGAGAGGTACAAGGCTAGATTGGTGGCAAAGGGGTTTACACAGCAACATGGACTCGACTACACTGACACTTTCTCTCCTGTAGCCAAGATGACAACCATTCGATCTTTGTTGGTTGTTGCAGTTGTTAAAAACTGGAAACTTCATCAACTTGATATCAATAATGCCTTCCTCCATGGAGATTTATTTGAGGAAGTTTACATGGAATTGCCATCAGTTTATCCTACTAATAAACCAGGACAAGTTTGCAATTTGTTGAAGTCCTTATATGGTCTTAAACAAGCCAGCAGGTAGTGGTATCATAAGCTCACCTCTGCTTTGCTCGCTAAAGGCTTTACACAGGCTAGTTCAGATCATTCTCTATTTGTTCAATCCAAGGACTCTTCTTTTATTGCCTTGTTGATATATGTTGATGATGCCATTTTAGCAAGTGACTTTGATCAGCTTATCCAAGAGATGAAATCTTATTTGGATTTCACATTCATAATTAAAGACTTTGGTACCCTTAAATACTTCCTTGGACTTGAGGTTCCTCGATCTACAACTGGAATTAACTTGTCTCAATGCAAGTATGCTTTGGACATCTTGTAAGAAACAAGTTTTCTTGGTAGCAAACCTGCTCCTACACCAAGGACAACTGCTTTGAAGCTTTCTCAGACATCTGGACAACCTTTGAATGATCCTTCTTCTTATTGAAGGCTTGTAGGTTGATTTTTGTATCTTACTGCTACTCGTCCAGACTTACCCTATTCTGTTCAACAACTCTCCCAGTATGTTGATAAACCCACTACAGTTCATCTTTAAGCAGCACACCGTGTCCTTCAATATATTAAGGGCACACCAGGACAGGGCTTATTCTTTCCAGCTTCTTCTACTTTACAGTTGAAGGCTTTTAGTGATTCTGATTGGGCCTCTTGCATTGATACACACAAGTCCATCACAAGATATTATGTCTTTCTTGGTGATGCTCTCGTTTCCTAGAAGTCCAAGAAGCAAAACACCATTTCCCGATCTTCCAGTAAGGCAAAATATCCGGCTCTTACTTCTGCTTCTTGTAAAATACAATGGCTGCTTTATCCTCTTCTAGATCTGCAAATTCCTTATGCCTCCTCTGCCTCGTTGTTTTGTGATAGTAAGTCTGCCATTGCTATCACTGAAAATCTTGTTTTTCATGAACGGACAAAACATATTGAGATTGATTGGCATATCATTCGCCAAAAGCTGCAAGCTGGGATCATTCGGTTGCTGCATGTTTCTTCTTCTTCTCAACTTGCAGATATTTTCACCAAGGCTCATTTTGCTGCTAGCTTCAAACAATTTCTTCAACATTTGAGTCTTCATAAACTTTATGATCTAGCTTGAGGGGGGTAATACACGATAGTGCTGTGATTGTCCAACTATACTTTGTTCCTTTTTGCCACGCTGTCCAGTTAGTTAGAGTAACTAATCCTTGGCTAACTAATTGTTGTAATTAGTTTTAATCTTTTTAGCTTGTTAGCTCTATACACTCTCTGTGTGTGTGTATATATATATATATATATATACACACACACACACCATTCAGATTAATGAGAAAGTGAGCTTCATTCATTCAACAAATTCAATAAAGCTTATAGATCTTGTTTTCAATATTCTGCTGAGGATGATTGCTGGAAAGCGGTATCATGGGATAGATGTAATGGACAAAGAAGCAAATGAGTTTCGAGACATCATGAGAGAGAGTGGGGAGCTGCATGGAAGCTCAAATTTGAATGACTTCTTTCCTATGCTGCAATTGATTGATTTTCAAGGTGTGGAGAAAAGGATGAAAGGAGTTACGAAGAAAGTAGACAAATTCTTACAATCCCTTGTTGAAAGAGCAAAGGAGAATGTGGGAAGATTCAAGTGATCAGAGCAACAAAGGAAGAAAAGCAACTTTAATCGATTTCATGTTATCCCTGCAACAAGCACAACCGGAATTCTATACCGACGAAACCATAAAAGGAGTTATTCAAGTAAGATCCATGCATCTTCGCCGGAAAATTCTATATTTTGCGTTCATTATGTCATCATTTATGTTCCTCCAAAGTCAGCCAACTTGTGTACCAAAAAAAAAGTCAGCCAACTTGTGCACCATTGAAGTGACATTGATTGTAACCAAAAAAAAAGAAGTGACATTGGTAGTGCTTTAAAATAAAAAATCATTCAATTAAGACAGCCACTAATCTGCCGCCTAAGATATTTCACCGAGTGATGGCATCTGTGACTGTTTGTAGTATTTTTCAAAGTGAAAGTTACAAGTTAGTGATTGTCCTAAGGCAAAGCTTTTTCACCTTTCAACTCCACCTTAGAATCCGTCAAGGAGAAACTTAACTTTAGGATTTCGTAGCGCTATATCCTTTTTCTCCCACTTACTTCCAATATTAGAGCTTTAAAAGTCACTTTTCACAAGGGTATTATTGATGGCCAAAAAAAAAAACAAGGGTGTTATTATTTTTATTTTAATTAAATTAATTTATTAAAATTGAATTTTAATTTAATTAATCAGTTATCAAATTATTTCCATCTGTTAACAAAAATGATTTTAAAAAATTTTAATTTTCAATTAATTTGGTTAATTAATCAAAATATAACAAATTTAAAAATAAAATTAAAAATATTTAAAACCAAAAATATATAATATTTAAAATTTAGATAATATTTTAAATTTAATGTTGTTAGAGATTTTAACTTAATACTTGGATATTTAAATATTTTGTAAGACAATATTATTTAATTTGTTTAAAATATGAGAAATTAATAATTTAATTTAAATGCATTTTTTATTTTGGTCAAATCGGTTTATTAATTAATTGAATTTAATTCAATTCAATCAATTTCAAAATTAAAAATTACTATTTGGTTAATGAAAAAAACTAATTTAATTAAATTCTATTTTTGCCAATTTAATTCGAAACTAATCAAACCCGCCCAATGAACTATAGTAAATATTTAAACCTCCGTATGTATTAATGTTTCGCCTCAAATATCTAAATTTCTAGTTCTCTGAAACATGTTGCTGGCAATCAAATTGCTGGAAGTGAAACTTCTTCCACTACAATAGAATGAGCTATGTCACTTCTTCTTAACCATCCTGAAGCAATGCATAAAGCTTGGGCTGAAATAAGTGCTAAAGTCGGACAAGATAACCTCCTGGATGAAACAGATCTGCCAAAGCTAAATTATCTACAATCTATAGTTTCTGAGGCGCTTAGGTTATTTCCACCTAATCCATTTCTTGTACCACATGAATCATCAGAAGATTACATTGTTTGTGGTTATAATGTGCCGCATGGCACAATGTTGTTGGTCAACTATGGGCTATCCATAGGGATCCCAAGCTCTGAGCGGATACAGCAAGATTTATGCAGAGAGATTTGAAGGTGGGGAGGTGAAGGGTATAAGCTGCTTCCATTTGGTGTCGGAAGGCGGGCTTGCCCTGGAGCTGCTCTAGGCAGAAAGACATAGGATTGGTTCTTGGTGCCCTGATTCAGTACTTTGAGTGGAATAGGATTGGACAGGAGGAGATTGATATGAAGGAAGAACCCTTGGTGGCTTTGTGCAATCCCCACCCGGACATGATCAACCGCCTCTCCACCCTGTGACCTGAAGTACTTTTGCGAACACGCATCTCGGCAAGCACAGCAGGATAGACTTCGTTGAGCTGAATGCATATTTAATTCTGGCCTGTTTGAAAATAAAGTGCTTAGGTAGCCAACGAGGCAATGCAACCCATGTGTTCTGCAAATTTATGATCGTTCTATTTGAATAAATGTCAAGAGAGCATGGCTTTCTTAGAATTTCTCCATCATGAAATGGATAAAAACTTCCAAATATAATTGATTAATTTTACTTAAACTCAACAGCAATGCAAAAAATTTTTTCATAAAAATGTATAAAAATGAAGAGAATTTTAAATTAAATTAAGATCGTAATTGTTTAATTTAAAAGCATCATCAAAACTTACAAGCAAGAAACTCATGATCTTCAAACGGCATTTTTGTGGAGTTTCAATGAAATTCATCGAACTGTGGCAACTATTCCAGACTTGAGTCTGAGTTTGTTATGGGATAGCCTAGTAACAGGAACTCATGTGATAAGTTATGCGTAGTCTGACACTTCGACTCCTTACTTTTCCGTTTCTGATTTTGATTAATGAAAATGTTGGATTTAGGAAGAAAACCACAAATAAATGGGCCAAAGTCCGCAACGGATAAATGGCATAATTTTTTTTTATAAGTATAGATATTTTCGTATATTTTACTATCTAAAATTAATTTTGTTCGAGCTAAAAATAGTGAACGGTAAAATCTTTTCAACAATGAAGATTTTATGACTCGAACTCTGTTTAAATACCTCAAAAAAATTTACTGTTATTTTTTTAACCACTTATCGTGAAATAGCCTATTTTTTTTTTGTAAATCACAAAAATTTTAATCTGTTTTAATAGTATGAGACTAATCCTATTCGAGGTTTATCACAGTTAAAGTTCTTCATCCCTCCCTAAAAATGTGTTTATAAAGTCGAACCCGAAAGCTTTTTTTAAACTCAACTGCGTTATCAATTGAATCATAAACCATAGTAAATAGCCTATGTTTTTATTCCTAGCTAACACAGACTTAAAAACCAAATTGAAAAAACATTAAAATCAGTACAACCGGGGGTTAAAAGAGTGAGGGATTTGGGGGAAGCGTGCTTTGTTACGGAAAGTAAGGCCCATAGGGCTTAACTGAGTTGGCTTTAGTTAGGATCTAGTAGTGAATAGATTTTAAAATTTTAAATAAGATAGTACGAAAAAAGATGTCACGTCAAAATGATATAAATTCAAATTTTGTAAAATTATTATGAATTTAATAAAAATAAAAATTTTTTTTATATTGTTTTATATAAACCACACGTATATTCATCTGTTTGAATGATTTGAGACTAATCTTGCTTGAGATTTTATCACAGTTAAAGCTCATCATCCCTCCTCAAATATGTATTTAATAAGGGTCGAATTTGGAAACTCTTCTCACAAACTTAACTTGTATTGCTAACTGAGCCACAATCCATGAATCTTATTTTATATCTAATATGTTGATATAAAATCTAATATGATATTTTTATATTTCATATGCATTTAATATAAAATAAATATGATATAAATACATGAATTATTATATTTAATATTGAGTAACGTTACTTTTTTTTCTCAAAAAAAAGAAAAAGTTACATTTTGGTTAAAAAACATTCACTATTGCCTTAAACGAAATTTATTGAGAAAGGCAACTTTTAATTTATGTAATCAGAAATTGATTTGTTGACAGCCGAATCACAATCAACTAAACAGTAAATAAAAAATGGATTATTATCCTATCACCGTTAATTAAGTTTTTTTAATTTCATAAACGAAGTTAAGATTAAAATATGTGTCTCATTTTATTTATTTTTTATTTTTTAATATTTTTAAAATATACAAGTCATTATCTTAACATTGTTTATAAAGTTAAAAAATTTCATCAATAATGAATAAAATAATAACCCATAAAAAATATATATACAAATCTCGACATTAAAGTCTTTTATCAACAAAAACAGTAGA
The DNA here is from genome assembly GCA_031772115.1 of Heritiera littoralis. NCBI lineage: Eukaryota > Viridiplantae > Streptophyta > Magnoliopsida > Malvales > Malvaceae > Heritiera > Heritiera littoralis. Next base: position 21,398,216 of record JAPDPK010000001.1, read on the forward strand.
ATTTATAACAAAATTAGAGATGGGCAGATCTAAGTAAAGCTAGTCGGTCCATTTCATTTCAACCCACACATCGGCCCACATGCCATTCTCCTTTAATTTACTATTCTTGATTATCTTCATTTTTTTAAGTCTCCTTCTTTCCCCTCCCAAACTCAAAATCCAACTCTCCAGTCGTCCAAAGAGAAGAAATGGCCGATCCCGATTCCACCACTGCTCAAGACTCCGCCGCAGCGACGGAGCCCCAACAGACGCTGGCCCAAGACAAAGTAGATGACACCACAGCCAAGCTCAACAATCTCACCCTCCGAATTTGGCCTCCCACCCGGCGAACCCGTGACGCCGTCATCAACCGTCTAGTCGAGACGCTGTCTTCCCAATCCGTCCTTTCCAAACGATACGGCACGATCCCCGAGGACGAGGCCTCTGCCGCTGCTAAGTCGATTGAAGAGGAGGCTTTCTCGGTCGCTGGGGCATCGTTCTCCGCCGACGACGACGGAATCGAGATCCTTCAGTTATATTCCAGGGAGATTAGTAAACATGTACTCGATACTGTCAAAGCTCGCGCTGCTGCCGCTACTGCTGATGCTCCGTCAGGTCCAGCGGAGGTAGGCTCGAATAACGCGGGGGCTGCCGATGGTGAGGAGATTTCGTCCACATCCGTAAAGGCTGAGGCTTGAGTTTGAGGATTCTTGTCTCTCTCTGTCTTTAGCCTTTTTTTTTAAGCCTGATAGTTGGTATTGCTAGGGTTTTTTTAGATCTGTTTGTACTGACTATGAATATTTTGGGATGCTTAATTGCATATATATCACGATAATAATATCTGTAATAATATTTATTAATATCTTGGGTTTTTTTTGGTTGGTTCTCTGTAATCTTGGTCGAAATGTGCTTGATTTTTATGAGTTGATTGGTTTTTATTGCTCTGTTCATTGATTCAGTGCAAAAAGCAGAATAAAGGGTGCTAGAAACTTTGCTTATTGATGATTTATTTTCCGGCAACTCATCAGCATTCTGTATCTTTATTCCTTGTGATCTTCGACAATCTATTTCAACTGGGGCAGTCATTAGTTCCACACGAATTGGCAATGCTGTTTAGAATTTGTGTATCTTGAAGGCAGAACAATGATTCCAGAGCAATGGTGTTGAGAGTCTTGTAAGAGTTTATATGTAGAAAGAGCTTTAAGCAGTAGGTTTCTCTATTTTATATAGATTTGGCATATGGTCTTAAGATATCTTCAATTCACTCTTATTGTAATTCTTTTTAAAATATTTGTTGATTTGGAATTAATTTGTGTTAGGAAAGATTCTTAGGTCTATTAGAGCCACCAGGATATTGAAGTTCTATATGATTTTTGCTGTTAATTAGAATCTATCATGCAAGAAATACTTTTAGTGGTATAGAACAAGTATGAATAGATCTGCATTGAAAATGTATCTTATGACTTTATCTTGTGTAGTCTCTTGGTAACATAAACGTACAATTGATATGAATTGAAGTACACACATACACATATGACCTTTATTCTTGTGCTTGAGTCAAATAGGTATAATCTGTTTCCTTGAGTGATTGAACTTCATTTTCCTTTACTTAATGGTAAACCTCTTGGCTTATTACATCACTTTGCTTAGTTGCATCATATTCTCTTTCTACTGGTCGCTTATTAAGCGGCATTCTTCATCTTGTTACTTTTTTAACTTGGTTTCCACTAAAAGCTTCAACTAGTGTCATACAAAACCTCCTTTTATATCTATATATATATATATATATATTATATTGCTATTGTTACCAGGAGGGATTAAGTTCAAGGTTTGATTTCCCACTCTTCCTTTGTACCTCTTATAAACCAAAAAAGAAAATAATCCACCTTTAAATCTTGTTTATATCATGCTTCCCTCCTATCTGGTGATTGCTTGACATTTGATGCTGGAACATCTTACTGCATTAGCCAAGTTTTAGCCAATTAAGATATCTGTGACTGTGAGCTTCCCTTCTCATAAAGTCTCTGTTATATATTCTTATTCTTTGAGTTCTTTTCTTGCATATATAAAAGTTACATGGTAAAGAAGGAATCCCATTTAACCAAGAATGGTTTGGGCAAGTTACCTCTTTCTAGATCACTGTGTTTAATCTAGCTTGGCATTTAATAATAGAGAAAGGAAACATTTTTAAGCTTGACGATACGATGTCAATGCATATGTGGCTATACATCTTCACTTTCTTTTTTTCCATAAATTCACATTGAATAACCTATAGTTGTGATAGAGAATTCTGTCTCATGTCAAACTCACCTCTTCAGTGTAATCTGCAACATCCTTGTGAAGTGGCACAGCTATCGGGTTGTCTACATTTTTCTACCAATTGATGCTTAGCTATTTGTTGAATTTAAGGGGAAATAGTTTTAAATTGATTATATCAGGGTAGGGTTTTTTTTTATTCCTGCAGTACTCATTATACATACATGCATACATACATACATACATACATACATACATACATACATACATACATACATACATATCTCTATGATGTATCTGCTATATTTTGAGTTCCTTATAACATGCTTGCTTATGGATTCATTTTTGTTAAATCATACTTCGAGAGTTGGTGGCTTGATGTACTGGATTGCACTCTAATCCTACCTCCTATTGATCATACTCTCAACTCAGTGATGTTTTGGTGTTTGTGTGTATGCGTATATGAGTATACATATTCACTATGAGAAAGCTACCTGAGTTTGGAGAAAGATTAATTTCCAAATTTTTGCATGTTAGCTTGCAAATCCCGACTATATTTATATTTTCACTTCTAAAATTCTGATCTTCCCCCTACTTTTCATCTCTACTTGTTTATAACTGAAGATTGAACCCATCCCGGTGATTTGAATTGTTAGAGACAAGAAGAAGAGACAGAAGTGAGCCTCAGAAGTGGGAGCTAGTTCTAGCCGCCTAGTAAAGCAATAGGACATTTTTACTTGGATGTTATAAATACTTCATTGATTTGAATACCATTTCTTGCGCTGATAACCGTCTTTTTGTCTAAAAATGTCCAACTATGTTTATTTGTCTAAAAATGTCCAACTATGTTTAGGACAACTGACAGACAACCGTGTTATGCTTGCCCTGCTCTTTTCCTGGTTAATAACATTATTCCTACTTTCTTGCTAGAGAAATTTGGGGGCCGTTGGGCTCGACGTAACTGAATTTGTCCATTGCTTTCAGACATTTTCATTAATCAAGGAACTCTTGGACATGAAGTGTTTAGAGAGTAAGAGATTTTTGTTTGAATCTTTCGGAAAATTGACCGTTGTTTTGGTTGTTTGCTCTGGTTCTTTTCTGTATGTCTTTGCATGGAGAAATTTGTTGGTCGAACAACATCATCTTTCAACCCAGTGTTAGGTTTACATCGGAAGCTAGCCAAATGGGTGACAAAATATTCTTCAAATTTAGCACAAACTATGCTTTTACACGATGACTCTTGAGAGAAACGATTCAATGAAGTGTATTACTGCTTTCATGAGTCATAGCCCCAATGCCAGCTGACGATTTTTAGTTACTTTTCAAGAATGTCGAAGTTTAATCTCCACGTGTTGTCATCTGGTGGGTTGGTGGCGGCCGAAGGAGTCATCTATCCACCATATCCATGATTTTTTTTACCTGGTGACATGAATGGCTAAGTTGCGCGCCGATTGCATGGAAAGAATTGTAATTCAACTTTAAAAACTTTCACCAGCATTTCTAACAATTTGATGACTTCTAATACGGAGTTGTTCAATATATTAGACTCGAAATTTTCCATTTGCTTGTATTTTGGTGCACACACATCCTGAAGTTAACGCGCAAGAGGATTAGTTTATACGATTAAAGATTAGTTGATTTTCTCGTAGGGCTTATTATTGTAGAAATATACGTTGTTAGGTCTTTGTATATTTGGATTCAATATCAAGTCCATGATCATTCAAGTTCTAAGTTTTGGGCCGTAACTAATATTTTTGAGCTACATAGCATAAAAAATCTAATAAAATATAATTCAAGTATTTTAAAATTATGCATCAGTGTATCATATACAAATATAAAAATAAAGATAGAATTTCAAAAATACAATCTCATTTTCTATTTCTTTAAACTCTCTCACCTCCCTCTTCTCTTCAACTCTTTCATTTTTCTCGCCTCTTTTATAAATATGGATTTGAGTTTCGAAATACGTTTCAAAATCCAAACTTGAACACCTTTTGTTTATATTTTCTAAGTGCAGGCCCTGCCGAAATCACAGCCTACTTGCCGGAAACTATTCGAAGAAAAGATCTCCACCAACATTCTAAAAGACATCAACATTAATATTTTTAACTGTTCTTACTTTCTTCTCCATGCATGATCTTAATTAAGCTTAATAAACAAGACTTGAATGCTATTGGCTGAAGATCCACTTCCAAACAAGGATGGTCAAGTTGGGGTTGTCAAACACATTATATCCACACTTAACAAGCTTTTGACAAATAAACAGAAAAAGAAACTTACATTTCGCAAGTGAAATCCACCTGTCTAGAAACATACCTGAAGAAAATTAAATGTCAGCTAAATTTGACATGCATTGAGAGATTAAATAGAAGCATGCATTATCAAACGAGGAAGGCAGTCAACAGTAGACAGAGTAGCAAATTGGCGCGGTCAAAGCTAACAGGTGACAGAATATCTGCCGATCTTCCTCCTTTTATGATTCTCTTTTTGACTTCAATGGGGTTTGGTTCAGATTTCCAAATTCCTTGCGGCCTCTTCTTTCAGATGAGTTTCATTACATGACTTTTCTTACTTTCTTGGAGGGACGGAGAGTTGGTAAGCGTGGGTGATTTTGCAGACAATCATCATCAAAAAAAGTAAATGATTTTCATACTTTCATCATCAAAAAAGTGCACAGATTATCCTAATTCTAAAGCAAAAGTGTGTCACTATCTAAATTTTATCAATCTAAACTGTCATATTACAAGTATAATTCATACAGTTCTTCTATGGGAATGAAAAAACAAATCTCCTATTGTCCTAGGTGGAGATTAAAGAGGAAAAAAATGCTACGCAACTCACAAATCTGCGCACAACCTCGGCGTCCTCGAATAAGATAGAAAACCATATGAACAAAAATGAGTCCAAGAATGCTTAAATTAATGTCCAGGCCCTCTTTTGCTTGGTCCGGAGGCTAATCTAAAAGCCAATTTCCTAACGGGATTACGACTGCTGGAGTTGTTTGCTGAGACAGCTAACGATTGAACGCCGACCGCTTCAACATCAGCTCCGGCTTGTGCTTCGTCATTGTCCATCGTTCTTGATCGAAGGGCTCGGCCATGGACAGCAGCGAGCTCTGTTGTAACCAACAAAGCCAACAGACCCAACATAAAAAGAATACGCGTCATCGATGAATAAGATTTTGAGCTGTTCTTGGTCATCGACATGACTACGCTTTCTAATCTCTGAACCTGTCTCTCACAACAATTGCTCTGTCAATAGTTTTAAATTGGGTAGTCGTTGAAATGGCATGGTTGTTGCTAGCTACCGCTCCATATATAAGGATCTTGATGGCCCAGGACGGCGGCGACAGTGGGACCTCTAACAGGATTGTTTGACTCAGCCTTAATTTCCTCTCCTTTTCTTTTCCCTCCTCGAAAAGCTTACTAATACTATATTTTAAGCGATTTGGGCTTACTTTTTGGGGCCAAAATCGGTAGCTGAGGCAAGAAGAAGAAACAGAGCTAGCTTGTGCTTTGAAATTTGCTGTGTTGTTCGAATTTGACTTTACAATTCCAGCGCTGATGAAAAAAGTCACTGGAAACATGGCAAGAATAGCCAAACTGGAAAGTTTAGACCAGCAAAACGTAGCAAACCAAGTGAGTCACTGTTTTGCATGGTCACGTTCGACCCAGATTGCTTTCACACGCTTTTCGGACATCCAACGCGTGTGGTACGCGGTCTTCTTCTTCTACTTTTTTCTCATTGCTGGTTAATAAACTAAATGCACTTGTCTCATACTCGACAAATACAATCCCCAAAGGACATGTAGACAAAGGGGCGTTTTTGTTGCTTTTCTTCTTACTTTCGATGGAAAATAGGTTGTCTGTTGAACTGTCTTTCTCCGAGTACAAGACGGTGCATGTGTCATGCATGAAAAAAGACTACTAGTACTAGACTGGGTTTTTTCGCAATGCAAATCGCTCAAATTGAAAGCAGTAGGCGGAAGACCTCTTTGTCAATTCGCATTCACTACATCTGTTTGAAACAGTTCGGTATTGGCAAAGCTTCGCTCACTACAACAAAAATAACTTTTTACGGTATTTATTTAGCGGCGTTTTTCATAAAATGCCGCTAAATATCGCATTTTTATCACTCATGGCGTTTTATAATTAAAAGGCCGTAAGATTTAGCAAATGGTGGCGTTTATATGAATAAACGCCTCTAAGTTACTCATATAACGGCGTTTCTAAGAAAGAAACGCCGCTATATTTTAAAATAAAAATATTTATCCTAATTTTTTGAAAATATATATTACTCTCGTCTTTCATTTTGCTCTCGTCTCTTACCATCACCACTCGCGAAAATCTGAGTCGAAAGAAGAGGCGAAATCAAAGCTTCTAAAGCTGGCCTATAGTCCGAAGCGAGCTATGGCTGAGCTGAGGCACTCGAGCAGCTCGCTCGGGAGCCGAGCCTCTTCTTCTCCAATGAAACCCGACGAGGACGCCTCTCCTCTTATCCACAATCAGATCCCTCAAGATGACGACGACGATCACCCTCGCCATTCTTTACGAGATCGTGACCGTTCGTTTCTTTAACGATGATCCTAGGGTTTCTCAATACGCCTCCAGGATCTCGCTTCTCTTGTTCCTTTTCGACGCCATTGCGGGATTGATCTCCATTTTCTCGATCTTACATCGATTAGTAAGAAACGGATTCACTTTATTTTTAAATAGTTGAATTACTCTATACTTTATTTTAGTTTTTTTTTCTTTTTCTCTTATGTTGCATAGGAATTTCGAATTTTAAATTATTCTTATTTTTAAAATAATTGTATTATTGATCTTCAGAAAAAAAAATTAAATGGAGTGAGCTAGCAGGTCAGGTATAATTAAAGTTTTGCTTATTAGGTTTTTTTAATGGAAATTCTGAGGCCAACTTTTTCCTAGATTTGGTTTTGTGTTACTAATATGATATCTCTCTCTTAATTTATTGTAGAATTCCTCGTATTTGTGTCAAAAAGATGGCATTGTTCTTCACTGTCCGCGTGTAAGTTTTTGACCTTGTTATGGTTGTTATTATTTTTCTCACTTCTTCTTTCGTTTAGGAAGGAGCTTAAAGGTATTGAATGAGTTACTGTATCATTAGTTTGATTTTTGATTTGTAGATATGTTGACTATTGATTGTTCTATTCTTTCTCAATTTGCAGATAAGCATGATATTAAAGCTTCTGTTAATGACATTGTCATAAAAGCAGTGGCAATTGCTATAAAAAAATGTACCTGAAGCTGATGGTAAGACATAATTTATTGCTTTTAGGAGAACCTTTTTTTTATTAAAATGATTCTTAATTTGGACCCTTTGTCAGGGAAGAGTTTTTATGTTATTTTATTTTTATGTTTTCATTTATGGTCTTTTGTTTTCTAGATGATTAGATTTAATTACTTCCATATTTCTCTTTTGAGAAGTTTTCTGCTTTTTGTTATTAGTATTTTTGTGCCTGTATATTCTTTAACAATCCCATCATGTTATGGGATTTTTTTTTCGTTATTAACATTGTTTTATTCACTGTTTGATACAAAGAAAAAGAAGAAGAAAAGGGTGAAGAAAATTTAAGTGATTTCCACTATAGAAATCTTATTGTATATGATTAAAATAGTAGTAACTTGTTATTGCTTTGTTTCCCCAGCTCTGAGGCAAATGAACAAGCTCTTGACCGACATCTTTCAAGACATAGAGGGCCTGTGAGTTTTCTTTTTCTGTAATAAATGCCCTAACTTTTTGAGTCTTTTGACATATGATATTTGTCTTCAAGCATTTGAAGATTGCATGGTATGTTTACTTTTTTCCTTTGCCCATATTTCAGTTTGTGGGCTTGAGTTCAATGCCATTGCTCCAAACTTATTAGCATCTGGGGTCGATGATGGTGAAATCTGCATCTGGGATTTGGCAGCACCTGCACAACCTTCTCATTTTCCACCTCTAAGGGTATGTGTCGATAATCTGTAACTTGTTGAATTGTAAATGTCATGCATCTATTATGCTGTTGATAGCAATCTCATAAGTTCTATTATGCCATTGGTATTCTAAATGCCTTCTTCTGTCTATTTGCCATATTCTACTATAGCAAGCATCATTTGACTTAATCTGTTTCTTTTTCTTTTTATTGACAGTTTTGCAGATTCCCTAAAGAGACAGTGCTCTGTTTTGCAGTGGCATCCTGATCAACTTGTTGCCGCATCTGATGAAGATGGTTCACCTGCACTTAAGGTAGCTATCTTGTTGATGATATTGCTTTTGTTAAGGATTACTATTTGTTGGGAATTTGTTAATTTCTGGTATTTTTGCTAACAGCTTCGGGATATAAGGAATATAATGTCACCAGTGAAGGAGTTTGCAGGGCACACAAAAGGTAAGCATGCTTTTCAATTTTTTGAATTTTGTCCATCTTCTATTTGCTTTATGCGCATGGATTGATGCAGCTGATAATTGCATTTTCATAGTGAAGACACAAGCAGAAGAGGGCTTCAAAGAAACAAGGTTTTTAAAGATGTTGAGAAGGCCCTCCATGTTCCCATTCGATACAGGAATTTGAAATGCAAGACATCTACCCTGAAAGTTATGCTGGTTATAATCCTATTGGGCACTCTCTTCACACTCTTTCGCTCTCCTGCAGTTTATATTTCAGATCATCCATCCAATTTTGCATCTCAGTATATTCTACTGCCAGTTTATCTTTCTGTGCTCTCTTGTAGTTTAATTATTTTCTGTTTTAAAATATAGTGTGTATGTTTGAGCATGTGCATATACGAGAGCGTACATTTAGATACATGTGTACACTTTCCTTGCAACAAGGCAGGAAAGTGGTCAAGGGATGTTGCATGTCTACACTTTCAGCTAGTGGCTGCAAGGCTTGCTTCATCAGCCAAGGGGTTTCACCCAGTGCATGTGCTTTTCGTGACTGACTACTTCCTGCTTCCAAATCTTTTCACTTGCAAGGACCTTGTTGCACGTGAAGGGAATGCTTGGTTGTATACACCCAAGCTGCATAGGTTAAGAGAAAAGATTTGGTTGCCTGTCGGGTCATGTGAACTTTCAGTTCCTCTCCAGGCTAAAGGTTAGTTTCAAACTAGTTTCTTCAAGATACTTGTTCATACAAAATCTTCTACTCTTCAGTATAAACGAGGCTGGCTGGTTGAAATTTACATGTCACTATCAACTTTTTACACATTTAGAATCTTTTAGCTATTGCTGAGAAAACTTGAATGCATGACTATAATGATGAGACAAGATTGTCGTCTTAGTTGGTGATGGTGACTGAGTCTGACAAAGGAATCTGTGACATCCTAAATTACTGACCTAAATGATCTGTTTGAACTCCATAATTCTTTTGAGGTAGGGTGTTTCTATTGGAATTCTAATTGTTGCTGTTTGTTCCCTTAATCTATTCTACATTGTATTCTACATTTTTCTTGCTGATTTGGAAATTTACCATCTTGGAATGATGAGTTGAAGTCCAGCACCTGTTAATGAAAGGCTTAAACTAACTGAATTTTCTAGTTTTTCGAAGTCTGAAAGGCTTTAATTTAAACTTACTGGATAAATTTGAACAGAGTATTTCCATTCAGAGAGAGTACACCTTGAAGCATATGCAACAATTCTACACTCTGCTCATGTATATGTTTGTGGAGCCATTGCTGCTGCTCAAAGGATCTGCATGTCAAGTTCAACTAGGGACCTTGTGATACTTGTTAATGACTCGATCAGTGATTATCATAGAGGTGGTTTGGAGGCTGCTGGGTGGAAAATTTATACAATCCAAAGAATCAGGAATCCAAAAGCTGAACTAGAAGCATATAATGAATGGAATTACAACAAGTTCCGTCTTTGGCAGTTAACTGATTATGACAAGATAATTTTCATTGATGCTTGATCTTTGTTCTTTCTTTTTTCTTACATAATTATTCTGTAAAAGCTTAGATGTTGGGAGATTGAAATGTTTAGGACAGATATGACTGGAAGAAGTGTATTTTACATTCTTAACAATTGACAACTCTTAATATATTGAAGGCAAAAGCTCATATTTTCATCATTCCTGTCTGTTCTTTTCTAAAAATAATTAAAATGTTTTCTAAAAATATAATTAAAAATCATTAAATATATTCAAATTGAAAAATATAAAATCTAATTATATAATTAAAATTCTAAAAAAAATCTAAATTAGCGCGTTTTATGATTAAAATGCCGCTAATCTATAGCTTAGCGGCGTTTATGAAGAAAAATGCCACTAATTTTGCGGCGTTTTTCTGAATAAACGCCGCTAAATTAGCGGCGTTTCAACAAAAATGCCGTTAACTTGCGGCGACTATAAACGCCGTTAATGGGTAGAAAATCGCCGCCAAAGCCGGCACTTTTTGCGACGTTTTTTGCTAGTGCCGCGATAGTTTAGCGGCATTTATAAACGCCGCTAAATAACAAAAAAAATGCCGTTAAAAATACATTTTGCTGTAGTGGCTGTCTGTATCTGAATCTTTTCAAAGTAGCAATATGATCTTAAACAAGTTCAACTAGATATGGGACCTCTTGCTTTCTCGTCTACAGAGAATAAACCCTACTCACATTCCATGTTGGAATTTAATTTTTAAGAAATACGATAGTGTTATTTATTCTTAATAACCTAATGTGGAATTATCTTTTAGTATTATTGAAAAACGATTGTTTACATCACTTAAATCTCTCTTAATATACTGGTCATTATATATATATATATATCATATATTATATTATATGATGTGTGACTGGTTAACTTCATTAATTATTTATTTTGGACCATCAACATTTTTCTTGTAATAAAATCGGAGTAATAAAAAAATTATATTCAAATATCTAATATCTTATTTTTTAATTAATACAAAAAATTACAATCATACTCAAAGTAAATAATTATAACAAACTAACAAATGAATGAGCTAGTTATAACCGATGAATTCAACATATGTAAAATTAAACTAAATTCAAACATTAATACAAAATGTACATCCGGACATCGAGTTGCTCCTGAGTTAGACACAGTTAATCAAGTCGATAATGAGCAAAATGTAACTGATGACTGACGAGGCTGTTAGGAGTTAGTTTTGTTATTTTCTTGTAACCAATTTTCCCGCTTTCCTCTTTTCTTCTTTTCCTACTTCTTTCTTCATTTCCTGCTTCTTTCTTCATTTTTGAACTCAGCAATTCCCTATAAATAGGGAGCATATGTACTGTACTCAAAAGAACTTTAATTCAATAAACACAGTTTCAATTCTTCAACATGGTATCAGAGCAATCAATTTTTGTTCATTCTCTAGAGTGATTTTTCTCTTTTCTTGCATTTTCTTGTGTTTTTCCTTTCTTCCAAATAGAATTTTACTCAATAATGCCTCTAGAGGAAGCTTTATCAGATCCTTATTTCATTCATGTTTTTGAGAATCCATCTCTTATGCTTGTTTCTTCACCTCTTAATGGAGTAAACTATCATTCGTGGTATAGAGCTATAAAGATGGCTCTCTTATCGAAGCACAAGTTTCAGTTTGTGGGGCTAAATCTTGACTCCATCAAAGGATGATTCTTCTTATTCAGCTTGGGAGCGTTGCAACACCTTGGTTCTCTCTTAGATTTTGCATTCTGTATCTCCATCGATAGCACAGAGTATTATTTGGATTGATAGTGCTTTTGATGTTTGGTGTGATTTGAAGGATCGTTTCTATCAAGGTGATTCATTTAGAATCTCAGATCTGCAAGAAGAGATCTATACTCTTCAGCAGGGCACTCTGTTACTGAGTATTTCACTAAGTTGAAGATGTTATGGGATGAAATCACAGCTCTCAGACCAATTCCACGGTGTTCATGTGATCTTGCTTGTACTTGTGGTGCTTTTCTTACTATGAAAACTCCTCAGGCAAATGATTATGTGATACGTTTTTTGAAGGGCCTTAATGAAGGATATGCTACTGTTAAAACACAGATAATGTTGATGGATCCACTTCCATCAATAAACAAAGCTTTTTCACTGGTCATCCAGTAGGAAAGGCAACTGAATTCTCTTGTATCTTCTCATCATATCGAAACAAATGTAATTGCCTCTAAAGCCGTGAATATAGGAGTTGGTTCAAGTGGAGCAAATTTCAGAAGGTTTTCTAATATAGGAGGCCGATTTGTTCTTATTATGGTTTCTTAGGCCACACTGTAGAAAAATGTTATAAGAAGCATGGTTACCCCCTGGTTTCAAATCTAGAAGCAAATCTTCTGCCTCTGTGAATTATGTTGAAGAGGTAAAGAGAAATAATCAGGTTGTATCTGATATTGCTTCTGATTCCTCTGGCAGCTTTTCTTCTATGGCATTCACTCAGGAACAGTACCAGAAACTGCTTGCTTTGATTCAATCAGCTGACATGGCTTCATCTCCGTCAGTTCATACTACTACAGCTGATTCAAACAAAGGTAACACTCCATCTTCTAGATTTATACTTGATACTAGAGCCACAGATCACATTATATGTTCTCTTAATTTTTTTTTATACATGTAAACCTATACAAAATTTCTTTGTTAAGCTACCTAACGGACAACATGCTTCTGCTACTCACATAGGTAGTGTTAGGTTGTCTTCACAACTTATTTTACAAGAAGCCTTGTTTGTTCCCACCTTCACATTCAATCTTTTATATGTCAGTAAACTTACCAAAACACTTCATTGTATATTCATTTTTCAACCTGATTTGTGTATCATTCAGGATGTGGACAGTTGGAAGAGGATTGGATTAGCTAAACAAATTTTTGGATTATACCAGTTGATTAATCCTGTTCTCTCTGTTAAGTCAAATTCTGTTATGTCTTGTTCTTCCTCTGATGATGTTCTTAAAAACATTTGGCATTATAGACTTGGTCATCTTTCAAATAAAAGATTAAAGTTGTTACAATCATTTGATAGTTCCATTTGTATCTCTGATAATACACCTTGTGATGTATGTCACTTAGCAAAACAGAAACGACTTCCTTTTCCACTCAGTAGTTCGGTTTCTCTTGTTGCCTTTGATCTTGTGCATGCAGATATATGGGGGCCTTATCCAGTAGCTTCCTTGAATGGTCATCACTACTTCTTAACTATTTCGATGATTATTCTTGACATACATGGTTACATCTTATGAAACTCAAATCTGAGACCAGTCTTTAGTTAAAAAATTTTGTAACTTTGTTGAAACACAATTTGGAACCAAAGTAAAAGTTCTTCGAACAGATAATGGCCAAGAATTTCAAATGGCTTCTTTCTATTCATCCAAAGGTATTATCCACCAGACCTCTTGTGTGCAAACCCCCTAACAAAACAGTATTGTGGAGAGGAAACACCAGCATATATTGAATGTAGCCCGAGCTTTAAGATTTCAATCCAATTTGCCTGAAAAATTTCGGGGAGAATCAGTTAGTCATGCTATTTTTCTCATAAATAGAACTTCCTCACCAGTTCTCCAAAATAAGACCCCTTATGAACCCTTATATCAGAAAACACCAACCTTGTCAAACATCAAAGTTTGCACCAAGAGCAATTAAATGTATCTTTCTAGGCTTTCCAACTACTCAAAAAGGTTTTAAGTTGTTCAATCTACAAACCGGATCTGTTTTTGTGTCCAGAGATGTAATATTCTATGAATATGTTTTTCCCTTTTCATCTTCTTGTAGTGATACACCTTTTGTTCATGACAATGCATCATTTGAAACACTTATCTTTCCGAACAATACATCTTCTTGTCCTGTTTCTTCCAACCTTGATTCTAGTGAATCTCTTTCCCATTCACATACTACTTCCGAATCCATTACTTCTTCCCTTGTGTTGGAGTCCACTACTTCTTCATCAATACCTCTTCGAGGGTCAAATATAGTTCATCTTCCTCCAACATATCTTCAAGATTATCATTGTCTTTTAGCTCAATCCACTTCTCTACAGTCACCGAATCTTGATAATTCATTTACAGGTATATATCATCCTTTATCAACTGTTCTTGATTACACTAACTGTTCCAACTCTCATAAAGCTTTTTCAGTATCCATTTCTACTATTTCTGAACCTAAAACATATGAACAAGCTATTAAGCATGAATGTTGGAGACAAGCTATGCAAGCTGAGCTTGAAGCTTTGCAAGCTAATAACACCTGGGAGGTACTTGATTTGCCACCTTCGAAGCAGCCAATTGGATGTAAGTGGGTTTATAAGGTGAAATACAAGGCTGATGGGCAAATAGAGAGGTTCAAGGCCAGGTTAGTTGTCAAAGGCTATACTCAACAACATGGATTGGATTACCTTGATACTTTCTCTCCTGTGGCAAAGATGAGCACTATAAGGACTCTGTTGGCAATAGCTGCTGCAAAAGGATGGTTTTTGCATCAATTGGATATAAATAATGTTTTTCTTCATGGTGATCTTCATGAAGAAGTATACATGACATTACCTCCTGGTTATCCTCATTCTAAGCCTAGTCAAGTCTGTAGGCTTTTGAAATCTTTATATGGCCTCAAGCAGGCAAGTCGACAGTGGTACTCCAAGCTTACCACTACTCTCTTGGCTCAAGGCTTTCAACAAGCTGTGTCAGATTACTCTTTTATTGTTAAAGGAGCTGATTCTTCTTTTGCTGCATTGTTGGTGTATGTGGACGATGTGATCTTGGCTAGTCCAAATGAAGTTCTTATTTAGCAAATAAAAGACTATCTACATGCTGTTTTTCAAATCAAGGATCTAGGGATTCTTAAATATTTCCTTGGTTTGGAAGTGGCTCGTTCTCATTCTGGTATAAATCTCTGTCAAAGAAAATACACCTTGGAGTTCCTACAAGAAACTGGTTTTCTTGGTTCTAAACCTGCTCCTACACCTATGGCAGCTTCTCTTAAACTCAGCAAGTACACAGGAGATCCTTTACCAGATCCTCTTCTTTACAAAAAGTTGATAGGAAAACTTCTATATTTGATCACTACTAGACCAGATATTGCATTTGCTGTGCAGCATCTTTCTCAGTTTATTGAACATCCTACTGATGTCCACTTGAAGGTAGCTCATCGTGTCTTAGATAACTCAAAGGAAGTCCTGGTCAAGACTTACATTTCCCATCTAATTCATATCTGTCTCTGAAAGCCTTTTGTGATTCTAATTGCGGCTGTTGTTTGGACACTAGAAAATCAGTTACTGGTTTTTGTGTTTTTGTTGGTGAAGGTTTAATCTCTTGGAAATCGAAGAAGTAGAGTACTATCTCTCATTCTTCTTCAGAAGCAAAGTATCGAGCTCTTGCTTCTCTTACTTGTGAATTGCAGTGAATGCTCTTTTTATTGAAAGACCTGTAGGTTGATCATCCTCATCCAGCTTTAGTGTTCTGTGACAATCAATCTGCTATAGCAATTGCTGAAAATCCAATCTTTCATGAACGTACAAAGCACATTGAGATTGACTGTCATTTAATCAGGGAGAAAATTCAAGCTGGAGTATTTAGGTTGCTTTACATTGCTTCTTCTAAGCAACTTGGTGATTTCTTCACCAAATCACATTCTCTTGCTCTATTTCACCAGCTTTTGTCCAAATTTAACTTCTCTAACATATACTCCAGCTTGAGGGGGGGGGGGGTAAGAATGTACATCCGGGCATCAAGTTGCTCCTGAGTTCGACACGGTTAATCAAGTCGATAATGAGCAAAATGCAGCTGATGACTGACGAGGCTATTAGGAGTTAGTTTTGTTATTTTCTTGAAACCAATTTTCCCGCTTTCCTCTTTTCTTGTTTTCCCGCTTCTTTCTTCAATTTTGAACTCAGCAATTCCCTATAAATAGGGAGCATATGTATTGTACTCAAAAGAACTTTAATTCAATAAACACAGTTTCAATTCTTCAACAAACATGATAAGATTTAAAATCTAATTTGATGCAATAAGATAACATACCATTAGATTTTCAAATAGAATTGGAAATTATAGCAGTGCCCTCAATAAATATGTGAATGTTTGCTGCCAAGTCTTCCCTATAAATCACAATTCACATGGAGCCATAAACTCGCCCTCACCGGTCACCAGCAGTCACATGGATTCGCACGAACTCTCCTGTAGGTAGGACTTGGGAGCTCTTACCCACCATATCAAGAGAAATCAGCTTCAGTTCCTAGAGACAAAATTAATGGTCTATCCTACAAATCAAAAACCCCATGTCATAATCAACTTGATTTTCAAGGAAATTAATAAGGATTGGATTCTCTAATACATAATCAAACCTGGCAAGTTGCATTCATCAATTGCCACTTGGCAACGGAAAGGATAGAACAGTGCCAATTATTATTTTCTCAAGTAGATAGGACAAAAATGCATATTACAAATCCCAGTGTTGGTCCAATGATTTCATCATTAGATTCTTTAATTTCTCTCATAATATTATACCAATCAAAATATAATATGCACAGTTGCACACAACGTATTTAACATAAAGGTTTTAATATTCACTGTGGCCACTCCTCGTGAGTCATAAGTTTTAATATCAAATTGCTGCTAATCTTATGTCAGTAGATACTGGATTGTGAATCATGCGTCTCAATAAACAATGCGATTCAACATTCCGTGCAGAGCTTGTGAACTGCGATGTCTATTGTATTATTACTTTTTATCTCGACTACAAGGTATAAACAATAGTCAACATTAATAATTCCTTTAGAGGCGCCTGAACCACCCCGGTAGAGCCGACCATGCCGCACTTGGTGGATTGACAAACATGGCTGGCAATTTCACAAACTAGCTAGCTAGCACAAGCTGTTGACACCTTGCCTCGTTCACGGGCTGAAATTGTTATGTAGTTTCAAGTAGCTAGCACTGAGAAATCTGTTGCTTCTGATCTTAAGTTGGGTTGGTAACATAGCTTTCTCAAATTCCATAACCAGATTTTATTGTAGATTCGTCTTACCCAAAGTGTAATGTGAGCAGATACATGCAATATAAAATGTAGAAACAAAATCTGTAAGGTTAACCTAATCTTGGGTGCCTGGTGGGTAGGGAATATTGTTTCAACCTATTTTACCTTAATTTGATTACTTGACCATATTTTTGAAATGCAAATTTTGTCTAAAGAAGCCTTGTAAATTTAATGCTTCACAAACTGTTTAATATTGACCAGAAGAGATTTCTGTTAAAGTTGTCTTATGATATGAACCGACAGCTGCATTCAGAATGATCAAGAGAATATAGACATTCTTTGATCTCGTGCAGTTCAAGAATTTTCCAATATTCTTCATTACCAAACAGGTTCAGAAAAGGACAAGTCCCTTTGTTTGCTTCTTCCCCTATTTATAGCCCAGGTCCCCAAGGGCACCAGTACTCTATAGCAGGCACAACAGTGAATAATTAACAGAACGAAATGATGAAGAATGTTCGCCGTATCATCTCTTTTGCCTTGAATTCCATCTTCATTGCCGCCATTGTCCTCATCCTCTTTCATTTAAGAGAGGTGGAGGCCACTAGGCCTCTCAAGCATCCAAGTTCTCCAACTTCAAGGAAGACGTTCAAGGTAGCTCAGGCTTATTCTGGACCCAGTAGAAAAGGGGCTGGTCACAGCACCATTTGCTAACTTTCACGTTCTGCAAACTTAATTATTTCTTTTGAGTTTTGCTATTTCTTGTAATATCTTTTGGTTATCTTCCAGCTACACAATTTCCATTTCCTGTACTTGTTAATACTGAATGAGATGAGCTTAATTCTTTGAGTTCTGATCTGCTGCAAGACTATTGCTATTTAGAACATGTTGGTCTTTAATTTACCTAATAATTCTCGTCTTGGCTGCAATTAATTTATATTTACACAAACTGTTCCTACCTGAAATGAAAGGCAAATAAAAAAAGATCATGGTTTTCAACGAGGATCTCGCTAATTGATTAGGCAGTCTGAAAGGAATTCAGTCTGAATGGTCAGGCTGCTGATTAACTTCAAAGGTCTTGCATGTGCACTAACTGGTAATAACACTTTTTTCATGAAAAGCTAAGCATAATGTCTCCTTTTCAACTACAAGTTGCGTGATCAGACATCAATTTCGGTGTACTCATTTTCATTTTTCAACCAAAAGACTAGAAACTAAAATAATTATACATGTGTGTGTGTGTGGGAGAAATGTAATTCGATGAGCTCCAAAGGCAGCGGTTGACAGCCATATTTGAAGAAAATTTCTTCTTGGTGTAGCTAAAAAAAGTAAGATTTGCAGCTCATTTGATGGCTGGATTGCCCTCATTTCCAACATGGTCGTCATAGAAAGGCAATGTCATTTGTATTAGTACAACACCTATCCCTTCGATGTAAAGGAAAAACATGAAGAAAAGTATTAAGGATTGAATTTCTATGGATGTTTGACAGCGAATGGAATCACTAACCTTCATAATCAACACCAATATATAGCATGCTCTTCTTACTTTTATTTCCTCTGACTTTCAGATATATATATATATATATATATATCTTGTATATATTCCATGCATCATGACACAAGAATGTGTTTACACTTAGCGCTGTCCTGCTGCAGCTTCTTCATTTCTATTTCAAGAGATTATCTAAAAAACTAATTACTTGAATGAAGTACTGTTACTTCAACTGTTCCAAGGAAAATCTTTTCAAAACTTACGCAAAGAAAAGAATAGCACAGAAGGCACCCAAACAGCCCAAACTGGTCAACCAACCATATCAATCCGTGGTAGACTAATCCCAAAGCACCAAGCACGGCCCAGTATAAAGCCCAATTACATATTCAGACTGAACTTTCATTGGCTTGACCGGTGGTTGAAGGAGGTTTCCCTTGAGAATTATCTGAGCCTTAGGCTAAGCATTACCCTGACCATACGCAATCCACAAGCCCCATCCGTGATCTAATACTTCGTAAAACATCGGGTCAGTGTCAAACAGCCATTGGCCACACCGCCCAATAAGAATTCTACAACGACCTTTCTGTCCATTATACTCCTCCAAAATCTTGCTGAACCAATAAACTAAGCCTTGGTTTGGATTCATGGTGTGAATATTCATTACATCCTCCAAAAAAATCCTAACAAATTATAGTATGCCAATTACCCGAGCCGTTGGGACATCTTAGTCACAGACTGAATAGTATGGCCCCGCAGCCGCTTGAATGATTTGGATTTTCCTCCTTAAGGAACTAAATCAGAGATTAGTCAATCTTTGTTTTTTCTTTTAAATTCGATTAGTCGATCTCTAATGACATCCTCATCTCTTGTTCGTTTGGAGATTGAAGCAAAAAATTTTGGACCGGAACGGAGAGTCAGGTACTGACAAAAACATCATCTTCATGGGGGATTTCTCAAAATACTATGCTTGGAATCTTGGCAACCATAACAACGTTTTATTTGATAGCTCTGAGAGAAAAAAAAAAACCAGAAACCTGGGTTAATCCCAGCCATGTAAGTGGAGGTAAGGTTGGATTCAAATTCATATACTACAATATTTCATACTATATCATTCAATCAAAAAATTGTTAACTTGCTTTCACTTTATTTCAACGTGGTTTGCGGACTTAAAATCAATCTTAGTTGAAAAATATTCGGATTGGTATTCAAACTTAACAACATGTTATAACTCTTCTTTAATCATTTAATAAAAAAAATTTTAATTTAATCATTGTCTTATTTAGTTGTCCTCATATCCTGGTTTAAATAATTAAAATTCTTGTAAATTAAGTGGAATTCTATTTCCATCAAATGAAGAAAAGATTTTAGTTGATTACAAATTGTTGAGCTCCTAACATTCCTGCGCCGCTGTCATTGGAACTTGATTAGTTCATCGATATGGAATAATAAGTTGAAATTTGCAATCTAATTTTGTCAAGCTATAAGTTAGCTAGGATTGAAGAAACATTCTACGTTTTCATTTATAAAAGACACTGACAAAGTTTGTTGTTATGCATATACATTCACGGGAACCTAAATTTAATCATGTATAAAATCATAAACAGTTTTTTTTTTTTAATGAAATGCATTTTATAAATGAAAAAATTGAAAACCTTGATTGTTTTACATTTATATCAATGAAAAATTAATTTAGTTTCACACACATTTATATTTTTTTATAATTTATATTTTACTAATTTAACATTTAAATTTTCTATTCTATTTATGTATATCATACCTGTTAAAATTTAAGTTACTAAAAATATTTAATTATTTATTTAATAATAAAAAATTTCAATCATTAATACATTTAAAAAATATTATTCTCAACCCATATGATAAAAATATTGAATTGATTTAAAACTTTATAATCATAATGATTCCAACATTCAAGATCTTTGGTTTCTATTTGAATAAAATAAAACCATGAAACCACTTTCTTTTTTTTTAATCAAATGAAACTACTTTTTTTTTATGTATTTGTTAAGAATGTTATGAGTATGTTAAAATATTAAATTTTATAATAAATTATAAAAATGTAAGATAAATTAATTTTTTATTAGTCTAATTTGATTTTTCTACATATTAAACGTATTAAAATACCTAATTCTAATTAAGTTTTAATTTCTTTTGTTACAAGAAAATTTAAGAGTAAAGAAAGTTATCCATCCTCTGAAACCAAGCCAAAGTTATCTAACATGTATTAAAATATCTAAGTCACGTTTTATAGTTGCTGATCAGATTTTTTAAGGAGAACCTTATTGTGCGCATCCAAAAGAACTTGTAGAAATAGCTTTCAATTTTCCTCGAACAAAATAAAAGGCGGAAACAAAGTGAAAAACAAAAGCAAGACACCATATAAGACAATAGAAGGTTAAAACCAAATTTCCATTAAAAAATAAATTTGACTTATTATCAATATATAAATTTTATTTACGATTAATGAATTATAATATGTAATTTCATCAATTCATAAATTTTAAAAAAATGAAAATAAATATTATTAAATTATTAATTAATAAAATTTCATTATATAATTAAACGAATGAGATATGAAATTTATAAAAAGACAATAAATTTAAGTAAAATGCTAAAGACAATCATTTTTTCAGTCACTTTTAACATTTTCATTTTTATTGAATCATATCACTTTTTAATTTTACATAAAAATGAGTTATTCATACGAAAAGTAAAAAGTTAAAATATGTAATTTTAAAAAATACTTTTCAAATAATCTGTAATTGTAAATAATCGATTCTCACGTAAAATTAAAAAATAATGAGATTCAATAAAAATAAAAATGTTAAAAATGATTATCAAAAATATTATATGTATTATTCTTAGTAAATTGAATATGATAAACTTAAAACAAAAGTCGCCAAAACGACAAAACCTAATAATAAAACCAAAAGAGTAAACAAGCTTGTGAATTCATTATCAAGCAAATAATAAAAAGAAAACAAAGAATCGAACACCCCACCACCACATTAATTTATCCTCTTGTCTTCTTCGATACCCAACAAAACCAGCTCCATTACCCTCACCCACCCCCCATACTCCTCGTTATTACCCCTTCTCAATTCAAGCTCAACACAAAAAAAAAAACCCAAAATCAAGGATTCAGCTTTTGTCAATGAAACGGGGTGCCCCAGATTCTCAGGTGGCCGGAACCGACCGGAAAACGAAGAAAATAAAAGAAGAAGCCGATGAAGAAGAAAGTGGGTTGATGAATTTAGATGAGAATCTGTTGTACGAGGTTTTGAAACACGTAGACGCCAGGACATTGGCTATGGCCTCGTGTGTTAGCAAGCTGTGGCTCAAAACTGCCAAAGACGAGCGGCTTTGGGAGCTGATCTGTACCAGGCACTGGGCAAACATCGGCTGTGGAACCCAACAACTTAGATCTGTGGTTTTGCCTCTCGGTGGCTTCCGCCGGCTCCACTCGCTTTACCTTTGGCCGCTTTCGAAGCCGCAAGCTGCTTCAGCTTCGTCTTGGGCTCCGCCTAAGATTATTAACTCCAAACCGCCTGCTCTGTGGGGGAAAGATGAGGTTCATCTGTGTCTGTCTCTTCTCTCTATTCAGTATTATGAGAAGATGAAATTCACTAACAAAGGCAGATATTCCAATTAATTACTTTATATATATAGCATTATAAATAAATGAATCGAATATAAATATATTACTTGATTTCTAGTTCTGGGTTTTGTTTTATTTTTGGTTCTTGTACTGGTTTCTTATATCTGGCTTGGGATTTTTCTTTGTTATTTGATTTCTTAAATCTTGGAATTTTTGTACTTAAGCTTGGGTTTTGACGTTTTGTGAAGTAGATCTGTAATCCATGCGACTTATAAGGTATGGAATGAAACAATTTTCCATAAGTTTATGATTATTAGAGTTGGAAAACTATCCTATTGGACTGAATGTTGTGGTTCTGAAAGCTCAGATAGGCAGAACAAGATGGCAGAGTTCCAATTGCCAATGTTTATTAATGCCTGGTACTGCAAACGTTTATGCATTTTAGATCTGTTTTTCTTCATGACCCAAAGCACCTGAGAGAACGATATTGTCTTATTCTTAGTACTATTCCCTTAGCACCAAGCCCGGATCAGTTTACTATTTTCTTATCTCCTGATGAGTGCTGTCAATTTCTTAGTTTCAGGTTTTCAGCTTGGTTCTGTCCGAATTTCATGGTAGAGAAACTGGGTTAGTTACTTGTTAGGCTTCCAAAATGTGACTGTTGGCAGGGTTTGCATGTGGGAGTTCCTATCTTTGATGGCCAAATTGCCGGTAGTGGAATGGGACCGGTATCTTTGTCATTTTCTACTGCGTAGTTGGAATCATTAATGTGATTTATGGCTTCAAGCAGTCTAGCTATCAAGTGGAAGCACGTGGATTTAACTTGAGCTAACTGAACTTGTTTTACAAGTTTAATACTGCTAGTTCTGTAGTTGTCTTTGAAAGAGACAACAGTGAAGGGGAAATTGGTTGGTATAATATATTTTCCTCTGTTCATTTTAAAGCAGGACAATAATCAAGCTGATTTCTACCAGGGAATTAAAAAAAAAAAAAGATTATGAACCAAGTCACTTAACCAAATGCTTCGGACATTAACTCGATAAATTTTATATAAGCTTGACCTTAAATATTGGTCGAATTGGTTATAATTTCGGTTTTACGGTGTGGGATTTTAATGGGTTTCAAGTTTGAATTTCACGATTTGAATCAACCATTTTTATAGATTGAAGATTTCTATTGTATCAATAAGGTTTTAAGTAAGCTTAAATATGAACTGGTACATGGCATACTAATCAAAGGCAAATCAAATTCAAGCTCAAATACCCATTTGAATTTAAGTTACAGAAAACACATTTGTTAGTGTTACCATCTACAACCCCTAAACAAGCTTCGAGTTTACGGTAAAAAACTTGATGTTCCCAGGCTGAATCCGGGCTGAACGGCAATGATTTGCTTGCAATAGGTTCACATTGTTTGGCCCATCTACTCTATGACGCCGATTCGGTCAATGCATGAAATTAAAGGGCTTTAATCAATTGCTTTATCTCTTCACAAGTGGCCTGGGGTAAATGACCTCTATGGTGTGACGCGGCGCTAAGTTCTGGATCTGGTGGACTGGTCCCAGATTTATGCCCCCGAACCCCAATCCAACCCCTTCTTTCTAACGTTTTTGAAAAATGAAAAGCATGTCTTTGACGGAAATCGATAATTTTTAATTCACAACAATAGAACACGAAAGCATTGACAGGGTTAAAATTTTGTATATGAATTGATAGATTTAAAAAATCTATTTGATATATGACATGTTAATATGAATTGTAGCATAATAATTTTCTTTACACGTTTTGATATAAAACAGGTATGATACAAGTGCATGGCTTAACAATTCTAGTTTTATAACTAAGGAAAACAAATTTTTTTACTAAAGTAACCTTTCACAATTCAACATTAACAAAAAAAAAAAAGAAAGGAAAAAAATTTTTTTTGGCAGCTCACCTGTGATTATTTTAACTTCCCCTGGAAGAAGAAAGACCAGGATGGAGCTTGAATTCATCTATGGATTAAAATCAAAGTTTGTAAGAATGTTAATGTGTTTCTAGTTCTAAATTAAAACTGCAGTCCTGCAAATTAGTCGTTGTCTTTTGTTCCAACTTCTTCCACATTGACGGAAAGACTGGGCATTCCTTCCGGGGTCACGTGGAGGCTGCAGCAAAAGGAACATTTTCAGTCCCAAGTTAACGTAAACATTGTGTTAATTATTATTCATTGGATCTGGGATATGAAGTCCTGCAACGTTGAACAGTGAAATGCTGTGCATGGTTCCTTCTTCGAAATCAACCAGTGACAGCTGACCAAACTTTCTCTATTTAGTATAGATGATTCATTTGACTTCTCCCCATTGTGTTAGGAATTTCAGTTCACCTTATTTAACGCTACTTCGCCGAAATTACTACTTGTGAAATTCATGATACGGCGATAATAAACTTCAGCTCATAAGTCAAATGATTCAATAGTTAGATACTTACATTAATAAAAAATTTAAAATATAGTTCATAAATTATATTATATAATTATGTTTTTAATTGTATTTATTAAAAATGATGCTATGCGAATTAAAAATACTCATTGTCATTTAAAAATTAAAAAAAATCAAGTTTACAAAGATTTATTTTTAGTTTTTTTTAATATATTTTTAGAAAAATATTTTTTTAGTGAAAAATGAAAGAATCAATAATTAATATACAAATATTAAGTCTATGTGATTTTAAAATTACTTTGAAAATCATATTAATTGATTTGTATTTATAGAAAAAAATTCAATAATTTAATATGATTTTTCTTAAATCAATTGCATAAACAATTTAATTAATAAAAAAGGTCGGCAGATTGGATCGTTGAATTTGTCCCATGCGATTTGATATTACCTATAGTTTTAACTATAAAAGAAAAAAAATTATTAATGAAGAGATACAAATAGGTAACAATTGCTTAGCAAAGCCTTTTAGATCATAAAAGATCTCTATTTCTACTTATTGAAACTGTTAAAAATTCCTGTCTCCTATGCATTGAAGTGATCCAAACATGTCTGGTCAGAAATCCCAATAATCCATATACTAATCACTTCTCAGGCGTTTTGGCAAAAAAAAAAAATCACTTCTCAGGCGTTTTGGCAAAAAAAAAATCACTTCTCAGGCGAAATCTAAATAAATTGTAAACTTGTGAAAATGAAAGGTAAAGAACTTAATATATCATAGATTACTTCAATAACATCACATGCTACGTAACTTTATTTCAATAAAAAAAAAGTCTCAGATTCCATCAATCTATATTTATATCATTATATGTTAGTTAATTCTTTTCTTCTCACCGGGCCTGTCTTATCTGTGTGGTGATGTTGATGATGATGCTAGCTTATGGCCAGTGTTAATTAGCTCGTTTACCTGTACATTTCCTGCTTCTGGATTCTGGTAGGGCTGTAAATGAACCGAACACGAACGAACGAACGTATGTTTCTATTCGTTCATTTATTTTTTAGTGTCGTTCGTGTTCGGTTCGTGTTTGTTAAGAAATTTGATTGTAATGTTCAAGCTCGTTCGTTTGTTTCAAATGGATTGTTCGTTAAATTTTCACGAACATGTTCGTTCGCAGTTCGCGAACGTGTAAACGAACGCGTTCGTTTTTATGTTCGCGAACAAGTTCGTTAGTCGTTCGCGAACGTGTTCGTTTGGCTGTTCGCGAACATAAAAACGAACGCTTTCGCGAACAAGTTCGTTCGTGGTTCGCGAACGTCTAAGCGAACGCGTTCGCGAACGTTCACGAACATTTGTTCATGAACAAACTAGATATTAATACAATATATAAAAATCATATATAAAAATTAAATCTCACATGTAAATTAAAATCATTCAACACTTAAATACAATACAACTTAAAGTCTGAAAAATAATATCTTAAAAAAGTCTAAAAATTAATACTAAGAGTTGGTGTCGCCATCATCCTCCCAATCATTTGATAAAATAAAATGAATAGTATTAGATTTAATATTCATTATCTAAAAACAGATTTAAAAATGGAAGGATAAGAACTTAATGTGAACTACCAAAAGGAACATTCTGCTTCTCACTTGAAAATGTAAGAAAGCCAATAGTCCAACAGTGGAAATGATGTTTGAAGGAATGCAAAATGTTCTATTTGTTAAGAACAAATCTCGAACTAAGAAATTAGACAGAAAGAAAAACAAGTTAATAATTTAACTCACACTCCCTACCGTCTTCTGAACAACAGCAACACGTTGGAAAGCTCTTTCAGACTCCAAAGTTTGTACTCTAAGCTTGAAAAAAAAAAAGCAACACCTTGCTCCTGTAACATACAGTAGAAGTATGCAACATCAATCTAAAATTGAAAAAAAATGGATAATCATAGCAATTGTTTTAACCTTGCAAAAAAAAACAGATTTAAAAATCAGAATTAGCAATATAACCCAAGAAATTTAAACAAAAAAATATTTAGAAAATCAAAATAGCTAACTACACAACATTTTAAAGCCAAGCACAACTCACCTAACCCTTCCAAGTAATCAAAATTCAAACCGAAAGCTTTTCAAAGTTCAGAGCAGAGGAATTTCTTTAACTTCTACTTTAGCCTATATAAAAAATTTATATTAAAATATTACAATATTTGAAATATAGAACAACTAAAATTAAACATTAAATTTACTTACTTTTGTTTTCCTTTTGAGACCGTAGAAGTTTCGATACCAATCATTACCACAAAGTAACATTTGCACTGTATCAATTCCCAAAAAGGAACGATATGCATCAATAACTCTACCACCAGCACTAAAAGTTGATTCTGAAGCCACCGTAGTAATCGGAATTGACAAGATCTCACAAGCCATTTTTGACAAAATTCGAAACTTAAGGTTATTTGCCTTCCACCAATCCAAGGCATCAAATTCTCCAGAATTTTCCTCGCAAATAAAGACCCCTTCTTCCAAATATGTATCTAGTTCAGACTTAACACTATGAACTGTATCCACACGTCGAACATAATTCTCATACTTTGATCTCCCTGTCATAACAGTCTTTCCTTTTCCAACTCCACTAGAAGTAGAAACATTGGTGTTATGAACACTTTGTTGCATATCATTTTCTATAGCTTTACTATTATTAGCTGCTGTATATGCATCTACATATTCCTTATAAAGCTCATATAAGCTGTCACGCACAATGCTTATTTGTATAGGAGCTTCCTCTACAGAATAAATGACACGAAAAGTGAAGTCAATCAATGTCATTTTATTCCTAGGATCAAGCACATCAGCAATAGAGATCAACAGATTGCATTCACCCCAATATTTGTCAAATTTCTTTTGCATTTTCAAAGCCATTAGTCTCATCCAAGGCTCTTCACTAAGAGATTTCTCATCCAACAATTCTTTTATGCTCCAAAGCTCAGGAAGAAATAAATTTGATGTTGGATATTCAGAACCTGATAATTATAAAAGAAAAAAATATTTAAACTTAATGTCATAAATGTATAACATAAATGATAAAATTAAATCTAAAAATTGTAATATTAAATGCTTATTACCCGAGATGATGTTGGTAACTTCATTAAAAATTGCCAAGAATGAACAAACTTCTTCAACTCTCACCCAATCTTCATCGATTGGCAAGTTTTTGTAGCTTGAATCTCTTTTTTGATACCTTGGAAAAACTTGCTTAAACTCCAATGCACAAGACAACATAGCATATGTAGCATTCCATCGTGTGCAGCAATCTAGAATCAACCTCTTGTTGGGTAATTGAAGCTGTTTGACAACATCACTAAACATTGATAAACGTAGAGTTGATGCTGTGATGTGTTTCACACTTTCCCTTACATTTTCAATTATGTCTTCAATCTCAGAAAGACCAT
Source organism: Heritiera littoralis (assembly GCA_031772115.1). NCBI lineage: Eukaryota > Viridiplantae > Streptophyta > Magnoliopsida > Malvales > Malvaceae > Heritiera > Heritiera littoralis. The sequence continues at coordinate 21,426,299 of JAPDPK010000001.1, forward strand.
CATGCACCAAAATGTTCAGAATGTGCGCATAACATCGAACATGAAAGAAATTTCTATCTAGTGGAAGCTTTCTCTGAAAAGAAAGGTTATCTTTCAACATCTTCACAGCTACATCATTGTAAGAAGCATTGTCAACAGTAATTGTGCACACTTTTCCTTCAATACCCCATTCTTGCAAGCATTTATATAGTGCATCATAAATGACAAGTCCACCGTGAGGAGGAGGCACACTAACAAAGTTCAATACCCTTTTCTGCAACTTCCAATCCAAGTCCACAAAATGAGCTGTCAACACCATGTATTGAATCTTCTGACCAGATTTCCACATATCAGTTGTAATGCTAATCCTATCAACTGTTTTCAACAATGCAATCAATCTTTTTTTTTCTACCTCAAAACTTGTCCAACAATCACCTTTAGCAGTTGCCCGAGAGATATTTTGATAGTAAGGACTTGCAGTCTTCATCAGCAAAGTGAAAAGCTCATACTCAGCAAATGCAAATGGCAACTCATGAACCATAATCATATGAGAAACCATCTCCCTTATCTTTGCTTGATCATATTTCCAAGTTTGAACACTACTCACACTATCTGATCTAGGTGTTTGCGATTGCAAAAAAATATTGGTTTGTCCATGTTCAGTAAATTGTCGTTTCACACAACTATTTAAATGCCTCTTGTATTGTGTGGTCGTACCATCTTTGTGCTTGAAAAGTTTGAGCTTACAATGATTACACTGCACCTTTTCAGTCCCATCAGCTAGTTTCACTAAGGTAAATTCTTGCCAAATAGACGATGTCTTCTTCCTTGCTTTCTTCGCATAATTACCAGCTTCATTTTCGTCCTCTTCAATAGGATTAGGAGTATCTCCTTCAACATTGACAACTTCGTTTCCCTCAGTAGCAGCCATAGGATCAGATGATGAACCAGTACTAGAATAAGAACAATGCAAACTCCAATCCGGTACTTGAGAAGTCGAAGACAAACTAGTATGATTTTGTTCCAAGTGAAAAGACATACTTAATAATTCAAAATTAAACCATCATCAATGAGCAACAAGAAAGTACAAAATTAAAAAATTTCAAATTATCAATTAGTGATTAACAAATAATAGATATACCACAAAATAAAGGCTGCTAAATATGGTAGTGTCTGCCCCGAACTCTTTATGGCCTCCTCGGAGATCATTTTTTGGAGAGACTGCTAAAAAGAGTTGGAAGATCATAGGTATGACAAGTGAAATGATACATGGACATTACTAAAGTCAACTATCAACAAAAAAAATGAAAATTACAAAAACTCTAAACATACCATTGATTGTGAAGCTTAGTTGAATAAAGGACCAGCCTTGAAGTTTATGAATGTTGAGACAAATTCAAAGGCTTGAGAAAGAATGACTTCTTTACTTGAATTTTTGAAAATTAGCTTCAACCTAACAACAAAATATCATTGTTAAGAATTGCAATATCTATAAATAAAATATAACAAATATCAAGTATATTTACAATTGGATATTTTGTTTTCATGCTATATCTAGTAATAAAATATAACAAACAGCTTAAAGCTTGGGTTTATAATTGGATATTTTGTTTTCATGCTATCAACTATAACTATTTTCATATCCTATTGTATCCCTCGGACACATCTGAAAGAAGAAAAGAATGTGTTACAAGCAACCTCACTGCTTAATAGCAAGAACAAGAAGAAAAAGGTTGACCAAGACACTGAATTGCCAACTATGCAGCTTCTTAGAGGAAATAGCAAACTAAACCCATCGCTTACAGTATGAATTGTAAAGATAGCTTCATAATCTTAGGAAGGTAGATTTAGAGTGTGTTCTGAACTTGTTTGCTTGATTGAATTTTGTAGGAAAATGAGAAACAAACAACTTTACTTCAGGGTTTCTTTCATTTTCGGTTTTGTTATTAAACATTATAGAAAATGAAACAAATTTTCTCTATCTTCGTTTGGAGATTGTCATAGAACCAACAGCAAAAAATCCTCTCTCTGTTTGTACTTTCTTCGGCAATGAACTTGATTTTTTTGTGTTCTGTTTGTGTTTAGTTGAATAATTTTGCTACTGATCCAAGGTTTCTCCTTTCATATTAATCTCTTCACGTATAACTAACTCTCTGATCAAGAGTTTTTTTTTTTTTGCTTCTGTTTCTAACCTTAATTCTTTTATGTTTTATTTATTTATTTTTGTGGTTCATTTATTTCGGTGTGGCTGAGCTAGTCTTTCTTTGACTTCAAGCAGTGTGCATGTTTATGTGCAATTAATTTGTGTATTTGTGAAGGCAAGCGTAGGTGAGACAAGAAATGACTTATATTTTCCTTATTCAGGGCCTAGTTCCGCGGGCTAAACTGTTGCTAACAATTGGAGGAACTTTCTTCCTGGGATTCTAGCCAGGAATTATTTTACATCCAAAAAAAGATTATTTTACATCGAAAAAAAGATAATATTATTTCATGGAGACACAAAAGATAACTGGAAAGAGTACAACAGAAAGAGAACAAAACAATGATTTTAAAGCAACAGTAAATCAAACTAACATCGAAAGATGATACTCTTCTTCGTTGATTAAACGCTTTTAAAAGAACAGGAAACTGAAATCAAAGAGACAATACCAGTGATCATGAATTAAATGAGAAAACTTTTTTATATTGAAAAAAGAAAAGCTTAAAAATGAATCACCTTACAGGATTTTAGATGAAGCCGTCCTGGAGAGAAGGGTTTTCCAATTTTCGAGAGTCGAGAGAGGACTGAGGTCTGAGGAGGAGCGACCGACCGACTGCTGTTGTAGAATAGATTTAGGGTTTTCCAATTTTCATTTTTAGACTTACAAAATACCGACTGCTGTAGAATAGATTTAGGGTTTTCCAATTTTCATTTCTAAACGGTGAGTTTTTACTTCGAAAAAGACCGACTGCTGCTCTTCTTTGTCTTTACTCCAAACGGTGAGTTTTTACAATGTCCGCTCCTCTGATATACGCTCCTATAAAAATTTGTGCAGTCAGTTTTCCAAGCTTTTTTGCTAGGGCCATAGTCTCTTTTAATGTCGTTTATTTTAGCAGCACACTTGATTTACATAGTCTTCTATTTTTTGCTAGGGCCATAGGTTCAAACTTCGATATTTTTTTTCCACCAAATAAAAAAACTTTGATATTTTTTTCTTTTGCATCTCTTTGAATATCAAATGAAAAAATCTTGATTTTGGGGCAAATAAAAATTTTTTAATACATTTTTTAAAGCTAAATTTGTAACCTTTACTCTTTTTTTATTGTCGTAAACCTTGATGTGATGTGTAATTAAATTAATCGTCAAATTAACTTTGTAATTGTTCATGTGATGTGTGCATATTCAATCGATTAACATTTTTAGATAAATAATTATCTTGTATATTAAGATTTTTAATCTTATTTACAAAATTAGTAAAATAACATATATTTTTTAAAAATATTAAAAAAATATTTCAAGATAAGTACTCATTCAACTAATTGAGATTTGGAAACTTGAAAGGAGGAAGTTATTCTAAAACAGAATTACTTCTAATTAAGTTTTGACTCTCCCCTTGTTTAAGAATCAAGTTTTAGTTATTTTAGGCTTGCACGTATTAAAGTTAGTTGAACCATAAAGGAAAAAAAACTAATATTTGTTAATTGAGGCTTGCACGTATCAAATTTTCATTATAATTAGATTAATTTGTAAAGTTGAAAGATAATTACACATTAATTCAAATAAGAGTTCTAACTCTCTAGCATAATTGATAAATTTGTAAAAACACAATGGCGTGTCCATGATTTATATGTTATTTCACATAAATCATTTAATTTAAAGTTGCATGCTATTCAATATTTATCTTAATATATTACATTTTTTATTTTAATCTATTATCGTATATTATAATATAATGTTGTATTTCTAATTTCAAACATTTAATTTCTTATAATGTATTTATGTAATATATATTAACTTGATCAATGATCATAATATTAAAAGATCAAATAGATATGGACCTTAAATCACTCCCTTTTTTTTTTTAAAGTCAAAAAAGTTTTTTTTTTTCAATTGATTATAAAGAGTTGCACACACACACACATATGTTTATTGTACAAATGAGTAGTTTTATGTTTAAGCTAGACAAATATATATACACACACATAGACATTGTACTAAACTATCATATATATATATATATATATATAAATGGTTAGTGTATAAGAATTGTGTATTAACTTATTATGAATTTTTATTAATTTAATTTCAGTATATTATGTGTAAAATTTAAAATTTTATTATCTTAAGTATAATTAATTAATTTATTATTATTGTTCATTAATTTTTTTCGAGTCAACAAGGTTTTATTAAATTTGATAATTATAATTTATGTATACCAATATATATATGTGTGTGTATGTGTGTGTATACACACATATGTGTAATATATATATATATATATGTTTGTATCATATAATATACATATATTGGTATACATATATTAAAGTATCATATATGTGTGTGTGTGTATACACACATATGTGTAATATATATATTTGTATCATATAATATACATATATTGGTACACATATATTAAAGTATTATATATATGTGTGTATGCACACATATATATGTAATATATATATATATATATATATATATATATATATATATATGCAAATGGTCAATAGATAAGATCATAAGAATGAAATCTTAACTTATTAGTTATTAGTTATTATAAGACTTTTATTAATTTTATTTCAGTACATTATGTTTAAATTTAAAAAAATAATTATTTTAATTATAATTAACTAATTTAATTTTATAATTATTTTATTATTATATTTTATTAATTTTTTAAGACAACAAAGTTATATTGTAAAAATATATTTAAAAATTATGTACTAATTTTTTAGGTTAATATATTAAAAATAAGGTATATATATTATATAACTTATATAATATAAGTAATTTTAGTATTTTAATAAATGACAAACAAACAACAAACGACACTTTAAACGAATGAACAATAAACGAACAACAAATGACACTTAAACGAACAACAATTGACACTTTAAACGAACAACAAATGACACTTTAAACAAACAACAAATGACACTTTAAACGAACGAACAATAAACGAATGAACAACAAACGAACAACAAATGACACTTTAAACGAACGAACAATAAACGAACATAAACGAGCCTGTTCGTGAACAAAAACGAACGAACCATACCTCTGTTCATGTTCGGTTCGTTTAACAAACAAACATTAAAATGTTGTTCATGTTCATTCATTAAGCTTAATAAACGAACATAAACGAACAGAAACCGAACGGATTCACGAACGGTTCGTCAAACGCTCTGTTCGTTTACACCCTTAGATTCTGGTCCCTCACCTGCTTTTTGAAAAATATTACGCAGACAATTACGCAGGCCATGGGTATGAACATCTGTAATTTCCAAGCAAGTCTGACCACCCAAGTAACAATGAATCCTAATTGGGTACCCCATTAACTTATGATCTCATTCCTTGCACAATAAGGGAGACGTGGCGGAAAATCAACCCTCGAAAGCTCTCTCACGTGTTTGAATTGACGGTCAAACTAAGGTCTTGGCCTCTAAGCTTCCATCAGCAAAGTCGTATCAGTTTAGGATTCCCTGTTGAAAGCTCCATGAATTAGTATATATAGGTATCAGCATGGACCCTTTTGTATCAACACAGAATCTCTCAATCAACAAGTTTAATCTCTCATAGCCAGATAGAAAAACCCAAGCCTTAGCAATCTAATCACAAATCCTAATGGCCGGAAACGTCAAGTCTAGTTTCTTCTTTGTCCTCGTTCTTCTTCTAACTTCATTGCTTTTCACTCCCGGGGCTCGTCCTCTCAATGATGCGAAGCACTCAGGCAGCTCTATAACCGAAGGGATCGAGGTTTTGTTGGATGGTTTGAGCCTGGAAGGAATCAAGACCGGAGGTCCAAGTCCAGGAGGAAAAGGCCATGCATTTACCGACGCTGTCACCAACTCAGGTCCAAGTGGCGGCGGCGACGGACATTAAGCTATCGTCTGAAGGAAGCCTGCAATCGCTCTTTTTAATTTATTTGCTTCAATTTTGTCAGCTGTTGTTTCTGTCGTGTGGTCATTCTCTGGTAGTATCTTCAATAAGCTTAGGCGTAGTTGCAGGCAATTGGCAGTCATTCCTTGTAGGGTTAGTTAATTAATAATTTCTCGATTGCGAGTCTGCCATTATCTATATTTTGTTGTTCCGAGTCATCTATAAGAGTTTTGATCTGATAACTATTGTTCATTCAACTGCTTTGAGTTGGTGTGTAGTGTGGGACCATTACTATACGCTTGGCTGCTTCCATATTGGCTCTCTCGTCTGTCAAATATTTTGATTTCTTGGCAGTCAAAGTGCATACCAGGAAAAAAAAATTCTAGAAATTAATCCAACCTGTTACTGTAATTATAATTAGTTACCTTCTACACATGACCTTGATTTTGTGATCATATCAATTAAAACATGGACTATTGATTATTTTAATTTGAAATTTTTAGGTTTCACAAGTCAAGTTACAATATTATTATATTTTTTATTATTAATAATTTTAAATGTATTTTAATCAGATATGTAATATTTAACTATTTAACTTTTTTTATTATGTATAGTTAATATATAAAGTAATATTTGTTAAACACTTCCGCTCATTTATTTGAGGAGAATTAGAGAAGAAATAAATGTGTGTGAACACATTGTTTGTGGAGTTTCTAAATTTTAATTACCAGCAAAATAACATATATCCAATTAGAAAAAGAAGCAAAATGTGTGGTCTCTTAACCCCACTTTTAAAATTAAAAAGTTTTTATTATCAATGTATAATTAAAAAACAAATTCTTTCCTTATTCTACTTTTTTCTTGAGTTCTTTCTACCGCTTCACTTTTTTTTTTGTTTGTTTGATCATTCTAAATTCAATCAAATTATTAGTGTGAATGATGAATTCTTGAGTTCACAAGAAAAAAAATATAGAAAAAAGGAGAAAATCGAGAAAAAATGATTTGTTTTATAGTTTATGGATCATTATTTTAAGTGTTTCACAAGTAGTAACATTCTATACAACCTTTTATTTGTATTTCATGCAAAAAGAATTATTATATTTAAATTTATTTCATTAAATTCAAAAATAAATCTTTAAAATATTATTATTTACTTAGTAGTAATTTTTTAGTAGTAATTTAGTATGAGTTTGTATATGATACACTGACAGTGTATAGTTTTTATACACTGTCAATGCATCAGAGGTTGACACCTCATCAATAGGTCCTTATGGGCAAATTAAAAAAATTTATTTATATTTGCATATAAGGACTTATTGATAAAGTGTCAACCTTTGGTGCATTGACAGTATATAGAAACTATACACTGTCAGTGCATCATATATAAATCTATTTAGAATTACTTGAAATTAAAAAAAAAAAACTTTAAAAACATTTAGCAATTAACAAAAATTGGGCCGGTGAGGTTAATGATCAAAGCCCAAAAATAAGTTCTTTCGAACCTAAAAGCCCAAATCATGGCGTAACTGTTAAGGGCCACGTGTCTTTACATTGCCGCCTTATCGGTTACACAAGCCAACCAGAAATTTCAGTTTATACAGTGAAAAAGCCCTAGAAAATTCCCCCAATATGAATTTACTCCTACCGTCATCGGAATAATAATTTTACGGTAAAAAAAAAACCCGAATAAGATAGAAAAGAGAAGCCACGCGAAATCCCTTCCCCGTTCACGAAATGGGAATCTCAAACGCTGCCGTGAACGAAGACGACGAGTCCGCCACCGAAACGGACAAGACCGCCACCAAGACCAACTCGGATTCCGACTATGAAACCGAAACCGATGAGGAAATCCGTAACCACTATGATACCGGTTCTTTCAGGGAAGGCGAGAAAGTCCTTGCTTACCATAACCTTCGCATTTACATAGCCAAAGTAACGAAAAAGAAAAAAATTCCTTTCTATTTCTTTTCCTTTTCCCTTTTAAAAATTTACTTTCCTCATCGCTTTACTTGGCAGGTCTTACAAATTGAAAAGCGGAGCAACGCCTGGCATTATTACGTTCATTATCTTGTATGTATCAAAATTTTGAATTTCCATTTCATCTCTCGTTTTTCACTAAAACTGGTTGATATTGTTATTTATTTGATTGTTTGTTTTTGCAGGGTTGGAATAAAAAGTAAGTGCATTTTCTTCTCTGTGAAATTACGATTTATATATATATATATATATATATATATATATATATATATATATATATATGTTTTTTTAATAGATTGTGGACGTTTGTTTCCTTTTTACAGCTGGGATGAATGGGTAGGGGTGGATAGGTTAATGAAAGATACAGAGGAGAATCGGCAGAAACAGGAAGCGCTCAACAAGAAACTGGATGAAGAAATGAAGGCTGAAATACATGCTACCAAGAGAGGAACCGCGCGTGTGTTCCATTTCAAACTGAGAAATCCCAAAGGTTAATTTTAATTTTTTGTATGTCAATCAAATGAACTATTTCATTTTCGGGGTTTATCTCTGTCTTTGCAGGTGGTAGAGGCAAGAAGCGAAAGAATGATTCTAGTGGCAAGGTATTCCCATGTGTCTCTGTAGAATTGCCTTGATATGTTTCTATACATGTGTATTGGTTCATTTGGTTGGAAAAATATTTTAGTAGCAATATAAGTTAAAGACATTCTTGACATACATGCGAATCGTTAGAAATTTGAAATTTCATTTTAGAGATTTCATGTCCAACTTGGTCTAAATCATAGTCTGTTGATTGTTTACTGTTAGGAGAAGAGCGCTGGACCTTCAGAAAAGCTTGTGAACGTCCAAATTCCATTAACTCTGAAGAAGCAACTAGTTAATGATTGTGAATTTATTACACATTTGGGAAAGGTAGGTATATCCTCATGGTTTGGATTTCTATGCAGTATTCCTTTTGTTTCATTTTAAGAATTTCATATCAATGTAAAGTAAAACTTGATCACCCGAAGTTGATTGATATCTTTTGTTGCAGCTTGTTAAACTTCCACGCAATCCAAATGTAGAAGACGTATTGAATTTGTATCTTGATTACAGAAGTAAGAAAGATGGCAAGTAAGTTCTTTTCCTGCCCTTGTTGTCATCTTTTTACTTTTAACTTGTAACAATCTTGATTAGGGCTTGGCCAGCTCCTGTAATGTTAGATAGATGGAGAAACTGCTCTATTTACTCAAAAATATACTATGATTTTATTCTTTGGAAAGGAAGTCTGTTATTATCCCTAAACAAAAAGTCATTTATCTACTTTCTTACAAAAATTTAAGATTGTTAACAGCATGTAATAATTTATACTTTTTATCGCAAATCAGCTGATCGGAATTTTATATTCTTGCTCCATTGACCCAATTTTCTTGTTTGGGAGGAATTTGGCATTTTTATTTCTTTATAGTCTTCAACAGAATATGTTCTTATTAAGTATTGACTTTCTTGATGTGCCATTAACACACACTGTCATCAATTTTATATGCTTTTTTAGTAAGGTTAAACAATGCTTTAGAGCAAAGTCGAAGCACTCTTGGCTCCATATGTCGTTGCATTGTTAAAATGCACCTTAATTTACTGCTGCTGGTAAAAGGTGCAAGGAAATTAATATAAGCAATACTATTTCTTCTTGGTATATATGCATGCCATATATTACCTCTGCTGGTTTTGGACTTTTAGCCTTTTTGGCCTGTACTAGAAAAATACAACTGCAGAATTGTCCATTTCAAAGCTGCTGAGCTGGGAAAAGGTGTTCAAATGAGAAAATAAAAAGGTGGGATGGGTTTTGGGATTTCCGAATGAGCAACCTCCTGATTTTGAGCTCTTTAATTCCACCTTTCAAAATTATTGTTGGAGTGTGTCTTTTTGAGTTATGAGTGAAGTGCAGCCCATTTTCACTAATAATTAATGCCTTTGAATTTTGGTAAAAAATTATTTTACTATATATTCTTGGCCTGATATTTTTTTCTAATAGTTAACATGAAGAAAGTAATACATGTAGGGTAACAGATTCAGTTCGAGAAATTTTTAAAGGGATACGAGCTTACTTCAACAAAGCATTGCCTGTGATGCTTTTGTACAAAAGTGAGCGTCAACAATATGAATGTATCATTACAGAGGATATCTGTCCATCTACGTTATATGGGGCTGAACATCTTCTGCGTCTCTTTGGTATGTTAATCCAATCCTTCACTGCTAGACAAAGTTGACTAACTTGCAAAAAGAAATATCTTGCTCTTTAATAGTACATATAGGGAGGAATTCAACTTGCTAATTGAGAAATCTTTCCCTAAAACAGTTTGTAGTTTGAGCTGAGGCTTGTAAAAGTAAATGAGACCTTTCTTTCAGGCACTAGCATTTTTCAGATGATATTAGAGAATAGAGAATGTATCAAATAATTTATCAAAATTTGAAAATTGTATGCATCTTTTATTGATAAGGTTGAATATGTATACTGCTTACATAATATCTTCCACCATCTTTGGTTCCTTGCAAGGCAATTAACCATCAGTCATATTATGATGTAGTGCTATAATTTTCATTTTGGGGTGCTATGATGTTATAATGTTATACAAAGCAAATAAATCTGGCCTATGATGAACTGTCCTAGGCTCATCCTTTTGCAAATACTGCTGCTTATTCCTGAGAATAATTCTACTCCCAAGACTGTAGAGAATTTTGCCATGCAAGGGTTTGTATCACGAAGTTTATTCTGCTAATACACTATCTTGTCTTTTCAGTCAAGTTGCCTGAGTTGTTGCTGCGTGCAGACATTGAACAGGAGGCATTGTTGGAGTTGCAGCAGAAATTAGTTGATTTTCTCAAGTGCGAGCTCTTCCATTTTCTCTTTTCCTGTTTATTTAATTCTCCAAAGAACTTGTGTTCTGCCATTTGCCTTCTTGCCTTTATTATTATTATTATTATTATTATTATTATTATTATTCTGTGGATATGCAGTATCTGGGGCTAGAACCCTCACCTGTTGGGAGTCCACTCCCTAAAAGGGGTGTAGGCAAACCATTGGGCATTGGGGCCAAGCCTTAGTTTTTTTCAGTTTTGAGTGCTAAGAACTCTGTTTTACCAAGTTCCAAATTCAATGATGTCACATAGATAATTGATTGCAAAAGTTGATATTGATTGTTGGGTCTAATTTTCTGCAATCATCAATAGTTCTCACTAACTTTCTCTGTAATAATCTCTTATCATTTATGTTCTTTGTTATTTTTGTAACTACAAAGCCAAATCTGGTTCGGAAATTATCATTTTATTTGCATTTTAGGGTTTTCTCCCATAATTATGCCACATTTTTCTTGCACAATCGATTTGATACTTTTATTTCCCTTCGGGAAGATGACATTTTCTATCATCAAACTCTGCTGATAGATCAAGATGTCTTCTCATTGCAGGTTCTTACAGAAGAATCAGAAGTCCTTGTTTCTCTCTACATACCATGTTGCTGAAGATGTTGAGACAAGTACGAATAAACAAGAGAATTAAATCCAAACACGCTTGCTTGCCAACCATTTGTACATTCACTAAAGAGTGGTTGGCAGCTTCTCTCTGAAACTTGAGATGTTTGTATTGCCACTGAGAACAGTTTGTATCTATAAATTTCTAGTAGAATCTACAGTTAAAGCGCATTTTGCTTGTCCCTGTCGGTTGCCAACCATCTGTGTTCGCTGTAAAAAAGTGGATGAAGTTTATTGGCCGGGTTTATTACCAACGAACGTCTGGCAATTGAAGCTAATTTGTGTGTTATTGTTTAGTCTGAAAATTTTGCAATTTTGCGTCAAATCAAATGAAAATTAGGAACATACTAGTATATTTCCGTTGCTATAACCTTGACACAACTAAAACTGTAGTATTAGAATATATTCTTATTCTTCTAGAATTTCAAAGTTTCTTTTCTCTCTTTCTCTCTCTCCGTCCTTTTTTTTTTTGGTGAAATTTGTCCCTGATTCCAGTCCAATTCAGTTTAGTCCAGTAAACATATGCCGTAGGAACATAGGCATGGTATTCTTTCTTTGTAGGTTAGTTGGAAAGGTAGATCTTATAATTTTAGATAACAAAATAAAATTATGTAAAATTTTGGTGAAAATTAAAATATTCAATTCGTGTTTGATGTATATAAGTTTGGTAGAAATTAAACCATTCCATTCATATTTGATGCGTTAACACAATTGTAATGATAAATGTTATATTTTACTTTTATGTGAAACAAGAATTACAGTGAAGACCGCAATGAAGAAAGAAGAAGACAAAGACCGACTTTTATTTCTTCTCAATTGACATTTGGACTGAAACTTGAAAGCAAAGGTCTATTTAAGCTGCTTGAGGATGAATCCTAACTATGCCCTGCTTTAACTTTCACTTTGAAGCTCCGAATGGGTTCCTTATATTTTTCATTTATTTTATCTTTGATATTGTTAATTCCATTGTCATCTTCAACATATCAAAAATTTAGTGAAGGATCATCGCTTTCCATGGAGAATCCGGGAGATATTATAATATCACCAAGAGGCACTTTCTCAGCTGGCTTTTATCCTGTTGGCGACAATGCTTATGCTGTTGCCATATGGTTCAGCAAACCAACTTGCCATGTTCAAGATTGCACCGTTGTTTGGGTGGCAAACTGTGATCATCCGGTTAACGGAAGGCGCTCGAAGCTCTCGCTCTTAAAAACCGGTAATCTTATCCTAACTGATGCTTCTCAATTCAACGTTTGGGCCACGGGCACTGCTTCCAAGCCCTCAGTGCAATTGCAGCTCGATGAGTATGGTAACCTTGTGCTGACTAATAGGGAGAGTACTATTTTATGGAAGAGCTTTGATTATCCTACAGATACCCTTGTTCCTCTGCAACCACTCACCAGACACACAAAGCTTGTCTCTAGAAGAAGAAAAGGCAACTTTTCCTCTGGTTTTTATAAGTTATATTTCGATGATGACAATGTTCTTCGTCTCCTTTTTGATGGTCCTGAGATTTCAAGTGTTTATTGGCCTGCAACGTGGAGTGTAAGCTGGTTAGCAGGAAGGTCCACATACAACAGTTGGAGGAATGCGACGTTCGATTCCTTTGGCAAATTTAGTTCCAGTGATAATTTAAGATTTCGGTCTGCAGATTATGGTGCAAACTCGATTCAGAGAAGATTGACCATTGATTATGATGGTAACCTCCGAATGTACAGCAGAGAAGAAAGGAACGAAACATGGGTTGTTTCATGGCAAGCTATACTTAATCCATGCAGCATACATGGCCTTTGCGGGGAAAATAGTTTCTGCAGATATTCTCCGAGTACTGGGAGAAAATGCTCTTGCATTCAAGGATTCAAGGTGAAGAATCAAACTGATTGGTCTTACGGTTGCAAGGCGGAATTCGGCGTTTCCCAAATGCTAGTGACTTGACTTCTATCCGAGTTCGTAATGCTGAATTTTATGGTTATGATATTAGATATTTCTCCAATAAAACCTTAAAGGAGTGTGAAACTGAATGCCTGCAGAGGGTCAATTGTAAAGGGTTTCAATATAAAATCAACGATGAGGGTTCCTATGAATGTGTCCCTAAGCCGCTATTGCGGAACGGACAGCTAGCATCTAGCTTCAATGGAGACGTCTACATAAAGATGCCCAAATCATATATCTCCGACAAGAAAAAGGAACTTTTGCAGGAAATCACCTTAGATTTCCCAAAAAATGACACTGTTCAGCTGAAAAGAAGTTATGCTAAAAGCCAAGAAAATGGGATAGTGAAGTTCATGCTCTGGTTTGCAACTGCATTAGGAGGAGTTGAGATTATTTCCATCTTTTTGGTTTGGTTGTTCTTAAATGGAGCTAGGCAAGAGAAGAATGTAGCTAAAGAAGGCTACCTCCTCACAGCAACTGGATTCAAGAGATTCACATTTAATGAGCTGAAAAAGGCAACAAAAAACTTCAGTGAAGAAATTGGAAGAGGGGGGGCAGGAATTGTGTACAAAGGTACTCTACCTGATGGCAGAGTTGTAGCAGTCAAGCGACTGAATGAAGCAAATCAAGGCGAAGCTGAGTTCCTTGCAGAAGTGAACACCATTGGGAAGCTTAACCACATGAACTTGATCGAAATATGGGGATTTTGCGCACAGAAAAAGCACAGGCTGCTTGTTTATGAACATATGGAGCATGGATCCTTGGCAAAAGTGCTCTCTTCGAATGAGCTTGACTGGCAAAAGAGGTACGATATTGCCTTGGGCACTGCAAAAGGCCTGGCTTACCTACCCGATGAGAGCCTAGAATGGGTCTTGCACTGTGATGTAAAGCCCCAAAACATACTGCTGGACTCTGGCTACAATCCGAAGGTATCTGATTTTGGTCTATCCAAGCTAATTGACAGAGGTAAGCTCAACAATTCCGGCTTCTCAAAGATTAGGGGGACTAGAGGCTACATGGTTCCTGAGTGGGCTTTCAATCGGCCCATTACATCCAAAGTAGATGTTTACACTTAGAGCCCGTTGGTTTACGGAATTTAGGATTATTTTTTTTTAACGAAAAATTATTTTACTTGACGGATTCATGGGAATATTAGATTTTTGTGTTTGGTTGTATTGGTAGGAATATAAGATTTCTGTGTTTGATTAAAGGAAAGTAAGATTACTTAATTACTTATTTTACTATAATACCTTCCATATGATTAGTTGATACAGAGTGAATAACACTTGATATAAATTATATTTAAATTAATTACTTATTTATTTATTTAAGATACTCATTTATTTATTTAGTCCCTTTTTTATAAAGTTTTTTATATGTAAATTATTTTGATTTAACAAACTATTACTATATTAAATTGATTTTGATTAATCAAAAATCATAGGGTCCATCTTATTATTGGTCCATTTGATTTTAAATTCATTTTTCTCTTCATCAAAATAAGAAAAAAAACAATGGTGTAATATTATATAGGTTTAGGAGTAAAATGAAAACAAAATATAATTATTGGAGGGTAAAATAGGCATAAAAAGTAGTTTTTTCCGGAAAAAAAAAATACCTCAAGGTAAGGGGAGAATTTTTTCACCCAATTTTTCCCCTTCTTTGCATTGTTGGGAATATGAAATTACCGTGTGAAAAAATTTCGAAAACCAAACATGATAATTTAATTACGGAAAAAAAAATTCCTACCAATAATCTAAAATTCTTAAAATCAAACAGCACCTTACAATATCATTGTGCTGGAAATGGTGACCGGAAAGAGCCCGACTACAGGGATTCAGTTCGTGGATAGTATAAGTGTTGACTGGGAGGTGGAATACAGGTCAGTAACTTGGGTGAAGGAAAAGAAGAAGATCAAATTCAATGGAAACAAGGCTGGCAGAAATAGTAGACCCCATGTTGGAAGGCAATTATGATAAGCAAAGATGGAAACTCTGCTTGCAGTGGCTCTAGATTGCGTGCAGGAAGATAAAGATGCAAGGCCCACCATGAGTCCAGTCGTTGAGAGGCTTCTTCATTATAACAGTGAATATGGAAACTAGCAGCACTTTGTCTGCCTCCATCATTAATTACTTTTGCTCCATTAGCGGTAATCCAGGAATAATTGAAGCTTGCCAAACCACTCTTCAGCATTCCGGTTTTATGTTTTTTACATTCTACATGCAACGTGTCCGGTGTTAACTTCTTTCTTCAAATGCAGAAGTTTATAGCTATTGTACTCCATTTCTCTGGTTTTACCTAACCTGAATAAATCATTGTTAAAGATTTTCTTTACTTTTTTCATGATGGTTCCTCGCTTGATCCAAGTAAAACTGCTAAGAAATCATCTCTTGTCCAACTCAATTGTATAGAAAACTAGCTGACTTCTAATAAATTGCTCTCTCCATGCATTATCTCCGGACATTTTTCTTACTCTTCGGTCACAAAGATAAAGAATTTGGACTCCTAATTTGATGGATTCCTAATATTGCATTTAAGTCTCAAATGCGTGCCTTATCATTGAAATTTTGGATTTAAGTATGTCTTATTAAATGTGCTTTTCAGATGCACATGTATGTATGTATACGATATGTAAGTAACTATATTCTATATATTATATCATAGTGTTTAAGGTAATTATCTTATACACTATCAATAAAGTTTTTCTATTACACAAACGGAGATAGAATGATTACACATGTTTTATTTTATTTATTTTTTATTTTTTTAATATGTTTAAGTACATCCTTTAAACATATTAAAAAAAATAAGACATGTGTAATCATTCTATTCCCCCTTATGGAGTCAAAAAATTTCATTAACTGTGTATAAAATATTAATAATTTATTTTATCTTCTAAATCTTTATTAATTGCTTGATAATGAGAAAAAAAATCTATAACAAAGTCTTTCAATTGTTACCGAAAGTCATTATTTCATTAGGTTTGGATTTTTTAGGTAGAGATATATCCCACAAAGATATCAATAAAAAAAAATTAAATTACACATAAAAATGATAATTTGGTTCGGCTCAAATTCTTAAGTTCATATACAAATGAAAAAGAAATCCACTATTTAGCGTAGAGATAACAAAGATACTTCAGTAAAATTTTAAAACGTATAACTAACCTATAGTGTTGGATTTATTGCACGGCACCACCATGGAAACTATTATTACACATAAGCCTGCATTTGGCAACATCCAGGAAAGCAGCTGATCCTGGTTTATTATTGCCTGACAGCTTCTATTTTGGATGTCTTTATTTGTTGTTTATGCACGGGGAGGAGCCTGGATTTATTACACCAATATCTTTGGATCATTTGATGTTGATAAGTGTTAACAAATTTTTGATGAGTGTATCGTAAGTGTACGGACCGTAACAAGTAATAAAGTGATAAGTACTAGATCGTTCTTTCGAAGATTGAAATTGTGAGTTATTTACTAAGTACTAAAATTTCACACCCTAATTATCGAAAGAAATTTTTAATCAAAACACTAGTATTTCAAAACACTAGTATTTCTAAAATAGAAGTAGTAGGAAAGTGAAAATAAAAAAAATCTTTATTTAAATCAAGACTTCTAAAATATTACAAAATAAAAACCAAAAGAAATTTAGATGAAAACTTGAAAACTAAAACAAAGAGAACTAAACTACTCTATATCTCCTAGTAGGATTTCATTTTCTTTCATGGTGCTGAAGCTGGCTATTTATAGAGACAGTGGGGGTAATGATTAGCTCAAAATCTTGGCTAATAAAGCTTGATCTTTATCTTCAAAGAAAATTTATCTTTTATCAGCTCTCTTGTTTATCTCTATCCTTAACAAAAAGTCCATCTTGATAATTTATCTTCATAAAAGATAAATGCAACAAATTATCTTTCTTGGCAGCAAATAGAGATATCCATGCATGAAGCTTTATCAACAAAGTCTTGTATTTGAATGGAATTTGGAACTAAAATCCTTCACATCTTTGACTTCTTCATGAATTGAAGTTTTTACATTATTGAGTGAAATTTAATAAATAAATGATGAATTTTAATCTAATAATAATAATTTAAAGATAAATTATATCATTAAATTCATACATAAATCTATAAATTATAGAATTATCAATAAGTTAATAAACAATTGTTGTCCGAAATTGCCGTTTCCTAAAGAAGGTTGGATTCGTTAACCAAAAAAAAACCGAAGGTTGGATTCAGAAATTCTGTCTCCTTGATGGTTAATTTTTTGTTTTTTCCTTTGCTTCATTTCTTGAAGGGTCAAAGAATTTTGTCTCCATTTTTTTAGTGTTACTTTCGATAAGGAACAAAAGCAAAGAGAGGCAAAGGCTTTCAAGCATATCAAAACAGGATAGAAAAAAAAAAAAAAGAAATGTCCACTACTGATCCCAGAAAAAGTAGCATCGAAGAAGACGATCTGAAAGGCAGGAGTGTTAAACGCACAAAAAATGGAGAATTTAAAGAATATGATAAAGATATGGAAAACATCAACGGAGGTACTGGCTCTTATCGCGATTCCTTGATGGGTAGCAGGGATGAATCCTATTTTTCGATGATAAGCCAACCTTCTTTTGTTGATGAGGATTCAGATCAAGAAATAGACATGGATGAAGATATCCCTACTATTCTGCTGTCTAAAGAAGAAAAAAGGAGGATTAGATCTCCCTGGAAAGATTCAATCATCGTGAAAACGTTTGGCAAAACAGTGGGTTATAACTTCTTATATCCCAGAGTTAGAAATCTGTGGAAGCCAAAAGGGGGAATGGAATGTATAGATCTCGGATACGATTACTACTTGTTCAGATTTGCCTCCAGCGAAGATTTCCAAAGAGTTTTATACGGAGGCCCTTGGTTCATTGGTGGCTTTTATCTCACCATGAGACTTTGGGAACCTGGTTTTATCCCAGAAGCCAACCCAAAATGTAACACTACAGCTGTATGGGCAAGACTCCCAGGGTTACCTATCGAATTCTTCGATAAAAACATCCTCCAAAGGATAGGTAATTGTCGTAACGGCTTCGCGCTCGACGATTTTCGAAAAAGGTGTTTAAAAACAAAAATGGAGTCGCCACCAATCTTTTTTAACTAGGTGTGATTGGTCACCTAAAAATATTTATCTTTTTAACAAAATATCAAAATTAATTAAGTTTTATTAAAAAGACAAATTTTTGGTCTGCGAAACAAAAATTGGGTTCGGGGGTACGGTTACGCGTGGGGAAGGATTAGCACCCCCACGACGCCCGTTAAAAAAACGGTATCATAATAATCATGTGTTATCCTTTTTGTTTTAATAAAATGATCTTGATTTAATATTTAAAATTAATTCCTTTTTACTCAATTTTTGAAGCATTTTATTATTTATCAAAATTATTTTTTTATTTAAAAAAAGGGTTAAATTTTATTTATCGAAAGTGAGTGTGAACCCTTTTGTATTGAATAATTAAATCAAATACTCCAATACTTTTGGCAGCATTTGAAATAATTTTCCTCACCTAGAGATTTCTCAAGAATCACTACTTGTGACTTCTACAGAATCTCATCCTCGGAAGGACTCACACTCATTTCGAAAATTATTATGAATGCATATGATGCAAACAGATAAAATGATGCAAATGAATTTTTAATTTCAAATTTCCTTATTTATTTGTTGATTTATTTATATTTCTTTATTTTTTAACAAAACTTATTCATTTTCATTTTTAGTAAAAATTTAAATTATCGAAAAACCGTACTAAATATTCCAATACTTTTGGCAACATTTAGTAGGATTTCTCTCACCTAGGGATCAGTTAAGGAATCACTACTTGTGACTTCCATAACATCCCATCATCGGATGAATTTAATTAAATTTAAATTTTATTATTAATTTTCTTTTTTATTTTCTTTTTAGAAAAATTATTTATTTTTAATTAAAATATTAAATTATTGAAAAATCATACTAAATATTCCAATACTTTTGGCAACAATTAGTATGACTCTTCTCACCTAGGGATCAGCTAGGAATCACTACTTGTGACTTCGGTAGCATCCCATCATCGGGCTTTTATTTAATTAGTCAAAATTAACATTTACACAAGTTTGAATTTCATTATTTTTTAAATACATTTCGTAATTAATGAAAATATAAATAAAGGAAAATTTTCAAAAGCTTTTATTTTACAACATGCAATAATAATAATAATAATAATAATAATAATAATAATAATAATAGTAATAAAGATAATAAAACAATAATAAAAGCACAATAATAATAATAATAATAACAACAACAACAACAATAATAATAATAATAATAATAACCAAAATTACTAAAATTAAAATAAATATACCTAAATGGTCTTGGGCTTTAGAAAACCCAAGAAGAAACTTGCAAAATGGCCTAAAAGGACAGCCCAAAACCCAAATGTTGGACTGGGCCTCGGTAGGAACGTGGGCTGGTAGCTGGGCTGGACGCGGGTTGCAGGTCGGGTCGGAAACGGACGGGTCGGACGCGGATCCGGGTCGGGCGATGGGGCGACGCGCGGATCCTTCTCCCACGGACGGGTCGGGCGCGCGGATCCCGGGTCGGATCCCGGGTCGCGCGCGGATCCTTCACCCTTCTTTTTTTTTTTTTTCTATAAAAGCTAAATATTTTTTTTTTATTTCATTTTTCTTCTCTTTCACCCAAAAAAAAAAAAACTCAGACTCCTCAAAGCTCCCGGCCCAGGCGATTTCCGGCAGCCGCCGGATCCGCCGTCCGCCACCGCCGACCGCCGTCTCCGGTGGTCGGATCCGAAAAAGTCTCCGACTTTTCGAAAGCCCTCCGCCTCCTCTTTTCGTTTCAGACCTCCGATTCAACCAAAAATCACCCTAACCCTGTGGATCTGGTTTTACCGAAGAGCCTCCTTCCTCTTTTTTTGTTTTTTTTTTCTTTTTTTGTTTTTTTCTTTTCGGATCTGGTTGATATTTTGGTTGTGGCTATGGTTCTCGAGGTTGCTGGTTCTTTTTTTTGTGTTTTTGCAGGTGTTAGATCTAGGGTTTTGGGGTCTCGGACTTGGGTTTTCAGATGGTGGCGAGGTCGTTGGGGTAAAGGTGATGGGTTTGTGACTTATTGTAGTTTGGTTAGGTCTCGGGTTTAGGCTGTGGTGGCGGTTTGTGGATGGATACAGGGGCTGTTTTTGGATTTGGGAGTTGGGCTCTCGGGTCTTCTGGGTCGTGAGATGGTAGATGGTGATGATTTAGTATACTGATGGTGGTGTGTGGTGGTTGCTGTGGGTAGAGGGTGATGAGGAGTGAGTTAGGTTGGGTGAGGATGGTGCTCGGGTGAGGGAGAGAGCTTGGGTCTCGGGTAGCTTGGGATCCCGATTTTTGTTGGGGCTCCTTCTGTTGCTGGTTGAAGGAGAGATTTTTGTAGAAAGGGGACTGGTATAGATGGGATGGAGTAGGCAGAGGCTCCGGCGGAGATGGGATGGCTGGCAGGGGGTAGCTGGTGGCCGGCGGATTTTGAGGAAAAGGCTAAGGGTTCTGCTGGTAGATTAGACCAAAAGAGACAGAAAATAAAAATATAAAATAAATAAAAATATAAATAATAATAATAATAATAATAAAAGTAATAAAAAATAATAATAATAATAATAATAATAATAGTAATAATAATAATAATAATAATAGTAATAATAAAGACAATAATAATGATAATAATATAAATAATAAAAATAAATATAAATAAATAATAATAATAGTAATAATAACAAAAAGGGACAAAATTAGGTGTCAACAGTAATCAGTTGGGAACTCTCTTAAAAATTGACACGGTAACTCAGCTGAATGCTCGAGGAAAGTATGCTAGAATTTGCATACAAGTTGATCTTGAAAAGCCATTAATTCCAAAAATCCGAATTGGTAAATCAACTCAATCTGTTCTCTATGAAGGTGTCAATCTCTGTTTTGGTTGTGGCCTTATTGGTCACAGGAAAGAAACTTGCCCTCTTGATAATGAAGTACTGAAAGAAGATACTGTACACACTCAAGAACATAAGCAGGAAGCTGAACCTCAGCCTAAGGAAACAGAACAAGGAAACTTCGGCCCTTGGATGATAGTTACGCGAAAGAAGAAGAAACAGGGAAAGCCTACAAGATCGGGTGAGAAAGACCCGAAACTTGACCCGATAAAGAATCGGGTGGATAAAGGTAAAGCAATACTCGTTGAAGATCACGTGAATGCTACTGCTCAACGGCTATTTGCTCAGACTAAAGATAACATGGGGCAGAGCTCTAATACTGTTGGCGACAGTGGTGTGAACAAAAAGCTGCATGAAAACCACAGACAAAGTCAATCAAAAGTAAACGACCCGAAGACCCTTAATCTATTTGCTTCAAAAATATCCCAAATTCCGTGTGCTTCCACTTTTCTTTTTGGAAGTCAGAAAACGTTGGTGAGTAATCAGACTAAATCAAGAGTTAAGCTAGCTCCAACACATGGAAAGCTCTCAAGATTCATTCAAGGAACTGGAAGCTCTGTTTTTGGTACTGGAAAACACAAAAATACCAATGACACAAGCAATCGAAATGTTGTAGAAAAAAGATGTGGAAATGCAAGGTTGGAATGTGAACGAGTTGATGCTTGCCTGGAACAACCTCCTCTTCTCCATGGATGTTCCAGACCCGACTCCTCGCCTCCATCTTGTTCAAGAATTAAGGAGGGTACATCAACCGGGGAGGGAGAAAGAACTTCCGCCTCTGTTGAACATCAAACTTTGGCAATTGCCACTGGACACAATAAGAAAGGTGAAGCTCATGGAGAACAACAACAAAGAGCCTTTTTTGAAATACCCACCGACAACCAGCCCACTCAGAATATTGATGAGGACAGAATGGTGCAAGAGGACGTTGGAAAAGAAGATAATGACCTTGTTCATGCCTCACCAACACAAAGCTATGAGTTTGTTATGCAAGATGCTGACCGGGAAAGTGTAAGCTATCCCGAAGCTAGCAGAATGGCTCCTCAACCGCACCTCTCTTGAATCGTTTCCAATGAGGGTTCTTCTTTGGAATGCAAGAGGGGCGGCAAACCCCAACTTCAAGAGATCTTTTAGGGAACTTGTACGAATCAACAATCCCAGTATGGTGATCATAGTTGAGACTAGAATCTCGGGTGATTCTGCTGAACGCATTTGCAACTCACTGGGATATGATCAAACATTTAGAGTGGATGCAGAAGGATTCTCTGGAGGCATTTGGCTCTTATGGCAATCTGCTGAAGTGACGGTTAATATTTTACAACACTCATCACAGGTGATTCATGCTTCAGTTCAGGTTAGTATTCCTAACTATGTCTCTGGTTCTTTTAACACCCATCCCCTGACTCCCCATGTACAATGGATTCTTTCTGCCATCTATGCAAACCCGAGGTTTGCAATTCGTAGAAGGTTATGGGATGATTTGTTTGAGTTCTCAAATTCCCATGCATTGCCTTGGGTTTTATTGGGTGACTTTAACGAACTGATTTCAGACTCAGAAAAGTTAGGAGGATGTCCAATTGTTTATAGTAAAGCTCGATTATTCCAGGAATGTATGGATTCTTGTGGAATGATTGACTTGGGGTTTACTGGACCCAAATTTACATGGACTAATAAAAATCATCAAGGACAAATTATTAGAGAGAGATTAGATAGGGGTTGGGCGAATCTTGACTGGAAAATGCTATTTCCTTCCTCCTCAATCACTCATCTTACTAGAATGCACTCCGATCACAACCCGATTCTGCTTGATACCGATCCGCAAGCTTTAAGATTTGGACGAAGACCTTTTCGCTTTGAAACAATCTGGTTTTCACATTTGGAGTTCAAAAGTGTTGTTAGTGCTTCTTGGAACCAAGATCAGAATAGTTTGATTGAGGCCATTTCTGTATTCAAAGATAATGTGACCACTTGGAATAAATCCATCTTTGGCAACATCCATCACAAAAAGAAAAGAATTAGTGCTAGACTTCTTGGAATTCAAAAAGCTTTTGAGAATGCTCCCAATAGGTGGCTCCAGGAGTTAGAAGACTCATTGACAGAAGAGTTTCAACAAATTCTCAAACTTGAGGAAGAACTGTGGGCTCTTAAGGCAAGGGTTGAATGGATCAATGATGGCGACCGTAACACTCGCTATTATCATATGACCACAATTCAAAATCGGAGAAGAAATAAAATCATGTCTCTGATGAATGAGGTAGGTCAGTGGCTATTCGGGGAAAGGGAAATCAAGGACCACATATTAATTCATTTTTCTAAGTTGTTTCTTACCTCTCTTGAATTGAGTCACAACTTTTCTTTTCTCCAAAGTACTTTGGGACATCGGCTTTCTCCTGAAGAAGGAAATTGTCTTACTCAACCAATCTCTACAATTGAAGTCTTTAAAGCTCTTTTCAACATGAAACCTTTGAAAGCCCCTGGTCCCGATGGTCTTCATCCAATATTCTACCAAAAATGCTGGGATATTGTAGGACCTTCAGTTGTCACTCTAATCAAAGATATCTTTAACAAAGGGTTTGTTCCAGAAGAAATTAATCGAAGCCTCATTTGTTTAATTCCGAAGGTACAAAATCCAGAAGTAATAACTCAATTTAGGCCTATAGGTCTATGCAATACTATCTATAAAATTGTCTCAAAAGTCATCATCAATAGATTGAGACCGTTTCTTCCTAAGATGATCAACCCTCTCCAAGCTAGTTTTATCCCAGGGGGCAGAGCGCAGGACAATGTCATTATCATGCAAGAGGTCATGCATACTTTTAGGAAAAAGAAAGGTAAGCAAGGACTCATGGTAGCAAAAATTGACTTGGAGAAGGCTTATGATAAAATGGAATGGAGCTTCATTAGAGAAGTCCTCCTGTTCTTTAATTTTCCTCACCATTTTGTCAATCTTATTATGTCATGTATCTCCTCCGTTTCCATGACTATTCTCATCAATGGAGAACAAGGTGGAGAGATTATCCCATCGAGAGGTCTTCGTCAGGGGGATCCATTATCCCCATATATTTTTATTCTATGCTTGGAATACCTTTCTTTGCTGATTCAAGAGGAATGTGAACTTGGCAATTGGGAAAAGTTATCTCTCTCAAGAGGCGGTCCTAAGCTGTCTCACCTGTTTTTTGCCGATGACCTTGTGTTAATGGGTAAAGCCTCTTTAAAAACCTGTTTAGCCATCCAAAGAGTCCTTAAAGCTTTTTGTCAAAGTTCAGGCCAAACTATCAATTTTGATAAATCCATCCTATGCTTTTCTCATAATACAACCCTTGAGACTAAGGATTACCTTAGTGAGGTTTTGAGAATGAATCACACAGAAGAGCTCGGTCGTTATCTTGGCTTTCCTATCAATGCTAATCGACCTGCGGTTAAATTCCGGTTCATAATTGATAAAGTTAAGCAAAAGCTTGCAGGTTGGAAAACTAAATTATTATCTTTAGCAGGAAGGACTACACTTATTAAATCTGTGTTGAACTCTATCCCGATGTATTACATGCAAGGAGCCTTCTTACCCGCATCAACATGTAATGAGCTCAATAGGATTAGTAGAGACTTTCTTTGGGGTTCCTCTGATAATAAAAAAAGACTCCATCTTCTTAATTGGGAAACTATCATCCTGGACAAAGAAAAGGGAGGTCTAGGTATTAAGGATATGAAAATCCTTAACATCTCAAATATGGCTAAATTGGGATGGCGTCTGTTGTCGGAAGAGGACAGCATGTGGATAAAAATTATGAAAGCGAAATATTGGTCTAACGGAAGAAATCCAAGCAGCAATAAATCTGCTATCTGGTCAGGCATTAGAAAAGGTCTCATCTTCTTGAAAAAAGGGGTAAGATGGGTGATTAAGTCAGGTAACCAAGCCAAATTCTGGACAGAAGACTGGACAGGGCTTGGTCCACTTAACAGAATTGTTTATGGACCATGGCAACCCAATGACAACAACATAGTGGTTAGGGAATTTTGGTCCGAAAGGGGCAATTGGAAATTCGAAGAAATGGATCACCTCCTCCTCCCTAATAATTTGCAAGATATTATTAAAGCAATTCCCTTCGAAACTGAAGCTCTTGAAGATGATTCCATTTGCTGGAAACCATCACAATCGGGTAAATTCTCCGTTAAATCTGCTTACAGCCTTGCCCAAGAGAATATAGGTAACAGGGAAGGGAAATGGAAGATGATTTGGAAATTGATCTCTCCTCCAAAAATCCAGCACTTTATTTGGTTGTGTTGTCATCAAAAGATTGCTACCAGGGATCTCCTTCTCAAACGTGGAATCATTGTTGATACCTGCTGCCCTGTTTGTTTGAAAGAGGTTGAAACACTAACACACTGTCTCAGAGATTGTGAGGAAATCAAACTATTGTGGAATAAAATACAGATTCCACCAGGGATCCTCCCCTCCTTCAGACAAAATTTTGAGTCATGGTTAATGGCTAATTGCAATTCAAATGATCCTTCATTTATTGCTAATATACCATGGAAAGTGGTTTTTCCCTTTGTTGTTTGGCGCATTTGGTTGCGACGAAACAACAAAGTTTTTCGAGGTGACACTGAAAATGAAGAAAGATGGTTGGTTAAGACTATACATTTAATAAAAGAATTTTGGGCACTTGGCATCAAAGACAAACAAAGAAAGATAACAGCTGATATCTTAGTGGGATGGGAACCACCTCCAGTTAACTTCATCAAACTTAATTCAGACGGTTCTTCCCTTGGAAACCCAGGCATGGCGGGAGCTGGAGGTGTCTTCAGAGACCACCATGGCAACTGGATTTGTGGTTATGCTCGTAATCTCGGTCATACTTCCAGTGTTGGCGCTGAATTATGGGGACTCCGTGATGGTCTAAAAATTGCTGTTAACAGGGAGTTTTCTAACCTTATAGTTGAAGTTGATTCGAAAGCCATCTTGGAACTCACTTCTAAAGATATCGATTCTTCTCATCCTTATAGTGCTATTTTACACGACTGCAGGCACTTAATGGGAAAATTCAACAGCATTCAAATGAAGCACAACTACAGGGAGGCGAATGCAGTAGCAGACAGTCTGGCTAAACTTGGAGGGAAGTCAGCTGTCAATTGGACCCTTTTTGAAGAACCCCCTGAAGGACTTAATTTTTTGTTATTCACGGATTTTGTGGGAGTTGTTCTCCCCAGGACTGTTAAATGCTCTGTTTGAGCAACCGTGTTCTGTTGTTTCGGTCTTGTGATTTTTATGTATCCGTTCTTCACCCAAAAAAAAGAATTTTGTCTCCTAGCGTCGGCCAGTACAGAATGAACAGTGATTGAAACCGTAAAAAATTAGAAAATGGAAATCCAGGGTCAGAGTGTTCATTATGATTACAAGGTTTTTTTCTTTGGAGTTGGATGACGCAAAGCAGTCTGCAGTTTCTTCTTCGTAAACCAGTTTCCCCGTCAAACCCCTTTCCCACGGTAACGAATTAAATTTAAACTGCCCGGGCTGGGCGCCCAGTTTGCCGTCAGCCACCCTGTTATAAAAGCACTGCACTCTCAAATCTCTCCGTTTACAGTCACATAAAATTTGTATGCACTTCTCCGCCTTGTTATTGTTTGTGGTTCAGTCTTTTGCCGCCTTAAATCTTCACAAAAGTTTTAATGGCTACACCACTGTTTCTACTCGTTTTTACTTTGGCTTTATTCTGTCCACCTTCGTCATCGTCCTCTGATGGTCTATGGGCGGGCTCATCTTTGTCGGTGGAGACTGCAGGTGATGTGTTGACGTCACCTGATGGCACTTTCAGTGCTGGTTTCCACCCTGTTGGCCAGAATGCTTATTCCTTTGCGATATGGTTCAACAAACCATCATGCGAGCGTGGTTCTAACAAATGCACCGTTGTTTGGATGGCAAATCGGGACCAACCAGTCAATGGTAGATACTCAAAGCTCAGTTTAATGAAATCAGGTAACCTTGTTCTAAAAGATGCTGGTCGGATCCCTGTTTGGGAAACGAAAACAGTCTCGCAGTCCCTTACCCATTTAAAACTTGAAGATGGTGGCAATCTTATCCTGCGTAACTTGGAAGGCCATATATTGTGGCAAAGCTACGATTCACCCACGGATATTCTGCTTCCTCTTCAACCATTCAATGAGAACTCGAAGCTCATCTCTTCAAGAAGCCAAGGAAACTACTCCTCGGGGTTTTATCAGCTTTATTTTGACACTGATAACGTCCTCTGCCTTAGGTACAAAGGTCCTGAGTTTTCAAGCGTTTACTGGCCAAGTCCATGGCTTTTGAGATGGGAAGCTGGAAGATCCACGTTCAATAATAGCAAAATTGCAGTTCTGGATTCTTTGGGCAATTTTAGTTCAACCGATAATTTTACCTTCTTGTCGGCTGACTATGGCTCAAAGATTTCTAGAATGTTGAAGATGGATTTTGATGGCAATATTCGACTGTATAGTCTAAAAGAGGATGGAGAAACTTGGGTTGTTTCATGGCAAGCCTTCCCTCAACCATGCATGGTTCATGGATGTTGCGGACCAAACAGCATATGCATTTATTTTCCTAATGTTGGCAGGAAATGCTCTTGCATTCCAGGGTATAAGATGATGAATCATTCTGATTGGTCTCTGGGATGTGAACCAGTATTTCATATTTCCTGCAACCAAACTGAGTTGGTTTCCTCAAACTCCGCCATGTGGAATTTTATGGCTATGATTTCAAAATGTATCCTAATGTCACCTTGGAGGATTGCAAGAAAATATGCTCGCAGTTGTGTGATTGTAAAGGTTTTCAATTCCGATTTATCAAAGCTCATGAACTAGATGGTACATACTGTTATCCCAAGTCACAGTTGTTGAATGGACATCGCCCACCAAATTTTAATGCTGATTTTTATGTTAAAGTGCCCAAGGCCACTGTCTCCTTTTACAGTAACAATAATATTCAAGATTCCGAGTTGCGATGTTCCAACGAAGTGCAGCAGCTGGAACGAAAATATTCCAAAAGGCGTGAAAATGAGTCATTGAAGTTTGCCGTTTGGGCGGTATGTGCACTCGGAGGACTCGAGTTTCTTATCATTTTCTTGGTATGGTGTTTCTTGATTAGAAACCACGACAATTCAAGCCTGAAGGAAGGCTACCTTCTCGCTGCAACTGGCTTCAGAAAATTCACCTATGCTGAGCTGAAAAAGGCCACAAATAGTTTCTCAGAAGAGATTGGTAGAGGTGCAGGAGGAATCGTGTACAAAGCCACATTGTCCGATGGTCGAGTTGCTGCAGTCAAGCGACTTATCGATGCTAATCAAGGGGAAGCTGAATTCCTGGCAGAAGTAAACACCATTGGAAAGCTTAACCACATGAACTTGATTGACATGTGGGGCTATTGTGCGGAGGGAAAGCATAGGCTTCTGGTATATGAGTACATGGAACATGGATCTTTGGCTGAAAACCTCTCTATTAAAGCACTTGACTGGAAAACGAGATTTGAAGTTGCTGTGGGAACCGCAAGAGGCTTAGCTTATTTACATGAAGAATGTTTGGAATGGGTTCTCCATTGTGATATAAAGCCTCAGAACATTCTCATAGACTCTAAATACCAGCCTAAAGTGTCAGATTTCGGCCTGTCTTGGCTGCTAAATAGAGGCGATGTTAAGCATTCAAAATTCTCAAAAATACGAGGAACTAGAGGTTACATGGCACCAGAGTGGGTCGTCAATCTGCCCATCACCTCCAAAGTTGATGTATATAGCTATGGGATCGTTCTACTGGAGTTAGTGACAGGAAGAAGCCCTACAATGGTAATCCAAGAGACAGATGATGGAAGTCCGAAAGAGCAAATAACACTGGTTTCATGGGTGAGAGAGCACATGGCAGGAGGCTTTGAGACCGAAACATGGCAGCATGAGATAATAGATCCCAAGCTGGATGGGAAATGTGATGAAGCTGAGCTGCAAATTCTGGTTATGGTAGCTCTGCGATGCGTTCAGGAAGATAAAGACGCAAGACCGACGATGGGAGAAGTGGTTGAGATGCTTCTTCGTCATGAAAGCCATCGAACCACTTGGGAGTAATCACTTGCTAAACAATTCCGCAAGCAACAAATCATCTGTTAGCTCTACAAATAATTAAATTAGGAATTAATTATCTACTGCTAATAGCATACCTTTTTTTTTCTCTTTGTAGAGCTAAACTATAATTAATTATCTCCTATAATATTTAAGGTTCATCTACTTTGCTTAATTATTATAGGGTTGGTTCTTTTTGGAGCCTGTATACTTGACAATGTTAATTATCTCCTACAAGTTTGCAATTTGTTTTCTCAACCTCTATTGGCACTCGGAAAGAGGGCTGTAATGTCTTCTATTTATAGAATTGAAGTGAATTTTCATTATAATAGAAGTTTATTTAGTTAAGAATGCAGTACTCCGTGAAAGAAAGACATCAATGGAGTTGTGGTATCATTCATTCTGACTTTAATGTCTCACAGTTTTGTTTTAATATATATATATATTAAATATATATATATATATATATATATATAATATACCTACACTATAATAAATTCTTACAATATTTTAATATGAGATTGAAATGTTAAAATAATGTTTAACATATTTAATGTTCAAATTTTAGTACTTAAAATGTTTTCTATTTCAAATTTTAATTTCTTTCATATATATTTATATATATATATATATAAGTCATATATAAATGTTAATTATAAAAAAAATTTAATTTCTCCGAAAAGTTCATATATAAGCCAGTACGATGATCTTCATTTAATATATCAGGATTGATTTTTTTTTGAAAGGCATATCAAGATTGATTTGCTAATTTAAATTCCATTTTGTTGATAAAAAAGATGACATGTTTTAATTAACAATATTACCTATAATAGATAATATTAGTTAGTCGAAATTATAATGTCTTGATGTAACTTTCCCTATGGTAAGAACATATATTCTTTTTTCCGATCAAAAAAAAAACATATATTCTTTTTGGTGAAATAGTGAGAACATATTTAAATATGCTTTACTTTAACATCAGAAGTTGATAGTTGATCAAAAAATCGATTTGAAAGATTTCAGTCGATGACATTATCTGATTATATTTCTTTTTTTTTTTCTTTCTTCTGTCAAATAATAGTCAATCGATAGGTCTCAATTGATGACTTTGTCTAATTATATTTTTTTTCTTCTGCCAAATGATGATCCATCGATATTTCTTTCAACAGGTCTCAATCAATGACGTTGTCTAATTATATTTTTTTTTCTTACTGCCAAATAATGATCCATCAATATTTCTTTTTCTTTGAAGCCAATGATTATAATATTAGCCTCTGTTATTAAAATCGTACGATACACGATACGTATCGTACGATTCGGTTTGATTCAGTATAAATTCGATACGTATCTATACAAATAATCGGTTTTATCATGAATCGGTAGCGTATCTATCGATACACAAGCAAATCGATACGTATCGTACGATACACCGATTCACTTCGATACGCTTTAGAGTAACAATGGGCCAGGCCCAAAAAAATCTGATTTGGCCCAATTAACTAAAAATGCAATTTTAATAGTTTTTTAACCTAAAAAACACTTAAAAACATATTTTCTATATAATTTAATCTTGAAATATTGAAAAAAATAAACTTTTAGTTAGAAAATTAAAAATAAAAAAATATAAAAAATATTTTAAAAATATATACTATTAATGAAGATGTTAAGTGTTTGAAAAAATTTATACTTTTTTATTTTTATCATATACTTACTTAATCCTATTAATATGTATAATATTTTTAATATTTTATTTATCTTACATGTGTATATATTATTTATAATTAATTTTAAAGTTATTTACTGTATCTTACGATACGATACGATACTCGATACTCGATCCTTAAAAATAAAATTTCGATTCACGATACGTATCTCGATTTGATAACTATGATATTAGCCTTATTCTTGTTAATAATTATTTCCTTCAAGGATGTGTGGCAAGAACAGGAATTTCATTTACGTTAAACACCTTTTGATAAAAATGTTTAATTAATATAATTTTGAGGTGTTGTTAAGCCATTTAGATTTTTTTGAATGAAATTAATTAAGTCCAACGTGTCAGAAAATTAGCACAAATATTTGTTTACTAGTGTATTGCTTTTTTTTTTGGTATGAAACAGGAAATATCATTAAACAACTAATCAGAGTACACCTCTCGGTTATAAACTGTTCCCATGAAGTCAGAACAGAATTTACTTCTAACAACTATAGGTATTTCCTAAAAAATCACAAAATCATAAGAGGCTTCTACTCCCATTTTTGCTAGAGCATCTGCACATGTATTTGCTTCTCGGTAGATGTGATGAATTCTATCCACTTTCAGCTGTTTCATCAATTTTCTGCAAGTTGAAATAAGAGTTAAGTGAGTATGAGTGTTTATAACACCTTCATTGACATACTTGATTACAACTTCTGAGTTTGATTCCACAACAAGATTTGATAGCCCTCTCCTAGCTGCCAGAACAAGTCCATCTCGCAGCCCCACAGCTCTGCCCCTACACTAGTTGTAACTCCAACTCTTCTAGAGTATCCACATATCCAGTTACCTATTGAATCCCTGATGATTCCTCTGCTCCAGCCTTGCCCGGATTTCCTTTTGCTGCCCCATCTGAGTTCAGTTTATAAAAAGATGGTGGGGGTGGATTCCAGACCACATTGATTTGAATAGATCTTCTAGGTGATTTGGCTGGGTTCATGATAGCCCAATATTCTTGCACACTTCTCCTCAGGTTTCTCATCCAAGTATAGGGGTTAACAGTAGTATTATCGAAGACTCTCTTGTTTCGCTCAATCCACATATGCCATATTCCAAAAGAGAACATAATATTCCACGGTATTTTCCCATCTAGAACAAGTGGGGTTTTTGTGTAGCAGTTAGTTAAAATCCATTGTTCTAGATCAAGAGTAAAGGATGTACGGATTTCTTCAGGGATTCCAACTACTTCCCGCAACTCAGTCACAATTTTACAATCTCTCAAGCAATGAACAACTGATTCCTCTTCTTCATTACATCTTGGGCAAGTAGTATTAAGTGGTATTCCTCTTTCTGCAAGAGAAAGTTTGGTTAAAATTCTTTTATGAACACAGAGCCACAAGAAATTCTTAATTTTTGGCAGTGTATTTAGTTTCCATATCTTCTCCCAATTACATTTTTCCTTATCTGTCACATTTCTTTTAGCAATGTTGTAAGCTGATGATAAGGAGAATTTACCCTCACTGGTTCTAATCCAACCTAAGGAATCTTGCTTTTCCCCTTCAATTTGCACATGAATAGCAAGGATCCTTTGTTTAATTTCCTCAGGAATCATATAACTCAATCCTTCCCAGTTCCATCTACCATCTTGGTTAATTGTTTCTCTGACTGACAGGCTATTATCCTGAGGTAACCATGGTCCATAAATAATTTTATTCAAAGGACCTAGACCAGTCCAATTATCTTCCCAGAAGAGAGTTTGAGTACCATTGCCTATGATCCATTTAATTCCCTGTTGTAGAATGTTGTTTCCTTTCCTCATTCCAGTCCAGACAGGTGAGCATATTCCTGTTCTGAACTCACCATTTTTCATGTATTTATTTCTTACAATTCTAACCCATAAGTTCTCTCCTTCTACTATTAATCTCCATCCTAACTTTGCCATTTGAGCTTCATTAAGTATTTTTAAATCCTTAATTCCTAATCCTCCTTCTGATCTAGGTTTGGTGATCGTATCCCAATTGATAAGATGAATCTTCTTCTTTTCAGAATTTGATCCCCAAAGAAAATTCCTAGAAATACGGTTTAGTTCCTCACAAATACTAGCAGGTAGGTAGGTTCCTTGCATGTAGTACATAGGGATGGATCCTAACACTGACTTGATAAGTGTAGTTCTCCCAGCCATTGACAGAAGGTTAGCCTTCCATCCTGTTAGTTTCTGCCTAACTTTGTCAATAATAAACCTAAAATCTGAAGTTTTTCTTTTATTGGAAATATTAAATCCAAGATATTTACCTAGACTATCAGAGTATCTGATTTGGAGAATTCTACTTAACTCTTCCTTTACATGTGGAGGTAAATTCTGTGAGAATAGAATAGATGATTTATCTAAGTTAACAGTCTGTCCTGAAATTTCACAGAACTCTTCAAGCACTTCTTTCATTTTCCTACAAGTATTTTTGGTGGCTTTCCTTATCAGCATGAGGTCATCTGCAAAGAAGAGATGTGAGAGATTGGGACCTCTCTTAGATAATCTGATTTGTTCCCATGACCCACCTTCACAAGTTTCTTGAATCTTGATGGATAGATATTCCAAGCAGAGGATAAAAATGTAGGGTGATAATGGATCCCCCTGCCTTAATCCTCTTGAAGGCATAATTTTCCCATTTTGTTCCCCATTTATAAGAATAGTCATTGTGACTGTAGATATACATGACATTATAAGTTGAATGAGGTTTGGGGGGAAACAGAAAAAATTGAGCACTTTATATATAAAACCCCATTCCATTTTGTCATAGGCTTTCTCTAAATCAATTTTTGCTAGCAAAAATCCACCTTTACCTTTCTTTTTGTTAAAGGTATGCACTATTTCCTGTGCTATGATAGCATTATCTTGTGGTTTTCTTCCTGCAATAAAACTTGCTTGTAAAGGATTGATGATGCGTGCCAAGATGGGCCTGATCCTATTGACAATAATTTTTGTAATTGCTTTGTATATTGTATTACAAAGTCCTATGGGTCTAAATTGATTTATCATTTCAGCATTTTGGTTTTTTGGTATTAAACAAATATAACTCTCATTGATAACCTCAGGAATCCTCCAATCTTGGAAGACTTTATTAACTAGAGCACAAGCAGAGTTACCTACAATATCCCAGCATTTCTGATAGAAAACAGGGTGAAGTCCGTCAGGCCCAGGAGCTTTTAGGGGTTTCATACTAAAGAAAGCTTTAGAGATTTCAATCCTAGATACAGGTCTACATAAGCTATCTTTTTCTTCCTCCAGAACAGGATTCCCTAATCTAATATTCAGCTCACTGTTTCTCTCACTATAGGATGTTGAAGTATTGTACAAAATAGAGAAATGTTTACTGATTTGGTCCTTAATTTCACTTGTTCCATATAACCAGTTTCCAACACTATCTTTAAGTGCAACAATCCTATTCCTACTCCTGTGTTGCATAGTACTGATGTGATAAAATCTAGTATTCCTATCACCATCACTAATCCAATTAACACGTGCTTTCAATGCCCATAGTTCTTCTTCTAACTTAAGCACTTGTTGGTATTCTTCTTGGAGCTTTTCCTCTAAATCTTGAAGTTGAAAATTTAGGTGGCTACATCCCAGTTTCTGAATTCCTTCTAATCTGGCCTTAAGTTTTCTCTTTCTTGCAAAAACATTACCAAATGTCATCTTATTCCAATAAGTAATTACCTTCCTAAATTCAGGTATTGCTTCCAAAATAGAATATTGGGTTTGTTCCCAAGTACCTTTAACCACCTCTTTAAAGTCAAGGTGGGAGAACCAGATTGTTTCGAATCTAAAGGGTCTAGGGCCAAAATGGTGGTTTTTCGGAGAGGTATCTAATAAAATAGGGTTATGATCCGAGTGCACCCTAGTTAAGTGGAAAACAGTAGTATTTGGAAATAGATTCTTCCAATCTCCATTAGCCCATGCTCTATCTATCCTTTCCCTAATAACCTGGCCTAGATGATTTTTATTAGTCCATGTATATTGTTGGCCAATAAATCCTACGTCTATCATTCCACAACTATCCATACAGTCTTGGTATAGTTTGGCTTTCAAGTTGTTAATAGGTTTTCCTCCCCATTTCTCAAAATCTCTAATCATGTCATTAAAATCCCCCATCATAAGCCAAGGTAGGGAGTGGGTTAAGGCAAAATCCGAAAGTTCCTCCCATAGTTTTCTCCTAATAGCAAATTTAGGACGAGCATATATTGCTGAAAAAATCCATCTAATTTGACTTAAATTACTATTAGAATTTGAGTGAGTTGATGAGATTACCTGTATGGAAGCATGGATGACCTGTGGAGCAGTATGTAGAATGTTTACTAGGACTTCAGAGGAGTGCCACAGTAGCCATATTCCACCTGCAAATCCCTCAGCATCAACTCTATGGACTCCATCAAATCCTATTGATTTAGAGACTTCTTCAGCTCTTTCTCCAGATATCCTAGTTTCTGTGATGACTGCTACACTTGGATTGTTTACCCTGCATAGTTCTCTGAAGCATCTATGGAAATTTGGGCTGCTCGCCCCTCTGGCATTCCATAGTAGTGCACGCATTGGAGATGTTTTACTGTTGGTTTGGTTCAATAACCATATGGCTATTTCTGGGATGCTCTTGACCTCCCCGGATTTCACTTTGCATGGATGGTTTGGTTTCTGGTGATTTTGTGGCATCCAAAGACATGAAATCTTCCTTTCTTCCTCCACCATCTATATATATATATATATATATGACTACCTTTGTAGTTGGAGTTGTCACTGATTGGGCTTTGATTAGTGTTGCCCTGTTCTCGTTTGACCCATCTCTTACCATCGAATCGAATCCCGTTCGATTTGCTCCAGAATGCATTTCTACGTCGGGAGTAGCCTCTTTTCCTAACTGTTCAATACCCGCTCCTGGGGTTTGGGTAAGAGGTGGAGAGACGGCTGCAAAACTGGGAAATTCACAGACAGTATTCCCTTGATTTGTGCTTCCCTTATCTCTTCCTTGCTCCATCTTTCCATTCGGCTTTCGGGGTTTTTCAGGGCCTCTAGAGCTTGACGCATCTTGATGGTTTCTCCTTCTTGCATCAGGGCCATCATGTCGAGATCTCTGCAGGTGTCTTGGATGTTTCCCATCTGATTTTTGTTTAGAGCCGGGCAAGAAAACCGTTGGGTTTTGTGTTTCAGTAAAATCCACACCGATCCTCTTTTGGTTCGATTCTTTCTCATCATTAATTGTCTCGGTTGGGATGTCTACTTTTTCTTTTCCTTTATTGCTATTATTTACTTTATTTCCATCAACTTTGTTTTTTGTCATTTCAAAGTTATTACCAAGTCTCTGCCCTATAAATAAGAAAGGCCTTTCCACCCTTTCCTCTGACACATTCACGTTCCCCCATTTTCTTCCTGTTTCTCTACTCAATTTTGAAAATGGGTTCTGGATCGGGTCGTCTCTACTCGTTGGTTGTGCCTTCGCCTGTTTGTTCTTCTTTCTAGTCACCAGCATCCATGGTCCGTACGCCTTCCCTTCACTTGTTGAATTTACTATCTTCGGTTGTTCCGTTTGTTGTGTTTCATTGGTTGGTTTTTCTGGCATTTCTTCTTCTTTGTCACTGCTACAATGTTCTTTTCTATGTCCTATAATCCCACACTTAAAGCATAAGTTCACTCCCTCATAAACCACATTTTGTGTAATTCTTCCAACTCTTATTTTTGGAATTAACGGTTTATCCATATCTATCTGGACACAAATTCTAGCATATCTACCCCTTGAATTTTGTTCAGTACAAGTATCGATTTTCAAAAGCTTTCCAAGTTTGTTTCCAATCTTCTGCAGAATATTTCTATCAAAGAATTCAATTGGTAAGTCAGGTAATCTGACCCATACCGCTGTTGTGGAAAAAGCTGTTGACGATTGTGGAATGAAACCCGATTCCCACAACCGCATCGTGAGGTAATATGGACCAATAAACCATAGACCTCCATATAAGACTTGACTGAGATCTTCATTGTTTGAAAATCTGAAGAGGAAGAAACCGTTGCTCAAGTCAATGCAATCCATTCTTCCACATGGTTTCCATAATCCTCTGACTTTTGATAAGAGATAGTTATATCCCACTGATCTTCCAAAGGTCTTCACAATAATAGCATTTCTCTACGGGCTTCTTATCCTGTTCTTCTCTTCCTTGGAGAGTAGGATCGTCGGGATATCTTCTCCTTCTTCATTTTCCTAGTCAAAGTCTTCATCCATATACGCAAGTTTGCATATCATAGTGAAACCAGAGGAGTCTTGATTACCCATTAAAGAATCTCTATAAGAACCTCCAGTTCGGTTCATATTTTCTGCATCTGTAGCTTGTTGTCGTTTTATCTCGCCACTCTTCGTTCTTTTCACACTCCTTCCTTTCAGATCATCGATCTTTGAGCAGGTAGGGGTGTGTTCCTCACAGATTTGCATAACTTCTGTTTGAGAGAGTTATAGAGCAAAATTGAAAATGCAATTAGTGTATTGCTTTCCATCCATAGAAGATGGCCTGGTGACCCAAGGCATTTGTTTACTAGTGTAGTTGTGTGCGATTAAATACTACCTACCTATATTTAACAACAGTTGAGCATCTGTAACTATTAAAACTTAAGAACATAGATCCTTCTTACATCAATGATCAAAATCAAGAACAATACACTTAAAACCATGATCTCAAGTCAACAAAATTTTTAAGATTTGACTTAACGTTATTATATCTTATTAAAAGAGATTAAATTTGATGTTCAATTTTTTTTCTCCCTTTATTTCTTCTATAAAAAAAATATGAACTTAACCTTAAAATAAAACCATTCCCAAATTTTCTTGTAAAGCCAAAAATGCACTCTTCATTATTAACACACCCAATGCTAAATGAACAGCGCACCATCAACACACATTACTCATCTTTATAAGAGAAATGATCATACGAAGAGAGATTCTAAATACACCCAACTTCTTACACTTTACACTCTATCCTCTTGTATTTAAACAGTTACTCATAGAAGAAAAATGGGTGTGAAAAGTAAAAAATAAGGTATATTTAGAAAGTCTCTTGTTGAAATGGTTACTCCATGTCCGTATATATTATTTTCATTTAAATTATACCATGTAATCATATTGTTAAAAAAATCAATTATTAATTGAACATTAGACATGACAATTAAATGTTAAATATTTATTTTAAGAGGCTCATTAATGATTCTAATCATAAACAATTGACTTTTTTTAATAATATGATTACGTGACATAATTTAAATAAAAGTAATATATACTAAAATGAAACAACCATTTCATATAATTCTTTCTCTCTTTATAAAACCATTTAGTGAAAAAATAAGTGTCAAGATTTGAACTCCAAATCTTCTTTTAAAAGCATATTATTTAAATAAATAAACCCAAATATCAGTCACAATTAAATCGACAATGTTTGAAGGTCACAAAAATTTTTCAACACAAACAGTTTTTTCTAAAACTCAAAATAAACCAAAAAAAAAACCTAAATAAGTAAATTAAATTGTGTACTTGGAGCGTAAGAATAGACCAAATCAAATTAAACAACAGCTGATCATTCAAAAATAATGAACAGAAAGAGAATACTTTCGTCTTTTTGTATGGTTAGGTCGGAACTTGATGACGACCTGCTTTTGAAATCATGTTCTTGGATTTATTGGTATCTAGAAGTCTGAATTCTAAATTTCTTTTAAAAGTAATAAGATCGCAGGAAGAATTTTAATTCTGAAAAAGATTTCAACACCGGAAGTATATCAAATAACTGTTGTTAGCCAAACAAAACCACTTTCAGAGGATTAATTAATTAATATGTCCGAAATTGATAGGCTGAGCCCACTTAATAATTAATATAGAAATATTTTTACAAACTCAACCATTATTTTTTTCAGATAGTGAAAATTTCTCTACATTCCTTCTAAGTTTTCGATAAAAAGGATATTAGAAGTGATGAATCGAGCCATTCTTGGCAATATATATCTTTGTATCTCTCTCTCTCTCTCTTTTAAAATTTTTTTTGGTTATTCTCTTTTTTTAAAAAAAATTTGACAAGAGTGTGGAAAAAAAAAACCTATAATTATTATAAAATTAATACGCGATTCACATATTTTATATTGATAAGTAAAGAAGTATCTAAATGATTAATCGCTTAAATTTTATTGATTTATTTTGAAAAATCATATTTTCATAAAAGATGTCTATACCTTAATTGGAGGCTAGAGATAACTTTTTTTTTTGTGCTAATAACTTCTTTTATTTAAGTATCCATTAAAATTGATCATCTCTGTCCTATTAAAATTACTTATTTTCTTTCATAAAACAAAAAAAAAACCAAAGAATATCATAAAAATAAATTATTATCTAATGATAATGTTTTCCAATTTAAGTGTCTGCATATAACAATGATTATTTACATATTTTTATATCACCAAAAAAGAGAAATTCAAATTTCCCTTTATCTAACAATCATCTTTTTCAATTTAATTTTTATAAATTAAATTTAATAAGTTCAAAGATCATATTCATAAAACATAATAGTTTATGATATTTCGAAGATTTTACACGATATTATTGAAATTCATACGATAATCAGGAAAAATAAAATTCTGAAGTGCAAAAGGAAATGATGAGGAGTTAGATTTAGAATTTGTTGTATCGATTAGATTTCCACAAAATATCAGTGGTACTTGAATATGATTTGACAACTGAAAAGACATGAACTTCTAAGAAATTTAATTCCTTTACCTGTTGTTCGCTTGGGTTGAAAATGCATTCAATTCGTCCTGCTTTCCGATAAGGCCCACATTTTTTATGATTTGGTTGGTTTAGCGGTACATTTACATGGAAGCTTTTTTTAGCGCTAGATTGAATCTCAATTCTTTGAGAAGAGACCGGAGTGGTTTTTCTGCGTTGTAAGGAAAGAGAAAAACATTTTAGTTTTCACGCTTGTCCTTTCGTTATTTGGTAAATTACAAAAAACTCATAAAGACATCACAGCTCTGTTCTTTTTTCATTTCCTTACTCTTCTTCACCAAGAGCAAATCTTGAACCCAAACCCAAACTTGATAGACCCAAACCCAAATCAACCCAATGCAAATCGTCAAATTCAAGAAGAAAAATAGAAGGATAGGTAGGAGAAGAGGAAAATGGGAGTGTGGTTTTGCTGTTCATGAAAGTGGGTGGCTCCAAAGACAGTAGCAGTACATTCTGGAAAACATTCGGGGATGAAATGAAGAAAAAAGGGGAAGAGATGGTTGCTTTCTTTTTGGGTTTAGATAATTAATATTTAATTAGTATTAATAAATGATTAGCAGAACAGGGCATTTGAATGCCTTATAAGGGCCCATGGTTTTTCAACAATTTTGGGCATTCAAATGCCCAGATTCTCCCCAATAAAATGAACAAATTTGTTTATTAATTTTTTATTTAATTTTTAGATTAATTTTATTTTTTATTAATTAAATGTAGAAAAATCATGTTTTTATTAATTAATTATTAATTAATATTGACAATTAGAAATAATTAATAATTAAATATTTTTAAACAATAATTAAGTAATAATAATTATTAATTATTAACTAAAATTTAATTAATAATTAAGTGATAATTAATAATTAATTAATACTGAACAATTAATAAAAACAATTCGTAATAAATAATTAATAGTTATTTAAAATTTATTTTTATTTATTATAATTAATATTAAAATAATTTATAAGTATTTAATAAAAGGGTAAAACGATCTTTTAAATTTATTCAATCATATTCTTTACCCTCAACCAAACATATTAATATTAATTTACTTTATTTCATTCCTATGAACCAAACATCATAATACGTATTTTATTTTATTCTCTTCTTTTTTATTTTCACAGAATAATTTTTTATTCTCTCTATTTCATTTCGCGAATCAAACGTGACTTTAATGCTGCAACCAGACTGTTGAATCGGACTTATAGTTTTACTTGTACCAAAACATAGCAATAGCATCTAGAGGGTTAAAACGATGAGTTGTTCATTAATTCAGGACCCGCAGCAGTCTAGCATCAAATACTTGTGGAAACCATATCCTACGGCACTTTCAATTCTTTATTTAGGGTTTGTTTGGTAAGGAGGGTAAAAAAGAGTAAGGATAAAAAATTTAAAAATTTAATAGTTAAATTTTATAATTATTTTTTTATTTTGTAAATTAATCATTAAAATAATAAATTTTTCTATCTTTTTTTTTTTTTTCTTCCTAAGCAAAATCTTAATGTTTACCATACGTCGAGGAAAACCATTTCAATTTTCATCGCAAACGTAAATACCCTCCTACCTACTACCTAGCTAGTACTTGTGGGAAAGTTGTTGGATTGATCCAATGTCTGTTTTTAATATCTGAGAAGATCCACAGTCCATGTGAAATTTAATGGTCACAAGATCGTACTTTGTTTGTGATGTGGACTAGGTCAATTATTACTGGGCTTTTCTATAAGTCAAGTTGAAGACCATTGAGCAAAATGATAATCTAAGCCCAAAAGGAAAGAGGACTCAGAAGGCCCATAAATGACCATTTAAGCTGTAGGTCATAAAGGTAATTACGCGCAATCTAACTCCTATAAATAGGTCACAGGTATCATCTTTAAACCCTAAGCTCTATTTGCCTACTGAAACCCTGCCAAAACCCTGTCTGACTTAAGCATCG
This sequence comes from Heritiera littoralis, assembly GCA_031772115.1. NCBI lineage: Eukaryota > Viridiplantae > Streptophyta > Magnoliopsida > Malvales > Malvaceae > Heritiera > Heritiera littoralis. The sequence goes on from JAPDPK010000001.1 coordinate 21,468,255, forward strand.
GAGTGCGAGCGCAGAGGAAAACCCCTGCGCCCCCTGATGGTCTTCTCTCTTTGCAGAATTCTTGAAGACAAACTAACGCGAAGATCGAGGATCCGACATCAGCAAATATTTATTGTTGTTTTTGGCAACAACAATTGGCGCCGTCTGTGGGAAACAAACAGAAAAGCCATAAAAAATTGGTGAAAGACGATCTGCGGAAGAGAAGGTACGTAGGCTGCGGCAGACTTGCATGGGCGGGAGGCGATTTCAACTTTTAGTTTTATAAATAAGGCACTATGACCCTGACTGCGGGGTTCCCAGGGGCGGCAGCCCCTGGGAGGCGGTCCCGCTGGCCGGTCAGCGGGCGGGGTCAAGGGGCAGCGCCCCTTGCGGGGGTTTGGGGGCGGAGCCCCCGAAAAAAAAAAAAAAAGGTATGTGCGACATTGCCAACGACAGACCCTCGGCGAGAGACCTCCTTCTACTAGCTGTGCGAGACAAAAGTGGAAGCTAGCCTGTCGCACAAAAGCTGCTGGCGACAGCATGCCTGTCGCCCGAAACCGTAGGCGAGAGGTAGCAAAGCTGCTGGCGACAGCATGCCTGTCACGCGAGACAATGGCGAGAGGTAGCAAAGCTGCTGGCGACAGCATGCCTGTCGCCCGAGACCGCAAGCGAGAGACTACCTTGTTGCATTGGGCGAGAGCTATCTCTCGCGCAGACATGTCCTTTTGGCGAGAGACTGGATCTGGCCCATAAGACAGCCACGAGTCGAGAGCGTAGCTCTCGCGCTCGACAAGCTTTCGGTGATAGAGTACAAATCAATTCGGCAATTGAGTGGCTTCCGCACGAGATAGCATTGGTCGAGAGAGTGGCTATCCTGTCGCCCAACAGCCAAAAGTCTCGCCCAGGATCCTCTCGCCCAAGAGCCTCATATGGCCTCTCGCCCAAGAGCCTCGCATGGCCTCTCGCCCAGGAGCCTCTCGCCCAAGAGCCTCTCATATCCTCTCGCCCGAGAGCCTCGCATAGCCTCTCGCCCAAGAGTATCGCATGGCCTCTCGCCCAGGAGCCTCTCGCCCAGGAGCCTCGCATATCCTCTCGCCCAGGAGCCTCACATGGCCTCTCGCCCGAGAGCCTCGCATAGCCTCTCGCCCAAGAGCATCGCATGGCCTCTCGCCCAGGAGCCTCTCGCCCAAGAGCCTCTCATATCCTCTCGCCCGAGAGCCTCGCATAGCCTCTCTCCCAAGAGCATCGCATGGCCTCTCGCCCAGGAGCCTCTCGCCCAGGAGCCTCTCGCCCAAGAGCCTCTCATATCCTCTCGCCCGAGAGCCTCGCATAGCCTCTCGCCCAAGAGCATCGCATGGCCTCTCGCCCAGGAGCCTCGCATGGCCTCTCGCCCAAGAGTATCGCATGGCCTCTCGCCCAGGAGCCTCTCGCCCAGGAGCCTCGCATATCCTCTCGCCCAGGAGCCTCACATGGCCTCTCGCCCGAGAGCCTCGCATAGCCTCTCGCCCAAGAGCATCGCATGGCCTCTCGCCCAGGAGCCTCTCGCCCAAGAGCCTCTCATATCCTCTCGCCCGAGAGCCTCGCATAGCCTCTCGCCCAAGAGTATCGCATGGCCTCTCGCCCAGGAGCCTCTCGCCCAGGAGCCTCGCATATCCTCTCGCCCAGGAGCCTCACATGGCCTCTCGCCCGAGAGCCTCGCATAGCCTCTCGCCCAAGAGCATCGCATGGCCTCTCGCCCAGGAGCCTCTCGCCCAAGAGCCTCTCATATCCTCTCGCCCGAGAGCCTCGCATAGCCTCTCTCCCAAGAGCATCGCATGGCCTCTCGCCCAGGAGCCTCTCGCCCAGGAGCCTCTCGCCCAAGAGCCTCTCATATCCTCTCGCCCGAGAGCCTCGCATAGCCTCTCGCCCAAGAGCCTCGCATGGCCTCTCGCCCAGGAGCCTCGCATGGCCTCTCGCCCAGGAGCCTCGCATGGCCTCTCGCCCAGAAGTCTCGCATAGCCTCTCGCCCAAGAGCTTCATGGACGGCAGCTAGCATAAATTACTTCACCAAAAGGTTACAATCAGCAGAACTAAAATAAACAACCATGCAAGAACCAACCGCTGCAGACAAGACAATTTAACTACTGCAACAACAGTTGGCAGAAGTGTTAGTGGCAGAGTGAAAGAGAGATGCAAAATTCGACTATGTCTCCCCCCATCGCCACCGGTCTACACTTGCTGCACGCACATGACAAACAACTTTGGCGATAGAATGCATTGATTAGCAACTGCCCAGCCTGCCACACTCAAGGTTCTAGGCTATAGAGTAGCACGCCTAAGAGACAATATAGCCCGAAACACGTGAAGACAACTTTCAATATAGTGGCGGACAAGCACAGTACTCGTGCGATAGGACCTTGACGAGGTGGAACAATAGGCAAACATAGATCGCACGTGGCAGGTTCCCTTGACGAGAGAGTGGCTCGCCTAATAGAACAAAGTTGGCGAACACAGGGCGCCCGCGGCAAGAATCTTTAGCGATAGATTCACTTACTCAAAACGACAAAAACTTTGGCGTTAGAGTGGCTCGCCCATGCATCAGCCAATACAGGCAAGCACAAGACCAATGCAAGCAAGCACTTATCAACCGACATAGGAACTCGCCTAGGAGAGAGAACTCTATAGGCGAGCCATTCAGAGTGACTGAAGCGAGAAAAGATTAGGCAACTCTGCACACCATCAAACACAACGCTCGAGAAAAAGTTCATCTCTGAACAGGAATGACAACACTGTTTCAAAGAAGAACTCGGGGAGCTATATAGTGTAAAGGCAATAATCTCTGGCGGCAGAGTGCAAGAAGTGGGCGACAGCAGTGTTTTCAATTCGGCGAGCATAGGCACGCACATGATAAATTTTGGCGACAAGGTTCCACGTGGCAGACTCTTTCTGCGAGAGGTGGCTCACGCGTATAATAGCCAAAATGGCTAGAAAGAGGGACCACTATTGAAGATCTCACAAAGATGCCACTCTTTTGAATATTCAGTTGCATGCAAGACGTTATGTGACAGAGCAATCTGTCGCTCGAAAGGTGCTTGCTACACTGCAAATTTGCGCGACTACAAGCATGCAACAGGTACTCTGTCCCAAGCTAGCTCAAGGTCACGCGACAGAGCAGCTTGCACCACTATAGGCATGCGACACGACTAGAACATGGGCAACCTTATCTTCTTCGTTGTGAAATTGAACTTAAAAGCCAAGAAGAGTGACAGGCCGTGAGCTAGACAAGAGCTCCCGTGCGTGACAAGCCTTTAGTAAGACATGGTCTCCCGCATGCGACAGACCTTGGGTGACAGGGGAGCTCCCACGAGCGACAGGCCTTGGATGAGATATGGGCTCTCGCATGCGATAAGCTCCCTACTTTGATAAAATGACAGCAAAGAAAATTAGGTGAACACAGCACCCATACATAAAATTCCCCCGTTCGCACAATGCAGGCGATGTCTGCGCATGCCCAAGTGCGGGATTTGAGCGGAACAATCTAGAATCTTCTAGACCTAGTCCGACCGAGTGTCCAAAAGCTTCCTTCGACCCAAGAACTGCTCTAGCAATCTAGAAGTGGCTTAAGAGCCACACACTTAGACTATTGATAACCACACATGTGAAAGAGGGCTTATCTATATAAAAAAGTGTGTCGGCTTCATAAGTCCTTTAAGCAAGACAAGGATGTGCCGGCTCAAGGTGTCGAGATCAAGGATGTGTCTCTTTTGTAAGCCCCTATACATAGCATTCTGGAGTATCAATACAAGTGAGTGCTTGGCATAACGGAAATTGCAAACACACTCCAGCAGGGACATAAGGGTGGTAACCAGATCTGAGGTACTCTCAAACGATGTTTTCAATTTTCTTGTCCACTCTAACAATTGTGATTGAATTAGGCAGGTGTCCGAGATAGGCACTAGCCACTGTCGTGAAAGGCAGCAAGCCAGGAAAAGCTTGTTTCAATCGAAAACAACTTGTGGTAAGCTCGTGAAGATAGATTGATGGTACCGAGGCACGACTCAGTGCACAATCCATGGTTGACAGCAAAACATCATAGCACTCGTACCTTACAGATTTTTCAAAGACAAAGACTTGGAATGGTACTGGTGGTAAACATTTGCTATTATTGTTTTAACATTTGCTGCAATTATTCCACTTAATTGAAAATACTACATTATGAAACGAAAGGCCAGTTATTTTTATCTGTACTATGATAATCCTCCATGTTTGTTAGACATGTTGCAGGAATAGAAGAAGACGCGAGACGGGCACAAATAAGTCCCTAAGCGAAAAATGCGCGAGATGGGCACAAATAAGACCTTAAGCGTGAAGAAGACGCGAGACGGGCACAAATAAGTCCCTAAGCGAAAAATGCGCGAGATGGGCACAAATAAGACCTTAAGCGTGAAGAAGACGCGAGACGGGCACAAATAAGTCCCTAAGCGAAAAATGCGCGAGATGGGCACAAATAAGACCTTAAGCGTGAAGAAGACGCGAGACGGGCATAAATAAGTCCCTAAGCGAAAAATGCGCGAGATGGGCACAAATAAGACCTTAAGCGTGAAGAAGACGCGAGACGGGCAAATCAAAAGTCCCTAAGCGAAAAATGCGCGAGACGGGCACAAATAAGACCCTAAGCATGACGAAGACGCTAGAAGGGCAAAATAAGACCCCAAGCGGGCAAAATAAGACCCTAAGCATGACGAAGACGCTAGAAGGGCAAAATAAGACCCCAAGCGGGCAAAATAAGACCCTAAGCATGACGAAGACGCTAGAAGGGCAAAATAAGACCCCAAGCGGGCAAAATAAGACCCTAAGCGAGAAAAAGACGCGAGACGGGCACAAATAAGTCCCTAAGCGAAAAATACGCGAGACGGGCAAAAATAAGACCCTAAGCGAGAAGATACAAGACGAGCAAAACAAAAAGTCCCTAAGCACAAAAGGGTGCGAGACGGGCAAAAATATCTCTAAACGAGGTACGTTACAATTTTATCATATTACATTTAACGCATTATGTTAGCATCTCGGATATAAACGATATTATATTCTAACAAGTCCTTAAGCGGATAGTGCGCAAGACAGGACCAATACTCCAGTAAAAGTTCTTCTTTGGACACAAAAAGTTGCAAAGAAAAACTTGGGGAGCACAAAGTATGCAGGCTGTGAGGTATGGTACGAGGTACGTTACAATTTTATCATTGGATATGTACTACAATTGATGGACAAAGTGCATGCAAACGTTTTCTATTGGCATTCCGGATATAAAAGCGATGTTATATCCTTATCAATTCTATAAAGTCCCTAAGCACAAAATGGTGCGAGACGGGCAAATTCGAAAATCCCTAAGCGAACAGTGTGCGAGATGGGCAAATGAAAAGTCCCTAAGCACAAAAGCGTGCGAGATGGGCAAACCAAAAGCCTGAAGCGAAAAATGTGCGATATAGGCTACGCATTTACTTGAAGCAAAAAAGTGTGCGATGTAAGTCATGCATGACGTGCTTGAGCTTGAAGCAGTAATTGAGCGACATAAGCCCCATATATAAAAGAACTTGAAGCAAAAAAGTGCACGAGGAAAGCCGGATTATTACGTGAGACTAATACAAGATAAATGTATAGTTGCTTCAGTAGATGAGTTTAAAAATGGGCTGATCAGTCTGTAAAAGCTAAGCTCTTTCACAAAAAACTGGGGAGCACTCTAGATTAACTTCTGCCTCAAAAGGTGCATCGATACTAACTGGCACCCAAGCATCTACGCCCTGAGGTGCTATAATTATCTAAATCATCTTCGTCCAAGCCTGTGAGAACCCCGACCATCTCGGGTCAACGAAAAGGCTCTTAAGGGTTGGTAAGATCAGATAGATCTTTATAAATGTCTATTCTCAGAAAATGTTCCAAACCCTCAGCATCAGGATCAAGCTTCAACCAATCCGGAGCATGCCAAGCACAAACCGCATCTGATGAAACTAAAAGACTTTGGTGGCTCCGCAATCTTGTAATTTCTCCTTATAACTCTTGGTTTCGATCAGCTAAGACCTTGAATTTGAAAAGAAGGGTGGTATATTCCACTGGAGAAGCATTTAGCTCAGAGAAGAAAAACGTATCCCGGTAGTGTTCTAAAAAGACACTTTGACAAAAAAAAATGATGACACGAAGTCATTTCTGCTACAAATAATAATTGAGCCCTCAAGTGAAGATGAAAAGACTCTTGTGATAATCCCAAGAAGAGGGTAGCACAAGAATTTGAAAAGCCCATTCTTTATATACTCTTTCACAAGAAAAACCTTGTGAAAGAGTGGGGAGCAATTGATGTGGACTAGGTCAATTATTACTGGGCTTTTCTATAAGTCAAGTTGAAGACCATTGAGCAAAATGATAATCTAAGCCCAAGAGGAAAGAGGACTCAGAAGGCCCATAAATGACCATTTAAGCTGTAGGTCATAAAGGTAATTACGCGCAATCTAACTCCTATAAATAGGTCACAGGTATCATCTTTAAACCCTAAGCTCTATTTGCCTACTGAAACCCTGCCAAAACCCTGTCTGACTTAAGCATCGGAGTGCGAGCGCAGGGGAAAACCCCTGCGCCCCCTGATGGTCTTCTCTCTTTGCAGAATTCTTGAAGACAAACTAACGCGAAGATCGAGGATCCGACATCAGCAAATATTTATTGTTGTTTTTGGCAACAACAGTTTGAAATCAACGGTCTTGGTCTGCAGCTTTGAACCATATTACGTACGACGGAGAGACTGGTCCCTCGGTCAATTCGTGTTCTACTTTATCTGGAGGGACGTGAAACGCATCAGATAAAGCCAAAAGGGTCGGACAGTGTATTCAAAGACGAGAGGAAACTAGGGTTATTGTCTACACGAAACAATAATTGGGGCCAAGGGATTCTTCCATGGCGTGTTGGCGCCGCTTGCACTTGGCAATTATCTTGCATAAGCTGGAAAAACTATACAAGGTTGTCGGAAGATGAAAATTGTTCAATGACTAAAGCTGTTTTCAGGTTTTTGATTTAAAACAACACAAAGAGTCCTAGTCTCTCATATGAAAAGAAGAAAACCGTACAAATTTTCTATTTTATTCTTTGTAAAGTCAAATCGAAATTCATGTATTTGTAATCTAAAACCATTGACAACAACATACAAAACGAAGAATATCATCCAATTTGCCACACAGTGACGTAGCCACGTACAAAATATGAGATCAATTGATTCCATTAAATTTTAGTCAAATTATATTTATACATGTAAAAAATATTAAACTTTTTATTTTTTATATTGAAGCCAATAAATTTCATAAAAATATAAAGTAAATAATCAAAAATAAAATTTTTATTTATTTTTATAATGATAATATTAATATTTAGGTTGCAAAGAAAATTTTAAAAAATCTTTATATTTTGGTAAAATTATAAATGTTAGTTTTTGATACATTGACAATGAAAATTTTTAATTTCACAATCATGGTTAAAAAACTGTCATGCATCCTACATTATTTTCTAATTAGTTTTTTTTTTACTATTCCTTAAGGGATATGTATCATCTTATTAACTACGTCTATATGTATAAGGATATCTTTTGCAAATTAAAATATAGATAATAAAATCACTAATCAAGCAATTTTCAACTTAATTTATATATTTAAAAATGATTACTTCATATAATAATTGGATAATTATTATATACACTGTTAGTAAAGTTTTTTTGACTCCACAAGTGAAGTTAGGATGATGACACATTTATTATTTTATTTTTAATATTTTTAAAAAACATGTGTCTCGTCCTAACCCTGTATGTGGAGTCAAAAAACTATTTTTAATACAATATAAAAATATTTATATAATATGGATTAGCACACATATGTGATCCCACTGAATTTTGTTTTTGGTTACTCCACTGTTGCCACAGTTTTCTCCTTCTAGCCTTTGAAACATTGAACCCAACATTGGAGTTATTAAGCTCGAAAAAGACAAATGGAAAATGATTGACCAGTAAAAATTATGATTAATATTCAATACATTATTAATAGAGTTTTTTTGACTTCTTAAGCGAATTTAAGATGATAACATATGTTTTTTAAAAATATTTAAAAAATAAAAAATAAATAAATTGTTATTATCTTAATCTCACTTGTAGAGTCAAAAAAATTTTATTGATAATGTATTAGATATTACTAAAAGTTAACATGCAAAAAAAAAATTAAAAAGGACTAGCACGATATGTTTTTTTAAAACTTTTTCCCTTACTGTGCTAAGAAAGAAATCGAGGTTGACAAGTGAACTTTTTAATAGTCAGGCGAGTTGGGCCAAGCCTAGATCATGTAATAATAGTTCATATACAAGTTTAATAAGATGGATTAAGTGTAACAACAAATAATTGAAGCTTATTAGCCTTTCAGAAACCCTAAATATAAATTGTAATATACTTTATTTCTTTGTGATATGTAAAGGTCTTTTATTTTTTTAATTTTGACAAAATTAAATTGAAATATTAGACTTTATCCAATATTTTTTTTTTATAATTTTGGCACAATAAAAATCTCTAGTATAAGAAAAAAAAGTGTATTGTGCTGAAACTCAAATTTTATAGTTACAAACTTAAAAGTTGGAGAAACTTGTAGTGGACTTTTATTAAGAGAAAATGTATCTTTGTTCCTTCATTCTTCGAAATGATAGTTCATTTTTGTTACCACTTTTTCACCAGAAAAAAAATTCCTAGTAAACCACTTGCCAAGCTAACAAATGGATGGGCACCCAGTTTTCAGTCAACCGCCCTTTAAAGAAAGCTCTGCACTCTCTAATCTCTCCGTTTACAAAATTATAGACGACATACAAATAATAGTCCTCAACTAAATTAGAGCATTTTCATTGGGAAAAAAAAAATAGATTAGAGTATTTTTTTTTACAAAGAAAATATTTAATAAATGTAGATGCGGTTGCTTGGATTAGAACTTAAATATTACAAAATATCCCAACACATCCTTAATCACTTGATAAAGAGGTTGTTGGCAAATAGAGTATTTTTATTTTGGTTTTAACTAAATCAATCAATCAAATTGATATAATTAGGTTAATCAGTCAATGACAGTATCTACTTCAATTGGTTGACGAAAATAATTTTGATATAATTTTGATTTTCGATTAATTTGATTGAAATTTGATTTAATCGAATTAACTTAAACTTTAACCAAACTATAAAAAAAATTAAAGATTACAACTAAAAAAAAATGAATTCCACATATGTATATTTAGTGTTCGGAGTTTGGATGATATTTTAAATTTTAAATTAATATTTAGTATTTAAATATATATTGTCGGATAATTTTATCTAACTAGTGTCACTTATCGAAAATTAAGAGTTTAAAATATACATTAACTTAAATGTATTTTATTATTAAGTTAATTTTTTTAACTAAATTCAATCAGATAAAATTTTGAATTCATAAATTTAATTCAATTAAAAATAACATAATTTAATAAATTTAATTTTGGATAATTTGATTCAAAATTAAAAGAACTGGTCGAGACCACTAAATTAAATGATCAAACCAAAAGTTTTGACCCTTTAATAAAAGCCAGGCGCAATAGCAAGCCCAAACCACCCACATGCTTCCAAGTTCTAAATCAGGACCAGGCTCACAGGCTAGTAAAAAACCCACTGGAACATAGTACGTCAAGAAGTGGGACTCCAAGTTTTAGGCTTTTACTACTATTGGAATTTGAGTCAGAGTCCAGTCCTATTCAGAGTGATCCAGTCAACATATGCCCTGAGAACATTTATGCACGGAATCCTTCTCTTATGTGGCAGGTAAACTGTATATGATAACATTAGATATAAAATGATAAAAAAATAATGTCAACACGAATTAAATTATTTATCCGTATTTGATGTATCAATACGAATTAAAATATTTATTAAAATTTTATATATCGACTTGTGGACACAATTTAATTATTAACTTCCATTTCTTCTCAAAAAGTTGATATTTTGATCGAAACTTTAATTCAACTATCTATTTAAGCTGTTTGAAGATGAATACTAATTATACCCTACTATAAATTAATAAATGTGCTTTGCATATGCACATGCATCAAGCATGCTTGTTAGTAACTATATTCTATATATTATAACATTATTTTATCTTCTAAATCATTATTAATTGTTTGATTATTAGAAAATAAAATACAGATTTTTAATAGTCTTTAAAATCCATTGGTCTAAAATCCGTGCCTATGATAGACATTTTAGCAAGTATAACTAACCAATAGAATTAGATTTATTGCACAGTACGGCCCTATAAAGTATTATTAAAAATCTTCGGCAATATGGAGGACAGCATTTACATTTGGTTTATTATCACCTGATTCTTTTTTTTTTTTTGGTGGAAACCTGATTCTTTCGCTTTTTAGTGTCTTCCTTTGTTTAATTTCTCAGGAGTCAATGATTTCTGTCTCCTAGCGTCAGCCCGTAGAGGATGAACAGTTAGTGAATCTGAAAAAACAGTTCGGAAAGAGCAAATCCACAGAAGTATTCAATCAAGGATACTTTCATTGGAGTTCGATGAGGCAAGGCAATCAATTTCATCTGCAGTTTCTTCCTCGTAAGCCCCTTTTCGGCCTTTGGCGAATCAGCTAGGACCAATTTTCCAGGTAAACCACTTGCCAAGCTAACAAATTAAATTTGAACTGCCGTGGGTGGGCAGCCAGTTTCCCGCCCTGTAATAAAAGCTCTGCACTCTCTAGTCTCTGTGTTCACAGTCACATGAAATTTGTACACACTCTGCCTTAGTTGTTAGTGGTCAAGTCTTTTCCTGTCTTCAATCTTCACAAAAATTTCCATGGCTACACCACTGATCCTTCTTGTTTTTTCTTTGGCTCTAGTCTATCCACCTTCGTCTTCAGCCTCGGATGGTCTATGGGCGGGCTCATCTCTGTCGGTAGAGACTGCAGGTTGTGTTGACTTCACCTGATGGCACTTTCATCGCTGGTTTCCACCCTGTTGGCCAGAATGCTTATGCCTTTGCGATATGGTTCAACAAACCATCCTGCGCTGCTAACAAGTGCACCGTAGTTTGGATGGCAAAACGGGACCAACCAGTCAATGGTAGATACTCAAAGCTCCCCTTAATGAAATCAAGTAACCTTGTTTTAGAAGATGTTGGTCGGATCCCTGTTTGGGACACCAAAACAGACTCGCAGTCCCTTAACCAGTCAAGGCCGACGATGGGTGAAGTAGTTGAGATGCTCGTTCGTTATGAATGCCATTGATCCACATAGGAACTATCTCTTGCCAAACAAATCAGTAGGCAACAAATAATCTGTCTATAATTAGCTCTACATATAATTAAATTATCTCAACTTGATGAAATTAAGTATCCTTAATTTCTTTTTTGGGTTTGTTAGTTGGTAGTGTTTGTTAATTGGGATAACAAAACTAGTTTTCAACTCTGTTTTCTTTATCGCCATTGGCACTCTCAAGGAGGGCTTTAATTTAATACCCTCTACTTATGGCAATAACAGTGAGTTGTGTATTATAATTGAAGTTTATTTAGTTACGAAAGTAGTACTCCATCCCCATATAACAAAGTCCTCAATGTAATATTATATATCATATTGGCAATGGTTAATTGAAATATAAAAAGCTAAACAAAGAACATGTTTAAATATATCTTATTTTATCTGTTTATCATTAGAAGTTGATAGCAGATCTCGCATTTAACTCGACAGGTTCCAGTGATGACTGTGTCTAATTATACTTTATTTCCTTTCTTATTTTGCAAAATCATGATCCCTCTATTTTTCAGTTTGCGGGGTCTCTAGCAATATTTCTTTTCTTTTAAAATGCCAATAAAAGGAGTTGTTGTTGATCGTTTCAATACAAGACACAAACGTCTAGGAAATTCAATTCTTTAAATGCCCCAAATCGGACTCGTCGTTTTACTTGTAACAAGAAGGTTAAAAATTGTTTCAATACCAGGAAGCATCAACGGCACTCTCATGTCTCTATATAACTTTTGCCTAACGTCGAGGCAAACCATTTATGAAGGCATGAGCTGATTGGCTATACTCTTGTTGATATGTAGCATCATAATCCATAGAAAAGCTTTAGGTTGTTAAAGTTGGATATTTTGATATTTTTAAAAAGACTTTTATCGTTTTTATTTTTTATTTAAATTATTTTATTGATATTTAATCTTTAAAATTAATGTTTTGCTTTATCTTAAATATTGATAGATTTTATAATATTCTCTTAAATTTAATCAAAATTTTGTCCTGATTTTCTCTAGATTATAGTTGATTTTATTATGATTTCCTCCAAATTTTCAACACCCTTTTTTTTTACTATAAATAAAAGGGTTGCAGAACACAACTTCTTCACTCCAAGCAACTTTCTCTACTTTTGTACTTTTTCTTCTTTTCCAGCTGGTTAAAATATTATTCTTAATCCTTAAGAACAGTGCAATTGTAGCATGCCTCATATTGTTTTAATTGCTATTTGTTCCTTCTAACTACAACAATCTTAAGGATTATCTTCCTAAAAATATTGACAAAAATCCCAAATCTGAAACACCTCAATTTTTCATAGTTGTTTGTTTATTTTGGAATTTTTTTGAAAAAAAAAACGAGTCTCACCAGAAGTTGGAGCCTGACATGTTGCAGGAGAGTTTGGAGAATTAAATGTGTTTCTTATTATAATGGATCGTACTCCAGGGACTAATGCAATCATCATGGTAAAAAGTACAAGCATTTATATACAAATTGATGCTCTGTTTATATTGTGTAATTAATAGTGAAGAAATTATAGACATGGAATGTATTAGTAATATGTTGTTAGTATAGATTTGTTAAAATGATAAATTATGCAAAATGATAGCTTTTGAGATGATTTTGGATTAGTATGAAAATGTGAATTGATGCTTAGTGTATAAGATGTTTGTGGTTCGACTATGAGGCATTGTGGATGGAAATAAAGGGGGATAGCAAGTGTATATAATCTATGGTAGTGTATGGATTGATATTAAGATTTAGACACCTGTCATGGCAAGAGATAATATTTGGCTATGGTATAATGATTATATAAATATATATATGTAAGAAGTATATAATATATTGGTGTTAATACCGTATCCTTGAATTAAAATTTTAGATTTATATATATTATATGCTAATCATTGGTGGATTATTAATTTAGTTGATTTTAATGTTACCGATAAAAGCTAATTAAATATCTTGTGGATATTGAGTGCATTAGAAATGCTATAAATCTCACTAAAATAATATTTAAATATTTGGGGATACTAAGATGACCATAGTAATGGTGGGGGTCTTAGTATCAACACTCAGATATAAATTTGATTAAAATAATATTAATATCTTGTAAAATAATTGTATATAGCTAGAATTGGACGATGGTACAGGTTAAAAGGTCACGTGATTATGGCATTGGGGATAATTATAACTATACCATTATAATGCCGGACTTTAGGTTAGAAATAACTCGAGGCAAACTTTGTAGGGCTAGTTAGGCCTGCATTGTGTGTCAATATCATTATGCATTTCATGAATACAACTCTGCATAAAAATCCGCTTGTGTTTTCTAATATTGTTTTACGAAAGTATAAAATCCAATCTATATGTGATGTGAAAACGATTACTCAACTGTGCTAAAGTGTTTTGGTATTATGTGACAACTGTTCAGAGCATGTTTACACATGTTAATGCTTTCAAACTACATGTGTTTGTACAATGTAAGCTTCGACTATATAAACTTTATTTTAAAGCTCTCTGCCCATGGATTTTGATACTTGAGACATATGGCACTATGTTATGCCTATGTGGCATTATGATATGCTTGTATGGCACTGTGTGCCTGTGTGGTATTTAGGCACCTGTATATGTATATACGTTATGGAGTCCATCTGTGTGGCAATGGATACCGATGTATATGTATATAGGTTTGTGAGTTGTTCGACAACTAGTTGAGACACGTACCTCAGCTACTAGATGATCACTGGTGCTAGGATGATTAATGATCATGAGTTATTTGAGAGGTATCATGAATTATGGTATTTCATATAGTGGATTTCCCGCTGTATTGGAAGGATACAGTTATGCTAACTAGATTTCAAATTCAAATGAGACAAAATCCATTAGTTGTTATGTTTTTACAGTCGGTGGAGGTGCTATTGCATCGAGATTAGTTAAACATATTATTATAGTTAAATCCACTATGGAATTGAAATTTATAGGAATTGGCTGGTATTGAGGCTAAGTGGTTGAGAAACCTCTTAGCTAATATTTTGTTGAGTTTAAAACTAACATCTTTTGTGTCTATGTATTGTGTTTGCCATGTGGCAATAGCCATTGCAAAGAACAAAACTTTCAATGGTAAAAATAGACACATTTATTTGAGACATGATGTGATTAAGCAGTTGCTAAATAATGAAATTATATTAATTGATTATATGAAGTTAGAAATGAATTTGGCCAATTCTCTTACTAAACCTTTAGGTAGAAAGTTTTGAAACATCGAAGGGAATGATACTTAAGCCAATTTGAGAATAATGGTGATGGTAACTCAACCTTTGTGATTGGAGATCCCATAAATAAGGTTCAATGGGTAAAAATAAGTCACTATTATTCCTGCTAGCATTAATAAATTTGTCTATTCCTATGACGTGTGTAAGTGCTAGATTGAATGAATTTGAGAGGATGAGTTAAAGTTCTTAATGTTTTTCATATCCTTTATGGGTGGTGTATATCATTGCAGTATACACTTAACGAAAACACATATGTGAGTGTGAACTGGGGCCACTCTTATGAAATTGTGGTATAATTTCTAGAGCACTCATGAAATAACCAGGCACACATATGGCCTATTAGCGCAAAATGGCATCGAACAGTAAATAATTGTGAAAGTATAGTGTGATTAATAAGACTTCTATTTTACAATAATGAGTTATTCGTTCAAGAAGCTAAAACCTTCACCAATTACTAAGTAAAATAATTTTTGTTATTCTAGGTCTGGTTCAAGTCCAAAAGACACCAAATACAAAGCATTATACTTATAATTAACTCAACAAAATATTTTTTTTTTCAAAAGTCTTTTTGAAATAAGTGGGGGATTGCTGGATATTTTAATATTTCTAAAATTTTTTTTATCGTTTTTACTTTTAATTTAAATTAGTTTTTTGGTATTTAATCCTTATCGAAAAAATCAGTGTTTTGCTTTATCTTAAACATTGACAGATTTTATAATATTCTCTCAAATTTAGTCAAAATTCTATCTTGATTTTCTCTAGATGATATGCTGATTTTATTACAATTTTCTGCACTAATTTTTTTACTATAAATAGAAGGCTGTAGAACACAACTTCTTACTCCAAGCAATTTTTTTTGCTTCTTTTTTTACTATAAATCGAGATATGTATCATGAATCAAAATTTTATTTTTAAATATTGAGTATTGAGTATCATATCTCAAGATACAGTAAATAATTTTAAAATTAATTATAAATAATATATACATGTAAGATAAATAAAAAATAAAACTATTATATTTATTTATAGGATTAAGTAAGTATATGATAAAAATAAAAAGTATAATTGTTTTCATATTCTTAACAAACTCATCAATAGTATGCATTTTTAAACAATACTTTCATATATTTTTTATTTTTAATTCACTAACTAAAAGTTTAATTTTTTTTCAATATTTTAAGACTAAATTATATAGATAATATGTTTTTAAGTTTTCTTAAGTTAAAAAACTATTAAAATTGCATTTTTTACTAATTGGATCAAATCAAATTTTTATTAGATCTAGCCCAATTTCACTATGAAGTGTATCGGTCACTGTATCGTAATGTATCAATGTATCATACGATACACATTGATTCGTTTGTATATCGATAGATACACTACTGATTCATGATAAAATCGATTCTTTGTATCGATAAGTATCAAATTTATAATAAATCGAATCGTATCATAATATATATAGCAGATAATATGATTTTAATAGCACTGCTCTAAAAATGTTAACTTCATTGTTGACAGCCAAAGGAAGGGTAAATATATTAGGAACCTTTAATTTATTTTCTTCATTGTTTTGGTTTTTTCGGTTGGTCTTTTTTAGTTGCAGTGACTTTCCTTGTTCAGTGCTCTTTATTTGCACTTGTCATCTCTTATATAATAGCATTTGCTTTTCAAAAAAAAAAAGACCAAACCAATAGTTGTCACCTTTTAAAAATGTCAGACTCAATTGATGGGTTGTAGATCAATTGGTAACATAAATTGAGTTTTTGGAAAGAGCTTTCAAACTTGATTCCACTAAACACACTTTTAGAGAAGGATAAGGAGCTTTAACTGTGATGAAATCTCGAATAAAATTAATTTCAGACTATTAAAACTGGTAAAAATACTTGTAATTTACACAAAAAAAAGCCAAACTCAGTAACAAGCCCGAATCACCCACATAATTCCAACCTGAGACCATGCTCATAGGCTAAATCACTTGATAAAACTGTACGATCGTTTTTTTCGCTAGCAATTAAGAAAGCCACTGGACATACAAGAGCAAGTAATGGAAATCGGGGTTTTGGGCATTTACCAACAGTAAATGATGTAAATTTTTGGTAGCTTTTCCAGAATGGATAAATTCTTTTGTATCAGAGAACTAAAATTGAATTATTCAATTGGCTTAATATTCTTAAGCCTTATTATTTGGGTTTTCTTTCTTTATTTTTATTAAATTGAGTGATATGTAATATGTATGTATGTAACATGATTTCTTGTTTCCTAGCGAAAGTGAACACCATTGGGAAGCTTAATCACATGAACTTCATAAATTTATGGGGATACTGTGCAAAGGGAAAGCATAAGCTTTTGGTCTTCGAAATAGCAGTTGGAACAGCAAGACGCTTGCTTATTTACTTGAGGAATGTTTAGATTGAGACAAAACAGCATTCTAACCGGTCTGTAGACACCTTATTTTGTCCGGGGTCTTGATTTGTATAAATAATTAATTGGGTTGAGTGACATTGTATTTTAATTTAACAATTTAGAATTAGGCTAGAATTAAATTAGAATTTTTAGATTTAGAATTAACATTAATTAAAAAATTAAAATTTAAATAGGATTTAGGAATAATAAAAAAAAAGATAAAAGATAAAAAGAAATAAAAATAAAATTAATTTTAGGATAGGATAATTAGATTTTTTAGGATAATTATTTGGATTAATATTAAATTTGATAGAGTTAGATTAGGATTAATATAAGAAATAGATAAAATGTTAAAAATAGGAGATAATTAATAGAATAGGTAGAGTTGTATTAGGACTCAAATAAATTTTTTATTATAAAAAGGGGACTCTAGGGGTCATCTAGGGATGGATTTTCTTCACTTCACGAGCTTCCTCATTCGCTGTTGCTACTCGTTCCCTGCAAATACACTATCTCAACTGCTGTAACCTCCTCGTTTCATCTCTTCTTCACCTCCACACCTATCCAAGCCCCACCATCACCACTTCTACTTCAGTTCCTGCTGTTATCCGGTTCTACCATCATCATCTCCATCGAGCTACTGTCATCAAATAGCTTGCTGCTACTTCCTTCGTCACGCCCAGATCAAGCTTCCTTGCCATTCACTGTCATTGTTGATCTTCATCGCCTTGGTCACGGTTTTGCTCTACTTCCATTCTCGTTCCAGTTGCAGCGTTTCTGTCCAGCAGCAAGCCTGCATCTTCACCGTTGCATCCCTGCATCAGCAAACCAGCTTCGTACCACCTCTGCATCGTTCAACCATCATCATTGCATCACTGAAATTCTACTCCCCAACATTTGTCATTGTTTGCTGCTTGTTGTGGCATTAAAACACGGGTTGGTATACAAGAAAAAGGGGGCCACGTTGGAACAAAAAGAAGGAAATAATAAAAGAGGTCAGAACAAGGTAAGAATAAGAATTTATCTTTGTTATATAATAGTTAATTGATAAATTAGAATAACTTTAGTTGGTAATTTGCAATTAAATTAACCAAGATTTAAATTAACATGATTTAATAATTAGATTTAATTTCTAAATAGATACCTTGTATTAGGATTTATTAATTTGATTAACATAATTTAATAAATGTAATTGATATAATTAATATGACATAACTTAATTTAATACGAACTAATTTATGTGGATTTTTTTGCATGACTTGTACAATATGATTTGGTTTACTTTGTATGATTTAATTAATTTGGTAATATTTGATTAATAAATATATATATTGAATAAATAATTTGTATGCTGATATGATTTGTTTAGTTTAATTTGTATGATATATTTTATGTTTTATAGGTTTAGTATGATATTAGATAAATAAAATAATAAATTAAATAAATTAAATTAGAGAAAAAATGCAAATAAGAATAAAAGAGAATAAAGATTGAATAAGAAAATAAAACACTAAAGATGAATATGGATTATGCCGAGGATGAAACTCCAAGAAAGTCAATTGGTACTCCTTGGATTTTCTAGGTGAGAGGATTCTTCTTGAGTTGAGCCAGATTGATGGAATACTTGAGGAGAATTTTCAAGGAAACATAATTCATGTTCACTTTAAAGATATAATGAAATAAAATGAAATAACGAATCGAGAATAAAGAAATATAAAATAATACCATAATAAGGTAATGGGATGATAATAAAAGAAGTAAATGTGACATATGCCGATGATGAAATTCTAAGAAAGTCAATTGGTACTCCTTGGAATTTCTAGGTGAGAGGATTCTTCTTCGGTTGAGCCAGATTGATGGGATACTTAAGAAGAATTGTCAATAACCCATATGTCATGTTTATTTTTAAAAATATAAAATAATAGAATTAAAACAATACAATAAGAAGAATAAGATTAGAAAATATTTAAAGATAAGAATTCCATAATATACTCAATCAATCCGACGATGGAGTTCAAGAAAGTCGATTGGTACTCCTTGAACATCTTGAGGTGAGGGGAGTTTCTAAGATTTGAGCCAGATTGATGGAATAGTCTTAGAAACTTTCCCAATATTTAATTATCAAAACTAATACAAACATAAAGGCAAATTTAGACTAAACTTAGAACTAAGTGGTACCATTTTAGAATAGGTGTCGTGGGGGTGCTAATCCTTCCCCACACGTAACCGTACTCTTGAATCCTAGATTCTTTGAACGTAGACCATGCCTTATCCTTAGACAAGAGTAGGTGACCAATCACACCTTAGGTTTGAATGGTTGGTGGCGACTCCTAGAATTTTAAAGTCTAGCGGTTAGGTTCACGGACCTAGACGTTATGACACAGTCAGTATAATTAAAGTTGTAGAAAAAATCGGTAGTGGCATGTTTTCTGTCACCTTCTTTCCAGCTATTACCCTTCATCTCCTTTACTGTTCACTTCTTTTCAGTGTCAGTTGGTCATTTTGCATACAATGCCTCCCTCTTTCCTGGGTTTGACATGTGTCTTTCCTCCCGCGCCCCCTTTTTTTTATCAGTCAGGGTAAAAAAATGAATTATCCAAACCTCATAACAGAATCTTTTCCCCTCCTGCCATCCCCTCTCCCTTTCGACGCTTCTTTGAGTGTTGCTCACTAAGACTAGATAGGAATTGGAAGATGAGAAAGGAGTAAATCAAAAAAGAAAAAGAAAAAGAAATTGAAGATGTTGGTCATGGGAGACGGGTAAGTGGGTTCAGCCCAAGACATAATGAGGATTCGACGTCTGGAGAAGCAAATACAAATCGGCATTGCAAAATCTAAGAGCTTGAAAGTAAGTTAGCCTCGGACAACCTGACTTATAAAGTGGGTGGGATTTTTTTTTTTAACTATTTTGAGCCTTGAGATAGAGAAATGGAGAGATGACCTCCTACTTTTTTGCTGTCACTGTCTATGGTTTTGTCCTAAGCTTGGCTCTTGCTTTTCCATTTGCGCATTTTCAAGCCATGGCTAAGCTTGATTCTTCTGTTTCTCTTCCTTTTTCTTCATTTAATCAGGTTCTTTGATGGGCCTTATAGAGATTTTTCTAAATTCATGTTTGCTTTTGTTCCTATTCTTGTTTTCATCTTGGCATTACAGATTGTAAAATCATCTAAAGACAGTTGAGGATTTCCTTGAAAGCACGCCACCTTCAAAGGTTTTGATTTTAGCATTCCTGTATTCTTGGATTTGCCTTTTTTTTTCTTAAAGATTGATTTTTTCTGTAGGATTTACTATGTAATATAATTTAAGGGAGGAAAATAGAGTATTTTAGTCTCTGCCTTATGCTTTTCTCTATTTTTATTTCATTTCAGCTTGTCTGAATTCAATTGAAAGAGAAGGACATTAGACCCACAATACCAAATTACAAGGTAAAGCTGTAACCAAAAAAAAAAATTACAAGGTAAAGCATTTTGACTCAAGGTACCAAAAAAGCATAAACATTCCCGGACCGAAGGTTCGTAGCTTTCTTTTGCCGCCTGATCCAGATTTTTTTAAACCTACATATCTCTTGCTTTGGTATTTCTCTTCTTTTTTACATCATGACTATGTAATATAATTTAATGTCAAAATTATATTGATTACATTTAGGTTTGAGAAAAACTAGAGGGTCCTTTCAAGAATGGCTTTGGTAAAGGATACTGTTAGTGGAACTTCTTTATTCTTTTTCATTTTTTTTCTTCCAACTATAAGCTATGTTACATTTTCACCTAAAAAACTATTTTTTTTAATAGCTCCATGTAACAATCAATGTGAACCAAAATGATTTTGTTGCCAATATGGTTTTGGACATTTCTAACAAGAGACACAGGATTCAAGAGAATGGTTTGTTCCTGGCTGTTTAAACAACTCAAGAGTGATTACCAGAAAAAGGTGTGTTCCTCTTTAATTAATTTGTATGCAATCGATTCTCTCTGGTCTAAAACATATTTCTTTCATGCATGAGGAATAAAGTTATATATTTCCAAATCAATATGTGTTTACAAACTGGTGGATCTCTTCTGGTAACTAAATGTCCTGGTGATAGTGTTTACTCAGGTACTACATGCAAACAAGGAAAGATTGAGTCAGTGGTGATTGTTGTTGGTGTTCATGCATTCTTTGCCAAGGCTGCTCGAATCAACAGGGTCATTTTCAAAAGGTAAATGTTGTAACGTATAAGTCCGGGGACCTAATCGCTAGATGTTAAAAATTATTGTGTTGCCGCCAACCTTTTTTTTTTTACCTAGGTGTGATTGGCCACCTATTTGACTCTAAAGATAAATCTTAGTCTACGTTCCTAAAATTATGTTTGGGAGTACGATTACGTATGGGGAAAGGATTAGCACCCCTACAACGCCCACCGATGGACGGTACCAATTAATCACATATTATCTTAAAAGGTCTTAACCAAATTCGTCTTTTAATATTTGTTATTTATTTTTATTTTTTCATTTATTATTTAAGTATTGAGAATTTTCTTAAACATTTTCATACTTTCAGTATAATTTAAGAAATTCTCTCAAAAATATTCAAGAAAATCACTTATTCTGAAGAGGCTCCGTCATCAGTTTTAATTTCAAGATTTTTAGATAAAGGACTTTTACTTTATCTTGAACTCTAACTTTAAATATTTTAACCCCTTTTTTAAATATTTTATTTATTTTATATTTTATTGTAATATTTTAAAATCTCTCCAACACTTTTGGAGAGGTGAAAGTTCCTCACTTAGGAACCTTTCTTAGAAAATCATTATATGAAAATTCTTTTCAAAATAAGATTTTATAGTTAATTCTATTACTTAAGAATTTTATAGTTAATTTTATTTTCATATTTTATTTTAATATTTTAAAATCTCTCCAACACTTTTGGTGAGATAAAGTTCCTCACTTAGGAACTCTTTAAAATTTGTTATTTATCTTTGTTGAACATTTTATTATAACCCAATATATTTTCCGATCTCGTATAATTATTTATCTTTATATATTTTTAAATATTTTAACATCCTACCACACTCTGGTAAGATTTGAAGAAAATTGCACACTTAGGAATTTTATAAAAAAATCCATTTTTTATTATTATTATTTTCAAATGTCACTATTATTATTATTATTATTATTATTATTATTATTATTATTATTATTATTATTATTATTATTATTTATTATTGTGATTTAATTTTTTTTATTTGTTTTAACGTGGACATTTAACAAAGTCTAAGCCCATACAAATGTATATGCGCATATAAAAACAGAAGCTGTAAAAATATTATTCAACTAAAATCCAAATCACAGCTTTGACCCAACAAGTATAGCAAACATATTTCATATTTATAAGTATACTGCACAGAAACGGTTTTCACCACAAACAACATGTCAAAATAAAGGGTGTGCAAGCAACAGTTCACCACGTGCAATTCAACTTGGGCACGAGAGCTCACCCGAAACAGCTCGCCCCAGAATCAGTTTTCAGCACAAACAGCATGTCAAAAATAAAGGCGTGCAAGCAACAGTTCGCCATGCGCAAGTCAACTTACGCGCAAGAGCTCACCTGAAACAGCTCATTATGAGCAAGTCAACTTACGTGTGAGAGCTCGCCATGAACAAGTCAACTTTGTGTGCGAGAGCTCGCCTCCAAAACAGCTCGCCACACACAAGTTAACTTGCGCGCGAGAGCTTGCCTGCGCACAAGAGCTCGCCCAAACAAGTGAACTTGCGCGTAGCAAGCTCGCCTGTGCGCTCAAGAGGAAGACGCACAAGAGCTCGCTTATACAAGTGAACTTGCACGTAACAAGCTCGCCCGCGCAAGAGGAAGGTGGACAAGAGCTCGCCCATACAAGTGAACTTGCGTGTAGCAAGCTCGCCCACGCAAGAGGAAGGTGGATAAGATTTAAAAGTGTCTTTTGGTTAATAGATTTGTTTGGGTGAGGTAGGTTTAGCAAAACGTGGGGTTTATTTAGAATTTCTTAAATGGAGAAGGTAGAGGATACTTACAGTGTTCGGCTCGGGTAAGTTTTATCCTTCTCTTCCTTTCGATTTTTTTAAATGGGTCTCTCCTCTACGCAATTTAGTCACCACTGATCCAACCAAAGCCTCTCACTACTACACTTTCTTCCTCCTAGTCGCACCAGAGCAACAGACGTGGGTACTACTCACCGTCGTCCACGCATCCCCTTCACTGCTCCAGTCACCGTCCAAGCCGCTCGTCGTTGCCAATCACTGGTTCAGCCTACAATTGCTACTGTCACCGTGTATCCCTGAGCTTATTCTTTCTTTTGTTTGGAATTTTCTCTGTCTCTCTCTGTTTTTCTTTGACCTCCTTCAAGCCATTTTATAAGCATTTTTAGTCAAGAAAAACGGATGAAATCTTTGAATCTAGGGATTGTAATCCATTTTACAGCTGGTTCTTTCTGAGTATTCTTAAATGTTGGCTTGAAAATGGTGGTTCTTCCATGGAGGTAGAGAGCTATAGAGGAAAGACTTTAAGATCTTAAAACAATGATTTTCTTAGAACCGATCACCCCTTTCCCTCTTCATTTCTTTTGAGCAGCTTTTAATATGTATTTTTTAGTCAACAAAAACGGATCAAATCTTTGAGATTTAATTTGCAGAAGACTTTCAATCTCAAATGAAGTTTGTCAAGGGGTTGGTGGAGATGGCAGGGCTAAATTTAGGGTGGCTGGTTGATAGCCTTTTATGCCGGTCTCTCTCTTTTTTTTAGTTTTTTTATTTCAATGTAAATTCAAAAATCACAATAAGAAGACAATCCAAATATTTTAATTTCGGATAAAATTAGGTGTCTATAGTAAAGAGCTAGAACAAAAACAGTTACTTATTAGTTAATCTTATTTTTGGTATTATTTTGCTTTTGTTCTTATTGATGAAATGCTCTTTTTTCCTTTTCCATTTACTTAATAGGTATTGTGTGCCATTGATAATTTCTGTGTGTGTTCCATTGCAGTGGGGATGATAACATAAGTCATTGTCATGTACCCAATTCAACACTTTAGATATTGTCCATTGACAATTTGCTGGTATTTTTTTTCGAGGAATTCCTATTGCCATGCCGATAGGTCTATTTTTTACATGTAAAAACAAGTGTTTTTGTTTATTTTTAAAATTTTGTGTGCTTTGTTCTCATTAGTTGTGCTTTGATTTGTTGATTTGGTCTTCTTACCTTTTTATTTAAATCTATTAAATATCTTTTCTTATTCGATGCTTTCCTCTTTTTTAGAGAAGTATGGTTTTAATCTACGTTTCAAGATGCATATATCATAATTTCTATATTAAATTTAAATTCGTTTTGTAAAAAAAAAAAGATGATCTGATTTTTTCCTTGCCCAATAACTACGACTCCTCCTTTCTATCGTTTGAATGCTCCGACAATTTGCTTCTTTATAACTGTTTACCCATCTGCAAAACCAGACAAACTCTCCAGCTGAGGAAAGGTAATCTTCTCCTTGCCTTTCTACTATGAAAGTTTTGTTCCAACATTCTGCTGCTGCTGCATCATGTTTTGGTTGATATTGCATTGAATAACTGATTTCTTTTTTAGAGATGATCTCATTTCTATCCCATCTCTTTGAACTTGCCTTTCAAGTTATCTCTAATGCATTCTCTTAGCAAGTTCCTATTTTCAGGACCATGAGCCCAACAGCCAACAACAAACTACATCGTCTGTGTTCTATCCTGCATCGTCCAGTGTCAAACTCCATGAAAGTTGCATATATTTATTTTGTTGTTGATTTCATTCATGCAAGCAATTTTCCATTCACTTTAATCTTTTTCCTTTTTTCAATATTGGTTTATTTTATTTTTAATTTACTGTTCCTCTTAGATTTGCAAATGTTGTCATTTGTTTTCTGCTTGCTTATATGATGTTAATTCATCTATTTTTTATGCTTGCATTAACTCTCTACTTCATGACTGCCTTTATTTCCTATTTGAAGACTATTGTTACATATGTTACCAACTTAAGCATCCTTTATTCTTAAATCCAAGCGAATGATTTATCATATATCATTGTTGAATACAATACTTGTTCATATTGCTTTGTTGTTGCAACCATATCTAATTTACTTAAGCAGCTATTCTATGTCATTTGCTATAACATAAAATCTCATAAGTTGAAAGGTAACCTAGGAGTTTGATTGTCTAAGCATTCTTTGCCGTGTTTAAAGTGCTTAGATATACTTTTGAGCTGACAAACTTCTTCACTACAACAATTAACCTTGACAAACTAAGCAAGATTAAAAGTGGATACTTCATGCAATATAAAGCTGCATAAAAATGAAATAGATCAATTGATATCTAGGTAGGAAAGAATTAAGAACTGAACATGAAACTTAGAGTCGAATATATGTATGTGTATAAATATGGAAAATAAATGTGGATGCTAGAAACTGAGAATGCATGTGTATCTGTGTTTATGTATCTGATCATTCAAGAGCAAAATTGGGAATGCTGAAACATATTCCATGAATTTAAACTCAGAACAACAGATGCAAATCTAAATATCGGGAATGAAGGAAAAACTTAATGAAATCCATGATTTGTTGAAATCTATTTCCTAAATAATAAATGTGGATAGATTACATTCTAGCTTTATCATCCTTACATTGTTTGTACCTGAATTTGCCTTTGCTTCGCAGTTAGGAAGTTAAAGATCATATTCTTTGTAACATCCCAAATCCCCAATATATCATAATATTTACTTATAATTCACATTTACTTACCGGTTGGGCTGTCTGTGATGCTTAACAACTTTCTACACTTTAATAAGAATTAGTACTCTTATTCCTCGTTCTAATAAGGAATGATGAATTATTAAATTGATTCCTTAAGATGTATACACATTCCCTTCTATTAAAAGTAGTACTATACAATTTTACTGAATATATAAAAGAATACAACATACCTTCGATATCGAATCTCTGGAAGGTAATTCTCTTAGTCCTAACTCAACAATCTGTGGAGTGGAAAATAAGGAGTGAGCGACAACGTGTTCAGTAAGGAAGGTGTATGCTGCTTTATAAAGATAAATACTATATCCCCAAAACAACATAATTATCCTAACGATCAAACCCATTAGGAAATCAATGAATGTATTTAACATTAAACAGGATTCAATAGATCCTTTCAGTAAACAGAAATCATATAATTGAGACTAGGCAACAATTAATCATGCAGGGAACACAAGTCGTCCGCTTTTGGGGTGCACCTGTAGGCCATCGCCCCTCACAACTATCTCAACTAGATCTATGGCCATAATCTATAGGTGGTCCTCGGGTTCACTTGCCAAGTGACCTCGAGATCGCTGAAGACTTGGCGAGTCCATCAACCATGTGACGCCCTGGAGTGCACTCTTTGGTCTATTGACCCGAGCCATCGCCTCAGATGGGTCACCCAAAGTATATGAATAATAATGCATGAACTCAGGGCCTAAAGTCTCAAAATCACATTATATCTCATTAAAAACCTTTATGGAATTATTTCATAATTCCTATCATTTTCTCAAAATAATTTGCTTTCCAAAAGGTTTCATATTTTCTGTTTACAAATATATTAATTAAAAACAGCCCATTTTCACCAAATTTACGTATGGAAAATATGGGATTTAAACCGCTGACCATGGCGAGTTGGGGTGAACTAGTATTCGCTTGCCCAACGTAGCATTTAAACCAAGCGAAACTGGCTCGCTCATGGCTAGTTCACCCATGATCAACTCGCCCAGTCTCGCTCAATATTCAACTCACCCCCCATAAAGAATTTATATTTTCTATTTTCCAATTTTCAAAATATCTCATTTTTCGTATAAGAAAAATGAACTTTAAACCTGTTTGTAGTAACGATTTTCACGCTCGACGATTTTGAAAAACATTTTAAAAACAAATGGAGTCACCACCAATCTTTTTTGACTAGGTGTGATTGGCCACCTAAAATATTTATCTTTTTAACAAAATCTCAAAATTAATTAAGCTTTATTAAAAAGATAATTTTTGGTCTACAAAAACAAAGTTGGGTCCGGGAGTACGGTTACGCGTGAGGAAGGATTAGCACCCCCACGACGCCCGTTAAAAAACGGTACCATAGTAATCATGTATTATCCTTTAATTTTAATAAAATGGTCTTGATTTAATATTTAAAAATAATTCCCTTTTATTTTGAAATCTTTTTATTCAAAATCATTTTTTATTTGTAGAAATCAATTTTCCTTGTTTTAGAAAAAGTTAAATTTTATTTTTTTGAAATTGAATTTGAACCTTTTTGTATTGAAAATTATTTCGAAGTACCCCAATACTCTGGTAGCATTTCAGATAATTTCCTCACCTAAAGATTTCTTAAGAATCACTACTTGTGAGTTCTATAGAATCTCATCATCGGAAGATTCACACTCGCTTCAAAAATTATTATAAATGCATATGATGCAAACAGATAATGAATGATGCAAATGAATTTTTTTTATTTTCTATATAAATATTTCTTTATTTATTTTAAATAAAAAATTTTATTATTGAAAAATTGCACTAAGTATCTCAATACTCTGGTAACACTTAGTGAACTCTTCTCACCTAGGGATCAGTCAAGAAATCACTACTTGTGAGTTTCATGACATCCCATCATCGAAATTTATTATTAATTTCCCTTTTTCTATTTTCTTTTAAAACTTGTTTATTTTTATTTTTAATAAAAATTTAAATTATTGAAAAATCATACTAAATATCCCAATACTCTGGTAACATTTAGTAGACTCTTCTCACCTAGGGATCAGTCAAGAAATCACTACTTGTGAGTTTCATGACATCCCATTATCGGACATTCATTCTAATTTAATTTTATTTATTTGTTTGTTTTTTTTAATTCCATTTTTTATTTTTTATTATTTTTATTTTTTCAATTTTTTTATTTTTATAACATATATATTTTTTAATAAATGGCATGGATAAATAAACAAATAAATATATAAATAAATAAATAAATAAATAAAAAGTTAATGAAATTTTACCCCAAATTCGGATTTGGGCTTGGAGCCCAAATAAGCTTTCTAAAACAGCCCATAGAATCAAAGCCCAACAGCATTCGAAATTGGGCCGGAAACGCGGGTTAGGAGCGGGTCGGATCGGGTGAGCACGAGGGTCGCGAGCATCTGTGGAGTTGCGTCGTTAGCCGGGTGCGCGGATCCCGGGTTCCGGGTCGGGTCAGCGCGCGAGTCTTCTCCAAGGGCCAAAACGACGTAGTTTCATTCTTCTATAAATAACCCTTTTTATTTTTTTTGTTTCACTTTTTCAGATTTCTCAAAAAAAATCACAAAAAACCTCTCCCCTCACTGCCTTTCTTCCCGAAATCCGGCCAGAGCCGTCGTCATGACCGCCGTTCGCCACCGCCGCCGCCGCGTCACCGGTGGTCGAAAATCAAAAAGGAAACCACTTTCCGAAAGCTTTCCACCCCCTGAGCTCAATTCTGGCCTCCGATTCACCAAAAAATCACCCTAGCCCCACAAATCTAAGCTTCACCGAAAGCCTTTCCCCTTTTTTTTGATTTTTTGTATTTTTGGTTGTTTGATGGTTTGGGAAGTGTCTGTGGTTGTTGTTGTTTGTGTTTTTGCAGGTGGGGATTCAGATCTCGAATCTAGGATTTGGAAACCCTCGGTTTCCGGATCTAGTGTTCTGTTTTCCTTTTTTTTTTGTTTTTGTTTTTGTGGATTTGGTTCCTAGGGTTTTGGTTGGTTTTGGTGGGGGTGAGTGGTTGTGTTTGGTGCTGTTGGGGTTGAGGGTGATGCTCGGTGAGTGGGGAGAGCTTGAAGCTTCGGTCTATGTCTGGTAATGGCTTCTGAGAGGGTTTCTGTAAGGGGGACTAGTATAGGGCTTGGGAATGCTGGTTGGCAAGGGTTGATGGATGGGTGACAGGGTTGGTGACCGGTGGAGATGGGATGGCTGGCAGGGAAGGTGGCCGGCTGATGGGAAACAAGACAGAAAATAATAACAATGATAATATAATAATAATAATAATAATAATAATAATAATAATAATAACAAAAAATAAAAATAAAAATAAATACAAAATATATATATAAAAATAAATTAATAATAACAATAATAATAATAATAACAAAAATGGGACAAAATTAGGTGTCAACAGCTGCCCCTCTTTGCTCATTGCTGAGAATTAGGAATAGAGCAAAGACAATAGACACTAATTTTGTCCGGCTTATGATCTAATCCTTCTTTTTCTCATCTCTTCTCTTTCTTTTTTTTCTTTTTTTTTTCTACTTTCTTTTTCTATTCCCTTTTTTTTTCTTTTTTTTTCTTTGCTCCTCCTACAATAAAGGCATTGAAACTTTGAAATTCTTCCTGAAACGTGCTCCTCTTGCAGTAGAGGTGATGAAACTTTAAAATTACTCTTTTTTTTCTCTTTTTTTTTGGAATGTGCTCCTCTGGCAGCAGAGGCGATGAAACTTTAATTTAATTTTTTCTTTTTCTTTTTTTTCTTTTTCAAATGTGCTCCTTTTGCAGCAGAGGCAATGAAACTTTAATTTAATTTTTTTTTTGAAAAAGCTCCTCTTGCAGCAGAGGCAATGAAACTTTAATTTTTTTAATTTTAATTTTTTTTTGGAATGTGCTTCTCTTACAGTAGAGGCAATCAGACTTTAAAACTCTTCCTGAAATGTGCTCCTCTTTCAATAGAGGCAATGAAACTTTAAATTCCTTTTTCTGAAATTGAGAGATTTCAGATTTAAAGATTTGATTCGGAGATTTACATCCAAAATTTTAACTTGGAGATTCACATCCAGAATTTTAACTTTGTTTTGGAGATTCACATCCAAAATTTTTGAACTTGGAGATTCACACCCAGAATTTTAACTTGGTTTTGGAGATTCACATCCAAAATTTTGAACTTGGAGATTCACACCCAGAATTTTAACTTGAAGATTCACATCCAAAATTTTGAACTTGGAGATTCACACCCAGAATTTTGACTTGGCTTTTCACATCCAGAATTTGACTTGGGGATTCATATCCGAAAAGTTTGACTTGGAGATTCACATCCTGAATTTGAAATTTGATTTGGAGATTCACATCCAAAATTTGATTCGGAGATTCACATCCGAAATTTCAACTTTGATTTGGAGATTCACACCTAAAGATTTGATTCAAAGATTCACATACAAATCGAATTTCCCTATCTTAAAATTCCTTATCTTGATTTTTCTTCAATTTCATCTTTAAATCTTATGTTTAATCTCATTTCAAATTTAATCTTGAACATCCTCTTTAAAATATAGCCCTGAACCTTCTTCTTCTTCCCTCTTTTTTTTTTTAAAACCTTCTTCTTCCTTTTTTTTTTAACTTCAAAATCTTATTCTTCCAACCTCATATTTTAATCTTACATTTTCTTGACAAGGATACATTCAGGAACTCAATTTGAGGATTTGCATTGAAAATTCCAAACGTAAACTTTAATATAGAGATTCGCATCTTAAATTCAGAGATTCTCATCTAAAATTTTGAGTTGGAGATTCACATCCAAATATCCAATTTAGATATTTGCATCCGAAATTTCAGAGATTCTCACCTGAAATTTTGAGTTGGAGTTTCACATCCAAATATAAGATTCGGAGATTCACACCCGAAATTTCAACTTTGATTTGGAGGTTCACATCCAAAAATTTGATTCGGAGATTCACATCCGAAATTTTCAACTTGGAATTCAAAGATTCACACCTGAAATTTTGATTTGGAGATTCATATCCAAAAATTTGACTTAGGGATTCACACCCAAAATTTTGACTTGGAGATTCACATCCAAAATTTTTTGAATTGGAGATTCACATCTGAAATTTTATGAATTGGAGATTCACATCCAAGTATTCAGCTTCTTGCTTAAAATTTTCTGAATTGGAGATTCATATCCAAATATTTAGTTTCTTGATGCATCATCCTTTTAAAACTCTTTACTTTAAAAATCTTATCATCTTATCCTAAAATTTTCAGAATCCCGCTTCCTTCCTTTGTCTTATGTTTTAACCCTTCTTTGATCGAAAATGTACAAATCTTGTTCCTTAAAGGTGAAAGTTTCATTTGTTTTTTTTTTATGTGATGGATGCAATGCAAGTGTCGAGAAATAGGAAAAAAGAAAAAGGGAAAGAGAAGGAAAAAGAAAAGGAAAAAAAAATCAAAAGTTGCAGTAACAAGGTTCACAAGACCACCATTCTCACCTTTTTTGAATCTTTTCAAGACATAAGCTTCCGTACATCCCGTACATCCACTAATTCCACGAAACACCATTAATTCTTGTTCATTTTTCACCATTTGATCACACATTCATATTTCTTCGGCACACTTACAAACCTTCCCATGGTTTTCATCTTTTCCTTCTTTGCCCCATATCATTTTCGACTTTCCTCTTTTGTAATGCATCGGGCTTTCACAAATATTGTCAATTATTTATTTATCGCCATTTCAATTTCATAACAGATGTAATGCCATCACATTTCTTTCAATAATCATGAGTATGCAGATTGGTTGAAAGTTAAAGGGAAGACATTTATGATGAAGTAAACGAGAACAAATTTAACCAAGAATAATAGGTAATTTTCAGAGGTCAAGGGAAGGTAACAATATCTAAATAATGAATATTCAATCAATCTTGATAAACTAATCTAAGATTTTTCCCAAAATTCTATTTGATTGACATTATAATTATTCTGGTTCCATCAATGCTTTGCCCCTCACTTCATGAAATCTTCGAACAGTACTGATTTCCCTTAATAAAGGCTATCTTCTCGAGATTTTAGCCAAATCTTCCATTCTTCTTTTGACTCAAATCGCCCTTTCGGGTTTTCAACTTGAGCCCCTTCTTATTCTCCTTCTTTTCTTTTCTCTTTTTTTTTTATTTTAGCCCTTCTTTTTTTTTTCATTTTTCTTCTTTTTCATTTTTTCATCATTTTTTTCTTTTTACATTTTCATTCTTCTTCAAGGACCATATTTATTTATAATCAACACACTTATCGAGCTCAAAATCATGAACTTTAACATATCTGGGCTCAATATTTGATTCCTTAACTCAAGCATTCAAGTTCGATCAAAATGGACTTTTAAGGTACTTTATATAGGCCAGGTTTTGAGGTTTTGAAAGAATGGATAATAAGGCCCAAAATACGTGTTTCAAGGGCTTCAAGCCATAGGATCATTTTTCATCATATTAAGAATTTTAGCATTCTACCCTATTCTTTGTTTATTCTTCTTTGTTTCTTATTTCTCTTTCCCTTCTTTTCCATTCATCCTCCTCTCTTTTTTTTTTGTCTTGATTCTCTCTTTTCTCATTTTTTTTGAGGAATTCAAGCATAAAGATATTTTTTTCTTTATCTTGCCCCTAGATTTCTAATGACTTGAAAATTTTTCGTGGGCAAATCTCACTTTATTTTTCTCAATTTTGCCCCCCAATGTGGAGGCTGATCCTTGGCGGGTTTCTTGAAAAAAAACATATATAACTATAAGGCTCAAAAGGGGTGACGAAGAATAATTTTTCTCATGTGTGAAGGGTAAACCAAAGATGGCCATTTCTCATTTCAAACGTAAATACTCTCATCAAAGAATTATTTACTAAGCCATTACAACTTTGTGAAAAGTCTACTTTCCTTGTGTACACTTCATCTATTGACTTCAACATTCCCATCGATCATGGGGGACAAAATTGTCAATACAAATAGAATTTTAAAGTTTTATCCCAGATTATTATCATAATCAACTTCATATTCATCATTTAGCAACAAAATTGGGCAAAGTATGAAAGTTAATCAAAAGAGAGTAAAACATAGGCAAATGCACAAAAAAAAAAACATAAGATTTCGAAGGGGAGAGAAAAATGTAATGAAAATGCATCAGTTACTCCATTGAAATGACAAAAAATAAATGAAAGTCAATACACAAAAAGCGCTTTTTAGTTCATGAGCATTACAAAAAGAAACAACTTTACCATCATGAATGACCAACCAAAAAGTCTTCTTTTGCAATCATACTGTAGCATGGTTAACCCGTTCCTTCTTTTGTCTCAAAATCCAACAAACCAGATCTGATCAAACTTTGCACCTTATGCTTGAAAGTAGGACAACTTTCTATCGAATGACCCATATTTCCACTATGATAGTCACATCGAGCATTTGGGTGATACCACTCTGGATATGGAGGTTCCAAAGGCTTTAATTGGACTGGGGTAACAAGCTGGTTCTCGACAAGGTATTGAAATACCTCAGTGTATGACCAAGGAATTGGATCAATGTTGGTCCTTCTCCATTTGTTTCGAGATCCTCTTTGGTTGCTTTGGGTAGGTATAGGTGTTTGGAGACTCATTTGCCAACCAGACTGCGGGATTGGCTGATGAGTATTCAAGCTTGGAGAGGTATTATTTATGGTGGGGTAATGGGTTTGGTACATTGGATAAGGATGATATGGAGCAAAGTCTCCCACATGTTGTCCCCCGTAATTCATAGCATGAACATCTCCTTCACTCCCCGATGCATCACCTTTTCTTGCATTCATGGCGTCATCTCCTACAAGTTTGCCATTCTTGATTGCATTATCTATTATTTCACCAGAGATCATCATATCTGCAAAATTCTTTGTGGCATTTCCGACCATCATTTCATAAAACGGTGCTGAAAGTGTGTTGACAAACAAGATGGCGGTTTCTTTCTTTGCGAGAGGTGGTTGAACTTGGGCAGCTACATCCCTACACCTTTGAGCATATTCTCTAAAGCTCTCCTCATGTTTCTTCCTCATGCCCTGTAAGGACAGGCGATCTGGTGCTAAATCTTCAATGTGCTTGTATTGAGCAATGAATGCTCGAGCCAATTCTTTCCATGAGTGGATATGAGCTCAATCTAGTTGGGTGTACCACTTGGCAGCTGATCCAGTAAGACTATCTTGAAAAATATGCACCAATAATTCATCATTCTGAGCATAAGCAGCCATTTTTTGACAATACATCTTGATATGAGTTGTCGGGCATTTGGTCCCATCGTACTTTTCAAATTCTAGAACCTTGAACTTCGGTGGGATAACTACGCCCGGTACCAAACAAAGCTCGCTTGCATCCAAAGAACCATATAAATCCATCCCTTCGATAGCTTGTAACCTTTCTTCAAGGAGATCTAACTTCGTTTGAGGCTCTAAGTTCTCTTTCACTGTTGATGCACTCATCTTCAGTTTCTCTTATTCTCTAGAATTATCTGAATCATGGACATAGATTAGGTCTGATGGGTTCCTCCTGGGGTTTCGAATGTCGTGCCTCGAAAATGGCATATGCTGTGAAGTATGGACTTGAGGTGGAATGGGACTATGTGGATATGAACGTTCACCTTCATGTGCCCACCTTTCTTGAGTAGTTACTTCCTGTGCTGGTTCCTTTCCTTTACTCATTTTGGTCATCATCTCCATCATTGCAGCCAATTGCCCCTTCATCTCTTCTTGCGCCTTTATTATTTTCTCCATTCGGCTAACCTGTCCTTCTTCCATGGTCTAAGCTTGTGAGAGTCCTGAATTGCTTTGTAACCTTTGGTGGTCGAGAAGTCTTGAACCTTATTACCACAATTTTCTAATTAGAAATTCGTATTATTATCTTACCTTTGTCTAAAAAATTTTCTCTCGTTTCTTTCAAAAATTTTTGGAACAAACAAATTTTTTGCTTCTTTTTTTTTTGAAAAATGAACAGTATTGGCATGTTTACTAAAGTATAACAAGTATACAATGTGAATTTTATGAAAATCATGTTATTTGTATATGTATGCAAATGATATGTATGACAAAATCTATGAAATGGAACAATTTTTCTTCTTTTTTTTCTCTCTTTTTTTTTGTTAGTTTGCATAACTTTCTTGATTTTACATGTTAGGTGTTTAGGTCTTCACTTTAATCAAATCTTAGGGAGGAATAATTTTAATGAAAATAATCAATCAATAGCACATGCACACTAATTTGATAAAAAAGAAAATTGAAAGAATAAACAAATTCAAAATTGTAAAAAAACTTAGTCTAGTTTCTCAAAGACTTTTTTGCAAAGTGTGATGCAACAATGTAAAATACATTCCAAAATTCAAACTAAAATTTGCCTCTTATTTATCATATTCACTTATTAACTTAAGATGTCAAGTCCGAAACAAGCAAGAGAAGTTGAAGAGTAATCTTAAACCATATCAAAATTGTTCCAAAAACTCTCTCTTCTTTTTTTTTTTTTAATTTTTGGTGAGAAGAAACATTATTAACCATGAAATGCTATATAAAATGTTCAAGACATGACACAATAATAAGACATTGTTGAAAGACATGTTCAAACAAAATGCAATTACAATGAAGATCAAATTCTATTTTATTTCACCTAACTTTCATGATTCTAAAATGCACATGACATGATTATCAATATATGTAGACACAATGATGATGAAATGAATTAAAATGATGTCACTAACATGTTTGAGAAAGATGAATATTTGTATTCACACTACCTAGACAAAAATCTTATTATTGCTTAATCTAATATGCGAGGAAAATGGAATTCCTAACTAAACTTCAAACATTCTTCTTCTTCTTCTTAGAAATCATTTTTCTTTTATCACCAATTTTTTTTTATTTTCTATTTTTTCCTAAAAAATTCACATCCCCTATCGATTCTTTTTTCAAAAATTAATTTTATTTCATTTTTATTCCAAATCAAACTATTTTTTTGAATTCTTTTCCAAACAAATTCAAGGACAATTTTTTTTGTTGACATCTTTTTGTTCAAAAATTTTTTTTTTTAATGAGATAATCAAGAAAAGGAAAGAAAAATTTTTTTTTTTTGCATGTCAACTTATTCTTTGAATTATTCAGAAAAAGAGGAAAAAATCAAGGAAAGATTTTGTTGACTCTATTTTACCTTTATTTAGAAAAATGTCTACTCTCTTTCTTATCGCTTTATAGAGTGCATTTTTCTTTTTATTTCCATTTTTATGTTCATATTTTTTTAAGAAATCCCTCTTCTCTTTTTCTCCAAGAAAAATTATTCCCATTGTTTTAAAAGAAAATATTGTTTTATTGTTTCTTTTTATTTTACTTTCTTTCTACAATTGTTTTTTTTTAAAAAAAATCCTTTTTTGAAAAACAAGAAAAATTTCAAAGACTTAAATTATGGACAATTCAAATCAAAATCCATAGTACTTTTATTATTGATACGAGAAATGAGGTCAAATAATGTTCCCTTTTGTGTCCTAATTTCAAAAATTGGGTATGACTCTACCTACGATTGGGCTTAAGATTCTCTATATGTTGATTTAGGTCTCTAAAAGGTCAAAAGGTTCCCAAATTATACCTTAGGTCATCCACACTGGACTAGTAAGATTTAATTCGAGTGGGAGTATTTCACTTGCCATTGCGGAGGTGATTACCTCACGAGAGCAAAGGTACTCTACTCCCTCCTAAGAAGGACTGAACCCGGGTATAGAGCTCATGTTATGCAAATGCAAGTGCAAGCGTGTGCATGAGGGAACATGTCAGACTCAAATTAAATTATTATCTCTATCCTAAATGCCTCAACAATTTATTAACAACAAGTATATAGAAATAAAGAATGCTATAAAATAATCAACATAATTAAAACACAAATATAACTAATTATTTTAAAATTAAAGAAATTAAATCTAAATATTAGTTAAAACCTTTAAATTAAAACTTGGGATAACACTTGATTAATAAATGGCTTAACCCTCAAAAAGCGTCCCCAATGGAGTCGCCAAGCTGTCGTAACGATTTTCGTGCTCGACGATTTTGAAAAACATTTTAAAAACAAATGGAGTCGCCACCAATCTTTTTTGACTAGGTGTGATTGGCCACCTAAAATATTTATCTTTTTAACAAAATCTCAAAATTAATTAAGCTTTATTAAAAAGATAATTTTTGGTCTACGAAATTAAAGTTGGGTCCGGGAGTAGGGTTACGCGTTGGGAAGGATTAGCACCCCCACGACGCTCATTAAAAAACGGTACCATAGTAATCATGTATTATTCTTTAATTTTAATAAAATGGTCTTGATTTAATATTTAAAAATAATTCCTTTTTATTTTGAAATCTTTTTATTCAAAATCATTTTTTATTTGTAGAAATCAATTTTCCTTGTTTTATAAAAAGTTAAATTTTATTTTTTTGAAATTGAATGTGAACCTTTTTGTATTGAAAATTATTCCGAAGTACCCCAATACTCTGGTAGCATTTCGGATAATTTCCTCACCTAGAGATTTCTTAAGAGTCACTACTTGTGAGTTCTATAGAATCTCATCATCGGAAGATTCACACTCGCTTCAAAAATTATTATGAATGCATATGATGCAAACAGATAATGAATGATGCAAATGAATTTTTTTAATTTTCTATATAAATATTTCTTTATTTATTTTAAATAAAAATTTTTATTATTGAAAAATTGCACTAAGTATCCCAATACTCTGGTAACAGTTAGTGAACTCTTCTCACCTAGGGATCAGTCAAGAAATCACTACTTGTGAGTTTCATGACATCCCATCATCAGAATTTATTATTAATTTCCCTTTTTCTATTTTCTTTTAAAACTTGTTTATTTTTATTTTTAATAAAAATTTAAATTATTGAAAAATCATATTAAATATCCCAATACTCTGGTAACATTTAGTAGACTCTTCTCACCTAGGGATCAGTCAAGAAATCACTACTTGTGAGTTTCATGACATCCCATCATCGGACATACATTCTAATTTAATTTTATTTATTTGTTTTTTTAATTCCATTTTTTATTTTTTCAGGTTTTTTATTTTTATAACATATATATTTTTTAATAAATGGCATGGATAAATAAACAAATAAATAAATAAATAAATAAATAAATAAATAAAAAGTTAATGAAATTTTACCCCAAATTCGGATTTGGGCTTGGAGCCCAAATAAGCTTTCTAAAACAGCCCACAGAATCAAAGCCCAACAGCATTCGAAATTGAGCCGGAAATGCGGGTCAGGAGCGAATCGGATCGGGTCAGCACGCGGGTCACAAGCATCTGCGGAGTTGCGTCGTCAGCCGGATGCGCGGATCCCGGGTTCCGAGTTGGGTCAGCGCGCGAGTCTTCTCCAAGGGCCAAAACGACGTAGTTTCATTCTTCTATAAATAACCCTTTTTATTTTTTTTGTTTCACTTTTTCAGATTTCTCAAAAAAAAAATCACAAAAAACCTCTCCCCTCACTGCCTTTCTTCCTGAAATCCGGCCAGAGCCATTGTCGTCACCGCTGTCTGCCACCACCTGCTGCCGTCACCAGTGGCCGAAAATCAAAAAGGAAACCACTTTCTGGAAGCTCTCCACCCCCTAAGCTCGAGTCCGGCCTCCGATTCACCAAAAAATCACCCTAGCCCCGCAAATTTGAGCTTCACCGAAAGCCTTTCCCCCTTTTTTTGATTTTTTGTTTTTTTGGTTGTTTGATGGTTTGGGAAGTGTCTGTGGTTCTTGTTGTTTGTGTTTTTGCAGGTGGAGATTCAGATCTCGGATCTAGGATTTGGAAACCCTCGGTTTCCGGATCTGGTGTTCTGTTTTCCTTTTTTTTTGTTTTTGTTTTTGTGGCTTTGGTTCCTAGGGTTTTGGTTGGTTTCGGTGGGGGTGAGTGGTTGTGTTTGGTGCTGTTGGGGTTGAGGGTGATGCTCGGTGAGCGGGGAGAGCTTGAAGCTTCGGTCTGTGTCTGGTAAATGGCTTCCGAGAGGGTTTTTGTAAGGGGGACTGGTATAGGGCTTGGGAATGGTGGTTGGCAAGGGTTGATGGATGGGTGACAGGGTTGGTGACAGGCGGAGATGGGATGGCTGGCAGGGAAGGTGGCCGGCTGATGGGAAACAAGACGGAAAATAATAACAATAATAATATAAAAGTAATAATAATAATAATATAAATAATAACAAAAAATAAAAATAAATACAAAATATATATAAAAAATAAAAATAAATATAATAACAATAATAATAATAATAATAATAATAATAATAATAATAATAATAATAATAATAATAATAATAATAATAATAATAATAATAATGGGACAAAATTAGGTGCCAACACTATTCGCCATGGTCAGCTAGCCCATCACGGCTCGCCCATGGTTAACTCGACAAGGCGGCGAACACTAACCTTAGCCTTTTCAAACAACAAGAAAAATTGGCTCGCCCTCAGTGGCTTGCCTACAACTTTCTTAACAAAGGGGTCGCCCGCCCCAAAACATTATAAAAGGGTTCGCCCAAAATGGCTCGCCCCCCTTTTATTAAAACAGGGGTTATTTACAAGAAAACAACACAAAAGGATTCGCCCAACATGGTTCGCCCGCCTTGTACCATTTCACCAAATTATAACATAAGAGTCAGCTTTTAGCTCGCCCAAGTCAAAATAACTTATCAAACCAATGCATGTCAGAAATCAAACTAATTTCTCAATAATTTTCATACAATTTTAACTCCACAGGACATGCGTTCACTTCACATACTACTTCCTTACCTCGTCTGATCAAGCTTTGCTTCCCGCTCGCCTTTCTCAATTTTCGTCTGCAAAAATTTATTAAAACTATTAATATTCCTTTTTTTCGAGTATTATCCAAAATTATTTATATTTTCCTTCCTAATATTTGTGACATTTTGGCGAGATTAAGATCGCCATTCGCCCACAGAGCTCGCCATCCGTTATTGGGCTTACACGTGGAAGATCGCCCAATCCTACTAGCCATTCAATTACTGGCTTATTCATGGGAGTTCACCTAACATGGGAGCTCACCTCACTTCAACGCAACTCGCCATGCTCATTCTTCTCAGTTCGCCATTCGTGGCTTTTCATTCAAAGATGGGCTCGCTCATGAATTGAATAACGCTTGGCGACCTCTTTGTCTCCGACTCGCCTCATTGGCGATCATTAATTCCACACATTTTGGGCGATCATAGTCCTCACCATTCGCCCTCGCCCGTTCGAAAATTGTCTGATTATCCAATGAGTTGGCGAACATGTGCGTCACCGCCTCATACATCTCTTGAGCTCGCCTCAACCGTTGGGCGAATACTCACCCATTTTGGCAAGCAGATTCTGTTCGCCCATTGTGTTTCCTTACTCATTCTTGGTTATTTTTCCATCTAATTTCTTATATATTCAACAATATCTAACTAAAACCAGGCTATATCTATGTTCATTACGTTGTGAAACATAGAAATCTAGCATTAAATATCAAGAGAACCATAAAAATATGGAATTCACCTTAACTGAGTTGCACTTCCAAAACAGAGTGCTTTCTTGCCTCACTTAGCTTTACTTTGCTTGTTCCTTAGCTTTTCAACAATGGAGGAAAGGTTTGGCTAACTAAGAATGAAGTTTTCCTGGCTCATGTACGTGAGGAATGGAAGAACCAAGACTTTGAGTTTGCAGTACATATGCTGGACGAGAAGCATCAGAGGGTTTTTCTTGAAGAAGAATGTTGCATAATTCCCATGAATTCCTTCTTATATAACCACTCAAATCCTCTCAAAATCTACCACCTGTTCTTATCCCGTTTTCTTTCATCATTTCATGCATTAAAACCAAAGAAAACTGCAGCAAAAAGGAACGGTGGTGAAGTCCCTACTGCAAATCTATTCTTAACTAATTTCACTTGCCATTTATTGCCTAGCCCAATGTGTCAAGAGAAGCAAAGTGGCGAGAAGTCCACTATAGCCCCTTTCCTTGACTTTTCTCTTTTCTTTTCTTTTCTTCTCTTCTCCACTCCACCTCCAGCCAGCTATCATTGACTTTCATCTCATTCTTTTCTTTTGTCTTGTAGTATATTAATTCTTGAACAATTTCTCAACACAAGAAATCAACTGGGTCCTTGTTTGTCCTATTACCATTAATCCCTTTCACACTTTAATTTAATGCTTTCATACTGTAGACACCCCATTTTGTCCGGGATCTTTTAATGTTATTGTGCCTATTGGGTTTGATAATTAGAAGATGAATTTATTTATTTATTTATTTATTATTAAAAATAAAAATATAAAAAATGAAAAGAAAATAAAAATGAAAAAAATAATAAAAATAAAGTGGTCAAGCTCCAAAGAAAAGGAAATTTGGAAAGGAAAATCAAGATCTCAACATAAGGAAAAGTCAAAAATCTTATTTGGAAATTAAAGGAGAAAAAAATTAAATAAAATCTGGACAGAAGTTAAAAAGAAATTAAATCAGAGGTAATTTTTGAAGGATGAAGATTTTCGGAAAGAGAATCAATTAGAAAAGGAATGAAGATATTTTGGAATAAATTACTGAAGCAAAATAAATAGAAATGAGAATCAAAATTTATGGGAGGTGATTTTGGCAATTAAAAACAGATTCTTAAATTGATAAATTGGGAAGCCTATAGGAGGAGGGGGAGACGGGTAAAGAAAAAGAAAAAAATGAAAGGGTGGCGTGAAAGCTTTCTGGAGACAAAAGAAATACAAGGAGGATTGGAAAAAAAATACAACAGGAGTATAGAGGCAGTGGGGCAACGCCGAAAAGAATATTGAAAGAAATAGAAATTGTCAACGTCAAAGGCAGCCAAGAAAAGAAAAAATAAAGAAACAAAACGAAAAGAAGGAGAAGCATCTGTACGCACCCAATCACCTATTTCTTTGCTTCTTGCATTGCCATTGTTACTTGGTTTGTTAAGAGCAACGTGGGAAGGAAAGAATTAATTACAAGGAAAAAGCATATTGAGGAAAAAGGTATTATTGTTATTATTTTATTATATTATTTGTTGATTACATGCATATGGTGTTAGTCATTCTGTGCACTTTTTTTTTAAATTGTTTATTTTCCCACTTAGTACACATTATCTAGCCATCCTGTACACATTTATATTGTTCACTTATTTTATTTATATATATATTGTTTTTATCTTCATTTTTGTTGTTTAATGCTTTCTAGTTATGTAAAATAATTTTAAAATATATAAGAAATTTATAAAAATGTTACATGAAAAATACGATTTTACAAAATTTAAATAATATATCCGACGATGGATCTTCGAGGGGATTGCGATTAAGTAATACTCTCAGAGATCTTGAGGTAAGGAGGTCCTTTTTAAGTCTTACCAGCTTGATGGAAGATTTAAAAAGTCATTTATGATATTTAAAACTCAAATTTATTAAAAAAATGAAATAAGAATTAATTAAGATTAATTACAATTAAAAGAATAAATAATCAAATTAGAAATTAAGAGTCATAAAAATTAATATATTTAGAAATAAAATAGAATAAAATAATACAACGACAAATATTCCGACGATGAAATTTTAAAGGTACTGCGCTTGAGTAGTACTTTTAGATATCTTGAGGTGAGAGATTCTTCTTAAATCTTACCAGCTTGATGGAAGATTTAAAAAGATATTTCCAATATTTAAAATTCAAATCTATTATTAAAAATTGAAATAAGAATTAGTTAAGATTAATTACATCTAAAAGAATAAATAATCAAATTAGAAATTAAGAATTATAAAAATTAACATATTTAGAAATAAAAATAGAATAAAATAATATAACTACAAATATTCCGACGACGGAATTCTAAAGGCACTGCGCTCGAGTAGTACTTTTAGATGTCTTGAGGTGAGGAGGATTCTTTTAAGTCTTGCCAGCTTGATGGAAGATTTAAAGGACATTTCCAAGATTTAATAAAAATTAAATTAGATAAAAGAATAGTAAATTAAAATTAAGTTTATTATAATAAAGAATAAAATCAAATTAATAAATTAGAATTAAAATTAGAAAAGAATTAAAACAAATAGAAATTAAATTAAATTAAATATTTTAATAAATGTGAATTATTCCGAGGATGGAATTTAAAAGGAATTGCGCTTGAGTAATTTTTTTAAAAATTCCTAAGGTGAGAAAGTTTTCTTGAAGGTCTTACCAGTTTGATGGAAGGTCTTTAAGAAAATCTTCAATATCAAATAATTCATGTTTATTTAAAAATATAAAAATATATGAAATAATAATTTATATAAGAAAATAATAACAATAGAATAAAATAAGACAAAATAATAGATAGAAATTCGGGTAGGAGTCTAAATAGGGATTGCATAAAATATTTAAACAATCCGACGACGGAGCCTCTTCAAGAAAGGCGATTGGTCCTACTTGAATACTCTTGAGGTGAGAATAACTTTTAAGTTGTCCAACCAGATTGATGGAGGAGACTTAAAAGATTTTTCAATATTTAATTATATCGAAATTAAAGTAAAAGGCAAAATTAAGATAACCTTAGATCACTTGGTACCATTTTAGGATGGGCGTTGTGAGGGTGCTAATCCTTCCTCATACGTAACCGTACTCCCGAACTTAGAACTTTTAACGTAGACCAGGCCTTATCCTTAGTTTGAATAGGTGACCAATCACACCTAGGTTAGAATGATTGGTGGCGACTCCATAGTTTTGTGTCTAGCTATTAGGTTTCCCGAAACTTGATACGTTATGACAGTTTGGCGACTCCGCTGGGGACATTAGAGAGTCAGGCCATTAGGAAGTCTAAGGTAATCAAAATTTTGTTTGAAAGCTTTAAAATTCATAAGACATTTAAATACACACACTTCACTTACATGTGCATGCATTAGCCCTCGACCCGGGTTATCCTTTTTAGGAGGGAGTAAAGTACCTTTGCCCTCGTGAGGTGGTAACCTCCATACAGGCCAGTGAAATACTCCCACTCAGATTGAACCTTTTCCGTTTGAAGCCTGTAATGGGTGAGGATTGGGGTGCCTTACTAGTCTATGTGGACGACAGTGAGGAGCAATCTGGGAACTTTTAGAAGTTTGAATTACCCAGAGCCCAGCATGTAATAAGACTTAAGAGGCCCAACTTTAGACAAAGCCTTGCCAACTTAATGTGTAGAAATAACCTATAGCTAGGACACACAAAGGAATATTCCTTTTCAAAAAATAAAAAGAAATAAATTAGGAGACAAAATGGTTCATTACGACATGCATCTATTTGATTTTACAATGCATGACATGTCAATTTCAACATTGCACCTATACATCTAGATATATTTGGTCATACATAAATTGAGTATGCATCTCATGCATAGTTTGTATGTGCATATCATGGCATCTTGACTTAGACTATGGTAATAAAGGTGAGAAGATAGCTCGGCCATCAAAATTGCCAGTCGCCCATACGATACTTGCTTGCGGACAAGAGTAATGGAGAATGAACAAT
Organism: Heritiera littoralis; assembly: GCA_031772115.1. Classification (NCBI taxonomy): domain Eukaryota; kingdom Viridiplantae; phylum Streptophyta; class Magnoliopsida; order Malvales; family Malvaceae; genus Heritiera; species Heritiera littoralis. The sequence goes on from JAPDPK010000001.1 coordinate 21,512,462, forward strand.
TGGCACGAATTGATGGAATTGAAAAGGTGCAACAAGAGATTGTCAGAGCCCAAGAAGAGTCTAAGGAACAAATGGCCAAGATGATGGAGATGATGATGAGCTTGGCAAAAGAGAAGGGAGTTGATGAAGACATTAACGTTAGAGTGGAGACACAAATGAGGGACCCCATCAAGCAAGAGAAGTTTAGGAGGGAAGCGATTGAACTAGGCTCTCATGAGGGGATGCATCGTATGTGTGATACGTTAGAGGAGAGACTAAGGGCCATCGAAAGGAGCACTATTTATGGAAGCATTGATGTGGAGAAATTGAGTTTGGTTCCCGACTTGGTGTTACCCGTGAAATTTAAAGTCCCCAACTTTGAAAAATATGATGGAACTGAATGCCCATTAGCCCATATTACAATGTTTTGTCGAAAAATGGCAAGGCATACTCATAATGAAAAGTTGCTCATTCACTGTTTTCAAGATAGCCTTACTGGGTCCGCAGCAAGGTGGTATGTCCAATTAGATAGAGAACGCATCCATTCATGGAAGGATCTTGCGAGGGCCTTCATAGTTCAATATCAACATGCAAAGGATATGGCGCCAGATCGATTGTTCTTACAGAATATGAAAAAGAGGGCTACCGAAAGCTTTAGAGAATACGCTCAGAGATGGCGAGACATTGCTGCTCAGGTTCAGCCTCCCCTTACGGAGAAAGAGACGACAATTCTGTTTGTCAATACACTTAAGGCTCCATATTACGAGAGAATGATTGGAAATGTCACCAAAAACTTTGCAGATATGGTACTCTCGGGTGAGATGATTGAATATGCTATAAAAAGCGGGAAGATCGAATGGGCAAATACAATGAGAGGTGTAACATTCAATAACGAAAGTCAAGATGTTCAAGCTGTGACTAATGAAAAGCAGTATGAAAGTTATACCCCATATCACCCATACCCCATGCAAGAAACCCACCACTTTTGTCCATATCCTTATCAGTCAATTCCTCAAAATGGTTTTCAGCCTAATTTTTATCCTCAATCACTCTCCGTCCCACCAAACAATCCAAGAAGGCCAAGAAACGGTGTGGAGAGGTTGCCAATTCCAATTTCTAAACTATTGCCTTTACTAATAAAGAACCAGTATCTGGTGCCTATGCCTTTGAAAACAGCTCCAAACCCAGCAGCAAGGAGTTATGACCTAAATAGCAAATGTGAATATCACATGGGGGCAATTGGGCATTCAACAGAAAAGTGCAGGCAATTGAAGGAAAAGGTTGAAGAACTCATCAGCAGTGGTGCCTTGACTCAAGAGCTTATTGAACAATGGAAGTTTGCTTCTCCATAAGCCAAGTTTCCTATGTGTGATTTATGGATGTGAGATGTTCTAGAAATTTGCATCAAGTTGTTTTGAAAGCTTTCCATATTTTTCCTTTCCAAGTAGATGAAATAAAATAATTTTGAAAACATTGGTGATTGTTATTGAGAAATTACATTTCCAGTATACTTTCCAATTGAGTGAAAACTTGGAATCCATAGAGACACACAAGCTTGAAATTCAATCATTTTTGCTTACCATGGTGAACTTTTGAAGTCAATGATCTTCGTTAAGGCAATGAGCAATGAAATGATTGATGAATTTACAAAACTTTTGAATTGTTTTGAAAGACCAATTCATGAAGCATTCTCTTAAGGACTTTGTTTTTGGAAATTTGATAGATGTTAAGGCCAAGCTAAGAGTCCCAAACACGTCAACCCAAATTTCTTTCTCATGACTTGAACTTTCTGACTCAAACCATCTGTTGCTATATCTTGAGGCAAGATGATTAAAAGAGCCAAGCTTTTGATAACCTCAACATCTTTTAATGGCCATCCTTAATTTGATTGATATCCTTTTCCTATTTTAAACCATGATAATGAAAATTGTTGCATAAGGCCTTCATAAAGTTGAGTTGATACATTCTGGGCATGAGTTGTGAAAAAAGTAAAGAAAAAAAAAAGAAAAAAAAACAAAAGAAGAAAAGAAAAAATTGATTGTGAAACCATGCATGAGGGATATTCAAATGATTTCAAAAGCAAAATAAAATTTTCATCTTGAGGATTGGTTTTCAATAGAAGTGTCAATATTTGATATGACAAATGGCCATCTTTCATCTATTACTGAAATAAAATCATCCATTTGTTACCCCTTTTGAGCCTATTGATTTCTTTCTAAATGAACCTTGACCAAGGATCAGCCTCCACATTGGAGAGGCAAATACATCAGAGGAGTTTTAGAGGCATTGGTGTTTGATCTTATGTCAAATACAAGAAAATGATGCCCTATGTTAAGGGGCAGATGTCAGAAGAAGGATATGTAAAGATGGAAATCAATATGAAAAAGCAAGAAGTTGGAAAAAAAATGAAAAACGTAGATGTGAAAAAAAAAAAGAAGAAAAAAGAAATGAATGAGAATAAAGTGTTGAAAAAAAAAGAAAAGAAAAATGCTTCGAAGAGTGGGAAGAACAGATGTTCACAATCGAAGAAATGATCCTTGGTTCGATAAACCTTGAAAACACTTGTTTTGGGCCTATTTATCCATTCTTCGAAAACCCTAAACCTTGGCCTACGTTACGTGCTTAAAAGTCCATTTTGATCAAATAGGGATGCTTGTATTGAAAAGCTTTTCTTTGAGAAATCATCATCATTATTTAGTGAAATTTGAATCCTCAAATGCATGGTAGAATAGTCAATTAAAAGAAAAAAAAAAGAAGAAAAAAAGAGAATGAAGCTCTAGGGTGAAAACCCATGAAAAGGCAGTCTAGAGCAAATTCGAAATAACTCAAGGCCATTGTTTGTGACTATGTTAAGGCAATAACAAGGAAGAAGAAAAACCAGAGGAGTGATGTTTTCAGTCAAGACCTTTTGAGACATTCAAAGACCATTACCTTGAGAATTTGAGATTTGAACCCTTGCCTAGAAATTTGAGCCATCACAGCTAGTCTTGACATTGGTTAAAGTCCACATCAAAAAAAATTAAGAGAATGCTAAAATGGATTGTGTTCTGTGAAAGTTACTTTTACAAAAGGAATAATGATTTTCAAGGAATTTGTTTCATTTGTGAGCCAAGATGAAGAGACATTGATCAATAAAACTTTTTTTGATAACCAAACATCCTTGATGCACCAAATCAGCACGTTTATTCAGGTAAACCAAGTTGTGACTCATTCTATTTGTTCTCAATAGTAATCACCAATTTTTAAGAGATAAATATCAAATGTTTGTACCTTGGAAAGTTATTATGTGGGGCAATTTTCTATTTTCAAAAGGAAACTTGAAGAAGTGAAAATGAGAGTTTTGTGATTTTATAGGGGCAAGTTCTTGTCTTAAAGAAATCAAGTGTGGTGAGGATGTTTTTAAGACTATTCTTGGGGCAATCTTCGGTTGATTTGAGAGCATGAATTTTCTTGAAGATATGAGAAGCTGTGAAGTGTTCTTGTGAATAGTTTGGGATTATTTTGTTGTTATGATTTGGATTGATGAATTTTAATTTGATAAGAATTATGGGGCAAGAAGAAGACTGAATGAATGACGATGATGGGGCAAATGATTTTAAGATTGCTAAATTTGAAGAAAGAAGAATGATGAGGCAATGAAAGATTGAATGATAAGGCAAAGAGAAGATTGAAGGGTGACAAATTTTTGAAGAAAGGAATAAGAGTAGACTGATGATGTGATTTGGTAAGGCATTGTTTATCATTTGCATTGCATTCATGGCAGGCATGACATTTCATTATATGCATTTTGACACACAAAAAAAAATTGAACTGTTGTTAAGACAATAGGATAAAAAAATTCTGAAAGATTAGATGAATAAAAGTTAGAAAAAAAAAAGAAGGAAAAAATCAGGAAATGTGAGAAGGATTAGGAATAAGATGTGACAAAAAAAAAAGAAGGTATGAAGTGTTGAAACAAAAATGTTAAAATTCTAGAAAGAAAAAGAGATTAAAAAGGTATAGATATGATGAGACAATGAAAAAGAGATTGAAAGATGTGATGATATGAAAAAATGTGATATTTAGATAGAAAATAACAAAAAGAAGAAACTGGAATGATAAGATGATCTAAAGGATAGGATTGAAATGATGAGATAAGATCAAAACCTCCGGGTATAGTCTGTAAGACCTCCGGGCTTGATTCATTAAGACCTCCGGGTACAATCTGTAAGACCTCCGGGCATAATTCATTAAAGCCTCCGGGTACAATCTGTAAGACCTCCGGGCTTGATTCATTAAAACCTCCGGGTACAATCTGTAAGACCTCTGGACATGATTCATTAAAACCTCCGGGTACAATCTATAAAACCTTCGGGCATGATTTATTAGAACCTCCGGGTACAATCTATAAGACCTCTGGGCATGATTCATTAGAACCTCTGGGTATAATCTATAGGACCTCCGGGCATGATTCATTAGAACCTCCGGGTACAACATGTAAGACCTTCGAGCATGTTTCCTCAAAACCTCAGGGTATAATTTATAAGACCTCTGGGCATAAATGAGCATTTTGGAGATGAGAAAATTTAAAGTTTCAGGGCCTTCCTAGTCGAAGGAGCATTTACGAGATGAGAAAATTTAAAGTTTCAGGGCCTTCCTAGTCGAAGGAGCGTTTTGGAGATGAGAAATTTTAAAGTTTCAGGGCCTTCCTAGTCGAAGGAGCATTTTAGAGATGAGAAAATTTAAAGTTTCAGGGCCTTCCTAGTCGAAGGAGCATTTTACAGATGAGAAATTTTAAAGTTTCAGGGCCTTCCTAGTCGAAGGAGCATTTAAGAGATGAGAAAATTTAAAGTTTCAGGGCCTTCCTAGTCGAAGGAGCATTTTGGAGATGAGAAATTTAAAGTTTCAGGGCCTTCCTAGTCGAAGGAGCATTTAAGAGATGAGCCTTCCTAGTCGAAGGAGCATTTACGAGATGAGAAAATTTAAAGTTTCAGGGCCTTCCTAGTCGAAGGAGCATTTTAGAGATGAGAAAATTTAAAGTTTCAGAGCCTTCCTAGTCGAAGGAGCATTTAAGAGATGAGAAAATTTAAAGTTTCAGGGCCTTCCTAGTCGAAGGAGCATTTTCATGATGAAAACCAATTTCTTTTAAAATAAGTAAATATCCACAAAAAAAAATAAAAAAGGGAACAAAACAAAAAAAAAATAAAAATAAAAATTTTGAAAAGAAAGGAAAAAATAATAAAATGGATGCGGACAAAATGGATGTCTATGTCTTTGCGCAATTACTATTTCATAGCAAATGTACAAAGAGGGGCAACTGTAGACACCCCATTTTGTCCGGGATCTTTTAATGTTATTGTGCCTATTGGGTTTGATAATTAGAAGATGAATTTATTTATTTATTTATTTATTATTAAAAATAAAAATATAAAAAATGAAAAGAAAATAAAAATGAAAAAAATAATAAAAATAAAGTGGTCAAGCTCCAAAGAAAAGGAAATTTGGAAAGGAAAATCAAGATCTCAACATAAGGAAAAGTCAAAAATCTTATTTGGAAATTAAAGGAGAAAAAAATTAAATAAAATCTGGACAGAAGTTAAAAAGAAATTAAATCAGAGGTAATTTTTTAAGGATGAAGATTTTCGGAAAGAGAATCAATTAGAAAAGGAATGAAGATATTTTGGAATAAATTACTGAAGCAAAATAAATAGAAATGAGAATCAAAATTTATGGGAGGTGATTTTGGCCATTAAAAACAGATTCTTAAATTGATAAATTGAGAAGCCTATAGGAGGAGGGGGAGACGGGTAAAGAAAAAGAAAAAATGAAAGGGTGGCGTGAAAGCTTTCTGGAGACAAAAGAAATACAAGGAGGATTGGAAAAAAAATACAACAGGAGTATAGAGGCAGTGGGGCAACGCCGAAAAGAATATTGAAAGAAATAGAAATTGTCAACGTCAAAGGCAGCCAAGAAAAGAAAACATAAAGAAACAAAACGAAAAGAAGGAGAAGCATCTGTACGCACCCAATCACCTATTTCTTTGCTTCTTGCATTGCCATTGTTACTTGGTTTGTTAAGAGCAACGTGGGAAGGAAAGAATTAATTACAAGGAAAAAGCATATTGAGGAAAAAGGTATTATTGTTATTATTTTATTATATTATTTGTTGATTACATGCATATGGTGTTAGTCATTCTGTGCACTTTTTTTTTAAATTGTTTATTTTCCCACTTAGTACACATTATCTAGCCATCCTGTACACATTTATATTGTTCACTTATTTTATTTATATATATATATTGTTTTTATCTTCATTTTTGTTGTTTAATGCTTTCTAGTTATGTAAAATAATTTTAAAATATATAAGAAATTTATAAAAATGTTACATGAAAAATACGATTTTACAAAATTTAAATAATATATCCGACGATGGATCTTCGAGGGGATTGCGATTGAGTAATACTCTCAGAGATCTTGAGGTAAGGAGGTCCTTTTTAAATCTTACCAGCTTGATGGAAGATTTAAAAAGTCATTTATGATATTTAAAACTCAAATTTATTAAAAAAATGAAATAAGAATTAATTAAGATTAATTACAATTAAAAGAATAAATAATCAAATTAGAAATTAAGAGTCATAAAAATTAATATATTTAGAAATAAAATAGAATAAAATAATACAACGACAAATATTCCGACGATGAAATTTTAAAGGTACTGCGCTTGAGTAGTACTTTTAGATATCTTGAGGTGAGAGATTCTTCTTAAATCTTACCAGCTTGATGGAAGATTTAAAAAGATATTTCCAATATTTAAAATTCAAATCTATTATTAAAAATTGAAATAAGAATTAGTTAAGATTAATTACATCTAAAAGAATAAATAATCAAATTAGAAATTAAGAATTATAAAAATTAACATATTTAGAAATAAAAATAGAATAAAATAATATAACTACAAATATTCCGACGACGGAATTCTAAAGGCACTGCGCTCGAGTAGTACTTTTAGATGTCTTGAGGTGAGGAGGATTCTTTTAAGTCTTGCCAGCTTGATGGAAGATTTAAAGGACATTTCCAAGATTTAATAAAAATTAAATTAGATAAAAGAATAGTAAATTAAAATTAAGTTTATTATAATAAAGAATAAAATCAAATTAATAAATTAGAATTAAAATTAGAAAAGAATTAAAACAAATAGAAATTAAATTAAATTAAATATTTTAATAAATGTGAATTATTCCGAGGATGGAATTTAAAAGGAATTGCGCTTGAGTAATTTCTTTAAAAATTCCTAAGGTGAGAAAGTTTTCTTGAAGGTTTTACCAGCTTGATGGAAGGTCTTTAAGAAAATCTTCAATATCAAATAATTCATGTTTATTTAAAAATATAAAAATATATGAAATAATAATTTATATAAGAAAATAATAACAATAGAATAAAATAAGACAAAATAATAGATAGAAATTCGGGTAGGAGTCTAAATAGGGATTGCATAAAATATTTAAACAATCCGACGACGGAGCCTCTTCAAGAAAGGCGATTGGTCCTACTTGAATACTCTTGAGGTGAGAATAACTTTTAAGTTGTCCAACCAGATTGATGGAGGAGACTTAAAAGATTTTTCAATATTTAATTATATCGAAATTAAAGTAAAAGGCAAAATTAAGATAACCTTAGATCACTTGGTACCATTTTAGGATGGGCGTTGTGAGGGTGCTAATCCTTCCTCATACGTAACCGTACTCCCGAACTTAGAACTTTTAACGTAGACCAGGCCTTATCCTTAGTTTGAATAGGTGACCAATCACACCTAGGTTAGAATGATTGGTGGCGACTCCATAGTTTTGTGTCTAGCTATTAGGTTTCCCGAAACTTGATACGTTATGACACATACCATAGACATTATCTTAACCTTTTTACCAAGATTAATTCCATCTATTTCCTGTTACAATTTGGTATTTGTTTGTCTTTCTTTTGTACATCATATTGTAAATCATAACTTAAAATGAAAAGTGAAAATTCACATTCAATGAATCTTTAATTCCACTAAAAGAATTTATTTCCACTATCAATCATGTACAAATATGGTATATAGTATAATAAAATTCGGGTCTTACATTCTTGCTCTCACTGTATTGATTACCTAAAAATTTAACAAATGCTTCTTGGTGTTCACTTTTGTTCAATGTTTCAAGCTTATGCATCAATTACATTTAATTTTGCAATATCATGGAACCGACTTCTATAGCTCATGATGCGGTGGCTGATACTGAGACAACAATTAGGGAGCCATCTTGGAAAAAAATAACTTTTAGGTCTTTAATTTATTTCCTAGTTAACATTCATTACAATTTTTTTTTACCTAGATTCTAACAAATGCACTTTACATAAAGTTAGAACATGATACTCATAGATCATTGAGGTTAAAACCAAACAAAATTACAAGATTTTATGTCTCTTCCTCTATTAAAACTAATTTTTCCTCTTTTGATTTGATATTAAAAAGGAAAAACCAAGTGATTTGTGTTAAAATTTTTACATGAAAACGGAGCCTTCATGCATCATATCTAACATTTGGGAGGATTTTTTGTTGCCACAGTTAGCATTCTGATCAAGGATTGCATAGCTCGCATCTCCTGCTCATGGTTGTGTTGACTTTGACCCTGACAATACGCTACTGGAGCACCTTATATCCAAGTTATTCAAATTTTCAACAAATAGCACTTCATTGTTGCAGGTAACATAGTTCATCTATATGGATTTAATTCTTGCCTCTTTATTTTGTGTTTTGCTAAAGAATGAATGATGATATGCATATATTATGGATGACCATTAATTTAACTGTTTGTCTTTCTATGAGGACTTATGGTTTCCATCATGCATGTCTCAAGGGCAAACATATTAAGAAGGAATGAAGCTGTTGCCCTATAGGTTTAGCCTTTTTTGCTCACTTCATTTCACTTGGGAGCACTACATTGAAGGTTCTTGCTTTAAACATCTTCTTGGACATGGGTATGAGGAATGCCAAACATATCATATCTCTAATGTGTTTGCCATGTCATCATTTTTTTTGGTGCACTATTGTTATTTATTCCTTATAAGTTCACCATGTCATCATATGTCTTTAGTCTGTTTCCTCCTCTTTATAACATCTCCATTTCCAGTCAGACCTAGCTTCTATCTAGGCACAATCATGACACAAGTTCAGTTATGAAGAACAAAAATGCTGAGTAATGTGAACTATCACGTATCAAAATGTATCTTTTGTCTTTATGAATTTGCTTAGCTGAGAAAATCTTCAAATGCTCATACTCATCCATTTACCTCAAGCCGATTAAAGGGATCCATTGTAGGTTTGATGTATCCTAATTTTGATACAAGTGATTAAGGTTTAACTTCTATTAGATTCAAGCAGTGAAATCTAATGGGACATGAAGTTTAGCATATAGATAAGAGGTTGAAATTATCAAAGGCAGCTATTTTTCATAGTTCAAATAGATCTTGTTTGCCCCATCTTTAACTTTTTGCCCCGCGGCATTGTGCTAGAGTAATACTAGTATATTCTAATTGCCAGCCTAAAGTGTCGGATTTTGGCAAGCATTCAAAAATCTCAAAGATCCGAGGAAGAGGAGGTCGCATGGCGCTTTGGTGATAGCCCTGATTTTGGCAGTGCCAATGTAGTCCAGTAAACTTATACGGACAATATTCTTCCTTTAGAATGGTTGGCAAGTATGAATGGTCGGTCAAGTAGATTAGATATGATAATTTTGGATTAAAAAATTCCAAAAAGAAAAGATGTTACAAGTTTGGTAAAAAAAGTACAAAAACTTAATAAGAATTAAAAATTTTTTTTTGTGGTTTACGTTTGACGGGAAGAAGAAGGCAATGACTAACAATTGCAAAGGTCTATTTAAGCTGTTTGACGATGAATCCTCTCTATCCCCGCTTTAACTTTCAGTCTTTCACCTTGAAGCTCCGAATGGGTTCCCTATATTTTTCACTAATTTTATCACTGATATTGTTAATTCCCTTGTCATCTTCAGAATATCTAAAATTGAGGGAAGGAACATCTCTTTCCGTGGAGAGTTCGAGAGATGTTATAAAATCACCAAGAGGCACTTTCTCAGCTGGTTTTTATCCTGTTGGCGACAACGCTTATGCTTTTGCCATATGGTTCAGCAAACCAACTTGCCATGTTCATGTTTGCACCGTTGTTTGTATGGCAAACAGTTATCATCCGGTTAACGGAAGGCGCTCAAAGCTCTCGCTCTTCAAAACCGGCAATCTTATCCCAACTGATGCTGCTCAGTTCGGCGTGTGCGCCACGGGAACTGCTTCCAAGCTCTCGGTGGAATTGCAGCTCGAAGAGTATGGTAATCTTGTGCTGAATAATAGGGAGGGTACTATTTTATGGAAGAGTTTTGATTATCCTATAGATACTATTCTTCCTCAACAACCACTCACCAGATACACAACACTTGTCTCTAGAAGAGGAAAAGGCAACTATCCCTCTGGCTTCTATAAGCTTTTCTTCGATGATGATAATGTTCTTCATCTCCTTTTTGATGGTCCCGATATTTCAAGTGTTTACTGGCCTAATCCTTGGCATGAAAGCTGGTATGAAGGAAGGTTCACATATAACAGTTGTAGAAATGCGAAGATGGATTCCTTTGGCAATTTTAGTTGAAGTGATGATTTAATTTTTGGATCTGCAGATTATGGAGCAAGCTTAATCCAGAGAAGATTGACCGTTGATTATGATGGTAACCTTCAATTGTACAGGAGAGAAGGGAACAAAGCATGGGTTGTTTCATGGCAAGCCATGCAACATCCATGCAGGATACATGGCCTATGCGGAGAAAATAGTCTCTGCAGATATTCTCCGAGTACCGGGAGGAAATGCTCTTGCCTTAAAAGATTCAAGGTGAAGAATCAAACTGATTGGACTTACGGTTGTAAGCCAGAATTCAACATTTCCTCCAATGCTAGTGCCTTAACTTTTATGCAAGTTCGTAATGCTGAATTCTGTGGCTGATTTTCAATATTTTTCTAATCAAACCTTTAAGGAGTGTGAAACAGCATGCCTGGAGAAGGTCAATTGTAAAGGGTTTCAATACAAATTCAACGACGATAAGGGTTTCTATGATTGCTTCCCTAAGTTGCTATTGCGGAACGGGCACCAAGCAGATAGCCACGATGGAGACGTCTATATAAAGATGCCCAAATCATATATCACGGACAAGAAAAAGGAGCTTTTGCAGGAAATCAGTCTAGATTGCTCGAAAACTGGTACTAGTAAGCTGGAAAGAAGTTACGTTAAAAGCCAAGAAAATGGGATAGTGAAGTTCATGCTCTGGTTCACAAGTGCATTGCTAGGAGTTCAGATTATTTCCATCTTTTTGGTTTGGTTGTTCATAAAACGAGCTAGGCAAGAGAAGAACGTAGCTAAAGAAGGCTACCTCCTCACAGCGACTGGATTCAAGAGATTCACTTTTAATGAGCTGAAAAAAGCAACTCAAAACTTCAGTGAAGAAATTGGAAGAGGAGGGGCAGGTATTGTGTACAAAGGTAAGCTACCTGATGGTAGAGTTGTAGCAGTCAAGCGACTGAATGAAGCAAACCACGGCAAAGCTGAGTTCCTTGCAGCAGTAAACACCATTGGGAAGCTTTTTTTTTTTACATGAACTTGATCGAAATATGGGGATTTTGCGCAGAGAAAATGCTCAGGCTGCTTGTTTATGAATATATGGAGCATGGATCCTTGGCAAAAGTGCTCTCTTCGAATGAACTTGACTGGCAAAAGAGGGACGATATTGCCTTGGGCACTGCAAAAGGGCTAGCTTACTTACACGATGAGTGCTTAGAATGGGTCTTGCACTGTGATGTAAAGCCCCAAAACATACTGCTGGACTCTGGCTACAATCCGAAGGTATCTGATTTTGGTCTATCCAAGCTACTTGACAGAGACAAGCTCAACAATTCTAGCTCCTCAAAGATTAGGGGAACTGGAGTCTACATGGCTCCAGAGTGGGCTTTCAATTGGCCCATTACCTCCAAAGTAGATGTTTACAGCTACGGTATCGTTGTGCGGGAAATGGTGACCGGAAACAGCCCGACAACAAGGATTCAGTTCGTGGATAGTATAAGTGTTGACGGGGAGGTGGAATACATGTCAGTAACTTGGGTGAAGGAAAAGAAGAAAGGATCAAATTCAATGGAAACGAGGGTGGCAGAAATAGTAGACCCCATGTTGGAAGGCAATTATGATAAGCAAAAGATGGAAATTTTGCTTGCCGTGGCTCTTGATTGCGTACAGGAAGATAAAGATGCAAGGCCCACCATAAGTCAAGTCGTTGAGAGGCTTCTTCATCACAACAATGAATATGGAAATTAGCAGCACTTTGTCTGCCTCCATCATTAATTACTTTAGCTCCATTAGCGGTAATCCAGGAATAATTGAAGCTTGCCAAACCACTCTTCAGCATTCAGGTTTTATGTTTTTCACATTCTACATGCAACGTGTCCGGTGTTAAGTTCTTTCTTCAAATGCAGAAGTTTATAGCTATTGTCCTCCATTTCTCTGGTTTTACCTAGCCTGAATAAATCATCGTTAAAGATTTTCTTTACTTTTTTCATGATGGGTCCTCGCTTGATCCAAGTAAAACTGCTAAGAAATCATCTCTTGTCCAAGTCAATCGTATAGAAAACTAGCTGATTTCTAATAAATTGCTCTCTCCATGCATTATCTCCGGACATTTTTCTTATTCTTCGGTCACAAAGATAAAGAATTTGGACTCCTAATTTGATGGATTCCTAATATTGCATTTAAGTCTCAAATGCGTACCTTATCATTTAACCAAGTTCACACAAAGAACGCTGCTGTTGTGCCGACCAGATGTTTGTTATATTGCTGCCATTTACAACGGTGTTTTTGTATAATCCACGTTAACATTGCCCCAGGATGTTTTCTGTTCTACTAGCTTTTTGGAGGTTTTTACCGATTTTTGTAAATCCGGGAGTAGATACCAAGTGAATCATTAGGATGAAAGCTGTAAAATTTGGACATTTACTAGTCCAATTTAATAAAATTTTAACTTTCAAAAAAAAAATCATTGCAATTTTGGATTTAAGTATGCCTTAATAAATGTGCTGTAAGTAACTATGTTCTATATATTATACCATCTATTTTAAGGTAATTATCCTATACACTATCAATAAAGCTTTTTTATTCCACAAGCAGAGATAAGATGATTACATATGTTTTATTTTATTTATTTTTTATTTTCTTAATATACTTAAATGACATCTTTTAAATATATTAAGAAATAAAAAATAAATAAAATAAGACATGTGTAATCATCTTATTTCGGCTTGTGAAGCTAAAAAAATTCATTAAGGATGTATATGATATTAATCCTTTATTATATCTTCTAAATCTTTATTAATTGCTTGATAATTAGAAAATAAAAAAATAATCTATAACAAAGTCTTTCAATTGTTACCGAAAGTCATTATTTCATTAGTTTTGGATTTTTTGGTAGAGACATATTCTACAAAGATATCAATAAAAATAAATAAATTACACATAAAAATAATAATGTGGTTCAGCTCAAATTCTTACCTTCATATATAAATGAAAAAGAAATCCACTATTTAGCGTTGAGATAAAAAAGAGACTCCAATAATAAAATTTTAAAAAGTATAACTAACCTATAGTGTTGATTTATTGCACGGTACCATCACGGAAACTATTATTACACATAAGCCTTGGCATTTGGCAACATCCAGGAAAGCAGCTGATCCTGGTTTATTATTGCTTGACTTCTATTTTGGATGTCTTTATTTGTCGTTTATGCACGGGGAGCAGCCGGGATTTATTGCACCAATTTCTTTGGATCATTTGATGTTGATATTTAATAAACAATTGTTGTCTGAAATTGCCGTTTCCTAAAGAAGGACGGATTCTGAAATTAATCCGTCCTCTTGGTTAATTTTTTGTTTTTCCTTTGAGAGTCAAAAAAGTTTGTCTCCTAGCGCCGGCCAGTACAGCATGAACAGTTATTGAAACAGTCAAAAATTCAGAAAATGGAAATCCAGGGTCAGAGTGTTCGTACAGATTACAAGGTTATTTTCTTTGGAACTGGATGACGCAAGGCAGTCTGCAGTTCTCCTTCGTAAACCAGTTTCCCTGTCAAACCCCTTTCCCACGGTAACGAATTAAATTTAAACTGCCCGGGCTCGGTGCCCGGTTTCCCGTCACCCACCCTGTTATAAAAGCACTGCACTCTCAAATCTCTCCGTTTACAGTCACATAAAATTTGTATGCACTTCTCCGCCTTGTTATTGTTTGTGGTTCAGTCTTTTCCTGCCTTAAATTTTCACAAAAATTTTAATGGCTACACCACTGTTTCTACTCGTTTTTACTTTGGCTTTATTCTGTCCACCTTCGTCTTCGTCCTCTGATGGTCTAAGGGCGGGCTCATCGCTGTCGGTGGAGACTGCAGGTGATGTGTTGACGTCACCTGATGGCACTTTCAGTGCTGGTTTCCACCCTGTTGGCCAGAATGCTTATTCCTTTGCGATATGGTTCAACAAACCACCATGCGAGCGCGGTTCTAACAAATGCACCGTTGTTTGGATGGCAAATCGGGACCAACCAGTCAATGGTAGATACTCAAAGCTCAGTTTAATGAAATCAGGTAACCTTGTTCTAAAAGACGCTGGTCGGATCCCTGTTTGGGAAACGAAAACAGTCTCGCAGTCCCCTACCCATTTAAAACTTGAAGATGGTGGCAATCTTATCCTGCGTAACTTGGAAGGCCATATATTGTGGCAAAGCTACGATTCACCCACGGATATTCTGCTTCCTCTTCAACCATTCAATGAGAACTCGAAGCTAATCTCTTCAAGAAGCCAAGGAAACTACTCCTCGGGGTTTTATCAGCTTTTTTTTGACACTGATAACGTCCTCTGCCTTAGGTACAAAGGTCTTGAGTTTTCAAGCGTTTACTGGCCAACTCCATGGCTTTTGAGATGGGAAGCTGGAAGATCCACGTTCAATAATAGCAAAATTGCAGTTCTGGATTCTTTGGGCAATTTTACTTCAACCGATAATTTTACCTTCTTGTCGGCTGACTATGGCTCAAAGATTTCTAGAATGTTGAAGATGGATTTTGATGGCAATATTCGACTGTATAGTCTAAAAGAGGATGGAGAAACTTGGGTTGTTTCATGGCAAGCCTTTCCTCAACCATGCATGGTTCATGGATGTTGCGGACCAAACAGCATATGCATTTATTTTCCTAATTTTGGCAGGAAATGCTCTTGCATTCCAGGATATAACATGAAGAATCATTCTGATTGGTCTCTGGGATGTGAACCAGAATTTCATATTTCCTGTAACCAAACTGAGGTTGGTTTCCTCAAACTCCGCCATGTGGAATTTTATGGCTATGATTTCAAAATGTATCCTAATGTCACCTTGGAGGATTGCAAGAAAATATGCTCGCAGTTGTGTGATTGTAAAGGTTTTCAATTCCGATTTATCAAAGCTCATGAACCAGATGGTATATACTGTTATCCCAAGACACAGTTGTTGAATGGACGTCGCCCACCAAATTTTAATGCTGATTTTTATGTTAAAGTGCCCAAGGCCACTGTCTCCTTTTACAGTAACAATAATATTCAAGATTCCGAGTTGCAATGTTCCAACGAAGTGCAGCAGCCGGAACGAAAATATTCCAAAAGGCGTGAAAATGAGTCATTAAAGTTTGCCGTTTGGGCGGTATGTGCACTCGGAGGACTCGAGTTTCTTATCATTTTCTTGGTATGGTGTTTCTTGATTAGAAACCACGACAATTCAAGCCCGAAGGAAGGCAACCTTCTCGCTGCAACTGGCTTCAGAAAATTCACCTATGCTGAGCTGAAAAAGGCCACAAATAGTTTCTCAGAAGAGATTGGTAGAGGTGCAGGAGGAATCGTGTACAAAGCCACATTGTCCGATGGTCGAGTTGCTGCAGTCAAGCGACTTATCAGTGCTAATCAAGGGGAAGCTGAATTCCTGGCAGAAGTAAACACCATTGGAAAGCTTAACCACATGAACTTGATTGACATGTGGGGCTATTGTGCGGAGGGAAAGCATAGGCTTCTTGCATATGAGTACATGGAACATGGATCTTTGGCTGAAAACCTCTCTTTTAAAGCACTTGACTGGAAAACGAGATTTGAAATTGCTGTGGGAACCGCAAGAGGCTTAGCTTATTTACATGAAGAATGTTTGGAATGGGTTCTCCATTGTGATATAAAGCCTCAGAACATTCTCATAGACTCTAAATACCAGCCTAAAGTGTCAGATTTCGGTCTGTCTTGGCTGCTAAATAGAGGCGATGTTAAGCATTCAAAATTCTCAAAAATACGAGGAACTAGAGGTTACATGGCACCAGAGTGGGTCGTCAATCTGCCCATCACCTCCAAAGTTGATGTCTATAGCTATGGGATCGTTCTACTGGAGTTAGTGACTGGAAGAAGCCCTACAATGGTAATCCAAGAGACAGATGATGGAAGTCCGAAAGAGGAAATAACACTGGTTTCATGGGTGAGAGAGCACATGGCAAGAGGCTTTGAGACCGAAACATGGCAGCATGAGATAATAGATCCCAAGCTGGAAGGGAAATATGATGAAGCTGAGCTGCAAATTCTGGTTATGGTAGCTCTGCGATGCGTTCAGGAAGATAAAGACGCAAGACCGACGATGGGAGAAGTGTTTGAGATGCTTCTTCGTCACGAGAGCCATCGAACCACTTCGGAGTAATCACTTGCTAAACAATTCCGCAAGCAACAAATCATCTGTTAGCTCTACAAATAATTAAATTAGGAATTAATTATCTACAGCTAATAGCATACCTTTTTTTTTTCTCTTTGTATAGCTAAACTATAATTAATTATCTCCTATAATATTTAAGGTTCATCTACTTTGCTTAGTAGGGTTGGTTCTTTTTGGATCCTGTAATGCCTTCTACTTAACAATGTTAATTTTATATATATATATATATATATATATATATATATATATATAATATACATACACTATAATAAATCCTTACAATATCTTAATATGAGATTGAAATGTTAAAATAATGTTTAAAATATTTAATGTTCAAATTTTAGTACTTAAAATGTTTTCTATTTTCAAATTTTAATTTCTTTCATATATATATATATATATATATATATATAAAAGTCATATATAAATGTTAATTATAAAAAAATTTAATTTCTCCGAAAAGTTCATATATAAGCCAATACAATGATCTTCATTTAATATATCAGGATTGATTTGCTAATTTAAATTCCATTTTGTTGATAAAAAAGATGACATGTTTTAATTAACAATATTACCTATAATAGATAATATTAGTTAGTCGAAATTATAATGTCTTGATGTAATTTTCCCTATGGTAAGAACATATATTCTTTTTTCCGATAAAAAAAAAAAACATATATTCTTTTGGTGAAATAGTGAGAACATATTTAAATATGCTTTACTTTAACATCAGAAGTTGATAGGTGATCAAAATCGATTTGAAAGATTTCAGTCGATAACATTATCTAATTATATTTCTTTTCTTTTCTTTCTTCTGTCAAATAATAATCCATCGATATTTCTTTCGATAAGTCTTGTTAGTATCATTGTTTGGAACCCAATAAGCCCATTGGCCCATTGTTAGTATCATTATCAGAAGGCCCACTTCACTGAGTTTAATTACGCGTGGCCCGTTTAATTACGCGTGGCTCACTTAATTACACATCATAACCAATGCTCGCCATAATAGCTTGCCATTACGTAACCGATCATTAATGAACGTAACCGTCCATAACTGCTACTCGCCATAACTGCTCGCCGTTACGTAACGGATCATGAATGTAACCCCCTTCACTTAATACCCAACGGGCATAACCGCCCATAACTCCCATTTAATTACATAAATGGGCGTAATCGATCATAGCATCTGTTATATCCAGGATTGCCTATAAAAGGCACAAAGACAGAAGAGACAAGGTATGCAAACACATATTCATCTTCTCTAGTCTTGATATTCTTTTAAACACTTTTCTGACTTAAGCATCGAAAAAGTCCCACTGGAAACAAACCCAGTGGCCTTTGTTTTGCAGGTTGATCCAAGAAGGAAAGAGCAGCAAGCCCAGTAACCTTTTTGGCATCAACATTTTGGCGTCGTCTGTGGGAAAGAAGAAGAAGCCATGTCGAGTTCTCAAACATCCAATCTTGAAAATATTCAATCCTCTCAACCACCGTTGCAACTGTCGGTACCAGTACCTGAAATCACAACAAAAAATGCCCAAAACACTAAAGCAGTTGCCATCGCCATACTACCACAAAATACCACCTTACCTCCCGCTGCAATTTCATTCCCCCAATCTGCAGCAAGAACAGTTCACCTATCACCTCCATTCCAAAAGATAACTACCGACCAGTATAATCAATTGCTTGCCCAAAACCAAGCTCTGAACGCCAAGTTAGAGCATTTTGATAAAATCATTGAAACCCTAACCAACCAATTCCAGATGACCGATCAAAATGATTGCCAACATACACAAAAGACTGCTCGCCCTTCACTTATACGCAACTCGCCACAACCAAACACAAATTTATACTATCAGCCTGATCCCATCATCAACCACGGTGGCTTTGGGAGAAGAAGAGAAAGGGAAGAAAGAAGTATTAACTCCCTAGGAGTACCCACCAAAAGAACCAGAGTGGCCCCAAATCGCTTAGAACAGACTATCCACGAGAGAATAGACGCCATGTTCGAAGAGTTAAAGGAGCTGAAGAAGGGAAAACAGGAGATTGTCCACTGTGTTAGGCGAACCGAGAGTCCCCTTGTTGAAAAAATTCAAGAAGAGGTGGTCCCCAACAACTTCAAGATTCCGAAAGAAAAATATGATGGCACGGGCGATCCTCAAGATCATATATTATGCTTTTAGGCAACCTTGGACCTCTATGGAATCGCTGATGCAGTAAAATGTAAGACTTTCCCGACTACACTTAAAGGATCAACTAGATCTTGGTTTTATTCTTTACCGACCAATTCAACTACCAGTTTTAACCAACTTAGCAAGTTGTTCGTTGGAAACTTCCTAGCTAATAAGAAACAAAGAAGAACTTCTACGAGTTTCATATCAATTGTTCAGTGTCCCAAAGAGAAGCTAAGGGATTACATTCGTAGGTTTACTGCCGCCTATGCTGATGTCAAGGATCCCAAAGACAGCTTTGCAGTTTAGGCTTTCAGAGCAAGGGTGCTCAACGACCACATCCATTATTCATTATGTGACGAGCAGTTGGTGGCCTTACACGAGGTGTTGCAGAGAGCCAATATGTTGGCTGAAGTAGAGAAGATCAGGGAAAGAAACCTAAAAAGAGCCCATGTAAAACCAAAAAAGAAGAACGATCAACTGGAATTTCGGCGAGCAGGAAGAATAAATAATAAATCGGAGGACAGAGCAAAATCACCTTAGAGAAGGTTTCAACCCTACACTCCTCTAACAACAACTAGAGAAGCAATCCTGAACACAATTGCAAATAAGCCATATGTTAGGCGACCACAGCTCAGGCGACCCAATCCAAATGCTGATAGATCGAAGTATTGTGCCTTTCATAGGGACCATGGGCACACTACTGAAGACTGTCAAAGGTTGAAGGATGAGTAGAATTCCTAATTAGGAAAGGACATTTGAGAACTTATGTCAACAACTGGGGGAACAATCGACGAGATTAAGACAAGGCAGCTGGTAAATGCCTAATTACAAGTGTAATAACAACAATAGTTGGAACGGAAGAGGAATGGGCAACCTTCGGAAACAAGAGAATAGCCCATTTGAGGAGTGTCATGTCGATTGATGTGCTGCCCAAGAAGCCTAGATCTGAGTGCAGTTGGCAGATTAACTTCTCAGAGGAGGATGTGGATATCTTGCTTGATAATGGTAATGACCCAATTGTGATTTCAGCTTTGATTGGAAATTACCAAGTAGAGAGAATCCTAATAAATAATGGAAGTGTTGTGGAGATATTATCCTGGAGTGCCTTTCTAAAGATGGGATTAAATGAGAACCAATTGAAGCCAGCAGGACCAATAT
Source organism: Heritiera littoralis (assembly GCA_031772115.1). Lineage (NCBI taxonomy): Eukaryota > Viridiplantae > Streptophyta > Magnoliopsida > Malvales > Malvaceae > Heritiera > Heritiera littoralis. Next base: position 21,532,570 of record JAPDPK010000001.1, read on the forward strand.
ATGGGTTTGCTAATCAACACATAAAAGTTAAAGGGGTAATTAGTCTACCAGTAAAATTGGGGCAGGGAGAACATACCCTAAATTTTATGGCGAGCTTGGTTGTTGTAGACCAGCCATCAGCCTACAATGCCATTTTCGGGCGACCTATAATGAAAAGAACCAACATGGTTACGGCCGTTTATTGTCTAACCATCAAGTTTTCAACCCCAACCGGAATAGGCTATGTGAAAGCCAATCAAGCCATGGCAAGAAGATGTCATCTTCGTTCTATTCAGCTAACCATCGAAGGAGAGCCATCCACTTCTGGAGACATCCTTTCCATACAGCAGCAGGACCATGAGCCATTGCCGCTAGAAGAACTTGATCCAAAAGGAGAGTAGGAACAATACCAGCCTCTAGAAGAAACCAATGAAGTAATTATGGGGGCAAACAAGACAGAACAACTTGAGTGGGGAGTCGATTGCCAGAAGAACAGAAGGAGACATTGAAATCATTACTTCCAAAAAATGTTGATATATTTGCCTGGTCAGCAGCTGAAATGCCAGGAATCGATCCATCTGTCATTTGTCACAGCCTGAACGTAGATCTAACAGTAAAACCGATCAGACAAAAGAAAAGAAAGTCCTCAACTGACAGGATTGAAGCTGCACGGGAAGAAACTTAAAAACTGTTAAAGGCGGGCTGCATCAGAGAAATCAATTACCCATACTGGTTGTCTAACGTTGTCATAGTGAGGAAAGCTAATGGGAAATGAAGGATGTGTGTGGATTTCATCGATCTAAACAAGGCATGCCCAAAACATAGTTTCTCGTTGCCTTCAATTGATAGATTAGTAGATGCCTCTGCAAGACATAAGGTGCTAAGCTTCATGGATGCCTTCTCGGGTTATAAACAGATACTGATGAACCCCGACGTTCAGGAGAAAATGGCGTTCATCACGGAGGACGATATCTATTGTTATAAGGTAATGCCTTTTAAACTAAAGAACATAGGTGCAACATATCAAAGACTGGTGAATAAAGTGTTCGCCAATCAACTTGGGAGATCAATGGAGGTATATGTTGATAACATGTTAGTGAAAAGCTCAAATTTGAAGCAACATATGGTGGATCTAGAGAAAGCATTTTCCATATTAAGAAGATACAAAATGAAGTTGAATCCTATAAAATGTATATTCGCCATTGAGGCTAGAAAATTTCTCAACTTTATGGTCTCCGAGAGAGGGATAGAGGCGAACCCAGAGAAGATCCAGGCGAACCTAAACATGAAGCCCCCTAAGCTAGCCAAAGGAGGTTCAAACCCTAAACAGTCAGGTAAATGCATTAGGCAGGTTTGTTTCAAAATCTACTGAAAGATGTTTACCTTTCTTCAAAATTCTTAAAGGTACATCTAGATTCAGATGGGGTGAAGACTGTCAGAAGGCTTTTGAAGAGTTGAAACAGTACTTGAGCTCGCCACCTCTCCTTGCCAGTACGAAGCCTAGGGAGGATCTTTTCCTATACGTAAATGCATTGACAGAAACTGTTGCAGCTGTATTAGTCAAGGAGAAAGAAGGAACTCAGTTACCTGTATTCTATGTTAGTAGAACTTTGAAAGGTGGCGAACCAAATTATAGCCATGTTAAGAAAATAGTCTACGCAGTAATAGTTGCTGCTCGGAAACTAAGGCCCTACTTTCAAAGTCACCATATTGTTATAATGACTAATCATCCTTTGAGAGATGTTTTACAGAAATTAAGTTCCTAGGGAAGAATGGTGAAATGGAGTATTGAACTAAGTGAATTCAGTATAGAATATCAACCCCGAAAAATAATCAAAGCCCGGGCTTTAGCAGATTTCATGGCAGAATGCACATTCACTACTGCTACTACAGAAACTAACAGTGAGAAAACTAGCAAAGGTGATTTGGCGAGCCAACAATGGGAGCTGTATGTTGATGGCTCATCGAGCAGAGAAAGTGCTGGTACCGGGATAATTCTTGTCAGACCAGAGAAAGAAGAATTTCAGTACTGTATCCGATTCGGATTCCCAGTTACCAACAATGCTGCCAAATATGAAGCATTGCTTGCAGGAATGGAGCACGCCAGAAAAATAAAGGTACCTCATCTGCTGATATTCACAGACTCACAGTTAGTTGCAAGGCAGGTTCTTGGAGAATACAAGGTAAAAGATACTACTTTACAACAATATCATAAAATGGTTACCGATCTCTAGAGACAGTTTGAATATGTGCAATTATTACAAATACCCATAAATGAAAATTCCAGAGCGGACAGGTTGTCTCGAATGGTTTTAGATGATAGCCTTAAAGTGGAAGGAGTAATGATAGAATATCGGCGTGCCCCCAGAATATCAAGTTCCCAACAAGTTCTTGAGCTTTCGAGTGATGATTGGCGATCGCCAATCCTACAATATTTGAAGAATGGACCAACTAATTTGAACAAGGTAGAATAAGCCAAAATCCAGAAACAAGCCTCGAGATTTGTTATAATCAATGACAAGCTGTACAATAAATCTTTTTCATTACCCTATATGAAGTTCTTAGGTCCGGGAGAGGCAGAGTATGCTCTTAGAGAAATCCATGAGGGTATATGTGGACAGCACCTAGGAGGCAGGGCCCTAGCCCATAAAGCATTGAAACATAGAATTTATTGGCCAACATTAAAGACAGACGATGTTGACATGGTGAGGAGATATGACGCATGCCAAAGATTCGCCCAAGTCAATAGGCGACCACCTGAGAACTTAAATTCAATAACAGCACCTTGGCTATTCACCCAATGGGGATTGGACATATTAGGTCCCTTCTCGATCGCCAAAGCTAGAAAAAGATATGTAATAGTTGCCGGTGAATATTTCACCAAATGGATTGAGGCAAAAGCAGTGACTACCATAACCCAAGCGGCAGTAGAAAAGTTCATTTGGCAGAATATCATCTGCAGGTTCGGTCTTCCCCAAACTCTGGTCGTTAACAATGGTACACAGTTGGTGGGTAAGAATGTCTCAGCCTTCTGTGAAAATTTACATATCAAACTTTGTCCTGGATCAGTATCACATCCCAAACTAATGGCCAAGTGGAATATGCAAACAAGAAAATACTGACTACTTTAAAGAAAAAGTTAGATGACATGGCTAACGCCTGGGTAGAAGAATTACCAGGGATACTTTGGGCGATCCGAACCACAGCTCACTCGGCTACAGGAGAATCTCCTTTCTGCCTCACCTTTAGAACAGAAGCAGTAATCTCGGTAGAAATTGGGGTCCATACACTAAAGACTTCCAATATAATTACTTAAGAAAATGAAGCACAACTTAAAGGAAACTTAGATTTATTAGAAGACGTCAGGGAAGAAGCTAGGGTTAGGACATCAGCCAGACAACAAAAGGTCGCCTAATGCTATAATAGAAGAGTTGACAATAGGACATACAAAGTAAATGACTTGGTCCTACGCAACTACGAGGCAAGCAAACCTGTAGTCGAAATGAAGAAGCTCTCTCCCAACTGGAAAGGTCCGTATCGAATTCTAAAGGTGCTTGGCAAGGGGGCATATAAGCTTGCTCATCTTAATGGCGATGAGGTTCCAATAACTTGGAATGCACAACACTTAAAGAAGTATTATGTCTAAGTCCCCTGTTCAGGAAATGCAATTGTAACCCCACGAATAGGCGATCATTCTTTTGCATAAGTCCTCGGTTCGAGAAATGCAGTTGTAACCCCACGAATGGGCGATCATTCTTTTGCTTAAGTCCCCAGTTCGAGAAATTCAGTTGTAACCCCACGAATGGGCGATCATTCTTTTGCTTAAGTCCTTGGTTCGGGAAATGCAGTTGTAACCCTACGTTTGGGTTCATCCCCATTTCGGGAAATACAAATTCCATGTTTGGGCTCATTACTTTACTTACATCCCACAATGGGCAATCATTCATTTGCCTAAGTCCCCATTTCAGGAAAAACTACTACGAATCCACTTGAGGGCAATCAAATTCATTCGATCGCCAAATTCACTAGTATCTTAGGCACTTGTTGCGAGTACACTTCGATTAGCACCCGTATCCTAATCATATGTTCGCCTAAATCTCGACACTAGTTTTGGACACCAGATCAATAGACACCATGGCCTTAGGGAACATATGTTAGAGTCTTGCTCGCCCTAAACCTCAACGCTAACATTTTTTAGGCACTTACTCACCCATTTCTCAAGTTCCCACTCACTATTGGCCCGAGCGGCCTTCTCCAGGGATTTTCTCACCCATGATCTTAGATTCTTATCATCTTAAACTCTAGAATTTAAAAGCCCTTAAACCCCTTGACAGAAAATACAAAATCCAAAGAATATGAAAGGACTAAAAGGTCTATGGCGAATACCGATCACTTTGTAATCGCCATTCGTCAGGGGGCATAATGTTAGTATCATTGTTTGGAACCCAATAGGCCTAGTGGCCCATTGTTAGTATCATTATCAGAAGGCCCACTTCACTGAGTTTAATTACACGTGGCCCACTTAATTACACATCATAACCGATGCTCGCCATAATAGCTCGCCGATACGTAATCGATCATTAATGAATGTAACCGCCCGTAACTGTTACTCACCATAATTGCTCGTCGTTACGTAACGGATCATCAATGAATGTAACCCTTCACTTAATACCCAACAAACATAACCGCCCATAACTCATTTAATTACATAAATGGGCATAATCGATCATAGCATCTGTTACATCCAGGATTGCCTATAAAAGGCATAAATACAGAAGAGACAAGGTATGCAAACACATATTCATCTTCTCTAGTCTTGATATTCTCTTAAACACTTTTCTGATTTAAGCATCGAAAAAAGTCCTACTAGGGATAAACACAGTGGCCCTTCTTTTGCAGGTTAATCTAAAGAGAAAAGAGCAACAAACCCAATAACCTTTTTGGCATCAACAAATCTCAATTGATGACTTTGTCGAATTATATTTTTTTTTTTGCCTAATAATGATCCATCGATATTTCTTTCAATAGGTCTCAATTGATGACGTTGTCTAATTATATATATATTTTTTCTTCTGCCAAATAATGATCCATCAATATTTCTTTTTCTTTGAAGCCAGTGATTATAATATTAGCCTTATTCTTGTTTATAATTATTTCCTTCAAGGATAAAAATGTTTAATTAATATAATTTTGAGGTGTTGTTATGCCATTAGATTTTTTTGAATGAAATTAATTAAGTCCAACGTGTCAGAAAATCAACACAAACTAGTGTAGCTGTGTGCCATTAAATACTACCTACCTATATTTAACAACAATTGAGCATCTGTAACTATTAACACTTGAGAACATAGATCCTTCTAACATCAATGATCAAAATCAAGAACAATATACTTAAAACCATGATCTCAAGTCAACAAAATTTTTAAGATTGAACTTAACGTTACTATTTCTTATTAAAAGAGATTAAATTTAATGTTCAAATTTTTTCTCCCTTTATCTCTCTATAAAAAAAAATATGAACTTAACCTTAAAATAGAACCATTCCCAAATTTTCTTGTAAAGCCAAAAATGCACTCTTCGTTATTAACACACCCAATGCTAAATGAACAGCGCACCATCAACACACATTACTTATCTTTATAAGAGAAATGATTGTAAGAAGAGAGATTCTAGATACACCCAACTTCTTACACTTCACACCCTATCGTCTTCTATTTAAACAGTAACTCGTAGAAGAAAAATGGGTGTAAAAAGTAAAAAAAAAGGTATATTTAAAAGTTTTTTTGCATGAAATAATTATTTCATATCCGTATATATCACTTTCATTTAAATTATACTACGTAATCATATTGTTGAAAAAATCAATTATTAATTGCACATTAGACATGATAATTAAATGTTAAATATTTATTTTAAGAGACTCATTAATGATTCTAATAATAAACAATTAACTTTTTTTAATAATATAATTACGTGACATAATTTAAATAGAAGTGATATTTACTGACATGGAATAACCGTTTCATATAATTCTTTCTCTCTTTGTAAAATCGTTTAGTGAAAAAATAAGTGTCAAGATTTGAACTCCAAATCTTCTTTTAAAAGCATATTATTAATATAAATAAACCCAAATATCAGTCCCAATTAAATCGACAATGTTTGAAGGTCACAAAAAATTTTTCAACACAAACACTTTTTCCTAAAGCTCAAAATAAACCAACCAAAAAAAAAAAACCCAAATAAGTAAATTAAATTATGTGTACTTGGAGCGTAAGAATAGACCAAATCAAATTAAACAACAGCTGATCATTCAAAACAAAATGAACAGAAAGAGAATACTTTTGTCTTTTAGTATGCTTAGGTCGGAACTTGATGACGACCTGCTTTTGAAATCATGTTCTTGGATTTATTGGTATCTAGAAGTCTGAATTCTAAATTTCTTTTAAAAGTAATAAGATCGCAGGAAGAATTTTAATTCTGAAAAAGATTTCAACACTGGAAGTATATCAAATAACTGTTGTTAGCCAAACAAAACCACTTTCAGAGGATTAATTAATTAATATGTCCGAAATTGATAGGCTGAGCCCACTTAATAATTAATATAGAAATATTTTTACAAACTCAACCATTATTTTTTTCAGATAGTGAAAATTTCTCTACATTCCTTCTAAATGTTCGATAAAAAGGATATTGGAAGTGATGAATTGAGCCATTCTTGGCAATATATATCTTTGTATCTCTCTCTCTCTTTAAATTTTTTTTGGTTATTCTCTTTTTTTTTTGACAAGAATGTGGAAAAAAAACCTATATAATTATTATAAAATTAATATGTGATTCACGTATTTTATATATTTTTTTATTGGACACGTATTTTATATTGATAAGTAAAGAAGTATCTAAATGATTAATCGCTTAAATTTTATTGATTTATTTTGAAAAATCATATTTTTATAAAAGATGATTATTCCTTAATTGGAGGCTAGAGATAACTTCTTTTATTTTTTTATTTTTTGATGCTAATAACTTCTTTTATTTAAGTGTCCATTAAAATTGATCATCTCTGTCCTATTAAAATTACTTATTTTCTTTCATAAAACAAAAAAAAACTAAAGAATATTATAAAATTAAATTATTATCTAATGATTATGTTTTATAATTTTAAGTGTATGCATATAACAATGATTCTTTACTTATTTTTATATCACCAAAAAAGAGAAATTCAAATTTCCCTTTATCTAACAATCATTTTTTTCAATTTAATTTTTATAAATTAAATTTAATAAGTTCAAAGATCATATTCATAAAACATAATAGTTTGTGATATTTCGAAGATTTTACATGATATTATTGAAATTCTTACGATAATCAGGAAAATAAAATTCTGAAGTTCGAAAGGAAATGATGAAGAGTTATATCTCTCTCTATATATATATATATATATATTATATATATATATATTTGGTGTAAATGAATGAAGAGTTATATTTAGATTTAAAATTTGTTGTATTGATTAGATTTTTACAAAATGTCAGTTGTAGTTGAATATGATTTGACAATTGAAAAGACACGTACTTCTAAGAAATTTAATTTCTTTAATGCCGCAACCAGACTGCTGAATCGGACTTGTAGTTTTACTTTTACCAAAACACAGCAATAGCATCTAGAGGGTTAAAAGGATGAGTTGTTCATCAATCAAGGACCAGCAGCACTCCAGCATCATGTACTTGGGGAAACCATATCCTACGACATTTTCAAGTCTTTATTTAGGTCTGGTAAGGAGGGTAAAAAAGAGTAAGAATAAAAAATTTAATAATTTAATAATTAAATTTTATAATCTTTTTTTATTTTATAATTTAATGGTTAAAATAATAAATTTTTCATCTTTATTTTTTTCTTCCTAAACAAAATCTTAATGTTTACCATACGTCGAGGAAAACCATTTCAATTTTCATCGCAAACGTAACCACCGTACTGCCTAGCTAGTACTTGTGTGAAAGTTGTTGGATTGATCTAATGTATGCTTTTAATATCTGAGAAGATCCATAGTCCATGTGAAATTTAATGATCACAAGATCGTACTGAGTTTGAAATTAACAGTCTTGCTCTGCAGCTTTGAACCACATTACGTACGACGGAGAGACTGGTCCATCGGTCTATTCGTGTTCTAGTTTTATCTGGAGGGACATGAAACGCATCAGATAAAGCCAAAAGGTTGGACACTGTATTCAAAGACGAGAGTAGAGGTATAATCGAACCGAGCCGATACAGTGATATGTTCGAGCTCGAGCTCGACTCAAAAACTTGTGCTCGATACTCGGCTCAAGCTCAACCGAGTCTTAATATTTGAGCTCGAGCTCGACTCGACATAAAAAACGAGCTACTCGAGCTCGCTCGATTAGGCTCGTTTATTCGAGCTCGATTTTAATGCTCGAATTCGAGCTCGATTCTAATGCTCGAACTCGAGTTCGAATTTATCTTATAGATATAAAAATATTATAATAAAATATAATTTTTTTCAATAATAATAACAATTTAATATCAACAATAATGAAAATTTTACATATAAATCACACAACATTAACCTTATCTTTTTTTTAACAACAAGATGGGCTATTACATTGCTCATCAATAGCCAAAAAAAGAACACAGCCAAATCAAATTCAAAACTAGGCAAACAACATTTAATCCTATAAACTCCTAAATATGCAAGAAAATCTGCTGAAGAGTTCACCTTCCTGCAAATGAAAACAAAAACCCTTGTCAATCTCTTCTCTCAACTTGTCTATTTTATGATAATGTAAAAGCAAAATTTCAGAAACAAACAGAAACACATCAATGAAACCAAGAGCAGCAGCTGAAAAACACAGTTGACAAAATAAACATGATACCATCAAATACGTACTCCAAGGGTCATCGATATCAATAACCCACTAGTCACAAACAAAATATGATTACCACTAGAAACGGATCAAAACAGAAACAAGAGTAAAAACCACGACAGACTACAGAACATCTTATCAGATCGCAAACACAAACCACATATCCCAGAGCTCATTTAGAAATTAGTTTGAAGAGGCAAGGCATCCCAAAATATCCAAAGAAAAGATCTAGATAATTGTTGGGTTCATTCCATTTCACTGCCTTAGAAGAGCAGAGAAGGGACATAGCTTGGCTGCCGTCTGCTTGCTGCATGCGTGAGGGAGGAGAGACGATTGTGCGTCCGTGAGGTGACTCCGTGCATGGCTGTGCGAGGCCGAAGAAGTTGGTTGCTGCTAACAAGTGAGGAAAATGGTTGAGGGAATGCCATATCTGAGGGCCGAGGGGCTCGTCGGCATCGGATCTGACTATTGAGGCTTCCGTCGGCACCAGATCTGACTGCTAAGGGGTCGTCGGCACCATATTTGACTACTAAGAGGCTCGTCGGTGCCAGATCTGACTGTTGAGGGGTCGTCGGCACCAGATCTGAGTGCTAAGGGGCTCGTCGGCACCAGATCTAACTGCTGAGAGGTCGTCGGCACCAGATCTGACTGCTAAAGGGCTTGTCGGGGCTAGATCTAGGTATCGATGGCACTTGTTTGGAGAAGGGAGGCTAGATCTGAGGGCGGAAGGGGTTGCCGGAGCTGAGGGAGGGGGTGTCGCCGGTGTGGCAGTGCTGATGGTGAAAGGGAGAGTGGGTGTTTGGAGGGTGATTAGTTGCGGCACGGGGGAGATGAGAGTGAAAGCCGCAGAGGTAACGAAAGGAAAAGGGAATAAAACAAAATAATTAGGTTAAGGTTTAATTTAGGATATATATATATATATGTAATTTTATAATAAAATATATAATAAAATATTAAAAGCTTGATTAGGCTTGCGAGCTACTCGAGCTGAGTATCTTATTACTCGAACTCGGCTCGACAAAAATCGAGTCGAGTTCGAGTTTTTTTCGAGTCGAGCCCAAGTAGCTTGCGAGCACCAGTGTATCATTTACACCCCTAGACGAGAGGAAACTAGGGTTATTGTCTATACGAAACAATAATTGCGGCCAAGGGATTCTTCCATGGCGTGTTGGCACCGCTTGCACTTGGTAATTATCTTGCATAAGATGGAAAAACTATACAAGGTTTTCGGAAGATGAAAATTGTTCAATGACTAAAGCTGTTTTCAGGTTTTTGATTTAAAACAACGCAGAGTCTTGGTCTCTCAGATGAAAAGAAGAAAACCATACAAATTTTATATTTTATTCTTTTCAAAGTCAAATCGAAATTCATGTATTTGAAATCTAAAACCATTGACAACAACATACAAAACGAGCAATATCATCCAATTTGCCACAGTTTTCTCCTTCTAGCCTCCGAAACATTGAACTCAACATTGGAATAATTAAGCTCGAAAAAAACAAATGGAAAATGATTGACTGATAAAAATTAAGATTAATATTTAATACATAATTAATAGAGTTTTTTCAACTTTATAAACAGATTAAAATGATAACACATGTTTTTTAAAAATATTAAAAAAATAAATAAAGTATTATTATTTTAACTCTACTTGTAGAGTCAAAAAAATTCTATTGATGATATATGGGATATTCTTAAAAGTTAACATGCAAAGAAAAATTAAAAAGGACTAATATGATATGTTTTTTTTAACCTTTTGCCTTATCGCGCTAAGAAAGAAATCTAAGTTGACAAGTACAACTTTTTAATAGTCGGGTCCAGTTGGGCCGAGCCTAGTTCATGTAATAAGAGTTCATATACAAGTTTAATAAGATGGACTAAGTGTAACAACAAATGATTGAAGCTTATTAGCCTTTCAAAAACCCTAAATATAAATTGTAATAAACTTTATTTCTTTGTGATATGTAAAGGTCCCTTTTTTAATTTTGATAAAATTAAATTGAAATATTAGACTTTATCCAATATTTTACTTTTTTTTATAATTTTGGTGCAATAAAAATCTATAGTATAAGAAAAAGGTGTATGGTGCTTAAACTCAAATTTTATAGTTACAAACTTAGAAGTTGGAGAAACTTGTAGTGCACTTTTATTAAGAGAAAAGATACCTTTGTTCTTTCATTCTTCAAAATGATAGTTCATTTCTGTCACCATTTTTTCACCAAAAAAAATTCCTGGTAACCCACTTGCCAAGCTAACAAATGGATGATCACCCAATTTCCCGTCAACCGCCCTGTAAAAAAAGCTCTGCACTCCCTAATCTCTCCGTTTACAAAATTATAGATGATATACAAATAATAGTTCTCAACTAAATTAGATTAGTTTCAAAGGAAAGAAAAAAAACTAAATTAGAGTTTTTTTTTTACAAATAAAATATTTAATAATTGAAAATGTGGTTGTTTGGATTCGAACTCAAATATTACAAGATATTACAACACATCCTTAATCACTTAATTAAGAGGTTGTTGGCAAATAAAGTATTTTTATTTTGGTTTTAATTGAATTAATTAATCGAATTGATATAATTAGGTTAATCAGTCGATGATAGAATCTACTTCAATCGGTTGATGAAAATAATTTTGATTTTTGATTAATTTGATTGAAATTAGATTTAATCAAATTAACTTAAACTTTAACGAAACTATGAAAAAAAATAAAGATTAAAACTAAAAATATATGAATTTCAAATATATATTTAGGCTTTGCTTGGTAGGATGGAAAGAAAGAGGTGAGGAAGGAAAATTAGTTAATCAAATGGTTATGTTTCATAACAACTTTTCTACTTTGTAGCTTAACCATTTGATTAACTAATTTTCTTTCCTCACCTCTTTCTTTCCATCATACTAAGTAAAGCCTTAATATTCGAAGTTTGGGTGATATTTTAAATTTTAAATTTTTTAATATTTTTAATTTAATATTTAGTATTTAACTATATATTGTTGGATAATTTTATCTAACTTGTGTCACTTATTGAAAATTAAGAGTTTAAAATCTACATTAACTTAAATGTATTTTATTATTAAGTTAATTTTTTAATGAATAGAACTAAATTCAATCAGATAAAATTTTAAATTCATAAATTTAATTCAATTAAAAATAACATAATTTAATTAATTTAATTATGGATAATTTGATTCAAAATTAAAAGAACTGATCGAGACCACTAAATTAAATGATCAAACCAAAAGTTTTGACCTTTTAATTAAAGCCAGGCTCAATAGCAAGCCCAAACCACCCACATGCTTCCAAGCTCCATATCGGAATAAAGCTCACAGGCTAGTAAAAAAAACTCACTAGAACATAGTACAGCAAGAAGTGGGACTCCGAGTTTTAGGCTTTTACTATTGGAATTTTGAGTAAGTACAGTCCAATTCAGAGTGATCCTGTAAACATATGCCGTGAGAACATCTATGCACGGTATCCTTCTCTTATGTGGCTAGTAAACTTATGTATGATAACATTAGATAATATTATGATAAAAAGATAATGTCGACACGAATTAAATTATTCTATTTGATGTATCGGTACGAATTAAAATATTCACTAAAATTTTATATGTCAACTTGTGGACACAATTTAACTATTAACTTCCATTTCTTCTCCAGAAGATATTTCGACTGAAACTTTAATTCAATTGTCTATTTAAGCATGCTTGTTAGTAACTATAGTCTATATATTATAACATTATTTTATCTTCCAAACCATTATAAATTGTTTGATTATTAGAAAATAAAATACAGATTTTTAACAAAGTCTTTAAAATCCATTGGTCTAGAATCCGTGTCTATGAATGATAGACATTTTAGCTGGTATATCTAACTAATAGAATTAGATTTATTGCACGGCACCGCCCTATAAACTATTATTAAAAAAATAATCTTTTTTTTGGCTGAAAAATGGAACTTGTCATAACTAGAAAATTAAGAAAGGTTTATATTTTACAAAGTCGAGGGAAAACAATTCCCACTAGGTCTGAAAAAGCTTGCGCTTTAATACTTGCAGGGGGAATATCAAAAATATCAAAATCCCTCTCTTGGATCGTTCCAAGCTTGGCAATATGAAGGAAAGCATTTGAATTTGGTTTATTATTGCCTGATTCTTTCGCTTTTTGGTGTCTAACGCCTCGTTAGAAATCGTTTTTTGTTTTTATTTTGCTTTGTTTTGTTTTCAAATTTTGAAAACAAAAAATATTTGGTTAATCCTATTATGTTTTGAAAATAAATATTTAATCTAATTCAAATATAATAATTCAATTCACAAAATAAAATTTTAAAAATTAAATTAAAAATAATATATATTTATTAAATAATAATATGTACATAATATTAAATAATATCATTTTACACTATTTAAAACTAATATTAAATATTTTCATTTAATCATATAATAATTTAATATAATTTATATAATTTTATAAACAAATATAATATTAAATAAAATAATTCAATTAAAAATAATATTAAATAATTTTTTAATATTACTTTTTATTAGATAATAACTGAGATTAGTAAAATTTTAAATTTATACCTTAAATAATAATATAAATTAATAATTATAAATTATATTAATAATATCATTTGATTTAATTGTAAAAATATTTTTTTAAATTATTAAATAACATATTTAACTAATTAATTTACAATAAATTATGTAATTATTTAAATATATCATATTTAATATAAATAATATTATTTAATGTAATGTATTCACTTATTTAATAATATTAAATTATTTAATACTAGTACTGATATATTTTAAATTTAATTGAAAGAATATAATATTAAATAATAATATTGTTGAGTAAAATAATAAATAATTATATTAGACAATAATACTTACCAATAATATTTTTTATTAACATATCAAAATTATAATAAATGATATTATTTAAAATATATAATATATTAAATAAATTATTATATTAATTTAAATTAAATAATAATAAAATATTATATTTCAACATAATTTATATTTAATTACTTTTTACATTTTCAACTTTTCTATATTAAAATAAATATATTAATTTTAAAATATTTATTTTATAATTAAATAATTTTTTATATTAAAATTTAATATTATTTTTAAAAAAATTAATAAATTTTATTTTATATTTTTATTATGAAAAATATTAATATTATGTTAATATATAAGCCCTGTGAATTTTGAAAGCGATCATTATTCATTGAAAGCGACTCAAGAATGCCGTTGGCTGGGTAATTTCACCAAGCACAATCCCCTGGTCCTTGAGAAATGCCTCTAATCATCTGTCCCAAATTTCTAAATCGATTCAATTAGTGAGATTCTGCTTTGTCCCTAAAGCACAATTATTAAATCGAGATATATATAGTAAATCAAAATTTTATTTTTAAAAATTAAGTATTATATTTTATTGTAAGATATGATATATAATTTTAAAATTAATCATAAATAATATATATACATGTAAGATAAATAAAAAAATAAAAAATATTATACATATTAATAGGATTAAGTAAGAATATGATAAAAATAAGAAATATGGTTATTTTCAAACTCTTAACATACTCATTAATAGTATATATTTTTAAACAATATTTTTATATATTTTTTATTTTTAATTTACTAACTAAAAGTTTAATTTTTTTTTCAATATTTCAAGATTAAATTATATAGAGAATATGTTTTTAAGTGTTTTTTAAGTTAAATAACTATTAAAATTACATTTTTAACTAATTGGGTCAAATCAAATTTTTATTAGTTCTCGCCTAATTTTACTATAAAGTGTATCGAAATGTATCAGTATATCGTACAATACGCATCGATTCGTTTATATATTAATAAATATGCTACAATTCATGATAAAATCGATTATTTATATCGATATGTATCAAATTTATAATAAATTAAATGGTATCGACACGTATTGTATATAGTGCGATTTTGAAATCAATGCCCTACAAAAGTTAACTTCATTGCTGACAGCTTAGCCAAAGCAAGGGCAAATAGATTATGACCACTTTCGGCCTAGCTTTAATTAATTTTCTTCTTTGTCTTGCTACTTTCGGTTGGTCTTTTTCAGTTGCAGTGACTTTCCCTGATCGGTGCTCTGTTTTTGTGCCTGTTATCTCTTATATAATATCATTTGCATTTCAGAAAGAAAGACCAAACCAAAAGTTGGCACCTTTTAACAAATCCGAGACCAGGCTCACAGGCTAAATCGCTCGACAAAACTGGACGATCGTTTTTTTGGCCAGCAATTAAGAGAGCCACTGGACATATAAGAGCAAGTAATGAAAATCGGTGTTTTGGAGTTTTGATGTAATTTTCTGGTAGCTGTAGTTTTCCAGAATGGATAAATTCCTTTGTATCAGAGAACTAAAATTGAATTATTCAATTGGCTTAATATTCTTAAGCCTTATTATTTGGGTATTTCTTTCTTTATTTTCATCAAATTGAGTGATATATAATATGCATGTACGTAACATGATTTCCTGTTTCCTAGCGCAAGTGAACACCATTGGGAAGCTTAAGCACATGAACTTGATAGATTTATGGGGATACTGTTACAATCCCACGTCAACTCCACAAGTAATTGTGGAGGGGTATTTAAGCTTAAAAGGTTCTCCTACCTACTAAATTGGTCTTTTGGGCTAAGCTCTCTCTTTCGGCTTGAGTACCTAACATTGGTGCTTTCATTGAGAGTTGACGTAGCGGAGGAGGCGACTAGGAAAAGGACTACTTGGTGCTTGATAAGGTACAGAGTGAAGCCATCTAGAGTGAACCGCCGTGGCCGTCGACTTCTCAAGAGGTGGGCAATGTTACGATCCCACATTGACTCCACAAGCAATTGTGAATAAGTATTTAAGCTTTAGAGATTTTCTTACATACTAAACCAATCTTTTGAGCTAGACTCTCTCTTTAGGCTTGAGTACCTAACAGATACTGTGCAAAGGGAAAGCACAATCTTTTGGTCTCCGAAATAGCGGTTGGAACAGCAAGAGGCTTGCTTATTTACTTGAGGAATGTTTAGAGTGGTTTCTCCATTGAGACATAAAACAACATTCTAATATACTCTAATTGCCAGCCTAAAGTGTCAGATTTTGGCAAGCATTCAAAAATCTCAAAAGAGCCGAGGAAGAGGAGATCGCATTGCGCTTTGGTGATAGCCCCGATTTTGGCAGTGCCAATGTAGTCCAGTAAACATATATGGACAGTATTCTTCCTTTAGAACGGCTGGCAAGTAGGAATGGTCAGTCGAGTAGATTAGATATGATAATTTTGGATAACAAAATAGTTCCAAAAAGAAAAGATGTTACAAGTTTTGTTAAAAATGTATAAAAATTTAATAAGAACTAAAAATTTTCATTTGTGGTTTACGTTTGACGTGAAGTTTGACGTGAATAAAAAGGCAATGACTAACAATTGCAAAGGTCTATTTAAGCTGTTTGACGATGAATCCTATTCCTATCTATCCCCGCTTTAACTTTCAGTCTTTCACTTTGAAGCTCCGAATGAGTTCCTTATACTTTTCACTAATTTTATCATTGATATTGTTAATTCCATTGTCATCTTCAGAATATCTAAATTGAGCGAAGGATCATCTCTTTCCGTGGAGAGTTCGGGAGATGTTATAAAATCACCAAGAGGCACTTTCTGGGCTGGTTTTTATCCTGTTGGCGACAATGCTTATGCTTTTGCCATATGGTTCAGCAAACCAACTTGCCATGTTCACGATTGCACCGTTGTTTGGATGGCAAACCGTGATCATCCGGTTAACGGCAGACGCTCAAAGCTCTCGCTCTTAAAAACCGTCAATCTTATCCTAACTGATGCTGCTCAGTTCGACGTTTGGGCCACGGGAACTACTTCCAAGCTCTCGGTGCAATTGCAGCTCGAAGAGTATGGTAATCTTGTGCTGAATAATAGTGAGGGCTCTATTTTTTTGAAGAGTTTTGATTATCCTACAGATACTATTCTTCCTCAACAGCCACTCACCAGATACACAACGCTTGTCTCTAGAAGAGGAAAAGGTAACTATTCATCTGGTTTCTATAAGCTTTTCTTCGATGATGATAATGTTCTTCATCTCCTTTTTGATGGTCCCGATATTTCAAGTGTTTATTGGCCTAATCCTTGGCATGAAAGCTGGTATGAAGGAAGGTTCACATATAACAGTAGTAGAAATGCGAAGATGGATTCCTTTGGCAATTTTAGTTCAAGTGATGATTTAAATTTTCGATCTGCAGATTATGGAGCAAGCTTAATCCAGAGAAGATTGACCATTGATTATGATGGTAACCTTCGATTGTACAGCAGAGAAGGGAACAAAACATGGGTTGTTCATGGCAAGCCAAGCAGCATCCATGCAGGATACATGGCCTATGCGGAGAAAATAGTCTCTGTAGATATTCTCCGAGTACCGGGAGGAAATGCTCTTGCCTTAAGGGATTCAAGTTGAAGAATCAAACTGATTGGACTTACGGTTGTAAGCCAGAATTCAGCATTTCCTCCAATGCTAGTGCCTTAACTTTTATGCAAGTTCGTAATGTTGAATTCTATGGTTCTGATTTTTAATATTTTTCCAATCAAACCTTTAAGGAGTGTGAAAATGCATGCCTGGAGAGGGTCAGTTGTAAAGGGTTTCAATACAAATTCAACGATGATAAGGGTTTCTATGATTGCTTCCCTAAGATGCTATTGCGGAACGGGCACCAAGCAGATAGCCACGATGGAGATGTCTATATAAAGATGCCCAAATCATATATCACTGACAAGAAAAAGGAGCTTTTGCAGGAAATCAGTCTAGATTGCTCGAAAACTGATACTATTTAGTTGGAAAGAAGTTACGTTAAAAGCGAAGAAAATGGGATAGTGAAGTTCGCGCTCTGGTTCGCAACTGCATTGGGAGGAGTTGAGATTATTTCCATCTTTTTGGTTTGGTTGTTCATAAATCGAGCTAGGTGTTACAGAATAAGAAGCAACAGAAAGATGAGGTTCGTGACACCATGAAATCACAGCAGCAGTTCACTAATCGAGGGTGCAACCATTTCTTAACAGAAGAAACTTCTAGCTCTCAACAGCTCATTGATCAAGTCAATAACCGTCTCCTAATTGACACATTGGGAATAGAAAAATAGTTAGTTATATTGTTTTCTGTGTAATTCTATAGTCTTCCAAGAACTTCTTTCTTTTAATTTTCCTTTCCTATATAAGTTGTACACCAACTAATGATCATATATGAAAAAGATACAAATTCTTTTATGTCTATCGTTATTTTGTAACATGGTATCAAGAGCCATCGATCGGCTTCTTCTTATCTTCTAATTTTCTTATAGTTTCTTGATCTTTCCCAGTAACCAAACACACTTTCTGCAATGGCTCAGTCTGCTACCACACCTGAAGCCAACCCTTCTAGCCCTTATTATCTTCATTCAAATGAAAACCCTTCTTTGACCTTAGTCTCATCACCACTTACAGGACCTAATTATCATTCTTGGGCTCGAGCTATGTGTATGGCTTTGCTCTCCAAAAATAAGCTCAAGTTTGTTGATGGTTCTCTTCAGGTTCCTGCACGTGAGCATCCACTCTACCCTGCTTGGGAGCGCTGCAACACGATGGTTTTATCCTGGCTGATTCATGCTCTCAATCCATCCATCGCTCAAAGCATTATATGGTTTGACAGAGCTTCTGAAGTGTGGCAAGACCTCAAGGATAGATTTGCTCAAGGTGATTCCTTCCGGATTGCGAAACTCCAAGAAGAAATATATAGCTTCCAACAAGGTTCACTCTCTGTTACAGAATTTTTTACCATGCTTAAAACATTGTGGGATGAATTAATGGTACTACGACCAATCCCATCTTGCACTTGCAACACTAAGTGTTCTTGTCTAGCTCTGCCTACTGTAAAGAACTATCAACAATCTGATTGTGTCATACGTTTTCTGAGAGGATTGAATGAAAGATTCTCTACTGTTCGCTCCCAGATCATGTTGATGGAGCCCCTTCCTCCCATAACTAAAGTTTTTGCTCTTGTTGTACAACATGAAAGGTAGCTCAATGTTTCTGTTCCCCAGCATGCAGCTGAGCCAGCAGCCTTCACAAATCAGAAAACCTTTCTTCCTCGCAGAGACAGTCCAGCCAAGAGCAAACCAAAATGTTCCTATTGTGGATTCACTGGTCACACTGTGGATAAATACTTCAAAAAGCATGGCTATCCACCAGGATTCAAATCCAGAAGAAGAGAGCCTACTATCAATCAAGTACAGGGCCTTGAGCAAACAGCAACCGAGCCACTTCATCCTGGTGTTTGTGATTCTACCTCTTTACATCAGTCACAAGCTTGCAACCAGCCTGTTTTTACCCCAGAACAGTACCACAAATTGCTCAGTCTGATTCAATCTGATTCAACCTCCCACTCTTCATCCATTAATGCCCTTTCAGCCACTATGTCATCCATGGCAGGTAACATCCATTCACATGCATGGATTCTCGATACTGGTGCAACAGATCATGTTTCTTGCAATCTAGTCTTATTCACCACTTATAAGACCATAGATAACTTTTCCATTAAACTTCCTAATAGTCAACAGGTTCCTGTTGCACTTATAGGCACTATTAAAATTTCATCCATATTAGTTCTTGAAGATGTATTGCATGTGCCATCTTTTACATACAACTTAATCTCTGTCAGTAAGTTAATTTCCAATACCAAATTTTCTCTAACTTTTCAGTCTAATGGTTGTCACATTCAGGACCTTCACAGCAAGAGGACGATTGGTTCTGCTAAAGAAGTTCATGGACTCTTCTACCTTACCCCTTCTATGCATTCTGTTTCTGCAGCTACTTGCAATTCTTGTGTTGTTTCACCTTCAAATATATGGCATTTTAGATTAGGCCATGCTTCTAATAGTCGACTTAAGATCTTAGCCTCCTTTGATAATTCTGTTTATGTTACTGACAATTTTACTGTTTGTGACATTTGCCATTATGCAAAACAAAGAAAGTTACCTTTTCTTGCTAGTTCTTCTTTTACCACCTCCTGTTTTGAGTTAATCCATGTAGATATCTGGGGACCAAGTCCTTCTCCTTCCTTATCTGGTTTCCTTTATTTCTTAACCATAGTTGATGATTATAGCAGAGGAACTTGGACTTTTTTAATGAAATCCAAAACTGAAGTCAGAGGCATTCTTCAAGGTTTTTATGCCTTTGTTGAAAACCAATTTCAAGCCAAAATCAAATGTATCCGAAGTGATCAAGGCCAAGAGTTTAATATGACTGATTTTTTCACCATGAAAGGAATAGTGCATCAAACCTCTTGTGTTTCTACCCCTGAGCAAAATAGCAAGGTAGAACGAAAGCACCAACACATACTAAATGTAGCAAGAGCCCTTAGGTTCCAAGCCAAACTTCCCCTTTCCTTTTGGGCAGATTGTGTTTCTCATGCAACCTACTTGATTAATAGAATTCCCTCACCTGTCATACAAAACAAAACACCTTTTGAAATCTTATTCAATCAACCTCCCAAATACAGTCACCTCAAGATTTTTGGTTGTCTGTGTTTTGCATCTACACTACCTGTTCATAGGCATAAATTTGATCCTCGAGCAAGAAAATGTATCTTCCTTGGTTTTATTAATGGCATCAAAGGTTATAAGCTGTATGATATCCATAATCATGAAACTTTCTGTTCCAGGAATGTCATCTTTTATGAAACTAAGTTTCCTTTTCGTGATGAACACTTGCATAAATCCAATTCTGTTTTTCCTACTCCTCCTAGTGATTCCTCAGATTATATTTTCACTAGTGAACATACAGATTCTGATCCACCTGCTGATCCCAGTACTCTTCGAAGATCCACTAGATGTAGACAACTTCCTTCCTACCTCCATGACTACTCCTATGAGCTTCCAGGCAGCAACCTGTCATCTCTTGCTAGAAGGACCTCACCTCACCATATTTCCCAGGTACTTTCTTATTCTCACATTTCTTCTAGTTATAAAAACTACACCACAGCCCTTGATTCTTTAACCGAACCACAAACTTACAAACAAGCCGTTAAACAAGCTTGCTGGAGAGATGCAATGCAGGTAGAATTACAAGCACTACAGGACAATGTGACTTGGGAGCTCACTGATCTTCCCCCTGGAAAACATGCCATAGGCTGCAAATGGGTATACAAAATCAAGTTGAAAGCAGATGGAACCATAGAGAGATACAAAGCTAGACTAGTAGCCAAAGGATACACTCAACAAGAGGGTATTGACTACCTAGATACCTTTTCACCTGTGGCTAAGATGAGCACAATCCGAATGCTTCTTGCACTGGCAGCAGCCCAGAATTGGTTTCTTGAACAGCTAGATATTAACAATGCCTTCCTTCATGGTGAATTACATGAGGAAGTTTACATGGAGTTGCCCCCTGGTGTTACATCTTCTCAACCAAATCAAGTTTGCAAGCTGTTGAAATCACTATATGGGCTAAAACAATCTAGTAGGCAGTGGAATGCAAGGCTTACTAATGTCTTGTTGCAATCTGGTTTTTTCTCAAGCTACTTCTGATTCTTCTCTTTTTGTTTAGCACACTGCTTCTTCCTTCACAGCACTACTTGTATACGTGGATGATGTGATCCTTGCTGGGACAGATTTTGCTCAGATCACTTCTATTAAACAACTACTGCATGATCAGTTTCGCATCAAAGACCTTGGCCCCTTGAAATATTTCCTCGGTTTGGAGATAGCTCGTTCCTCTGCTGGTATAAACATATCACAGCGTAAGTATGCTCTAGAGATACTTTCTGAAACAGGATTCTTGGACTCTAAGCTTGTTTCTTCTCCTATGCTACCAGCAACAAAACTTCACAGCAATGATAGTGCACTTCTTGAAGATCCTACTGCCTATAGAAGAATAGTTGGAAAACTCTTATACCTCACTTCTACTAGGCTGGATATATCCTATGCCACACAACAGCTCTCCCAATTTCTTGACAGACCAACTCAACAGCATCTTACTGCTGCTCATCGGGTCCTCAGGTATATTAAAGGTGCGCCTGGTCAAGGCCTCTTTTTCCTAGCACAATCAGAGCTCAAGTTGAAAGCTTTTTCAGATTCTGATTGGGCCACATGCATAGATTCCAGAAAGTCAATAACGGGATATTGCATTTACCTTGGATCTTCTCTGATTACCTGGAAATCTAAGAAGCAAACAACAGTTTCCAGGTCTTCATCTGAGGCTGAGTACAGAGCATTAGCCTCTACTACATGTGAAATCCAGTGGCTACTTTATCTACTCCGAGATCTCCATATTTCTCATCCTAATCCTGCCTTACTCTTTTGTGATAACCAGTCAGCTCTACATATTGCTAAAAACCCAGTGTTTCATGAACGAACAAAACATCTCGACATTGACTATCATATAGTACGAGAGAAACTACAAGCTGGTGTTATCCATCTTCTTCCAATTAAATCAACTGCTCAGTTAGCTGACTTGTTCACCAAAGCATCACATCCTGGTGTTTTTCATGGTTTCTTGTCCAAGCTGGGAGTTCACGACATCTACTCTCCAGCTTGCGGGGGGGTGTTACGGAATAAGAAGCAACAGAAGATGAGGTTCGTGACACCATGAAATCACAGCAGCAGTTCACTAATCGAGGGTGCAACCATTTCTTAACAGAAGAAACTTCTAGCTCTCAACAGCTCATTGATCAAGTCAATAACCGTCTCCCAATTGACACATTGGGAATAGAAAAATAGTTAGTTATATTGTTTTCTGTGTAATTCTATAGTCTTCCATGAACTTCTTTCTTCTAATTTTCCTTTCCTATATAAGTTGTACACCAACTAATGATCATATATGAAAAAGATACAAATTCTTTTATGTCTATCGTTATTTTGTAACACTAGGCAAGAGAAGAACGTAGCTAAAGAAGGCTACCTCCTCACAGCAACTGGATTCAAGAGATTTACTTTTAATGAGCTGAAAAAAGCAACTCGCAACTTCAGTGAAGAAATTGGAAGAGGAGGGGCAGGTATTGTGTACAAAGGCATGCTACCTGATGGTAGAGCTGTAGCAGTCAAGCGACTGAATGAAGCAAATCAAGGCGAAGCTGAGTTCCTAGCAGAAGAAAACATCATTGGGAAGCTTAACCACATGAACTTGATCGAAATATGGGGATTTTGCGCAGAGAAAAAGCACAGGCTGCTTGTTTATGAATACATGGAGCATGGATCCTTAGCAAAGTTGCTCTATTCGAATGATCTTGACTGGAAAAAGAGGTACGATATTGCCTTAGGCACTGCAAAAGGCCTAGCGTACCTACATGATGAGTGCTTGGAATGGGTCTTGCACTGCGATGTAAAGCCCCAAAACATACTGCTGGACTCTGGCTACAGTCCGAAGGTATCTGATTTTGGTCTATCCAAGCTACTTGACAGAGACAAACTTTACAATTCTAGCTTCTCAAAGATTAGGGGAACTAGAGGTTACATGGCTCCAGAGTGGGCTTTCAATCGGCCCATTACGTCCGAAGTAGATGTTTGCAGCTGCGGCATCGTTGTGCTAGAAATGGTGACCAGAAAGAGCCCAACAACAGGGATTCAGTTCGTAGAGAGTGCTGACGGGCTGGAGGAATGCAGGTCAGTATATAGGGTGAAGGAAAAGAAGAAAGGATCAAATCCAATGGAATCAAGGGTGGCTGAAATAGTGGAACCCTTGTTGGAGGGCAATCATGATAAGCAAAAGGTGGAAATTCTGGTTGCAGTGGCTCTTGACTGCGTGCAGGAAGACAAAGATGCAAGGCCCACCATGAGTCAAGTCGTGCATAGGCTTCTTCATCACCACAATAAAAGCGAAGACTAGCAGCACTTTGACTTTAATGTCCCACAGTTTTGTTACATAAAATATCTCATAAGTATAAATTTAGTCTTTATATATATATATTCACTATAATAAATCCTTACAATATTTTAATATGAGAGTGAAGTGTTAAAATAATGTTTAACATATTTAATGTTCAAATTTTAGTACTTAAAATGTTTTCTATTTTCATATTTTAATTTCTTTCATAGATAAGTCATATATAAATTTGTTAATTATATAAAAATTTTAATTTCTCCGAAAAGTTTATTTGTAAGCCAATACGATGATCTTCATTTAATATATCAGGATTGATTTGCTAATTTAAATTCCATTTTTTTGATAAAAAAGGTGACATGTTTTAATTAACGATATTTATATAATAGATAATCTTAGTTAGTCGAAATTATAATGTCTTGATGTAACTTTCCCAATGGTAATAACATATATTCTTTTTGGTGACATAGTGAGAACATATTTAAATATGCTTTACTTTAACATCAGAAGTTGATAGCTCATCATGCATCGATTTGATAGGTTTTAGTCGATGATATTGTCTAATTATATTTCTTTTCATTTTTTTTGTATAAGCACGTGTATCATTATTCATTTTATGATCTGAGATTAATACTGTTTAGGCCAACAGTGGTAAATAAAATGGTAAAACTTTCTCAATAGTAGAGATTTCAAGATTCGAATCTTGTTCAAATATTTAGGAAAAAAGTTTACTTCCACTTCTTTCAATCATTGGATAAACTGTTCTTTTCTTTCTTTTGCCAAATAATAATTCATCGATATTTCTTTTGAAGAGTCTCGATTGAGAGAAATTCTAAATCTATCCACTTTTTTACTCTTTCTATTTCATTTTCTTCAATGAATTAATGCTTATTACACAAAAATGTGGTATGAATAGTAAAAAAATAGATATATTTAGAATTTTTTCCTCAATCGACGACTTTGTCTAATTATATTTCTTTTTTTTTCTTTTGCCAAATAATGATCCACGATATTTCTTTTTGGCTGAATGCTCAAATAAGGATCTAACGTTTTCGGAACTGTTCAATTTAGGATCTAAACTTTTATTTTACTCAATTCAGGATAAAACGTTTTCGATTTTACTCAAATAAGAACTTTTTAAAGGGTGTGAGTTACACGCGCCGTTAAAGAGAGTGGGTGAGGATGAAAGGACAATTATTGCCACGTGTCACACTCACACACAGCCACGTGTCTACGTATTTTTTACCTATTAAAAGAAAATAATTATAAATCACTGCCACGTGCTCCACTCACAGGTTGCCACGTGTCCACTTCTGCCACGTGTCTCACTCACACACACGCCACATGTCTCCTCCGCCATGTGTCCCAATAATACACTGCCACGTGTCTACGATTTTTTTTTTTACTTTTTTCTTTCTTTTTTTTATTCAAGAAAAACTATATATTTTGATAAAATAATATTTTCTTGAATAAATTTTTTAAAATTATTTTTTGAAATAATTAAAATTTTTAAATTTTGTTTTAGAAAATAAATTCTCAAACATAAAAATTATTATAAAATTTTTTAACTAGTATAATTATTATTTTTTCTTTCTTAATTTTTTTTTTGTTTTTGCCATAAAAAAGGAAAAAAAACTATTAGCCATAAAATTATTAGAAATTATATATTTTTTAAAGAATAAATTTTAAATTACTAAATTTAATTTGTATTTTTCTTCTTTTTTTGTTTTCTATATTTTCTTCTAATTGACAAAAAAAGAAAGAAGATAAAGAAACCATAAAAATAAAGAAAAATATGTAAGAATTGTCTTTTTAGAAAAATTAATGTAATTAAAAAAATAAACTTATTTCCTAGAAAAACTCAATTTTCTAAAAATAAATATATTTAATTTACAATAAAAAATTATTTTAAATTTAAATCATATAAAAGAAATAAAAACAAAAAGGAATGAAAAGAAAAACAAAGTGAAAAAAGTACATAAATATTTTTTATAAAAATTTATTTTTTAACAAAATATATTTTTTTGAAAATGTAATATAAATTTTTAAAAGTTATTTTTTATTAAAAAATCAACTAACAAAATTAACTATTAATTATAATATTATAAATAATATTTAAATTTTTAATTTTTTATTAATATTTATAACAAAAAAAATTTTAGCTATTAAAAGAAAAATAATTATAAGTTACTGCCACGTGTCCTACTCACACGCTGCCACGTGTCCCACTAATACGCTGCCACGTGTCCGTGTATTTTTACCTATTAAAAGAAAAATAATTATGTCACTGTCACGTGTCCCACTCACACACTGCGACGTGTCAACTCCGGCCACGTGTCACACTCACACGATGCCATGTGTCTACTCTGCCAGGTATCACACTCACACTCTGCCACGTGTCCATGTATTTTTACATATTAAAAGAAAATTAATTATATGTCACTACCACGTGTCCCACTCTTATGTTGTCACGTGTCCACTTTTGCCACGTGGCCCAATCACACGCTGCCACATGTCTTTTATAAACGCCGTTATTATTTTAACGGTACGTGTAACTCACAAGCGTTAAAAAGTCTTTATTTGAGCAAATTCGAAAACGGTTTATCCTGAATTGAGAAAAATAAAAGTTTAGATCCTGAATTGAATATTTCCGAAAACGTTAGATCCTTATTTGAGCATTCAGCCTTTCTTTTTCTTTGAAGCCAATGATTATAATATATGCCTTATTCTTGTTTATAATTATTTCCTTCAAGGAGGTGTGGCAAGAACAGGAATTTCATTTACCTTAAACACTTTTTGATAAAAAAAATGTTTAATTAATATAATTTTGAGATGTTGTTAAGCCATTTAGATTTTTTTGAAAGAAATTAATTAAGTCCAACGTGTCAGAAAATAAGCACAAATGTTTGCTTATTAATGTAGGTGTGTGCTATTAAATACTAGCTACCTATATTTAACAACAATTGACCATCTATGACTGTTAACACTTGAGAACATAGATCCTTCTTACATCAGTGGTCAAAATCAAGAACAATATACCTAAAACCATAATCTCAAGTCAACAAAAGACTTAACGTTATTATTTCTTACTAAAAGAGATTAAATTTAATGTTCAATTTTTTCTCCCTTTATTCTCTCTATAAAAAAAAAGTATAAACTTAACCTTAAAATAGAACCATTCCCAAATTTTCTTGTAAAGCCAAAAATGCACTCCTCATTATTAACACACCCAATGCTAAATGAACAGTGCACCATCAACACTGGTTACTCATCTTTATAAAACTGTTTAGTGAAAAACATGAGTGTCAAGATTTGAACCCCAAATCTTCTTTTAACAGCATATTATTTATATAAATAATCCAAATATCAGTCATAATTAAAATGACAATGTTTGAAGGTCACAAAAATTTTTCAACAAAAACATTTTTTCCTAAAACTCAAAATAAACCAACAAAAAAAACCCAAATAAGTAAATTAATTTATGTGTACTTGGACCGCAGGAATAGACCAAATCAAATTAAACAGCAGCTGATCTTTCAAAAATAATGAACAGAAATAGAATATTTTTGTATTTTTGTATGGTAAGGTTGGAACTTGAAGAGGACCTGCTTTTGACGTCATGTTCTTGGATTTATTGCTATTTAGAAGTTTGAATTATAAGATTTGGAGATATCATATTCAAATCTCATCGAATATAAATTTGAGTTAATTTATTTATTATTTGTTTGATTTATTATTATTATTTGTGTTTATTAATTTATCAAATTATCAATTCATAGAATATAATATGTTGATTATAATTGTAACTATAAATAAAAATGTACTACTCACAAAAAAAAAATCTAAATTCTAAATTTCTTTCAAAAGTAATAATTATAAAGATCGCGGGAAGAATTTTAATTCTGGAAAAGATTTCAACCCTGGAAGTAGATCAGATAACTGTTGTTAGCCAAACAAAACCACTTTCAGAGGATTAAATAATTTATTAATGTGTCCGAAATTGATAGGCTGAGCCCACTTAATAATTAATATAGAAATATTTTTACAAACTCAACCATTATTTTTTTCGGAGAGTGAAAACTTCTCTACATTCCTTATAAATGTTCGGTAAAAAAGATATTAGAAGTGATGAATTGAGCCATTCTTGGCAATATATATCTTTGTATCTATCTCTCTCTCTCTCTTTTTTTATTTTTTATTTTTGGTTATACTCTTTCTTTTTTCAATTTTTAACAAGAGTGTGGAAAAAAAACTTATATAATTATTATAAAATTAATATGTGATTCACGTATTTTATATTGATAAGTAAAGAAGTATCTAAATGATTAATCGCTTAAATTTTGTTGATTTATTTTGAAAAATCATAATTTTATAAAAGATGATTATACCTTAATTGGAGGCTAGAGATAACTTCTTTTTTTTTTGGTGCTAATAACTTCTTTTATTTAAGTATCCATTAAAATTGATCATCTCTGTCCTATTAAAATTACTTATTTTCTTTCATAAATAAATTATTATCTAATGATTCCGTTTTTCAATTTAAGAGTCTGCATATAACAATGTTTCTTTACTTATTTTTATATCACGAAAAAAGAGAAATTCAAATTTTCCTTTATCTAACAATGATCTTTTCAATTTAATTTTTATAAATTAAATTTAATAAGTTCAAAGATCATTTTCATAAAACATAAGGTTGAATCTTCAAATAAGGATCTAACGTTTTCGAAAATGTTCAATTCAAGATCTAAACTTTTTTTTTGCTCAATTCAGGATAAAACGTTTTCGATTTTACTCAAATAAGAACTTTTTAACAAGTGTGAGTTACACGCGCCGTTAAAGAGAGTGGGTGATGATGAAAGGACAATTATTGCCACGTGTCACACTCACACACAGCCACGTGTTCACGTATTTTTTACCTATTAAAAGAAAATAATTATAAAATCACTGTCACGTGTCCCACTCACAGGTTGCCACGTGTCCACTTCTGCCACGTGTCTCACTCACACACCACCACATGTCCACTCCGCCATGTGTCCCAATAATACACTGCCACGTGTTCTCGAATTTTTTTTACTTTTTTTCTTTCTTTTTTTTATTCAAGAAAAACTATATATTTTGATAAAATAATATTTTCTTGAATAAATTTTTTAAAATTATTTTTTGAAATAATTAAAATTTTTAAATTTTGTTTTAGAAAATAAATTCTTAAACATAAAAATTATTACAAAATTTTTTAACTAGTATAATTATTATTTTTTCTTTCTTAATTTTTTTTTTCGTTTTTCCATAAAAAAAAGGAAAAAAAACTATTAGCCATAAAATTATTAGAAATTATATATTTTTTAAAGAATAAATTTTAAATTACTAAATTTAATTTGTATTTTTCTTCTTTTTTTGTTTTCTATATTTTCTTCTAATTGACAAAAAAAGAAAGAAGATAAAGAAACCATAAAAATAAAGAAAAATATGTAAGAATTGTCTTTTTAGAAAAAATAATGTAATTAAAAAAATAAACTTATTTCCTAGAAAAACTCAATTTTCTAAAAATAAATATATTTAATTTACAATAAAAAATTATTTTAAATTTAAATCATATAAAAGAAATAAAAACAAAAAGGAATGAAAAGAAAAACAAAATGAAAAAAGTACAGAAATATTTTTTATAAAAATTTATTTTTTAACAAAATATTTTTTTTTGAAAATGTAATATAAATTTTTAAAAGTTATTTTTTATTAAAAAATCAACTAACAAAATTAACTATTAATTATAATATTATAATATTATAAATAATATTTAAATTTTAAATTTTTTATTAATATTTATAACGAAAAATTTTAGCTATTAAAAGAAAAATAATTCATGTCCACATGTCCACCTTGCCACGTGCATGTCCACCTTGCCACGTGTCCCACTAATACGTTGCCACGTGTCCATGTATTTTTACCTATTAAAAGAAAAATAATTATATGTCACTGCCACGTGTCCCATTCACACACTACCACATGTCAACTCCAGCCACTTGTCACACTCACACGCTACTACGTGTCTACTCCTGTCACGTGTCACACTCACACTCTGCCACTTGTTCTTGTATTTTTACATATTAAAAGAAAATTAATTATATGTCACTGCCACGTGTCCCACTCTTATCCTGCCATATGTCCACTTCTGCCACGTGGCCCAATCACACGCTACCACGTGTCTTTTATAAACGTCGTTATTATTTTAACGGCTAGTGTAACTCATGCGCGTTAAAAAGTCTTTATTTGAGCAAAATCGAAAATGTTTTATCCTGAATTGAGCAAAATAAAAATTTAGATCCTAAATTGAACATTTCTAAAAATATTAGATCTTTATTTAAGCATTCAGCTAAAACATAATGGTTTATGATATTCCTGAGGTTTTACACGATATTATTGAAATTCTTACGATAATCAGGAAAATAAAAATTCTGAAGTTTCAAAGGAAATGATGAGGAGTTATACTTAGATTTAGAATTATTAATAAACTTGTGTAAAATGATTACGAAAAAAAAATGGCTAACGTTAGCAAAAACACTCCCAAATGCTCTGAAGAGGAAGATCTACAGAAACGCAGTGTCAAACGGACGAAAAATGGCGATTTTAAGATCAATGATCAAGGAGATCAAGATCAGACCATGCAGGAAACTTCTCACGCTAACTTCTCGTACAAAGATTCTCTCATGGGATGTCAAAACAACTCAAATTTCTCGTTCATTAACAACCAAGTTTTCATGGATGAGGAATCTGATAAAGAAGAGGAAGATCAAGATGATATCCCTACAGTACTTCTCTCTAAGGAAGAGAAGAATAGGATCAGGAAACCTTGGAGCAGTGCAGTTATAGTTAAAACCTTTGGTAAAAAAGTCGGATATAACTTCCTGCTTCCAAGGGTCAAGGCGCAATGGAATCCCAAGGGTAAAATGGATTGTATAGATCTTGGGAATGATTTTTTCATATTCAGGTTTCACATGGTCGAAGATTATCATAGAGTCCTGCACGGGGGTCCGTGGTTCGTTGGCCCTTTCTACTTAACCATGAAGACATGGGAACCGGTATTTACACCCACTGAATCTTCGGTTATGTCGACCACTGCTGTGTGGGTTAGGATACCAGGTCTCCCAATAGAATTCTTTGACAAAAACATTTTGATGAGGATAGGAAACCAACTGGGAAAGTTATTAAAAATAGATACTTTCACAGAACAAAATGCCCGTGGAAGATATGCAAGATTCTGTGTAGAAGTCGATTTAGATAAGCCCCTCACACCTAAAATTCGAATCGGGAAAATGATTCACAATGTATTGTATGAGGGGGTCAATTTGTGTTTTGCCTGTGGAATCATTGGACACAGGAAAGAACATTGTTTAACTGACAGATTCCTCCAAACTCAGAAAAGTTTAGAAGAACAGAGTCCACTTGACAAGATGAGTCAAGATTTGCACGAAAATGTTCAAAAAGAGGTACTAGAGAAAACAGAAGATACTGGAAATATAGAGAAAACGGAAAACAGAACTGAAGCGGAGCAATATGGACCTTGGATGGTTGTTCAACGAAGAAAGCCGAGGAATAGCAAAAGCATGAAAACGGGTACAGATGACCCGAAACCAAGCAAGTCGGGTAAGATTGACAAAGGAAAACAGAAAATGGAAGAGCAAGTGACCGTCACGCAACAACGGATATTTGTACAGTAAAATTCAGACTTAGGACAAAGCTCCAAGCAGGGATGGGACATAAAGCGAGACACTACACCTAATGAGGGTAATGACACAAAAGGAACTTGGAAACCAAAGGAACGAGAAATTAATTCGTCTACATCTAAACCAAACCAAGAGAGTGAAACCAGCCCTTTTCGATTTTGTAGTCAGGAAAAATCTCGAAATACTGACTCCCCAACCTCAGGTAAAGAGCTAAGTAAAAATATCAAAAGTAAACAAAAGAAGACTCAAGACATCTGGATCAAAGATGTTCAAATATCTGGAATTCCAGCTCCCAGTGAGGGAAAACAAAGTCATCAACATGAAAGAAGCAATGGAAATTTTAATGGGGGCGACATATCCAACTCTAGATTGGAACGCGGAGGAAACCTCTTTAGCCTAGAGCAACCTAATTATAGCCCTGGATTCCATCAACCCATTACCATTCTTGCATCTAGCAAAGGAGACGACCCAACAATTCATCCCCAAACCAATAGAGAGCCTTCGAAACTTCAAATCCATAATCACGAAAATGGAAATCCTAGACACGGTGAGGAAAGTCTTAAGGAAAAGGGAGAAAGCAAAAGCATGACTGATCACGAGGCCATCATAAAAAAACCAAACAACTGTGGTGATGAGACCATTCCCAAAAGGACAAGCAGTGAAGTTGGACTACAAAATCCTGATGATACCACAAAGTCTTCAGACACAGAGTTTGTTATGCAAGATGCAGACGGGGAATGTCCAAGTAATCCCGGAGTTAGCAGACTGGTTAGTCAACCAAACCACACTGGAAACCTTCCCAATGAGAGGACTGCTATGGAATGCTAGAGGGGCGGGTAGTCAGGACTTCAGACGAGTCTTCATGGATTTATCTCGTATCAATAATCCTAGTTTTGCGATTATCACCGAAACGAGAACCTCAGGTGAAGTGGCTGAAAGAATGAGCAGCTCTCTGGGCTTTGACAACAAATTCATTGTTGACGCGGAAGGATTTGCGGGAGGGATCTGGTTACTATGGAAAGGAGCAGAGGTCACTGTGAATATTCTCCACTCATCAAACCAAGCGATTCATGCCACTATCCAGGTATGTGCTAACTATATTTTTAGCAATAATAGTGTTCATAATTCTAATTCTCTTGAACCTTGGATGTTATCTGCGATTTATGCAAGACCACAATTTGAGATTAGAAAGGTTTTATGGGAAGAATTGACAAGGTTTGCCACTGCTCATTATTTGCCATGGCTGATGATGGGAGATTTTAATGATGTTCTCTCTGAAGCCGAAAAATTTGGAGGTAGACCTATCAATAAATTAAAAGCAAGGCTTTACCAAGATTGTATGAATGATTGTGGAATGATTGATCTTGGATTTTTTGGCCAACAATTCACTTGGACGAACAAGAATCATTATGGTCAAGTAATCCAAGAGAGACTTGATAGGGCTTGGGCTAATGAAAGGTGGAAATTGATGTTTCCAAACACATTAGTCTCTCATCTTACAAAAATCAAATCTGATCACAATCCAGTTCTTCTTGACACCCACCCATCTGAGCCTCGCTTCGGTCCGAGACCATTTAGATTCGAAACTATTTGGTTCTCCCACTTGGATTTTCCCCAAATTGTGAAAAACTCATGGGAAGAGGCTAACTTTTCAGTCTTGGAAGCTATCCAAAAGTTCAAAACCAACATCAAAAGCTGGAACAAAACGACCTTTGGTAATATATTCATGAAAAAGAAAAGAATTCGGGCAAGATTAGATGGAATCCAAAGATCCTTATCTACATAAACCAACCCGTGGCTCCAAGAACTTGAGGAGATCTTGGAAAATGATTATAAACAGATCCTAAAACTTGAAGAAGAAATTTGGGCCATGAGGTCGAGGGTAGACTGGATTAGTGATGGGGACAGGAACACTCGATTTTATCATATGAGTACTCTTCAACATCGAAGGAGGAATAAAATCTTGTCTCTCCAAAATAGCTCTGGAAACATGGTTTCAGGAGTGGAGGAAATTAAGATGATTATATCAACTTTCTTCAATAATCTTTATCAGTCATCCTTCACAAGCTGCAAATTCAATGAAAAATTGTGTAGTTCCTTTGGAAATCAACTTTTGGAGAGCGAACGGGACTCCCTTTTACAACCTATCAAAGAAGCTGAGATTCGTAGGGCTGTGTTTAGTATGAAACCCTTTAAAGCACCAGGCCCGGATGGACTTCATCCTATATTCTTCCAAAAATGCTGGGAAACAGTTGGACATTCTATTATTCAGCTTATTAAAGAAGTTTTCGATAAGCATGCCATCCCAGAAGAGATTAATGAAAGCTTTACTTGCCTCATCCCCAAAGTGAACTACCCAGAGAACATATCTCAATTTAGACCAATCAGTTTGTGCAATACAGTGTACAAAGTGATCTCTAAAGTGTTGGTCAATCGTATTAGACCGATTATATCTAGATGTGTTCATCCATTCCAGTCAAGCTTTACTGCAGGAAGAAAGGCGCAAGATAATGTGATAATAGCACAAGAAATTGTCCATTCCATGAAGAAAAAGAAAGGAAAACAAGGACTTATGATGATAAAGGTTGACCTTGAAAAGGCCTATGATAAGTTAGAAGGGAACTTTGTTAGAAATGTCCTTGATTTCTTCAAATTTCCCCAAAATTAGATCAAAATCATCATGAATTGCATTTCAACAACATCTATGACAGTCCTTGTTAATGGGGAACAAAGTATTAACATAAAGCCATCACGTGGTATTCGTCAAGGCGATCCACTATCCCCCTACATCTTTATTCTGTGCATGGAGTACCTATATCTCCAAATCCTTGAAGAATGTGAATCTGGCCAATGGGAACCAATTCAATTATCTAGAGGGGGGCCTAAGATTTCACACCTTTTCTTTGCAGATGATCTCATTCTTTTGGGAAAGGCTAATGAGAAAACATGCAGATCGATGATTAGAGTGCTTGAAACGTTCTGCTCCCTCTCTGGTCAATCTATCAATTTCTCAAAATCATCGGTCATGTTTTCTCCTAATACTGAAGAAGCGAAAAGAACTCTTCTTAGCAATAGGTTGAAGATGGGTGCCTCGAACGACATTGGAAAATACTTGGGATTCCCCATTACAAAAGCTAGAAAAGCTACCAATTATAGATTCATTATCGATAAAGTTAACCAAAAGTTGACTGGATGGAAATCAAGGGTGCTCTCATTTGCTGGAAGAACAACCCTTATCAAATCAGTGCTTGGTGCCATTCCAATGTATTACATGCAAGGAATTGGTCTGCCTGCAAGCACCTGTAACGAAATTAACAGAATTTGTAGGAATTTTCTGTGAGGATCTACTGAGAGTGCGAGGAAAATGCACATGACCAATTGGAATACTGTTACAGCCCCAAAGGAAGATGGTGGGCTTGGAGTGAGGGACATGCGAAACCTGAATGAAGCGAACATGGCAAAAATTGGATGGGACATTTTGAATAATAAGGATAGTATGTGGGTTAAGATCATTAGATCAAAGTACTGCAGAAATGGAGAATTTAAGCACAAAAACTGCTCCCCTCTTTGGTCTAGTGTGAGGAAAAGTACTAATGTCTTACAACGAGGTATGCGATGGGTTATTAAGTCAGGTAACCAAGTTTTATTTTGGAAAGATGATTGGTCTGGGAAAGGTCCACTTGACACTATTGTTTATGGACCATGGCTACCACATGATGAAAATCTTATAGTGAAAGAAGTGATAACGGAGCAAGGAACATGGGATTTTCGTAGAATCAGTTATGATCTTCCACTGGAAATAAAGCAGGAAATAATTGCCATTCCCACCCAAATGGAAGGAGAGGAAAGTGATGGTCTTAGTTGGAAAGGGTCTTCCACTGGAGTGTTCAATATGAAATCTGCCTACAATTTGTCAAGAGATTCTAAGGAAAAAAGCTCCTTTCCCTGGAAAGCCATATGGAAAATTCAAACGCTCCCCAAAATCAAACACTTTATTTGGAAGTGTTGTCACAAAAAAATCCCCACAAAACAAGCCCTCAATGATAGGGGAATCCAAATGGACACTTGTTGTCCAAGATGTAATTCTACCGAGGAATCTGTTATCCATTGCTTACGGGATTGTAAAGTTGCTAAAGATATTTGGCAATTTATTAGACCACCTTGCCTTTTCTTTCAATCAGCAAACTACGACCTTGATGAATGGCTCAAAACCAATTGCTGTGATTCCAGAAGGTTTGATCCTTTTAACATGCCATGGAATTCTGTTTTTGCTTTTGCTATCTGGTTCATTTGGACCAACAGAAACAAGTTGGTGTTCGAAAGCATTGTTGAGTCGGCTCTTACATGCTTTAATAAATTGAGAAACTCAGCCAAAGAGTTTTGGGCTATAATGGCATTGGATAAAAATAAAAAACTAACCAGGGTCATCAACATTGGTTGGACCCACCCCCCGGATAATCATTTTAAATTGAACTCTGATGGTTCTGCCAAAGGCAACCCTGGCAGAGCTGGAGCGGGTGGAGTTATTAGAGACCACAAGGGCAACTGGATTGGTGGGTATGCCAGGAAACTTGGCACTACTACTAGTGTTTGTGCTGAATTGTGGGGGCTTCGTGATGGATTGAAACTTGCAGCCAGATATGGACTTAGCAACATTATTGTGGAAGTCGACTCCCAGCTAGTTCTTAGGTATGTTGAAGATGGAATTAATAATACTCATCCTTACTACCCTATTGTGATGGATTGCAGGACACTTTTACAACGGCTGGATAACGCGAAGATCGTACACATCTATAGAGAGGCCAACGCATGTGCTGATGCTCTTGCCAAACTTGGGGCTGATCAGGAGATGGATTTTGTTGTTTTTGAAGTTCCTCCTGCCTCTGTTAGAATGCAAGCCTTTTATGACATTTTGGGAATTGTCTGCCCTCGGATTTGTAGAACTTAGATGTTATTGTTTTTTTAGTTCCTTTACTCAGCAAAAAAAAAAGATTTAGAATTATTGAATATTGATTAGATTTCAGCAAAATATCAATTGTACTTGAATTTGATTTGACAATTGAGAAGACACGTACTTCCACCAGCAGCTATCCAGCATCAAGTACTTGTGCAAACGTATTCTAGGGCACTTTGAAGTCTTCATTTAACGTTTACCGAACGTCGAGGAAAACCATTCTAATTTTTCATCGCAAACATAATTAACCACCTTACTACCTAGCTAGTACTTGTGTGAAAATTATTGGATTGATCCGATGTATGTTTTGAACATATGAGAAGATCCATAGTCCCCGTGAAATTTAATGGTCACAAGATCTTACTGAGTTTGAAATTAACAGTTTTGGTCTGCAGCTTTGAACCACATTGTGTACGACGGTCTATTCATGTTCTAGCTCTGTCGGGATGGACATGAAACGCATCAGATAAAGCCAAATATGGGTCGGAGACACTGTATTCAAAGACGAGAGGAAACTAGGGTTATTGTCTATACGAAACAATAATGCAGCCAAGGGATTCTTCCATGGCGTGTTGGCACCGCTTGCACTTGGTAATTATCTTGCAGAAGATGGAAAAACTATGCAAGGTTTTCGGAGGATGAAAATTGTTCAATGACTGAAGCTGTTTTCGGGTTTTTGATTAAAAACAACTCAAAGAGTCTTAGTCTCTCCGATGAAAAGAAGAAAACCCTACAAATTTTCTACTTTATTCTTTTCAGAGTCAAATCGAAATTCATGTCTTTGAAACCCAGAACTATTGACAACAACATACAAAACGAAGAATATCATCAATTTGCCACAGTTTTCTCCTTCCAGCCTCTTAAACATTGAACTCAACATTGTAGTAATTAAGCTTGAAAAAAACAAATAGAAAAACGATTGACTGATAAAAGTTAGGATTAATATGTAATACATCATCAATAGAGTTTTTTTTTTTAATTTTACAAACGGAATTAAGATAACAATACATGTCTTTTAAAAATATTAAGAAAATAAAAAATAAATAAAGTGTTATCATCTTAACCCTAATTGTAGAATTAAAAAAACTCCACTGATAATATGTTGAATATTATTAAAAATTAACATGCAAAGAAAAAATTAAAAAAGACTAGTACGATATGTTTTTGTAACCTTTTCCTTTACTGTGCTAAGAAAGAAATCGAGGTTGACAAGTAGAGCTTTTTAATAATTGGGTCGAGTTGGGCCGAGCTTAGATTACGTAATAATCACACATATACATGTTTAATGAGATGGATTAAGTGTAACAACAAATAATTGAAGTAGATTAGCCTTCCAAAAACTTTAAGATTGCGTTTGGATGGAGAATTTTGAAATTTTGAGGTAATTTAAAATAAAAATATTTCAAAATTCATCATTTTAAAATATTAACATTTATAATTGACTTGTTTGGATAAAAATTTTTAGAAAGAAATTTTGAATACAAGAATTTGATTAAATAAAAAATAATTATAAAAGAAAAATAATAATATGATATATATTAGAAAAAAAATTATCAAATAAAATATGCAATATGGGTATCATTAGATTTATAAAAATGTATAAATATTAATAATATAAAAAATAAAGATATATATTAAATTTAAATAAAATAATATGTTTTTTTTTGTTTTCAATTTTATATTTAATAGTAGGTCATGTCTAATAAAATAGGAAAGAGTGAAAGGAATTTTGAAAAACCACCTCTTTAGGTAGATTTTCAAAAGGGAATTTGAGCATTTCAATTTCCTTTTTGAAATCCTTCCTAAATTTTCAAATTCTTCAAAAATTTTTGTCAAACAAGAAATTTACATTTTAGACTTTTAAATATCTTAATTGAAATGAATTCCCTCCTTCAAATTCTTCATCCAAACACAACCTAAATATAAATTGTAATATATTTTATTTCTTTGTGATATGTAAAGGTCCTTTATTTTTTAATTTTGATAAAATTAAATTGAAATATTAGACTTTATCCAATATTTTACATTTTTTTTATAATTTTGGTGCAATAAAAATTTATAGTATAAGAAAACTCAAATTTTATACTTACAAACTTAAAAGTTGGAGAAACTTGTAGTGGACTTTTATTAAGAGAAAAGATACCTTTGTTCCTTCATTCTTCGAAATGAAAGTTCATTTCTGTCACCATTTTTTCACCAAAAAAACTTGCCAAGTTAACAAATGGTGGGCACCCAGTTTCCCGTCACCACTCTGTTATGAAAGCTCTGTACTCTCTAATTTCTCCGTTTACAAAATTATAGATGATATACCAATAATAGTCCTCAACTAAATTAGAGTATTTTCAATGGAAAAAAAGAGACTAAATTAGAGTATTTTTTACAAAGAAAATATTTAATAATTGAATATGCAGTTGCTTGGATTTAAACTCAAATATTACAAAAATATCACAACCCATCCTTAATCACTTGATTAAGAGATTGTTGGTAAATAAAGTATTTTTATTTTGGTTTTAATTGAATTAATCAATTGAATTGATATAATTAGGTTAATCCGTTGATGATAGAATCTACTTCAATTGGTTGTCGAAAATAATTTTGATTTTCGATTAATTTGATTGAAATTCGATTTAATCAAATTAACTTAAACTTTAACCAAACTATAAAAAAATTAAAGATTAAAACTAAAAATATATGAATTCCAAATATACATATATATATTTAGTGTTCGGAGTTTGGATGATATTTTAAATTTTTTAAATTTTTTAATTATTTTTAAATTAATATTTAGTATTTAAATATATATTGTTGGATAATTTTATCTAACATGTGTCACTTATTGAAAATTAAGAGTTTAAAATATACATTAACTTAAATGTATTTTATTATTAAGTTAATTTTTTAATTAATAGAACTAAATTCAATCAGATAAAATTTTGAATTCGTAAATTTAATTCAATAAAAAATAACATAATTTAATTTTGGATAATTCAAAATTAAAAGAACTGACCGGGAGTCGGGACCACTAAATTAAATGATCAAACCAAAAGTCTTGACCTTTTAATAAAAGCCAGGTCAATAGCAAGCCCAAACCACCCACACGATTCCAAGTTCCAAATCGGGACCAGGCTCATAGGCTAGTAAAAAACCCACTGGAACATAGTGCAGCAAGAAGTGGGACTCCGAGTTTTAGGCTTTTAGTACTATTGGAATTTGAGTCTAAGTCCAGTCCAATTCAGAGTGATCCAGTCAACATATGCCGTGAGAATATCTATGCACGGTATCATTCTCTTATGTGGCTGGTAAACTATATATGATAACATTAGATAAAAAATGATAAAAATATAATGGCAACACAAATTAAATTATTTATCTGTATTTGATGTATCGATACAAATTAAAATATTTATTGGAATTTTATATGTCAACCGGTGGACACAATTTAATTATTAACTTCCATTTCTTCTTAAGAAGTTGATATTTTTTTTTGTGTAGATCACAGGTATCCTCATCCGTTTTAAAGGTCTGAGATTAATCCTGTTTGAGATTTAGTCATAGTTAAAGTTCTTCACTTCTCTCCAAAGATGTGTTTAGTGGGAGTCGAACCCGAGAGCTCTTCCCACAAATTCAGCCTGCGTTGCCAACTGAGCCACAACTCTTGAGTAAAAAATTGATATTTTGATTGAAACTTTAATTCAACTGTATGTTTAAGTTGCTTGAAGATGAATACTAACTACACCCTACTATAATTTAATAAATGTGCATTTCATATGCACATGCATCAAGCATGCTTGTTAGTAACTATATTCTATATATTATAACATTATTTTATCTTCTAAATCATTATTAGTTGTTTGACTATTAGAAAGTAAAATACAGATTTTTAACAAAGTCCTTAAAATCCATTGGTCTGGAATCCGTGTCTATGATAGACATTTTGGCAAGTATAACTAACCAATAGAATTAGATTTATTGCATAGCGCCGCCTTATAAAGTAGTATTAAAAAATCATCTTCGTCAATCAAGGAAAGCATTTGAATTTTGTTTACTTTTTTTTTTTTACCGAAATCACTCTATATTTTTACACTATTTTGATATAAAATTAATCTGAATTCGCGCTTAATAAAATCAAAAAACAAATAAAATTCTCCTTCAAAAATTTAAACGCAACTACATACTCAAAATTTGAACTCAAAACTTATGATTAAACTAAAACAGCCCCTACTTTTGAATTTTGTTTAGTATTGCCTTTCTTTCTCTTTTAATTTCTCAATAGTCAATGATTTTTGTCTCCTAGCGTCGGCCCGTAGAGGATGAACATTTACTGAATCTGAAAAAACAATTCGGAAAGAGCAAATCCACAGTAGAAGTATTCAGACAAGGGTATTTTCATTTGAATGCAATGACGCAAGGCAATCAATGTCATCTGCAGTTTCTTCCTCGTAAGCCCGTTTTTGGCCTTTGGCGAATCAGATGGGACCAATTTTCCTGGAAAACCACTTGCCAAGCTAACAAATTAAATTTGAACTGCCATGGGTGGGCAGCCAGTTTCCCCTCAGCCGCCCTGTAATAAAAGCTCTGCATTCTCTTGTCTCTGTGTTCACAGTCACATTGAATTTGTACACACCCTGCCTTAGTGCCTAGTTGTTAGTGGCCAAGTCTTTTCCTGTCTTCGATCTTCACAAAAATTTCCATGGCTACACCACTGATCCTTCTCGTTTTTTCTTTGGCTTTAGTCTGTCCACCTTCGTCTTCAGCCTCGGATGGTCTATGGGCAGGCTCATCTCTGTCGGTGGAGACTGCAGGTGATGTGTTGACTTCACCCGATGGCACTTTCAGCGCTGGTTTCCACCCTGTTGGCCAGAATGCTTATGCCTTTGCAATATGGTTCAACAAACCAACCTGCGCTGCTAACAAGTGCACCATAGTTTGGATGGCAAATCGGGACCAACCAGTCAATGGTAGATACTCAAAGCTCACCTTAATGAAATCAGGTAACCTTGTTTTAGAAGATGTTGGTCGGATCCCTGTTTGGGACACCAAAACCGTCTCGCAGTCCCTTACCCATTTAGAACTTGAAGATGGCGGCAATCTTGTCCTGCGTAACAAGGAAGGCCTTGTATTGTGGCAAAGCTACGATTCACCCACAGATACTCTGCTTCCTCTTCAACCCTTCAATGAGAACTCGAAGCTCATCTCATCAAGAAGCCCAGGAAACTACTCATCGGGATTTTATCAGCTTTATTTTGATACTGATAATGTCCTCTGCCTTGTGTACAAAGGTCCTGAGTTTTCAAGCGTTTACTGGCCCAGTCCATGGCTTTTGAGATGGGAAGCTGGAAGATCCACGTTCAATAATAGCAAAATTGCAGTTCTGGATTCTTTGGGCAATTTTAGTTCAACCGATAATTTTACCTTCTTGTCGATTGACTATGGCTCAAAATTTTCAAGAATGTTGAAGATGGATTTTGATGGCAACATTCGATTGTATAGTCTAAAAGAGGACGGAGAAACTTGGGTTGTTTCATGGCAAGCCTTCCCTCAACCATGCATGGTTCATGGATGTTGTGGACCAAACAGCATATGCATTTATATTCCTAATTTTGGCAGGAAATGCTCTTGCATTCCAGGATATAAGATGAAGAATCATTATGATTGGTCTCTTGGATGTGAAACAGAGTTTCATATTTCTTGTAACCAAACTGAGGTTGGTTTCCTGAAACTCCGCCATGTTGAATTCTATGGCTATGATTTCAACGTGTATCCTAATGTCACCTTGGAGGATTGCGAGAAAATCTGCTCGCAGATGTGTGATTGCAAAGGC
Source organism: Heritiera littoralis (assembly GCA_031772115.1). NCBI lineage: Eukaryota > Viridiplantae > Streptophyta > Magnoliopsida > Malvales > Malvaceae > Heritiera > Heritiera littoralis. Next base: position 21,574,807 of record JAPDPK010000001.1, read on the forward strand.
TTTCAATTCAGGTTTATTAAAGCTCATGAACCAGACGGCATATACTGTTATCCCAAGACACAATTGCTTAATGGACATCGCCCACCAAACTTTAATGCTGATTTCTACGTGAAAGTGCCCAAGGCTGCCGTCTCCTTTTACAGTAACAGTGTTCAAGATTCTGGATTACAATGTTCCAACAAAGTGCAGCCGCTGAATCGAAAGTATTCCAAAAAGCCTGAAAGTGAGTCATTGAAATTTGTCGTCTGGGCGGTATGTGCAGTCGGAGGACTTGAGTGTCTTACCATTTTCTTGGTATGGTGTTTCTTGCTTAGAACCCACGACAATTCAAGCCCAAAGGCAGGCTACCTTCTCGCCACAACTGGCTTCAGAAAGTTTACCTATGCTGAGCTGAAAAAGGCTACACGTAGTTTCTCAGAAGAGATTGGTAGAGGTGGTGGAGGAATCGTGTCCAAAGGCACACTCTCCGATGGTCGAGTTGCAGCAATCAAGCGACTCATAGATGCAAATCAGGGAGAATCTGAATTCTTAGCAGAAGTAAACACCATTGGAAAGCTTAATCACATAAACTTGATAGAGATGTGGGGCTATTGTGCAGAGGGAAAGCATAGGCTTCTGGTGTATGAGTACATGGAACATGGATCCTTAGCTGAAAACCTCTCTTTCAAAGCACTCGACTGGAAAACGAGATTTGGAATTGCTGTGGGAACCGCAAGAGGCTTAGCCTATTTACATGAAGAATGTTTGGAATGGGTTCTCCACTGTGATATAAAGCCTCAGAACATTCTCATAGACTCCAAATATCAGCCTAAAGTGTCAGATTTCGGCCTGTCTTGGCTGCTAAATAGAGGCGATGTTAAGCATTCAAAAGTCTCAAGAATTCGAGGAACTAGAGGTTACATGGCACCAGAGTGGGTTTTCAATCTGCCCATCACCTCCAAAGTTGATGTCTATAGCTATGGGATCCTTCTATTGGAATTAGTGACAGGAAGAAGCCCTTCAATGGTAATCCAAGAGAACACAGATGATGAAAGTCCAAAAGAGCAAATAACTATAGTTTCATGGGTGAGAGAGCACAAGGCAAAAGGCAAAGAGACCGAAACATGGCAGCATGAGATAATAGATCCCAAGCTGAAAGGGATGTATGATGAGGCTGAGATGCTAATTCTGGTTAGTGTAGCTCTGCGATGCGTTCAGGAAGATAAAGACGCAAGACCGACGATGGGTGAAGTAGTTGAGATGCTCGTTCGTCATGAATGCCATTGATCCACATCGGAACCATCTCTTGCCAAACAAATCAGTAGGCAACAATTCATTTCTTTATAATTAGCTCTACATATAATTAAATTATCTCAACTTGATGGTGTTAAGTATCCTTAATTTCTTTTTTGGGTTTGTAGTTGGTAGTGTTTGTTAATTAGGATAACAAAACTAGTTTTCAACTCTGTTTTCTTAATCGCCATTGGCACTCTCAAGGAGGGCTCTAATGCCCTCTACTTATGGCAATAACAGTGGGTTTTGTACTATAATTGAAGTTTATGTAGTTTTTGTTCAGAAAGTAGTAAACCATCCTATTGGCGATGGTTAATTGAAATTATAATGTTTTGATGTAGCAGTACGAATGGTCAGAACATGTATAAATATAAAAACCTAAAAAAAGAATATGTTTAAATATATATTATTTTATTTGTTTATCATTAGAAGTTGATAGCAGATCCCACATTTAACTTGATAGATTCCATTGATGACTATGTCTACTTATACTTCATTTCCTTTCTTCTTTTGCGAAATCATTATCTCTCCATTTTTCAATTTGCGGGGGTCTCTAACAATATTTCTTTTCTTTTAAAACGCTAACAATCTATACTGATATGACAAAGTCTACTTACGATGGGCCAGGTCCAATAGCGTCAGAGCTCACCACGTGGATGAAAATCACTGGGCCACGTGGCCTTCGCGACAGAAGCCAAAATATCCGAATGTAGCCTGTCGCTGGCGACAGACTCTAAACCTATCGCCTGTAATCATAATGCGACACGTGGCATTAGGCGATAGAACTCAAAGCTACATCCCTACGTCTGTCGCCTGCAATCATAAGGCGACACGTGGCGCATGACTCTGGCTCCCGCTGGAGTCAGGGCCCTGTCGCCACACCATATCCGTCTGCGACACGTGGCGCTATTTTCAGCTCCCGCTATGCGACAGACCTCTCACGCCTCAACGTACCCGCAACGTGGGTCTCTCGCTGGGAGCTGCGACAGGCCTTGATTTCTCTCGGTTTTCGAGGAACTTGTGTTATATCAGGACACAAACTCTCAACAAGGAATGGACTTATCCTTAGATAATTAACCTAGAATATTGGCCTATAAATAGGCCCCCAGGTACAATTTTACTTTCTAATTTTTGACTACTGGCTTTTACGCTTCTAATACTGAAAACTTTTTGCTGACTTAAGCATCGGAGTGTTACGCAGGGAACCACCCCTGTGTCTCTCTGACTTTTCTTGTTTTACAAAAGCTTCTTGGAGACACGTGGAGACTAAGTACGAACATTGACATCAGCATACCTTTATTGTTGTTTTGTGCAACAACAATTGGCGCCGTCTGTGGAAACGTATAAAAAGCCAATCGAAATTTTCTAAGATGGTGAGAACAAGATAGACAAACGTAAGGGCCGAAAGTGAGGAAAACTCTGTGAGCTCCCTTGAACAACAGATTCGCCAAACAAACCAGGTGAATAGGGAGGAAGAAAGAATTACTGTGTCGACGGCAGAATTCGAGGCTTTGAGGCTACAGAGTGAAGAAACTACCGAGGCGCTGTGAGCCATGGTGGATCTGTTCCAAGAGTTCTCCCGACATTGGATCTGCCACCTGCCATGCAGAACTTGGTAGGAGGAACAAATAGAGGTGTCCCGCCGCAGGTGTTTGGACGACAGGAGGACACGACTGCGGCAGACCCCTCTCGCCGGCGAGAGGTTCCCCCTGTGGAAGAGCATGACATTCATCAGGGTGCGGCATGACAGGGGAGCAGAAGGCCTGTCGCAGGTAACCCGCGAGAGACTGAGGAAGCGTCAGGCCTAGGCCTTGCGACAGGGGTCACGCGACAAGTGCCTGAGCGGCAGGACGTTTACCAGGCGACAGGGTCTACCGCCCACCACCATAACTTGACAAATTTGGCTGGTACTAACTTGGAACATGGTGTCGAAGGTGCTGGAAAGAACGGTGTTGAAGATCAAAGCACTTGGGGAGCCGGGTCAGAGTTTGACCCCACTTGGTGTACGCAAATGGTACGAACAAACGTACCTCAAGCAAAGGGCAAGGAGATAGTTAAAGACCTACCTGATTCGTCTCATGCTAGAAATCATCTCGCTCCTCCCGTGGACATGAGGAAGATGATAGAACAGGTACTGGAAGAGAAGAAGTTAGTATCTGCAGAAGAGAGCCAGAGAAGAAGAGTACCTTTCTGCACGACTATCATGCAAAAACCTCTGCCCCCAAAGTTCAAAATGCCTCAGATGGTCGCATACATCGAAAAGATGGACCTCTACGACCATATGCAAAACTATGAGGCCCTAATGTTGCTACATGGATGGGAGGACGAGATAATGTGCAGGGTTTTTTCCTTAACTCTGTCCGGACATGCGATGAAATGGTTTAATAACCTACCAAAAGGGTCCATTGCCTCTTTTGACCAACTACGAAGCGAGCTTCTCAAGGCGTTTGCGGTGAATAGTCAGAGAAGGAAGGAACTGACCTATTTGCTCACTATTAAGCAGGGAGCTAAGGAGTCATTGAAGAGTTATGTGGATCGGTTCAGATATGCTACTTTAGAGGTGCGAGATCTGCAAGTCGGTATAGCCGTGGCAGCCATGTTACAGGGGACAAGGTCTGAGAAATTACAAGAATCACTGTCGCTAGACCTGCTCTCCCACGCACATAAGTATGTAACCCAGGAGGAAGTAATGAAAATGGTGGCCATAGGAGAATCCAAGGATAGAAGGAAGCGAGGAAGAGAGGTCACAAAACCATCTTCTAGCCAACCAAGAAAGTTTGAGAAAGCTCCCGCTCTGAAATACACTTCCTATACCCCACTCACTCAATCTTGGGCTTCAGTATTGGCAGCTATTGAAGGATCAGGGCTTATACAGACTTCAAAGAAGGCGTCAGGGAATCTGGGCCATGATTTAAGGTCGTATTGCGATTACCATTCAGCGCATGGGCACACGACCGAGAAATGTAGGGAGTTGATGAATCAGCTGGAAAAGCTAGCGCGAGAGGGAAAAATAAACCGTTTCGTATAGAGAGGAGATAGAACTAACTATCCTGCGCAGAACAGAGGAAACAATTTCAGAGATAGAAGAGGTGAAAACAGAGGACCTGTTAGACGAAATGAAGGTGAAAGAAGAGATAATGATAGAAGGGAAGAAAGAAGGAATCGAGAGGAAGATAATGAACCCACAGGGCCAGCTATTAACGTGATATCCGGAGGTGAGTCATTAGCTGGCACTTTTTCCTCGTCTTGAAAGACCTACGCCCGACAGGCTTATCAAATTAATTCGGTGATGGAGGAAAAACATGATGAAGAGTCCATTACTTTCACGCCAGCTGACAGAGGTGATGTAATGACCCCTCATGATGACCCAATGGTGATTTCGGTGGTAATAGCAAAACACCCAGTGAGTCGCATCCTAGTTGATAATGGGAGTTTGGTAAATTTGATTTACTGGAGTTGCTTCGAGAAAATGAACATCTCGAATGATAGACTGAAGCTAGTAACCACACCACTGTATGGCTTCTCAGGAGAAAAAGTGAAGGTGGAGGGCGCAGTTCAGCTACCTTTGACATTGGGGGAAAGCCCGAAATGTATCACTCGACAAGTGTTATTTATGGTGGTGAAGTCAACGTCAGTGGCGTACAATATGATCCTCGGACAGCCATTGTTAAATGACATAAGAGCGGTAGTGCACCCCTACTATTTATTAATGAAGTTTCCGACTCCCCACGGTGTTGGACAAGTAAGGGGAGATCAAAAGAAAGTCAGAACATGTAACGTCGCATCCACTACATGTAAGGGGATTCAGAGGAAGGAAACCCTTACAATTGAAGAAAATCCTAAGCCAAAACATGATGAGGAGATTGAGGCAATCCGGTTGGATGAAAAAGATGAAGAAAGAACAGTTTATGTGGGGAGCCAGCTTCCTGAAGAAGTAAAGGAAGAGATAATCCGATGCCTAAAAGAGAATAGTTATGTGTTCGCATGGACCCCAGCTGATATGCCCAGAATTAATCCTGAAGTTGTTTGTCATCGGTTGAATGTAGTCTCGGGGGCAAGGCCGATAAAGCAAAAGAAGAGGAATTTTGCTCCAGAAAGGCAACAAGCAATAAACGAAGAAATTTCGAAATTGTTGCAAGCAAAATTCATTAGAGAAGTTAACTATCTAGAGTGGTTGGCCAATGTTGTTATGGTGAAGAAAGCCAACATGAAATGGAGAATGTGTGTGGACTTCATGGATCTGAACAAGCTTGCCCTAAGGATTCGTATCCACTATCCCGAATTGACAAGTTGGTAGATGAAACATGTGGGTATGAATTGCTTAGTTTCTTGGATGCTTTTTCGGGGTACTACCAAATCATGATGCATCAGATGATGAGGAGAAGACTTCATTCATTACCGATGTTGGGACATATTGTTACCGAGTAATGCCATTCTGTTTGAAGAATGCGAGGGCAACCTAACAGCGCATGGTAAATAGGGTGTTCCAAGACTTGTTGGGCAACACAATGGAAGCTTATGTTGACGATATGATCATCAAAAGCCGACAGGGAGAATCATATGCCGAGAAAATAACTAAGGTATTCAATGTGCTGCGACAGTATGAGATGAAGTTGAATCCCAATAAATGCTCATTTGGGGTGAGATCTGGAAAGTTCTTGGGATTCATGATTACTAATCGAGGGATAAAGGCTAATCCCGAGAAAGTTCAAGCTATTTTGGACATGAGGCCACCTAATACTGTAAGAGAAGTTCAAAGGCTGACAGGGAGGATAGCAGCCTTGAGTCATTTCTTGTCCAAATCAGCTAAAAGAAGTCTACGATTTTTCAAGGCGATAAAGGCAAGAAAGAACTTCAAGTGGACGGAAGAGTGCAACGATGCCTTTGAAAGGTTGAAAGACTACCTGAAAGAGTTGCCTCTATTATCTCGGCCACAGCTCGGAGCCCACCTCCTTATGTACCTCGGTGTAAGAGAAAAAGCTGTAAGTGCAATCCTACTAAAGAAAGAAGGGGACAGAGCTTGCCCGATCTATTACGTAAGCAAAGTCCTGTTAGATGTCGAGGCAAGGTACCCCTTAGTTGAAAGAATAGCTTTATCCCTGGTGATGGCAACTCCGAAGTTGCGGCCTTACTTCCAAGCTCACTCGGTGACTATCTTAACAGATCAGCCCCTGAGGCAAATATTGCAGAAACCAGAACATTTCGGGCGTCTAATTAAGTGGGCTATCGAATTGAGTGAATATGACATTTACTTCCAACCTCGCCAAGCAATAAAAGGACAGGCATTGGCAGATTTCATTGTAAAATGCACTGGCCGAGAGGTCCAAGAGGAAACAGAGTTAGTCTGGTGGAAATTATTTGTTGATGGAGCTCGTAACATGGACTGCAGTGGAGCCGGAATTGTGCTAATATCGCCTAAAGGGGAAACCTATGAGTATTCCCTACGTTTCGATTTCCCAAGTTCGAACAATACAGCCGAGTACGAAGCCTTGATAGTGGGGATGAAACTTGCTGAGAAACTAGGAGTCAGCAACTTAGTGGCACATAGTGATTCACAATTAGTGGTAAACCAGTTCTCGGGTGAGTGTGAAGCACGAGAACCCGCTCTAGTCCCTTATCTGTAGAAAGTGCAATTATTGGCACAGTCATTTAAGAACTTCCAATTGACTCAGATAAATCGGTCAGAGAATAACCATGCAGATGCCCTTTCAAAGTTGGCTTCTTCTAGAGGAGTCAAAGGGGGTATGGTCAAAATGGAATCCCTCACTAGGCCAAGTATTGAAGAAGAAGATGTCTATGATGTCGAAATCAGAGCCGATTGTAGAAGCACAATCAAAGACTACATACTGGGGGGCACACTCCCCACTAACAGAGACGAAGCTCGAAGGCTGAAGTTAAAAAGTGCCAGGTTTACCGTGGTAAATGGGGAACTCTATAAACGGGGATTCACAATGCCCCTGTTGAAGTGTCTAGGGCCCCAACAGGCTGAGTACACCTTAGCTAAAGTTCATGAGGGAATATGCGGTGAACATTTGGGTGCTCGAGCCTTGGCCTCGAAAATATTGCGCACGGGGTTTTATTGGCCTACACTGAGTAAGGATGCCATAGACAAAGTGAGAAGATGTGAAAAGTGTCAGAAATTCGCTCTTATAACTACCGCGCCTATTTTGCTATTCAGAACACTCTCCAACCAATTCCATTTGCACAATGGGGACTAGATATCCTGGGGCCTTTTCCCCTAGGCTCAGGACAAAGGAAGTATTTGCTTGTGGCCACAGACTACTTCATAAAATGGATAGAGGCCGAGCCTTTGGCTACAATTTCTGAGAAGAAGGTGGAAGCAATGGTGTGGAAAGACATAATTTGCCGATTTGGGATCCCCCGTGTGATAAATGCAGATCATGGGAAGCAGTTCGACTGTAATGCTTTCCGAAATTTTTGTAGTGGCCTGAAGATTCTCCTAAGAATATCTTCTGTGTCTTACCCACAGGCCAATGGGCAGGCAGAAGTGAGCAATCGAACTATACTGCACGGGTTGAAGACTAGACTGGAAACGCAAAGGGAGCATGGGTAGATGAGCTCCCATGTGTCCTATGGGCCTACAGAACGACAAGCAAAGTGTCAACAGGTGAAACACCGTTCAATTTGGTTTATGGCACTGAAGCCCTCATCCCAGTAGAAGTTGTAGCTGAGTCACCCAGACTAGTCCCTTACATTGAGGAACTTAATTCTCAGGGACTAAGGGACAATCTTGACTTGATAAATGAGCTGAGAGACTAGGCAAAAGTGAGACTGGCTGCTTACCAACAGAGGGTAGCTACTTATTACAATGCACGGGTGAAGAACAGAGAAATGCAAGAAGGAGACCTGGTGTTGAGAAAGTCGGCAATCACAAACGCCCATAAGGAGGATGGAAAGCTCCGGCTAATTGGGAAGGACCATACAGAATCAGAAAGATGGTCGGACCTAGCACATGTACCTTGGAAACCTTGCAAGGAAAGAAGATCTCAAATACTTGGAATGCCAACCATCTGAAGCTGTACTGGCAGTAAACATTGTACTTTTTTCTGATTGTTATCATTTTTGTCTTTACTTTTCCATTTATTGCTCCATTACTATTGTTTTGCAATCATCTGATTTATGAATAAAGGCCAGCCCATCATTTTCTATATTCTCTAATGCAATGTGTGAGACAGATTATGTGTTACAGTAATGGAAATGAGGCAACAGCTGGCAAACTAAAGTCCCTAAGCGAAAAATGCGTGAGACGGGCAAACAAAAGTCCCTAAGCCAAAAATGTGCGAGACGGGCAAACAAAAAAGTCCATAAGCGAAAAATGCGCGAAATGGGCAAACAAAAGTCCCTAAGCGAAAAAATGAGCGAGACGGGCAAACAAAAAAGTCACTAAGCGAAAAATGCGCGAAACGTGCAAACAAAAAAGTCCCTAAGCGAAAAATGCGAGAGACGGGCAAACAAAAAAGTCCCTAAGCGAAAAATGCGCGAGACGGGCAAACAAAAAAGTCCCTAAGCGAAAAATTAGCGAGATGGGCAAACAAAAAAGTCCTTAAGCATGAAAATGTGCGAGACGAGCAAAGACCAGTCCTTAAACACGAAAAGTGCGTGATAAAGGCAAAACCTAGATATCCAGGTATTACGAGGTACGTTGAAATTTTCAGACTAATATGTTGAAATGAGTTAGCAAATTATGGTTAACACCTTGACATTTTAATCGTTATTCAATAAAGTCCTTAAGCGAAAAAAGCGCAAGATAGGCACAATGCTTGAGAGAAGTTCATCTTTGCACAAGAATAAGAACGCTGTCTCAAAGTAGAACTTGGGGAGCAACATGGTATAAAGGTAAAAGTATACAAAGTATTATACTAAATTCACGTAAACAGAAAGAAAGAGCTACAGAATGAAACGGTACTTTTCATTCAAAAATCTGTACAAGTACTGAATTTACATAAACAGAAAGAAAAAGCTGCAAAAAGAAATGTACTTTTTATTGAATGTTTACAAATAGAGGAAAATACAAAAAAATCCTAATCTACACTGAGTACTAAGTCATCTGGCTAAGAAGAAGCCGCCTCGACACCGGAGCCCTCAATAACCGAGGGATCAGAAACTTGAGGAACCGAAACACAAGGATCCTGGGAAGCCGAAGGAGCCATCTCGGATGAAGGATCATCACTTGAAGGCCCAACCACAACTGCGGAGTCTGGCACAAGATCAACGGCTGTGGAATCAGAAATCTGGAACTCATCGCTGTCCAACCCTAGAAGTGCCTCGATAGACTCAGGCTGATCGCCCGCCTCGATAGTCTCAGGAACGTCACACACTGTTGAAGGTTCAACTCGATCACATGTGCCAGAAGACTCAGGCTGACATTGTGGCTGTCGAGGAGGCCACGGGCCCTCAAGATTGTCCAATTCGTCTCCAGCACCCTCCTCCAAATAGGCATCCGGACCTTGCAAGTCGGGCTCGTACTTGGTCCAAGGAGGAGCTGCGTAGTACTTGGCCTCTTTAGTGAAGAGCAACTCAGAAAAAGTCTCGCTAGGCCGATGCTTCTCCAGCCACGAACGAGCCAAATAAAAACCGTACTTGATGAATCCCGCCGCGAACATTGCTTTCTTATCATAGCAATGTTGGGACAAGCGGTACTCACAAACGGCCTCGGCCCGAACCTCTCTCTGACGGTCCAGTACATTGTACAGCTCCTCAATGGCTTCATCCCGTTGTCTCTCCATGGCTCCCCGGTCATTGACAGCCTTATTATAAGCTTTTTTGGTACCCCTGAAGGGAAGCCACCTTCGCTTGCTCTTCTTGGAGCTTTCGCTCAAGATCAGCATTCCTTCGCTCGAGATCAGCGTTCTTTTTATTTAGCTCTTTCGTCCTTTTGGGATAGGGGCGAAGTTGGACAACCTCGTTCATAAGCTCTATTTTCCGCTCTCGAAGCTCACGAATGTCTTTATCGGCTTGATCCCTAAGGGCCCTGTGTCGAGCATGAACAGTCGCAACTTGCTAAGCCGTCTGACAAGACAAAAAAGAAACAAAGACTCAACAAACCTGACGAAAAAGCCTAAAAAGGAAAAAGCTAATTACCAAACAAGCACAAAGCTTATCTTCATCGTGAGGTAGTCAGAATTATCCTCCGCCTCAGTCAGATTGGTGAAAAGCCTCACCTCGTCGTGAGGGAGAATGGTGCTCCAAGCCAGACGAGATGCTATCCCGGCATCCTCAATTCTGTCATTGTCATTCACCCCGGGATAGGTCTGGAAGTCTTCTCCACCTACAACGACCCCGCTATAAACTGGATAGCGCCTCAAAGTCGAATCGGCCACCTTAGGTAAAATTGGTCTTGTAGGCATTGTTGCTTCAATAATTAACCTCTTCCTGTATTTGCGCCTAGGCTGGCGAGGAACAGACCTATCCTCAGCAACACGAGATCCACCCTCTTGACGGGATGAATCACTCATCTGGGACTCTAAGCTCTCGCGGTCGTTCGAACCTCTATCAGGGACAAGAGCCTTTTTCGTTTATTTCTCCCGGCCTCTTGTGTAGGATGGCTGGATACACCAGCGGCAGGAGGGGGGCAGTAGGAGCACGAGCTGGTACAGATGAGTGAGCACGAGCTGGTCTAGATGAGGGAGCACGAGCTGGTCTAGATGAGGGTGCCCCAGCTTGCGACTGAGAAGCAGGAGCCACTCGAGCAGCATCACTGGCATCCCTCCTACGCAAAAACTCCTGGAAGTTCATACCTGCACAATATAAGAAGGAATTAGCTGAGGCGCTAGAGGAACACCACACCCACGTATACAAGAAGTAAAAAGGAAATTAGAAACCTAAAAAACCACCAATATCCTCTAAACTATTCAAGGATGAATCCAAAGGGAAAATGACGGAGGGACTCCCAAAGGCATCGACCTGAGCCCACTCAGGATTCTCCTCTGACTGATCACTAGTACCCGCAGCCTCAGGGGTCTCATCCTCCGAGTCCGAAGAGGATTCATCTACAAGATGACTTACAAGGGCGGACGCTTCGGCTACGACTACTGAAGATGGCTGACTAGGACCAGCATCAAAGACACGTGGAGTAGCAGGCAAGTTAGATGGGGCAGCGGAAGTCCCAACAACAGTCCTGCTTACCCCCCAGCCGGCAGCGACGATATTCTTCGGGGTTAAAAGGGAGAATAAGTTACGCTCTCCGGTAGAACAGATCCGTCAAATAGGCTCACCAAATTGGTCTCTCAAAGTTTCTGCTTTGAATCTTTCTGAGCGCTGTGAGTGGTCGGAGGTATCACGATTCCATCTAGAGCGAATCCACAGGTCACTTGGAATCTCAACAACGACCCACTCGCTCTCAAAGTTGCGCAATTTATTGGGAAGATCCGAAAAGATCTTATTGTTGGGAAACTCATCGACCTTTAACCGTTGAAGGGAGAACGTTATTAACCCTTTTAACCCACGAACTCTGAAAAAGGCGCTAAAGAGAGGAACTGTGGGAACAATACCCAAATTATGACACACTATGGAAAACGCCACCAATTGGGCCCACGCATGAGGGTGGAGTTGACACGAGACGATATCCTTATACCTAAGAAACGCTTCACCAAACTCCGGGAGAGGGAAGCGAAAACCGAAAGATAAAGAAACCTTATGAACCGCTACACCATTTCTAACCAAGTCGGGTGTAACCTCCCCTTGAACTGGAAGTCTATAGCTATAACCTGAAGGAAGAGGAAAACGAGTCCTGATATCCTCTAAGTCAGCATTTGTCGAAGAACACACGAGACCACCCGTTCTAAGTGTCTTACCCGGGCGTAGCAAAGACATGGCAAAAAGAAAAAAAACTAGCCGGCGATAGACCTGTTGGGCGACAGACCTGATAGGCGATAGACTTGTTAGGCGACAGACCCGATAGGCGACAGACCTACTAAATAAGACAATTGCGGGAGGCCTAAAAACTATACGCGGAAGACTAAACACCTGCGAGAGACTTAAATCTAGTGTGAGAGGTGGTAAATAAGGCGACAGATGTATACTTACTGTCACTAAGGTAGGCGAGAGACTCTTTGGTGAGAGAGCTGAAAATGGGCGATAGACGGCTGTTCAGAGGTTTTCGTGCGCTCTCTCGTCGGGTCCTAGCGGTTTATATAGCCGCGACAGGGAATGCCAAACGTCGCGCCTGATCGTGTCTCTTGCAAGATAGATCTTTTTCCACCTGTAAAAAACACAAAAAATACAAAAAGAAATTACGAAAAAAACAAAGAGCACTATTCATGATAGGCTAAGGCCCAAAAACATATATTTATACTCTCTTGGTTGGAGAAATCTAACAAAAGAGTGGGGAGCAATTGATATGACAAAGTCTACTTACGATGGGCCAGGCCCAATAGCGTCAGAGCTCACCATGTGGATGAAAATCACTGGGCCACGTGGCCTTTGGCGACAAAAGCCAAAATATCCGAATGAAGCCTGTCGCTGGCGACAAACTCTAGACCTATCGCCTGTAATCATAATGCGACACGTGGCATTAGGCGATAGATTCAAAGCTACATCCCTACGCCTGTCGCTGGGCGACAGACTTCAAGTCTGTCGCTTGCAATCATAAGGCGACACGTGGCGCATGACTTCAGCTCCCACTAGAGTCAGGGCCCTGTCGCCACACCATTTCCGTCTGCGACAAGTGGCGCTATTTTCAGCTTCTACTACGCGACAGACCTCTCACGCCTCAACGTACCCACAACGTGGGTCTCTCACTGGGTGCCTGCGACAGGCCTTGATTTCTCCCGGTTTTCGAGGAACTTGTGTTATATCAGGACACAAACTCTCAGCAATGAATGGACTTATCCTCAAATAATTAACCTAGAATATTGGCCTATAAATAGGCTCCCATGTACAATTTTACTCTCTAATTTTTGACTACTGGCTTTTACGCTTACTAATACTGAAGAACTTTTTGCTGACTTAAGCATCGGAGTGTCTATGCAGGGAACCACCCCTGCGTCTCTCTGACTTTTCTTGTTTTACAGAAGCTTCTTGGAGACACGTGGAGACTAAGTACGAATATCGACGTCAGCATATTTTTATTATTGTTTTGTGCAACAACATATACTATATATAAAAATAATCCCCTTGAGGGGTAAATGCATGACATTTGAAGTGCTATATTTTTTTCCTATTTTTTATTTCATTGTTGATTTTTTTAAAATTTTACATTAAAAATAATATAATTTAAAATGAATTTAAGAAAAAATATTAAATATGTATGATTGGTTAATGAATTTGATTGTTTTATGAATTTAAACAAAAATATTTTTGAAAACAAAAAGATAAAAATTAGATAGAATAATATATATACTTATTATTTTTAAAAAATCTATACCTCCTATATATTAAATGAATTTCCTTTAGGATTAAGATTAATGTTTACTTTATGGGTAAAAGTAGTGATTGGATTTTTTTTTTTTTAAATATGGCTTAAGATTTTGTTCTGGAGTGATAAATTTGCATTTTTTTTGGTGAATCATAATTTTGTTTTAGTAAATCAAAACAAATCCTTATTGGTTCTTGAGTATCATGTTTATGATACTCACACATTTACTGTAATTCATTTTAAGTAAACAAGATCAATTGAAAAAATAAGTAGTTTAATTTTATTTGACCTTTTTTTACAACCATATTCAATTTTTAGATATATATTTTAATTTTTCTAAAGTTAACAATAAAAATCATTATTTGAAAAATCTCTAATAATGAAAATTATTTTAGAATTTATAATAACAAATTAAAAATATTTTTTAAATTGAAGAATCATATAATCAGCTTTATTAAAATGTAAAGAAGTTATTAAAATTTATTTCAATAAAAAAATAATTTTGAATTATCTAAAAAATAATATTTAATTATTATTAAAACTAAAAAGTTTTTTGATTTGTTAGATAAATGAACATTAATAAAAATCATAATAAGAACATAGATATTTTGTAAAATAAATATTAATAGTTAAAAAATATAATAATAAATAAATAAAATAATAATTTCAACTGGAGAGAATATAGATATTTTGTAAAATAATTTTTTTATTATAAATTTGGCTCTAAATTTCAAAATGAGATAATTTTATCCTTTAAAGTTTTTTAAATAATTTAATAATTAAATATAAAAAACTATTTTTTATAATTAAAAGTGAATGGTGAGATTATTTAAATTAAAAATTAAATCTTATAATATGTTACAAATTTTTTTATTACTTCACAAAAAAATTGTAAACATAAGAATAAAATTTTTAATTTTTCGACTGCAATTAAGTGCAGATATCTTACTAGTTATAGTAATAATAGCCTTAATTGATAATGGTTTCCTTTTATGAAGAGGGCGGCTAGGCAGTAGGCAGCTAGCACAGCAATTTCAATTATACCAAACACATGTTTTGATAAACTGGGATATTTCTTAATAAATAAATAATGTTCAAAAGACCGTGAAAATTTTCAATAAAAACAAATTTATTCTTAAAGTCCAAATAAACCTCGAACAAAACCCACATTTGTAAATTAATTTTTGTGTCCTTGACCTTAACAATGAACAAAAATGGTTTAAACAGAAATTGTTTTGGTATTTTTAGCGAACTTTTTGGCTTTTGCATGAGTGTTAAGTTAAAATTTGAACACAACCTGCTTTTGGTTTTGGCGTCAGGTCAGGTTGTTGGACTGAACGATACGTTGGAAGTCTGAATTCTAAATTTTTTTCAAAAGTAATAATTACCAAGATGATGAGAAGAATCTTTCTAGAACATTTCCAACACTATAATAGTAGATCTGATAAAAAAAAATAAAATAACCATTATAATTTATTTCTTTAAAAAAAACTAAATCCAATATTTCATTTTTCTCATTCTTTCATTATATTTCTTATGAACGAAAGAAATTGATAACAAAAACACTTTACAAGATTAATTAATTAATGGGTCGGTAATTGAATGGCTAAACGCACTTGATATAGATAATTTTTGCTTAAACTTGACCACTATTTTTTTGTAAAGTAAAAATTTCCCTATTACCTGCCAAATGTTCAATAAAGAAGATATTAAAAATGATGAATTCAGCCAATCTCGACTATATATGTTTTTGTGTCTTTTTGTTTTTTTTTCTTCGGCAAAGTTCATATTGTTGCGACTCCAACTTGGAGGATTAATTAATCCATTAATTATTTTCAAAATGTGTTAGCTCAAACCTTGTAATTAAAATTGAGAATACATATATATAATTACTTCATATAATATTAATAGTAATAGTAATAATTAGGGACAACCATATATAAGTAGTTGAAACATATATAATTTCAAATAGCATTAAATTTTCCTAATAACTATAGTTCCAATGCCGATAAGACAGCAGCATATATAGACAGACTGATAGAGTAAAAAGATAAAAGAAAAACAATTAACTTAGACTCATAAACAATAACTAATACTGCTATATGAAACTTCGACTCCTACAGATCTTCTACTTTGATGACTGACCCTCTTCAAAATTCCTGGCGGCCTGTTTAAGAAAACAAAGCGATAATATTTTTTAAAAAATAAAAAAAGGTGATGGTAATTATATTAAATACTAATGTAATTTCCAACCTTTTCTATAAGAAGGCACAAAATTCTATCTCCATCGTCGTAGCCAGCCCAGCAGTTAATCGTGTCACCAACAACTATATTATGGAAGCCAGTGAACGAATCCCAGCCATCTTTGGATATGACATGCATGCCATCATTGCTCCTTTTCATAACATGGCCGCGACTAGCCACAGTTGGTGAATAGAGGAGAGTTGCTGCAATGGGATAGCGCAAGCTGTCTAGATACTCTTTGGCATCGCCAACAAGGACAAAATCAGTTCCCATATCAGTTTCAGTCAACGTTTTGGTAAAGAGAAACTTGAATTCCATATCGTCTGGGCGTTTAAATTCTTTGCTGGGTTCAGGGTTAGCCATTGGAACTTGGATTTCTTGCTAGCTAGTGGATACTAATTCAAGCAAAATCTCTCTTCTAATTTCTTACACTTTTCCAAAGCTATTGGCTTAAATTATTTATGTACAAATATCATGAAAATAATACGCTTCACAAGCTACATGCAGGCTATAGCTTGGATCGATAACTCATGTCTTGTTTATTGGGACTACTACTTAACTAATTCATGATATACAGCTGATGCCGCCTCAGGCTAATTGTTATGGAAGGGGTGAATATTACATTCAACAAAGAAAATATTTGGTAGTCAGAAAATATTCAAAAAAGAGAGAACAGATTGAAATTAGAAGTAGTTTAAATGGCCAGAATGGTTGAGTAATAATGGCAACATTTGTATTTTTTTTTCCTTAAAAACGACTCATGATTCAAGTAGTGTAAGCAAGATTGCTAGCAGCTCTAGGGGATCCTGGTTTTTGTCAAGCTTGATATTATGTATTAAGGGGTGTTCTCCTATCAGTTAGCCAATTAACCATAAAATTTGTCATGTGTTTCTCATGTGTTAATTTGCAAACTTTTTTTGACGTTTTTGATTACTCAAATGAACCTATTCTTACTTTGTTTAACGCTAGAATACTTTAATTTCTTGGCCAAAAGAGAACAGAGGTCACTATTTGATTAAACCAATTTCCATTTGTTTACCAAACAACGTATTACGCAATTTTTTCTTCGACTGACGCATTGTTTTAAATTGCGGTCGCGGCCGCGTTTTCGGTCGCATTGCGTTTATTGCGGTTGCGGACATAACGGCGGTAATTGCGGTCATCGCGATTATCGCGGTCGTGAATTTTTTTTAATTTCGCATAATTCTATATAAAGTATAGTAATTGTAATTATAATAATGTAAAGTCTTATTTTATAGTTTTTAAAGTAATTTATAATACCTCAAGTCTATTATTTATGTGAGAAAAAGATTATTTATAATTTTTTTTTATCATGATTCATCACAAATATCACAATTTGTATTTTTAGTTATTTTTAATTGTTTGTTTATCTTTTTTTATTATGCTTAATCTATTACTTATTTACTTTTGTCATTTATTATTTATTCTATTCTTCCGTTTTCTAATGCATATATACTAAAACATACATATATATATATATATAATAAACAATATATTAAAAAAACACATATTAACAAAAAAAAAAGTAGATGCACGTTGCCAGTTTTGGACTCTTTCACGTGTATTTATTGAGACATGGTTTTTGTGGGCTACAAGATAAAAACAAGCTGCAAAATGGAAGCTTCACCGGACAGGTTGAAGATTGAGTTAAGTTGGGCTGCGTTTGGAACTTAGAGGGCCAAAGACAAATGCAAAGCCTTGAGTCAATTAAAAACTATAGCGCAAATAAATGCCCAACGTCATCAGACAAATGTGAGATGGAAGGAATCGTCGAGAATGCTCCTCTGCCCTGTACTCTGTCTATTCTGTTTCTTCTTAACTCTTCTTTTCTTTCCATTGTTGTTTTTTTCTTTAGGTACAGGCGTACATCCCTCCACCCGTCAGTCGTCAGTCCCTAACCTCACATTCCCACATCTCACGATTCGTACATCCCTCCACCCGTCAGTCGTCAGTCCCTAACCTCACATTCCCACATCTCACGATTCTCAGTCAAGAGCCACCGCCAACCAGTTTTGCTACAGCGGACAGCAACCCATGGCCACGACGCCACTGCCTACCTACGGCCTAGTCACCCTCAGACCCGCTCTACACTGTGCCACTACTGCCTACCCACGCCAGACACTGTGCCTCAGCCCTCAAGGCCCTCCGCCCTCACCATCATGCTTGCCCCTCAGTCCTCACAATCACGGGTTCCTTTACAAATCCCTTTCTCTCATTCTCTAATTTTTTTTGAGGCTAATGTTTGATTCTATTTGTGTTTTTCTTCTGTTCTGATTAACGGACGATAGCGGCGATAACGCACCGTTATCGCCGCTATCTGCCGCTACGGCACTTCGTAACGGCCGCTATTGATGTGATATACAATCACACCCGTTATTTCCTCTATAGCGGTGGCGGCCACTGCCGCTACCGCGAGATAGCGGCCGCTATTTCGTTTAGCGGCCGCTATTTGAAACACTGGACTGACGTGCATCTTCACCCCTGTGAAATTCTTTGAATCTTGTTATAAATTATTCAGCACAAGCTGAACTTGAATATGATTTGACACGTGAGAAGACACTCACTTCCAGGAAATTCAATTCCTTAAATGCCCCAACCAGACTGCTATCGTTTCAATGCCGCAGGCAGCATCAACGGCACTTTCAAGTCTCTATTTAACTTTTGCCTATCGTCAAGGCAAACCGTTTATGAAGGCATGAGCTGATTGGCTAAAGTCTTGTTGGTATGTAGCATCATAATCCATAGAAAGACTGAATAATTGTAGACTTTTACAATTAATTTTACAAATGAATGTTACTTGTGTTTTGGAAGATCGCGGAAGTTCCAGAATCCATGTGAAGATCGTTCTGAGTTTGAAATTGACAGCCTTGGTCTGCAGCTTTGGACCACATTGCATACCAGGAAGCGATAGATCCAGCGGTCTATTCTTGTTCCATCTTTGTCTGGTGGGAATACATTTTGTGCAAGAGGGACATATAAAGTCAAAAGCGTTGGACGAAACTAGGGCTATCGTTTGTACGAAAGACTAATGGCAGCCAAGGGATTCTTCCATGGCGCTTTGGCACCGCTTGCACTTGGTAAATATCTTGCATAAGATAGAAACAGAAGCTTTGGTTGTATTGGTAGAAACACGATACAAGCCTTTTGGAAGATGAACATTGTGCAATTACTAAAACTGTTTTCAGGTTTTTAACTAAAAACAACTCAAACAGTCTTAGATGGAATGAAAATGAACAAATTATATTTCTAAGAATCACAAAACTAATGAAAATAAAATTTTCTTTTTATATGACTTATAATAAAATTCGGATTAAAATATTCAAAATATTTAATAATCTGTATGATTTTTTTATAATATATTTATCAAAATTCATAAATTAATAATATCTTTTTTATTTTATTTATATTTACATAATAATTGTTAACTCTATGCATTAAGGTGATTTAATAATTCCTTCTAAATAATATAATGTACTACTATACATCTCTTTAATTTCTCTTAAATTTTTATGGAATAATTGGAGACATTAAGTGTAGGTGATATAACTTATGTTCTTTGTAATAGATTAGCCATTAATTAATTATACATTAGCTCTGGTAGAATTTTGTTTTTGGTTAAGTTCAAATGAATACAATATAAAACTGAATATTTAAATTTAACCAGATTTTAAAAAAATATAACACTTGAATTATTCAAAAAAGTTATATTTTTACTATAATAAATTATTTTGATAATTAATTTTAATATTTATTAATAATTTTAAATTTAAATTTTATCGAATTTGAGTTAATTTGAGACATAAAACAACATTCTAATACACTCTAATTGCCAGCCTAAAGTGTCAGATTTTGGTGTACAGGTATATAAATAAAAAATATATACATCTGTAACAAAATATATATATATACACACATCCCCAAACTCATATATATATATATATATATATATATATATATATATACACACATCCACTATTTATCCTAGAGATAACGAAGAGACTCTCAATAAAACTTTAAAAAGTATGACTAACCTATACTGTTGGAGTTATTGCACGGCACACCAGGGAAACTATTATTGCCCGGCGTGGGTACCCAGCTTCCCATCAGCTGCCCTGTTATAAAGCTCTGCACTCTCAAGTCTCTCCGTTTACAGCCACATAAAATTTGTATACATCTCTGCCTTGTTAGGGGTCACGTCTTTTCCTGTCTTCAATCTTCACAAGAATTTTAATGGCTACACCACTGTTCCTACTCGTTTTTACTTTGGCTTTATTCTGTCCACCTTCGTCTTCGTCCTCTGATGGTTTATGGGCGGGCTCATCTCTGTCGGTGGAGATTGCAGGTGATGTGTTGACGTCACCTGATGGCACTTTCAGTGCTGGCTTCCACCCTGTTGGCCAGAATGCTTATGCCTTTGCGATGTGGTTCAAGAAACCATCATGCGAGCGCGGTTCTAACAAATGCACCGTAGTTTGGATGGCAAATCGGGACCAACCAGTCAATGGTAGACGCTCAAAGCTCATTTTAAAGAAATCAGGTAACCTTGTTCTAAAAGATGCTGGTCGAATCCCTGTTTGGGAAACGAAAACCGTCTCGCAGTCCCTTACCCATTAAAAACTTGAAGATGGCGGCAATCTTATCATGCGTAACTTGGAAGGCCATATATTGTGGCAAAGCTACGATTCACCCACGGATACTCTGCTTCCTCTTCAACCATTCAATGAGAACTCGAAGCTTATCTCGTCAAGAAGCCAAGGAAACTACTCCTCGGGGTTTTATCAGCTTTATTTTGACACTGATAACGTCCTCTGCCTTACGTACAAAGGTCCTGAGTTTTCAAGCGTTTACTGGCCAAGTCCATGGCTTTTGAGATGGGAAGCTGGAAGATCTGCGTTCAATAATAGCAAAATTGCAGTTCTGGATTCTTTGGGCAATTTTAGTTCAACCGACAATTTTACCTTCTTGTCGGCTGACTATGGCTCAAAGATTTCAAGAATGTTGAAGATGGATTTTGATGGCAATATTCGACTGTATAGTCTAAAAGAGGCTCACGAGAGATTAAGACGTGCGGTAGACTGAAACTCGCTGGAGGGTTAGGACGTGCGGTAGAGTGCTGGTACAAAGGATTTCTTGCGCAATTCAACTCACATTCTGCTCCTTATATAGCCACAGCAGGGAATACGAAGCGTCGCGCGCTTGGAACTACCTCTCGCAGAATTGTGTTTTTTGACCTGCAAAAAACCAAAAAACTACAAAAATCACGAAAAAGACCAAAATATTGGATTCAATTATATATACTCTCTTTATTGAAAAAAATTCAATAAGAGAGTAGGGAGCAGTTGATATGGGTAAGCTTAAAAATCACTAAGGCCCAAAAAGACCACACAAGTCTGCCACGTGGCGTAGGGCCATTGGGCCACGTGGCATTAAGGGAAATACTACTAGGCTCACGGGAAGCCTTTGCGGTAGATGCCTCTCACCGGCAACAGGATTCCTGTCGCATTCGACAGCCATCAGACAATCACAATGCGAAATAGCCTGCCACCTATCGAGTATGGCCTCCCACCTGATAAACCTGTCGCCTCACGACATACCCTTGCTGCCACAATCAAACGACATACAACATTTTAGTGTCGTACCAGAAACAAACTCTTCTAAAAAGAAGAGATTGCCCTCCAGGTAATTACTCTGCAGTACTGGTAATTTACTCGCCTATAAACAGACCACATGTATTATTTTATTCTCTAATTTTTGACTACTGGCTTTTACGTTCCCTACACTCAAGAATATTTGGCTGACTTAAGCATCGGAATGCCTACGCAGGAAACCACTCCCTGCTTTCCTCTGACTTTTCTTATTTTGCAGAAGCTTTTGGGAGACACGTGGAGAAAAAGACAGACACTTAGCAATCACTCATTATTGTTTTGTACAACAACAGAATCTTTTCGGATTTGGGTTGATTTGGACTCGGATCAATTTGGGTTCGGGTCAATTTGGCTTCTGGTCAATTCAAGTGTAGGTCAGGTTAGATTTGGGTTAATCTAGATTCGGATTAATTCGAATTCGGATCAATTCAGACTCAGATCGAATTCGATTTGGTTGTTAACTTTTTTTGATCAAATTGGATTAGTAAGATTTGGTTTTGGATAATTCGATTTGATTTTTTGGGTCTGCTTAGTTTTTACCACCTCTACTCACAAGCTAAATCACTTGATAAAACTGGACAATAGTTTTTTTTCGGCTTTTAATTAAGAGAGCCACTGGACATACAAGAGCAAGTAATCGAAATCGGGGTTTTGGGCTTTTGCCAACAATAAATGACGTAAATTTTTGGTAGCTATTTCCCAGAATGGCTAAATTTCTTATATCAGAGAATAAAAATTGAATTATTCAATTTGCTTAATATTCTTAAATCTTATTATTACTATTTGGGTATTTCTTTCTTTATTTCATCAAATTTAGTGATATGTAATATGTATGTAACATTCCAGTCTCGGTACAATGCTTCAAGGATGAATAATTGTATTTTTTTATTTTTCCTTTTTTAATGTATGCAACGCTCCGGCTCCATTAAGTGTTTCGGCAAGAAATATTTATCCGCATTGCGATGTTCAAAACATGATTACCTGTTTCCTACCGAAAGTGAACACTATTGGGAAGCTTAATCACATGAACTTGATAGATTTAAGGGATACTGTGCAAAGCGAAAGCACAAGCTTTTGGTCTCTGAAATTGCAGTTGGAACAGCAAGAGGCTTACTTATTTACTTGAGGAATGTTTAAGAGTGGGTTTTCCATTTGAGACATAAAACAACATTCTAATAGACTCTAATTGCCAGCCTAAAGTGTCAGATTTTGGCAAGCATTCAAAAATCTCAAAGATCCGAGGAAGAGGAGGTCGCATGGCGCTTTGGTGATAGCCCTGATTTTGGCAGTGCCAATGTAGTCCAGTAAACATATACGGACAGTATTCTTCCTTTAGAATGGTTGGCAAGTATGAATGGTTGGTCAAGTAGATTAGATATGATAATTTTGGATAACAAAATAATTCCAAAAAGAAAAGATGTTACAAGTTTGGTAAAAAAAGTATAAAAATTTTAATTTGTGGTTTACGTTTGACGTGAAGAAGAAGGCAATGACTAACAATTGCAGTGTACCTTTCAACATGTATTGCGTGAAGGAAATTTTGCAGCTGATGCATTGGCAAAGTCTGGTTGTTATATTTTGGCGTAGAGATATATAAATGAAAAATATATAAATCCACTATTTATCGTAGAGATAACAAAGAGACCCCAATAAATGAAAAATATATAAATCCTCTATTTAACGTGGAGTTAACAAAGAGACTCTCTATCATCAATCATCATCAGCAACGACCAAAAAAAAAAACCAAAGAGACTCTCAGATAAAACTTTAAAAAGTATGACTAACCTATAGTGTTGGGAGTTATTACACGGCACCACCATGGAAGATATTATTGCCCGGAGTGGGTACCCAGCTTCCCATCAGCTGCCCTGTTATAAAAGCTCTGCACTCTCAGGTCTCTCCGTTTAAAGTAACATAAAATTTGTATACACCTCTCTGCCTTGTTAGAGGTCAAGTCTTTTCCTGTCTTCAATCTTCACAAAAATTTTAATGGCTACACCACTATTCCTACTCGTTTTTACTTTGGCTTTATTCTGTCTACCTTCGTCTTCGTCCTCTGATGGTCTATGGGCGGGCTCATCTCTGTCGGTGGAGACTGCAGGTGATGTGTTGACGTCACCTGATGGAACTTTCAGTGCTGGTTTCCACCCTGTTGGCCAGAATGCTTATTCCTTTGCGATATGGTTCAACAAACCATCATGCGAGCGCGGTTCTAACAAATGCACCGTTGTTTGGATGGCAAATCGGGACCAACCAGTCAATGGTAGATACTCAAAGCTCAGTTTAATGAAATCAGGTAACCTTGTTCTAAAAGATGCTGGTCGGATCCCTGTTTGGGAAACGAAAACAGTCTCGCAGTCCCCTACCCATTTAAAACTTGAAGATGGTGGCAATCTTATCCTGCGTAACTTGGAAGGCCATATATTGTTGCAAAGCTACGATTCACCCACGGATACTCTGCTTCCTCTTCAAACATTCAATGAGAACTCTAAGCTCATCTCGTCAAAAAGCCAAGGAAACTACTCCTCTGGTTATTTTCAGCTTTATTTTGACCCTGATAATGTCCTCTGCCTTATGTACAAAGGTTCTGAGTTTTCAAGCGTTTACTGGCCAAGTCCATTGCTTTTGAGATGGGAAGCTGGAAGATCCACGTATAATAATAGCAAAATTGCCGTTCTGGATTCTTTGGGCAAATTTAGTTCAACCGATAATTTTACCTTCTTGTCGGCTGACTATGGCTCAAAGATTTCGAGAATGTTAAAGATGGATTTTGACGGCAATATTCGACTGTATAGTCTAAAAGAGGATGGAGAAACTTGGGTTGTTTCATGGCAAGCCTTCCCTCAACCATGCATGGTTCATGGATGTTGTGGACCAAACAACATGTGCATTTATATTCCTAATTTTGGCAGGAAATGCTCTTGCACTCCAGGATATAAGATGAAGAATCATTCTGATTGGTCTCTTGGATGTGAACCAGAATTTCAAATTTCCTGTAACCGAACTGAGGTTGGTTTCCTGAAACTTCGCCATGTGGAATTCTTTGGCTATGATTTCAAATTGTATCCTAATGTCACCTTGGAGGATTGCAAGAAAATATGCTCGCAGTTGTGTGATTGCAGAGGTTTTCAATTCAAATTTTTCAAAGTTCATCAACCAGATGGCACATACTGTTATCCCAAGACACAATTGTTGAATGGACATCGCCCACCAAATTTTAAAGGTGATTTTTACGTGAAAGTGCCCAAGGCTACTGTCTCCTTTTACAGTAACAATATTGTTCAAGATTCCGAGTTGCAATGTTCCAACGAAGTGCAGCAGCTGGAACGAAAATATTCCAAAAGGCGTGAAAATGAGTCATTGCAGTTTGCCTTCTGGGCGGTATGTGCAATCGGAGGACTCGAGTTTCTTATCATTTTCTTGGTATGGTGTTTCTTGATTAGAAACCACGATAATTCAAGCCCGAAGGAAGGCTACCTTCCCGCTGCAACTGGCTTCAGAAAATTCACATATGCTGAGCTGAAAAAGGCCACAAATAGTTTCTCAGAAGAGATTGGTAGAGGTGCAGGAGGAATCGTGTACAAAGCCACACTGTCCGATGGCCGAGTTGCTGCAGTCAAGCGACTTATCGATGCTAATCAAGGGGAAGCTGAATTCCTGGCAGAAGTAAACACCATTGGAAAGCTTAACCACATGAACTTGATTGACATGTGGGGCTATTGTGCGGAGGGAAATCATAGGCTTCTGGTATATGAGTACATGGAACATGGTTCTTTGGCTGAAAACCTCTCTTTTAAAGCACTTGACTGGAAAACGAGATTTGAAATTGCAGTGGGAACCGCAAGAGGCTTAGCCTATTTACATGAAGAATGTTTGGAGTGGGTTCTCCATTGTGATATAAAGCCTCAGAACATTCTCATGGACTCTAAATACCAGCCTAAAGTGTCAGATTTCGGCCTGTCTTGGCTGCTAAATAGAGGCGATGTTAAGCATTCAAAAATCTCAAAAATTCGAGGAACTAGAGGTTACATGGCACCAGAGTGGGTTGTCAATCTGCCCATCACCTCCAGAGTTGATGTCTATAGCTATGGGATCGTCCTATTGGAGTTAGTGACAGGAAGAAGCCCTACAATGGTAATCCGAGAGACGGATGATGAAAGTCCGAAAGAGCAAATAACACTAGTCTCATGGGTGAGAGAGCACATTGCAAGACGCTTTGAGACCGAAACATGGCAGCATGTGATAATAGATCCCAAGCTGGAAGGGAAATATGATGAAGCTGAGCTACAAATTCTGGTTACGGTAGCTCTGCGATGCGTTCAGGGAGATAAAGACGCAAGACCGGCGATGGGAGAAGTGGTTGAGATGCTCCTTCGTCATAAGAGCCATTGAACCGCTTGGGAATAATCACTTGCTAAACAAATCCGCAAGTAACAAATCATCTGTTAGCTCTGCATATAATTAAATTAGGAATTAATTATCTACTGCTAATAACATACCCTTTTTTTCTCTCTGTAGAGCTAAAATATAATTAGTTATCTCCTATAATATTTTAGGTTCATCTACTTCGCTTAATAGGGTTGGTTCTTTTTGGAGCCTGTAGTGCCTTCTTCTTAACAATGTTAATTATCTCCTACAAGTTTGCAATTTGTTTTCTCAACCTCTATTGGCACTCTGTAAGAGGGCTGTAATGCCTTCTATGTATAGCAATAACAGTGAGTTTCCATTACATGAAGAATGTTTGGAATGGGTTCTCCACTGTGATATAAAGCCTCAGAACATTCTCATAGACTCTAAATAGCAGCCTAAAGTGTCAGATTTCGTATAAGTAATATTACTTCATATAATATTAATAGTAATAGTAATATTTAGGGACAACCATATATATAAGTAGTTGAAACATATATATAATTTCAAATAGCATTAATTTTTCCTAATAACTATAGTTCCAATGCTGATAAGACAGCAGCATATATAGACAGACTGATAGAGTAAAAAGATAAAAGAAAAACAATTAGCTTAGACTCATAATCACTATTAATACTAATATGAAACTTCAACTCCTATAGATCTTCCACTTTGATGACTGACCCTCTTCATAATTCCTGGCGGCCTGTTTAAGAAAACAAAGCAACAATATTAAAAAAAAAAAGAGGGTAATTTTATATTAAATATTAATGTAATTTCCAACCTTGTCTATAAGAAGGCACAAAATTCTATCTCCGTCGTAGCCAGCCCAGCAGTTAATCGTGTCACCAGCAACTATATTATGGTAGCCAGTGAAAGAATCCCAGCCATCTTTGAATATGACATGCATGCCACATTGCTCCTTTTCCGAACATGACCGCGACTAGCCACAGTTGGTGAAATAGAGAAGAGTTGCAGCAATGGGATAGCGCAAGCTGTCTAGATACTCTTTGGCATCGCCAACAAGGACAAAATCAGTTCCCATATCAGTTTCAGTCAACGTTTTGACAAAGAGAAACTTGAATCCACATCGTCCGGGCGTTGAAAGGATATTAACACCAAAACAATGCATCATGAATCAAATGCGCCAAAGGATATTAACCTCCAGTCATTGATACTGAAAATATTGAGTTGCGACGATGTTACTTTCTTTTTGCATTGATCTTTTAATTTTAAACAAATTCACTAATAATGTGTTTTTCCAGAATACTAAAATTAGGAATCCAATATTCTCTATTTTTCATTATATACGTCTTCTCATTAAATACGTAATTCTATTAGTGGGTGGTTATCACTTGTAGATATGGATAAATAATTTAAAAAATTATCAGATAATCTAATATATATATATATAAAAGCCAAAACAGTTAGCTACAAGTAGGACATCTTATGTGGATAGTCCAAATGTTTGACATGTGTAATATATTTTTTAAAAAAATAATTATCCTTTTTCAAGTTTCAAAAAATAGAAATAAATCTAAATACAAAAATAAATCAATTATATTTTTAAATTAATTATCTATTTTAATTTTTAAAAGATAAACACACACAAACACACACACACACATATATCTATCTAGATTAAAATTAAATAAAATTACATTTCATTTATCTCTACCTACATTAAAATTACAAAATATAACATCTATATCTATAGCTTTTATCACTTAATTTTTTTTTTGTAAAAAGTAACATCTATACCTATGTATATTAAAATTAATATAGATAATGTAATATATAACATGCAATAATATAACATCTTATGTACAATGATTACCTTTTTTTTTGCAATAATATGACATCATTTTTTTAATTTTTTAAATTAACACATAACATGCAATTATTCTTTCTTTTCATATTAACATTACAAAATACAACATTTATAACTACTACTTTTATATATTAATTTTTAAAAATTATTTAAAAGGTAACATCTATATCTATATATATATATATTAAAATTTTTAATTTTCTCCATTTTTATTATATAAATTGCATGTAATAATTTTTTTTATCAATACTTAGTACTCATGGATCTTAAGAGTAGAAAAACTCAAATTTCTTTTACTTTTTCGTATTTAGTTTATTTAAATGATATTTTGGCATAGAATTTCATTGCACATCATATAAAAGACTAGAATTGGATGATGTCTCAATGTTTATAAATAGCACACTTCTGTTGGATATTAAAATATTGGTCATAAGGTTACTGTTCAATGTATTTGACTAACATATATTTTTTTCAATGATAACATATACGGCAATATAATTTTAAAATATAACTTATTTACCATGTATGGCAATATAATTTTAAAATATAACTGATTTAGCATTTATGTTTTTATTGACTATTTTTAAATGAGTTTGTATATGATACACTGATAGTGTATAGTTTTTATATACTATCAATGCATTAAAGATTGACATATCATCAATTGGCAAATTAAAAAATATGTCAAGCCCTTAAAAGTAAATATAAATAATTTTTTTTAATTTGCTTATAAGAGCTTATTGATGAGATGTCAACCTCTAGTGTATTGACAGTATATAGAAACTATACACTATAAGTACATCATATATAAATCCTTTTTGAATTTGTGTTTTATGTATATATTATTTAAGGGAAATCGTTAACCAATAAAGTAACTATCATGAAAGTTGATCTAACTTTTTTGTATTTAGTTTATTTAAATGAGATTCTGGTATAGAATTTCATTGCACATCACATAAAAGACTAGAATTGGATGAGGTTTCAATATTTATAAATAGCACACCTCTATCAGATATTAAAATATTGGTCATAAAATCATTGTTCAATGTATTAGACTAACATATATTTTTTTCAATGGTAACATATATGGCATATAATTTTAAAATATAACTGATTTAGCATGTATGTTTTTATTGACTATTTTTGAATTTATGTTATACATATATATATATGTGTATGTGTATGTATATATATATATATATATATATATATATATATATATCATATAAGGAAAATCTTTTACCAATAGAGTAACTATCATAAAAGTCGATCTCACTTTTGGTTGGTATTACATGTCACGCGAATGCACAAAAGGTTGTCTAAAGTTGATAAAAAGTTTCATTTTTCCCCATGAAATATTGATGTCCCTAATCCAACTCTAAGGTAAATAATAATTATATTTACTATATTTAAAACATAAAACAAAAATTATTCCATGATGATAACATAAGCATTTTATAATTTTAATAAATATAACTTAATTGTAGCATTTTGTATACCTTATAGGTAAAAGTTGAACGTTGAAGAATTTGATGATTCTAGAAAAGTGATGTTTTGTACTTTTCAACACTGAAGCTAAGAAATTAATTAATTAATAAAGATGTTAACAATCTTTATAAAATTTTTCTTAAGGTATTGATTAATTAACAATTATACTTTATAGGTAAAAGTTAAATGTTGAGGCATTTGATGGTTCTGGAAATGCTATGTTTGTATTTTTCAACATTGAAGCTAAAAAATTAATTAATAAAGAAGTTGACAATCTTTATAAAATTTCTCTTAAGATATTGACTAGTTAACAATTATTTTAATATTGTCCAATATTTAATTTAATTTAATGATATGTCTATGACCATAATTTAGGAAAATTGAGATTATAAAATTTGAGAGATATTTGAAGATTTCAGGGGTGAAATTTATTATAACAAAAGTGATAACTGAAACTTAATTTAATCAAATTACAGATTAATATTTTATTTAAGTCTTCTATTCCATCTAGATCATCAAATAAAGTGATACATCATTCAAAAATAGCAATGAATACTCAAGAATTATTTGCTACCTCTTTAGCTTAACAAGAATTCATTGAAGAATCTCCGTTTAAAAATATTCTTAGATGAGGTTGATTTTGAGACGGAGAAAATTTCAATTTCTTCAAATCAAAGACATATTGAATTTTTTTATATACTATATTCATTCAATAAATTGCAATAATAGTTTGATTTAACTTTTTTAAAATTTGCATAATTATATCTAATATATAATTTTTTATATTACTGTATTGTAATATACAAATTACAAATAAAAATATTAAATATACATATGTTGTCTTTTTTATAAACATAATAATTTATATTATAAAGTTTAAAAAATATATATAATCAATGAATTTATTATTTGATTAATGTATTTTCGTGCATCGCACGGGTTTAATCCTAATAATAATTGTAGACACTTAATTTTGTTCGGAACTATAAACATATTTGGATAGGGTCTTGTTTCAGTCTTAGTGATTTGAGATTGAAATTTGCTCGATTTAATCAGGCGCTTGAATTAATTTCAAGTAATTTGGCTTCAGAGATGAATTCAAAGCTTAAATTAGTTCAAGTGTCATAAATATCGAATTTTGTCTTTCAAGATCAATTCCAAATTTGTCCTAAATAAATTAAGCTTGGTGTTAAAATTAATTGGGTTGAAGCCCAAAATCCAAGAATCCAAATTAATTGAAGTTGGGTTGTTAGATTTAAAGATCTAAGCCCATATGTTATTTTATTAATTTGTATTAAAATTTAAAAAAAATTAGTATTTTATAGAATTTCGCGAGTGTGCGATAGTTAGAAAATTCTTAGGCATAAAAACGTTCCTTCTAAATTTGACCAAAAAGTTGGAAAATTTGGAGGAATAATTTTAATATCAAAGTTTTAATAAAAAATTTAATAGTAAATTTTAATCAAATCTTTTAATAAAACAGTTAATTAATCCGACGACAAAACCTCTTCACGAGGATGAGTGTGTCCCGTGAATACTCTTGAGGTAACAAAATTTCCTTGGGAATTCGATCAAAGTGTTGGAGAATATCCTAAGAAAA
Organism: Heritiera littoralis; assembly: GCA_031772115.1. Classification (NCBI taxonomy): domain Eukaryota; kingdom Viridiplantae; phylum Streptophyta; class Magnoliopsida; order Malvales; family Malvaceae; genus Heritiera; species Heritiera littoralis. The sequence goes on from JAPDPK010000001.1 coordinate 21,605,691, forward strand.
ATATTAATATTTAAATAATTGAATATTAAATAATAAAAAGAAAATTTTAATTAAGCATAGAAGACCATTTAAATTAAGATTGCTTAAGATAAAACATGATTAATTGGTACTATCCATTGGACGGGCGTTGTGGGGGTGCTAATACCTTCCTCACACGTAACCATACTCCTGAACTCAAATTTCGAAACGTAAATCAATATACTTATCCTTAGTTTTGAATAAGTGACCAATCACACCTAGGTTAAAATTAATTTTAAAACGTCTAGCGATCAAGTCTCCGGATAAAAACTGTTACGATAATAATAAAATATAAAACCACACAATAAGAAATTTTAAGAGGTTATGAAACTAACCCCAAGTCTTTCGTTTCCTATAAAACATTGCTAATTAAATGGATAACTTAGTAACTTACATCACAAGCTACATGCAGGTTATAGCTTGGATGGATAGCTCATGTCTTGTATGTTGGGACTACTACTTAACTAATTCATGTTATTCAGCTGATGCCGCCTCATGCTATCTGTTATGGAAAGGGAATGAATATTACATTTCAACAAAGAAAATATATATCTGGTAGTCAGAAAATATTAAAAAAAATAAAAGAAAAGATTGAAATTAAAAGTACTTTAAATGGCCATAATGGTTGAGTAATAATGGCAACATTATTTTTTTTTCCTTAAAAAGGACTTGTGATTCAAGTGGTATTAAGCAAGATTGGTAGGAACTCTGGGGGTGATCCTGGTTTTTGTCAAGTTTGATTTTTTTTTTTCAGTGAAGGAACACACCACTTAACAAAATCATGACGATTTTTTTAAATGTGGAATCTCTTATAAACACACACACCACACATAATGCAAGCGATGTGAGATAGTGAAAAACCCACACATATGTAACACACACATGCAAGAAAGCAAATGCTTTATCCACACACAACACACATCACACACAAAAGCTTGATATCATGTATTAAGGGGGTGTTCTTCTATCATTTTGCTAATTAACCCCAAAATTTGTCATGTGTTAATTTGCAAACTTTGCTGACCTTTATGATTACTCAAATGAACATATTCTTATTTTTTTTTACAAAGAAAATATTAAATAACTGCGATAGAGATTTTTAGATTGGAACTCGAAACTCATAATATGTCACAATTCATCTTTAATTATTTGGTCAAAAGGTTGTTGACAACATATTTTTACTTTGTTTAAAGCTAGAATACCTTAATTTCTTGGCCAAAAGAGAACACATGTCACGATTTGATTAAACCAACTTGCATTTGTTTACCAAACATCATATTACGCGACACTTTCTTGGACTGATGCATCTTCACCCCTGTAAAAATTCTATGAATCTCGTTATAAATTATTCGGCACAAGTTGGACTTGAATAAGATCTGACACGTGAGAGGACACTCACTTCCAGGAAATTCAATTCCTCAAATGCCCCAACCAAACTGCTGAATCGGACCCGTCATTTTACCTTTCACATAACATAGCAATAACAGCATCAAGAAAGTTAAAAGTTGTTGATCGTTTCAATGCCAGGCAGCATCAACGGCACTTTCAAGTCTCTGTTCAACTTTTGCCTAACGTCGAGGCAAACCATTTCTGAAGGCATGAGCTGATTGGCTAAACTCTTGTTGGTATGGGGCATCATAGTCCATAGAGAAACTTTATGTTGTTGGTCCCAAGTCTTCGCAGAAAAAGACAGAATAATTGTAGAATTTTACAACTGATTATACGTGTAGGTTATGTTATTTGTGTTTTGGAAAATCAGAGAAGTTCTAGAATCCAGGTGAAGATCGTTCTGAGTTAGAAATTGACAGCTTGGTCTGCAGCTTTGGACCACATTGCATTCGAGGAAGCGATAGATCCAGCGGTCTATTCTTGTTCCATCTTTGTTTGGAGGGAACACCTTTTGTGTAAGAGGGACATATAAGGCCAAAAGGGTTGGACGAAAATAGGCTACGTTTGTACGAAAGAAAAATGACAGCCAGGGGATTCTTCCATGGCGTGCTGGCACCGCTTGCGCTTGGTAAATATCTTGCATTAGATAGAAACAGAAGCTTTGGTTTCAGAAAAATTCTAAACCTACTCCTTTTTTTTATTCTTTCTACCCTAAATTCTTCAGAGCTACTGTTCATCACAGAGAAAATAGGATATGAATAGTAGAAAATGGGTATATTTAGAATTTTTCTTCGTTGTATTAGTAGAAACATGATACAAGCCCTTTGGAGGATGAACACTGTTCAGCCACTAAAACTGTTTTCAGGTTTTTAACTAAACACTACTCAATCAGTCTCAGATGAAATGAAAGAGTACTAAAAATTTTCTCTTTTATTGTTTTCTAACTCAAATGAGAACTCCTTTTTTTTTATACCCAAATTCACGACAACAACAAAGAAGAATGTCTCCAAATTCCTACAATTTTCTCCTTCCAGCCACTGAAACATAGATCCCAACAATGGGATAAATAGGCTTGAAAAAAATGAATGGAAAAAAGCTACGAGTGATAAAATGCTAGGAGACAAAGAAAATTTTAAAAAAACTAGTATCATACGTTGTTCACATCCTTTTATTATGTATAATTATTTCATATATAATCAGTAAAGTTTTTTTTACTTCACAAGTGATGTTAGACTCATGGTACGTATCCTATAAAAATATTTAAAAAAATAAAAAATGAATAAAATAATACATGTATCATAATCCAACTCTGCTTGTAGAGTAAAAAAACTCTATCAATTATGCATGAAATAATTATCCTTTTATTATTATGTAAGCTAAGAAATTGAGGTTGACAAGTCAATGGAAAGGAAGTGCAGATAATTATTTCCTTATGAACGTACAAAATTACAAATGGATCGAATAAAGATAGCAGTCCTCAACTAAATTTGGATGTTGTTATTTTAGTTTTAATGGAATAAATGAATAGAATCGATTTAATTTGATTAATCCGTTGATAATTGAATTAATTTTGATTGATTATCAAAAATTATTTAAAAATAATATTGATTTTCGATTAATTCAATTAAAAAACCAATTTAATCGAATTAACTAAAAATGATTTTAGTTGTTCTCTATGGGGTTAGCGTTGTGCTTGCTACTACCCTATTTGACTCTTGTATTTCACCTATAAATCCAATATATCTATCTTTCATCCAATATATCTATCTTTCAAAAAAAAAATCGAATTAATTGAAATATAAAAAAAATATTAAGATTCAAACTAAAAAATATATAAAATCCAAAAAATTTTATCTTTAGAGTTTAGATGATATTTTAAATATAATTTAGTTAGAGTTTTAAGTTAATATTTTGGTATCTGAATATATTGTTTGATGATTTTATTTAATTTGCATCACATATAAGAAATTAAGAGTAACAACTAACAAATAATTTAACTTAACAATATTTTATTACTTGGTTATTTTTTAATTAATAAAATTAAATTCAAGTAAACAAATATTTAAAATTCATAAATTTGATTCAATTAAAATATAATATAATTGGATTAATTTAATTTTGAATAATTTCATTCAAGAGTAAAACTAATTGATGGAGACCCCTAAACTAAAAGACCAAACCAAGCCAGACTCAGTAACAAGCCCAAACCACCAACATAGTTCCAACCCGAGAGCAGGTTCACAGGCTCAATCACTCGATAAAACTGGACAATCGTTTTCTCGGCCAGTGATTAACAGTACTGGAAATCGGCGTTTTGGGCTTTTGCCAACAATGGATGATGTTTTTTTCAGAATGGATAAATTCCTTTGCATCAGAGAATTAAAATTGAATTATTCAATTGGCTTAATCCTCTTAGGATTAATATATAATATACTGTTAGTAGAGTTTGTTGACTCTACAAGCAGGATTAAGATGATTACATATGTCTTGTTTAATTTATTTTTTTATTTTCTTATTATTTTTAAAAGACATATACGTAATTATTCTAATCTCGTTTGTGAAGTTAAAAAATTTCATCGACGGTGTATTGGATAATTACCCATATTCTTAAGCCTTATTATTATTTGGTATTTCTTCCTTTATTTTCTTCAAATTGAGTGATATATAATATGTATGCAACATTCCAGTCTCGGAACAATGCTTCAAAGAAGAATAATTGTAATTTTTTTCTTATTTCTTTTTTAATGTATGCAGCACTCCGTAAAATGTTTTAGCAAGAAATATTTATTCGCATTGGGATCTTCATAACATGATTTCCTGTTTCCTAGCGAAAGTGAACACCATTGGGAAGCTTAATCACATGAACTTGATAGATTTAAGGGAATACTGTGCACAGGGAAAGCACAAGCTTGTGGTCTCTGAAATTGCAGTTGGAACTTGGAACAGCTAGAGGCTTGGTTATTTACATGAGGACTGTTTACAGTGGGTTCTCCGTTGGGACATAAAACAACATTCTAATATACTTTAATTGCCAGCCTAAAGTCTCAGATTTTGGCAAAGTCTCATAGATCCGAGGAAGAAGAGGTCGCATGGCGCCTTGGTGATAGCCCTAATTTTGGTAGTGCCAATGTTGTCCATAAACATGTATGGACAGTATTCTTCCTTGAGAATCGTTGGCAAGTATGAATGGCCTGTCCTGTAAAGCAGATTCGATATGATATTTTGGAAAACAAAATAATTCCAAAAAGAAAGATGTGTTACAAGTTTGGTGAAAAAGTACAAAAGTTTAATAAGAAATAAAAATTTTAATTGGGATAGGACATGCAATGGAATAGGAATTTTTACCTTTTGGATTCTAACGGGTATTTTAATTACCGAAGGCGAAGAAGAAGTAAACTAAAAACTTTTAAAATTCATAAGAAAGAAATTGAAAAGACTATTATACCCTCTACTGAAATGTAGAAGAAAAAAACCACATTTTTCATTTTGAATTTTAAGATTAAAACTCGAATACTTAAAATAAAATATTCAAATTCTTATACAAACAAAGCTATAAAAAAATACATACATTTCTTGATTTTTATATGTACATCTTATATAAACATATATAATTTTTTTCAAGATTGAAAATAATCTTTAACATTCGAATATCTTCGTACAATAATTTGAATACCTTCATTTGATTCCTTTATTTTTCATTTTGCTCCGAAGATAAAGTGGGAGTTGTAGTGAAACCAAGCAAATCCCCTAAACCCCAATGCTCAGATTCTTCAACCATTTGCCATTCATCTCCGTTCCTTGATTTTTGAACATCTCCTCACAAATCCATGGATACCCACACCTAAAAGAACTGATTAGCCCAAAAATTGGAGAACTAGGAAACTGAAAAGATTGAGAAATCAACAAGCATGAAAAGAGACCACCATCATCTGCAGCCCAACCCAAACCCATTGATAATGGGCAACTCATCCATCTACGGCTGTTCTACGAACGGAAAGGCCAAGATGTGGGAGGAAGAAGCCGCCCAACAAGACTGTGGAATGGATGAGCTTTTGGCGGTTCGTGGCTACAAGGTTAAAGACTTCAGGCATGGTAAAAGTAGCTCAAAAGCTTGAGCAGTTAGAGGAAGTTATGTGGTAATGCTCAAGATGATGGGATTTCTCACCTTGCTTTTGAAACTGCTCGTTATAATCCTTCCGATCTGTTCACTTGGCTTGCTCTCTGAGCTTAAAGTAAGATATTCGAAAAAAATATTCAACATTGGAATACTCTTTCAGTTATTCAGATAGTTATATGTATGTACATTTATCAATTTTTATGTGTATATTTTATATGAACATATGTATGTTTCTTTCAATGTTAAAAATAATATAAAGTATTCGAACTCTTTTAGATAAGAATTCGAATATTTATATGTAAAAGACTATAAATGATATGTACATTTGTTGGTTTCTGTGTTTACATATAGTATTATAAAGCATATACATATATATATATATATATATATATATATATTTTATAGCTTTGTACAAATTGATAGTCGAATGCCTAAAATATGTATTAGAATTAATAATATTAATCTATCTTAAAAAAAACTAAAGAAAGAGATGTATTTTTTTTTCAAAAATTCATTAAGAATGAAATGATCATTTTCATTTCCTTTTTAATAATTTCAAAAAACTTCATTTTCTTTTGAATCAGTAAAAAACGTGTTAGGACCATTAAATAAATATGTCAAGATCCATCAGCTGCTTTTGGAATTTTCCCATTTTAATTTGTGGTTTACGTTTGATGTGAAGAAGGCGGCAATGACTAACAATTGCAAAGGTTTCTTTAAGCAGCTTGAAGATAAAACCTATCTATCCCCCGCTTTAGCTTTCAGTCTTTCACCTTGAAGCTCCGAATGGGTTCCTTATATTTTTCACTAGTTTTATCTTTGATATTGTTAACTCCATTGTCATCTTCAGAATATCTAAAATTGAGGGAAGGATCATCTCTTTCCGTGAAGAGTTCGAGAGATGTTATAAATGTTGAAACATCTCAATAATGTGGACTAGTTAAATATAATTAATATCATATAAATTAATTTGGTAGTATAATTTTGTATAAATTGTGACCCATAATTAATTATATTAAATATATAGTATACATGTATTAAACCTATAATGGAATGGATTTATACATGAATCACATAAGGGAAGTCTCTACTCTCAACTCTATATATATGGGGTTGACCCATTGAGTTTCATATCTTCGGCAGAGGGATGAGATAGCTCTCTCCTCTCTATCTCACTACGCTCCTTCTCACTCTCTCGTTTTCTCTCTGTTTCAGATCCGAGGGTAGTCAACGGGAAGCTATCGGAGTGGACTTTAACAACTTGGTAAAACGGTTTAGCGGGATTGAGCTCTCGCCCGCATCCAGGTCAGTTTACTGCGTTTCAATTTCGTATTAGTGACTTTGTGAGGTTTTAGTTAATTCCAACAATAAAATCACCAAGAGGCACTTTCTCAGTTGGTTTTTATCTTATTGGCGACAATGCTTATGCTTTTGCCATATGGTTCAACAAACCAACTTGCCATGTTCACAATTGCACCGTTGTTTGGATGGGAAATCGTGATCATCAGTTAACAGAAGATGATGAATTCTTGTTGAATTCTCATTGAAGAAAAAGAATTACAAGTGGCTTGTTTATATACATGAAGTGCAACCAATTAGAATTAAAGAAAGCAAACTAACTAACTTCTTATCAGTTACTATAGCTAACTAATTAACAAACTTCAGCTGTGAAACCAGCTGTTAACTAACTAACTAGATAAATACGAAAGATGAAGATGAGCTGAGTTGGTGTAGGTGAAATGTGAAGATGAGCTAAGCTGATGTTGAGCCGGTATAAGTGAAGATGAGCTGAGCTGATGCTGAAGCATTTTGTTAGCCCCCCTCAAGCTGGAGTATACAGTTCTAAAGTCCAAGCTTTTGCAAGAATGCATGAAAAGTGGTGGAAGCATGAGGCTTGGTGAAAATATCTGCTAGTTGAAGAGAAGAAGAAACATGAAGTAACTGATTACTCCAACTTGCAATTTCTGGCACACAAGATGGCAATCTATTTCTATATGTTTGGTCCTTTCATGGAAAACACGTTCTCTGTATGGCTAAGGCAGACTTGTTATCATAGAACAAGAGAGCTGGTTGTGGATGGTCAACATGAAGATCTGATAAGAGGTATAACAACCATTGTAGCTCAAATGTCAATAATGCCATTGCTTTATATTCTGCCTCGGAGGAAGACCTAGAAATAGTTTGTTGTTTTTTAGACTTCCAGGAGATGAAGGAATCATCGAGAAAGACACAATATCCAGTAATGGACCTCCTTATATCAGGGCAAGTATCCCAATCCGAGTCACTAAATCCTTTCAACTGTAAAGTAGTAGAAGCAGGAAAATATAAGCCCTAGCTTGGATTAGCCATAATGTACCTAAGCACCCCATGAGCAGCAACCACGTGAAGGTCAGTAGGCTTATCCAGAAATTGAGAAAGATGTGGACTGTAAATGCTAAGTTTGGTCTTGTTGTAGTTAGGTAAAGCAAATGTCTAATCAACCTTCTATAAGTAGTAGATCCTCCAACAAAGTATTAGTAGCTTTTGACAATTTAGAAGAGCAAACCATTGGACTTGCAACTGTTTGCACCCAAGGAAACCAGTTTCCCAAAGTATCTCAAGTGCATACTGTCTTTGGCACAAGTTATACCTTTGGAATATCTTGTAACCTCTAAACGAAGAAAATACTTAAGAGCACCCAAGTCTTTAATCTTAAAAGTAGAATCAAGGTATCTCTTCATGTCTTCAATAAGAATCTCATTATTACTACCCAAGATCACATCATCTACATACACTAGTAGAATAAGAAAGGATGTGCCAGAGTGTTAAACAAACAGAGAATGATCAGATGAGGTTTGCTTAAAACCTTTCTTAAGGAAAGCAACAATAAGTTTTGAGCACCATTGTCCACTAGCTTGTTTCAAGCCATAAAGAGATTTTAGAAGTCAACATACTTGGCCTGGTTTGGTGTGTGGCAAGCCAGGTGGAAGCTCTATAAACACTTCCTCATGTAAATCACCATGGAGGAAGACATTATTGATTTTCAATTGGTGCAAATGCCATTGTTTAGCTGCTGCTACTGTCAGTAATGTTTGATAGCGCCTATTTTGGCAACAGGTGAAAAAGTCTCTATATAGTCTATACCAGCCTGCTATGTATACCCTTTGCCACCAACCTAGCTTTAAACCTTTCAATTTGTCCATAAACCCTGTTTTTGATCTTATACACCCATTTACACTCCACAGCTTGCTTAGAAGGAGGTAAATCTATAATTTCTCAAGTATTATTTGTTTTCAACGCTTTAATTCATTTGCCATTGCCTTTCTCCAACAATTATGCTGTATGGCTTTGTGATATGTGTATGGTTCAATGATGGTGCTGATTTGAATGGAAAAAGCTTTATGTGCATATGAGAGGTTATCGTAGCTAAGAATAGAATCTAAAGAATGAATAGTACCTGGAGCTTTGGAAGAAGATTGCTTAGGATAAGAGAGTGGAAGATGAGCTGAGGTAGCTAAATTGCAATGATAGTCCTGCAAATAGGCAGGTGAGTAGTTGACCTTTAAGTTCAACAGTTACTTCATCTGTTTTACTAGAATTTTTGTTAGAAATGAATCAAGTGTATTGGAAGTATGAAGAGAGGTATTTAAATGTGTATCTGAATGAGAAAAAAGACTGGAATCTAAATCTTGTTGATGAAGAACAAAGAAGTGAGTTGTCATATTTACTAGATTTGAATGCTGACTATAATTTGTCATATAAGAAGAGAATAGGAATGTAGTTTCTTAGAAGACAACATCTCTAGAAAGGAAAACTTCATAAGTATTTAGATTGTACAGTTTATAACCTTTGGTGCCTTCTGAAAAACCTATAAAAATACATTTGACAGCCCTAGGTGCAAACTTTGATCAATGTTGTGCCAGTTTGATGCATAGCAAAGACATCCAGAGACTTTTAAATGTGAAAGAATAGGTGGTTTGTTGTACAGTAACTCAAAAGGTGTCTTATTATGCAAAATTGGAGAAGGTATTCCATTGATGATATGTGTAGCATGACTTATGCAATCTGCCTAGAATTTCTCTGGTAGATTAGTTTGAATACTTAATGATCTAGCCACATTTAGTATATGGTGTTTTCTCTCCACTATTCCATTTTGTTGTGTGGTTTGCACATAAGATGTCTGGTGTATGATGCCCTTTGAAAGACAAAAAAAATCCATATTGAATTCCTGACCATTATCATATCTAACCACCTTAACCTTTTTGCTAAACTGTGTTTCAACATAAGAACAAAAGTTTTACAATAATGGTCTTGCCTCAAACTTAAATTTCATATGATAAACCCATGTATGCCTGCTATAGTCATCAACTACTATTAAAAAGTAAAAGTGGCCATATAATGGTGCAACATGATAGGCACCCCAAATATCAACATGTATGAGATCAAAGCTTGTACTAGAAACAGAGTTACGAAGAGGAAATGGAATTCTCTTTTGTTTAGCATAGTGGCAAACATCGCAAGGTGCTATCTTTTCTAAGGATATAAAAGGATATATACTATTCAATAGTTTTATTCTATTGTAAGAGATATGTCCTAAATGATAGTGCCACAGTGACTTTCAAAAACAGACTGTGAAGTAGCAGTACAGCTAGGTTAGAATGAAGATTATTAGATGAAGTAACATGTTGAAGTTGATAAAGTCCTTGAACCTGTTTATCTAACCCAACCATCCTCCAAGTTCTTATATCCTATACAATACATAAATGGGATTGAAAAATAAGACAACAATCTAGAGATTTTATTAATTTGCTTACTAAGATAAGAATGAAAGAGAAGCTTGGCACAAATAATACATTATGTAAAATAAGTAAAGTTGTATGAATACTTTTTTTTTTGAAAAGCTAATGATTTCATTAAAATGACTAGGCAAAATAGAAAGCTTGGCAGCAAACAAAGACAAAAAGAGTCAAAAACAAATCAAGGTTAAACAAAAAGAAAAAGTAACATATGGGCTAGAACCATCAAGTGCAATGGACTAACCAAACCAAAACTAAAAGAAGAAAATGAAGGAAAACTAAGGGCACAAACAACCCGAATCACAACGCAGTGAGAAGCCCAAGTCACTTTGGCATAGACAAAAACCAACAATAAAAAAGAATGGAAAGTAGAGGAAAGTGTTGCGTCTAAAACCTATACCGCAAGTGCACGGGTCGCGACAAGTAATAGAGAGTGAGTAGAATATCGTTCCTACGAGAATTAGTTAGAATTGCTATAGCTAAGTACTAAAATTGATCATCCTAAGTTTATTCAAGCTAACTAAACCTTCTTAAATAGAATAAAATAAGATAAAATAAAATAAAACTAATTTGCAAATAATTAAAAAGCATGTAAATTAAAATGCAAATATTTAATTAGCAAAGAAACTAAAAATCATAAACTTGTTAATAAAAAAAATTAAAATGCATAAAAATAAAATAAATGCAAAATTAAATTGATGGTATGAATTAAGTTATCCAAGCATAAAAAAAAAAAAAACCTACAGCTAATTCTACTTAAACTACAAAAAAAAAAAACTAATAAATTAATGGACTAATAAACTAATTAATATCTAAACTATTATAACATAAAAAAATGCATTTAAACTATTAAATTAATAAAATAGTTAACACTTAAACTGATGAAACAGTAGCAGTAGCAAAAACCGTGGTCTTCAACATGCAATTCCCTTTTCCTTACAGCCACGCACATGCCACGTCCTGCTGCAACTCTGCTCATGCCATGCACATCTGACCTCTGCACACACGCCAGCTCCTGCTTTGACCACGTCCCTTGCTTCAGCACGCTTCAGCTTGGCAACCAGCCCCTGTTTCGCACCGCTCCAGCCACTTCGCTCGTCTGGTACAGTCCCAACGACAGTAGCTACTCTCAACCAGAACAGAGCAGTTCATGCCACTGCTAACCACACCAGGCAGCAGCTGCTTCACGCGAGCAGCCTCTCAACAACCACGTCCAGTCACGAAGAACGCAGCAGACAAGCAACAAGAATAGCCAAAGCAGACCATTGCAAAGAAGAAAGTAATGTGCAGAAATAAAATTTAAAACAGAGTAGAAACGTAACCAAAAAAAAAGAACAAAAGAAAACAGGGGAGAAGCTGACGAGCAAAAACCGTGGAGAACAATATTGTAGAAACCAGTAATGTTTTATGAACTCTAACCTAAATTAATTACTTTAAATCTAAGCTAAACAAGGTGCATAAGAGTGATTAAAAAAAACAGTGAAAGAAATCATGGAACATTAAGAAATTTAGAAGCAGAAATGAAACTCAACAAGATTAAACTTTCGGTAAACTCATTCTGTCAAACAAAATTTACTGAAAAGCTTGCTAAAACAATGTAAGCTATCTATAAATCCATCTAAAAAAAATTAAAAGGAAGTGCTTAACACAAGATTTAAACTTAAACAATAACAGAAACTACAGAACACTAAACTAAAATAAAAAGTGCACAAGTCGTGGGAGATGGCCACTGTCACCAACCTCTTCCCTTCTTCAAGCTAGTTTACGGCTATAAAACCTACTGCCAAAGCTAAGAAAACAGTAAAAAAAAAAATTACAGCAACCATCCGAAAAAAAGAAGGGCAAAACAGTAATGAAAACCAAATGCCATAAAAAGAGGAAGACGAGCTCCTGTCACCAGCTATCTCCCTTCTTCTCTTCTCTTGCGGCGGCTCCTCTTTTAATTAGGGTTGCTTCAAGGGCTTTTTGCCACTAACATCCACGGGCTGCCCCATCCATCCTCTTTGGCCAAGAATTCAAGTAACAATGCCGGTTTGGGTTTGGGTTTGACATGTAGTCCAATGAGCTTTGGGTGTAGGAGGTTTTTGGTAGCAAGTATAAGGTTAAAAAGGTTAAAAATAAAGGTTTTTTTTTTGTATGAAAGGCTTAAATGGTGTAGGGTTTTAAAGATGGGTTTAGGGGTATAATAATTATTATTATTATTTTTTATATTTTTAGGATTTAAAAAGACTAAGGCTTAGAGTTTGAAAGATGGATAAGTTTAGGGATTTAAGGTTATGGTTCGGGTTTAGGGCTCAAACACCAATTACGGGCATTCTTCCTTGATTTTCTCATTATTTTCGAATTTCCTGCACATGAAGACAATTTAATTAAATTGGGAAGAAAATATATTAAAATTCCAAAAGTTAAGCAAAATTGATGCAATAAAATACTCTAAAACATGAATATTTTAGAGACTTATCAGAAAGAAGCATTGCAAGATAAACAAGTCAGAGATGAGTGGAAAGACTTCTGATTCGGTTAAGCCCAGCTTTAGCGAGATTGTCAGCAATTGAATTTGCTTCTCTTGGAATGTATGAGATATTTGCCAGATTAATAGAATGAGAGAGTTGGGACAGGTGGATGGAGATATTTCTCAGTCCCTAAAGGGCAAAGTGTGATTGTTGGCCCATTTTACAGCATTTTTAGAGTCGCTTTCAATGAGCAAAGAATGATGTCTTGAATTAACCAAGTTGGAGAAGAATAGGACAACTTCTTTAATTGCTAGGAATTCAGCCATGTTGGAACCTACTGAACCAATTGATTTGGAGAAAACTCCTTTGACACACCCCTGGTGATTTCTAAGAATCCCATCAATGCCTGCCGACCCAGGTTTGCCAAGTAAGGAACCGTCAACATTGATTGTACCAATGTGTGTCACAAGAACACATTGACCATTTGGTAATTTGACAAATGAATTGAAAACAGTTCCATATGAATAAAAGAGTTTAAGATTGAAAATGATATGATCTATAGCTCCAATGTCAAAGAGGTATTATTTGATTCAATTACTGAATTTGCATAGGAGGTTGAAGTAGAAGGCATGTCAAAAGACTGAAGCAGTTTGAGCAACTTTTTGTATTGATCTTTTGTAAAGACCACTGGAAAATGTTCAGACTCTCCCTCACTCTTCTAAAGCTCAGGTTTATTTTTGCTATCATCCACATAATTACCAGAATCAACTTGATCTACAATGCTAGTTCTGGACCTTGATTTATATCCGGGTGGAAAACCATGCTTTCTATAACATTTCTTAACAAAGTGGCCAGTGTAGCCACAATGAGTACAAACAACCTTTTTTGCATTTGTACTTGGCTTTCTTGAGAAAGAATTTCTAGGTAAGTTACTTACAGCCTTACTATCAAAGGTATTAAACTCAATCTTGTGAGAACCAGTAGAAACAACTGAATTTATTTGCCTTTCTTGTTGAATCACCAAGGCAAAAACCTTGTTAATGGTTGGCAAAGGCTCCATTAACATGATTTGCGACCTCACAATTGAAAAATTCTCATTCAACCCCTTTAAAAATCTGATCTCATAATCATTTTCTTGAAATTGTCTTGTAATTTTCAGGGCTTCACAGCTATAAGAGGGATTGCAAGAACATTTTGGAATAAATCTTAGATTCATGAATTTATCTTAAAGAACTTTTAGTTTTATGAAGTAATCACTCATAGTCAAAGAACGCTGCTGGAAATTGTATATCTTTTCCTATAATTCTAACACTCTGAAGTGATCCATTTGAGAAAACCTTTCTTTCAAATCTTGCGAAACATCTACAGCGTTGTCAAGCCAAATTATGCTCTGTCCTATGAAAGGTGAAACGGAGTGTAATATCCATGAGAGGACCATCGTGTTATACCTCTCCCATGCTTAGAAAGTTGGATCTATTTTGGTAGAAATGGTGATTGATCCATCTACAAACTATAGCTTGTTCTTGGAAAAGAGTGTCATCCTCATGGCTCAACTCCAAGAATGGTAGTTTGGTCCAGTTAGCATTGAAGAAACAAGAATCAAACCTGGATTTTCATTAGGATGAAGGAAAAAAGGAGAAGACTCCTTGATTCTGGCTGGTACTGCCATAAAAAACACAACGGAGTTAAGTTTTTGAAAAAAAAAATGTGTTTTGAGAATTTAGAAGAAAAAGCTTAAGAAAAATTCAACAAAAGAAGAGAATTCTTCAAGCTCTAATACCATGATGAATTCTTGCTGAATTCTCATTGAAGAAAAAAATTACAAGCTATTTGTTTATATACATAAAGTGCAACCAATCAGAATTAAAGAAAGCTAATTAACTAACTTCTTATCAGTTGCTATAGCTAACTAATTAACAAACTCCAACTGTGAAACTAGCCGTTCACTAACTAACTAGATAAATACGAAAGGTGAAGATAAACTGAGCTAATGCTGAGTTGGTGTAGGTGAAATTGTGAAGATAAGCTAAGTTGATGTTGAGCTGGTATAAGTGAAGATGAGCTGAGCTGATGCTAAAGCATTCTGTTAGAAGGCGCTCAAAGCTCTTTCTCTTAAAAACCGACAATCTTATCCTATATGATGCTGCTCGGTTGAAAGTTTGGGCCAAGAAAACTGCTTCCAACCTCTCGTTGCAATTGCAGCTCAAAGAGTATGGTAATCTTGTGCTGAATAATAGTGAGGGTACTATTTTATGGAAGAGCTTTGATTATCCTACAGATACCATTCTTCCTCAACAACCACTCACTAGATACACAACACTTGTCTCTAGAAGAGGAAAAGGCAACTATTCCTCGGGCTTCTATAAGCTTTTCTTCAATGATGATAATGTTCTTCATCTCCTTTTTTATGGTCCTCATATTTCAAGTGTTTATTGGTCTAATCCTTCCATAAAAGCTGGTATGAAGGAAGGTTCACATACAACAGTAGTAGAAATGCGAAGATGGATTCCTTTGGCAATTTTAGTTCAAGTGATGATTTAATTTTTCGATCTGCAGATTATGGAGCAAGCTTAATCCAGAGAAGATTGTCCATTGATTGTGATGGTAACCTTCGATTGTACAGCAGAGAAGGGAACAAAACATGGGTTGTTTCATGGCAAGCCATGCAGGATACATGGCCTATGCGGAGAAAATAGTCTTTGTAGTTATTCTCCGAGTACCGGGAGGAAATGCTCTTGCCTTAAAGGATTCAAGGTGAAGAATCAAACTGATTGGACTTACGGTTGTAAGCCAGAATTCAACATAGTGCCTTAACTTTTATGCAAGTTCGTAATGCTGAATTCTATGGTTCTGATTTTGGATATTTTTCCAATCAAACCTTTAAGGAGTGTGAAACCGCATGCCTGGAGAGGGTCAACTGTAAAGGGTTTCAATACAAATTCAACGATGATAACGGCGTCTATGATTGCTTCCATAAGTTGCTTTTGCGGAACGGGCACCAAGCAGATAGCTACGATGGAGATGTCTATATAAAGATGCCCAGATCATATATCTCCGACAAGAAAAAGGAGCTTTTGCAGGAAATCAGTTTAGATTGCTCGAAAACTGATACTATTAAGCTGGAAAGAAGTTACGTTAAAAGCCAAGAAAATAGGTGTAAAGAAAGAGATTATAAAAGAAAGAGATAAAGAAAAGAAAGAATGAAAGAATGAAAGAAGGAATTGTATTTCTGATGATACATTACAAGAAGGTTAAAGGCCTTTATATAGGCAATAGAACATGACAATAAAGGAAATACAATCAGGAAATAAAATCGTAATTAAGTCCTAAAATCAATCATAATCAATTAGTCAACTATAATCAATTAGTCTAAGGTAACTATAATATTACAATTGATTGTAACATTAATTGTAATATTACGTTTACATTATTGTAATCAATTAGTCAACTATAATCAATTAATCTAAGTCAACTGTAATATTACAATTGATTGTAACATTAATTGCAATATTACGTTAACATCCCCCGCAAACTCAAGGTGGTAATGTGGAAGCCAACTTGAGTTTGGAAACTTGTGCAAGAAATTGTCCAGGTGGATGTGCTTTGGTGAAGATATCTGCTTTCTGATCTGTGGTAGTGACAGGAACAAGCCGTAGAGTTTGGCTGAGCAAATGATGACGAACAAAGTGACAATCAATCTCGATATGTTTAGTACGCTCATGAAAGACATCATTATGAGCTATTTGAATAGCACTTTGATTATCACAATGGATTGGAGTACCGAAACGATGAGAAACACCCATGTCTTGAAGAAGCCATCGTAACCATAAGAGTTCAGATGTTGCATCTGCAAGAGCTCGATACTCAGCCTCAGTACTGGAGCGAGAGACAACAGTTTGTTTCTTACTACGCCAAGAGATAAGTGACGAACCAAGAAAGAAACAATAACCAGTGGTAGAACGACGATCAGTAGGATCCCCTGCCCAATCAGCATCACAATAACATTGCAAATCCAATGATGAGCTAGAAGGAAAATGCAGTCCATGAAACATAGTACCCTTTACATATCTCAGGATACGAAGAACAGCAGCAAAATGAGTAGAACGTGGAGCTGAAAGAAACTGATTGACCAAGTGAACAGCATAAGCAATATCTGGGCGAGTAACCGTCAGATAAACAAGACTACCCACTAAAGTACGATACAAAGTCGGGTTTGGGAGAAGACTACCATCAGAAGGAGAAAGCTTGATGTTCTGTTCTAGTGGTGAAGAGGAAATCTTACTATCTGTCAATCCTGCTTTGGCAATAAGATCAGAAGCATACTTTGTTTGTGATAAGTGTAAGCCCGTAGAATCAGAAGTAACCTCAATACCCAAAAAGTAACTCAAAGAACCAAGATCCTTCATCTCAAACTGGGAATGGAGAAAAGTCTTGAGATCTCGAATACCATCACTATCATCACCTGTAATAATCATGTCATCCACATAAAGTAAAAGAAGGGTGGTACCTTGGCTAGTTTTTCGAGTAAAAAGAGCAGAATCATAGGCACTGGATGTAAAACCCAACTGAGCAATAGTGGTACTAAATTTTGAAAACCAAGCTCTAGGGGCTTGCTTAAGACCATATAATGCTCGTCGAAGACGACAAACCTTGTTAGACGGTACAGAAGAACCAGGAGGTGGCTTCATGTAAACTTCCTCAATAAGATCACCATTTAGAAATGCATTCTTAACATCCATTTGATATGTTGGCCATTTTCTAGATGTAGCAACAGCTAAGAGGGAGCGAACAGATGTGAGACGAGCGACTGGAGCAAAAGTCTCTTCATAATCAATGCCATATTCTTGAGTAAATCCCCGAGCAACAAGGCATGCTTTGTAGCGTTCCACTGAGCCATCAGACCGAGTCTTGATCTTGTAAACCCACTTACAATCAATGACTGACTTATCAGGTTGTCGATCAACAATGTCCCAAGTATGTGTTTTCTCAAGAGCTTGTAACTCGTCTGCCATTGCTTGCTGCCACATAGGATTAGAAGCTGTCTCACGAAAGTTATGAGGTTCATGTAATGTGGCTAAGGCATAATAACAATGAAAATCACGAAGTTGAGTATTTGGTTCCCTTACTCTAGTGGAGCGACGAAGAGGAGGAGGTACATATGAGGAAGGCATGGATGTATCAGCAGGAGCCTCGATCAAATCAAAAGTTGAGGGAGACAAGGAAGATTGGTCACTGTTTGAGCTAAAAATACCTGCAAGATTCTCGTCAGCTAGTGAAATATCAAAAGATAGGTCTATGAAAACCTGTGGAGAAGAAGATTAGGATGGCAATGCGGAAACACTAGTAAATGGCTTATGCCCCCAAAAGACCACATGACGCGAGACACGAAGACGCTTAGAAATTGGATCATAACACCTATAGCCTTTATGTTCTATACCGTACCCTAGAAAACAACATAAACGAGCTCGAGGTTCAAGTTTAGTTCTTTCATGATCAGGAAGTAGAACAAAACAAGCACATCCAAAAACTTTAAGAGAATGATAGTCAGGGGTCTTATTGTATAGACACTCAAAAGGAGTTCGCATGCCTAGTACTGGTGTAGGAACTCTGTTGATAGTGTAAACAGCAGTAAGAGCAGCTTCGCCCCAGAATTGTTCAGGAAGAGAGGATGAAACAAGAAGGGCACGAACAGTGTCTAGGATATGACGGTGTTTCCTTTCAGCTCTACCATTTTGTTGTGAAGTGTGTGCACAAGATCGATGAAAAAGAGTTCCATCATTCTTTAACAATTTACTGAACTCAATTGATGTATATTCACCAGCATTGTCAGACCTAAAAACTTTTATCTTGCGAGAAAACTGAGTTTGTATCATATTATTGAATTCATTGAAAACTGACAAGAGTTCAGATCGTTGTTTGAATAAATAAATCCAAGTATATCGTGAAAAGTCATCAATAAAAATAACAAAATAACATGAACCTCCCATAGTTGATGTTGGAGCTGGACCCCAAATGTCAGAATGGACTAAATCAAATGGTAAAGAAGAAGAAGATTCACTTTTATTGAATGGTAATGCACTTTGTTTTCCAAGTTGACAAGATAAACAATCAAAAATGTCCTGAGAAACTTTACCTAAAACACCAGTAGAAGATAGTGATTTTATTCGAGAAATAGATGCATGACCTAACCTAAAGTGCCATAACTCTAAAGAAGCTGGAATAGGTGTTTGAGATGTAGCAGCGGTGATCAAGTTTTGTGGAACTTTCAGGCTTTCAAGTTCAAACAGTGTTCCAACCTTACGCCCTGTCCCAACTTTCTGACCTGTTCGAGGATCCTGCACAATACAACCATATTGTTTTGAAAAATGTAAGTCAAGACCGAGATCACAAAGTTGGCCAACAGAAAGCAAGTTAAAGGCAAGGTTAGGAACAAGATAAGTATTAGGTATACAAAGAGTGGAAGTTTCAACATTACCAATGTGGGTGGCTTTCAAAGTGGAACCATTAGCAGTTGTAATGATGGAATTATTAGAAATAGGCATTGTATTCTTAAATAAAGAAGGATTAGCAGTCATATGGTTTCCACAAGCAGTATCTAACAACCAAGTGTTACCTGATGTAGCAGCAGACATGGCAGTAGTGTGATTTTGAGACATTACTTGATTGATCAAAGCCTGAAGGTCATCAGTCGAGATTGTAAATTTGTTAGAAGAAGATTCAGAGGTAATAGACTCAGTGTTGGTTGCTGCAGCAGCCTTGGTGCTTGGAGAACCATCAAGACGTGTTCCATTGGCATGAAATGTAGCCTTGCATTTTTCAACAGGATGATTAGTCCTACCACATCGCAAACAAGGCATTGCCAAAGAAGATTTGGAGTCAGAAATCCGTGCTCCATTAGAATGAAATATTGCTTTACAATGGGCAACAAGATGATTGCTTCGTCCGCATCGAAAACAAGGCGGAGTGCGTTGTTTAGGAGTTGCAGCAACAACAGTGTCTGTTTGATGAGTTCGAGTCATAGCTAACCGAGTTTCTTCAGAAATCAACTCTGTAAGTGCATTATCCATAGTCGGTAGAGGGTGTCGACGCAAAAGTGAAGACCTAGTATTCTCAAAATCATCTCGAAGAGCCATGAGAAATTGAATAAGTCGAAGTTGATTCCGATAATCAATAAAAATATCTCGATCATTTTTGAACTCTGGCTCAGAATTCTCAAGCATATCCCATAAATGTTGCATTTTGGAATGAAATTCATCAATTGACTGACCTGATTCTTGGCGAAGATGAGACAAAGTGATCATAAGATGGTATTGATGAGAAAGAGTAGTAGAACTGTACCGTGTTGCAATGAAATCCCAAGCTTCCTTAGCAAGATCAAAGCTTCCAAAATGTACATTGATAGAGGGAACAGTAGTGTTGGTGAACCATGTAAGGATCCGATGGTTCTTACTTTCCCATTCTTCAAGTCGATCTGCGTACTTCTCATCAGATTCTTCTATTTGTTTGACCGGTGCCTTACGTTCTCCAGTGACAACAAGCCATAGTTTCATCCCCTTTAAATAACTGCGCATAGCTAAAGCCCATCGATTGTAGTTATGCCCATCAAGAATGACTGAGATTGGTTGTGCGGTTTCTCTTTGAGTACTTATCATCTTTTCTAGATGATTGGGTTTTGAAAAAAAAAATTGGAAAGAAACGAGTTATCCCAAGATGATTCACCTTCGGGATGAACAAAAAATTTGCTCTGATACCATGTAAAGAAAGAGATTATAAAAGAAAGAGATAAAGAAAAGAAAGAATGAAAGAATGAAAGAAGGAATTGTATTTCTGATGATACATTACAAGAAGGTTAAAGGCCTTTATATAGGCAATAGAACATGACAATAAAGGAAATACAATCAGG
The DNA here is from genome assembly GCA_031772115.1 of Heritiera littoralis. Classification (NCBI taxonomy): domain Eukaryota; kingdom Viridiplantae; phylum Streptophyta; class Magnoliopsida; order Malvales; family Malvaceae; genus Heritiera; species Heritiera littoralis. The sequence continues at coordinate 21,626,346 of JAPDPK010000001.1, forward strand.
AAATAAAATCGTAATTAAGTCCTAAAATCAATCATAATCAATTAGTCAACTATAATCAATTAGTCTAAGGTAACTATAATATTACAATTGATTGTAACATTAATTGTAATATTACGTTTACATTATCGTAATCAATTAGTCAACTATAATCAATTAATCTAAGTCAACTGTAATATTACAATTGATTGTAACATTAATTGTAATATTACGTTCAATTAATCTAAGTCAACTGTAATATTACAATTGATTGTAACATTAATTGTAATATTACGTTAACAATGGGATAATGAAGTTCATGCTCTGGTTCGCAAGTGCATTGGGAGGAGTTGAGATTATTTCCATCTTTTTAGTCTGGTTGTTCATAAATAGAGCTAGGGAAGAGAAGAATGTAGCTAAAGAAGGCTACCTCCTCACAGGAACTGGATTCGAGCGATTCACATTCAATGAGCTGAAAAAGGGAACTCAAAACTTCAATAAAGAAATTGGAAGAGGAGGGGCAGGTATTGTGCACAAAGGTACTCTACCTCATGGAAGAGTTGTAGCAAACAAGCGACTGAATGAAGCAAATCAAGGCGAAGCTGAGTTCCTAGCAGAAATAAATACCATTTGGAAGCTTAACCACATGAACTTGATCGAAATATGGGGATTTTGTGCAGAGAAAAAGCACAAGCTTCTTGTTTATGAATACATGGAGCATGGATCCTTAGCAAAGGTGCTCTCTTCGAATGAACTTCACTGGCAAAAGAGGTACGATATTGCCTTGGGCACTGCAAAAGGCCTAGCTTACCTACATGATGAGTGCTTAGAATGGGTCTTGCACTGTGATGTAAAGCCCCAAAACATACTGCTGGACTCCGGCTACAATCCGAAGGTATCTGATTTTGGTCTATCCAAGCTACTTGACAGAGCTAAGCTTTGCAATTCTAGCTTCTCAAAGATTAGGGGAACTAGAGGTTACATGGCTCCAGAGTGGGCTTTCAATCAGCCCATTACATCCAAAGTAGATGTTTACAGCTGCGGCATCGTTGTGCTAGAAATGGTGACCGGAAAGAGCCCACCAACAGGGATTCAGTTCGTAGAGAGTGCTGACGGGCAGGAGGAATGCAGCTCAGTAACTAGGGTGAAGGAAAAGAAGAAAGGATCAAATTCAATGGAATCCAGGGTGGCTGAAACAGTGGAACCCTCGTTGGAAAACAATCATGATAAGCAAGAGATGGAAATTCTAGTTGCAGTGGCTCTTGATTGCGTACAGGAAGGAAACCAAAGATGCAAGGCCCACCATGAGTCAAGTCGTGCATAGGCTTCTTCATTCATCACAATGAAAACGAAAACTGGCAGCAACCATGCATTAATTACTCTACCTCTGCTAGTCGCAATCCAAGAATAATTGAAGTTGCCAAAACTCTCTTCAGCATTCAGGTTTGTATGTTTTTCCCGTTCTACGTGAGGCATGTCCAGTGTTAATTTCTCTCTTCCAATGCAGCATGTACTCTTTATTTCTCCGGTTTTACCTGTATATGTATAACCTGTATAAATCATCGTTTAATATATAATATATATTACTTTTTTTTTTTATGTTTCCTCGCTTAATCCAAGGAATGATAAATGCAAGTCACTATATTCTATTTATTATACAATTTATTTTATCTTATAAATCATTATTAGTTGCTTGATTATTAGAAAACAAATCATCTGCCTATAATTAGCTCTACAAATAATTATATTATCTCCACTTGGTTGGAATTAATTGTCTACTGCTAATGGAGTACCTTTGTTTTTTTTTCCTTTTTGGGTCGATTGAGTGGTAATGTAATGTCTTTTTTTTGTTTTGGTACAAAATGTAATGTCAATATTTATGGTTGATCTCTTTTAGTGTTTCTGTATTAGGATCTTTCCTGTTAAAAAAATAAGCTTGCAACTCTGATTTTCCAACCTCCGTTGGCACTCTCAAAGAGGGCTTTAGTGCCCTATACTTACGGCAATAACAGTGATTTTGTATTATAACTGAAGTTTGTTCAGTGAAATTGTATTCCTTTTTTACCTTTTTTATAAAAAAAAAAAAAAATTATAATTTCTCCCTAAAGTCCATAATAAGCCAATATGATATCTTCTTTTAATATATGAGGATTGAAGATTGACTTGCTAAGTTATATTCCACTTTGTTAATAAAAAATGACATATGACCCGTGTCCCGTAACGAAACTGTTCGCAGAAATTTTTTTAATTTTGTTAATAGTTTAGTGGATGAGAAAAAAGATAGTAAGAAGAAATGATTATTAGAATTAGAATTATTGATTAGATTTCTGCAAAATATCTGTCGGATTTGGGCTTGATTTGACATTTAAGAAGAAATTAACTGTCGTTTTTTTTAACTACATATTTTTTTCATTTTAACGGTATGAGATTAATCATGTTTAAAGTTTAGTCATAGTTAAGTCTCTTCATCCCTCTCTAAAAATGTGTTTAATGGGAGTCAAATCCGATAACTCTTCCCACAAACTCAACCTGCGTTATTAACCGAATCACAACCCTAGAGTAAACTAACTGTCGTTCTACTGTAACGTGACATAGCATCTATAAAGTTAAAAGGGGGAGTCGACACTTGACATGCTCATTTCAATGCCAGGTGGCATCAAGTGCTAGTGGAATATTGATAAATGTTAGGGGATATTCTACGGCACTTTTAAAATTTCCTTACTAGTAGTACTTGTGTGAGTGTTGTCGGATAGATCAGATTTATGGGTATTTATTTTATAAATTATTATTGAAATTTTTTAAAATGGATTTAAAATAATGATATATATTTTATTTTATTAATTTTTATTTTTTAATATTTTTAAAAAATATGTATTATCATTTTGATTTTATTTGTAAAATAAAAACTCTATTGATGGTTTATACTTTGTAATTAAATGGTTACAATATCATCGTTTTGACTTTGAAATTTATTGGGATCAATAAGCACCTAAATTCAAAAAGCATTTGGTAATGGCTTATAGCTCAATTCGCCGATAACTAAATTCAATTTGTCAACCTGACATCCAAGAAATCATCTCAATGAGAGAATCAGTATAGGAGAGGACACCTAGCATCCCTCGTTCAGTTGATAATAGAAAGTTAAACACTACAAAAACGGAAATAAATCTTCAATTTCAAAAAACGACATTCAAAGTGACCAAATACAACAGGAAAGAATCAAATGGGCAGGAGTAGGGGTTGACGATTTCATCTTATAATATTACCACTCTCTTTTCTCTCGTTTACCTTGGACACATGTTAACTTGAACGCCGAATGTCTGCCGGAACATTAAACTTGGGACCCTCCTTGACTATTCCCTGGTTTGCAGGTGTCCTTCATCCTCAATTCATGGAAAAGACCTCCACTCAAATGTTGTGGACCTCAACAAAATTGACAGTCTTGGCATGCAGCTTTGGACGACACAGTGTGTGAAGGAAGAGATGGATACAGCGTTCTATTCCTATTTCATCTTCTCTGGTGGGAGTAATTTTAGTGTTTAAGAAGGAGATGAAATGCAACCCAACGCATAAAGCCAAAAGATAACCGGAAACAATGGCCATTGTCTGTACGGAACATTAATGTCAGTCTCAGCCAGGGACCAAGGGATTCTTCCATGGCGTGTTGGCACTGCTCGCACTTGGATAAAATCTTGGATGAGATAGAAACCGAATTCCTGTTCTTCTATTGGTAGAAAATTAATTACACTATACAAGCGTTTTCGAGGATGAACTTGTTCAATTACTTAAACTTTTTTAGGATTTTAATTAAAAACTCAAACAGTCTTGTATGAAATGAAAAAACCCTACCAGTTTTCTTTATTATTGTTTTCTAAATCAAGCCATTTTTTTTATTCCCACAACCGTTGATCGTACAAAATTACAAATGGAATACAGATAATAATAGCTAGTCCTCAAACAAGCTAGAAGTTATTCGAATTAATGACTTGATTAGATAAATTTTTAAAATTTATAAATTTGATTGGATTAAAAACAATATAATTCAATTAATTTAAATTTAAATAATTTCATTCAAAATTAATTGAATTAATCCAGCCCATAGTTAAATGACCGAAGCAGAAGTTTTGATCTTTTAAAAAAGTCAAACTGAAAAACAAGCCCAAACTACCAACTCGTGACCAGGCTCACAGGCTAATTCACTTGATATAAGAAAGGCACTGGACATTTTAGAGCAAGACAGTTGCGTTTACATGTATAGGCAATGACCCAGTTTTCTCCTTGTGGCCTTGTGTGGTCTTCTTGCCCAACACCTTCTAGACATCCCGAATTGCAGCCCAGTAAAAGAGTTTCACAATAGATTAAAAGATTACAAGCAAAAGAAAAGGAGAGTTTGTGTACATAATTTCATGAAAATCCACTTCTTCAATGTCTCAAGCGACATAATATTGAAGCTAATCAAGGAGAGCAGGCACTTCTTGCAGATGTAAGCACGATCGGTAGGCTTAACCAGATGCCTGATTGAAATGTGTGGATACCGTGTGCAGGGAAGAAGCATAGGCTTCTGGTGTATTAGTACAAGGATAATGGATCATTAGCAGCACCTAATGTCTGACTCACTTGATTGGCAGAAGAGGTTTGATTCTGCAAATACTTCTTGGGTAGAAGAGCTAATATACAAACCCTGCCATGGGCTTCGATTCTGAGCACATGGTAAGTTGCGTGTTTCGCAATAATTTTTCCCTCTGTCCCTGAAATCCTCAAACAAGCTAGAATCTTCCTATTTTCTTGTTAATCGAATTAATGACTTGATTATCTTCGAGTCCTCACTGTTGGAAAGGCTTTATCGTTTATTATTTTTGGTCTAAATATAATTAATTTTAGATCGTAAAATGGATGAGAAAACTTGTGCTTACACAAAAAATTAATGACTTGATTAGATAAATCTTTAAAATTTATAAATTTGATTGGATTAAAAAAAATACAATTCAATTAATTTAAATTTAAATAATTTCATTCAAAATTAATTGAATTAATCAAGTTTATGACCAAAGCAAAAGTTTTGGTCGTTTAAAAAAGCCAGGCTCAATAACAAGCCCAAACCACCAACTTGAGACCATGCTCACAGGCTAATTCACTTGATATAAGAAAGGCACTGGACATTTTAGAGCAAGAAAGTTGTGCTTGCATGTATTTGCAAACATCCAAAATCATTGACCAACAACAAACAAAAACGAAAAATATCTTCCAATTTGCTACAATTTTCTCCTTTCAGCCAGCCTCGGAAACGTAGAACCCAACAATGGGGTAATTACGCTCGAAAAAAACAAATGGAAAAACGATAAAGGTACAAAAAAGGCAAGTAAAATTTTAAAAAGGACTAGTATGATATATCCTACCCTTTCCATTATTATTGTGTTAGCAAACAAATTGAGACTGACAAGTCAATGGAAAAGAAATAGAGATAATTATTTTATTATTAACGTACAAAATTACAAATGGAATACAGATAATAGTCCTCAACTAAACTAGAATTTCCTATTTTATTTTTACTTAATTAATGATTTGATTTGATTTTTGATTTGATCATAATTGAATTAATTTTGATTGATTATCAAAATTATTTTAAAATAATTTAGATTTTTTATTAATTCAGTTAAAGAATTAAGTTAATCGAATTAATCAGAATTTTAATTGAAATAAAAAAAAAAAATCCAAAGATTCAACTAAAAACATTTAAAATCCAAAATATATATATTTAATGTTTGGAGTTTACTTGATTTTTAAATTTAATTTTGTTAAAATTTTTAACTTAATATACTTTGATATGTTAGATGATTTTTTTTAATTTAGGTTACATATGAAAAATTAAGAATTTAAAATATAATTTAACTGTATTTATTATTCAGTTAATTTTTCAATTAATCAAATTAAACTCGATTGGATCAATTTTTAAAATTTATAAATTTGACTGGATTAAAAATAATATAATTCAATTAATTTAATTTTCAGTAATTTCATTTAAAGTTAATCAAACTAATCAAGACCCTAAACCAAACGACCAAAGCAAAAGCTTTGACCTTTTAAAAAGGAGGGTCACATTCAAAAAACAAGTCCAGGCTCAATTCCAAGCCCAAACCACCCACATACTTCTAACTCGAGGCCAGGCTCACAGGCTAATTCAGTTAACAACACTGGACAATCGTTTGCTTGGGCTTGTAAGAAAGGCGCTGGACAATTTAAGTGTGTACACGCATCGGCAATGACCCAGTTAACATAGACATCCCAAATTGCAGCCCAGCAAGAGAGTTCCACAATTGATTAAGAGATTACGACAAGCAAGAGAAAAGGAGAGTTTGCTTACATAATTTCATGAAAAACCACTTCTTCAATATCAAGCGGCATAATATTGATTATTGAAGCTAGTCAAGGAGAGGAGGAACTTCTTACAGAAGTCAGCACGATCGGTAGGCTTAATCAGATGCCTGATTGAGATGTGGGGATACTGTGTGCAGGGAAGAAGCATAGGCTTCTGGTGTATGAGTACAAGGATAATGGATCATTAGCAGAGCCTAGTGTCTGATTCACTTAGGTTTGATTCTGCAAATACGTCTTGGTAGAAGAGCTAATATATAAACCCTGCCATGGCCTTCGATTCTGAGCACATGGTAATTTGAGTGTTTCGCAATAATTTTTCCTTCTGTCCCTGAAATCCCATCTTAATTCTGAGCACGCTTGAGTTTAATGTAATGTGTAAACGCAATTGGGTTGGTGCCGGTGCGCAAGTTGTGTTTCGTGAGAATTCAAGGAATGAATCTCGTGTAGGCGGCCTGGTCTCACCATGATATCAACATTTGGGACACATTATTGATTGTGACTGTCTGATTTTAAGCATGGATAAACACCATAGAACAGTACAACATTTTGTCATTCAAATTTAAAAGAGCTAAATTAATGCTACTTTAGAAAAGTAAATAAACATTATCTCAATCCATCACTAGAGAAAATGAGCACTCTTACAAATGTTACAGCGTTAGTGGCAGATGGGCGAGGATGTGAACAGAGAAGAGTTAATCCATAACTTAAGGCTTAGCAAACAATTTCATGGTCACTCTTTTTGTCAGTGGCATCTTATTCAAGCCTGGGAAGTTCCGTGAGAAAGAGATGGCAGCTTGTTCATGAAGTCATGGGGATATCAACGCCTGTTTCTCTTTTTCTTTTTCCATAATACGAGGAATTGTGCATCAATAAACAAGTTAATTATGATGCTTTGTCCTCAATAAAACATTAATTTGACAAGCATTAGCAGCTTAAGAGCTTTGATTTGTTTGGAATAAAGATCACAAAAGGAGAAGAAAATCATGTTGTCTCAACTTGTTTCCATGGGTAAGAAAACAGCTGTTTAGTTGGCCTTCTAGTATTGACAAATATCAAAACGTTCAGTCACATGCCCAAAATCTTCGAAGCCACGGCTTAGGTGAACTAAACTACCGTACAAAACAAAAACCACTACACTCTTTTAGGTTTCGCTTTATAGGTATCAAACAAAAACGGTTATGCCGCTTCCGTCCACCTACTATTAAACCAATCAGACCTTTTCTTTTGCGTTACTTACCGCCCACGATTGCTTTTTTTTTTTTTTGGATTATCAATGTTAACCGTATCTGAAGAATTGAGTAATCAGAATTGTTACGGCAAAAAACAATGCCACCATGTCAAAAATTGCTACTCTGCAATGCAATCCGACCCAAAACTGTATTTATTTTGCTGTATTTGAAAGTGAAATTGTAATTTTGTTTCCAACATGCTATTATTTGATCTTTGTCTTTCACCTTCAATTATATTTCTTTAAGTTACTAACGGGCCCTACTCGGCTTGCCAGGATTTTTTTTTTTCTTTTTTAGCAAATGGTCATTTAATCTCAAGATCCCCTGAATCAGTTTTGAACTTTGTAATAATTTCTTGAAAAAAAGAAATATTAATATCTGCGAAATCAGATTGATTGAATAATAGAAATTTTTCTTTTCTTTTTTTCTCATTTCAATTTTTTAGGGTTTTTTTAAGGATTTTTTTTTTCTATTCCAGCTCCAAGCTGGTAATATCAACAACATCCTCTCGTTTCTTGGTTTCTCGCATTTTATCCCTCTGTACACTACCAAAATCATTATTTCTATAATCAAAGATAAAGAAACTAAACGAACGAAAAAACTAATAACCGAATAAAGGAAACAAAAGGCTTTTTTTCTCTTCCGGTTCTTGTTGTTGTTGTTGACGTCTACTCGATCTTGCTAATTCCAATTCGCTTAACAACAGCATTTCTGATGGCCTCGGTTTGCAAGCAAAGACCATTTTGCTCAATCCCACTCATGTAGTTTCTCACTTCTTTTCTTATCATCTCTTGCATAACTGCCAAAAACTCAGCGCTGAAAAACTGTTTCTCCATTCCATATTCACCGTTTTGGACCCTCATTTTCTGCAACGGAACAGCTGGAATCGGAGGAGGAGCTGCTGGTGGAGGCGCTAGTGCTGCGGCAGCTGCCACCTGGATTTGTCTTGGAATAGAGTTGGATACGGGTGTGGATACAGGTCCCCGATCCGAGATTTCACAAGAATCGGATCCGGGCAGCGACAGACTGAGTAAGGTAGGAGGATCCGTTGTCGATGAAGCCGATTCCATATGCTGACTAGAAGGGACCAAAGAACCAGCTCTTGCTAACGGTCTGTAAACCGGTGAGGCCGCGGGCAAACTCGAGTCACTCAAATCGGATCCTGAAGGACTACTGGGATTGAGGTAAAGACCCGATATATTATTTCCAGTTCCAAGGCTGGCCGATCTTTTAAGCGGCTGCGGCGAGTCATCGTTCAAATCATCAGTCATCGAAGAGCATTTTCGCTTCAGGGTCGAGTTCCAGTGGTTCTTAATCGCGTTATCCGTACGGCCATTGAGAAGTCGGGCGATGGTAGCCCATTTATTGCCGAATCGGGCATGGGCACTGATTATGGTATCATCTTCTTCAGGAGTGAAGGGTCGGTGTTCAACCTCAGGGGAAAGCTGGTTGCACCAGCGCAGCCTACAAGACTTTCCTGATCGACCCGGTATAGATTTGCTTATTAAAGACCAGTTCCTCGGGCCTAAACTTTCAACCAGCCGCTGCAAAGCCTCGTCTTCTTCTGGACTCCACGGACCTTTGATCCGATCCACGTCTTTCCTGGTAGAAGCCATTGGAACAGAAAAGAAAACTGACTCTGAAACTGATTAAAACAAAAAAAAAAACCTAAACTATTTTCCTTTTTGTACAGATAAGACTGGGCCGGCGTTTCAGAGCGGATGGATAGTTACTCACGGGGGTGGTCGTGGTGGAGGCGGACCGCGGAGCCTCATCTTTGTTAAAGGGAAAAGACGCCGGAAGAGAACGAAGAGCGATATATATACTGAAGGGGATAAGGATGACTTGTTGAGCAGGTACTAGTGATAAGTGACCGGTCATTGCCGTTGAGAGTTAAGGATTCTTCCAAGCAAGGCAGTTACTAGTATACAGCTGTCAATGTGACACGCGTCATTTCCTCGCTTCTCTAACTTACACGTAATATTTTTTAACCACCCTCGCCTTCTAAAATATGGATTACGTGCTGTTCCGACCTTACTGAATCTTCAAGTTCACACCCGTAAAGGGTAGTTGACGGTGAAAATTTGAAAATGTTGTAATTGCAAATAAAATAAAATAAAATGTAGATGAATTTATTTGAATTTGATTAAAAAATTTAAATTTTTTTATTTTTAATTAAATTTTAAATAGAATCATTGAATTAATAAATTGAGATAAGTTTAAAATTTTCAAGATTAATATTTAGTTATTAATTTATTATCTTTTATGATAATAAAACAATATATCGAATTTATTATATTGTAATTGAATAATTTAAATATTTTATTAAATCAAATTTAAATTAGATTTGATTAAAATTGAATCAAAGATTAAGCCCCAAAATTTTGAATCTAATCATACTCGAATTTGGCACTAAATTGTCCAATAAATTGCATATTTGCAAAATGTCAAAATCTGAGTAATTAAGAGTGGTTTTTTTTTGGGCCATCAGTAATTAAGAGTAGTTAAAACTTAAAAGTAAAACGACCGTTTTGGAAGTTAAAATTTTGAAGGACAAATTTGATCTTATCTAATATAAATATAAATATAAATATATTAGAAAAAAGAAAAACTAATTATGAAAGAATCAGGTATACGGTTGGGAGAAGGCGATGACTTTGACTAAGCCAGGCTGGAGAGCATATATTTATAGATTATAAAAAGATAAGGGAAAGGAAAACGACACGCGGGAAGCTGAGCTGGCGCAGAAAACGACAATAGCAGAATCCCTGGACGAACGGTACTACAGTTGTGTCAGTCCAGCCTGTCAAAAACCCAATCGCCAATGCCCCACTTACAGTAATGCCCTCCCTTCCCCTCTAACTGCCTACTTCCAACCTACCATCACGTGCCGCTCACGCTCTGAAACTCCCAAAACCGACTCCACCGCCTTACCATCTTAATTTATTTTTTTCCCCTGATTCGCTCTTACTTCTAATCTTTCTGATTTATCTTTAGATTTCTTTTTATCTTAAATAAGCTTGGATTAGCAAGGTATTCAAATTTTATGTGGATGTTTTATATGAAAGCTTAATTTTAAATCTTAATATTTACAATTTTTCTCCCGTTCCAAACTATGACTGGTATATAAAAAAGAAATGTCGTTAGCCGAAATTCAACTTTATTCTATTTTTCAACCAACATTATTGCTTCACCGGCCCGTCTAACTGCCACACTTTCCTATGAACGCTCCTCCTAGATCAGTAGCATTACCCAACAATTAGTCTGGGCCCCTTTGGAGCTTGTCATATGGCCAACTGCGCAGTGGTTGGGCGGGGGACAGCTGGCCAAAACTCCACCTCCAGACCATAGATGGTAAACGCTTCCCGCAGGAAGTCCACTAAGATCGACACGCAACCTCACACGCCGCCTTACCCGTCCTTTAGCCGTACCGCTACGGTTTTAATCACTTCACGTGACTCGGCCCACACATATGCGCCTCACGTGAAGTCCCCACGCTTTGACACCCATGCCTCAATAGTCAAATAAAAAAATCTGGAATTCCAAAACATTTTAAGAAAATAATCATAATTCTTATCTATATAATTAGAGTTTGTATATGATGCATTGACAGTGTATAGTTTCTATACACTGTCAGTGTATCATATATAAATCCATATAATTATTCAATATACCCACATACTTTCATTTAAAATATTAAAAAATATATATATAATATATGTTATTATCTTAATTTTATTTATAAAATATAAAAAATTTATTAACAGTGTATTAAACAATAAAACGAAAAAAAAGATTGTTGATCGCATTGTTAATACACCACAATACGGATGAAATCCTGGGATTTATACGATTAAGGGTTTGAGATTGGGCATTACCGTTAATGAATTAGAAGAGCACATGGCCACATGGGTGCAGAAAGGAGGAGGATGTTTCCTGGAAACACAGCCCTGAATTCAAAGTTAGATTTCCCTAAATCCTAATTATAAAAACAAATAAAACAGAGTTCCCGTTTCTCTGTTCCAAGAAACTGCCAGTGGGGAATCCGGTAATATTTTTATTTGCATCGACAAGAACGCATTAAAAATAAAAGATTGTTTGCCGAAAGATTACATGCATGAGAGAAAGAGAGGGAGGGAATAATTTGGCTGCCGAAAAGAGTGCGCAGGCCGCAGGCATCATAACCAGGCCATGATGCACCGAATTACTGTAAAAGAAGGGATTTAAAATGCATATATTTATTGGTTTGATAAGGGCTTCATTAATATATACTAAGTAGTAGTCATATCATATGGACCATTTTCAAAAGTACCATTTTTATGACTGAAAATTAAGTTTGATTTTATATTTTTATTTTTTTCATTTTTATATAAAATTGGAAATAAAAATGTGTGCATAGGAATATGTTGTAGGAGAGGTGTTTTTTTTTTTGGCCATCGTTGTAGGAGAGGTGAAGAATGTTAAAACCTAAATTTCAGCTGTCACCTTATCATAGTAAAGATGGAAATATCTATGGATTGAAGGCAGATAAACATGTTTTCATTTATTACGTTATCAGTAATTAATTTTTTTTATTTTTTGATCGGATTTTTTTTATTGTTTTTTTTTTTATTTTCTAGTGAAGCTCTAAATTTTAATTGGGGTAGGATTTGGTAAGGTAGAGGTGTCCTATCTGCACGACAGGAATTAAGCACCAATGAATTTTGCCTTGACAATATATCCATGGAATATCTAAAATCAACATCAATTAGAATGTAAACTTCACTTTGTTAATTTGTAAATAGAGAAATTATCAAGGGATTAGCCTAGTATACAAAAGGAATTGCTTTTTCCTTTTTCTTTTTTAATATGAATTTGATATTTGAAAGAAGTATATTGTAAAAATAAAAATTTTAATACACAAAATCAATGAAAAAAATAAGCATTTAAGATTGAGACCAAATCACTCCTACAATTATTACACTACAATTAATCAATCATAATTTAAAATTATGCAAGATCTAATGTGAAGTTCACACTTTATAAGTGATAAATGCTTAAATAATTTTTTATTGTGATTGGAAAGAATTTTAATAAAAAAACATGAAAAGGTTATTAAATGTTAAGTTTGTGACTAATTGACTATTACTAGTAATTACATATACAAATATATTAGAAATAGGCTTAATAGCCAAATAAGCCCTCAATCTTTAGCCCAAAATGAAATTCAGCCCTCAACATTTTATCGCGTGAAATTCAGTCTATAAACTTTTATTTCAGCGGAAATAAACCCTCAACCTTTTAAAATTATGCAATTAAATCCAAATCAATTAAATGACACTAACTGCCGTTAGTATTGCACATGTGGCATGCCACGTGACAGCCAACTAAGCTATCCACGTCAGCTTTCACGTTAGATATACTAACGGCAGTTAGTGTCATTTAACAGATTTGGACTTAATTGTATAATTTTAAAAGGTTGAGGGTTTATTTCCACCGAAATAAAAGTTTATGGACTGAATATCACGCGATAAAACGTTGAGGGCTGAATTCCATTTTTGGCTAAAGGTTGAGGGTTTTTTTAGCTATTAAGCCTTAGAAATATCATTTTTTTTCTTACAAGAGAAACAAAAACAAAACACAACTAATTTAAGCATAACTTCTAGAATAGGATACTTCTCTCATGCCAACATCTAGTTTTTAACTCAAGAAGGTAGGAAGAATCCGAAGACATTCACATCCCACATCCATCTCATAAGCTGACTTGGCTAACATATCTGCACAAAAGTACCCCTTGCAAAATACGTGCTTGAAGTTGCAAACCAAAGCTCTTCCTCTCACAAGCCAAATAGCATTGATTAAACCTCCTAAAGGATGAGTAGCAATGTTAGCATATTGAATTAAATCAATTGCTACCTTCGCGTCAACCTCACATACATCAACTTCAAACCCTTCACCTCACGCCAAGGAAACGCATATTTAACAGCTTGCAAATCAGCTATTATGTTAGAAACAATGTCCCAAACTTACTTTGAAATCCACCAACCATTCTCTAGCACTTCCTCTAATCAAACCGCTAGCTAACTCCGGATTACCTGAAGGTGAACTATTTTTACTTTATTTATAAATAGTTTTTCATAAATAATATTTTTGTTCAACGCAAGACCGCTTGAGACAATAAAGTTGAAGTTCTCATCTTAATATATATCATTAGGAGATAAGGGATATATTTGCTTAGAGGCGAACTGAAATTTTAGGATATATCACAATTATTCTTTAATATCATATGCTCTTTGATACTCTTTAGTCTTTTAATTATGAAAAAAAAAATGCTAAAATTTGTTTGGTATTTCATGGTGTTGATACTTTGATATGATGCAAGCACTATCATCAGTTGGAAGACAACTAAGTATTTAAAAGACAAATTATGGGCTACAAAAGTTAGTTAGGCCACCAATCACGTAAAAAGTATCATCAAATCAATCAAACCAAAGCTGGCTCCCTCTGAATTTGAGACCACATAATTGGACTGACTGAACTAATTAACTGCAAAACTTAGGACGGTGATTAATCAACTTAATCTCAATCATTGCTTTCTTCCTCGAGCCAAAACGAAGAAGCAAAGTAAAGCGAAAGATGAAGCAAAAGAATTGTTTTAGACATATAAAAAGAAAACGTGGGTTCTGACCGAAAAATGGTAGAGCTTTATAGCTGGTGCCCGGTGCCTCTCAACTCTCTCTCTCTCTCTCCTCTCATGAATTATTGGTGCGGCAGATATGGACAAAAGCTCCATAAAAATCAAGCCTCCTCGGCCAAGGGCAGGGGGCCGGTTCCTTTCTCGCCAAGCTGGGTCGTTGGCAAAAAGGATGGGGACCCAACAAATTCGACGTTGACACAACAATGATGACCGAAACGCTCCGGCTGCACATTGCGCGATCTAAGATCGGTTAAGGGACTGCTTTTGTTTTTATTTGTTTTACGGGCCTAACCGGCGGGGAAAGAAAGGGATTTGAAAAGAGATGACATATGCCAGCTATGAGGCACTTACCCGAGTTCCGAAGAGAATCATAGTCTTGGGATTCGGAAACGAGCTTATGGGGCATGCACGGGTCCCATTTTGCCCATGATTTTCCGCTGCATGCATCCATCGTACGATGTGATCACCTGACGTCTGGTGGGGACTGGGTTTGTTGTCGTTGATGCAGTTGCTGTAGTGGAGCAGAGCAGTAGTAAGTGTATTTTTATGGTACGGCAAAACGGGTTTAACTGTTTTCACTGGCTGCGTGGAAAATTCGGTTTGGATTCTTCAGGCTCAATACGATCTTCTTGGTTTAAAATTTAAATGGAGGAAGCCAGTTGTAAATGGTCCCTACGGTTGCTATAAAACAAACAAACAAAGATATGATATAATATTATAATCAACTGAACTAACCCTTCACCAGTACCGGCCCAATATAATTTCATTGATCTTCTGACTTCTTTCTCTAAATTTGATTTTTTTTAAAATTCAAATAATTGATTAAGTGGTTTAAGATTTATTGAAATCTTGAAAGAGGACGATAAAATAAAGTTATATTTGAATATTCATCAAGTTAAAGTAGCGAAAATTATTCTAACACTAAATGTGGTATAAAATCAGAAAAAAATGAGATGGGATGGAATTTACTATTAAATTTAATAATTTATTTTTATTTGTAATGCATATAAAATTTCGAATTAATATGATATCTTTTTATTTTTATTGAAAATAATATTTTTTTATATATGTTAATAGTTAAAATTTTATTACTATCGAACAAAAAATTAAACATTTTTAATTAATTTCAAATTTAATAGAATTTATATATGACCCACTGACAGTGTATACTTTCTATACACTGTCAATACATCATAAATTTACATTCATCAATATACAAGCTAAAAACATATCAAGTCCTTAAAAATAAATACAAATAAATATTTTTCAATTTACTCAAAAGGGTTTATTGATGAGGTGTCAACTTTTTGTACACTGATAGTGTATTGAGACTATATATTATCAGTGTATCATATATATACACATATAAATCTAATTTAATATACACAATTTACATGAATATAACATGATCAAATTATTACTCCAATTATTCAGTTGATGGGCATTAGGATGTAACAATTTTCTATTTGTTAATCAATCTCATCTCTCTCGATTAACCAATCATACATAAGATACAAAAGAAATGAGTGAATTTTGTCGAGGGAAAGAGAAAAAACTAATGTCCATTCAACTACATATACGGCTGTCGAGTTCGCTTAAGGGTAAAAGCCACTTTTAAACGATCTTTTTCATGATGTAATGCGGTGCTAGGGAAGACAAATTCTAATCAGCTTCTGCAAGACGGCCATCAACCCACCAAACGTTGCCTGTCAGCATCATACTTTAACGCCCACTTTAACTAATCCACAAATTATATTTCCCAACTGACAAATTCAAACCAAAATGCAAAAGTGAACAAATCATCTGAAATTGACATGCATGCATTTAAAATGGTAGCCATATTTATTGCTCGATCGAGACTCTTTTTCTTTCCATTGCCAACTACCAGCTAGCTACATTCCCCTTAGTGACAAACCCCAAAATTCCAATTTCCAACCGCCCCCTAATATCATAAAACACATGAATGTTGACTCCACAACATAGCCACAATTTCAATATTTTATCTTCCATGCTCACCATAAGAAACATATGGATTTAAGTATATTTGAAATTCAAATTTTGTTTGTCTGATGTCAAAGATATTTAAAATACGAAAATAAGTGTCATAATTTGTGTAACACAAAATACGAAATAAATATTTTTTTGTCAAATCTAATATATATTTATACTAAAACTTAAAGCCATGTTATTTGTTAGATATTATTGGGTTTTTTCAAGACTAAAGCTATATTAAAAGTTGAAGTTTTCCTGATCCACAACTGACGTGGGATATTTTGATAACAATGAGATATTAATAACTTTGAGGAGCTTTTTTATGCTCGCCGATAATGAGATATTAATAACTTGAGTTTTGATAATAATGTTGGTGCTGTTGGATTTTTTTTACGTAAAAGATGCTCAAAAGTTAATGTCGTTTTGCATATTTATAAACATACATCCAACCTTTTTTGTAAATTACAAGAAAAAATTTTAAACGTTATTTTTGTAAATTTTTTATGTCATTTTCGTAATATATCATCGTATGAGATTTGCATTTATCAGATTTAAATTCTGAATCAAAACAATCTAAAAAATATATGGCTCAACCCACCGACTTCTCCATTTTTCTTCCTCTGGTCGATTTCAAGACATGGACACAAACTAAGAGCCAAAAAAGAAAAAGTTGTAAATATGAAATGCCGGTTGCTTATATAACATGGTTCTCGTGTTGTTTATTAATCCGAATATTAAAACCAGAGGAAGGAGTGAGGGACCCAATTGAGAAATTGACTACTCGATAAAGTCAAAACTAGGTAAGGGATCGAAGTGGAACCATCCCTTTTGTTTTTGTTTTAATTTGTCATTTCTTGACAAAATTGTTGTTAATTATTCTCTTTAACAAAGAAGAGGAACATCTTTATCTCCTTTTCTTATTCTTTAGGGTTATTCAGCGAGTGGAATACAACTAAATACAAATATGAAAAAAGAATATTACACATTAGTGGGATGTTTTTTCACCAACAAAACTAGATGTTATCTCTTAGAATTTGTTACGTATTGGGGTGTTCATGTGATAAAAGCAATCATGGAGACTTGGGTAATGTCAAACAAGGTTGGATCCACTTTTGCCCATTATAGCTATGAATTTATATGATATTACAGTCATATGGGATATGGCATCGATTTTGATAAGTTAACTTAGAATCTTTCTTAATTGCTTAATCAAGATTGGGAAGTAAACTAGACGAATTTTTCCTATTGTCTGTAGATTAATGGTTTTATCAACAATCAAGGTTCTTCTTAGCAATCGAGGTTCTTATTAATAGTTGTTATTTTTCATTAGGGAAAGGTTCAAAGGTAGGTGTAAAGTTTGATTCCTTTTCTTTTCTTTTTTACCTTGCAATGAATAAAAAAAAAATTAATGGATTTATCACGTGAAAGGTTAGGCGGCTCCTGGAGGTGGGCTGCTGCAATTAGGAATTCCACTAATAAAACCTAGAAATATCAAATCCAAGATGACAAAGAATTTTCTAACTTTATATGGAAATAATTTCCTAATTTCATTTAGATATACAATACATATCATCTTGGTGGATAAAAAGAGACAAATGCAAGTACTTTGGAAAGTTATCTCAAAGATAATTTTTTCACTTAAATAAAAATAAAAATTTAAAAACGTTATCCTTAAGATACAAAATATAAGTAAAGAGAGTGTATATTGTTTCTTGAAGAGATTGTATGGAAAGATGTATTGAATGAAAGGTTCACAAAATGTACGTAAGTCCCAATTGATATTAGAAATATCAATGGAAGAATAAACATTTTTGGATAAAAAATCATTAATTCTGAAACGAAACAACAAGTTCAATGGACTATTTTATAAAATGTTCAAAAGTGGAAGTCAGACTGTTTGAAGCAAATATCAGGCTTTAGGAGACAAGAGTCTATACTCTAGACATTGTATATTTCTCTTCATCCCCATGAGGGAGATTAGACAAGGACTGGCTTTCTAATTCTTGGGTCTGAGTGTTTAAATTTGGGTCTGAAATTGTTGAACTTCGGGCCAGATATGAGTTTCTAACTTAGGCCTTGTGGTCTGACAAGTTAGGTTCATGAGGGAAAAATGAAGTTGTAGTTTTTGTCAGTGAACAAGATAGTTTGAGCCCATTTATCGAAATACCCATTACGGCAATGCTTCGCTAGTCACTACCAAGGGAAACAAGTTGGAATCGGCTAAATCCGCTGGTACATTATGAAGCATTGACTACGTCTACTTGACAATTGTGATTTCTTTTATTAAAGTTTCCGCTAATTTGAGTGCGCTAAGGTTAATCAAAGATTGTCGTGGAGTATACTTTATTTGGTAGAAAGATACCGCTGAGTCCTATCCAATGACTGACTCTTCCACCGTGTACAATCTTCCAGTTTTCACACGGCAGGGCCGAGGCTGGCTGATGAACCCACCTACCATGCCAGCATTTCGGAAAAAAAAGACAAGTGATGACTGGCATGGGCTCCATCCCTAAGCCTATACGCTAAATACACTCCCATTTTTTGGAACATTTTTGGAACAATTTGATAATGTAAGTAGTAGAGAGCATAAATAGTTTTCGCTAAACAGATTATCACAAAAAATTTTCACGTTTAACAGTTTAATGTAAGCAGATATTGATATACAAATTGCTATAATTCAAATAAATTGTTGCTTTCTAAAGTAATAATTGAATATTATTTACTAGTGTAAAGACTCGTGTATTTGTGTATATAGTGGTGAAATATCATTAGCATTACATTCAAATTTCGAAGGCTTGAAAGAAAATTTCACATGGGTGACATACCATGGAATATTAGGATAATAGACAAGAAAACCAACCGGAAAACCCCACAAGAAGCAACCATCTTTGCTTTGAACATGGTCTTGACTCCTGTGAGATAAATAGATTGAGAGACAGAAAGATCAACCTCCCTTTTGCGACAGCACGCCGCAAGGTCCCTCCCGGATGCTTTCCTTCATTCTCTTGGCTCTTGTGGCTCACGCCTCGCCAATCAAATGTCAAAATCTACTTCAACATAAATTAAACATAATTATCCTGGCCGGCCAAAGCAACATGGCCGGTCGTGGAGGCGTATCCAATGACACTTCGACGGGCATCACAACTTGGGACGGTGTGGTTCCTCCGCAGTGCCAACCAAACCCTTCAATCTTCAGGCTGAGTGCGGACCTGGCATGGGTTCAAGCCCGTGAGCCGATCCATGCTGACATTGACGCCAAAAAGACAAATGGGATTGGACCCGGAATGCCATTTGCCAACGCTGTGCTGACCAAGGACCCCAACTTCGGCTTGGTGGGATTGGTGCCTTGTTCCGTCGGAGGTAGTGCCATAAGCGAATGGCAGAAAGGGAAATTTCTGTATGAACAGTTGGTCAAGAGGGCTCAGATGGCGCAGCAGAATGGAGGAGTATATAAAGCGATGCTTTGGTATCAAGGGGAGGCTGATACAATCAATCAAGACGACGCCGAATTGTACAAAGGTAGATTGAAGAGTTTTTTCAATGATTTACGTTCTGATCTGCAGGCACCTATGCTCCCAATATTCCAGGTACCATATGTTTGATTGTTTCTGTTCTTCAAAATTTTGATTTTCTTCGATTTTGTCTTGTTTACTTTCCCTGTTTCAACGGTCAGTTTGATTCGAAAACTGGATAAAAAGTTTTGATTAGACCTTAGATACGATTGAATCGATAGCATGTTCCATATCCCCAAGAATAAAGATATGTGAGTTCTTGGGGATCAGTTCTGGATCATCGGAAAAATTAATAAACATTATTGACTTAAATTTGACCTTTAACATTGAACCATGACTTGTCTATTCTGCTAGAGCAAGCATGTCAGATGTTAAGGTTGAAGGGATGTCCAAAGTTAACTGGCAACAACAGGCTTATGCGACAAAGATAGGACTAATATTTAAGGAACATGCCAGTTAACTCATAGAAACCACTACCCCAACTGTTTCAGATGATTAAAACTACACAGAATAGTTGGAGGGCACATGCATGATGAAACTGGCCAGTTTTCACACTGCCAGTTGTCGGTGGAGATTAATGTAATACAGGTTGGCAAATTGAAGTTTTGAATTTGTTGAGGGGGGAAATTAGTGAACAAACTTGGGACTGGATTTCAATATTGATAAATCCTTTTTCTTTTTTTTTTTTGGTTACATATTTTCTAGATAAACCCTTTTTCACATTTAGTTTCTATAAACTGGTTTTTGCTAAGAAAATAAAGAAACATGCGGCCACAATCATATAATATATATATATATATATATATATATATATATATATATTACAAAATTCATAGAGTATACCACATAAACGGTAAACGCTTATGTAGATATCCTCTTTTTTATGATAATATAAAGATAATTTGACATGTAAGATTAAAAAAAAATCTCATTCGATATCTCATAATTTGATCCACTATTTGTATGTTTTTTCAACCGATCTTGAAAACGTGATTCAAATATCACTGTTCCATATCCACCAATAACTTTTGATAAAAAAAAATCTGATTCAAATCTACTATATCCTTCTATCTCATCTTTTAAATAACGTTAATTTTATTTTGCATCTTATCCTCTTCTTTTCATTTTTCACTCTTTCTCTTGGTATTTATCTAAATGTTTTTTGCTTGAATTGTTCTTTAAGAGATTATTCTACCTTTTCCAAAGCATTTTCAATTTAAAACAATTATCTAATACATTTAAAATAATTAAACTTATTGTATAAAAATTAGTGGTGTATATATGACACCTTTTTCATATCTGTTTAAAACTATTTATAATAACAAATTCATTACTCCTATATGTATTTATATAAATATATGATATTCTACTATACTTTAAAATCAAATAAAAACTTTATTAATCAACATCCGTACATGGCAGGGATACAAATTAGTTTCTATATATAATTAAAATCGTGTTTAAGTTTTATTTATATATAAATTTTATAAAACTTTAATCCTTTATATTTTATTTATGTCACTTTCGTCTTATATCATAATGTCATGTTATGTCAGTTGTGTTCAAAATTACAGGCTTCACTAAAAAACAACTTTACGAAAAAGCTTGCGAGCTTGACTGACATTTGGTAGTTTGTTTGGTAGGTGGCTCTAGCGTCAGGATCGGGACCTTTCATAGAGGAAGTGAGAGAAGCCCAGTTAAAAATAGGCCTTCAAAATGTGAAAACCGTGGACGCCAAGGGACTGCCACTTGAGCCGGATGGGCTACATCTCACCAGTCCAGCCCAGGTGAAACTCGGGGAGATGTTGGCTGATGCTTTCCTTCGCTTGAGTCCCAGTCCCGACCCATTACAAATCAACGCTGCTCCGACCAAATTTTCTACTTCTGTTCTTCACTTTTTCATAACGGCACATATTTTCAGATGCCTATGGATGATCATTACTTTCAGGTAGAGATAGGTTCCAAATATTGGATTAGAGAAGAGATAGGTTCTATTGGATTGTTTCTCTGCATTCGTACTAACATGGAATAAGAATAGTGATAAGGATTATTATTCAATAAATTATCAATGAGAATTTTTAAATTTTACAAACAGAATTAAAATTATGATATATACTCATGTTGTCTTTATTTTTATTCTTTTAATATTCCTTGAAATTATGTGATTATACTAATATTGCTTATAAAATTTAAAAATTTTATCAACAAACATTTAGAAGAAATGAAAATGGATTTCTTTTCCAAGCATTTAGACAATGTTCAAATTTTGAAATTCGTTTACCACTCTCGGTCAGAACAGAATTAATCTCGAACTATAAAACAGATGAAGATATCGGTGTTTACATAAAAAAAATTTAAAAATTTTACTAACAGAATATTAAATTATGATTTTAATAATAAAAAAATCCATATGAAATGAGAATAAGAGATTCAGTAATTGCAACTAGAATCAATCTTGGATTTATAATTTGATGATTAAAAATGATTGGTTACTTCAAAATTCGACAAAAATCTTAATTCATGATAAATATAAAATTTAATTTTAAATATTTTATTAAATAAATTTCAATTTTATTAATAAACTGATTTCAATTAAATTAAATTATTTTCTTCTTTGGCCAAAAAAAAAATCAGTTATTTTCTAACTGTTAATTTTTTGTTGACTTTAACTACTTAAAAATTGAGGCACAAAATTCTATCCATACTTGAAAGGAGAGTCAACGCCAAACGGTCAATCCAAGAGTACCACACATTGTGAGGAAAACAGCAAGCTATGTCTGCTGTATCTTTATCTAATCTCACGTTATCTCCCAACAAAAATATCTTTGTCTCTCCTTTCATGGCGCCCTTCTCTTCCCTCTCGCGCCATCATTCCTGGCCGCCAAAGAACCGAAACCCTCGTAATCCTAGCCACAGTGTTGGACGCAAATACCACCGTCCTCGTGGCAGAAAAGCTCGGCGACGCAGGTATCCAACTGCTTAAAACTTTCGCCAATGTGGACTGCTCGTACAACTTAAGTCCTGAAGAGCTTTGCACCAAGATTTCGCTTTGTGATGCTTTAATAGTGAGAAGTGGAACCAAGGTTATTCGGGAAGTGTTTGAATCATCTATGGGAAGGCTCAAGGTCGTGGGTAGAGCTGGTGTTGGGATTGATAATGTGGATTTATCGGCTGCTACGGAACATGGGTGTCTCGTGGTTAATGCGCCTACAGCTAATACAATTGCGGCGGCCGAGCATGGGATTGCTTTGCTCACTGCTATGGCAAGGAATGTTTCCCAAGCTGATTCTTCTATGAAAGCTGGTTTGTTGTTTCTTTTGTTAGCATTTTGTCTTTTTATGTTTGGATTGGTTTATCAAGTGTTTGTTGTTTTATTAATATCGTTTAGGCACTTGTATGCTCTTTTTGGCCTTTACAGATTAGAGTTTGTTATTAATTATAGATTGTTACGTGTTTAATTTCTTAATTTGGCATTTACTATTCAACAAAAAGCTTGAACCCTGAAACTTGAAATTTTGACTATATTCTTTAATTTTTCTAATTTAAGTAAACTGAGTTTATGGTGATATGAAGTTTAGGGCTCTAAGTTTCAATGTTGTTATTTTGACTTCATAATGTTATGTAGAAGTTTGGTCTGTCCAGGTAAATGGCAGAGAAACAAGTACGTAGGGGTAACCCTTGTGGGGAAAACACTTGCTGTAATGGGGTTTGGGAAAGTTGGTTCAGAAGTAGCCAGGCGTGCTAAGGGAGTAGGAATGCATGTAATTGCATATGATCCTTATGCCCCAGCAGACTGCGCGCATGCAATTGGTGTGGAGCTGGTGACCTTTGAAGATGCATTGTTAACAGCTGATTTTATCTCAATGCAAATGTTTCTCACCCCTGCTACATCAAAAATGTTTAATCATGAGGCTTTTTCTCGGGTGAAGAGAGGCGTCCGCATTGTCAATGTTGCCCGTGGTGGTGCTATTGATGAGGAAGCTCTACTACGGGCCTTAGATTCTGGGATTGTTGCTCAGGTTTGTGTATATTTAAGTATGTCCCACACGATTGGAGAGCTGGTAATGTATCTTTTATGCAGGCAGCGCTTGATGTGTTCACAGAAGAGCCCCCTCCTAAAGAAAACAAGTTGGTGCGGCATGAAAATGTGACCGTAACTCCTCATCTTGGTGCTAGTACCACGGAGGCTCAGGCATGAAAATTTGGCCTCTGTCCTTTTACCTCGTCATTTGTTTGGTTTCACAGGCTTATAATGATTGTTTTGAGCAGGAAGGTGTGGCCCTCGAAATTGCTGAAGCTGTTGTTGGGGCTTTGAAGAGGGAGCTTGCTGCTACAGTTGTAAATGCACCCATGGTCCCCTCTCAGGTACCATCCTCAATTTTTTGTTATTCTTGTGTATACTTCTTATTGCATAATGATGGTGATTGGATTACCCTGTCTGTTTTGAGACTGTTGATGATGGATTACTTAAATAATGCAATCATTCAAAAATCTTTAGGGAAAGGTTGCAATCATTCAAAAATCTTTAGGGAAAGGAAATTAACTTGATAGAGTTAGTCAAAACTTTTTGTTGGATATTTACCTTTGTTTTGCCAATCATGTGCACTTCAACTTTTCTTTTTCTAATATCACAGGTTCTGTCAGAACTTGCACCATTTGTTGCACTCGCTGAGAAGCTGGGTAAGTTGGCTGTGCAATTGGTTGCTGGTGGAAGCGGTGTGAAATTTGTCAAGGTGACTTATGCTTTTGGCAGAGGTCCAGATGATCTTGATACTCGGCTGCTCCAAGCCATGATCACTAAGGGTCTAATTGAGCCTATTTCTAGTGTTTTTGTGAACTTAGTGAATGCTGACTTCACAGCTAAACAGAGAGGACTTAGGTTAACAGAAGAGCGTATTGTATTGGATGGCTCACCTGAGAATCCACTCGAGTTCATCCAGGTTCAAATTGCGAATGTGGAATCTAAATCTGCCAGTGCAGTTTCCTACTCTGGTGAGATTACAGTGGAGGGAAGAGTGAAGGATGGAAAACCCCATCTGACCAAGGTTGGATCCTTCGATGTTGATGTAAAGCATGGAAGGCAGTCTTATACTCTGCAGGCAGATTGATCAAACTGGTATAATTGGAAGGGTGGGCAGCATATTAGGTGCGGAAAATGTAAATATAAATTTCATGAGTGTTGGAAGAATGGTACGGAGGAAACAAGCTGTAATGACCGTCGGTGTGGATGAGGAGCCCAGCGGAGACGCATTAAAGAAAATAGGAGAAACTCCAGCTGTGAAGAGTTTGTCTTCCTAAAGTTGTAACATAGACCACTTATTCATTGAAATTGCAGGTAGGCGCCTTCAAAGCTTCCCTTTACAAAGTAAATCATAATACTATCTCCGCTGTGCCTTTTGGTCTATTGAGCACAATGCTGAACATCACTAAAGAGTCCCCATCTCCTGTCAGTAACTCTAAGAATGCTGTGAAAGAGGTGAGTTTTGATATTAATATTCCCAGAAGTGAGATGGCGTGGTTGGATTGCAGTGCAGTGGGTCAACTCACTAGTGAGTGTTGTCTCAACACCCTTCATCAGATTTTCTTTGAAAATGGTGTCAATTGTCAAACAAGTTTTATGGGTGGTGTCTTTGTCTTAATAACATTTAACAATAAGGAACCGATGGAAAATTTTGTTACGAATCATAAGAACATTTGCAAGGATGTCTTCACCAACGCGAGTCCTTGGGTTCACTCTTCTCATCAAAAGTTTGTTCCGATCTGGGTGACTCTTGAGGAAGTCCCGCTTTCTGTCTGGAACGAGAAATTTTTCAGATCATTAGGCGATAGTTGGGGAACCTTTGTGATGCTTGCTAAAAGGTTACGGGTAGACCAAGCCAAGTTTCTTGTGATCATGGAGTCTAGGCTCAAAATTCCAACATCAGTCGCTGTTAATATCAGAGGACTTACATATCGGATCATTATTTCGACTGAGGATTCCAACCCTACCGAAGGGAGATGGTGGTGTAACGAACCAGAGAATGACAAATCCTCAAATGGTTTTTTTGATTCTCAACCGAACAAAGAAGTGGACACTACAGCTGTTAGAGACTCATTCAAAATTACGCGGGACAGTTCACTCGAAGATTTCGAGGCCATGTTCAATCATGACAGGGCAGAAATCTCTTTGAAAATAAGCTCAGTTGTATTTGAAAAGGAACAAAAGGGAGGATATCTTCATTTGGCAGCTTTAGATCCAAATTGTCCATCCCAACGCGCTTCAGACAATGATGGTGACAGTTGTGGTTCTCCACCTTTCCCGATTATAACTTCTTTAATGCATGTGGACCCTACTTCGCATCACAATTCATATGGGAAACTTCTACCTCTAACTGCTGGGCTCGAACCTGCTCTGTTGTGCATGGACATGGGGCAATCTAATACAGATTTTAACATCGCTGATGAGCCCGTTACTAGATATGGATCAGGAGATTCTGAAAGCTCCTCTGAAGATGGTAAGCCTTTGAGGGTGGTTAAATCTTTAAGATCCAAAAAGAAATGTACTGCAAAAAAACCAAAAAGGAAAAAGACAGCATCTGCCACTAAAAGGAGAAGGAAGTTAAGGAAAGAGATTAGAGAAATCCTATATGGTGAACAGGATACAAAGTTGGATTCTCTCGATAACTCTGTCTCAGATAGTGATATTATGTTCAGGAATGAAATTATCAGAAAAGAAGCAGAAGCTACCTGGGAAGTTTGCTCTGCATTGGGTGTGGCTTTTGATAAAAGCAAGGAGCAGATGGTTGATATCTTTAGTAAACTGGAAGAAAAGGACAGATGCAAAAAGGCATCTGCCGTTTGAAATTGCTCTTGTTTTCGGGGGCGATCATTTGGTTTTTGGATCAGCTGTTACTTATGCTAGTCTCATTTTGTAAGACCCGAAATTTTACTATATGATATACCATATTTGTACATGAGTGATAGTGAAATAAATTCTTTTAGTAAAATTAAAGAAAACATGGAATACAAAATTCCACTTTCCATTTTAAGTCATGAATTATAAAAGAATAGATGGGAGTTAATCTTGATAAAATTTAATCTATGTTATGAAAGCATTAAATGAAAGTGTGAAAGGCATTAAGTTGAGTGGTGGACAAAGGATGAACAAAGGAAATAAAGGTCAATAACAGTAGATGAAAGTGGCGTGAAGAGGAAGGAGACAAGAAGAGAATTTAGTCAAATTGCAGTAAGAAGCTTCCCTTTAGCTGCTCCTTTTGACTGGAATGGTCTTCACCATTTAATGAGAGAAGACATTTTGTACACGCCATCTCCATTAGATTTGCCATATTTTCTTCAACCATTAATGAACAAGGAAAATGGTGAGTAAAGGGATTGGAAGCTACGAGATCACATAACCAGCTATAAAAGTTGAGTGAGCTAAACCAAATGTAATACAATTCTATGCAAAATCAACATCACCGATTTCTCTTTTCTCATCTTAGTTCGTTTCCTTCTTATTTATTGGACAAGAACTACTCTCTTACTATCTAAGTATCTAGTCTTCCTTCATAAATTTTCTTTCACTCACAAAATCATATAAGTGAATCAAGGAGAGGAGGACTGAAGTGTGGAACACCAAGGCAAGTTGTGACTTGTGTTGGCTCAATCAAAACAGGTAAATAAATTTCCAGCCAACGTTGTATTTAATCTTCAGTTTATAGTGAAGATATGCTAAGTAGGAGATGTGTGGGTATGTTACTTGGCATGAAAGTATGTAGTAAGTTAATATGGCTAAATTCTTAATAGTTGGGAATGTTAATGGTTGAATATAAACTACTGTGAATACATATGTAACGTGAGAAGAAGATACATGTTGGGCGAATGTGAGTTCGCCAAACAGGCGAGCAAGGGGCCAGGTTACTCGCCCAAAGGCTGTGGCGAGCTCAATAAATGTATGAGTTGGCGACATGCATGTTCGCCAACTCTTTGGAAAATGAGATCAATTGCCAAATGGACGATGGCGAATGACGAGGGCTATGATCGCCCAAAATGTAGGGAATTGAGGATTGCCAAAGGGGCGGGAATGATGTAATCGCCGAGGTGGAATATTAGTGGTCGCCAATGAGGCGAGTAGGAAAAGAAAAGGTCGCCAAGGGTTAACTTAATTGATAGGCGAGCCCATTTCTGAATGAAAAGCCATGAATGGCGAACTGACATGAAAGAGCAGGGCGAGTTGAGTTGACGTGGGCGAACTCCCATGTTGGGCGAACTCCTAGAAATGAGCCAATATTGAATGGCGAGCTCTGTAGGCAAATGGCGAACTCAGTCTTGCCAAAGTGCCACTATTATTAGGAAAACATAAATAGTTTTGGAAAATATTCGAAAAAGAAATATTCATAGTTTAAATAAATGCTTTTGCAGACGAAAATTGAGGAAGGCGGGCGAGAAGCAAGGCTTCATCAGACGAGGTAAGGGAGATGTGTGTGTGAAGTAAATGCATGTCCTGTGGAGTTAAATTTTATGAAATTATTGAGAAATGGTTTTGTTTTTTACATGCATTATTATGAAAAATCGTGTGCTTGGGCGAACTGATAAAACGGCGGGCGAGCTCACTTTTATTATATTTGATATCTTGGGCGAGTAGCCTTGTTTTAAAAAAAAAAGAATGTCGGGCGAACCAATTTGGCGAACCCCTATTATGGTGTTTTGGGGCGGGCGACCCCTGTTTGCATGGATGGGCGAGTCGATCAGGACAATGCCAGAATGGGCGAGCCTTGAGGGCGAGCCAAGTCAACTTGTTTTAAAAGCTGTGTATTGGCTGGCGAATACTTGTTCGCCGTACCTGGCAAATTGATTTATGAGTATTCTCATCGTAAAATAAATATATAAATAATAATAATAATAATAATAATAATAATAATAATAATAATAATAATAATAATAATAATAATAATAATAAAGATTTTCCTTTTTATTCGAAAAAGGTTGACTTGGGCGAGTTGACTAGCAAGTTGACTTTAGGCGAGTTGACCATGGGCGAGCCAGTTTAAACCCGTGCCTTCTTTACACGGAAGTTGGTGAGTTTGCGGGCTGTTGTTACGATTTTATAAAACCTTTTGGAAAATAATTACTTAAAAGGTGTTTTATGAGATATTGAATTGATTTTGAGACTTTAGGCCCCTAGTTTCGTGCATTATGAATTATGAGTCTGATGGACCCGCCAAGTCATCAGAGGTCTCGAGGTCACCTGGCAAGTGGACCCCGAGGACCACCCATAGATTGTGGCCATAAATCTACTGTATCCCTGTTGGGATGATTATTCCGTTCTTGCAAGGGGGAGGGGGAACGATAAGAGCATGATTTATTCATAGGGTGATGCCTAGTCTCAACCTATTGATTATCGTTTACTAAGAGGATTCGTTGAATCCTATTTACTGTTTATTACTTGATATTATAAAATGTTAGCCTGTGAAATAAATTTGAAAAAAGTGTTTACGATATCCATTATTTTCTCAAATGGGTTTACTGTTAAGGAAAGCAAGTGTTTTGGGAGATATGGTTTGATTTGTATAAAGCAGCATACATCTTCTTTACTGAGCATATTATCGCTCACCCCCTTAATTTTCACTCCACAGATTATCGATCTTGGATTAAGAGAATTAGTCTCCAGGGATTATCGACTGCTAAAGTCAGCAGTTATTCTATATTGAAGGTACATCATATTATTTTATATATTCAGTGAAATTATACAGTACTACTTTAAATATAGGGAATGTATATACATCTTAATAATTCTTGTAAAAGTGTTAGGAGTTATTAAGCATCACAGACAGCCCTATCGGTAAGTAAGTGTAATTTATGAGTGAATATTATGTATTTTGTGGATTTGGGATGTTACACATTTGTGGCTCACTTTTTGCCGCAATTGCAAGTCTGTGATCTTTGTCGTTTCTTGTCAGACGATCTCCCCCTCACAACAACTTAATGTTTAAATTGTTTTTTGTGTGTCTTGCCTTCACAATGGGCTGCAGAACCTCTTGCTTCTTGGCTTTTTGGTTGCGTTTCATTTCGGTTTCAAGCGGGAACTCTTACTGGCCTAAACCGAAGCTGATAAGCATTAAAGGTGCTGGATGGTTGGTCTATTGGGATGCCGAGTGTTTTTTGATTGATACTATCCTTGATTTCCTTCTGGGCGGCTACCATTTTCATCTTCGAGAAGTGATATAGAGTGGTATATTGATGTCATTCAGTTTTGGCGTTTCACACTTTCGATCGCCTTGAGCAGCGTGGTCTTCCTCTGTCCAATGGCTGACTGTTTTTCGCTATAGGCAGATGGATTATTTACCGTCTTGTGTTTGTTGTAACTGATGACCCAAGTTTGTTCTCTCTTGAGGTCAATGGACCAAATATTTATTGCCACTAAGTTTGTGTTTCTATCCAAGTCCAAGTGGGCCATGTCCCTTTCCCTGGTCATTGAAAGTGAATTGGGAGTGCAACGAGTTTTTGGAATCCCTTGCAACAGAGTGTGATCAGAGCCCAGATTTACAGGCGTTTTAATGGTCAGTGTTTTAGTGTGTTTTGTTGCCTGGTTCGGGTCGACGTGTAGCTCCTTTATGATGGCACTTAGGTTGCCTCTGATTGCTTCGACCTAGCATGGCGATTTGATTCGTTTGTGTGGGAGCGTGGGTTCATACTTGCGTCTGAAAATTGTTTTTGTTAGGTTTGGTGTCGTGATTATCTTGGTTTGTGGTGGTACTCTGTTTGGTTGACTTTAGAGTTGTTCTTTCTGGCTAGGTCTTTTACCGATGGTATCTAGATTCTGTGCTGCTTTGGTTCTGCCCCTTAGTTGTTGGTGTTTTTGCCTCTTTGAGCGGTTGTTTCTCTTTTGTACTCAGTTTTGGCAGCCGAGTCAACTTTTCTGCCGATGTCATTGTGCTTGTAACTGGCACATGCTGTCTTCGATGTCACGTTCTTTCTTGATCTTCAATAATATTTCTTCTGTGCCTTTCAAAAAAAAATTTCCTGTCTGGAATTCATCATGTTGTTTGCTACTTTATTAATATAATAGTAGATTTGCATTATATCATATCACACGGTAATAACCTTAACCCAGGTTCTAAGGTATTGTAGAAACAATTAGTAAACATTTCCAAGCAGGGACCAAATCTGGAATCTTGAATTTCTAGTCCCTAGGGCCATTTGGTAGCTGCCCTTTCATCATTCGTAATATGGGCACAAAGTCAAATGTGTAACTTGAATCTTTGAAGAATAACAAAATGTCTTTTGTTTTGTTTGATGAATTCAATAGTGACTGGAATTGCCAAATTAGAAAAGAGGCATGCAAGCATGATGGGTTCCCTATTTTAGCAGGGAAGTGAAAATAAGTGAAAAAGGAGCAGTGGAAACCAAGGTAGAGACTGTAGATTTACAATCACTGACGGGGGAAAAGGGAAAACAAAGAGCCCCGGATGGAGACGTAGGAGTGGTTCACTTGACTGGCTATAGGCGCAATGCTGGCAAAGAGGGTGGTGTTCAGGCTGGTGCACCTGACGCAGTTGCAAAAGCCTTTCTGTCTGCCAAGGATGTCATTTCAGGCCGTGCTCAGTGCAGCAAACAAATAAATAGGGCTGTAAATGAATCGAACACAAACGAACGAACGTATGTTTCTGTTCGTTCGTTTATTTTTTAGTACCGTTCGTATTCGGTTCGTGTTCGTTAAGAAATTTGATTGTAATGTTCGAGCTCGTTCGTTTGTTTCAAATGTATTGTTCGTTAAATTTTCGCGAACATGTTCGTTCGCCATTCGCGAACGTGTAAACGAACGCGTTCGCGAACAAGTTCGTTAGTCGTTCGCGAACGTGTTCGTTTGGCTGTTCGCGAACATAAAAACGAACGCGTTCGCGAACAAGTTCGTTCGTCGTTTGCGAATGTCGGAACGAACGCGTTCGCGAACGTTCACGAACATTTGTTCATGAACAAACTAGATATTAATACAATATATAAAAATCATATATAAAAATTAAATCTCACATGTAAATTAAAATCATTCAACACTTAAATACAATACAACTTAAAGTCTGAAAAGTAATATCTTAAAAAAGTTTAAAAATTAATACTAAGAGTTGGTGTCGCCATCATCCTCCCAATCATCTGATAAAATAAAATGAATAGTATTAGATTTAATATTCATTATCTAAAAACAGATTTAAAAATGGAAGGATAAAAACTTAATGTGAACTACCAAAAGGAACATTCTGCTTCTCACTTGAAAATGTAAGAAAGCCAATAGTTCAACAGTGGAAATGATGTTTGAAGGAATGCAAAATGTTCTATTTGTTAAGAACAAATCTCGAACTAAGAAATTAGACAAAAAGAAAAACAAGTTAATAATTTAACTCACACTCCCTACTGTCTTCTGAACAGCAGCAACACGTTGGAAAGCTCTTTCAGACTCCAAAGTTTGTACTCTAAGCTTGAAAAAAAAAAGCAACACCTTGCTCCTGTAACATACAGTAGAAGTATGCAACATTAATCTAAAATTGAAAAAAAAATGGATAATCATAGCAATTATTTTAACCTTGCAAAAAAAACAGATTTAAAAATCAGAATTAGCAATATAACCCAAGAAATTTAAACAAAAAAATATTTAGAAAATCAAAATAGCTAACTGCACAACATTTTAAAGCCAAGCACAACTCACCTAACCCCTCCAAGTAATCAAAATTCAAACTGAAAGCTTTTCAAAGTTCAGAGCAGAGGAATTTCTTTAACTTCTGCTTTAGCCTATATAAAAAATTTATATTAAAATATTACAATATTTGAAACATAGAACAACTAAAATTAAACATTAAATTTACTTACTTTTGTTTTCCTTTTGAGACCGTAGAAGTTTCGATACCAATCATCACCACAAAGTAACATTTGCACTGTATCAGTTCCCAAAGAGGAACGATATGCATCAATAACTCTACCACCAGCACTAAAAGTTGATTCTGAAGCCACCATAGTAATCGGAATTGACAAGATCTCACAAGCCATTTTTGACAAAATTCGAAACTTAAGGTTATTTGCCTTCCACCAATCCAAGGCATCAAATTCTCCAGAATTTTCCTCGCAAATAAAGACCCCTTCTTCCAAATATGTATCTAGTTCAGACTTAACACTATGAACTGTATCCACACGTCGAACATAATTCTCATACTTTGATCTCCTTGTCATAACAGTCTTTCCTTTTCCAACTCCACTAGAAGTAGAAACATTGGTGGTATGAACACTTTATTGCATATCATTTTCTGTAGCTTTACTATTATTAGCTGCTGTATATGCATCTACATATTTCTTATAAAGCTCATATAAGCTGTCACGCACAATGCTTATTTGTATAGGAGCTTCCTCTACATAATAAATGACACGAAAAGTGAAGTCAATCAATGTCATTTTATTCCTAGGATCAAGCACAGCAGCAATAGAGATCAACAGATTGCATTCACCCCAATATTTGTCAAATTTCTTTTGCATTTTCAAAGCCATTAGTCTCATCCAAGGCTCTTCACTAAGAGATTTCTCATCCAACAATTCTTTTATGCTCCAAAGCTCAGGAAGAAATAAATTTGATGTTGGATATTCAGAACCTGATAATTATAAAAGAAAAAAATATTTAAACTTAATGTCATAAATGTATAACATAAATGATAAAATTAAATCTAAAAATTGTAATATTAAATGCTTATTACCGAGATGATGTTGGTAACTTCATTAAAAATTGCCAAGAATGAACAAACTTCTTCAACTCTCACCCAATCTTCATCGGTTGGCAAGTTTTTGTAGCTTGAATCTCTTTTTTGATACCTTGGAAAAACTTGCTTAAACTCCAATGCACAAGACAACATAGCATATGTAGCATTCCATCGTGTGCAGCAATCTAGAATCAACCTCTTGTTGGGTAATTGAAGCTGTTTGACAACATCACTAAACATTGATAAACGTAGAGTTGATGCTGTGATGTGTTTCACACTTTCCCTTACATTTTCAATTATGTCTTCAATCTCAGAAAGACCATCATGCACCAAAATGTTCAGAATGTGAGCACAACATCTTCACAGCTACATCATTGTAAGAAGCATTGTCAACAGTAATTGTGCACACTTTTCCTTCAATACCCCATTCTTACAAGCATTTATATAGTGCATCATAAATGACAAGTCCACCGTGAGGAGGAGGCACACTAACAAAGTTCAATACCCTTTTCTGCAACTTCCAATCCAAGTCCACAAAATGAGCTGTCAACACCATGTATTGAATCTTCTGACCAGATTTCCACATATCAGTTGTAATGCTAATCCTATCAACTGTTTTCAACAATGCAATCAATCTTTTTTTTTCTACCTCAAAACTTGTCCAACAATCACCTTTAGCAGTTGCTCGAGAGATATTTTGATAGTAAGGACTTGCAGTCTTCATCAGCAAAGGGAAAAGCTCATACTCAGCAAATGCAAATGGCAACTCATGACCATAATCATATGAGAAACCATCTCCCTTATCTTTGCTTGATCATATTTCCAAGTTTGAACACTACTCACACTATCTAATCTAGGTGTTTGCGGTTGCAAAAAAATATTGGTTTGTCCATGTTCAGTAAATTGTCGTTTCATACAACTATTTAAATGCCTCTTGTATTGTGTGGTCGTACCATCTTTGTGCTTGGAAAGTTTGAGCTTACAATGATTACACTGCACCTTTTCAGTCCCATCAGCTAGTTTCACTAAGGTAAATTCTTGCCAAATAGACGATGTCTTCTTCCTTGCTTTCTTCGCATAATTACCAGCTTCATTTTCGTCCTCTTCAATAGGATTAGGAGTATCTCCTTCAACATTGACAACTTCGTTTCCCTCAGTAGCAGCCATAGGATCAAATGATGAACCAGTACTAGAATAAGAACAATGTAAACTCCAATCCGGTACTTGAGAAGTCGAAGACAAACTAGTATGATTTTGTTCCAAGTGAAAAGACATACCTAATAATTCAAAATTAAACCATCATCAATGAGCAACATGAAAGTACAAAATTAAAAAATTTCAAATTATCAATTAGTGATTAACAAATAATAGATATACCACAAAATAAAGGCTGCTAAATATGGTAGCGTCTGCCCCGAACTCTTTATGGCCTCCCCGGAGATCATTTTTTGGAGAGACTGCTAAAAAGAGTCGAAAGATCATAGGTATGACAAGTGAAATGATACATGGACATTACTAAAGTCAACTATCAACAAAAAAAATGAAAATTACAAAAACTCTAAACGTACCGTTGATTGTGAAGCTTAGTTGAATAAAGGACTAGCCTTGAAGTTTATGAATGTTGAGACAAATTCAAAGGCTTGAGAAAGAATGACTTCTTTACTTGAATTTTTGAAAATTAGCTTCAACCTAACAACAAAATATCATTGTTAAGAATTGCAATATCTATAAATAAAATATAACAAATATCAAGTATATTTATAATTGGATATTTTGTTTTCATGCTATATCTAGTAATAAAATATAACAAACAGCTTAAAGCTTGGGTTTATAATTGGATATTTTGTTTTCATGCTATCAACTATAACTATTTTCATATCCTATTGTATCCCTCGGACACATCTGAAAGAAGAAAAGAATGTGTTACAAGCAACCTCACTGCTTAATAGCAAGAACAAGAAGAAAAAGGTTGACCAAGACATTGAATTGCCAACTATGCAGCTTCTTAGAGGAAATAGCAAACTAAACCCATCACTTACAGTATGAATTGTAAAGATAGCTTCATAATCTTAGCAAGGTAGATTTAGAGTGTGATCTGAACTTGTTTGCTTGATTGAATTTTGTAGGAAAATGAGAAACAAACAACTTTACTTCAGGGTTTGCTTTCATTTTCGGTTTTGTTATTAAACATTATAGAAAATGAAACAAATTTTCTCTATCTTTGTTTGGAGATTGTCATAGAACCAACAGCAAAAAATCCTCTCTCTGTTTGTACTTTCTTCTGCAATGAACTTGATTTTTTTGTGTTTTGTTTGTGTTTAGTTGAATAATTTTGCTATTGATCCAAGGTTTCTCCTTTCATATTAATCTCTTCACGTATAACTAACTCTCTGATCAAGAGTTTTTTTTTTTTGCTACTGTTTCTAACCTTAATTCTTTTATGTTTTATTTATTTATTTTTGTGGTTCATTTATTTCGGTGTGGCTGAGCTAGTCTCTCTTTGACTTCAAGCAGTGTGCATGTTTATGTGCAATTAATTTGTGTATTTGTGAAGGCAAGCGTAGGTGAGACAAGAAATGACTTATATTTTCCTTATTCAGGGCCTAGTTCCGCGGGCTAAACTGTTGCTAACAATTGGAGGAACTTTCTTCCTGGGATTCTGGCCAGGAATTATTTTACATCCAAAAAAAGATTATTTTACATCCAAAAAAAGATAATATTATTTCATGGAGACACAAAAGATAACTGGAAAGAGTACAACAGAGAGAGAACAAAACAATGATTTTAAAGCAACAGTAAATCAAACTAACATCGAAAGATGATACTCTTCTTCGTTGATTAAACGCTTTTAAAAGAACAGGAAACTGAAATCAAAGAGACAATACCAGTGATCATGAATTAAATGAGAAAACTTTTTTATATTGAAAAAAGAAAAGATTAAAAATGAATCACCTTACAGGATTTTAGATGAAGCCGTCCTGGAGAGAAGGGTTTTCCAATTTTCGAGAGTCGAGAGAGGACTGAGGTCTGAGGAGGAGCGACCGACCGACTGCTGCTGTAGAATAGATTTAGGGTTTTCCAATTTTCATTTTTAGACTTACAAAATATCGACTGCTGTAGAATAGATTTAGGGTTTTCCAATTTTCATTTCTAAACGGTGAGTTTTTACTTCGAAAAAGACCGACTGCTGCTCTTCTTTGTCTTTACTCCAAACGGTGAGTTTTTACAATGTCCGCTCCTATAAAAATTTGTGCAGTCAGGTTTCCAAGCTTTTTTGCTAGGGCCATAGTCTCTTTTAATGTCGTTTATTTTAGCCGCACACTTGATTTACATAGTCTTTTATTTTTTTGCTAGGGCCATAGGTTCAAACTTCGATATTTTTTTTTCCACCAAATAAAAAAACTTTGATATTTTTTTCTTTTGCATCTCTTTGAATATCAAATGAAAAAATCTTGATTTTGGGGCAAATAAAAATTTTTTAATACATTTTTTAAAGCTAAATTTGTAACCTTTACTCTTTTTTTATTGTCGTAAACCTTGATGTGATGTGTAATTAAATTAATCGTCAAATTAACTTTGTAATTGTTCATGTGATGTGTGCATATTCAATTGATTAACATTTTTAGATAAATAATTATCTTGCATATTAAGATTTTTAATCTTATTTACAAAATTAGTAAAATAACATATATTTTTTAAAAATATTAAAAAAATATTTCAAGGTAAGTACTCATTCAACTAATTGAGATTTGAAAACCTGAAAGGAGGAAGTTATTCTAAAACGGAATTACTTCTAATTAAGTTTTGACTCTCCCCTTGTTTAAGAATCAAGTTTTAGTTATTTTAGGCTTGCACGTATTAAAGTTAGTTGAACCATAAAGGAAAAAAAACTAATGTTTGTTAATTGAGGCTTGCACGTATCAAATTTTCATTATAATTAGATTAATTTGTAAAGTTGAAAGATAATTACACATTAATTCAAATAAGAGTTCTAACTCTCTAGCATAATTGATAAATTTGTAAAAATACAATGGCGTATCCATGATTTATATGTCATTTCACATAGATCATTTAATTTAAAGTTGCATGCTATTCAATATTTATCTTAATATATTAAATTTTTTATTTCAATCTATTATCGTATATTATAATATAATGTTGTATTTCTAATTTCAAACATTTAATTTCTTATAATATATTTATGTAATATATA
Source organism: Heritiera littoralis (assembly GCA_031772115.1). NCBI lineage: Eukaryota > Viridiplantae > Streptophyta > Magnoliopsida > Malvales > Malvaceae > Heritiera > Heritiera littoralis. The sequence continues at coordinate 21,664,034 of JAPDPK010000001.1, forward strand.
TTAACTTGATCAATGATTATAATATTAAAAGATCAAATAGATATGGACCTTAAATCACTCTTTTTTTTTTTTAAAGTCAAAAAAGTCTTTTTTTTTCAATTGATTATAAAGAGTTGCACACACACACACACATATATGTTTATTGTACAAATGAGCAATTTTATGTTTAAGCTAGACAAATATATATACACACACATAGACATTGTACTAAACTATCATATATATATATATATATATATAAATGGTTAGTGTGTAAGAATTGTGTATTAACTTATTATGAATTTTTATTAATTTAATTTCAATATATTATGTGTAAAATTTAAAATTTTATTATCTTAAGTATAATTAATTAATTTATTATTATTGTTCATTAATTTTTTTGAGTCAACAAGGTTTTATTAAATTTGATAATTATAATTTATGTATACCAATATATATATATATATATATATATATGTGTGTGTGTATACACACATGTGTAATATATATATATATATGTTTGTATCATATAATATACATATATTGGTATACATATATTAAAGTATCATATATATGTGTGTGTGTGTATATACACACATATGTGTAATATATATATTTGTATCATATAATATACATATATTGGTACACATATATTAAAGCATTATATATATGTGTGTGTGCACACATATATGTGTAATATATAAATATATATATATATATAATATATATGCAAATGGTCAATGGATAAGATCATAAGAATAAAATCTTAACTTATTAGTTATTAGTTATTAGTTATTATAAGACTTTTATTAATTTTATTTCAGTACATTATGTTTAAATTTAAAAAAATAATTATTTTAATTATAATTAACTAATTTAATTTTATAATTATTTTATTATTATATTTTATTAATTTTTTAAGACAACAAAGTTATATTGTAAAAATATATTTAAAAATTATGTACTAATTTTTAGGTTAATATATTAAAAATAAGGTATATATATATATATATATATATATATTATAACTTATATAATATAAGTAATTTTAGTATTTTAGTAAATAACAAACAAACAACAAACGACAATTTAAACAAACAAATAATAAACGAACAACAAATGATATTTTAAACGAACAACAAATGACACTTTAAACGAACAACAAATGACACTTTAAACGAACGAACAATAAACGAACGAACAACAAATGACACTTTAAACGAACGAACAATAAACGAACGAACAACAAATGACACTTTAAACGAACGAACAATAAATGAACATAAACGAGCCTGTTCGTGAACAAAAACGAACGAACCATACCTCTGTTCATGTTCGGTTCGTTTAACAAACGAACATAAACGAACAAAAACCAAACAGGTTCACGAACAATTTGTCGAACGCTCTGTTCGTTTACACCCCTACAAATAAAACATGTTGTGCTACGAATTCTGCATCACTTTGAAGGCGATAGATATATTTCTTGGTGGCTATATTCCTAGGCGCAACAGCCGATTGGTTATCTTTCGAAAGCGCAAGACGAATATTTAAGGTACATTTTTGTTGTCCCATTAATCATTTAATTCCATCCATCTTTAGTCTAAAGTCAAAAAGAATTATTACTTAAGTCTAAAGCATCAACTCGTCATGATTGATTGATTCTAGCGAATTTCAGTCCCAACACTGAAGTTCCTTTTTTTTTTATTCGGGCATTGCAATTACACAGTGCTTCACTTAATTATGACCAAACAAGAGATACTGTGAAGCACATGAGTAAAATCACCAAAAGCAAAGCCCTCGTGGGCGGCTGCTACTGCTACGTACGTTGTACTGCAACCCGAAGACATTCACCAGACACAAACCTCCGTGAACCCATCCTCAGTGGCGCAGCCCCTGAACATCCCAGTGGTGTTAAACCCACAAGCCACCTCACCATTCTTTGACACAGCAATCAGCCCAGCTTTGCCTTCATCCAACCTATTCTTTATCACGAAGTCCACAGCCTCATGCAGATTCAACCCCTTGTATTCCATCACTGCTGCAACTTCTCTTGCCAAGGTGCTTCGGATGATTGCTTCTCCTTCCCCGGTGCATGACACCCCGCACAAGTCACAAGCGTAGGTTCCGGAACCAATAAGGGGCGAGTCTCCGATCCTTCCTGTCATCTTGTTCATGAGCCCGCCAGTGGAGGTGGCTGCAGCGCACCGTCCCTCCTTGTCAACCACCACGCAACCAACTGTCTCTGGGGCGTAGATGCTGATTGGGAGCCCGTTCATCTGCAAAGGACTGTCCATGGCTGCGCCGGCACCACAAACTCCAACCATTGGTATACGGTAATCAAACTGATCAGACGACAAAAGTAGAAAGGTTAGCCGCTGTCCCACCATGTGATTTGTTGCCACAATGTTGAAAGTAATGGAAAATCATACGTACCAGGATTGAGTTTGCCTCCTTAGCCAACTTAAGCATCCCCACACTATCTTCCGTAATGAAATATTCATTGTCCGCCAGCTCCACGCCCTGCACAAAATCCAACCCATGGATTTAAAAAACTAGAAAATTGAAAGAGAAGAATCTAAACTCCCTGTCACGTGTCGGACATGCAAGCGTGCGCTTTAACTTCAACACGTGGATAACGGAATCTAAGATTCCACAGACAAGAATTCACGCGTGGATTTGGACAAGAAAGGCTAAACTGGTAAAAGCAAACCTGTTTCCTGGCAAACTCTTCGGCACCGGAGAAGGCCAGATAAGAGTGTGGTGATTTGTCCATGACAAGACGGGCAAGGGAGACAGGGTTCTTTACAGTTGTTAAGCCTGAAACGGCTCCGCATCTCCTCTTTGGCCCGTCCATAATGCTGGCTTCCATTTCCACAGTTCCATTCCCCGTAAGAGCAGATCCACGCCCGGAGTTGAACAGCGGATCTGATTCCAGTTCTCTAACCTACCAAAACAAAATCCAATTTTTATCGTTCCAGAAGAAAACGGCAGAAGCAAAAAAAGAAATGATAACAAAATAATCTCTTGCCTTCAACATAAATCGTCACCATTTTACAGTTTTCAACAATAAAAAATGTGAAATGTAACGTTTTTGAGTTTTTCTTTGTTAAAAATCAATTCTTCCATTTTGGAGAAACATAATCAAAGCAAGAAAATTTTTTCTTCTTACAACATTATACGTTTGTATTAACTGAATGAAGGATGAAAGATGGTGATGATATGAAAGAAGGGGTACGTAAAAGAAAACGGTACATACGACAAGTTCAACGACGTCAATGGCGGGGAGGTTGGAGCGGAGAGCAGAGGTGCCAATATCAAGGCAACGTGTGAGGAGTCTCTTAGCCTCCTCCTGTCTTTCTTTAGGGAGATTTGGGTCAACACCAGCGCCACCATGCACTGCAATAGCCCAGGCTCCCATTTTTCTGTCTCTGCCTCTCGCTCTCGCCCGCTTTCGTCTCTTTCAAGCTTGCTGCGTTAAGAAACTAAAACCTTTGCACCCTTTTATAGACTTTCACGGACTTGAAACCCCTCTGAGTTAGATTTTAATCAGAGTTTTAAATTTCGGCAGAATAAGGGAAAGGGGTAAGGAATCTATCTCTTTTTCTGTTTTTTTTCTTTCTCTTCCGTTTCCCCACTTGCTGTCGAAAAAGGTTAATCACAGTCTTTACTTTTTTTTATTTCAGATTTATTACATCAACTATTTGAGTGAAGCGTTGTCTCCTTTTCCTAAGAGGGTATAAACATTAAAGATTCAAATCTTTCCCTTTTGAAGGAGAGATAATGAGATAACATCCATTAAAACATATATATTTGTGTAAATTATGAAGTATTCTTATATTACATTAGATATAAATTAATTTACTATCACGTTTCATGATTAGTGCTGACTCAAAAGAATTTAACTTGATAAAGATTCAAACATAAAATTTTTTGTTATAGTTCATTCTCATTTAGAAATTTAGCGAAATCTTACATTATTGAACGAACTCTTTGGATTAAACACTATATTTTTTAACCAAAGTTTGTTAAAGATTTTTTTTATTTATTATTTTAGATATTATATTTATTAATATGATCAGTTGCTTAAACTTAACGATGAAGAAAAAATTCTGAAATTTTTATGTTTTAAGTTAAAGTATCATTGAGTTTTTTTTTTTTTACTTATCTAGTTATATATTGATTTGTTTATTTGATTTAAGTGATTTTTATGAATGTAATATTTTATTATGATTGTTATTTCTTTTGTAATTTACATGAATACTTATTATATTTAATATAAAAACATTACTCTAAATGACTATTTAATTAGTTTTAAATAATATATGAGATAGTACAAAAGCTTACTATAATTGTGTAATTAATTTTAAAAATGTTATTTAGACACTCAATTAGTATTTTTTTTCTGAATAGATTCAATAATTTTCTTTTTTTGGGTTCATGGTCCAATAATTTTCTTTGTTGGTAATTGAAGTAAATACAAAAACATCATAAATAATTTACTAAACAAAACCTAATAAAAAAAGACAAAAAGATTCGAGGGAGAAAACATATTAAAAGGTGATTCGAAGTAGGGTTTTGGATTTTGCCATGTTTAATATGGTTTTAATTTGAATTGATTCTTGCGCGGAGAGTTGGGAAGACAAAAGAAATTGCATCGAGTGGCTGCCCAATCTAATTAATTTGGCAATGGTGCTAATTTCCACAAGGTTGTCCACTAGACCGATTCAATTTTTTTTTTAAATGTGGGATTTGCAGCACCTCAAGGTTGGAGGTGAGAAGGATATGACAGAGAATACCTAGATTTCAGAAATCAAATATGGAATTTGCGAAGAAAATTGTGTAAAATTTCATCAACCAATACTAGTAGCGTTTACTATTAATGGATTTGATTTGAATTTCTGGCTTCTTTTTTCTTTTTCAGAATTTATGGTCCTTAATTAATATTTCCCATTTAATTGGTCATACCCATACATGATACGCATTTTGATATTTATAAAACTTGTAAGATAGAAAAATCAGTTTCTTATAATTTTAGATTTTAATTTGTATTAAATTAATTTTGTATAACGTATGATTCATTGTATTATTTTGATCTATGCATGGATTTGGTTGTGCCTAGACCTGTTCATTGGAGGGCCGAGCCAGGGTTCGGGTCGGGCCGAAGGCCTATAACAACATATTTTAGCTATGTCTAAGCCCGGCCCGACCGTTAATTCGGACCTAGATTTTAGTCCAAGTCCTTTTTTAATTTTATTACATTAGCCCGAGGCCCGGTCCTACCCGCCCGTATTTTTTTATTTTTGTATTTTATTTTTTATTTATTTATTTTTTATTCTTTTATTCCCTTTAAAATTTAATTTAATTTGTCAAAATTTTCATGTTAATTTTCATATTAAATATATATAATCATGTTTATTAATCAATAATATTTTATATACATATAATTATATTATACTTAATAGATATATTTAAAAAAAACTTAATTAATAATATGTTCGAGCCGAGCTCGAGTTTTAAACAGTCAAGCTCGGGTCCGGACCCATTTTTGATCAGGCCTAAAAATTTTGTTCAGATCCGATAAATACGTCTAATATTTTTGTTCAAGCCCGATCAAATTTTGAACTGACTTTCAGACTTAAACGGATAGCCGATCCTTGAGCAGGTAGAGTACTTGTGGCTCTTCATTCACGAAGGACAGAATAGCTGCATTGAATAGAAATATTTCGAAATCTTTTGACGAGGCTCGAGGATGTTTCCGCATTGCTTAAGCGAGTTCGCTACTTCTACTCCAATTTTCTTTCTCTCTCTATCTGATTTTCCTTTCCGAATTGAGCAAAGTTGACTCCTTTATTACAAATAAAAAATGTAAAAAGCGAAAGCTCCTGCCATTTGGCTTAAAACAAGAGCTTTCCGGCGCCAACAACAAGCACCAGGAAAAAGCCCTGGCCTGGCCGTAGGTTCAAACTTTCAAATAAATTTGACAATTTTTGAACCTAAACGATTACATGATATAAAAATAATATAAATTAAAATTAAAATTAAATAAAAATTATGTAAATATGATAAAATTAAAAATAAAATTTTATTTTTTCGTGTTGATATAAATTTTAACATAAAATTTTTATATTTTATATGATATAAATATATTTTTATATGATACAAATATAAATTATAAACACAAACGGTTTTATTTACTTTGAAGTCGTGTAGGTGTATCTGACAACGTGTAGATTGTTTCAGGGTAGCTGCTACCTGTGTATAGGCGGCGGACACCGATAAAGAAAAAGTAAGAGGCTGCGGATCCCCAGGGTCGCTGCCTCTTGGAAGTGCTTCTTATTGTATATAAAATGAAAATCATACCAATGTCCAGCAACATCGTCCATTGTCATCGTAATCTGATGATGAAGATAAGATTGGTGATTCGTGATTGGAGAGATTTGTTTAAGATTGATGACTAAGTTATTGTCTCATCAGATATATGTGCGTAGACTGTACGTACGTATACGTATCCCTATTCAAAATCAACGTTGGCTTAACATAAAAAAAAAAAAATAACAGATCGAAGTGTACACTTGGCAACCCGGAAAAACTGAAGAGAAAAGGCCGGCACGTCAGGTACACGACATTGTTTCAGTGGACATTTTCAGATTTCCCACTCAACTTCCTCGCTAAACCTCGTTAATGATAGACTTCACAATTTAGATTGGCTTCTGTTGGGTTAAACTAAATATTATTGAGTTTTTTTATAAGTTATGCTGAAAATCAGTGAGTCGAATGATAATTTAAGACCAAAAAAAAGAAGACTCAGAAGGACCATAAAAAATCCATTAAATGACCATTTAAGCTGTGGTCATAAAGGTAATTACGCGCAATCTGACTCCTATAAATAAGTCACAGATATCATTTTTAAACCCTAATCTTATTTGCTTATGAAAACTCTACCTGGATCCTGTCTAACTTAAGCATCGGAGTACACGCGCAGGAAAAGCCCCTGCGCCCTCTGACTTTTCTTATTTTGCAGAACCTTTTTGGAGACACGTGAAGAAAGAAGACAAATATCGACGTCAGCAAGCATTTATTGTTGTTTTGAGTAACAACAATTGGCGTCGTCTGTGGGAAACAAACAAAAAAGCCACATACAAAAGATGGTGGGAACACGATCTGCAGGAGGCAGTACGTAGGCTTCGGCAGGGTACATAGGTAGCAACAAGTCCGTCGGGTATAGCGATGCGAGCAAGCAAAGGTCCATGCGACAAGCCCTTTTGGCGAGAGACCGGCCCCGCACGCGCGAGAGAGGGACTCTCGCGCGCAACATGCCTTGGCGAGATAGAGGCTCCCACACGCAACAAGCCTGGGGCGAGAGGGGAGCTCCCGCGTGCAACAAGCCTTCGGCGAGAGGGGAGCTCCCATGCGCAACATGCCTTGGCGAGATAGGGGCTCCCGCACCATAGGCTTGGGCGAGAGAGGGCTCCGCACCAAACTAGCCTCGAGCTAGAAAGGGACCCCGCATGTCAGAGCTTTGGGCGAGAGAGAGGCTTTCGCAGGCTACATCTTGGGCGAGAGAGGGGCTCCTACACCAGAGCTTTGGGCGAGAGAGAAGCTCCCGCAGGCTACACCTTGGGCGAGAGAGGGGCTCCTGCACGAGACTAGCCTCGGGCTAGAAAGGGACCCCGCACGCCAGAGCTTTTGGGCGAGAGAGAGGCTCCCGTAGGCTACACTTTGGGTGAAGAGTGCCAAAGAATTGGCGAAAAGGGGTTCTCACGCGCATAACTTAGGCGAGAGAGTAACCATGCTTACCGATAATCGAGCGAGAGAGGGCTCCCGCGCGCTCAGACTTGTGCGAGAGCGAACAACCTTGTTGAGAGAGGGGCTCTCGCACAAGATAGCCCTTAGACGAGAGAAAGGACCACGCTCGCCATAGGCTTGGGTGAGAGAGGGATCCCGCACGCCACAGCCTTGGGCGAAAAGGCAACCTTGTCGATAGGACATGGCAAACATGTGCCACGCGACAAGCAACTATGACAATAGAATGCATTGATCAGGCGACAACCTTGCCTGCCAGGTCACCCATATGATAGCTAAACAATATGGGCAAGCATGATTCCAAAGTGGCAGAGCGAGCACACGACTCAAGAAAGACTATTTAGGCGATTGAAATAGCCCGACCATTTACCACAAACAAGCTCACTAGGACGAACAATGTAGGGAGCACAAAACATTTATGCGAGCACTGGTCCTCAGCTACAGGTCTCCTTTAGTGATTAAGCGCCTCGGACATGCCACAGCTAGCCCGCCGCATGCAAGGCTATCTTGTCTATAGATCAACTCACACATCCTACTGCCCAGCCTGCCACACTCAAGGTTCTAGGTTATAGAGTAGCACGCTCATAAGATAGTATAGCCTGCAGCACGTAAACCAGCCCGGTAGATCAATAATGACGAGCACAGGTGACACATGTCCGCAATGCTAGCGAGTACAGGCGACTTGGCAATAGGTTGCGGTTGAGCATAAGCCAGGAGGCAGGCCATGTTCGCGATAGAGTGCCTATCTCAGGCGATAGCCATGTTCGCAACTTGGGCAAACACGGATCATGTTTTTGGCGATCACAAGTTAAGCAGCACGAAACTTGGTGATAGGTTGGCTCGCCAAATGCGACAGTCCAGCCCGCCACACTCACAGCTCGCCAAAGGAAAGCATCTTAATGGTGAACATGAACCTGACAAGCAAATGCACAAGAATAAGGATGGCGAGTGTGATTGGGCGAGTAATGCAACAGAGCACAGTGCCCTTGCAGCACACCTTTCCTGATAAAGTACACCAAGCAGGTGACGGCTCTATCTATAATAAGGCGAGCATAGAAATATAGGTGAGCGAAAAGGTCCATACAGTAGGAATCTTCCGCGATAGGGTGGCTCCCAATCTGCCGCACGCCTGGTTACGACGATAGATTAGCTCACCTACTCGCCCACGCGGCAAACCAGCCTACACCACCCAAGGCTTACCCAGTAGATCAATGGGTCGAGTAGAACATTATCGTAGGCTACCTTGCTCGGCCCATACAACAGCCAAGAATGGCACGCTGCAATCCATTTTTTTGCGGATAAATGGCTCATCCAATCTACCAAAACGAGTTAGCATCTACCAAAATGAGCTAACACTGTAGAACAAAGTTGGCGAGCATAGATCTAATGGTTGGCTAGATTGCCACAAACAAGACTCCTATGCGAAACAATGAGGGTGTGCATAGAATCATGGCTAGTACATTTTCCTTGAGGCATCGCCAACACACTGCTACATTTGGGGGAACACATGAGGCTCACCTAGTAAGAGCATTAGTGCTGGTATGTAGGCACTCAAACAGCAGAGGGTCGCAATAATTGAGGAGCCAGTCTTAGCCCTGCCCAACCATAGCGAGTTGTCTGAGGTGCACACGGATGCCTCTGACTTTGCCAAAGGCGATGTGCTAATGCAGGAGGGCCACCTGATCGCCTATGAGAGCAAGAAGTCCAAGGAGACAAAGAGGAGGTACACAGTCCAGGAAACAGAGACGACGGTTGTGGTACGCTGTCTTAGGTCATGGCGACAGTACTTGTTGGAGGCTAAGTTCATAGTGTTGACAGATAATGTAGCCACTAGCTACTTTTAGACAAAGAAGAAGTTGTCTCCCAAGCGGGCTAGGTAGCAAGTTACTACATTGCCCGAGTCAAGAGCAGGCACACATGGTCTATGCGGGAGTATGTGAAAGTATTTAGCTCCCGGATGCTTGAAATCAACAACATGACCGAGGAAGACCGAGTGTTTAACTTCCTATCGGGTCTCCAACCTTGGGCTGTAACATCCCAAATCCACTGTATAACATAATATTTACTTATAAACTCCACTTACTTACCGGTTGGGTTGTCTGTGATGCTTAACAACTCCTAACATTTTAATAAGAATTAGAACTCTTATTACTCGTACTAATATAGAAATATGACTTGTTACATTAATACCTTAAGATGTATATACATTTCCTTCTATTTTAAAGTAGTACTGTACAATTTTACTGAATACATAAAGGAAAATAATATACCTTCAATATCGAATATTGCTAACTCTAGCAGTCGATAATCTCTAAAAGGTAACTCTCTTAACCCAATGTCAACAATCTGTGGAGTGGAAAATAAGAGGTGAGCGACGACATGCTCAGTAAGGAAGGTGTATGCTGCTGTATAAAATCAAAACTATATCCCCCCAAATATGTTTATTTTTCTTAACAATAAACCCAGTATGGAAAACAATGGATATAGTAAACAATAAATAGAATTCAATAAATCCTCTCAGTAAACAAAAATCAGTAAGTTGAGACTAGGCATCACCCTACAAATAAATCATGCTCTCATCGTTCCCCCTCCTCCTTGCGAGAACATAATAATCATCCCCACATGGATACAGTAGATCTATGGCCACAATCTGTAGGTGGTCTTCGGGTCCACTTGCCAAGTGACCTCGAGACCTCTGAGGACTTGGCAGGTCCATCAGACTCATAACTCATAATGCATGAAACTAGGGGCCAAAAGTCTCAAAATCAAATTTATAGCTCAAAATACCTTTAAGGAAACATATTTATGAATTTAAATCATTTAAATAAATAATAATTCCAAAAAGGTATTATTCTCATTTTCGTAGAGAAAATGCAAATTGAAACCTATTCGCCTATGGTCAGCTCGCCACTGCGGTGAATTAGTGTTCACCCGCCACTCTTAGTGTTTAAAAACAAGTTAAACTGGCTCGCCCATAGTGGCTCGCCCATTTTGGCATTGCCCATAGTCAGTTCGCCCAAATGCGACACTTCCATGGTCAATTCGCCCAAAATATCATAAAAGAGCTCGCCTATCGTTGGCTCGCCCTGATTTCTATTAAAACACAGTCACCCACCCAAAACATCGTAAAAGGGATCGCCTGCCAAAACATCACAAAAGGGTTCGCCCACATTGGCTCGCCCTAATTTTAATAAAACAGGGGTCGCCCGCCCCAAAACATCATAAAAGGGTTCGCCTAATTTGACTCGCCTGCCTTTTTACCAGTAACTCGCCCAATATCAAAACAATTATCAAAATACTGCATATCGTAAAACAAAACAATTTCTCAATAATTTCATAAAATTTAACTCCACAGGACATGCATTCACTTCACACACATCCCCCTTACCTCGTCTGATGAAGCCTTGCTTCCCGCTCGCCTTATCAATTCTAACTTCCCGACTGCAAAGTAAAATATTAATACAATTAATATTTTCTTTTCGAATTATTTCCTAAATTATTACTATTTTTCCTTTCAATTATTTGAGACACTTAGGCGACCAATCTATAGCTCGCCATTCGCACAACACAGCTCGCCATTCAAATATTGGCTTATTCATGGGAGTTCACCCAACGTTCTCGCCATTCATATTGACTTATTCGTTGGAGCTCGCCTAACATGGGAGCTCACCCCCACTTCAACTCAACTCGCCATGCTCATGAATTTCAGTTCGCCATTCGTGGCTTTTATTCAGAGATGGGCTCGCCCATGAATTGAATTAACACTTGTCGACCTCTTTATTTCCTACTCGCCTCATTGGCGATCACTAACATTCCACATGGGCGATGACAATAGTTGCCATTCTCGTCTTTTCGGGTGATCATTGGTCCTCACCCATCTGGCTATCATTCTGGTTATCCATAAATGTTAGCGAACATGGTATCGCCGAGTCATGCATTTCATTAAGCTTGCCTCATCCTTTGGACGAGTACCTTACCGCCCAAGATAATCCTTTGGCAAGCAGTTGAATAATCACTTCGCCCATCGTGTTTCTTATACATTCTAACAAGATTTAGCTACAACAAGGCTATATCTATGTTTATTACGTTGTAAAACAGAGAAATCTAGTATTGAATATCAAGAGAACCATAGCAATATGGAACTCAACTTAACTGAGTTGCACTTCCAGAACAAAGTGATTTTCTGCCTCACTTAACTTTACTTCTCTTGTTCCTTAGCTCTTCAACACTGGAGAAAAGGTTTGGCTAACTAAAAGATAATGTTTCATGGCTCATGTATGAGAGGAATGGAAAAAACGAGATTGAGCTTGCAGTAAACACAGTATAGGCGAGAAGATTTTTAGAAGGAGATGAAGTTTGCTTCAGTCGATTTTCCTCATGCATTTCTTCTTATATAGCCATGTTAATCCTATTAGAACCTACCACCTGTTCCTTATCCCATTTTCTTTCATCGTTACCTTGTCTTATAACTCATTAAATGGTGAAGAAAATTGGCAATTCAAGGGAATGGCGAGGTGAAATTTTCCACAGTTCATTAAATGGTGAAGACAATTCCAGCCAAAAAGGAACGGCTAGGGAAAGCCTCTTGTTGCAGTTTGACTAAATTTTCTCTTCTTTTCTCCTTCCTCTCCACGCCACTTCCAGCCACTATTATTGACTTCTATCTTATTTATTCTTCATTTGTCTAACAACATTTATTCCCTTTCACACTTCAACTAATAAGATTTCTTTTGCATTCTTTTCAACCGAATGTTTTCTATGCATCTCTTAAATACTCAATCCTAATTCATATACACCATATTGTAAATAAAAATTCCATAATGTAAAGTGAGATTTCATATTCAACATTGAGTTAATCCCACTAAATTATTTAATTCTGTTATCCATCATTTACAATAGGCTAATACAATATAATAAAATCGGGTCTCACATGGGCGTAGGCTGAATTGAGACGATTGAAAGGTGACTGACTTACCTTCGACCATTGCTGCTGCAAATAGCCTCAATGGTTCCCAATATGGTACTCTTTCATCCAATACAAAGACAAAGGAAAAAAGAACTAGAGGCATGGAAAGAAATAAAAATGGAACACAAAAAAGAATGGGGAAACACCCAAACAGAAGGGGACTAATCAACCTTAAGGGAAAAGCTTTTTACCCTTACCGCCCAAGATGGTTTAGAAACGGAGGCAGAGGAGGCCAATCCTAAACTCAATCTAATGCGGTTGTTGAACGCCATTACGGTGGGCAAGCGAGGCCCCCATCACGGGTTGATGTACAAGATGAATGAGCAAAGTGTGCGAGCCATGCTGGATACCAACAATTTCATCTCCCAGCAAGTTACGTGGTGACTTGGATTGACCGTCTCCAAGTTGCCAAAGTTAGATCAAGGCTATAAGCACCAAAGCACAATCTGTCCTAAGCATGACAATTGTTGTGATAAAGGTGGAAAGATAGGAACATAAGTGCATACTTACAGCACCGTTGCTTGATGATTTTGAGCTAATCCTCAAGTTGAAATTCTTTGTTGACGCCAAAGCAGTACCTAAACCTCATTCGGGCGACCTATGGATTGGTGACGAGAGGTGCCCGTGCTTTGTCCCAACAAAGAGTGGGAGACCAAAGGCAGAAAAATCCTCGATGCCATCGAGATAAAAAGGGAAAAAGGGTAAGACAGCCAAGTTGGTGGCCCTTGTCCGAATTAAGGGCCCTTGTGATGTCAAAGAAGCGCACGCGGGTGCATCAAGTGGAGACAGTAAAGGGATGATGGTCCAGGTAGAACGCCCTATTAGTGTTGACAGCAAGAAACGAGAGCTAGTTGCTGATGTGTTAAAAAAAAGCACATAGCCAATTGCTTGGATGCAAGGTCAATGAAGTCCCTTGCACATTGTTACAATCTTCACCGACTAAGCAAGGACATGCGGGTGGTAGAAGATCTGAGGTGTCCAAAGGAGGTACTAGCCACTGTCTTGTAAAGCAGTAAGCCAGGGAGAGCTTGGTTCGATATAGCTGGATAGGAAACAACTTGCAGTATGCTTGTGTGGGTAGATTACTAGTTCCTATGAGCGGAGAACCAAGGCGCGATTTAGCGCACAATCCATGGTTGACAGCAGAACATCCAAGCATAGGAGTGTTCTCTAACCCTATTTTCTGGCTAAACCAATCACCGGTACTTTACAAACTTCACAAAAACCAAAACTTGGAACTGTACTAACGGTAAATACTTGATATTATAGTTTTAACATTTGTTGCAATTATGTTGTTACTTGTTCCATTTGATAGAAAATACTACAATATGAAATGGAAGGCCAGTTATTTTTATCTGTACTATGATAATCCTCTATGTTTGATAGACATGTTGCAGGAATAGAATAAGAAAAAACGGAAGCTGGCCAAAGAAGGGAGCTAGAAGCGAAAAATGCGCAAACTAGTCGCCTAGGGCAAACATAAGTCCCTAAACACAAAAGGGTGCGAGACGGGCAAAAATAAGTCCCTAAATGAGAAAATGTGCGAGACGGGCGAAAATAAGTCCCTAAGCACAAAAGGATGTGAGACAGGCGAAAATAAGTCCCTAAGCACAAAAGGGTGCAAGATGAGTAAAAATAAGTCCCTAAACGAGAAAATGTATAAGACGGGCAAAAATAAGTCCCTAAGCACAAAAGGGTACGAGACGGGTAAAAATAAGTCCCTAAACGAGAAAATGTACAAGATAGGCGAAAATAAGTCCCTAAGCACAAAAGGGTGTGAGACGGGCAAAAATAAGTCCCTAAGCGAAAAATGTACAAAACGGGTGAAAATAAGTCCCTAAGCACAAAATTGTGTGAGACAGGCAAAAATAAGTTCCTAAGCGAAAAATGCACGAGACGGACAATTCTCTAAAAAGTCCCTAAGCGAAAAATGCGCGAGACGGGCAATTCTCTAAAAAGTCCTTAAGCGAAAAATGGGCGAGACGGGCAATTCTATAAAGTCCCTAAGCGAAAAATGCATGAGATGGGCAAATTATGAAATCCTCATACAATAAAGTGTACGGATAAATACGACACCCAAGTAAGAGTTCTTCTTCAGATGAAAAGTGCTTCGTAAGAAGAACTGGGGAGCACACAGTATAGAGGCTGTGAGGTATGTTACAATTTTATCATTGGATATGTGCTACAATCGGTTGACAAATTACATTTAACATTTTATGTTGGCATTTCGGATATAAACGATGTTATAGTCTTATCAATTCTATAAAGTCCCTAAGCAAAAAAGGTACGAGATGGGCAACACATGGGCTTGAAGCGAAAAGTGCACTAGAAAAGTCTGATTATTACGTAAGATTAGTACAAGGTAAATGTGTAGTTGCCTCTGTAGATGAGTTTAAAAAGGTGTTGATCGGTTTGTAAAAGACTAAGCTCTTTCACAAAAAACTGGGGAGCACTCTAGACTAACTTCTGCATCAAAAGGAGTATCGATACTAACAGACACCCAGGCATGTGCGTCCTGAGGCGCTATGATGTCAAGAGCTTGATCCTTAGGAAAGTTAGTCTCTAGATTATCTAAATCATCTAAATCATCTTCGTCCAAGCCTGTGAGAACCTCGACCATCTCGGGTTGACGAAAAGGCTCCTAAGGGTTGGCAAGATCAGATAAATCTTTATAAATACCTATCCTTAGAAAAGATTCCAAATCCTCAGCATCTAGATCAAGCTTCAACCAATCAGGAGCATGCCAAGTACAAATCGCATCTTATGAAACTAGATAAGAACATAGGCATTCTCTTGTGGCACTTCTTGACGATGCGCCCTTATAGCTTTAACTCAAATTTGGTTTTCTTCCTCATGGCTAATAGAAGGCTTTGGTGGCTTTGCAATCTTACAATTTCTCCTTATAGCTCTTGGTCGAAAAGAAGGGTGGCATATTCCACTTAAGAAGCATTTAGCTCAGAGGAGAAAAATATATCACGGTAGTGTTCTGAAAAGGCACTTGACAAAAGAAATGATGACACGATGTCGTTCCTGCTACAAATAATGATGAAGTTCACTAGTTGAGCCCTCAAGTGAAAACGAAAAGACTCTTGTAATAATCCCAGAAAGAGGGTAGCAAAAGAATTTGGAAAGCCCATTCATTATATACTCTTTCATAAGGTAAAGCCTGCGAAAGAGTAGGGAGCAATTGATGAGGGTCAAACCAAAGATTACTGGGCTTTTCTATAAGTCAAGCTAAAAACTATTGGGCCGAATGATAATCTAAGACTAAGAGGAAAGAGGATTCAGAAGGCCCATAAATGATCCATTAAATGACCATTAAGCTGTGGGTCATAAAGGTTATTATGCGCAATCTGACTCCTATAAATAAGTCACATGTATCATTTTTAAACCTCAATCTCTATTTGCTTATGGAAACCCTACCTGGATCCTGTCTGACTTAAGCATCGGAGTACGCAAGCAGGGAAAGCCCCTGCGCCCTCTGACTTTTCCTCTTTTGCAAAATCTTTTTGAAGACATATGAAGGAAAAAGACAAATATCGACATCAGCAAGCATTTATTGTTGTTTTGAGTAGAGCTGGTTACGGGCCGGACCGAGCCGATTCCGAGCCGTTTTCACCGGTTCCGGCCTTAACCAAAAGAAACCGGTCCGAACCGGTAGTTAACCGGTTCGGTTCGGACCGGTTCTATCTTTTATAAGAGGCGAACCGGCCCGGTTCGTTGGACCGGTTCGGTCCATTTTTTTTAATTTAAAATTTTTATTTTTAAAAATTTATATTAATTTATTTTAATATATTTTAATATATTTTAATAATTTAATCTAATAAATTTATTTTTATAATAAATAATGTTAATAGTTTAATTTAACAATAATTTATTATAAAGTTATATTACAATTTATTTAATAAATGTAACAATAATGTAAAAATAAACTATTATAAAATTATCTAATAAAATTATTGTTATAATAAATTAAAGTTATATTATGAATATAATATTATGATAAAATGATATTTGATTCAAAATACAAATAATGATATTATGAATATTATTATTATATTCATTTTGCATATCTTTATTTATATTCATTTATTATATTCATTTTGCATTTAAAATAATTTATTATATTTGAAATATCATTTACTTAATATTTATTCATTTATTTATTTATTTATTCATTTATTTAATATGTTTTTAAAATATTAATTCATTTTGTATTTTAAATATTTATTTATTTTAAACATAGATAAATATAACATTAATTAATTTGGTATATAATAATAATAATAATAACAACAACAACAACAACAACAACAACAACAACAACAACAAAAAAGGAGAAAAATGAGAGAGTAGGAGACCAAAGATTTTTTACGTGGAAAACCCCTTCAAAAGTTAGAAGGGTAAAAACCACGGGACCGTAGTCCATAAAAATATTCACTATGACTAAACTTATTTACAATTTTACATACAATTTTGCTACAATATCGAAATTCTCTCATACCCTACTCGTTTTTTTTCGACTAAACTTCGGTCTTGATGATGTAGCAACAGTGGTGGCAGCTGATGATTGTGTTTGAGCATGACCTCCTCCACGTCGACCACGACCAACCGATGGCGCCGCCAAAGGAAGCTCCTCCTCCGGATGAATATCGGGTTCGATTTCATTAAATGATTCGTCACCCAAATTAAGAATTTCAGTGGAACCAAAAGGTCGAGAAACAGAGCATGAAAGATGAAAGAAATTTGACATTTTTATATTTTTTTTGAAAATAAATATATGTTAAAAATTAAAAAAAATAGATGTATGATATATATAATATATTGGAATTTGAAAATTGAAACTTGAAAATTAAAAGTAAAATTTACAAAATTATAAAATAAAAAGAAAAATGAAATTTATAAAGAAAATGATGATATTATAAATTTGGAATAAGGGATATATATAATATATTAGAATTTGAAAATTAAAAGTAAAATTTGTAAAATTATAAACTAAAAAGAAAAATGAAATTTAGAAAGAAAATGATGATATTATAAATTTGGAATAAGGGAATTTAAATGAATTTGAGAGAGTTTGAGTGAATATTGAGAGAGTATGTGAGTGAAGAGAATAATAGTAGATGAATATAGATAGTAGATTTGAGAGAAAATATAGAAGAAATGTAAATGAAAATAGAAGATAGAATAGAGGTATTTATAGGAAAAAAAATTAAAATTAAAAAATTAAAAAAAATTTTAAAAAAGGATTGATGGTGGCCGTTGCCCATCAAACACAGCCTCTGCAGATTGCAGTTGCACTGCAGTGCAACTGCAGCAAGGCTGCGCAGTGGCAGCCAAAATTATTTTTTTATTTAATTAGAATTAAAAAATTTTAAAAAAAAATTGATGGGCAATGGCCATCAAACGCAGAGGCAAGTCTGTGACTTGCCTCTGCAGACTGTAGTTGCACTGCAGTGCAACTGCAGTCAATTTTTTTTATTTTTTTAACCGGTCCGGTTCTGGACCGAGACCGGACAGTCCCGATCCTTAATGGGCCGAGCCCTTAGCGGGCCCGGTTCTAAATATTTAAAACTGGCCCAGCTCGGTAACATACCAGGCTGGGTCGATTCCGAACCAATACTGTACTGGTTCAGATATTGGACCGGATTGGCCCGATCTGGTTGCGAACCGGATCGGGCCAACCCGGCCCAATAAGCACCTCTAGTTTTGAGCAACAACAGCTTCATTTCTCGACTATATGTTAATAACTCATTAATTATACACGGTTTTCTCAAGTTTTTAACACTTATATAATCTGAATCTTATAATCTCATTTTTTTGGAAAAAAATTAATTATTTATTACATGTTTTTTTGATGAAATTATTTATTACATGTTGAATGAGATAATATATGATAAAGTATATGATAAAGTATGCTTTAGCTAATATATTAATGATTTTAATTATAATAAATATATGATAAAGTATGCTTTAGTTAATTCTTACTTAAATTCTTACTTAAAAAGATAATACGCCCTTAAACCCTCCTGAACCCACATCTCTAGGAGCCTAGCTATCGTGTATATAGCTATAATATTCAAATGACGTTTTACATGGAGTGTATGTTTTTTATAATTATATGGAAATTATAATTTCCAAAAATGAAAAATTTAGACTAGGGGATCATAGAAAAAATGTGCTATTTTTTATGAGGTTGTGACCACTGATTTATTCATAATGTATGGCACAAGTTAAGAAAGGCCCCGTTGAAATATAAGTTTCACATGCCCTTTTCCAATTTCCAGTAAGCCATTTGGCAATTTTGTTTTTTCTTTTTGTTTTCTATAGAAAAAATGTGCTATTTTTTATGAGGTTGTGACCACTTATTTATTCATAATGTATGGTACAAGTTAAGAAAGGCCCCGTTGAAATATAAGTTTCACATACCCTTTTCCAGTAAGCCATTTGGCAATTTTGTTTTTTCTTTTTGTTTTCCACTTTATGGAATAATACGAACCTTGTAACCAAAATTTCAGCTACTTCGCATGGACGGCATTGGCAGTATCAAGTGAAAATGGATTCCATTCCTTCTCCTTTAATCATCCAATATCAGAAAAAAGAAAAGCTTAAAAAAGAGTAAATTATTAAAAATGAACAAGTTAATTAACATAAAAGGTAGTGTTTCGAATGTGATAAGTGGCAAACAATAGTTCTAATACCAATTACTATTATCGAAGGGTTAAAATTCTGGTCATATATAATGATGATTTATTCATTGACCAAACACAAACTTTTCTCTCCGTTCAACTCCCCGATGCAAGAGGTGTCCGCGTTGCCACTGTCCTTCTATTTGGGTTGTCTCTCTCAGACTCTCACCAATGCACCTTTATACTAAAATTTTTTCGCAACGATTTTTAATCGTTGAAAAAAGTTCCGTTGTTAAAAGTACATACAACGATTTTTGTGTTGTTACTAAATGTATTTATTGCAACAATTTTTTTTTGTTATTAATTAAATAGTGTTTTAGTAACGACTTAAAGTCGTTTTCTTTAAGTTATTGCAGTGAAATATATTTGGTTGCAAATCCTCTTTTGCAACAATTTTAAGTCGCTATAATAGTTAATTTTGAAACGACTATGTCGTTTTCTTTAAGTTATTACAATGGAATATATTTGGTTGTACATTCTCTTTTGCAACAATTTTAAGTCGCTACAATAATTAATTTTGAAACGACTATAATCGTTGCTAAATTTAATTATAAAATCACAATTTTGTCGTTTCTAATAGTTTTTATAACGACTATAGTCGTTGATAAAAAATAATTATAAAACAATAATTTTGTCGTTTTTAATTTTTTTCACAACGATTATAGTTGCTGCTAAAAATAATTACAATTAAAAAAAATTAGCATTAATAAATTAAATATATATTCATTATTAAGTCATTTACAATACATTTATCTTAAAATTTATTACAACAATTAAAATTCATAAATAAACAAAAAAATTTCTCAATGTAATCTTGTTCTCCTGCAATAAAAAAAATTTCATGATATAAGTAACTTGAAATAATGAACATAAAATTCAAAAACAAAATTAAAATAAGGAAATGAAAAAAATTTTAAAAGACTTACCCACAGCATTTTTTAGCATTTATCAATAATATTTAGGCCAATAACACACTGGATCAGTAAGCCAAAAGAGCAATAAACCAAGCAAGAAATAGACGAAATAAAATCAGCAAGCTCCATCTGTGTTATACAGTATAGGAAAAAACCGAAAGTGAAAAAGGAAGATGAAAGGCAAAAGAAAGAAAAGAAATAAATGGAAATAGGGGAAAGAAAACTGAAATAGGTATAAGGAAAAATAAAAATAATTGGTAGCAAATGAATAAATTTGGGAACAAAGGCAGACGTGATCTTCCTTAGCATATCATGTAGTGGGGTTTGGTGGGGCCTTAGGAGATCATGTAGTGGGGTTTGGTGGGTATTCCACCAAATCCCACTAACTCAAACATTATTTTATTTTTTATTTAAATTTTATTTTATTTATTTATATAAATATTTATCTATTATATATTATACTAGGTATATATTTTTAAATGATACATACATATATATATATATTTCAAAAAAATATATATAAACATATATTTTATAATTATATTTCCCTTTTTG
Source organism: Heritiera littoralis (assembly GCA_031772115.1). Taxonomy (NCBI): domain Eukaryota; kingdom Viridiplantae; phylum Streptophyta; class Magnoliopsida; order Malvales; family Malvaceae; genus Heritiera; species Heritiera littoralis. The sequence continues at coordinate 21,684,940 of JAPDPK010000001.1, forward strand.
TTTACTCATTATATCTATATATATATATATATATATATATATATATATATTCATTATATTTACATATACACACACACACACACACTTATTATATATATTTTTATCCTTTTAATCTATATACATATATATACATATCTATATTTTTGTTTAATATATAAATGTGTGTGTCTATATATATATTTAATTTAGATCCTCCCTTTTTAATTCAATTAAATTTCAAAGGATAAAAAATTTAATTATCATTTAATTAAATAAACTCTCATGACTCTTAAAAACTCCATATGAAATTATAAGTCTAAATAAATGGATTTACTCACTAAGTTCGAAAAATCGTGATTGTCACACTTTTGGCTATGATTGTCGGGTTGCAGATATTCCCCTACAGTTGATACACTAGCGAGTCCTCCAACAGCTCTGCTTTATGAGCTACTTCTTTATTCTGCAAGAGCATTTTTTCTAAGTAAAAAATCTAATTATGTTTTTTAGTGATTAATCGTAGAGTTATTTCTATAGGAATTAGCCCTAAAATCAGTAGAAGTCTTATTTAGTTGTAGTATTTATTAATGTAATATTCTAAAATATCTACAAGTTTTAATCTAGACAAATTAGAAAACTGACTTATATAGTTTAATTCTTGTAATTTTTATTATTTTATATGTCTTATATTTATTTTTTTACAAATTATGATAATTATATAAAAAATTAAATTACAATAATTTAATAATGACTATGAAAAATTATTGCTAATTTCATAAGATTTTGAAACATATTTTTTTTTGTGTTACAAATGTGATATAAATATCATAACAACTTTAGTGTCGTTGTGTAAAATATAAAAAAAATCAAATAATCAATGACTGTTAAAAGTCGTTGCAAAAATAAAAAGATATCGCAACGATTTTTTTATTGTTGTCAATTTGAAAAGAATTCACAACAACAATAAGTGTCATTGCATAAAATATAAAGAAAAATAAAAAAAAGCAACGACAATTAAAAGTCGTTGCAAACATAATAAGATATCGTAACGATATTTTTTTATCGTTGTCAATTTGATAAGAATTCGCAACAACAATAAGTGTCGTTGCATAAAATATATAAAAAAAATCAAATAAGCAATGACAATTAAAAGTCATTGCAAACATAATAAGATATAGCAACGATTTTTTTTATTGTTATCAATTTGATAAGAATTCACAACAACAATAAGTGTCATTGCATAAAATATAAAGAAAAATAAAAAAAAAGCAACGATAATTAAAAGTCGTTGCAAACATAATAAGATATCGTAACGATATTTTTTTATCGTTGTCAATTTGATAAGAATTCACAACAACAATAAGTGTCGTTGCATAAAATATAAAAAAAATTAATTAAACAACGACTATAAAGAATCGTTGCAAATGTCAAGAGATTTTGCAACGATTATGTTAGTCGCTACAAATTTTGGTTGCTAAAGACCCTTTTTCTAGTAGTCGACGCTTCATTCAGCCATTAGCTTTTTTCTTAACGATCTCATTAATGACGTCTTAAGATATGGTCCTTGTATTTAAAACAAGCTCAAAGACAACCACAAATTTGACAACCTGTCTAGGCCAACATATTCAACCTTTCTGAAAGATTCTAACACCAAATATAAAAACCAAGAAATATCGTGATGGCATAAATTTCATTAGTTTGGAACCACACTTGCCTCACCATTGGTTTTGGTTCTTGTAATAATTCCTTTTGATCAGACTTCAAAGTGTTAATCTTAATACTTAGACACCTCATTCAGCCATTAGCTTTTTTCTTAACGATCTCATTAATGACATCTTAAGATATGGTCCTTGTATTTCAAACAAGCTCAAAGACAATCACAAACTTGACAACCTGTCTTGGCCAACATATTCAACCTTTCCGAGAGATTCTATTACCAAATAACTAAAAACCAAGAAATATCGTGATGGCATAAATTTCATTAGTCTAAATATGTATGCCCTCAATGAATCCTACGAGAAACAGCCTCTAACTGTGGGAAATGCATTTTTCTTTTTGGTATCTATTGCAGACAATTGAACTGATGAATCAGAAGAGTTAGTCCACCACTAGCACCAAGCCTGCTTTTTTTTTCTTCCAATGAGGATTGAATAAGCAGAATAGTTCCTCAAGAAAGCGCACATGGCTTTAAAAGAGTCGGTTCTTATTCCATTTTCAGGAATAACAAAGTTAAGGTGATGTTGATATGTAAATCCATGAAATGCTTTACTTTAGGGGTGTACTGAAGAAATTCCATGGCTGTCATTTAAGCATGTTTTGTCTGAATGATAGGTCGTACGTTGGAATCATCAGAAAAATATCTTAAGGTCCCATGGTATAGGAGCCAATAAGTAATAACATGGTTTCACACTTGTGGATGTTGGGATGTTTTAATCACTATTTCTTCTTATAGAAGGTTTTTTTTTTATAGTGCATTCTCATTCAAAATTATCATCACAATCAGCATATTATATTCTATGAACCGATAACTTGATAAATTAATAAATACAAATGATGATAACAAACTAAATAAATAACAAATAAATTAATTTAAACTCACACTCGGTGAGACTCAAACTTGAGACTTTAAAGTCTAAAAGCTTATTCCTTGCTACTAAACCAATGCTTCATTAGCTCTAATTAGTGATTATAGAAGTTTGTACCCAAAACAAGCCTTATTTTTTTTAGCTCCTAGACTTTGTCCAAATTAATATACAGATATAGAAAATTAAAAACTTAATAATCAAATATATCCTATTTTTTTTTTTTGCAAAAAATGGATTTAAGTTCTCAATATTTTATTATTTATAAATTAATCCATAAATTTTTATTTTCTCTAAATAAATTTTTAATATTTCAAAATCATGCAATTAAATTCAAATTTTTAAAATTAAACTAAAATTCATTTGTATTGCATTCATATACTATCCACAAAACTATTCATGTAGCTATCACGTAAGATATCAAAATGAAAGTATTATCTAACAAATTTGAAATTAATTACATTATTTTGAAATATTAAAAATTTATTTATAGAAAATAAAATTTTATTAATTGATTTACATACAATAAAATATTGAACGCTTTGCATCAAAAAAATATTGAACACTTATATCAATTTTATGTAAAACGTTGATGATATATTTAAATATTAAACCAAAATAAAAAATTAAAAAAAGAAAGACCCACATTTTCACTCTCATTCTCCCATCTCCCCAATCATACCGTGTGTGGATTTTGAACTTCTCTTCAATATATCTTCAAATCTTGGTATTACGAAAGAAGAGAAAAGGTATTTGTCTACCCTGCATCTTTTAGGAACCATATACTATTGCTTTAAATATTAAATAATGTTAAAAGGTTATACAATTTTCTATAACATGACTTTTATATAACCATGTGTTATCATTTTAATCAATCCTTATTCTGCTAACCCATCCATGAATTTGATGAAGGAAATACATTTTTTCTTAACAAAAGATCAACTCTGGCGCCCTCTTACTTTGCGTTCTTCTTTACAAGTCTGGTCTTGAACTATGTCGAAAAATATATACCTCAACCAACAACATTTTACATCAACAACCTACAAATTAACAAAGAAAATTAGTATATTAATCCCGAATATTTCTCTCCGTTGCTATGAGTATCACATTCACACCTGATAATCTAAAATCCGATCGAAAAGGACTCCACACGTCGTGTTAGTCTGGGCCATTTTCGTGACAAAATTAATGGGTGAGAATATGAGGATCCAATATTGGCCAATCAACCTTGGGGACAGAGGTTGTGTCCAAAGCAAAGAGGTTAAGTGGCAGGTTTAATCAGCCTATGTCTACTGTTAAGCTTGAGTTTGGGACTACCTTTTTCATAAGCCGAACATGTTTATTGAATTTTGGCAGCACAAAATGTACTCTCCATCAAAGGTAGAAAAAAAGGTTAACTAGTGTTCTAAAGACATTTGTTGAAGAAAACTTTTAAAAATTTTCTCCATTTCAGACCCTGAAAATAAACATGGTAGAACCACTTATAAATTACTAAGTGTTTTTCCAAGTTTCTATGAATTGTTTTTGAAATGTTATTTACATCCTTTGTTATTACTGCTCAATGAAGTCCTCCATCGTTTGGCAAGACCACAGTGCTTTTCTCTTCCCTGTTGGGGTTTGAAACTTTGCGTTGGATTAACCATGAGCTTTGATCTAAAGGTGCAACTTATGCTAGCCCGTAGAAATAAACAAACACCAGCCTTCGTTTTGTAGAAAGTAAAAAGTTTAAAACTTCAGGTTTGGGCCGGGCTGAGTGGAAAAACTATAAATGTTGTAAGCTCAACTTTATTTGACTTTTCTTCTTCATTTTAGCCCAACATTATTGCTTGGGATAAGGCCTAAACCTAAACATAACATGGACCTTACCCACAGGTATCTTCCTTTAGAGAGGCAGCAAGACTTGATTTATCGTTAAGAGAGCATTACAAACAACTGATAATAATTAAAATTATCCATGCGCATTGCTACTTAGTGTAGTTGAGAAGGACTATAGAGCTTAAATTAACCTAGGCTAAGCATTGCCCCTAAGATGTTGAGAAGTTATCAATTTGTTTAAGTGAGGCCGTAATAGGTAACTGATTGAAGTATGATTGGATTTTTTTTTTTGGGTGCAAAAGTATGATTGGATTTTATTCTACTAAGAAAACCATTAATGATAGAGAATAACTTATATTAGGATAATTTTAAAAGTGGGTATTTTAAGAACCAATAAAATAATGACACCTCATAATTTTTAAAATATTTAATAATTATCTTACACTCATCTTCAGCAAATCAATTACAATTAGATTAATTTACTTAAGGGTCAACCCTCATTAAATCAATTTACTTACATTTTAGTTCAGATCAATGGAAAAAAAATTAAAAACTCACATAATTAACAAAAAATTAACTTATAAAATGCGAAAGGAAATCATGTTTGACAGAATAATTTTGGAAATAGTTTCAAATGAAATATTATAGCATGGTTGGTCCTCCAAAATATGAGTCCTCTCATAATCCACAAATTAAATTTTTGTTGCTTTTCAAATTAATTTTTTTTGTTAGATGTTAATAACTATTTGTTAATTTTATGAGTTTTTAATTTTTTTTATTAATATAAGTTAAAAAGGCAAGTAAATTGATTTTTTTTTGGGTCATAAGTAAATTGAATTGATGAAGGTTGACTGTTGAATCTGATTTAGTGAGAATGAGTGTAAGATAATTATTAGATATTTTTTAAAAATTATGAGATGTTATTATATTATTAGTGCCTAAAACATACACTTTTTAATATCATCCTAATATAAGTTATTCTCAAAATAATATTCCCCATATTCCTTTTAGCCTTAAATTGATCTTAATTCAAGGTGCGCTTTAGCTGAAGTTTAGATTAGATTGTCCTACACAAGCCGCTCATGGTGCAAGTTGGGATGGGCATTTGCCTCATGAGGAACCCAACCCTTCGCTCTTCTAGCAAGCGTTCATGGCCTTCAGCAGAAACAGAGCACAGGCATTACTCGTTATCCCTTCAATTGTTGGTGTTTTACATAATCCAAGGGCAAAGACAACCCTTTGCAAAGGACCATTTACTGGCAACTTGAACAAAACCTTAAGAAGTTGGTACTCCTTCCAACAAGATTGAATGTACAACTATCCAAAAGGACATGATTCTCTAACTGGCTCAAATACAAACTGAAAAGGAGCAAATCGAAACAGATACCATCACATTCTGAGACATTCTGAAATGACTGTCACTTGGGCTAGAAGTTAAGCTGTTTATCATGTTATCAGTTGGATTTGGATGGATATCTAGAACTTTCTACTCTCTTCTGGTTCAAATGCAACCAAAAGACAATCATATTCATACCCTATCACAGCCCTGAACTCCAAGAACTATTCCAGGCATCTCTGAATATAGAAGATAGGGTTGGACCGTTTGACAGTCTAGGTTTGCCAAAATAGACCCAGAGATGTATATCTTGGAATAGCCCTAGTGAGTAGTGAGTACTGACTGGATGGTATTGCCGCCAATTTTAAATGATTCGGGGCAATGACCCCCCAATGGCTAAAGCCTGAGGACCAAACGGTCAACCATTGGCTAATCCCTTTCTTTCCGCTCTTATGAGGGACACTTGGAGGCCTAAAAGTCGCTTGCATATGAGAAAAATAGAAATTCAGGATGGGTTTTGCTTTGCAATAGACTTACTTAAGGGTCTAGCTATCGGCTCAAATTAGAAGGTTCGTTTGATATTTAGTTAGATTTTGATAAAAATATTTAATGTAATAATTAGATTTAGATAAAATTTTTAAGCTCATTTAAAAATAAGGTCGGATATGAGCTTGACTTTTCAAAGTTTGGACTTGACTCGGCCTGAATTTTTTTTTATATTTTTTAATATCAGTTAAATTTTTATATATATTTACTAAGTATATAATTATATGTATATAAAACATTATTAATTAATAAACATGATTATAAATATTTAATATGAAAATTAATATACAAATTTTGACAAATTAAATTAAATTTTAAAGGATATAAAATAATAAATAAAATTAAAATATAAAAAAATTATTTTCAAATCAAGCCGAACTCGAGCTTGTAGTATAAAAATAAAAATAAGTTTCAACAAAAAATCATGTCCAAATTTTCGGATCGAACCAAACTTGAATATACATAATTTATTATTACCTATTATGAACCCGATTTAAGCCCAATCCAACTTATTCTGGCCCATGATCAAGTTTACTTTGCAAGTATAAAAAGAAGCCTATCACTACCGGTCTCTCTCTCTCTCTCATAGGACCACTGTACCCCATTACCGTAAAGTCACAATCTAACACCAGCTGTCTGCCATTGGCTTTTCTTTTGATGTTTTCCTCGCTGCTAAACATGCTGATTAATTCAACGCTTACTTCCCCACCCCCAACTAACATCGCAAAGGAAGAAAAGGGTCCATGAATTTTGGACCATGACAGATGGAAATGATGTCTTCAATGGACCACGTGCACTGGCCTGGCCTAATGGATTGGCCGAAAATAATATAGGTTTGTCCCACCATATATTTGTCCCCTCCATGCAGCACAGATTGTTAATTAACATACAAAATGCAGCGCTGTCTTTTACCCATCAGACTGATAAACAATAAGTTTGGCATTTACCTGAGATGGTGACACCAAAATCAGACAGCCACAGCCCAGCCCAGCCCACCAGCCCATCGGATTCTGCTCATGTGGTGCCCCATGGCCATTGTCAACCTCCCTCCACCATTCTGTACTCTGCCCTTCCTCTGTATCCAAAAAAAAACTTAAAACAAAACAAAATATACCCCAAATCTCTGGTTCAAGATACCATTGTCAAGCATGCTCCTCAGTTATGCCAGTCACGCAAGGAATGTGTATCGCCTGGGCTAGCAGATACCCAAGATTGTTCCATTTCCCAACTCTCATTCAAACCTATGTAAAATGAATTGAAATTCCACTTGTGTGGGCCTGCTCCATCAATATAAACGCTGCCATTTCTCAGCCAAGGGTCCCCATATATTCTTCTTTTATTGGTTTTAAAGGAGGTTAGAGATTTACATATTTGGTTTTCAAACATTGCCTCATTACTTAAACAAGTTCTTGATTAGTTTTAATGCTGTCTACAGTAGCTGCAGCATGATAATGATATAACATTAGGCTTTGGCGCCAGTGGTTAATGTGTCCATTTCTTGTCTACATTAGTGTTTGAACCCAGGGACTTTGGCTTGGTTCATTCAATAATTTTTGGCCAGGGTTTTGAGGTCCCCCAACTTCGACCATACCCTTAAAAATTATGCACATTTTGCATGAAAGGGTCGAAAGTATTAGGTCTTCCATCAACTCTTTGGACACATTAATGGTAACTAATGCTACTATTTACACTGCTACAGGTTTAAATCATTGTGACCTTAGCTTACAATGATTTCTGCAAATAATGGAATAATAAGCCACCCACTTTAAGAGTTTGTTCTATTATAATCGACATGTATAGTGAATTATTGACTTCAGAAATGAAACAAGGAAAAAGGCAGTATTAATTGCAAGAAACAAAGAGCCAAGCCTAGAAGTCACAAGCCCTTTAAGGGACTGATATGAACAGAAGATGCTGGCTGCATGTGCTTGCAGACTTGCAGTTTCCTCCAGCCATCAAAGTCGGAATCCAATTTTACTAGTCTTCATTAAATATTAGAATTATCAAAGGCTAACAACAAATTCTTTCTTTATAGTAAATTTCCAGCTAATTTACAAGACATTGCTGCTGTTCTTTCTTATTTATCTGCTAGGTTACATAAGAAAATAATTAATGGTGGGAAAATTGAAAGCTTTGGGAGAAAATAGAAAGAACAATTAAATGCCTGCGCAGGCTTAGCCCCACTACCACTAATACGCATGGCCTGGAAATGACCATAGTTTTTTAGGCAGGCAATCAACAGAGGAGAGTAATGGGTCAATGTCTAAGCTTTGATGGAAGGGGATGATTAGTTTACCGAGCATGAAAGTGAAGCTGCTTCCGCAGTGAATAAAGCCCGGGTCGTTTAAGGTTTTTAAAAGTTAAACTCATTAATGTTCAATAGTCAAAAGGATGAGATTGAGCTTTGATGAGGAGTTTAAACAGATACAGTAAATGACAATCAATGGTCCATTAAAGAGAAGAATGTTCACTGGCACCAATTCTCTCCCTCTTTTTCATGGTCATTAAACAATATCTTATCATTGTCTTCTTTTCTTTTCTTTTCTTTTTCTTTTTCCTTTTGGATTGAAATACTACTCTACATTCTACATTGATAAGTGCTAACTACCAAAAGCAAGAACAAAAGATCAACAATGACATAACAAACAAAATCAAGAGATATTGTCCCCTGCCTAATTTCAACATTCTCCACCTTTCACCTTTTTGCCCTTTTTTTTAGTGTTTTTGGTGGATCTAATGGTGTATCTAAACACCTTCTAATCTTCTTTTATGCCTTCTTTTAATCCTTGTACTTTCTTTCTAGCTAACTCTCTTTCATTATTGGATACAGGCACTTAGATCGAATCATGTTAAAATAATTTAATTTCTTGTTGTGAAAAAAAATCTTAATAAGTCACTATTGAGTTTTCATGAAGATTATTCAAATAGTTCATTAATTCCTTTATATTATATGTTTCAATGACTAATTTGAAATAGACAACACAGTTTTTGATGATCCATAAATGTACAAAATCTCATAGTAATCATGAGAAACAGCTACTATTGTATTAGTTTTATCATGTTGGTATGACCTCTCTCAACAAGATTAGGAACCAAGTACTGATCAAAGACAAGTTTACGCATGATTTATCTTAGAGTAACATAAATTGTCATTAGGATTTAGGACCACTAATACATACGAGAAAGTACTAATGATACGGTCAATATGGGCGGAAATGAACCAACTTTACATAATATATAACCCGAAATTCGTGGTGCATAAAACAATTATTAGATCTAATAATATATGTCAGGTTTAGCAGATCAAGTAATTTAGTAAGAAATCTAGAGAGCTGTGAATAATATTGTAGTAACAAGTTTGAGAATAAAGCCAAAGTCATGATTCCTCCTTTGCCTAAAGTGGTAGAAAGCACATGCAAGCCTTCTTGCTGCTGTCTTTTCGGCATCTTCAACAACTTTGAACTGTGATCGAAATAGAGGAAATTTTTTACTATCAGAAGCAAGACTTTGGGTGGGAAAAATCTTAAACTAAAGGGTGTTTTTATCATGAGTTGTCTTTGTAATTTGATCATTGAATTGCTCTAGTTGTTTACTTTTTTTTAGGGTTACAAGGGTTTATATCATACATTGGACATTGATTATTGACAGAGTCTCTTCCATGGCTTTCCTTGTCAAAAGGGTAGCTCTCACTGACTCTGCCATGGAAGGTTGGACTTTGGGGTCCCCATCTCCATTTCCTGACCAAAAGCTGGACTGGAATCACTGCTTTTATGCAAGGGCTTCACACTTTCCACAGTTGTACTCCATGGTAATCAAGGAGAAGCTTATTGTCACTTTTTCAATGCAATAGTTTTGATCATAAACTCATGGTAAGAATTAAGAAACGGAAAAGAAAATGAAAAATCATGGCTGAGGCTGGGGGTATTTTTATAGAATATCAGAATGGGCGGTGTTTACAGCTGTTGGCTCACTCCAGCCTCAGTCAGGTGGCCACCAGGGGCCAGGGCTAAGATTTCAAACCAAAATGAGCTCTTCCAACGAGGTCAAACCCCAAAATTATAGTCACAAAATTTACTCCAAAAATCGCCAGTGGCCGACAACATGTTCCTCCCTTCACATGCAAACAAAAACTCTTCTGATGTGTACTTCAATCCTCCCGCTCTTTAGTTTCTGCTCTTCCACTAGCGCATTTGATTTCGCCATACAAATACGTATAGTATCCATACATGTATTCTTATATATACACACCTTCATATGTATTTCAATCATGTGTAAGAAACAAGAGCAATATGGACATACTGATATAGCATCATGTTCATAAAACAAAAAGGCCTAAGCATTAATGCAAGGACTCTACATTGCTAAGTTCATATTTGTCTTTCACTTTCTTCCGGATAAAATGCAAACCATCTCTGCTTCTAAATTTCCTCACCAATCACCCTAAAGAGAGAATTAAGAATTAGAAACTGAAGACAGTCGCAATCTGGGTTTTGATTGGAAAATGCAGAGATGGTAAGCAATTTAACTTGCATCATGGAAAAGAACAGCAATATTATTGCAAAGACTATTTATAGTCCAGGAGAAGGAAAAAAAGGAGAGGAATTAAAGAGGGAATTTAGCGAGGAATGCTGAGAAAATCTGCAGGAGCATGGCTTAGCCTTTCCAGAAGCTGGTCTTGCTGAGTTCTGCTCTTCTTGGAGAGAGGCTCAGGTGAGGAAGACACAGATGATGCCACTGCCCAGGAATCGTTTGAGCTATCAGAGCTAAACGACACATCCATTACGCCATTCGGGCTTCCTGGAATGGAGCTAAACCTGCGCTTGTTTGATTGGTTGCTTTCAACTCTTGTTGCCAATTCTATCGTCAACTTGCAGCATTCATCTACCTTGTCCTGTTCGAAAGATAATGGAGACTTTTAAGAACCAGGATGAATTTTGTACATTTAACGATGGAAAAAGCTGGAGAAATAGAATCAGTAATTAAAAAGAAAATTGGAGATAAACAATACCTTATCAATTCCCAGGATGCCTAACAGCTGGTTCTGATATTCTTCACTAAGATTAGGTTCTACACTATCCACAACGTGCAGCATTATAGCAGTGGCAATTACAGAAGGAAGGAAGCACATAAACCTAGAATCTGCAAATGAATTTAACAGCAATTAAGAAAAAGATGTGAATTTGGAGAGAGCAGAAACAATAATAGAATTGATCTTATTTCTTCTATACAGATTACAGAGAATATCTATATCAAATTCAATTAATAATTTGATGAATGTAGGAAATAAGGTTTTTGATTTAGAGCTAACCTGAAATGACAGAGAGCAGAATCCGGTCACATCTCCTAAGAAATTCCCGACAAAGATGGTCCTTTAATCCAAGCCTCCTTGCAATGTAATCAAGAAATGAAAGTGGGGTTACAGGGTTCATCCTCCATTGAAGGGTGGAGAGTACCAAAATCTCCATTCTTTGGATAGCTTTGGCCTCAAACACATATCTGCTCTCCTCCACCTAAACAGATAAAAACACAACATTCATAAGCCGAATCAAATGGAAAATAAGTAAAGTTACAGCAAACTTAGCTAACAAAAAAAACCTGCCTGTAAGGCCAGTAGAAAAGGCACTTGGGTCTCCTCCACTTTGGCTGCAAGAGAAAGACAAGCTACAGCAGCTAGTTCAGTCAACCATGGCTTCTCACTTTGGAACCGGAAGCTAAACAAGAATCTATCAAGATAGTTGACAGCAAGAACAGCAGTGAGAGCAGTGAAGGAATAGTAAGCATTGACTTTCAACATCCATTCCACAGCTTCACGGCGAGCCCGAGCTAGATTCCCATTGGTCTGAAGGCTATCGTACAGTGGAATTTGCTCTTCCTTTGATAGTAAAGAGGAAAGTTCATCATCGTCCCAGAATAAGTCCTGTTCTAACAAGATTGGAGAAGGGTTTGACTTATTAATCCCATTATTGAAACAACTTTCTTCTTCAACTTCTACAAAATAGTCTCCTCTAGCTTGTTCCTCCCAATTCTCTTCTGAACAATAAAGAGCATCGAAAACAAATGAAGCGTTTTGATGATTCAAAGCCATTTCTCTCCACCAAAGATTAGTTCTTCGGATATTGGTCTCATTATAGAACAGAGAAGAAGATGAAGAAAGAGAGGCCAAAAGGCCCAGCCAGAGGCATCTCTCTCTCTCTCTCTCTCTCTCTCTCTCTCTCCCCCCCCTGAAAGAGTAGAGGATTGGGGGAAGTGACCAGAAGCCAAACGACGTGTTTTTCTTTTGTGTCTTTGCTCTACAGTCCGCTGCACCAAACAAGGGTTACTACTTGGTAGTTAGTTAACAGCAATTGTTTTTTTCGGGCTCTGTTTTATAATGGGGCAAGTCTCGTGTTTATCGACTCAGACTGAATCATGGGCCATGCAACACAGTTACTCGACACGTGACATTCTGAACCTTGTATCTCTGGACCCCATCAAGGCAACTCGACCCCTTCCCTTCCCCTCCCCTCCCAATGGATTTTCTTTCAGAATTCTGATATCATCAATGCATCATCTTACTTTGTAGTGTGCATTGCCTTTGTATGGAGGTATGAACGGGCCACAGGGGAGATTTTCTTTTTCCTGTTAATTCAAAATCCATCAGCTATTGATTCAATGTTTTTTTATTTAGTCGAAACCCAGCATTCTAAAGTTATTTTGGGTTTCATTAATTTAGAGTAGAGTTATGGTTATATTCGAAATGGAAGAACTCTTTTAATATTATTTTCTTCATTCATAAATTTTGAACTCAAAATTTTATTTAAAAAACACCAAACTCTTTTCACTCGGTTTAATTGACATTGGTATTCAATGTTCTTCTTTGATAACTTCTGTAATATATAGGTATCTGATGGAAAGAAAGGGCTGAAGGATGGCATGTTCACACAGCCCAACACATACAGACGGAAAGCAAAAGAACTGATGAGAGCTTTTCCCAACTCAAAAAAAAAAGGTAATCTGATCAATAAAATCATAATAATTAAATGAAGTTATTGGTTTATGATGAGCTGGATTTCATTTTGTGTTTTGGAACTCTCAGCGGTTGGATCTGATTCAAGATATGATCAGTATAAACTTAGAACATCCACAAGGGATATTAGCTATTATCAGGATTCAGAGTAGTGAATTGTCTTTAATTACTTGCTATATTCTTCTTCATCTTCTTTGTTTACTGATTTCTCTGGGGAAGATAGACGAATATCATTTATGGTGGCCCTGAAATAAGGCTGTCACATTGTTTTGTGACGCAGAAGAAAATTCATAAAAATTTGATAACTGGGTTAGTGGGGAACAAATTCTATCAGAAAGACAAATAAAATCCACATTTGAAGGTTCAATGAATGGTTCAAACAGTGCATATTTTATCTGCTAAAGCTTGTATTATACACATAGCTTCTGGGTTTATAAATGCGGCCACCATAGCCTTGAATATGAAGAGAAAATTGATATGCAGTAGACAACATGGTAGGCGAAAGCCATAAAATTCAATTAAATTGTACCCTGATGATGATGATGGAGACATGACTGATGTCAAGAGAATCATTATAAAAATGATATATGCTTTTTCATACATTCAATATTCTCCAAATACAACGGAACATCGACATGTTCATTCACAGGCATTAACTTTTTTTTTTGGCTCTGATTATTGGAGGGAAGAATTTTAGTTAAAATCTTATTTTGAAAGTACTACCAACATGAAATACATTGTAATTTAATTTAAAGAGTTAGTTTAATAGTATAAAGTTCCGCTTAAATAAGAAGGATCTTTAACAAAAAGTTTCGCGTTCAAATATTCATTAAATAAAATTTTTTTAAACTAACATCAATCACACAATACGAATAAAAATTAATTTTATATATAATATAATATGAGAACAACTTTTGATTAAAAAATATATATAATAATTTAAATGATGATAATTGTACCAAAATACATTTACTTTTCCAGATTTCCAATGCTGCATGACCAAAGTGAAGAAAATAGTCATGAAAAAACTGTCAAAAATTACTCACTATAACTATGCCAAGTTTCTACTTTGGCAGTTTTACTTTGTCACTCTTTTCATCCATTTGAATGTTCTTCCCTTGTTTGCTCAAAATACCGGTGAAATTATAGTTGACAGACAATCTTACCAGCTTTTACTATTGCTCTGCTGTTAAAGTTGGATACAACCCATATTTCTCTTTGGTCCTCCATTTTATCAAATGGAAGAAAAACACATGTTCATGTAAGTTTTCACAGGTAAAAATCCATTCTTTTTTCTTTCTTTGTCTTTTTTTTTTCTTCATGGTCTACAGTAAAACACAAACACAAAATCTAAAGGAATGAGGAGTTGTCACCCTCTCTTTCCAAAACTTTCAACCCACTTTATGCTCTGTGTTACACTACATGAATTGAATCCAATCTTTTTACAAGGTGGTAGAAGAGTCTCACAGAAAAGCAACAAAATCCATTGCATGCCTATGGACTCCATCCAATCCAGTACCGCCGCACTTCTCTTGGTGCAGGAATTCGATCGAATCGAATGCCATCGTATTTTTGTTTGTTCTTTTGCATTTCTTCCTTTTGGGTCGAAAGGATCACATGAAAGAAGTGAAATGGAAATAAGAAAACAGTTCCCCATGTAATTTACTGCTCTATCAGGACAACTCAGTTGCTGTTCTTTTAGTACGAAAAGTGCTGTTCTAGCTCCTCTGCAATGCTAATGTAATAACGGAAGAGAGAGAGAGAGAGAGTGAGAGAGAGACGCCGTTGCGTTTTGCCTACAAGATTCTAATACTGTGGGAATCGATTGCTTTAGTAGGGTTTCCACCCTGATACGTTGCTTTCGTGCTTTGCTCGACTTTTACTCATACTTCTCCGACTACTACTACTACTTCCTTTCCTTCTTTACGGGCTCGATACCCGAGAAATGCAGCCACTGAGAGGACATTAAGAAGAAAAGAAGAGAGGGGGTGGAGGTGGGTTAGTGCAGGCAGGTGAGAATGAGACAGAAATCAATGGATGATGGGAAAGGAGGTGGTGGTTGGTTGTGTTGGTCTCCAGCCCGTCCCACAAAAGTACGCTCACAACTGCAACCATGAAACTCATCAAATGGCGTAATATTGTAATCTATTCACAGCGATCTCCAGCTTGGTCAAGGTCAGACAAGCCCACACCAGACCGAGTTCAGAAATCAAAAAGTATGGCTCGTTTTTCCTCCATTTCATATCAACCACAACAGAAAGCAAAGCCGAAGCGTCTCCTTTATTGGGACTCATGAACCCATTACCTTGCGCCCTTAGACCTTTCCGTCAGTAGACTCAACCGTACCGTGTAAGGCCAGCTGATAGGGCAGGCTGACGATCACAAACTTCATGCTCCTAACAGAGAGCAGAGCTTTGATCATCTTTTTTGACTCTTGAGTGTGCAGCAAATTACTGTGCTCCCATCTGTACCATGAAACCACCATAATGGGGAGCAAGGAGCATGGGCCCACATTGATTTTCTTCATGCAGCTGTATGGTGGACCTCCCGGTTCTCTGGGGGTCCACCTCAGGCCACAGGGTAGTCTGAGTCTAATCATCATGCTTTGTCCCATAATCATGATTCACGGCAGAGCTTGCACAAGCTTTTGACGATTGATTGTAACTCTCCAACTTCCAAGTCCAACGAGAAGGAAGAGCTTTTTAGTTGCAAGCTCAGACCTCCATTGCCCAATATCTGTAACCCCTCAATTTGACCACTCTCCATTGCTATTAACAGTAACAAACCAAACCTTGCTGTAAGTCAACCAAGCTACAATCAAGCAAACGAACTCCTAAAAGAAGGTATTCATAGTAGCATTTGATTTGATCATGCTACTTGCATTAATCAATCCACGTAACAAATAGCAAACAATGTTCTCAAGCAACAATCTGTTAGACACAGAAAGCCTGACCTATTTCGCACGGCAATGACACAGCAATAACATACAATTCTTTTTACTTCTCTTATTCTCGGCAAATGGCAATTACCTCTTTACATCGAAGGTCTGTTTCTCTAATTAGTTGCTTCAAGAGGGCATTGCGGCAAATCCAATCAAGAAATTGCAAGGTCATTTCACTTAGTCTCAGGCTTTCAAGGTCCAAAACATGCATAGATAGAACGAATAACGACGGCAAGAATATATTGCAGATTAAGCATGTAAAATAAATAAATAAATTTCAGTGAACAAGTCACCGTCCAACCAACCTCGATTGAAATTTGCCTGGTTTTGTTAGGCAGAGGAAGCAAAGTAGCCCAATTTGTAGGCTGATTTTAGAATCAAATTACTCATTGGGACCCAGGTCCGGTTGAAAGAAATGGCGGATCTCGTTTCCTTTCGAGACCGATATCTATAAATCCATAACTCGCATATTTCTATATACAAACCTAAGCTCCGTCAAAAGCCATAGCACATGCTATCCTTGAACAGAAGGATTTAATATTCTTGTTTCAACAGTGTGCTTTGACCACTCAAAACACCTACACAAAGAAAGATATGTCTATTTGTCTTCTAAAACAAGCCAAATTCATGCAGACAAAAATTCAGAGTCGGCCAATGGAGTTATCTACCATTTTGACTTGTAACATTAACAACTGGACAAGCAGACTTGCTGAGCTTAACTGCTTGGACTGACATAAGTCCAGAAACTGGCCTTGAAAGATATGTCTATTTGTCTTCTAAAACAAGCCAAATTCATGCAGACAAAAATTCAGAGTCGGCCAATGGAGTTATCTACCATTTTGACTTGTAACATTAACAACTGGACAAGCAGACTTGCTGAGCTTAACTGCTTGGACTGACATAAGTCCAGAAACTGGCCTTTCAACCACTAAAGAGGGTTTGCCGGTTCCACTATCATTACATTGATAAGAAAGATCAAACTTCTAAATTACTACTAATAAAATTGAAGGAAGTCCAAAGACCACCTTGGTTAAGACCAATGGCACTTGGTGGTCCATCACACAGTCCATCAGTTATTCACCACCAGTGAGGTGGTGCAAGGTGGTTTCAACTCCTTATTCTTTTATGCCAAAATGTACAGAGAGCACTGAATGCCCTTTGTTGCCATTGGACGTGACCCATCAGTAGATCTTATGATGAAAATCGAAACAAATTCACCATTCTTCAAGCTCCAAAGATGGGGAAGTAGGGACTAGTTGATGTACTCTCACCAGCCTAAAGAATTGTGGGAGTAATGAAGCAATTCTCTGATAGGCTATGGATTAATGATGTATGTTGACTGCGATTATGGCATTTTGAATATAGGTTATAAAGTGGGTAGAAGTGTGTAATTCTCATGCATGTTCACACTCCTTTTCTTTCAACTTGTACTCTGTGTTTAATATTCAAGATAACAGAAAGTTCTTGGAGAGAAATTAAACCATTCTGTTGTCTAACAAGCTCTTCAGACCAGTTCCGGAGAATCCGGACCTACAATTTTATGCTTTGAAAATTCTACAACACACAGAAAGCCAACAGCAAAGGAGATAGATGCAGAGTCAACAAAATGAGGTTCAGTTAAATCATTTTCTTTGTCCTTATTTATAGCAAACATGAAGTGCCAGTCAAGAATCATCTACTACATTGACAATTATAGAACAAGGCTATATATACGTCACTGACACAAATTGACAATCTCCCAACCGAAAGAAATATTTAACCAACTCTGGGGGCAAAAAATCGAAATTGAACTTGAACACCGATATTAACATTAAGTTCTCACATTTTAGCCACTGCCACGTTTAAGATGTTCTCTAATAAATCTTTTTGCATGGTATGGATACTTATCTTGAAAGTATGCTTGGAGACACTTTTGGTATGAGAAATCTATACATCCACCATCAGTTCTAACAACAAAGAGACACCTTGAGTGTCTAAACTGAGGATGTCGATCAACCTTCAGAAAAGGAGATTAAGCACTTTATTAGTTTGTTCTAAAAAAGCTAATACAAATTTATGCCAAAGACATCCATAGAATATATAATGATCTACATATGGAAGGTAACACTATGCTAGCTCAGTTGTATCCAACCACAATGCTACTAAACAAACAAACAAACAAACGGCATTGACTCATCAGAAAAAAAAAAAGGATCAAATTAACAGGCAGATTAAAAGAAGGAAAAAAGCAGATTCTATGTCACAACAATAGAGGAAAGAATTGCATCAGTCAAAAGGTTCCATCTGTTGATCTATGTGCCAAAAATTGCAGACAAACACAAGCAGAGACATACATGCATATGTAGGATGACCTTAACACCACAAAAATAAAGAAAAGAGGAACCTGAAATTTTGATAAAAAGACATTTTTAAGGAGCAAAATTCCAAATCTTCAGATAAAGAATCAAACCAAGTAGATAATATAAAGTGTTAAGAAAAAAATTAGGACAAGCGCACAAAAGCTGCTGATTAGATTGAGACCAAGGGAACCCATTCAAACTGAAAAGATTTGGGGTGCTAGTCAAATTTCAAAGCGCAAAAAAGGTTTGAACAACCCAATTCGTTTGGTGTTAGTCAAATGGGGATTTTTTAGACAGGTGAGTGTGAAAAGAGCAACCTAACTAGTATGTGTTGCTAAGCCACTCAAAACGCTACCCAGATTAGGCAGAACGCTAATATGTGAAAAACAAAATTCACATTCCAAAACCAAGTATTTGCCTCAAGAATGCCGGGAAGCTTCTCTGAAATGGAAGAACAATAAACAAAACCACCATTGCATATGCTTTTGTACATGTGCAGACTTTTTGAGATGTAATTTCTTTAGTTTTAACCTTGACATTTGTTAACAAGAAATATACTTTTCCTGATATTGTCAGGTAAATTTCAAATTCTACTTGTAGCATTGTAACTAGAAACCCTACATGATCCTTAACATCTATGATAATCCAGGCATAAACAAATATTAGTAAAACTGTCCTTAAACTCTCCAAAAGTGAAGCCACCTTTGTGGACAACCAAAAGAAGCAAAATAAAAATCTATTAAGACTTCTTGCTTGCGCTTGAGTTATGTAGTAAGCAGTCACAAGCCAGATGCCACAAGGAAAGAATGCCATGCAGCCATGCATCCAAAAGTATGTGCATAATACATGATGCATGTATTCACCACTCACGTGAGCAAGGAGGCCAAAAAGACATGTTTATCAAACATAATATGAGAGAACTAGAGATCATATCAGTAGGAAGCAAGGGATAAAATATATCGAATTCATAGCAAATGAAACTCGGACCAAAACATGGTAGAACCATGTTTGAAACTCAGAGCACTACGCTACATTCAGTGGGAATTTATCTTCTAAATCAAGGCTAACCAAACAAAAAATGTCATAATTTATTTGAAATAACTCAAGCCCAAAACATAGTAGAACCATGTTAGAAACTCAGAGTACTACTTTACATCTAGTGGGAATTTAATATTTCAACTCAAGGTTTACCAAATAACTTATTTGAATAATTCAGGCTCAAAACATGGTAGAACCAAATACATCACATGAAGAGTAAAGTTCTCCACATACATCAGATGTTGCACCAATTGTGAAAGAAAAACAACAGTTGACCACAAGGAACAGAAAAGATTGCTTACATTTGCAAAAGATTTAGTCATTCGAGTAAATTCATAGCAAGTGCAGGTAGTAGAAAATTTTGACAGTAGGACACAAGAAACAATCAACTTCACTCTTTTAAATTTATAGTAGATATTCTCCAAATAAGCAGCCTCTGAATTGGCCTACAAAGCAAAATGGCAATGGACATACTGAGAAGTTTACCCAGAACACGTGTTTGATTATACAGCAACTCAACCAAAACACTGAAAAACCCCAAAAAAGATAATGCCAACAGACACTCACCATAATAGAATCAAGTCCACAACCAATTTTATCTTCAGTATGTGGATGATGACAAAGAAGCTTCTTTACCACAGCTTCCTCATCTGCAACAGTTGATCGTTCCCCATCCATATACCTAACATTAGGAAAAATAAATAGAAGGAAGAATCATAATGAAAAAGTTGACTAAAATTTAGCATTGTTGCATTGCAAAGACTGATTGACTCGACTTATTAATTGATATCATCATCATCAGAGCCTTTATCCCAAGAGAGTGGGGTAGGCTATGTGAACCAATATCTGAACTCACGTTAAATCGTCCATATGTAATAGGGGATGCCCTAACGATGTTTTGATATTGGTTCACTTCATGAAAATTGGACTAGTTATTATGGTTGGTTATCCAAATCTACTGCCACCTTCCTCCTTTATCTAGGCTTCAGACCGGATGCGTTAACTCACATAGGCGGAGTTCAACTTATTAATTGTTATATCCAAAAAAAATCTCAAAATTATCTGTTAGCTTGATTTCCTATCAGTGGTGTAAATCACAGGTTCTATGATCAAAACTTAATTTCATTACTATTTTATAGAAATGTAGTTAGCTCACTATTCTGAAGAATATTTTTTCCATAAGAACCTCAAAAGATAGTTAACATAGATTACAACATTCCTTTCTTAAGAGCTAGCACTCAGCAAAACAAGAAATTTTAACTTGAAGTACATTTAGAGAGTTCTATTGTTGCTACTTACTTGGTTTCCCAATTTGTCATAAGATGAAAAATATCTGCAGCTCCAGCCTAACTACTTAGGTATAGCATATTGACAAGACAACCATGCAGAGAATTCTTTTATTTATGTTGTTCTTTCTCTATATTACTAACTTAGGTAAAATAGAGGACCTCCATGTATCCCCTATCTTATTTTTTGTGTTTAATATATACATGAGCCATTAACAATTATAGGAATTCATGAATATAAAATTAGATATAATGCTTGTATAGCCAACCAATACCATGTCCCCATTCTGCTTTCATCTTCTTCTATCCTAGATAAGAGAAAATAACGTGGGCTACTGATAGGAACTTAGTAGCAAGGCTTTCAAGAGGCATGCAAGATGATAGGCAACATTCAAGTGCTGTTTTATTGGTTCCAGTAGACACCACATTCCTACTAAAACAACTTTTTTTAAATATGACTAGGAAGTAAAGTTTTCATTGAAGCAGTAAAAAGCAATATTTTGAAAGCATTCAAAGATTCTATCACACAAGATAAAATAAGTTCTAACAGTAATCGAAAAAAAAAAAGCAGCAATGCAACCATGCCAGCTCGATCATGCAGAAGTACAAATGTGGGTTTTCATTCCTCTCATATCAATAAGAGACTCAGACTTTAAAAATTCCGTACTAACAAAAACTTTTAGGCTTTGCTTGATAGAGTGGAAAGAAAATTAGAATGGAAGAAAAATAAAAAGATGGAAAACATATTAAGTTTTTCCATTGATGTGCTAGGTAGAAACGATGGAAAAAGCTAAAAGAAAACTATATTTTCTTTCCATCCATTGCTTGGTAGAGTTGACAAATGAAAAGAAAGAAAATGAAATTGTATTGTTATACCATATAACAAATTAAAATTTAAAAAATAAAGGATAATTTTGTAAATATATATACTTAACTCACATCTCTTTCATTTACTCTCTACTAATCTTTTCAATTTGGAATGATTTGGATTTGTTAATGTGGAAAGAAAATATCAATTTTCTTACTCTGTTTCCTCTCACTTTTCTTTTTTACAAAGCACTACTAAAAATTATTTTCTTTCTTCTCTTTCACACACCCCTATCCATATTTCTACTTTTCCACTCTACCAAGCACACCCTTGAACTTAAAAGGTAATACATTTATCTTCTCTGCACAAATATATGAGTTTATGATGCAATTCTGATCTAAAAGCCCTTGAACAAATTCAGAACTCAATATTTGAAACTAATAAACACTGACATCTGACAATGACTATGACAACAATCTGCCTTGTTTAAACTGCAACATAATTAACATAATTTTGAATTATCGTGATCGATAATCTGAGAATCCGAATGTGGCATGATCTGGCATTTTTAGAAATTCAAATTAATACAGGCATGGATATCAGATATGAGACTACATTCCGCTTCAGGACTTTAGAAATTCAAGTTGCTTTTATCACTTGATTTTTTGTTTGAGCTAAAACGCAACACTAGTTCAAAATATAGTTGTTCCGTGCAGAAATGAAATCGTAAAAGTAGTAAATATTCAAATGTCTAATTTAACTATGTAATTGAAGCCGGAAAGGAATAGAGCTGAGAGACCGACCTATCAGAGTGAAGAATCTCTTTAGTGAGCGAAACGATTGGCTCGATGTCTCGAAGAATCTCTTCCTCCTTCTCCTTCCATTTCCTGTAATCAGGGTCATCCCAACTATGGTACTTCGGTGGGTCCCTCACGCTCAGCACCTCACTACTATTCTCTGCAGAGGATACCTCCACTTCGAGCCCAGCGACACTGAGGCGGTGCACCAAGGACGCCGCGGAGCCGATAGGATCCCTGCGGAGAGAGACGGTTGTACCCTTGCAGCCTAAACCGAAGCAGCGGAATCCCTTTGAGAAGCAGAGGAGCAGCCATGCCATGAGCGAGGCGTGGTCGAGGAACTGAGGATCACTTTGCTGGTCACTTTTCGTAAGGCGAGGAGCGAAACGGCGCCGTTTTGAAAAAGTGGGCCTGATAGGACCTACTTAACACTAACCTCGAGTCCATAATAATGGACTTATATTTTTCAGGTATTTGAAATTTATTTAATTTTGGACTTAGCTGGTTGTTGGACACTTGGACTGGGCCATGGATCCGCTTTAACTTGGTCATGGTCCCTTCCTAATTCCCCAAAGAAAATTCTCCAATACTTCTTCTTCCATTAAACAAATTTGTAGTCCAACGAATTAAAATTCATGTGAACAAGCAATATTCAATGCTTTCGAATATTAGTGAAATCTTACAAAATTACACATAAAATTAGCTTCCTTTTATATGTTTTTATACTCAAAAATTTTATGCTTAACTGATAAATTTACAAAAAGTTCAAAATCATATTATCTATGTTAATAATTAAGTTGTAATAAAAAAAAAGGTTAATAATTAAGTAATTGAGAACAAATTCACGTGTACCATCATTAATAAAGCACGCAAAAAATTATATGAACATTCTCCCATATTTGCATTTTTTTTTGTTAGATTTAATTTATTTTTTAAACATTTTTTATCCTTAATTGATTTGAGCATCGAAATGCATTATTCTAAAAAAAAAAATTCAATCCCTGCAAATGATCCAACTGAATAAACTTACAATTTCAATCGACGTCCATGATATTCTCTTAAAATAAATCAAACACAAGCATAAATAAATATGAAATGATTCATTCTAACACTAATAATATTACCCAAATAAACAAATCTTGAATGACACGGGATCTAAACGAGGTAAAATGATGGGATAAAGGAATTCTAATTTAAAAAATGGAATTATTGCGTTACGTGTCATTATTGTCATCAATAATTCATGAATGGGGGTAGTGGATTCGAGTGGCAAGGGATTCGAGTACACGTTAATGTTTCGTCCATACAATCACATGAAAAATTTATTGACGCTGCTGTTATTCAAGCATGTCATTGATGGCATTAAAGAAAATCTTAATCCTTAATCATGAAAGTGTCAATGTTAATAGACTAAAACATATGGAATAATTAAAATATTAATAACTTAATTCAGTAGCTGAGAATATTTAAATGTAATTAATTAGATATTTTAAGCTGAAATCACTAGATTACTATACATTATAACCTTTTTTTTTGCAACAATTAAATTTTTTTTTTTCATTTTGAACATAATGCATTCTTATGCGCGGAAACTAAAGCGGAGATCAATGCAAAGTTAAAATTATGGAGGCAAACATTAGAATCAAAAGAATTTAAACTAAGCAGAGTGAAGGCTAAATACATAGAATGTAAATTCAGTTCTAACCGAGTGGAAGAGCATGATGTAGTGACGTTAGATGGGGTGGCGATACCTAAGCGAGACCATTTTCGATATCTAAGATCAATAGTACAGATGGATGGAGAGATTAATGGTGATGTGACTTATAGGATTCAGGCTGGATGGAGTAAGTGGAGAAATGCTACAGGTGTGTTATACAATAAAAAAATTCCTATATGGTTAAAAGGCAAGTTTTATAGGACAGTTGTTAGATCAACATTGTTATATGGTAGTGAATGTTGGGCGACTAAGAAGCTACATACACAAAAGATGAGTGTAACAGAAATGTGAATGTTACGGTGGATATGTGGATATACAAGAAAGAATAGAATGAGAAATGATGATATTCGTAAGATGGTTGGAGTGGTACCTTTCGAATACAAGATGTGTGAAAATCGTTTACGTTAGTTTGGACACGTAAGACGTAGACCTGTAGATGCTTCAGTTAGGAGAATAGAAGCTGTGGATGTTGAGAGAAGGGTTAAGATTATATGAAAACTAAAAAAGACTTGGAAGGAAGTAGTTTGGAAAGATATGGAGGTTTTAGAATTGGATGAGCAAATGGCCTTTGATAGAAATCTATGGAGGAGGAGAATACATATGGACGATCTAATATGAATTCAGATATTGGTTCATATAGCCTACCTCAATCTTTTGAGATAAAGGCTTTGATGATGATGATGATGATGATTTTGAAGATAATGCATGGATTATTTTGAAAATAGTATGTGAAATTTTGGAAATTATCAAATCTAAGCAAATAATTATGTAAATATCAAGTACTTATAAGTTATAACTGTAATTTTCATATAAAATCTTATTGAACTATATAATTTGAATTTATAAATAAATAATTAATTACATAATAATTATAAATGATATACTATTCAAAATTTGAATACGAGTCAATAAATACCACAATTATTTTGAAAATGGCTCGCAGGTCATATGCATGGTACTTTACATAGTTTTTTTGTTTCTCTGATTCTATCCACAATTTCATGCATTATCTTTCGAATTTTAAAATTTCTTGCACGTAATGTATGCTAAATACTTTATTTCTCATTCTCAATTATTTTATTTTTTTGTATAAGTACAGGTATCTTCATTCATTGTACGGTCTGAGATTAATCATGTTTAAATCGGGAGTAGTAAACGATAAAACTCTTTCAATAATAGGAACTCCAAGGCTCGAACCTGTCCAAGCACATGAGGAAAAAGTTCACTTCTATTTTTTTCAACCAATTGTTGATTCAATTAATTTATTTTTTTATTTGATTATTATTGAACCTAAACGTCATGAGATCCACATGTCCCACAAAAAAAAAAAAGACAATCACACGTTATGTTACTTATGCATCAAATTTTTTTTCAAAAAAAAAAAAAAACATTTTGCGATTGCAAGACATCTCACCTCACAGACCCCAGAGGTGGACCCCTTGGGAGCTCAGTGGAGGCTCACCGCGCTCTCAAGCCTTCGTTGATCCAAAAATGATTTTAAATTAATATATTTTAGATAGATAATTTTTTTTTACATCTTACTAATTTTATTTGAAAGGAATTTTTTCCTAACAAAATTTTGGCATTTAAGACTCAACTTCAAAATTATATTATTAAATGACTTATATATAATGTAATGACCATATATAATTTTTATACATTATCAATTAATAGTAAAATAACATATCATTAATTAGTAAAGTCTAAAAATATATGAGCTCTTAAAAATAAATTTAAAAACTTTGTTAATATGTATTTTTAAAGACTTTTATATGAGGTGTCATCTTATGTTTAAGTAACAGTATATAGTAGCAATATGCTATCAGTGTATCATATATAAACTCTTATTAAATATGCACTTTAACATTTTTGCTTTTAAAATTTAAAAAATTGGTGGCAATTTTAATATAAAAATGATGGAAATTATAAAAGATAAAATGTATTAATTTTTTATTTGTTAACAACATTAGTATTGTTCTATTAGTTATTATGTCACTGTAAAAACATATTTCCAGCAATAAATATCTTGAAATTTTATTTGTTTGATTCAACAAAAGATTAAAGACTAACCGTTGATTGCTAGGTTACTTGTATAAATAAAAAATTATGTTCAAAAAGCACGATAACAAATTTATTGTTTAACATTTCCAAATATAGAATCACGTTAAGTATGATAAATTTTTTAACAAATATGACTGGAGTATAATTATTAAATTGAGATACATATCATGAATTGAAAATTTATTTTTTTAAAATCAAATATTAAATATTGTATCGAAAGATACAATAAAAATAAAAAAATGATTATTTTCAAACAATTAATATACCCATTAATAGTATATATATTTAAATATTTTTTTCTTTTAAATTATTAACTAAAATTCTAAAAAAATTCAAATTAAAATACAAAAGAATATGTTTTTAAGGTTTTTTTTAAATTAAAAACTATTAAAATTTTATATTTAAAAAAATATTAAAATTGTATTTTCAGTTAATTTGATCAAATTAGATTTGGATTGGATCTAACTTAATTTCATTACAAAACACATCAAAATGTATTGATGTATCACATCATATATATCAATTCTCTTGTATATAGATAGAAACATTACAAATTCATGATAAAATCAATTTTCTATATCAATAGTTATCAATTTTATGATGAATCATATCTATCGTATGATACTTATTGTGCAATAGATTTTGGTACATTAAATATTGTGCAATTTTGATAACAATGGACTGAATACAAAAGTTATAATTTATTAATATTATTATTTATAATTTAATATATTGAAGAAAGGCATTCCAGTATTTCACTATTAAACTCATCCTATTTTCCTCTCCATAAACTTCAAAGTTCTCCGACAGTCTCCGCACCTTTTTCTTTGCATGTTTTCTTTCCAAAAATTGACTTAAACATCGAATTTTTTTACAAAAAATTACTAGATTGGATGCCTCAACCTTTTTTTCATTTTGTAATTGATATGGCAAAGCCCGTTTTACGCTGGACTGAGCCCAACAAACCAAAAAAGCCACCATGTGGCACCATACTAGTTGACCACGTGACAGGTAGCGAGAGATATAGCGGGGCCCTCAATGCATCATAGGCGAGAGACCCCTTTCGCCAACGTTTTGACCCCTGTCGCCAACGACAGAGGGTCGAATTGTTGTTCGCATGTAACCTGTCGCCCGTTAGCTCGAACAGCTTCCGCCCTTATGCTTATGGTCTCCTGTCGAGCGACAGACCTAGACCGCCGCCTGAAATTGGTGGTGTTTGTGTCGTATTTGGAAACAAACTCTTCTCAAAAAGACGAAATCATCCTCCAGGTAATTATTTTGTGATATTTGCCTATAAATAGGCCACATTTATTATTTTATAACCTAATTTTTGATTTCTGGCTTTTACATTTCCGAATACTTAAGAATCTTTTACTGACTTAAGCATCCAGTGCCTACGCAGGGAACCACCCATGTGTTCCTCTGACTTTTTTTATTTTTCAGAGGCTTTTCGAAGACACGTAGAAAGGAAGGACAAATATTGACATCAGCAATCATTCATTGTTGTTTCGTGCAATAACAATAATAAAATTGACAGAGCACATTAACTCAAGTCTCCTACGAACTTCACTAATATTAACAATACAAGATTAACATCCAAATAACCCATTCAAAACCTAAAAAATTAAAATTTTGATTATTTTCTTAATAATATATATTTATTAAAAATTTCTGCTTTTGTAAATTCAAAGATTTTATGATTAGGTGATTTTATTGTGTAAATACCAAAACGAAAGATAAGATTCAAGCATCAAACCTCATTTTTATCTTAAACTTACCGTCATTATACATTTTTTAATTGAAAAAAATGAATAAGTTGAAAATGTATGGATATTCTTTTGTCTTTTTTACTCTTAAATTTTGTAGTGATAAACAAATATTGAATTATCAAAATAAACGAATAAATACAAAATCTCAGAATTTGAACATAAACTTTGAGAATGCGTTTAAATGAAAATTTTAAAATTTTAAAACATTTTAAAATGAAGATATTTTAAAATATGTTAGAATTTATAATTGATTTGTTTGGGTAAACAATTTTTTAAAAAAATTTTAAATATTAAAATTTGATTAAATAAAAAATAATATTATATATTAAAAAAATCAAATCAAATATATATAATATAAATATCATTAGATTTATAAAAAATATATAAAATATTATTAATTATATAAAAAATAAAAATATATATTAAATTTAAATAAAATAAAATAATTTTGTTTTTAACTTCATATTTAAAATTACGGCTATTTCCAAAATTCAGAACTTCTCTTATAAACCCTCCCCACCACTCAACACATGGATATCCACGTATAATGCTCGAGAAGACACCTCCTGTGCCCAACATCACCTAGCACTCAGTTTAGGAATCATCTCTAAATTGATCTTGATTTTTCATTTTCCACACTTTGACTTTGACTCCACCAAGACGAAAATCAGGGGTGGGCTCAAGGAAAGTATTATGAGGATGGAAACGGCGTATAAAAGCTTAGGAGCGGAGGAGACTGTTTCGTTCAAAAAGAAAGACGAAAGCTAACAAAAGAGAAAAGCCAAATGAAATCTGATTTTGAAGTCCGTTGGTCTGGACATTTCCAAGAAGAAGAAAACAGTAGAAGAGCCTGAAAACATGCTTCTCTGTTAATCTTTCGCTTAGTATTCCTCTACGGTTTCGCCCAGGATAATAACCTTGTGGCTTTTTTTTTTTTGGTCTTCTTTAGGTTTAATTAGTTTTCGTGGATGGGCCAGTCAGTTTCGACGGCGAAACTTACGAGCCGTCGAGATTGTAACCATAGCCAACGGTCAAATTCGAAATCGACGGCTCTGATCTGTCCGATGCAAGCTGAGGAAGCCGAAGAGCTTGACCGACGTAGCATCGATGGATTATCGGATTTCATCTCGGATCTACCGGACGAGTGTATAGCTTGCATTTTTCAGTCTCTTACTATCGGTGACAGAAAACAATGTTCTCTCGTTTGCCGAAGGTGGTTGAGGATTGAAGGACAGAGCCGTCATCGACTCTCACTCAATGCCCAATCAGATCTGCACCCTCTGATTCCTTCCATATTCTCTCGCTTCGATGCTGTCACGAAACTCGCTCTGAAATGTGACCGTAGATCTGTTAGCATCGGCGACGAAGCGCTTGTTCTAATCTCGGAGCGTTGCCGGAACTTGACTCGCCTTAAGCTCCGAAGTTGCCGCGAATTGACCGATGCAGGCATCTCGGCTTTTGCTAAGAACTGCAGGGGTCTAAAGAAGCTCTCGTGTGGATATTGCACTTTCGGAGCTAAAGGCATGAACGCCGTGCTCGACAACTGTCCGGCACTCGAGGAACTCTCTCTGAAACGACTTCGGGGTATCAGCGACGGAGCTGCGGTTGAGCCGATGGGGCCGGGGGTGGCGGCGGCGTCGTTGAAAACGATTTGCTTAAAAGAGCTTTATAATGGACAGTGCTTTGGTCCGCTTATTATTGGTGCTAAGAATCTGAAATCTTTAAAACTTTTTAGATGCTCTGGTGAATGGGATAAGCTTTTCCCTCTTATAGTGGATCGGGTCACGGGTATAGTAGAGATCCATATGGAGCGGATCCAAATCAGCGATGTCGGTCTCATGGCGATATCCAACTGTTTAAACCTAGAAATTCTTCACCTCGTTAAGACTCCTGAGTGCACCAACGTGGGTCTAGGAGCTGTTGCAGAGAAATGTAAATTGTTAAGGAAGCTTCACATTGATGGATGGAAAGCAAATCGAATAGGTGATCAAGGATTAATCGCTGTTGCAAAATCTTGCCCCAATTTACAAGAATTAGTTCTTATTGGTGTTAATCCGACGATACTGAGTTTGGAAACCTTAGCTTCGAATTGTCAGAATTTAGAACGGTTAGCTTTATGTGGTAGTGATACTGTTGGTGATGCGGAGATTTCATGTATTGCTGTAAAATGTATAGCTTTAAAGAAGCTTTGTATTAAGAGCTGCCCTGTTTCAGATCATGGAATGGAAGCGCTTGCTAGCGGTTGCCCTAACTTGGTTAAAGTGAAGGTGAAGAAATGTAGAGGAGTAACTTCTGATGGTGCAGATTGGTTAAGAGCAAATAGGGGATCGCTTGCGGTTAATTTGGATGCAGGGGAACGTGTAGATGCGAGTGTCAGTGATGGTGGGGCACAAGATAATGGAGTTGAATTTCCTCCGGTGGTGGCTGGTCAAATTGGAGCTCCTAGTATTGCTTCCAGCAGCACAGGTCGATCAACATCGTTTAAGTTTTTAGGGCTTTTAAGTGGGAGGAGTTTCATGGCTTGCACTTTGAGGAGGTTGGCAGGTAGTAATGGCAGTTCTCGGAGTTAATTTGTACGAGGCCAAGTTGGAATGAAAAAAGATGGAAAAAAAACCTTTCTTTGACTTGACTGTTTACATTATTTTGTGTTGTAGTATCCCATTCTGTTGTTTGGGTATTTAATTCAATGCTGTGTGCTGTTGATTGCCTTTTGAATTGAATCTTCATCTTCAAAAGTGATTGTCCCTCTTTATTTTCCTATGTGTCTGTTGAGTCTTAGTTTCTTATTTAGCAACCTTTGTCTTTTATTTATTTGTTTATTACATCACAAATATATTATCCCGGATGGAAATGAAAGAGCAGCACCCTGATACATTAGTTAGATCTATCTATCATTTAGCTTCTGCTTCTTTTGATGCATACCCAGTATGATACATACATACGGCCATTAGATAGGAGTTTGTTAGCATTGAAAGTACTTGACTGTTCTATTTTCAACCTCTAATTGTTGAATGCCTGTAAAATAGTAATTGAAGTTTTCTGTTTTATAGCCAATTTATATAAATGTATTGTATATTTGCAGAATTGTTTCAAACGTGGTTAAAAGGTAGGTTAGGAGCATCTGGGTGCTTGTATTTTTTTTTGCTATGGCTTCATGATGTGCAAGATTAAGTTGTCTTATAGGTTAGAAACTGCAGTAAGAAGTTTATTGAGAGATAAAATGATCCATATAAGAACAAGGAAATGTGTAATCATACCAAAAGCTGTCCTGTGTCATCTCATTTTTTGTTATGAAAATAGGAAGTTAGCTAGAATGTTGTTAATTTTACTCATTTGTTTATTAATAATCTATACATATTAACTTCACTCATCATAATTTTTTCTAGAATTTATTAGCATTTTTCATTGTTCTCTCAAATATTACATTTCAAACAAATAAATTTGATGATGGAATCTAGATTCTATAGCCCTTAAATATTAGTTGGATTGTGGAACTAATGGTCAGTCTCAGTTTTCAAATAGATTGCTCATTGAGCAGCTTGTGAATCTTTAAAAGGATAAGTCATCCATCTTTCTCATGTACTTGCACTTTCTTATCAATCCAATTATGCATGCTGGGAATCTATATTTTGTTTTTAGCTGTGCTTGTATCCATCTAGCATGGATATATTTGCAATGATTGTCAACTTTTTTGGGTTATATTCTTTCTTGTCATCTCACATGAGGTACCCAAAAAAAAAAAAATGAAGATCAGTACGAAAACTGCAAATAGGTATATTATTCAGATGCCATCAGCAGAATTCCAATTCAATTGTCTTGGTGTTCTCACAAGAGGGCTATGATTTTGGGCCAACTGCTTGGTTGATCACCTCTTGACTGAGTCAGATTTTACGAGGTCTGTAACTCTTCACATGGTGCTCCTTTAGTTGTCTTGGTGTTCTCCACAACGGAAAGGGAGATACATTAACTATGTCATCCATTGGTTTTACTTATTTATTATTAATATAGCTAAATTAGTATGTCACTTCAACATTTTCCCCCATAACTAGCTTGCTTGTGAAGTATTTTCAATATACCCTTTAGGCTGCGGTATGGTAGCGGTGTATACGACATATTCAGTTGCAAGCTAATTTCATATTTCTCGAGTATATGAATCTTCGACTGCATGAATGCTTACAAACGTGCATTTTACATACACCTTTAGTTAAACATCTAATTTATCGCTTGCGGAGTGTTGATGTCTATAAAAAATTGGGATTCATCTAATCGATTGCGTGATTGAGTTTTGATTTTGTTCTGGATCTCCAATGTTGACATATCCATAAACAGAGACTGGGTTGGAATTTCTGAAACGGATGGAGATTTCTCTGGTGCATTTTAAAGCATCCCTGACTCACTGTTTCCTTTTGGTTTCTCTAAGATGATTGTTTGCTTTCCTCTGAGGGGCATGTCCTGATTTTCTTGAACTGGGTGTTTAAAAGGAATCGGTATCCAGAAGCTTCAACTTGCTTAGGGTATTGTCAAGATGAAGAAGTATGTGCTTAAAAGCACGAATTGGTTGTTTAAATTTCACTGAGATAAAATGCACTGTATATTGAAATCTTGTAGTAACTTCACCAACTAATTTCGAAGAAAATGTGGTCGTAGACTCATAGTAGGTGAGGTGCATTTTCCACATCGCGGGTCTAAGGTCTTCGATCGAGAAGAGTTGGCATGCCTACCGCCGTATCATTTATTCCAAACCTTGAGTTGTTCTATTTTGAATTGCTATCTCCTCAAAGTCTCAAGTTATTTCTTACATCCCAGTCTAGATTTAAATTTGAAACTGCACTGAATTGCTGGAGACTTTGCTTTTGAAAGTCCAATTTATATAATAAAAAAACTTTCATTTTCTTTAAAAAAATTATAATTTTAATATTTGCAATTTTCAAATTAGAGGCTCTCATCGTTTGTAAAAAAGCAATTGGTCGTTACAACGGTATTACACATTTGAAACGCGTGAGTGCTGATTTTTCCAAACTTCATGTTGGGATATTTTTAATGTTTAGGTTGAAAAGCGTTACATGACCACAGAATTCATGCCTTCTTGTACCATTGCCTGTCTTTCACGCTTTCTATTTATCTTGGAAGACTTCCGAAAATCCATGGAGGATATCTCTCGCAAGCTGGAAAAAAAAGAGAAGAAAAAACGTTGTTTCATGCATAGACAGACGATTATGAACCACCGTTAAGTGTGAACCGTCGACGCCAACTCTGTGTTAGAATCCTAGGAAGACGAAACAACATGACTTCGCCACTGTAGACTGTCTGGTTTGATCGTTAACTGGTGAACGTACAAACTTGTGAGCTTCGCTCTGTCATCCATGGGTTTCTCTACACGTGATCAACGAGATCGCAAACAACAAAGAAAATCCAGAGGAAGTTTGTTACAAGTCTTGAAAGATTGTCTTCTTGTGGATTGTGCACTGTCCATTGCTAGCTAAGGTCTGACTTTTATCAATCCACGACTTTGATTAGACGCAATGCAAAATGAAATCAGGCCCAACAGTTGTCAAAACTAGAATATAGAAAGAAAATCAACATATCACTTGTGAATGTTCATAAAGAATGACATATTCAATATGCCAACCAGGACCAAGCCTAACGCCCGATTAACAGCAACAAGATTAATACAAGTTGAATTACACATAAAGAGAACAACATTAAAGATCAAGAATCTCATTTTAAGACGAACGCTGGTAGTTCATTTCGCTAAAGTCTAAATTGCATCACAAGACTATCGAATTCATAGTGTCAACTATTTGTTGATAGCTTTTGCATGCTTGATAACATTAATCGAAACTTCAATAGATCCAAATGATCACATTATGGATGGATATTAGCTTCACCTTGCAATACTTTGCTCACTGACTGCAACATCTGAGCCTTTTACAGAGCCATAGTCTTAACTATAATGTGGGATCCTTTTTATTTTGCTTTCTTTTCCTTCTGGACTTGAGGCTTTTGATATATGATAATTTGACTCAGGATTGTGCCATTTGTCAGGATACCAAGTACAGAGCCCATAACAACTTTGAAGGAGTCAAGAACAGCAAATGCATAAACATATATATGATAATATGAAAAAGATGGCTTATAAAAGCTCGGAAGGGAAATAGAAACAGCTCAGAGAACAACTGTGTAAATGGAGTTTTTCACAATGTAGAATGTATAGTTATGACCGAAAAAGACTTGGAAATAAGTAATCTGGAAAAATATAGCAGAAGAGAGTTGAAAGAACACATCACCTTATTGGGATAAAAACTAACGACTTAGCGTGAATTCATATATTGGTTATGTAGCCTATTTCAATATTGGAATAAAAGCTTTGCTGATGATGATTAGAATGTATCTTTAAGAGTTTACATTGTAAAAAAATTTTGGGAGAGTCATAATCTATCTTCTGTTTTCCTAGAGAAACTGCTTTGGAAAGAAACAGATTGCTTCTAAAGAGAAACAGAGAATAGAAGAAATAAGTAATGGAAAATTTTTAATAAATAAGAGTATAAAATATTTTAGAAGATGAAAGCAAATATAATAGAAAAAGGATACCACTTGTTGGTGCTTTTTCCTGGATGCTGGTAAATACTCTCACTGCATGAGAAAAATAAAAATGAACTTAGCTTCTGCTTTGTCCTTGGCACAGAACAACACTACCTCTATGACTCATTGATAGTCCAATAGCGCCATTAACAATATGGGCTTACCAAGGGAGCCAGCAGTATTCATTAAGCATGTTAAGAAACTGAGCTCCCCAGTGCTTTTGTTCTGCTCAAAAAATAATTTTTCATTAACAACATTAGAGAATTAGCTAAAAGCATATACAGGTTGTATATAAATAAAAATGTCACAGAAGAAGGACATGCAATAAGAAAATAAGCAGAACAAACAGAATTACTGATTATCATTTGTGGAAACTAACCTGGATTTAGTTATATATCTAGTTAGATAAATTAGCAATTTACTAGATAGATCCCTCGAGTTATAGAAGTTTACTGAGTCTACCAAAGAAAGAAGACTTTATTTTAATTGGTTTGATCATAAATAGGCTGTGGTCTGCATTTACCAAAGTAATATTAACTACTGATGATGCAACCGTGCAACAAAGACTGGGTATTGATCATTTCCCACCATCCTACACACTATGTTTTCGAGATAACGGCACTAGATCACTTGCAGACAAAACACAGATAGAAACTATGAGTTTTTACATGTTATAACTTTTACGGCATTTAAGGATTATGAAAAATCAGGCCCCTCCAGTTGGTACACATGCGAGCACACGTAAAAACACAGATGGTTGTAAATATATATAATATATATCTAAGAAAGGTTTTACAATTTCTTTCCCTTTAATTAATAAAGAAATTGTTGACACTGTAGCAACTTCAAATACCAAAATATTGGTTAATAAATTGTAATTTAAGTGCAGAAGGGAAAATTCACCATGGAATTCAAGTTATACTTACAGAAAAGTTCTTCCATATTTGAGGCACCCTGGCAAAGAAAAATATCGCATGCTGAGATGCCTGTAGCAGGTCATGTCCACATTAAAATAGTGTTAGCCATAAAAAAGCTCCATAATTGCAAAATTAATGCTTCTGAATATTAGGACATAGATATCTGTTGGTAATATTATCCCCAAAACCAATAATTGAAGAGAGAAAAAAGGTAAAAGAACATAGAGGAATGCAAGCAAGGTAGTATGCTCTCAACAATGTTTTCTAAATACGGTAGGGGCAGTGAAAGTTGCTACTCACATATAGAGCTTCAAAAAGAATAGGATCAATTTGACCAGCTAAGACTGTTGGTGCTATAGCACAATATCTGAAATACCACCATGTTAAGGAAACATGTATATGTTTTTCATTCCTGCAGATCATAAGTAAAAAAGAAACTCCAAAATACAGAAACAACAAAGGAAAATATAACAGAGAAGCAAGCAGGATACAGTAGCGCCCTGATCCATGTTGAGATGCCCACAGGTTGTGAAAAGTAGTAAATTATAGCAACTAAGATTAAAGCTGTAACAGAACAAAAATCAGGTCAAATATTAGGATGGAATATCTGTTTTTCAAAGTATAAATAGTAATTGTATGGAAGTGGAAAAAACTAAACCAACCAAAACATGAACAGGGTACTTGATTTCTGAAGATATGAAGTTTGCATCATATCTCAGAAATACAATGCTTAACCAGTTCTGGAAACTATATCAGTTGGTTCCAATTATCACACAAGTAGTATATTAATTTCTGAATTCTACTTCTTATATATCCACCAAACATGCAACTGCAGACACATGCATAGATATACAAATCCATGCATGTGTGCACATGCACCATATGACACAAAGCAGCAAAGGAAATGGGAAAGAAGCAAGGCAACACCAAACTGGTTTGTGATTTCAAGGTATTAATACGCATATTACACAACAAATCAAGGTTTCATTGGCTTAAATTTGTATAAATTGGGTTTAGAGGTTTGGACTTTGGATCAGAATGCTTGTTCTGATCCCACTTATGGTCTAACCTACAACCAAGTGTGAAACTATTAATCAAGATCAACAACCATGGAAGTTAAACGCAGGGAAGAACAAGAAGATGAAGATTCAGAGAATGGCACATTCATTCATGCTGAAAATGAATATTACAGAGGTCCTTCTATGCAGGAGTAGATAGTTAGTTACAACTGACAAAGCTAACTTGCTGACTAGGATAACTAACTTAACTAATATAACTGAAAGTTGAAACTGAAAGTCTTCAGTCTGTTAACAAGTCTGGCTAAAACAATTTCCTCAAGCAAGGTTCAATGGCATATCAATCGTCAAACATAGCTGACAGTCAAATAAACAAACATGACTCTACTTCCAATATCTTTTGGAGAGGTCCGCATGATTTTCTGGATTTCTTATTCGACACAAGAATGAACTTCTCAGAAACATGCAAAATCAAATAAAAAAATTAAAAAGCCTGCTACACTTACCTTGGATCAAAAGAAATGCCAATTCTCCATAAGCTGAAAAGGGTAGTCCTTTATGAAGGCAATATGCCATAGCAATGGTATAACCAACCACTTCAAGCTCAAAGGCTACAACACTAAGCCCTCTAACACTTTTATGTTTCAAAATTTTTAATATCTGCAATGGTTACAACAATTATAATAGCATTATTGCATATTTGAAAGGGATCAATTAACACATTTATAAGAAAATGCATTAATTGATCTCAGTAGAGAAATTGCATAAAAGTTAATTAAGATGATCTCATTTCTACATAAAAATCACTGCTTTACTATGAAACTAAACAATCCCAGTAATTTACCAATCAAAAACCTAGGAATGAGATATTTAATTTCTGAGATCAGTGTGTTAATAATAAAAAATTTGTATATTTGAAAGAAACGAAAGAACCCAAAAGGCCAATTAAGTTAAATAAGGGCTTGCCGAAGAAAGAAAGGGAGACAGACCTGAGGGAGTTTGACGGTGGTGGAAGCGGCGACTATGGCGTAGCCGAGGAGCTTGGAGATGAGAGGTAACAAACAATCCTTCGAAGGGAAAGTTCCGCTCTTTAGAGATCCAATTGCGCAGCTTAAATCGATTCCTAGGTAATCCATTTTTTTTTTCTGCCGCTCTTTGCTCTTGTGCTTCTTTGCTCTCTGTTTATTCGTTTCCTGAAGGCCAAGTTATTAATATGGAAACAAACTGCACAGAACCCAATGTTTTTTTTTTTTTTTCTTTTTTCTTTTTTCTTTTTTAAGTGCTTTAATATTGCGCGGGGAAATAAAATTGGGGAGTATTTTTTTTTGTCTTTTTAATTTTTATTTAGAGTAGAGCAAGAGGTACTATTAAACTGTCATCGAATTGAGCAGAAAAAATCTGAAGTTTGGATGGAATTTAATTGAATTTAAATTTTAAATTTTAAAATTTGAGTTTGTTTCAAAAAAATTTTAAATAATTTAAACTTAATTTTATAAAATTAATTTTGATTTAATAAGTTTGATTTATTATTTTTAAGTAAAAATTTATAGAAAAATTTTAAATTAATAATTAAATACTAATAAAATTCATTTAAACTTATAAATTATTTAAATCAAATATTAAAATATTCAAAATTAATTTAATTTATCATTTTGGTAAATAAAATTAAATTCCAATAACCATTAGATCCAATTTCAATAATAACGAATAACTTGATTGATCTCAACTCTTTGCCTATGCTCTCCATTTCTAACACAGCACGCAAGAGCATGGTCAAAAAAGTCCAACCGCTTATAATGGACCGATCTCCTCCACTTACAAAGCCAAATCTGGGCCAATAGTCAGCCACTTGACCCAAGTTCTATTTTCTGATGAAGCTAAGGTAGGGCTTGTTTGGACTCTGGCAACTCTGGTCTGGACTAAGTAAGAAAATTAGAAAGCCCAAAAAACTTTACATTGGCTTTGTTTAAAGTGACAATACTTTGTTTTCTTACAATCTAATCTAATAGAGACTTACATGTCCTAATCATGCAATATTTTTATTGAGCTTTGTCACTTCATTCATGGCCATGCAGGCTACGGCTGCTAGATTTTGAGGTTGACAGAAAGATTTCAGCGTAATCTATTGGTCATGTTTCATAATCTAAACCAGACAACAAGCTCCCATTCTGTACGGAAATTTTCTTTGGATTTGACCTCTCCCAGCCCTGTCAGGTACATTTAATAGCTGATGTTAACAATGAGGCGCCATATAATGCACATATATAAATTTCAGATATACTAGTATTTCATTTTCCTTCTTCCTGTCTGCTATAATTGCATTGCATCCTTCTTACATAGTTTCAAGTCTTTTGGGGTTTTTTCTCTGTTTTGAGCTGTACATTGGAGAGGAAGTGGCTGTTACGTACGACCCAAACAGGCAGGCTCCAGGTTGGTTAAACAATTTAATGTTCAGATGTTCCATGCCACTGCCTTGCTTCCAAGTTAGTACTTTTTCAATGAATTTCTCCACGACCACGAGGGCAGCAGCCCTTCTAACTGCGTGACAGGACATTTAATTCTACTTGGTTCTCCGAAAAGAAGCCCGATTCCGGTTGGATGTTTGTTCTCGAGTAGAAGAAAATTGAGTATTCTAGGCCCAGCTTGAGTAGTTGCGTCTGGTTTTGATAAACAGAAATACTCTGTAAATCATTCTGGATACCATAAAATTGCAAATTTGGAACTTCCCCAACACTTAGTTCATCGTTTCTTCTTCTTTGCTTTAATGCATTGTCGCTTTGTAGGTACCCAAAGATGCTGTTTAGCACAGGGTATGTACAAACACAACATTGTCTGGTGCTTGTGAGTTTTTGGTGTTGGCTCCATTTGATCATATGCAGAAGTGGGCCTGGGTTGGAATTTAATAACTTGCTTTCAATCATGTTATATTTTGCAGATTTGAGTATCATTGAAAGAAACCTCAGTTTGCAGCTGGAATCACTACCATTTCTGAAGGAGAAAGATTATCTTTGTTGGAGCTTTGATTTTGGTGATCATTAGTAAATGTTAAGCCAATAAAAGACTACAATAAAGTATGAGGCATAGTCATTGTTCAGGCCAGTGTAGGCTGTTTAGCTGTGCATAGCAACACAGCAAGAAAGGCTAGCTAATAAAAGTTTTTCTGGAGTGCTAAGATTTAGGTATGTGAGTTGCATCAATGGAGGCCGTTGTCGGCTGTTGAATACTAAGAGATAAGGAAAGGCAAAGAAAAGTGATTATTGAAGGGGTGGAGAGGGCCACGCCATGGATGTCCTTTTAGAAAGAGTTGGGATGCTCTTTTGCCTTACCAATGGTAGCTGCCAATCGTTTTACCACCCCCCACCATGCATGCCACGGTCCCCATCTTGGCGTTCAACTTGGACCAATAACTTCTGCAATTATTACATCATATTCTCAAGAAACCATTAACTGCAATCTGTCATATTACTTCGAATTGCTAGCTCTTATCTTCAACATTAGGCTGCAGCTATATGTAAATTACGTTCTTTAATTACTCTTGATTTGGGTTCAAATACAAAAAGAAATGAAATTATGAATCCTTTAAATGCCAACCTTTCTATATTTTCCAATTTCCATTTACATTTGACAGACTCATAACTTTCCATGCAAATTTAGCTTAGGAAACTGCAGTGTGATTGGATAACTTTCTATTTGAAGGGGAGTGCTGCTGTGTAAATGGAATCCAGTTTAGAAGCTGATGCACGACACCATGCATGATGCTGCACTCTCAGTAATTAAAAGGATTGCTACTGGACCACATTTCTTTTCAAAAAAGTAAACGAAGATTTCATTCAGATTTCTTCTTCTTCTTTTTTTCAGAGTTTAAGAAATGCATTTCTTCAATAAACTGGTATAGATTTGAGTATTGAATCCACAGATACATTAGCCATCTTGGACGGCTCACTCT
Source organism: Heritiera littoralis (assembly GCA_031772115.1). NCBI lineage: Eukaryota > Viridiplantae > Streptophyta > Magnoliopsida > Malvales > Malvaceae > Heritiera > Heritiera littoralis. Next base: position 21,725,418 of record JAPDPK010000001.1, read on the forward strand.
ATCAAGAGCTTGGGCAGATAAAAGTGGCTTCTTGACTGCTTTTCCTGTTATATTGATGGGCACCAGGACCAGCATAATTCTTCCCCAATATTACAGCCCACTTTAGCTTTCTTTCTTAGCTTGACCGAAGCTTCTTGAGCATATATGGTGAGGGTTGTGCAATGTAACACCAAAAGAAAGCAGAAGGGAGGTTCTGACTGCAATGTTTTATCAAGATATGGTCTCTGAAAATGCCGTTGTGGATGACCTTGAAGATAAAGCTTGAAACCTTTCCAGCTCTTGGAACAAGAGAAACAATATAGTTATGGCAGATGATGAAGGAGACCGAAACAAACACGCAGTGGAAATAAAACATTCGGCCTCCACCAGAATCGATTCGGAGAGTTGCCTGATTAGGGTTTCGAGATTTTACCTGACGTTTTCTCTGATTTTCTGTCGTTGGTCGAGTCACAAGCAGCAACTTTTCGTTCCTGCCTCTACGGTATCCACACGAACGGATCTCACGATCCTTGAACGTCTCACGATCAGAAGCCTTAAAGAGCTTTTTAATTCCTTATAACCGAATTGCTAGCTTCGATTAAAAGGAATGTTTTTGTTTTCTGTTTTTAAAAGTGCGGCAATGTTTTTTGGAAAAACATCCTTTTTATAGGCAGTAAATTTTACCCTAAAATTTACTGCCAAACAGAACTCTAATCCTACTTAGAATAGGATTAGATATATTCTTAATCCAATTCAGAATAGGATTAGATATATCCTTAATCCAATTCAGAATAGGATTAATTAAGCTCCTCATTGATCCGTTCTAAGTGTGCGACCCAATAGGTTCTCAAAACAATGGCAATGACAAAATTGTCACAGGCAATGAGCGGTATCTAGCAACACATCATTGCTACCCATGTAACGAGAATGTCAATGACTCGACATAACCTTACTCGTGATAGATGTTACCGTGTAGTTTAATCCCTTTATCCTATGATGTCTTGATTAGACACAAGTCATGGAATGTGTCACACTTGTATAGTCTAATCAGCGTTTCTTGATTCCTGAGTAGACTAATTAAACAAATAAAATCAATATCTCATATTGACTTATTCGAGCACGGCCATGCATTTCTTAGTCTCACTCTATCAAAGGGCCCAAGACATCACTCTTGTTATATAAGAGGGATAAATCCTATCTTGATCACTCAACATCCCTCTACATAGATCAAGGCATACCCAATTACTACCTTTATAGTCCATCTTGTTACGAATGACATCTAGCAGCATTAAAGTATGCAATTCTCTATGTTGGGATCTCTGATGATCTCTCAAGTCAAAGGATCACATACACCATCATCACTATGAGAATCGCTTATGACATTCATATAACAATCCATGTAGCGTTCTCATGGAGGGTCGATCCAGTACATAGTTCTCTAACATGTACCTATGTGATGACTTGATATCCTATATCCATGACAATGGTCATCAGTCAACCACATACTAGTCTTATCGTATCATTGTTATCCTTGTTCACAATAATACTTGACTAGGGATATTTTAAGAATAGTGTGTTATTACTATTCTAAGGACATTATTATATAAGATTATATTACGCAGTTATAAGACAAATATAATAATGAACTATGATAAATAAAATGTCATGATACATAAAAAAATGCCAAAGTCAATCATCTAATGAATGGTTCTAAGGGCATAATCCAACAGATGACAGCCTGGATTCCATATCTCAGTACATTGATATTGTTCTATCCCTTGAAGAGCCATGCAATTCTTATCATTCTCCTCCATCCCAGGAGAGTTTTGCCAAGCTCATATTCATGACCTCACTTATGCAGCTATAAGCTTTTACAAAGAAGATAGGTCAATAATCCTAAAACTCATCATAATTGATTCCAGAAGAATAAGACCCATCAGCCTTGCTGGACCACTGCAACTACAATGGACAAACATATGTATTAACATAAACTATTGTTAGAACAAAAAAAAAAGAACACTGGAAAGATGTTTTTGCATCCTTACATTCTTAAACCTTTAAATAGATTCAGACTAATTTCAGGGTAATGCAAATTGGCTTTAAATAAACAATTAACTCTCATCAATCTAATTAAACAACCACACATTTTAACCTTTTCTGTTGGATTTTTAGCGAATACTGCAAAGTATCAAATTTCTTTGCAACTAAAGCCACTAAGGATATGCATAGAAATGAAGTACCTTTCACTGAAAAAGAAAGTACTATCAATTTCTAAGAACAAATGTTAAAAGTGTCTAGTTGTTCCGCGGCATAGTATTCACTTTCCTTGTGCATGTGGGATTTTTTTTCCACCTGTTATTTTGAAAATTATCTAGAATTGCTATTATAATTTATGGCTATGGAAAAGATTTTCAGATTCCAGAATCAAATGATTTGTTAAAATAGGCATATATATTCTTAGTTATCTTATATCGTTGTAAGAAGACATTTTTCAAATGAACTCTGTGTCATCTGGCAAATTCAAATTATTCAGGAGCACAATTGGAGTCAAGAATCAGAATCTCCATTGTGACTGTCGTCTGTCTGACCTTTCTGGCACCTCAGTTTGATGCTGATAAAGCACTGGCTAAACATGAGATATCCATCTAATTAAATTCTCTTGCGTTCGCTTGAATAAAGAAAGAAAACTTCAATTTTCATGCACCCTTTTGCACACTTTGGCTGCTCAAATTTGAGACACTACGTTCTGCGTGATGAGATAATCCCATCAAAACTCTCACATTATCATATCCTAATCAAACAGAATTATTAAAACCAAACAGTTTCACGCTGGAAAGAAACAAATTTAAAGAAGCTTCCGTGGGGAAGCTGTCTGCTCAAGAAATGCCATCTCCAAGTCCTCAGCAGGGAGAGTGTATCAAACTCGCCAACAATTTTATTTGGGTTGTTAAACTGGTCGTTTTTCTTACATTTGTATCAACCATAAATGAACTGGTCCCGCCCTTAATCAGAGGAGGTAGTGTACAATGTGAAAATGAGTTTAATTGCAGCGTGTTGCTTACTTTGAATTGTCAGCAGTTGGACTGTGGCTATGCTTTCCTACTCTTGCCTGTAATATATTCGACTTTAAACTGCAGCTCTCTTTATCTGACTCTCTCTTGCTCTCATTTGTGAGTGACAATGGAAGCTGGACTTCCCATGCTTAACCGTCTCCTGCAGCACACCTTGCGAAGCCTGTGTTCACATTCAGATTCTTCTGCTTCTTCAAAGTGGATTTATGCTGTGTTTTGGAGGATACTGCCTCGAAATTATCCACCACCAAAGTAAGAAGAAGGAAACGAAAGCATACTAGTAAATGTCAAGGCCAAGTAGCTTGAATGCTTGATTGGTTCAGCAGAGTCTTAATGTCAAAACCAAGTGATAATGAATTTCTCTAATGTCATGTCCACTTAATGTATGTAGATCAAATTGCTCTCTTGCAGGTGCGATTATGGAGGGAGTGCTCTTGATCGTTCCAAAGGAAACAAAAGGAACTGGTAATTCAGTTAAACTTTAGTGGCAAAACCATGTTTCCTTTTGTTCAATGTAAGCCCCTGATGGCTTCTGTGTTTCAGGATTCTTGTCTGGGAAGATGGGTTCTGTGACTTCCATGAATGTGAGCGTGCTGGAACTGGAAGTGGTTATGTAAAGGGGAGGTTTGGACCCGATATTTTCTTCAAAATGTCGCATGAAGTTTATAATTATGGAGAAGGGTGAGAATTCCTTCAACTATAGTTCAATTCCTTAACAGAAAAAAGTAATGATTAGAAGAGCTGAATGCTGAAGTTAATGGCACTTTGGTCACAGATTAGTAGGGAAAATTGCAGCAGATAACAGTCACAAATGGGTGTATAAAGAATCCCCAGATGAGAATGATCCTAGCTTCATCTCCTCATGGAATATGTCTTTTGAACCTGTAAGATAAACTGTGTAGTAGCTTATTTTATCCTCAATAGAATTCAATTCAATGCAGAGTGAATGTGCTTTTTCTTGCGACCTGATTTTCCAATTTTCTGATCCTACAAGCAGCAACCAAGGGCTTGGGAATTTCAGTTCAGTTCAGGCATTCAGGTTGGTAACTACACCGAGCAAAAATGTGAAAAGAGAATCCCAACTGTAACTGCTGCAATAGCCCATTAACTGATTAAGAATGCTTATAACAGTTTCTCTTGATTTGCAGACAATTGCCATCATTTCTGTCAGAGAAGGCATCATTCAACTTGGTTCATTGGACAAGGTCGGTCTTTCATACTCATCCTTTTTTCTTCTCTTTTTTAAGAAAATTATTTTGGCTTCAAGTCAGTCAATGAATATTGAATTTTCAGATTCTGGAAGATCTGAATTTGGTGATCAGCATACAGAGAAAATTCAGCTATCTTCAAAGCATACCTGGAGTCTTTGCCATTCAAAGACCATACTTGCCAATCCAACATCCATACGTCCTTAAACCAAACCACCAGATGCTTGAAAACAATGAAACACCATTCTGTCATGAAGACAAACGCCAGCTAGGTGGAACAAAGAGATTGATCGACGAAAGAGCTGAGGACTTTCCAGTCAAGTCCATCAACTTGGGTTGGAACAGCCCACAAACTGGTATTATGGGGTCGCCCTTCAGGTCAATGCCACCCCTTCTTCCTCCTATGTCTTGCAGTCTTGGAGCTTTATTATCCAAACTGCCTTCTGTCCTTCCATCTTATAATGCCATTGAAGCTCCTGACATAGCTTTAATGACCAACAACACCAATAATGCAAGCCAGAGAGTGAGGACTGATAATGGAGGTTCATTAGGTGAAGATCCAATAGCTGAGACAAAAGCAGAATCTTCAAGCCAACTGGAAGCTGCTCAAGAGGAGAAGCCTAGCCCTGTAAAAGCTGATTTAGTGCTGCATGATGCTGCAGCAGTACAACTAGGATTTGGACCTCTCAGACTCTGAAGCTTAACTAATTAGGATAATCAATTGTATTTATCATAAATTTTAGCTCACTCAGTTGTTTTTTGCATCTTTTGAATGTCATTTTCTATAAAATATAAGAGTTATTTAATAAAACTTAATTAGCCGGCTGATTACATTTTATAATAAACTTATCAACTGACTAATACAATTCAGCATGCTTTGGAGCTGTCAAAAGCTGCTTGCAGGGTGATGAAAGTGATGATAATGGTATTTATCAATGCAAAATGAGACCATTTCTCGCATTTGAAAAGCAAGGTGGTGCTTTAAATGAACTTAAACAGAACAAAGTTGCGCTTTAGATTGAAAAATGCGAGCTTATAACTTAACATAATTGCCAACCTATACTTTTGATGGTGGTCTCTGTGCTCTCGTAGACAAGACAGATATTATGGATTATGCCAATTGCCGAAGGCAACTCCTCAATCAGTGGAAGTGTGGGGTTCAGCCTCAATGGTCTATCCTTGTCCCTTCCTCCAATGGTCCCCGGGAAAACCAAATGAAAATAAAAAATGGCGGAGGATAATTAAGGGTTGGACTGAGTTGTTTACGACATTTGGTATCTGGCTGTCTGCCCCTCTCCTCTAACATAGTGGATGGTCCCCAACGCTCGGCTTTTCAAAATCTAAGAAAATGAGCTGTGATTTATGTTGTGAGACATGGCATTTGGGTAGAGGGTCCCTTTTGTTAGCAGGCAAGATAGTAACATTAGTCTGAAACAACATTATTTTGAGTCAAGAAAAACTTTCAGAGATTGCCTCCCCTACTTGCAGCTTACAATTTGATAGCGGCCCTAACTGAATGTGACACCATTAAGCATATATATCTACCTCATGTGAGAGTTTTAAACCTGTAGTAGTTGAGTTAGATAAACTAATAATTCAGTTTTCTTTTCTTCTTTTTCTTTCTGCTCATAATAAAAATTAGTTATTGTCATGATCTTGGACTACTGATGACTATTTAGGTAGGTACCCATTTTTAAGAGTATGAAAAGGTAGGCAAAGCAGGATTCAAACGCCCTTAAGGGATTGTCCCTAATTAATTATGATAGCTAAGATTTGTGAAAGTTTAACTCATGCCTTGTGAAATTCAATAAGTTATGATCACCTTTTATATCATTTGATATTGTGGAGTAAGCTTGCTTTATTACTAGCTACTGCATAACTTTGCATCTCGATATTCCTTGGCATTGGGTTGAGGAAAACAAGAGCTACCTGCAATTTCTTGTAAAACACTGTAACCCAAGCATCATTGGTAGACACTGAACAGTTGTCTCCATGATTTGTTGTTTTTGAAGTAACCATTTATGGCAGATTACAATCCAACTGAAGGTTGCTCCCAGATTTGCATGCCATTAGTTGCGATCAGATTTAATGCTAGTGAGGGCATTCAAAGCTAGACACTTGCCTTCCAGATACTAACTTCCAAGTTCCGATCTTCAGTTCTTAATGTTTCAAAATTTACTGAATAAATTGCAGGATTTTATCACTAACATGGGTGACATTGATCTTATATAAGTACATTGAAGCCAAAATTATAACAATCACCATCTCCATTTTCTCTAATGAAAACCAGAAAAACTGATATTATCTACTGCTATCATTAAGGAATCTGCATCAGAAGAAGAAATTAATAGAAAATAACATGCAGTTCGAGCACAAAGTAATTTGCTTTCTAGTATGATTAGAGGCACTTTATCATGCCAGGCCTCTAATTCTCCTAGCTTATCCATCCATACAATAATATTGTGCTAGTAAGTATGATAATATTGGATTCAACAAATTGGGGAGAATGCCCCTGCAACCGACATTTTAAATGCAGCTATATCTTCAACTTCTATTTTAAAATCAAGCAAAACTAGTCAAATTAGCAGAGAGAAGACTTGTACATTAGATATGAAGCAACTATAAGCAGGATAGGATTGAGAAATCATCAATTCTTAAAAGTCATTGCTAAATGATGATATGAGGATAATAGATATTGCCAATGTTCTGTCTGTTCCCGAATTGCAACTGGATAAATAGGAAGCTATATACATAATTGGCATCTGAGTAACTTTTATAACCATCCATCTGTTGTTGTGAGAATGGAAGAAAGAAGGATTGCAGTATGATAAAATCAAGGAGAACATTAAGCATTGTCAAGCTTCTTTCATCCTCCCTTTAGCATCATCTACTACATAAAATCCCAGACTTCTACTTAAGCACTGTTCATTTTGCCTGTACTTCCATGCGCCCAGAAAGGTTTAGCAGGATTGCGCTTCAGTGCCTTCACTGCCAGTGGATTGCCCTTGCTCTGCAAAACAAATTCAAACAAGCAACCAGAATGTTAATAACTTCCGCAAATGACAAAAATTTGGAGTAACAAAACCAAAAATGTCCAACAGCATGATCAAGAATATAACAATGCAATATCATGTTTTAGTAGTACCATCAGGCAGGTGCCTTCATTAATGTTGCAGACAGGGTAGTCTTGTGGGCAGCAGCTGTAGTGGTCTTCACAGCAAGTGGCAGCCTCAAGTGGGCAGCATCCCCAAGCAAAGCAGTAGTGACCATACTCGTAGACACAGCAGCAGGTGTTGCTCTCAGGACAGGTGTAGTAACTATCACAAACAGTAGGTGGCTTTATTGGAGATGGAGGAGAAGGACCAGGATTGGGGGGATTTTGACCCTTTTTGATAGGATAAGAGGCTTCCATTGCAATTCCACATTTGCCTGTTACGGTATTGGCCACATTTCTTTCCATCCTGATATAGCCTGCCTCTCCCCAGCTGGAGCCCCATGAGTTCCTTACAATCCAGTAGTCTTTACCATTTTCACTACCATATCCAACAGCAACCACACCATGGTCCAGATTTGTCCCACAACTTCCATCAAATATACCCTAAATTGGAAGAACAGTATATATACATCATTCTAACTCCATTTTTAAGAACGCATTATTGCTTCATGATCAAATGACATTTATTAAGCGAGTTGGAGTAATTAGCAAAAAAGCATTAAACTCATGGAGAATTAGTTTTGATAGTTGGCAAAAGATTTCATTGAATTCAAACGCCAAGGCAATTGTACCAATATTATAATCCTGTCTTTCTATGGAAAAGGCTATAACTAAAGAAGTAACAAGTTGACTGCAAATAACAACATCAACTCCACAAGATCATCGCCAGATTCCTTTAAGCGTAATCATATGCGATCCCAAGATCATCTTTAATCGAAACTTATGGTCTCGTAATAACTAGAAATTTAGATGGATGAAGAATCTTACCGATTGGTAAAACTGGAAACCCCTGCCCCCTGCTTCAATGGCAACGCTCACTGGTTGATTTGCAACAGCCTTTTTCAATGCTTTCTCATCATTTACTGGAACATCCTCATAAGAATCAATTGAAACAACCTTGGCATTTTTCTGCAGGTGATAGAAAACAAGAGTTAGAAAGCAAAAAAATTCTCTTGTATTATTATTCTCTTTGGATGAAATACCATCTTTGTTCCCTTCTGAACTTGAACTAAATACCTACCCGGTAGGGGTCACACCTGCCATCACGACCTTTGTAAGGGTAATCTTCTTCAGTGTCAATGCCACCATTGCCAATAATGAACTCAAAGGCATAATCCATGAGACCCCCATTGCACCCTGCATTATAGGAGGTATCACAATCCACCAACTCCTGCTCAGAGAGTGAGACGAGGTCGCCTGTAACAATTTTGTTTATCCCTTCCACCGCAGCAATAGTTGAAAAGGCCCAGCAGCTCCCTACATTTAACATAGAATGATCAATAAAATCATCTTATCAAAACATTAATAAACAATTTAATATTATGAAACCCAATTCTTAATCCCCTAAATTGAATATATTGGATTCTAATAATTCAATAAATGGTTTTTATGTACAACCTACAAACTTGCAGCCAGCGTAGCTTAACACGTGTGCTCTCCCATGGCTTTCAAATTTTACAGTGGAGTAGGCCCTGAACCTTCCTGCCAGGCACCTTACTCCTTACCCCACCGAAAGCAGCCAACTCGAATGATAACACATCAACTCAACAGCTTGAGGGCTGAGCTGCGAAGCCCTCCAAAGAACTTGTATTAACATTGGATTATTATCTAATTCACTATTAGTAAAAATAAAAAACTTCACATGCAGGTCTCTTGACTTCCTATTTAAAAGGACTTGTGAAGTTTTTTATTTTCATTCACGGTGTATCAGATAATAATCCATTAACATTTTATATTTTTTATGATTAATCGTGTCAGTAGTTTAAGTCATGACAATACAAAGCATCGTGACTCATGACTTGTCCACCCCAAACCAAGCCCACTCAAGCAAAGATTCCCTCAGACCAGGAAACATCCCAGGATCCTTCCTTGAAGTCCTCTGAAATGTTTGTTTGTCCTTTAAGATCTAGGAAAAATTGAAGTTGTTTGTTTCATCATGCCTTTTTCGGTTTTTACAGTTCGCTAAAAATTACCATACATTGCAACGGTAGGTGAGAAAAGAATAGCATGCTCGAACAGTTTCTTATGCATGCGGACAAACTCGTCTGATCAAATATAATTGGCACAGATAATTTACCATTTAACAAATAAAAGACAATATAACTGGAATTAAAACTAAGTAAAACTTCAGAAAATTAAAACTAAGTAAACAATCAAAAGACGATAATCGCTAGGAGTTAACACAACGTACCGCAACCTCCCTGATCTTTGACCGCAACCACAGCCCCCTTCTCCCTCCAATCAATAGAATCAGGAAACTCCTCACCGACGCGTGGGGCATAACGGTCAATGGTCTTGGAGACCTTCCTCTTGGCTTTCTTGGTTCCCAAGTACATGGCTCGGTATTCCTCGTTGGTCAGATCAGCGAACCGGTTCAACCCAACCTTAAAATTGTGGCTCTCATCCGCGTTATGTTCATCGATGAACCTAAGATTATCCTTAAAAATCTCAAACCTCCGCTCCTTCTCTCCCAAACCGTTGTATGCCTTTCCATGCTTTACAAGCCACTCCCCGTACATGGCCATAACCTCGTCGTCGGTTCTCCAACTAGACTTTGACTTGTCGGGATGGCCTTCATCGTAGGATACAATCGACATGTCTAGAGCTGATGATAAAGTGAACATCATCAACAAAAGCATCGCCATGGTTGATCGCTGTGAACCCATATTTTCCAAGGAGAAATGAAACAATATTTTGAACCTGTGAGGAGAAGAAAGGGCAGTGATGGTGGGTTTATAGAGGAAAAAAAAATACCGTACTTCAAGTATGAACTTGGTAAATCCAATTTATTGCTAGCCAAAGAAAGATATAAAACTGGAACTAAATGAAAATGAAGACAAAAGGAAGCTGACAAGAGAGAACAGCACAGCCAATCAGCATGTGGATGAGATGTGATAGGTTGGAGAATATCGAGAGCAAAAGAGAGCAGCAGCCAATGGGAAGTAGGAGCTCTTGTAATAATTCACACAGCTGCTTGTTACCAACAGTCAAAACATGTTTCTTTCTCGTGATCCAAACGGTAAAAAAATTGCTTGGCAACTTTGTGTTAAGGGAGTGAATTAGGATTGGCCACGCCACACAGTTTGGAACTTCGAACTCCGGAAATTATCGGTGTTTCTAGGGTGAGAGAGAGACTGGGACCAGCCGACCAGTTCTTTTCGTTTCTGGGTGTTGGACCCAATGGATCGTTGGAGAGTTGCATCGATAAGATCGCCCCAGATTCATTTCGCTTTCAATATTTGATCATAGCCCATTAGATTTTCTTCTTAGACGAAGAGATATATGAAAAAATATATAGATTTAATACATTAGCAGTACACAAATTTCATATATTATTATTCAATTTTATATTAATATTTTATTAATTAATGAATTAAATAATATTATTTTTAAAAAAATATTTTAAATTTTATGAATTTATAAAGTGATACATTATAATTCAGTGACATAATAAAAATTTTAAAACAAACAATATATCAAATATAAACTCATAAAAAAATTTCAAATTTGATTTAATTTTCTATCAAATATCATGTGATTCGAGGGCAATATATTTAAGTCATTTTTGGACATATAAGACTGGATATTTAAAACATCAGAGGCAAAGGGGAATGCATCTTAAAGGGTCATCATTCTTGATTCCTGGGTACTTGAAAATTTGAACATAAAATAATAACACAAAGACACTGACCCCAAAAAGGGCGTATGGGCAATAGGATTTAATTTTCTTTTATGGATGTTGTACCTATAATATTAATTAGGGTACAGACAAATCAAAATGCATGGGACTTTTGCCATGGATAACTTTTTGCACAATATTACATAAAAAAGAAAAAAACTCTTTGCACGATAATGTACATAGGAAGTAGCAACATTAGCCTGAGAACCCAAGCCAAGTTGTTTCTATCATATTCAATTATTTCCTTAAATTTTTTTTTGGTCTAAATTATTTCCTTAAATTATGCTGCTAGCTAGTGGTATAGGTATAATTAATTTGCTTCGGGTGTCATATCACATAAATGGTTTTACTTATCAACCATTGTTAATGGCTGCTATGAGAACTAAGGGAAAATATGATTGAAAATTGTTTTTTAGTACTTATTGGACATATAAACATTGTAGGTTGATTTTATTACAAGGAGCAAGTGGGGTCATTAGAGATATTTTAAAAAATTATCATATTAGCGAGAGAAGATTAAGGATCTTTCGTATGAAATAGAAAGATATTGACATTATTATAATCAAATGCCCACTTCATTAAAAAAAATTCACAAAATAAATAGCTTTTTTTTGTATAAGTACAGGTATTCTTATTTATTTTATGGTTTGAGTATAATCTTGTTCAGGTCGTGAGTAATAAAGGATAAAACTCTCATAACAGTGAAGACTTCAAAACTCAAATCCTGTCCAAATACCTGAAAAAAGTTCACTTCTATTTCTTTTAACTATTTGTTGGTCAAAATAAATAGCTTTATTGGATAGCCTAAGTCTCTTTGGATACCCTTTCATGATTTCCATAACATTCTTTTTTTCCTTTATTTCTTTATTTTTCTTTTCCATATATATGTAGTTATGCAGAACAAAAGTACTTGCTAGTCGAAAATTTTAAATATCTAAAGTTTTGCTAATAATTATGAAGGGAAAGGCTTGCCAAATACCCAAGGTGGTTTTGGAAAATGGATAAATTACAATGGGCATTATCTAATTTTACTGTTAGTAAATTTTTTTAATTTTATAAATAAAATTAAAATAATGATACGTATCTTTTAAAAATATTAAAAAAATAAAAAATAGAAAAAATAAAACATGTAGCATCATATTAATCCAACTATAAAATTAAAAATTTCATTGATAATGAACATGATAATAATCCAAATTACAATTGACTTTAGAGTTTCTTGAATATTTGAAAGTATCACCAATTTTAATCGGTTTGATCCAAAACAACCTCCACCCTCCGCTCCTAATTATATAAAAAAAATCTCATTAAGATCTAAATAATGTCAAATTTAAAAAGTGAAAGATATAAGATATTAATAAAGAATGAAGTGTGCATAGACTTGGATAAGATATTAATATAAGATATTAATAAGATATTAATAAAGATATAATCTCATTAAGATATTCTCTATGGAAACCAAGAGGGGGGATGGATTGCATAGACTTGGGAAAGGATTTTTTCCTTTTCCGATTCAAGAACGTTGAGGATTTTCACAGGGTTTTTTATGGAGGTCCGTGGGTTCCTTATATTTAACCATGCGTTTGTGGGAGCCAGGATTCATTGCAGAATCATCAAAGGCATTCTCCACCACCGCAGTTTGGGTCAAATTACCAGGCCTGCCAATCGAACTATTCGACAGAAAGATTCTTCAGAGAGTGGGAAACCAGATTGGAACAATTTTAAAAATTGATACATGTACTGAGTTGAGCACCAGGGGAAGGTATGCCCGAATATGTGTGCAAGTTGACCTTGATAACCATTACTTCCAAAAATCCGAATTGGCAAATTGGTGCAATCATTGCTCTATGAGGGAGTTAACCTGTGTTTTCAATGCGGACTAATCGGACACCGTAAAGATAGTTGTACTCAAGGGAAGGACATCATGGAAGAGACGTCTCAAGGAGCTCAATCTCAAGAGGTTGAAGACTCAACAGAGGTCGGTAAAGATGGGAAAGAGGGATATGGCCCTTGGATGGTGGTGACCAGAAGAAAGGGAAAGAGTGGTAAAGATCGTCAGACAGGCGAGAATATTCCGGCGAGAAACCTGGAAAAGAACCCGATCCAAAAGCACAACGAAAAGGGCAAATCTGTTTTGTTAGAAAAAACTTACTTTCCTGTACAACGATCGGATTGGCAGAACACTTCAGGAAATGGTGTACAGGCAATAGTCACATCAATTGAAGAAAGGACAAACTTAAAAAATCAAAACCAACTAAATACCAACAAAGAGATCTCATTCCCAGTTCAATCTGAACTAAACAAGGACAAATCTATTTTCTGGTTCGGAAGTGATTTCAGCACCTGAGAAACTTCTAAAGGTAAGGCTTCAACAAACAGGAAACAGACTAAAGAGAAAGCGACAATCATCTCCCATGGAAGACCCAACGACAAACTTCAGCAATCTGGAGATGATGCACTTAATTCGGGAAGGAAGAACGATCACGATGAAAAGAGCATTAGAGATCTTGTTCGACCACCATTCCCAGAGCCCAGAATGGAATACAGAGAAAATCATGGGAGCTTGGAACAACATGGTGCTGGCCTTAGATGTACCGAATATTCAAGACCACCTTCACCTACTGGAGGAAACAAATCACCCATATCTTCTAAGAAGGGTAGAAACACTACCTCCGTTGGGAGGAACTGCACTGAATCTGATCTCCATCGATACAGTGAGAATAATGGAAATAGAAGAGAGCAAGGAGGAAGCTTGGTTATGCACAACACAACCAATAACCAAACCCCTAACCTTGGTGATCAAAGCAAGCAAGGTGATCAACGAGAACAGGGTGAATTACTCTCTAATGGCTCTTCCTCAATACCACCATCATTTGAAATTGTTATGCATGACGCCGGAGGGTGTGAGGAGCATACCAGAGTTGGCGAACTGGTTACTTTATTCGCCATCCAGTGAATCATACCCAATGCGAATCATTTTTTGGAATGCTAGAGGGGCGGGCAGCCCAGAATTTAGAAGAACTTTAATGGATTTAGTCAGAATTAATAATCCAGTGATAGCTATTATCGTTGAAACTAGAATTGCAGTGAGAGAGCTGACAATATTTGTTGATCCCTTGGTTTTGACAACCATTTCCGAGTAGATGCAAATGGTTGTTCAGGGGTATTTGGCTACTATGGCAAGGGAATGAAGTTGCAATTGATGTCCTCCATTCACCATCACAAGTCATCCATGAATCTGTTCAAGTAAAAGCTATGCCTAATTCTAGTTCCTCTTCAACTCTAATATTATTTGGATCCTCTCTGCTATCTATGCACGTCCATATTATGCTACTAAGCATGTCCTTTGGGATGAGTTGACAAACTTTGCACAGACTCATAATTTGCCTTGGCCATTACTAGGAGATTTTAATGAACTTAGATGTGATTCTGAGAAATTAGGAGGTAGACCAATTAAACAGAATCAGGCTAGACGTTTCCTAGAATGTATGAATAACTGTGGCATGATAGATCTTGGCTTTGTTGGTCAATAATTTACGTGGACTAACAAAAATCATCATGGCCAAATAATTAGAGAAAGATTAGATAGAGGATGGGCAAATGGTGAGTGGAAGCTTTATTTCCCTAGTGCCACTATTTTTCATCTCACAAAACTCCACTCAGATCACAATCCTCTATTGCTTGACACCACACCTTCCAGACCATGACTTGGCATAAGACCATTCAGGTTTGAGACAATTTGGTTCTCACACCTTGGTTTTAAAGACGTGGTGAAACAATCATGGATCCAAGCTCAAAATTTAGCCACTCAAGTAATCACAATTTTCAAGGAAAATATCACCATTTGGAACAAATATACGTTCGGAAACATTTTCTATAAGAAGAAGAGACTCCGAGCTAGACTGGAAGGGATACAAAGAGCACTAGTTTCAAAACCCAATAATTGGATTATAGCACTAGAGGAATCACTAGAGGAAGAATACCAACAAGTACTCAAGCTTGAAGAAGAATTATAGGCTTTAAAATCTAGAGTAGACTGGATATCTGACGGAGATAGAAACACAAGATTCTACCACTTAAGTACCGTACAACACAGAAAGAATAACAAGATCCTTGCCTTGAAAGATGATTTTGGAAACTGGATTTATGATGCAAAGGAGATTAGAGAAGTCATCGCGAAACATTTCATCCAGCTCTATTCAACGAGTTGTGATCATAGCCTCCTTAACTCTCCTTTATACAGTAGGTTTGCTAACAGCCTAACTAGCAAAGATGTAGACTCGTTGGAGAAGTCTATTACTCCTTGCGAAGTTTTCAGAGCTATGAGCCATATGAAACCTCTAAAGGCACCAGGCCCAGACGGGCTACATCCCATTTTCTTTCAAAAATATTGGGAAATTGTTGGCAGATCTGTGGTGGATTTGGTTCAACAGGCTTTCAACATGGGAAAACTTCCGGAAGGAATCAATGATTGTTTGTTATGCCTTATTCCTAAGACCCAAAATCCAGTGTCACTCAATCAATTGAGACCCATTGGATTATGCAACACAATTTATAAAATCATTTCTAAAGTGTTGGTTAATAGGATTAGACCTGTGCTTGCTAGGATTATCAATCCACTTCAGTCGAGCTTTATTGCGGGACGAAAAGCGCAAGACAATGCAATTGTAGCTCAAGAGATCGTTCATTCTTTCAAAAAGAAGAGAGGTAAGAAAGGGTGGGCAATGATGAAGGTAGATCTAGAGAAAGCTTACGATAAACTAGAATGGGGCTTCATTAGAGAGGTCCTAACCTTTTTTAGATTCCCTGTTAGATGGAAAAAACTCATCATGTCATGCATCTCATCTTCTTCTATGACCATTCTAGTCAATGGAGAACAAACTAGGAGTTTCTCCCCCTCTAGAGGGATTAGGTAAGGAGACCCACTCTCACCATATATTTTCATATTGTGTATGGAATTCCTATCTTTTAAGATCTTAGAAGCCACGGGAGAAGGTTAATGGATCCCTATTCAGTTGTCAAGAGGGGGGCCCAAACTCTCTCACTTATTCTATAACGATGACTTAATCTTGTTAGGAGAAGCCTCATTGGCTTCTTGTAATAAGATGATGTTGGTTCTTCAAGATTTTTGTGACATTTCTGGTCAAAAAGTGAATTTAAGTAAATCAACTATTCTTTTTTCTGAGAATGTGGAGAACGAACATAAGGAATCTCTTAGTAGAGTTCTAGGAATTCCTTTTGCAAGTGAATTGGGAAAGTATCTGGGCTTTCCAATGGCAGGAAGACACAATGCCTCTCATTACCGTTTCATTGTGGACAAGTTGAACAAAAAGTTAACGGGATGGAAAGCTAATCTCTTGTCCTTTGCAGGAAGAGTTACATTGATCAAATCCGTTCTTAATGCAATTTCGACATATTATATGCAAGGAACACATATCCCTACTAGTATTTGTCATGAGATAAACAAGATCTCAACAAATTTTCTCTAGGGTTCTTCAGAGGAACACAAGAGAATCCACTTAGTAAATTGGAAGATAGTGACCTCATCAAAAGAGGACAGGGGCTTGGGGATTAAAGATATGATTAGTCTGAACAAGGCAAATATGGCAAAAGTGGGGTGGCGCTTTATGAATGAACCTGATAGTATGTGGACTAAGGTATTGAAGTCGAAATATTCAAAAAAACGGGGTTTTTGTGAAAAGATCTTGTTCTCCCCTATGGACCGGTATTAAAAAGAACATCAACATTATCGAAAAAGGGATGAGGTGGATCATTAGATCAGAGAGACAGGTCCTGCTTTGGTTCTAGGATTGGACAGGTCTAGGTCCACTCAACTCAATTATCTTTGGGCCTTGGAGACAACAAGATGTACTAATGGTAGTTCGTGATGCACTTTCCAACAATGGGGAATGGAATTTTGAAGCTCTCGGTGCACCAATTCCTGAGGAAATTCGACAAAGAATTCAGGCTATTCCATTTCAAAAAGAGAATCTAGCTAATGATATGATCTCTTGGAAGTTCTCTCCAACAGGCCCCTTCTCGATTGGCTCAGCATTCAAGATTACAAAGAATTCTGAAACTCCCCAAATCTTTGCTGGGAAAGCATCTGGAAATCTCAATCTTTGCCTAAGGTTCAAACATTTTTATGGTCGTGCAACCATAATAAAATAGCTACACGTCAATGTCTTGTTGACAGGGGAATGCATATCTCTCCCACTTGTCCTAGATGCAACACTGAAGTGGAAACTGTTAGCTTTAAATTGACATATACATTTTGAAATGACAAAAACTTAAGTAAGCTTTAATGTTTTAATTCAAATTGTAAATTTGCCTTATCACACATGATTTTCTCAATACATCTCAAGTGATCATATCAAACATTAAGACCATGATTTAATGATGCATACTCTTATTGGTCTTAATACTTTATAAATGTTTTGAATATTTTAGAAAATCACTTGATGATTTCTTGGACAATATTTTCATTTGAAAAAGTCAAGAAAAACTCCCTTAAAGCTTATAAATGTTTTGGGTTGAATTAGGATCAAAGGTCATATCATTTCTAACCCAAAAGTACAGGAAAAATGCCCTCTGGAAGAAAAGGATCGATCCCCACTGTAGCAGGATCGATCCTTTTTTGGCAGAAAGTCTTCCCAAGGTCCCTGAAGCCCAGAATCAAGATTCTGGACAAAAGGGATCGATCCCCACTGTAGCAGGATCGATCCCTTTGCCTGAAAATAGCCTGTAACGGCTAGTTTTGTGAGATACAACGGTAATATTCAATCTTGGCTCCACCCAACGGCTAGAATACATCCAAGGAACTATAAATAGAGGCTTAGAAGCTAAAGAAAGAAAGAGGAAGAGCTCAGCACAAATCATTGTATAGAATAGCATAGCCTCAACAACTTCTCAAGTGCTATACATTCTTCATTTTCTATCAATTTCATATTCCTTGTATAGAATAGCATAGCACAAATCATTGTATAGGTTTTCCTTGTGCTTAATCTTTGTAATCACTTGTCTATCTAGAGGCCTTCTTTGATTACTTCTCTTGTAAACACATTTAATCCTTGTAAAAAGGGGAGGTTTCTCTTTAGCCTAAGAAAAAGAGGGAGGTTACTCTTTAGCCTAAGAAAAAGAGGGAGGTTTCTCTTTAGCCTGTAAAAAGAGGGAGAGGAGGTTTCTCTTGAGCCTAGAAAAAGAGGGAGGTTTCTCTTGAGCCTAGAAAAAGAGAGGGGTTTCTCTTGAGCCTTGAAAAGAGGGAGTGTAACAAATTCAAGAATAGTGAATTTGGGGAAAATCCTTGGGAGCGTCTCAAGGTAGAGGACGTAGGCAAGGTTGCCGAACCTCTATAAATCACTTGCGTACATTTCTCTTTCTCTACTCTCTTTAATTATTTGCAATTATATTTGTGCTTGTTGTATTGAATTTGAATTGCATGCTTGCCTAGCTTAGAGAACTTAGAAAATATTCAAATAGGCTAGAGAATTTAGAGAAACCGAAAAACGGGCTTAAGGCTAGCGAAGAACCGATTCACCTCCCCTCTCGGTATTGCCTATTAGAGCCAACAATTGGTATCAGAGCTTGGGCTCGAGATTGATTTAGACTAACCTCTATCGAGCAAAACGATCATAAATGGTTCACTTGGATGTAGGCACACCCCTAGGAGAAGAGGGACACTCATTAGTTAGACCTCCACTCTTCAATGGTGAGAATTACTCTTATTGGAAAATTAGGATGATGTTATTTGTGCAATCTAATGACTATGAAGTGTGGAGAGTAATAGTTAATGGTCCTAGAATCCCAATGAAAAAAGTATATGGAAAAGATGTCCCTAAGGGTGAAGATGAATGGGACACAAATGACATGAGATTGGCACAATTAAATGCCAAGGCTATGCACACCCTCTTTTGTGCATTAGGTCCCAATGAGTATAATAGAGTGTCTCTATGTGAAAATGCTAAGCAAATATGGGACAAACTAGTCATCACACATGAAGGGACCAATCAAGTTAGAGAGACTAAAGTAGGAATGCTCACACATGATTATGAGCTATTTAGGATGAAAGAAAATGAGTCCATTAGCGAAATGTTCACTAGGTTTAATGATATAATCAATGGACTTAAGGCATTAGGCAAGAGCTATTCCAATGTAGAAATGGTTAAGAAAATTTTGAATAGCTTACCAAGGTCTTGGGAGGCAAAGGTAACCGCAATAGAGGAGTCTAAAGATCCAAATACCTTGTCTCTAGATGAACTTATGGGCTCCCTACTTACATATGAGATGAAATTGAAAAGAAATGAAGTGCCTTAAAAGAAAGTAGGGGTAGCACTTAAGTCTTCCACTCATGAGGTCATTGAAGATGATAGTGATGAGAGTGGAAATGAGGAAGAAAAAGAAATGGCAATGTTTGCCAAAAGATTTAATAGATTTATGAGAATGAAAGAGAGGGAGAATGATAGGAGGCACCAAATTAGAGGGGTAATAAGAAGAGGAGAATCTAGTAGGAGAGAAAAAGACCCCTTAGTGTGTTATGAATGTAATGAACCGGGTCACACTAAGCTAGATTGCCCCTTACTTAGGAAAGAAAAGGATAGGAAACCTAGGAAGAAAGCATTTGTGGCTGCATGGAGCGATAGTGATAGCTCCGATGAGGAAAACGTAGATGATGAGGTAGCCTACTCATGCTTTATGGCTATTAGTGATGATGAGGCTAGTAGTGGCTCTAGTGAAAATAATGACTTTACATTTGATGAGTTACAAAATGCCTTTAATGATTTAGCAAATGAATTTCAATGCATGAACTCCAAATATAAGAAAATCATTGCTAAATTAAAAATAGAAAATGAAGCCTTGACAAAGGCTAAGCTAGAATTTGAAAAGAAATTAGAAGAGGCTAACTTAGAAATAAATGAGTTGAATGAAAAGAATACAAATTTGCATAACTCATTTACTAGGTTTTATATGGGTCAACAAAAGCTAGATCATATGTTAGAGACCCAAAGAGCTTTCTTTGACAAAGATGGGCTAGGATATAATGAAATACATAAAGAAACTCATCTTAGGAATTTCTTAGTGAGCAAAAATTCTATGCATGATACATCTCTCACATGCTCACTATGCAATAGACTAGGACACTCTTCACAAGCATGCACATATAGAAAAACTACATTTAGAGGAAGAGTAGTTAAGAAGATGTGGATGCCAAAGCATGCAATAAATAATGATGAATTGTGCTTGAAATGGATCCCAAAAGGATTAAAAATTATTTGCACTAACTCTCATGGATCCAAGAAAATTTGGGTACCAAAACATGCATGAATGTGTTTGTTGTAGGAGTGATAGAGCATGGAGTTACAAAGAAACAATGGAGTTTGAATGCTCTACACACCTCTATGGAGATTGCTTGTGCCAATGAGAAAAAGAAAAAGCTTGAGGATCCATCACAACAATTCTTCAAAGGATGGCACAAGGTGGATTCTAGTCAAGGCAAAGCATTCTTTAGCAAAGGAGTTTTGTAAGCTTAATTCCTTACACCTTAAACTTTTTATTTGATTAGTTATGCTTTAATGAGAAAATTGGTTAATGATTAATGATGCATTGTGATTGAGCAAAAAGCATAATAAATGATTGTTGAGTGCTTGATGAATTGTTCTTGATACATTGAATGAAAGGCATGTTTAGTGAATTTGAAATGATTTTTGGTTTTCTGCATCTTGAGCAAGTTTAATATGTCTAGATAATATATTTAGTTGCTCAAAAGAAGTCAAATATGCCATATATGCAAAATGTCATGTCATGAGTATTAATGAAGAACTTGTATATTGGAAATCATGGCATGTTGTTTACAAGATATATGCTTTAATGATATATATGCTTAAAATCTATGTGAACAAGTTTGTTTTGACATATTTATGTAATTCAATGCATTGGTTTGGTCAAAATATGCTTAAATCTCAAAATGACCTCCTATGAGGCCAAAAATGCTTTTATTGGTGAAAATCCTACCAAAATTGCAAAATCTATTGTTAAATGGTTTTTCATTCATGTTTTTCATTCATACAAGTCCAAAATCATGTTTTACAAATGTTTAAACCTTTACTTGGACTTAAATTACTCAAAAACGAAGTTTTGGTACCTCATAAGTTGAATTTTCTGTTAAAACTACTGCAGAATTTGCAGGAAACTATGAGGGATCGATCCCCCTCCTAAAGGGATCGATCCCCCCCAGGCCAGAAAAGGCACTCCTGCATGTTTGCAACCGAAATTGAGAAGAACTTTTCATTGTTTTGATATTTTCTCTCCTCTCAACTTAAAATTCATTGTTTTAACTTCTTTTTGATGATCTTTAATGTATGAAAATTCATTTTTCATTGATATCATGCCTCAACTTCATCAATTAATATCATTACCAACAAATGGTATCACTTTCAACAATCAATACCATTTTTCTTGAGCTCACAAGTGCAAAATCATTTTTCTTGTTGAAAACACTCATGATTTTGCATAAATCTTGAAATAATCTTGAAACATACTTTCAATGAATGCTTAAACATAATTTTGAGAAATATTTCAAGAATTTATGGATATACTTGAGAATTTGATGAACTTATGCATAATGAGTATTCATCATTTTTTTTTGTTCATCTTAGTCAAGCATGCCTATAGGATTATGTCTCTTAGCTTGACTTATCAATTCCACACTAGGTTTCATGATAATTATATATCTAGTGGATTGATTTCAAATGTAAATTCAACAATTGGTAATGGTTGTTGGCCTATAATTTGTGATGGTAAATGGATCCTAAATGTTCAAATGCATGAAACTTTATCATCCATGAACTTATATTTTTATGGCCAAATTATTAAAGAACTTGGGCTTTAATGACAACACCAAAATTCAAAGATAAATGCAAACTTGAACAAATGTATGATGATTGATATCCATGCATTTATCCTTAATTGTTTTAATGTTGAACTTACATGCTTGCTTGAGTTGAATCAATAATCATGCCTATGAGATGAGAATAGTTGTTTTCATGATATTATGTGCTTAACCTCACTCATAGTTTATGGATTTTAATGATAAAATATATTTTAGCTTGATAATATTGATTCACTTAGGTGAAACCATTTTAGTTAAAATAGCATATACCCTTTGGAACCTTAAACGTTAAAATTCACTAGGGATATTGCTTTGAATTAATTAAAATGGTAATCTTCCCTTGCTCATAATTGATTAAGAACTTGAATTGAAAAATGAGCATAGGATTTTTGTGTTTGAAACCAAGGAAGAAAATGTGTTTGCTTGAATTCCTCGATTGTTTTGAATCTTCCATATGGTATACATTTGTGAATATGAATATGGATTAATGCTTTATGATAGTGTGTTAATGATTAATTGATCCATATGCATATTTAATGATGATGGTATGTGGTTGTGTTCTTGCATATTTAGAATGATTATTATCTTGACATGAACATACTACACATAGATATTGGATTCATGCAAAA
The DNA here is from genome assembly GCA_031772115.1 of Heritiera littoralis. Classification (NCBI taxonomy): domain Eukaryota; kingdom Viridiplantae; phylum Streptophyta; class Magnoliopsida; order Malvales; family Malvaceae; genus Heritiera; species Heritiera littoralis. The sequence continues at coordinate 21,748,083 of JAPDPK010000001.1, forward strand.
TGCCTAAGTCAACCATTAGTAACAATTGGTATTTAGATTGAAATAACAATTGATATCATTGGCAACCATATTTTCAATAATTGGTAAGCCAAAACTAAATTGCCAATTGGTATGAGCTTTAAATTGACAATTCTTCTCATGCTCTTTAGTTTGAAATGACAAATAGAGAAGAATTCTCTTAGGATATTTTTGTATGAAACTCTTGTGTGCTAGAATTTGAAGTTAATTGCTATATGTTTTGAGTCTATGCACACTCTTGCTTGAACGTGATTTATGAGCTCTTGCATATGATATGTCATCTAATTTCAGCTCATAATCATGATGTATTGACATGCACCTTAGTTGGACTTTAGAAAGAATAATTGATATACTTAGGTGCTTGCTTAACTTCTTACCAATTGAAACCTTCTTGCAAAATTACTTATCAACAATTGGATCAAAATTATTTATAAACAATTGGTATAGGAAAATAAGCCTTGTCCTTTGCATGCCTAAACATTTCATAATCTTTATGGACATTGTCTTATGAATTTGTGCTATGAGTCCCATGTACTAACATGTTTCTTGTTGGATGGAGCATATTTATCTTTTCTCACATAAACCATATTTTTAAGGGGAGCATATTTTTTATTATTTTTCCTTCTTTTTGCTATGACAAAAAGGGGGAGAGATAGATATTAAAAAGGGAGAGATATTAAGGGGGAGAGATAATGGGGGAGAAATAGTTTGAAAATTCATCTTCAAAACCCATGCTTATATTAAGGGGGAGCTTTGTAAAATCCTGCTTTATTTGAGGGGGAGTATTTTATGAAAAAATTTTCAAAGCAAATTTACATTAAGTTTTGTCATATCAAAAAGGGGGAGATTGTTAGCTTTAAATTGACATATACATTTTGAAATGACAAAAACTTAAGTAAGCTTTAATGTTTTAATTCATATTGTAAATTTGCCTTATCACACATGATTTTCTCAATACATCTCAAGTGATCATATCAAACATTAAGACCATGATTTAATGATGCATACTCTTATTGGTCTTAATACTTTATAAATGTTTTGAATATTTTAGAAAATCACTTGATGATTTCTTGGACAATATTTTCATTTGAGAAAGTCAAGAAAAACTCCCTTAAAGCTTATAAATGTTTTGGGTTGAATTAGGATCAAAGGTCATATCATTTCTAACCCAAAAGTGCAGGAAAAATGCCCTCTGGAAGAAAAGGATCGATCCCCACTGTAGCAGGATCGATCCCTTTTTGGCAGAAAGTCTTCCCAAGGTCCCTGAAGCCCAGAATCAAGATTCTGGATAAAAGGGATCGATCCCCACTGTAGCAGGATCGATTCCTTTGCCTGAAAATAGCCTGTAACGGCTAGTTTTGTGAGATACAACGGTAATATTCAATCTTGGCTCCACCCAACGGCTAGAATACATCCAAGGGACTATAAATAGAGGCTTAGAAGCTAAAGAAAGGAAGAGGAAGAGCTCAGCACATTCAATCTTCATTTTCCTCATATTCAAAGCCTCAACAACTTCTCAAGTGCTATACATTCTTCATTTTCTATCAATTTCATATTCCTTGTATAGAATAGCATAGCACAAATCATTGTATAGGTTTTCCTTGTGCTTAATCTTTGTAATCACTTGCCTATCTAGAGGCCTTCTTTGATTACTTCTCTTGTAAACACATTTAATCCTTGTAAAAAGGGGAGGTTTCTCTTTAGCCTAAGAAAAAGAGGGAGGTTACTCTTTAGCCTAAGAAAAAGAGGGAGGTTTCTCTTTAGCCTGTAAAAAGAGGGAGAGGAAGTTTCTCTTGAGCCTAGAAAAAGAGGGAGGTTTCTCTTGAGCCTAGAAAAAGAGAGAGGTTTCTCTTGAGCCTTGAAAAGAGTGAGTGTAACAAATTCAAGAATAGTGAATTTGGGAAAAATCCTTGGGAGCGTCTCAAGGTAGAGGACGTAGGCAAGGTTGCCGAACCTCTATAAATCACTTGCGTACATTTCTCTTTCCCTACTCTCTTTCATTACTTACAATTATATTTGTGCTTGTTGTATTGAATTTGAATTGCATGCTTGCCTAGCTTAGAGAACTTAGAATATATTCAAATAGGCTAGAGAATTTAGAGAAACCGAAAAACGGGCTTAAGGCTAGCGAAGAACCGATTCACCCCCCTCTCGATATTGCCTATTAGAGCCAACAGAAACAACGATTCATTGTGTTAGAGATTGTAGTCTGGTCAAGCTGTTGTGGGAGAAAGTGGGCATTCCGGAGGAACTCAAACCTTCTTTCATGTTGGATATTAATAAATGGATTTCAACCAACCTTAACTCAAAGTCTCTTTCTTTGATCGGAAACATTCCTTGGAATGTGGTGTTTCCACTAGTCATTTGGTCTATCTGGATTAGTAGAAACAAAATTATTTTTGAAAATCAGTCTGAATCTTTTAACTCTTGGTTTAACAAGCTTCAACAGAAGATTAAAGAGTTTTGGGCTATCAACAACACAAGTGAAAAGGCAAAAAGCAAGATCATGGTTAACATAAAGTGGAAATATCCTCAAGAAAATTACATCAAATTAAATACTGATGGATCTGCAACTGGGAACCCTGGTAAGGAAGGAGCAGGTGGATTATTTTGCAACTCACATGGCATATGGATTGGAGGTTATGCACGAAACATTGGGACCTCAACTAGTGTGTTGGTTGAGTTATGGGGTTTGAGAGATGGATTACAAATAGCAGTAGACAAGGGCTTTTCGAACTTACTGGTGGAGTGTGATTCACATAGCATCATAAGGTATGTCTATAATGGTGTAACCTATTCCCATCCTTATAGTGCTATTATTTCTGATTGCAGGGCACTTATTCGGAGAATCAGGGACGTCAAGCTTAACCACGTTTTCAGAGAAGCGAACTCAAGTGCATACTGCCTTGTGAAGATGGGGACAGATCTTAATCTTCCTTTTGTTTATTTTGATGTTCCCTTTGATGCTGTTTTGAGTAACCTTTTATTTGACAGAGTAGGTTGTATTACGCCTAGAGTGGCGACTTATAATCCCAGTAGGGGTTAACTCTGTTCCGAATAGTTTTTGATTTATTTATTTCATGCTCTAATTGATAAAAAAAAATAAAGAATGAAGTGTCACCAAAAAAAATGAAGAACAAAGGAAACTAGATGTAAGGTACTAAGGTGGCCCAAGCTCGTCTAAAACTAATAATGGCGATGGAAGTGAATCTCATGCATTAAATGGGGAAGATATTTTTGACCAGGGAACTCAGTTCGTCGCCCACAGTAGGCCATGATGCTGAAAGTATGGGCCAGCAATGGAGAAACTTTGAAAAATTCCAAAAAAATAAGTGCAATATTAGCCCATTCCATATTGTTGAATTTTTCTCTCTCTACAATGATACGCAAGGCTCCAAAGTCTTTGAGTTTATGCCAGCCAAATGCCCATCTCTCCGCAAATTTCTTGCTACAAAATCACTGAATCCAACTACCCAAAGTGCACATATCACTATCTTTCCACAGTTCATCCAACTGCTTCAGAGGCTTTGCCAGAAATTTTTGAGGATTTTTCATGATCACTCGTTACCGTGATTCCATCTGGGTTGGTAGAGGGGCGAACCACTTGACTTGGCGGTTAAATGACAAATAAACCGTCGACCAATGGGATTGGCTAATGGCTAAGAACAACTGGTAAAGTAGTTGGCAGCTTCTTAATTTTACCATGCAACTGTGTTTGTATCCCAAGCCTTTGAGCGCTAATTTGAATGAATTGTACTATTAGTTTCGGTGAGATAAAAAAATTATTAAGAATATATGGTTTTTTTTGGTAAAAAAATATATGGTTTTTACTGCAAAAAAAAAAGAATATATGGTTTTTAATAAAATAATAAAAAATTTTAAAACTAAAAGTTAAAACATAATTTTACTCTTTCATTATTTTTATCTTTTAATAAAAATTTTATTGTAAAGTGACTCACACCACACGTGTACCGGTGAGCCACGCCGCTCCGAACCGGACCACTCTAAACAGGACATGCAAGCCAGTACAGATGGAAGATAGATGATGAATACTGGTGGAGCCATGGGCTTGGGCTTGTTGGAGCGATGGTCTTGGTTGATGCGTTGAGAATAGCAACGTATTGGACTACTAGTAGATAAACCGGTTCGAATTGGAACGTATTGCACTACAAAGTCATTTCATTTCTTCGAAAAAAAAAGTCAAATTATGCCTTTGATCTTGTGCTATAATGAAATTTGAAACTTAATCCTTTCACTATAATTTATAAAAATCAAGTCTTTATAGTATTATGATTTAGAAATTTCAATCCAATCGATAACAGTCATTATATTTTTTGTTAAAAATACTGACGTGACAGTTGACTTTGTTGACTTTTGATGGCATGTCGTTTATTTTGCTAACATGGCACTTTTTGTCCCATGTAATTGATCCCTATACTTTAATGAAATTTGAAATTTAGTCCATCTATTATAATTCATGAAAAACAAGTCCCTCTACTATTCTAATTTACAAATTCTAATTCAATCAATATCATTTGATAAAGATCTCTATTAAAAATAATGATCTAGTATTGACTTTTGCTGACGTAACATTAACTTACTAACGTGGCTTTTTATTTGGACTACTTGTACATCCCTTACTTGCGTGGCATGACGTGGCTTATTTTCCTCTAGTTGGAGATGATGTAGTTTTTTCATTTTCTTTTTTCTTTTTTCTCTCTACATCACAACCGGAAGACTAACAGAATTGTCTAATTTTCAGGGAACTGTCATCACTTGCCGACTACGTTTCACTTCCTAAATTCACCATCTTCTTCCCATCAATATCCTCTTTCTCACTATCCAATTAGGTTTTTCTAAAAATTTCTCAAAATATATAGATCTAGAAAACTAAACAGCAACTCCAACCTTCAAAAGCCATAACCTCTTTTTTCTTCTATTTCCCTTTATTCTATTTGTTTTTTTCTCCTCCGTACTGAATTGTGAAGGAGATATATTGATATTGAAAAGCCTCATTTTATCACACTTAGAGCAAATATTAGTACTCTTGTCATGGAGGTAGTATGTTTTAGTACTGTTTATTTTAGGAAATGACATTACTTTCATCAACTAGCATTTTTCTTTTGTTGGGTTTTATGAGCTTATAGTTAAGATAAAATTACTAATACTTTATTTTAAAAAAAAATAACGATAAAAAGTTGCCTTAAATTAACGTTTAAAAATTACCTAAATTGTGTTTATATGAATTTGATATGAGAATGAATTATTTTGTTTTGATGTTACAGGAATTGGTGGAGTGATAGTGCAAAAGATCCTAGGAAAAATTCATGCTTGTGGGGATAATGTTCAGGTTGCTATGCTTTTTGGTACTGAAAATAGTTTTAAAGGACATCGAATTAATTTGTTAGCTTTTTTCTATTGATTGAGATAATCCTTTGCAAAATATTAGCATTTCAATAGGGATAGAATGATAATTTTTGTAAGTGAACTATCACCGATGAGTGACGGCTGACAACCAAAAAGTGAATTTTTTGAAAATTGGTGATTGTGATGTAGAGAGAAAGAAGAGAAAAGAGTGAAGAATAAAGAGAAAGAGGAAAGAAAAAAAAGGGAAAAAAATGAAGGAAAAAAGTGAAAAGCCACATCATTGCCACGTGAAAAAAAAAAGTCATGTAAGCAAATAATGTCATGTCAACAAAACTCAATACCATGTCAGAATTTTTTAATGGAAATCTTTAACAATGTTATTTATTAGACTAATATTTGCGAATCAAAATATTAAAAGGATTTAATTTTTATGATTTATAGTAAAGGGACTAAATTTCAAATTTCATAAAAGTATAGGGATCAATTACATTGGACAAAAATGCCACATTAGCAAAATCAACACCACATTAGCAAAAGCCAAAAAGTCATCACCACGTCAGTAAAGTCAGCACCACATCAACTGCCATGTCAGCATTTTTAATGAAAAATGTAAAGGCCGTGATCGATTGGACTGAAAATTTTAAATCATAATACTAGAGGGACTTGATTTTTATGAATTATAGTGAATGGACTAAATTTCAAATTTCGTTATAGTACAAAGATTAGTGGCATAATTTGACCAAAGAAAAAAACTTTTAAGCATACCAATTAAGTATTACTAATAATCACAATCTATTACATGTGTAATAGATAAATTTATGAATAAAAAGTTTAGCTTTGGTCGATCATTATACCTAATAGGAGTTTTTTAATTTTTTTTAAATTTACTTTTAATTTTTTTGTTTTTATTTATTCAATTCATGTGGAAAAAATATTACGCGCATAAATTCTTAAACTCCTAATTTCTAAAAATTGCATCGCGTATTATCTCGTTTAAATTAGTGCTCAATTGATCATTTTTAAGAAATTCAAGTTAACAAGTTATAATGGGAGTTATGATAATAAAATTGAAAATTAGCATTTTTTTTTGAAACAGTTTACCTGCTTAAAACCATAAAAAAAAAAAAAGCATTAATCTGTCGTGAATCTTACTTTGAAGATGTATGATATTTTATTACTCCACTTAGGATTATTAAAACAAATTATAGAGCTTAACAATGTAAAGACGACTAATCATTTAAGATTAGCACATACATCATCAGTTCAATAGTACGAGATGCCTTTTGTATTTTTATTATGGTTGAGAGGTTCGTGATTTTACTTTTTCAAAAGTGATTTGGGAATAGTGGTCCTAATTATTTTTTGTGAGATTATGTTAATAAATACAAATATAATTATATATAATCTAACTACTTAATAAACATGATATTATGGCATTCTAAGTAATAAATAATTATAAATAAATTGACTTAATGTTAAATCCAACTCACACATAATAACTCTCAAACTCCAAATCCATAGATATCAAGACTTCTTTGGATTTTTTAGATAAAGGAGTCCTCGACTTGTAAAAAAGGAAATGGATAACGAATGCTAAGATTTAAATATTAAACCTACTAAGAGCGTGAATCAACTGGATTAAGTTATGATTTTTTTCGTAGAAATATATAAAAGAGAGTGAAATTTTGAACCTTGAACCAAATTTTTATTGAAAATCGGTAACAACAACGCTAGATCAAACCTGAGTTGTGTCTTTTCTCTTTTAATTAGTGAAATCATAACAATTTATTTGGATCAACAAGGATAATGGAAGAAAAAGAACAGGGAAACTAATATGATTTATACTTAGACCTGGCAAATAAAATATATATTTCATTTTATTATTATGTCAATTTTTATTTGTGTGGTATGAAATACAAAAATGATTATATCAACACTCATGTCAATATGTCAAGTGCAAAATATTTTTTAATTTTTATTAAAATTATATACAATTTTTGTTAAATTTTAACTTGTATTATCTTAATTTTTTTATATCGTTATTTGACCGTATCACTGTCTTTCTAAAATTGTAACGTCTATTTTCACTAAGGCTAGTAAAAAAGTTGCCTGGTGCAGCTGCCGCAGTTCAGAAGTTCACAACTTTTGGGCCTTTTTTCTTGTCAGTTTATTCTCATTTTGGACGCTTCTCCTGTTTCTGGATGGGCCACTTTGCAGTATCCAATCCAGGCTGCCTTATTCGATTTGGTGAGTTTTTATGGGGTTCTTAGCAAGATTTAAGAGTTCTACGGGGCACCCAAAACCAAAGTCGTATTTCAAAAAAATTTTCAGCACTAATTTATAAAGGCCTTTACAGCTTAGAAGATAAGCTTTAGCACAACAGAATTCTTTGCACTTCTTTTTATAAACGGAATTAAAATTTTTTAAAAATAAAACATTAATTGCTCTTTTGCACTCATTTTCTAAATTATTTTTATAAATGAAATTAAGAGATTACTAAAAACAAGTGTGTAGTTATCAAAAAAAAAAGTGTGTAAAAGAATAAAAGATTAAAGAAAAGCTAGTTTACTATATAATTTAGGAAAATAGTAATCAGTATCTAGTACTAGTAACATTAATTTAGTTAAGACATACTTAAGCAAAAAGGTATCTTGTATTCGTCAATGAGGCTTTGGCTTAGTGACAAAGAGAAGACCTTAAGATTTTGAAACTTCAGATTCGAGTCTTACTAAATGTGGGCTTGAATTAGTCTAGTTATTTACTAGTTTGTTTATTTTGTTATAGTTATTTACTAGTTTACCTAGTTTGAGTAATGTGATTTTCATAATTTCTTGTTCATAGAATGTAATATGCTGATTGTGATTGTAACTTCTAATGAAAATGTAATACTAAAAAAAAAGTATCTTGCATTCAAATTAATAAAAATAATGTATTAAATATTAGAATATTTTCTAAAATGTAATTTTATAAATCTTAGATACTGTTAATTTTTTATTATCTGAAATCTTAGATACTGTTAATTGAACCTATAATTTATTCACTCAACATTTACGAGGAGCATAGCTGTAGACTCATGGTGCTTGGTGCATGATAGCTTTCTCTTCTTTTTTTTCTCTTTTTTTTTTTTTGTTATGTCGTTTTGACCTGAAAAAGGAGTATACTATTTCATATAGCAACAATTAGTAGCATCATTTTCTATGACTTTTCTATTGATTGTTCCCAAGTTACGCTTTTGCCCTTTTAGTTTATTTTTATAAATTATAAATTCATTTAGCTTCATAGGTCCAATATAATAATTAAAAAGGTTTATTCCAAATTTTCCCTATATTTTTTTATCCTTTTAACATTCACACATGGAAAATGGGAAATCAGTAAAAGTCAATAAAAATTAATGCTTAAAACCATGGAATCTTTTACCGTTTTTATTTAACAGTAACAATATTTGTTCCAATTAACAATTCATTTTTTAATTAAAAAACACGTTTTCCTAGTCTTGTGTTTTGTCAAAGTTGACTTGATTTGATTGCCTAACGCGATTTTAATCAAATATGATTTAGTTTCACAAATGCGGCCGAGGAAATAAAACAAATTCTTCCTCAATCATCTAATTTCAGCCGAAAAAGGTGGAATTTTGAAATAATTGATAACTCTTAAATTTTATTTTTATTTTCCAGATTCATAGCATTTATATATATATATATATTTTAAGAAATGAAAATGTTTTTCTTCTTTTCAACGTCCAGCTGTAAGCATCAAAGGTAGGGTCTAAACCCTTTACGACAGTAATCAGAAATTCAACGGGATGATATCATATAAAATGATGAAAAGCAGACCAATCAAACGGTAAAAACAAATCTTTTATTATTCTTTTAATTAAAATCAAACGGCCGTGGGGCCCACTATTTGAAGAAAAAAATCAGAATCCCATGTGACTTGTGGGACGAGACTTTGACGCCGATTCCGGTTTCCGGTAAAAGAGGGTGGTGCCCTTTCATTGGTTCCCGCAAATGGCTATTTATTTATTTTTTTTTGAATTAAAAAAAAGATGATTAAGGTCAACTCTTCCTCACTGTCTCCAACCCACAAAAAAAAAAAAGAAATCCCCCGATTTTACCGAGTCATGAATCCAACGGCTAATCACAACCTTTTGACCTTATCTTGGCTCTCTTTTCTTTTTCATCATTTGGACACGGTCTCCAACCGGTTCAACCCGTTGCCTGGGGACCCCACTTTTGGTCAATTAGCTGACAAATTTTCAATACGTGGAAAGATTTTATTGGGAGGTGAGTTTGACCGCAATATGTAACAGAAGGGACAGGTCAGTGACCCAATGCCTTGTATTAAGAAGGCATCAGTTTGACTCGAATCCTTGGCGTCTCCTTTTTATCACAATCATCTTTCACATTCTTTCTTTGCTTTTTTCAGTTTCTTTTGCTTTTCTTTTTATCATTATTTCAATTCGTTTTCCCTCTTCTTGTGTTAATCAAGTCTTCCTTTGTTTTATATCTATAAAACCGCTTCTGCTTTGAGCTATCAAAATTGGATGAACAGAGATGGCTGTAGAATTGATGATGGGTTATGGTGGTGGTAATAGTTTTGCAGGGAAAATGGAGGAAAATGCTTTGAGAGAAGCTGCAACTGCTGGGATTCAAGGTGTTGAAGAATTGATCAGATTGATGTCTAAAAGTCAACAGCTTTACAATCAAGATGCTTCTTTTAAAACCTCTTCTCCTTCAGGTTCAGAGCCAGCTATGGAAATCCAAGCTGTTACAGACAAGACTGTTAATTCCTTCAAGAGGGTTATCTCTTTACTGGGTCGACCGAGAACTGGCCATGCTCGATTTAGACGTGCCCCTGTTAGTGGTCTCCAACAGGAAGAGAAACAACAGCAACAAGATTCACAACAACCTCGGCAGAAGATTCAAGAGTCGGGAACTTGTTCTGTTCAAGTGACCAAAGATCAGGTGTCTGCTTTTAAGCCTTTTTGTCCAACCCCAGGCCATAGGTTGCCTCCTTTGCCTCATAGCCACCACCAGATTAAAAGCAATCCTCTTTCGGTGGCAAAGTCTGGTGTTTTGGAGAGAAATGAAGCGCCTGGGACTATCAATTTCTCATCTTCGCCTCCTTTGTCTGCTGGGAATTCTTTTATGTCTTCATTGACAGGGGATACTGATAGCATGCAGCCATCTTTCTCCTCTGGCTTCCAATTCACTAGTCCTTCCCATATCCCTTCTTCTGGTAAACCTCCTTTGTCTTCCTCTTTGAAAAGGAAGTGCAATTCCATGGATGATGCTGCTCTCAAGTGTGGATCATCCTCTAGCCGTTGCCACTGCTCCAAGAAAAGGTTGGTTTTTCTTCCTTTTGGTTACACATACAATTTATTCATTTAATTTAAGTTGGATGGTTTAATTGATTTGGTTCAATTGAAATTTTGCTATGCAGGAAATTAAGAGTGAAGAAAGTCGTCAGAGTTCCAGCCATTAGCAACAAGATGGCTGATATTCCTCCTGACGATTATTCCTGGAGAAAATATGGCCAGAAACCAATCAAGGGTTCTCCTCATCCTAGGTGTGTAGAGTTTGTTTGTTTGTTTGTTTGTTTGTTTTTGTCTTCAATTTTTTACCTTTAGCGTTTCCTTGTTTTTATCGTGGGCTCTTTACGAGTTACTAGTGAAACTCACCCGTTTGCGGTTTGACCAAAAGCCTCCAAACAATAATTTAAGTTTGCATTGAATGTTTTTGTTTTCAACTGCAATTGTCATATTGTGGGTGGCCATTAATTGTCATTGACTTTTTGTATTATACATTGAATTCATGAATTGCCTTCTGAGTTATTTCATTTGTTAGGACGCGTGAGCCACTTAACTCAGCCCCGAGTTTCATTAACCCTTTCTTCTGGCAATTTCAGGGGCTATTACAAGTGTAGCAGCGTAAGAGGCTGCCCTGCAAGGAAACATGTAGAGCGAGCTCCAGACGACCCTAGGATGCTGATTGTAACGTATGAAGGAGATCACAATCATAGCCACAACATCACGGATGCGCCAGCAGCTTTGGTCCTGGAATCATCTTAGTCCCCACCATCCAACCGCCCCGAAATGGTCAGCAAAATTGAATCAGACTTGTCAAGGGAAAATCTTGTAAAGATCAGGCTATCTGTAAGGTTGTCCGGATAGTCAACTTTGAGCAAGGGCTGTCTCCAACAAGACAAGTAGATTGATTAGTTGGGTACGCTAGCTGTTTAAAAAGACGATATAGGATTCCTTTGTATTTGGTTTCGGCACAAGACTTTGTTTAGACCAAAAAAAAGGGCTTAGAGCAGGAGACTGTGGATTTGGTGGGAGTTGAATCATGCAAGTAGTGGGGGTTTCTTTTCATCTTTCTATTTTTTAATGTTCTTATACTCAATTACCAGAATTTTTTCCCTTTAATATATGGATCTTGCTGATGATATTCGCACTTTAATTTGTTCCAATGTCCACTAAACCTCCGAATTCTGATCCATTATTTTATATATATCACGAGGCAAATGGGTGTTGCAGTCAATGAACGGATAAGAATTCTTCGTTTCTTTTTAACAATGGGTGGTGTCTTGCATGTAAAGGTTGACCCTTGGGCCTTGATGCTGAATTCAAGTGTTGTAAAGAAAGAAAATGAAAATCTGTGGTGGCACTCTTGTCAGCTTGTGATTGTTTCCATGTTCCAATTCTGTGAACTTTGTGGACTGAGGTTGCGATCATGGATTTATGGTCGGATTTGGTAGTGCTAGAGAATCTATAGCGTGTTGGGGTTGATTTTCCGAGAGCCCCATTTCGGATTGGAGAATAATAGAAAGTCAAAATGGCTGGTCTGGCGTGTCGATGTGTTGTCCCCCACTCTTTCTTTCAATTTCAACATCTGCTGTCAACTTTCTTTGCTTTTTCAAGTTTCAGATTAGGAATTGAGAATGGCATTTCTCTTTTCTTGTTATTCCATTGATAGGGTTAGACATTTCTTCACAAAACTTTTACTGTTTAGGTCAAACTTAAACTGTAATCTATCATCTTTTTCTACTGTTCTTCATTGAATTTGATTTTCAAGTCTTGCCATTTTTTTCAAAAGTGATCTAATTTCTCTTAAAAAGATAAACCATTAGGCTAAATAAGGAACATTTCTTCAAAGTTGGCCATGTTTACTTTAACAAGATGCCTCTGTTATTTTCTTCCTTTGGGAGGTTGATTTAACTGGTTTCAAGTCAACATTCCCTTTCCCTTTTCCATCTGAAAATCTCCATTCATCAACAACAAAAGCTTGTTTGGAATTTATGTAATCTAGCACAAGCTAAAAGCCAAAATATGAGTTCAAAATCAAATTATTGAGGCAGTAGGACGCACTGGGGTTTAGTATGCCATTATAATTGAGCTGTTAAGCTGTCAATTATGGGTATGGTAACACTTGCAATTAAAATAATCGGTTTTCAGACACTCAACTCTGACGGCAAGACATCATTTTGTTAGCATTCATGCATAGATTTCTGTTCATTTCTTGTTGTTCAAGTATAGCTGATTGAATTTGGTCAATCAATCTTTTTTCCATTGTAGGAAAGGAAAAAGTGTGAGGACGAATCTCAAAGACAAAAACTTTACTTTGAATCCACCAAAACAAAAAACTTTACTTTGAAACCAAGAAAATGAAGAAGAGTAATGTGCTACAAACCAAGCACATTTATTTCTGCTAAGCAATCTCTTGTACGTAAACTATTTCTTAACCCTGAAGATAGTAGTGCACATTTTTCAAACTAGGTTTTAATGTCACTGTCAAGTAACGAAACGTTGTAGCTAAGTGCAATGTTCACATGAATTTCCAACCTTCTTGTTCGGTTGATGTCTTTTTTCAAGAGTCGAGTCTTTCACGTATGTCTTATTATGAGTTGATTTGATTTACAAAAAAAAAATCAAAGAATGTTGAAATTTAAATTTTGAAAATCATTGTTTGAAAGGAGATGAAAGACAAGGAGAAACAAGAAAAGCTCTATAAAACCAAAGCAGGAGGAGATTTGAGAGTAACAGTTAATGAATTACATTGCATGCTTCCTTCAGGATTTTCTGTTATCACATTATAAAATGGGAGAAGGTATTAGTCACACCCCATCTATATTATCTCTTGCAATATACGAATTTCAAAAATCTTATACTGTTCTTACTCTAATGCTTTTATAATTTGTATGCTTTGACAAGTTTTGTCAAGTTAACATTGACTTTGGCCCTAAAAGATAATAGATCAGTTATTGGCCGTAGTCTCCCACAATCCATCTCTTGATTGCTTGTGAGAGGCCTCGGATGTTGCTACCCAACTGTCACACTTATCAACCACACCTCAAGTTATAGACATGTAAGAGTAATGGAATACAACACCAGGATGTAAGAGGAAAGCCAATGACATCACACACAAAGTAGTCTTTCTCTTACATTCTTAGCTCGTAGTTCTCCTTTCTCCTCTCTCCTCTAACTCTAATCTTAAAACTCTTTTTTACCTTCTTCTTCCTATGAGAATACTAACTTGAGTATTGAAGTACGTTTCAAAGTCTCAACTTCAATACCCTTGACCATACTTTTTCCATGGCAAGAATCAGGATCAGCCAGTTCCAGATCTTAAAAAAACAAAGGGTCAAGCAGAAAATAACCTCAACAAGTTTATTGGGCTTAACATGTTCTAAATATATCAAGAGGAGAAATTTTAAATGCATTCAAACACCCCATTTACTTCACATTGAACAATAAAACTAAAGTGAGTGCATAGAACAAATATTTAGGTTTCATTTAGAATCTCATACATTAGTCAAATTGAGTAGAGTTAATATCCCAAAAAGAAAAAAGAAAGTTAAGCTAGAATGAAATTAGATATGAAAATGATATTCCCAAGTGATCCTGAATCGTGAAACAGTCGGAATTCCGAACATGATCAAGCTGGCAAACCCTCGATGGGCCAACACCTTCGGCTCAACTTCTGTTTTGAGGCACCCAAGGTCAACCAAGACTCCCCTCCCCTCCATCATTAGCCTTAGAAGTTCGGTGTATTCTTATGGAGCAGGCCATTACCTCTCCCGGATTCATCAATATCGATCAGGGCTCGGGGTTTGATTTATAAGGTCTAGCTTAGTTGGGTCCATTTCCACAGCAACTCACCCAAGTTTAACCACAGCTCGGTTTTTAAGAGGCCCAGGCATCTAGAGCTTAGGCTTGATCGAAATAGAGAAAGCCCATGCTGTGCTCGTTTTAAGTATAATTAAAATTTTTTTTTTTGAGAGTAGAATGTAAGTGTAGATTATAAATTGCAGGTAAGCCTAGCTAGAGAAGATGGACCAAAGGTTTTTTTATTTGATAATTTCTGACAGGACATAAAAATAGCACAAAAATAACTGTTAAAATTTGAAAAATATTAAAAATTTATATGAATTTTTACATAATAATTTTTGTATATTACATAATATAAACATAATTTGATATTTTATTAATTGAAATTTAACTTAAACGTGTTTGTGTGTGTAACACAAGCTGACATAGCTGATGCCTTTGTAATGTGAAACATTGTTATAGTAGTACTTAAAAGTTAAAACATTCTTCTGAGCAAAAAAAAAAAAAGTTAAAACATTAAAAAAAATTGGAGGAAAGCCAATTATCTTGAGCTCGAATTCCCAAATCGCATCAGTATTTCAATAATGTCAGACAATATCCTTCCGATTCATTCAGCATCTTCTTGACGTCCCTACCGTTTATGCTTTGAAAAAGCTCTTCAATGATCGGTATTCGGTCAATAACTTAAGGATAGTTTGATATCGTTTCTGTTTTTTATTTTATATTTTTTGTTTTTAAAAATTTTGTTTTTGTTTTAATTTATTTTGTTTTTAATTTTTGAAAATAAAAAATATATTTGTTTAATACTGTTTCGTTTTGAAAACAAATATTTAAATTGATTCAGATATAATAATTTAATTCACAAAACAAAATTTTAAAAATTCAATAAAAATAATATATTTATTAAATAATAATATTAAATAATATTATTTTATATTATTTAATACTAATATTAAATATTTTTATTTAATCATATAAAAATTTAATATAATTTAAATAATGTTATAATTAAATAAAATATTAAATAAAATAATATTATTGAATTTAATTGTAATAATCATAAATTATATTTAATAATAATTTTTATGTAATTGTAATAATAATAATAATATTACATTATTAAATAAAATATTTAACTAATTAATTTATAATAAATTATATAGTTATTAAAATATATTATATTTGATATAAATAATATTTTTTAATATTAGTATTTACTTATTTAAGAATATTAACTTATTTAATAGTAGTAGTGATATATTTTAAATTTAAGATAGAATATAATATTAAATAATAATATTGTTTAGTAAAATAAAAATTAATTATATTAGATAATAATATTAATTATTAACATATCAAAATTATAATAAATGATATTATTTAAAATATTTAATATAATCAATAAATTTTATAAAAATTTAAATTAAATAATATGATAATATTATAGTTCAATGTAATATTTATTTAATTGCTTTTTATGTTTTCACTTTTTCTATATTAAAATAAATATATTAATTTTAAAATATTAAATAATATTTTATATTAAAATTTAATATTATTTTATTTAAAAAATTAATTAATTTTATTTATATTTTTATTATAAAATGTTAATATTATATTAATATATAAAACTCTATTCACTTACTTATGAACAGTAACAGAAATGAAAACATGTTTCCGAAAACAATGAAAACAAGAAATTCTTGTTTCCAACAATTTTAGAAATTCTTGTTTTCGTTTTCGTTTTTTAAAAACGAAAACATGTTTACCAAAAGTGTTTTCTGTTTTTATTTCCAAAAAAACTGAAAACAAAAATAGAAAACAGGAAACAAAAATAGAAAACAGGAAACAAAAACAAAAACAAATGACCCCTTAGTGATCAAGTAGTTAAAAAGTGGGTTAGTACATATTGTAAGTTTTGATTTTAATTTTAAACACTTTAATATTCAATTATTTAATTTTTTTTGTAATAAAAAATATTTATATATGATGTACTGACAGTGTATAATTTTTATATATTGTCAATGTATCAGAGGTTGACACCTCATCAATAAGTCATTATGAGCAAATTACAAAAATTTATTTATATTATTTTTAAGAGCTTAACATATTTTTTTTGCCAATTGATGAGGTATTAATCTTTAATACATTAATAATATATAAAAATTATACATTATTAATACATCATATACAATCTTATAAAAAAATATGAGTTCATGAGGAAGAAAAGCATCCGCCGGTAGTGTTATGACTGATCTTTTCAACTTTACCTACAGTTTAAGTGAAGGGGTTTTTTATTAAC
Organism: Heritiera littoralis; assembly: GCA_031772115.1. Lineage (NCBI taxonomy): Eukaryota > Viridiplantae > Streptophyta > Magnoliopsida > Malvales > Malvaceae > Heritiera > Heritiera littoralis. Next base: position 21,764,879 of record JAPDPK010000001.1, read on the forward strand.
CCGCCAAGATTTTTTTTACTGCAAAGATGGCACAATTAAATGATTTTCCAGAAAAAGGAAATATCATAGGTATGGCAAGAATGAGTTTTTTTTCTAAGGAACAAAAGTGAAGAGAGATTCGAATCAATGATAAAATTAAAATCTCTATTAAGGCGGGATATTGTATAATAGCTTAGCCAAAATTTCGGCTATTATTGCAATAACGGTTTTAATATATAGTAAAACAATATAAATTTAAAATTAATTTAATTAGTATATATATTTTTAAAAAATATATTTTTTAATAGATTTAAATTTTAATATTTATAATTATTTGTGACTTTATACAAAATGCATTGATAGTGGATAAAAGTTAAACATTTTCAGAGTGTGTTTGAATAGAAAATTTTGAAATTTTGAGGCATTTTAAAATGAAAGCATTTCTAAATTCATCATTTTTAAATACTAATATTTATAATTGACTCGTTTGGATAAATAAATTTTTAGTTATAACTTTTTAAATACTATAATTTGATTAAGTAAAAAATAATTATAAAAAATAATAATATTATTATATATTAGTAAAAAGAATATAAAATAAAATATACAATATGGGTGTCATTATGTTTGTAAAAATGTATAGATATTATTAATAACATACAAAAATAAAATAATTTTGTTTTTAAGTTTATATGTAATGGTAGATGGATTTTCAAAAGAGAATTTGACCATTTCAAATTCTTTTTTAAATTCCTCTTAAGTTTTGAAATTCTTCAAAAGTTTTTGCCAAATAAGGAAATTGAATTTTAGACTTTTAAATATCTTGATTAAAATAAATTCCCTCATTGAAAAAAAAATGTCAACTCTTTTATTGACAAAGTGAAAAAAAAATTATTTGCAATTATTTTTAAAGATTTGATATTTTTTCAGTTTGTTCATGAATGAGATATTAATTTTTGGTGCAATGATAATGAAGACAATCTATAATAAAAAATTCAGATAAAGGTTTTTTGGGCCAACATCAATTATTAAACGCCAATTAAGATTAATCTTATATCAATATGTGGGAATGTAAACGGGTCGGGTACCCGTTTAATTTGGGATACCCGAACCCGATTAAGTTTTATAATACCCGAACCCGATTAACTTTTCGATTGTTTTTATTTATGTTACCCGAACCCTAACCCTAACCCTATAAAATAGAAAATATTTGTTTAACTACCTGAACCCGTTAACTATCCGTTTATTAAGTCAAAGTTTGATTTTCAAATTTAAATTTAAAATCAATTTTAGAATAACTTAATTAAAAATTAAATTAATATATTTAATTTAACTCATAAAAATAAATTAAAGTTAGAAAATCAAAATTATAATATTTAATGACTTAATTTAATTAAATACAAAATTAATAATAAATAATTTATATATAAAAAATATAAATATTGTATTAATTTATTATTATTTATAATCAGGTTCTAGTAACAGGTACCATAGGATTACTACCCGAACCCTACCCTAAAAATTTCACTATCCGAACCCTATCCGAATCCGATTATACACTATCTTAACTTTACTTAAACAGATCAGATAATACCGGATATCCGTTTATAAGGTACCTATTACCATCCCTACCAATATGATATAAAAACATGTGATAAATCTTTAAAAAAATGTAAAATTACGTTTTTTTTTTTGGTAATAAAAATGTAAAATTACGTTGTGTACGAAGTAACGAAGATAAGGTTTGGCCCCAAAGATATTGACAAAAGCAAGTTCTTATCCATTGTCGTTATCGAATGAAGTTGTAATGAAATAAATAAGGATTAGGTGAAAGTTTTGAAGGCATTATTTTCTCAAATATACTTCATACTACTCGCAAATAACTAATTCAATAAGTACAACAGAAACATCCAAACTAAAGAAGTAGAGGTAGACTTCTTTTTTAAGTGTTTGGACAGAGTTCGAATCCTAAAATTTTTACTGTTAAGAGGATTTTATCATTTATCATTTTTTGATTTAAACAAAATTAATCTTAGACCGTAAAATAGATGAAAATACTTGTGCTTACATAAAAAAAGAAACATCCAAACTATTATTTATTCAAAAACTGAACCTTATCATATGAGACATTGGTGCTTAAAATTCCAATAAGGAGACAATCTAAAAACATGTTATTGTAACAAAAAAAACGAAGGTTTTTATGCAAGTAAAATCAAATTCTTATTATAACCAAAAAAAAAAAATCAAATTCTTATGTCAGTGCCATATGTCACTTCATTTTTAGTATTAATGCTGGCAAGACACAGTTCTTTTTTTTTTAATTATTTATATTTTTTTTCTCATTTTAAGATGTCTCAAATTTTTTTAACATTTACTTTTTATAATAAAAATGTAAAAAATATAAAATAAAAGATAAAACTTTTTTAATTACAACAAGTAGAAATAAAAATTTTAGAAATGGTGTGGAAAAAATTAGGTTTAATAGCCAAATAAGTCCTCAATTTTTAGCCTAAAATAAAATTCAGCTCTCAACGTTTTATCGCATGAAATTTAATCCATAAACTTTTATTTCAGTGAAAATAGACCAAATCTGTTAAATGAACTAACTACCGTTAGTTTTGCATACATGGCATGACATGTGGCAGCTCATCAAGCTATCCACGTCAGCTGTCACGTATGCAAAACTAATGGCAGTTAGTATCATTTAACAGATTTTGACTTAATTGCATAATTGTAAAAGGTTGAGGGTTTATTTCCACTGAAATAAAAATTTATGAACTAAATTTCATGCTATAAAATATTAAGAGTTGAATTACATTTTAAGTTAAAGGTTTAAAGGTTATTTGACTATTAACCCAAAAAATTATTTAGACTGATTATTGACTGATAAAGTAATTAAGACTTAAGAGTCAATAACTAAAGAATTTTTTCATGTAACCAAAAAATTTTTTTTTTCATAAAAAAATTGTGGAATAAAGAGACAAAGAAGAAAACGATAGTGAAACAGTGAATCCCGTTGTCTAAAAAGGTGAGCCTACTCATGTGCGAGAATCCTTTTTGACAGCTGGCTTGAATTTGCTGACAATGTCGGATTAGCTGGGTTCTCTCCATCGACGACTTAGACTTGAAGTGCTTCGGCCTTGTTCGCTGCTTCACCAAACAGCAGATTTGACAACCATTGCGAGGCCTTGTTTCGAGTAAGCTAATCTTACCGTAAGGTTGGTTTTATTGTAAAATGTTCCTTCAAATTAATTTTTAAGATTCGGATTTTACTTATAAGAAAGAAGAATAAGCTTAGCTGTATTTATCTTCGTGTCCATCACATAATTAAATGCTGTTTGGCAAAAGGTCCAATCAGATGGAGGGTAATGACTTTTTCTATACGCACGTGCATATAACACAACATGTTAAAATAAAAAAAAATATAAATTTAATAAAAATTATAAAACATTTTTTTATCAAATCAAAACGAATTTTCACACAGTAATTTTTCATACTCTGCATTATACATATATATATGATTTAATATAATAAAAATATTAAATACATACGGGACTTATCAAGTATATATATAAATGTACCTTAATAGTATTTTCAACGTGTATCACGAAAAGAAACACATTCTCCATGCACTTTAGAAAAAGTGGGATATATAGCTGAGTGCAGCAACGTTTCAGCCCATGTAGCTCTCCTTTTCCTGACTTATCATAAAAAGAGATGCCGGCCATATTCTTTGTATATGTAAATAAATGATCAAATTATTAACATAGCTGATGTAGCAGTTCTTCTTTGCTGCCGCTGGGATTTTTCTACTTTCCAACTACTACAGAGTGCCTGCACGCAGGCTCCACTAAACTTTGGAAGAAGGTTATTCTCACCCTAATTTGTTTACTAAATAAACAAATCGTTGTGTTATCTTCAATGTTGTTTTGTTCCCAATACTTGCTTGTCTTACCTTTCTTTATGGGAAGTTGCCTCGACCTTTATATCATGATTTGTCCCAAGAATACTATAAAGTTATTATAAAATATATTTCCATGAACAATAAAAGCAACGCTCGTTGCATAGATAAATAATATCTTGGCTTCGTGGAAGAATAACACAGCAACAATCATTCGGTCGCAGGTTGAGTCATCCGGAGAAAAAGAATGAAAGTTATATTTGTTTTTACAATAAAAACTTTAATATGAAAGAAATAATCATGCAAATATTGAAATTTGAATTTTAAATTTTAAAAAAATAATTCATTAATTTAAAGAATTCTTATAATTTAGAAATACAGACATAATATTTGAATCAATACATTATTTTTGAACATTGTCCCTCAAAATTTTCCACTATTACACATGTTAATTCAAACCGACAAAGATAGCATTGCTTACAGTAGAATTTTGTGATTGAGTGAATTAATCATATTTAGATGGATTAAGATGAAAAACTGCTTAAAGTCGTTTTCCTGGATATAATAAAAACAATATAAATTAATTATTTTACTATTTCTTTTCTGAAATGTGCGTCATGCATTCTGTAATTGAGGCCAAAAATCTTGACCGACAGTTGAAACATGAAAGCCTACATTATAAGTATTCGTCCTCCTGTAAGCTTCCTGCCACAATCCTCGGCAACTCCTGTTTCCTGAGAAACAAACAATTTTACCTAGATAGCAAACAAATCATGCTACCGACACTACTCTTTTCCACTTTCCTTCTCCTGAATGCATATTTCTTCCGATCTGCAATCGCCCAAACTTGCCCTCCTCCTCCAAGATGCCCTCCAATCTCACCACCGCCACGCCCTCATAGAACCGTTCATTATGTTCGTCCCCGCCCGCAGCTGTACAATCCTTCACTTCATCTCCTGCCTCGCCAGCCGAATAACAATCCAGGTCCTCTAGCTAATAGAGCCAGGATTCTCGCCATTACCCAGGAGCTCAAAAGAAACATTACCTCTGACCCGCAAAACTACACCCCTACTTGGGTTGGCAACAACTATTGCCTCTTCAAAGGGTTCATATGTGACACTGTTCCAGACAGGAACATAACGGGTCTGGCAGGTATTGATTTCAATGGCGCAAGGTTTGGTGGCAACTTGAATTTCTATCGTTTCATTGCAAACTTGCCTGACATTGCTATCTTCCATGCCAATTCAAACAACTTCAGTGGGGTCATTAACCAAGGCCTCAGAGGGTTACGCTACTTTTATGAAATCGACTTGAGTAACAACAAATTCCTGGGCGGATTCCCGTCGAACGTTCTTGGTGCCACGAACTTAACCTTTGCTGATCTTCGTTTCAACAACTATCTGGGTTCTGTCCCTCGTAGTTTGTTCAATTTCGACACTGATGTTCTTTTTATTAACAACAACGTGTTTTCTCAAACAATCCCTACGAACTTCGGCAACACTCCAGCGCTCTATCTCACCCTAGCAAACAACAACTTCACGGGTACGATCCCACGAAGCATAGGCGCAGCCTGGGACACCATGACTGAGGTTTTGTTCTTAGGCAACAAGCTATCTGGCTGTCTGCCTTTTGAAATTGGTTACTTAAACAGAACGACGGTGTTCGATGTTGGTTCCAACCGGTTAACAGGTCCAATTCCACAGTCATTTGGTTGCATGGCAAAGTTGCAGCTGCTTAACATGGCTCATAACAGGTTCTACGGGCCAGTACCAGAGGTTCTCTGTAGGCTTCGGAATGCATTCAATTTCACACTGTCGAACAATTACTTCACCCAAGTAGGCCCGCAATGCAGGAGGCTAATCAGGCTAAGGAGGCTTAACGTGAACAGAAATTGCATAATGGGGCTTCCATTTCAAAGATCAGCAGCTGATTGTGCAAGCTTCTTCTCAAGGCAAAGGACCTGCGCAAGGGAGAGCACGTTCAGCATCATCCCATGTCGGCTACCCGCGGCATCATTTAGAACCCGAACAGTTTCTCAACAGGACGAAATGCCGCCATCTCCACGAAGCTACGATGCGCTTGTGAAGCCTCCACATTAAAGAATTCATGGGATGCATACGTTATTCTGGTCAGAATAATATTATCAGTTGTGATAATAATGAAGGTATTTTTTATGGTATGTTATGCCTGTTTAAGGTGATGATTAGGTAACGTGGTTAAGTTAAAGGGATTATGATTGCAGGGGAACTGATCTTCTCTGTAATTGTCTTTTTTTTTTTCGTTTTTGTTTTCTTTTTTGAAAGTGATCTCTGTAATTAAGAATTAATGTCAAGGAAATTGGTGATGTTGTATCGCACTGGATTTCTTTTGAGTTTAATGGTTTTTTTTTTAAAAAAAATGGCATCCTTTTCTACAAAAAGGGGACATTTCCTAATTTCTATGGACCAATTTATGAAATGAACCTAAAGGAAAAGAATGGCTAAGACGACCGCAGCCATGTGGAATTTATAGTAAAGATGTAGCATGAAACAATACACATACTCCTGCTTAAGCTATGGTAATTAATAGAATTTAGGCCAACGAGAATTTTTCTCCCAAATTTACCTGTAAATCTATATTTGGTGCTATGTTAGTGTTAAACTTAGATCGATAATTTTGACACGATATAGTAACACAACACTAAAATTATACTAACAAAAAAAACAAACGTGACATAAATTAAAATTTTGTAAAATTTATATATAAGAAAAATAAAAAATTTTGTATTTAGCAAGTCAACATCACACAATTTTTGTATTTTACCTTACCCAAAATATAAATTATATATACAAATTATCCTATCTTGCTAAACCTTTCACCCTGCTTTGGGATAGGGCAGATATGCTAACTGTTGCAAACTAGCTAACCTACACACCCGGGTGTTTGTCAGTCAGATATCTTGAGGAGAAGACTACTGAATAAAGAAGTCTCAACTAACCCACAATATTATCAAGTTCCTCATGCAACAGTGTGGTCCAGCTAAAAAAAGTGCTCCATTAAAGACTAAAGCATGGTTAAAAAGGCATCACGGAATCAAGCAGCTTTGTCACTGGTCGCCGGCACTGGCTTTTATTATGTTTCCAGTATTACTCGAGAGCTGTTGACACAATTCATTTGAAGCTCGTGTGGCAGGCTTATCTCTGGATCATTTTTTTTAGCTTTGCCGATAAGCTTCTGTTGTTTGATAGGCTTATATCTTCCGTCAAAAGTTATGGTGATTGTTGTCCAGATCACTGCTCACTAGCAGCCACTTTTATTGGACTTTGACCATAATTTTACAATATTATCTTCAAAGGGTTCTTCTTTAAAATGTGATTAAATATAACACTACAGCAAAATGTAAATACTCGCGGCATTAGACCCAATTAGAGAATGGCACGTGTATGTTAGACCAGAGAAAATGCTTTGCTTAATCTTAACCTAATCATTTTTCCCAATTAAAAGGAATTAAAACGTTGGAGTGGTTAGGTTTGGAGGTATCTAAATTTTCTAGCAACACCGAGAATCTTGCTGGTTCTGAGTTCTGACTACACGGGGAACTGTTCAATATGATTTTGATATTTAATTAATAATAATTAGTTTTAATTTAATATAAAGCACATTTTCTGATGGATTGACCCTTTTGGCTAGCGAGCCTTATCCCGTAGATCAGGCTCCACTCGTAGGCAATCACTGGAACGTGATCGTCTCATGATATTCGGATGAATGTTAAAGGGTCCCATGCTAACAATTGTAGGACCCAATGCACACTCCCATTAATCAGAGTCTAGACTGTCTCTACTCACCTGGCTAATATTAGGTGGGGACCACATGGTTTTTGATTGAGTTGGATTATTATGCGAGAAATGGGAGAATTTCTAAATATATATCACTTTTTATCTTTCATATTCCAAATTTTTTTATAATAAACAGTAATTTATTGAAAAAAATGGGATATAAAGAGAAAAAAAAAAAAAGAAAAAAGAGTTTATTTAAAAATTCTCGAGAAACGGCGGGGGTTTAAGACTTCAAGTTTCAGTTTTAATGACTTAATAGGTTGATTCGAAATATAATTTGATTGATTGATTTGTTGATTTGTTATTAAATTATTATTTCAATCACCTAACGAAAATATATTTATAAAAATTTTGATTTTCTGATTCATTAATTGAAAATTTAAACTACATTTAAAAATTTTTATAATAAAATTAAAATATATGGAGCATAAAGATATTTTCAATATTTGAAATTTAGATGAAATTTTAAATATAATGTTATTAGAGTTTTTAATCTAATATTTTAGTATTAATATTTTGTTGAATGATATTATTTAGTTTGTTTTAAATGAAAAAAATTAATAATTTAACTTTAATATGTTTTATTATTTCGAATAATTCTAGTAATTAACTGAACTTAATTGAATTCTATTAAATTTTAAAATTAGAAATTTCGATTCTAAGTAAAAATAAATTAATTATTTTAAATTTAATTTTAGTTAATTTGATTTCAAATAAATTGAATTGATCAAATGAATCCCTTAATGAAAAACATGAGATTAGTCAATAGGTAAGGTCGGATAGTCGGATAATTTGTAAATCCTTATTGAGATTAAAAAATGCCTTGATGTTGATTTCTTGAAATGGATGTGCAGGATCGAAATCAACAAGGGCTAGGCCACTTGTCACACCCCGCGCGCAAGTACAAGACCTGATGGACGGGTGCAGGCCAAGCCATGCCCCAGGCGAGGTGATGAAGGTTGGAGGGCCAAACCAAGGCAGCTTAGGATGGTGGGCATGATGATGGCACAGGCCAGACGAGGTGTGCGGAGTTAGGCACACAGGTGCGCGGAGCTAGCCATGCGAGCTCCCAGACGCCAGGTGGGCGAGACAGCCGCTAGCCAGGCGAACCAATCGGGCGTTCAATGGAGAGCTCCTAGACGCAGGCAGAGGCAAAGGCATGCGCACCAGGCAGGCAAGCTTCCAGGTGGAACAGTGCTGGAAGGAGATGGCAAGCTTAAGGGTGACCCGGAGGCCACAAGTGCGCATCCAGATGCGGGCCTTGAGCGGAAAGGCTTGGATCCTGCTTGGCCCAGTGCGTGCACCAGTAAGGCCAGGTCCAGTTCGGCTCCAGTGGCTTCTAGCTGTGCTCAGTGCGTGCTTGAGAGGCAGGGAAGGTTCCCAAAGCAGTCTGTCAGGCACAAACTTAGCCTAATTACCACTATATTGCTTAGTGAGGGCTTGCCTATATAAAGGGGTGCCTTCCCCCACATTTGTACATAAAAAAGACCCCTTAGAGAGCTGAGTAAGAGTCTCCATTTGTCGGTGAGGAGTGAGCTGAGATAGGTAGAGGCCCTTAGTTCCTCTTAGTGAGTGAGCCCTTGTAGAGTCTCCTAGGCAAGGCTTGGTGTGCTGGCTTAGTGTAGTACCCAAGGCTGGCTACATTCCTATTGTAAGCTCTTGTACATTGTTGAGTTTGAGTAAAATACAAGTGTACAGTTCCCCACATCTGTGTGCGTGTGTGTGTGCTGCTTGTATGCTTGGCTTGTGTGCTTGGTGTGTGCTGTAGGTTGTGCGTGAGATTTCCGCAAATGTCAGAGCATCTTGGGCAGACGAGAGGCTGACTTAGGTGTGTGGACGGAAGAATCCCGCCTAAGGTCTCACGGATGCTGGGTTCAATCTCCCGGCTCGTGACAGTTGGTATCAGAGCAGGCGATCATTGTTCGGTAGCGACCAGCGTTCGATGGCGATTAGTGGTCAGTCCAGCCTAATTGAGCGTGCGTGGTGCTAGCAGTGCCTAGTGCTGGTTGAGACGTGGTTCGAGCCAAGTTAGCTGAAGCGAGCAGACGAGTGTGTAGCCCGGACTAAGCAGGGATGGCGAGTTTGGAGGCGTGCGCGCACACTGAAGGGCAGGAGGCCCATGAGACTCGAGCCGGGAAGGGGAAGAAGGGTAGTAGCTCCCAAGATGATCCTGTGTCTGTCCTTGATTCGAGGTAAGCCAAGGTGGAGCTGGCCATGGGCAAGATAGGGCACAAGCTCGAAGATCGCCTTGCCTATTTCTACTCCGAAGGAAGGAGTTGAGGCTTGAGGTGCGGGAGAAGCTCGCTGAGATTGAGTTGCTCGCCCAAAAGAATGTAGCCGTAGAAGCGATGGTCGAGGCCATGCAGGTTGAGCTGGAGTAGTTGCATGGCAAGGTTAGTACGTGCGAGAGCGCTATGGCAGGTTGCCTACTGGCGTTTGCTCCCCAATTTAGGGCAGATGTCCCTAAGCCGAAGGAGTTCAGAGGGACGCAATCGGCTAAGGATGTGGACAACTTTCTGTGGGGCACGAAGCAGTATTTTCGAGCTGTCGGCATTGATGATGAGGCTACCAAGGTAAGCACAGCCTCTATGTACTTGGTTGATATTGCCTTGCTGAGGTGGCGACGCAAGTGTGAGGATGACAGCGAGGAGGTGCTGCCATTGGGACATGGGCAGAGTTCTAGCCAGAGTTCAGGCAGTTTTATCTCGAGTACGCGAAAAAGGAGGCGAGGTCCAAGCTCAGGTGGTTGATGCAGTGCGGGGAAGTACGCGAGTACGTGCGGGAGTTCTCCTAGCTATGCTTCAGATACCAACCCTTAGAGAGGACGAGGCTCTCCTTTTCTTTCCTAGATAGACTCAGGCTGTGGGCAAGACAGGAACTAAAGCAGATAGGCGTTCAGACGTTGTCAAGGGCCATGACAGCCGCGGAGTCCCTAGTCAATCTCAGCCAATCAAAGTCATCCAAGCCAAGGGGGAAAGGCTTGCGGGGAGATGATGGCTCAGACGATGAGGAGCAATCTGATGCTTCCCAGCCTAAGGGGAAGGGCCAAGGAGGGGGAGATCGTGACGCAGGTGGCAAGGGGACACCACGTTATGCCGAGTGGAAGTACTCAAGGAGTGAGGACTAGCACTGTCAAAATGGGTTGGGCTAAAAAGCACTTTTGGTTAAATGAGCCTAAAAATGCAAGCCCATATTCGGCCCTAAGGGCTAGCGAACTTAAATAGGCCGACCCGTATAAGAAATTAAAAAAATTAAATTTTATATTAAAACCCCATTTTTAGTAAATAAACAAAGTAATATTTGAAATAAATATTAAACAAACATCAAATAAATTCACATCAAATCCATCAAGTATTCAACATCATTTGAACATTACATACAATAGTTTAACAAGCATAATATAAATTGTTTTAACAAACCTAGATACTGAAAAACATATCTTAACAATATTAAAAATAAAAAATATGATAAATAGATCCATGTCTATTCATCTCCTTTATAGTGTCAATCGCATTCAATCAATTCTTTTTCAACTTTGCCATTTACAAATATAAATAGAGAACAATATAAGAACTTACAAGAATTAAACTATGAATTGATTAAAAATTGTCAACTAATTAATAACATTACTTTCAAAACCAAGAATCCAATTTCGGATGCAAATGAAAGTTTTCACGTTCTCATGATTTAGAGAACTTCAATACTTATTTAAAACACAAAAACCAATACTAAAAAAACTCTCCGATGCTATTGTTGTTATTGGAATGCTTAAGATATCACAAGTTATACTTGTAAGCTTTGGAAATTTTGGCTTATAATCTTTCTACCATTGCAGCACATTTAAAATTTTAATTATGCGACCCATAATCTTTAGCACTTTCAAATAAAGATCTAATTGAGATTTTGGTTCTTCTACTTGAACAGTTTCAAATATCTTGAAAGCCTATATCCTTGGACATTTTAAAATAAATTAATTGTCATTACAAAAGAGAATTTAAAATAAAGTATATACTTAAAAAACAAAATTGAACTTACATCACTTAAAGCAAATGTACTCTTCCCCTTCAAACTAGCATGTGTAAGAGGTTGTGAGTCATTATGTTAGTTTGAAGTAAATTAGTAATACTAAAGAGTATTAATTTTATATATTTTACTTTAATTAAAATGTTAAACATATAAATAATTAAAATAAAAACAAAATTTGAATATAATTAAAAATATTAAAAAATTAAACGGGCTGGCCCATTTAAGCCCGGGCTAAATCCATTTAGGCCTGGGTCTAAATGGGCCAGGCCAAAAAGCCCTCTTGCTAAAATGGGCTACAAAAATGAAGTCCAAGCCCTGAATAAATAGGCCAGACTGGCCCGGCCCAACGAGCCTTGGCCCATTTTGACAGTACTAGTGAGGATCGACCAAGGAGACCCGTAGAGTGCTTCTTGTGAGGAGGATCGCACCGAGTAAGGGAGTGCCCGACCAGGGAGAAGCTTATAGCGATCGCCAGGGGTGGCGAGCATTCGGACAAGGGATCAAAAGAAGATCGTCGACTTGGTGTCTTGAAGTCAGTCGAGGGACCAGGGGTGGTTCGAAGGCTAGGCACCATACGAGAAGGCAGTTGGGTGTGCGGCTCTCAGTCAGGGGACAAGGGCAAGGCCCATGGTCGAGGGAAACATCCAAACTCCTCCAGCATAGGCGTGCAGCAGAAGGCACAAGGCAGCAAGAGGATGCGTTGGCCCCGCTCGAAGAGAAGAGGAAGTGGCGTGCAGCAGGAGGACAGATGTTCCCCTAGCAACGAGGGCGTTGCTAGAACAAGTGGGGGAGAATGTCACGTCCCGTGCGCAAGTCTAAGGCCTGATGGACGGGTGCAGGCCAAGCCAGGCCCCAGCCGAGGTGATGAGAGGCTGGAGGGTCAAACCAAGGTAGCCCAGGGTGGTGAGCGTGATGATGACGCATGCCAGACGAGGTGTGCGGAGTTAGGCACACAGGTGAGCGGAGCTAGCCAGGCGACCGTGATAGAAGGGCGAGCTCCCAGACGCCTGGTGGGCGAGACAACCGCTAGCCAGGCTGTAACATCCCAAATCCACAGTATAACATAATATTTACTTACAATCACACTTAATTACCGGTTGGGCTGTCTGTAATGCTTAACAACTCCTAATACTTGAATAAGAATTAGTACTCTTATTTCTCTTACTAATATGGAAATATGAATTGTTAAATTCTTTCTTGAATATGTATATACATTCCCTTCTATTTAAAGTAGTACTGTACCATTTTATTGAATATATAAAAGAATACAACATACCTTCGATATCAAATCTCTGGAAGGTAATTCTCTTAGTCCACAATCAATAATCTGTGGAGTGGAAAATAAGGAGTGAGCGACAACGTGCTCAGTAAGGAAGGTGTATGCTGCTTTATAAAAATAAAGACTATATCATTTTATTTGTCTTAACAATCAAACCGATTAGGAAAACAATGGATATAGTTAACATTAAATAGGATTCAATAGATCCTTTCAGTAAACAAAAATCAATAAGTTGAGACTAGGCAACAAATAAATTATGCTCTCATTGTTCCCTCAGGAACACAAGTCGTCCGCTTTTAGGGTGCACCCGTAGGCCATCGCCCCTCACGGCTATCTCGGCTAGATCTATGGCCATAATTTGTAGGTGGTCCTCGGGTCCACTTGCCAAGCGACCTCGAGATCGCTGATGACTTGGCGGGTCCATCAGCCTTGTGACGCCCTGAGATGCACCTGTTGGTCCATCAACCCGAGCCATCGCCCGAGGCGGGTCACTCAATAGTAATGCATGAACTCGGGGCCTAAAGTCTCAAAATCATATTTATAGCTCAAAATACATTTAAGGAAACATATTTATGAATTTAAATCATTTAAAAAAATAATAATTTCGAAAGGGTATAATTCTCATTTTCGTAGAGAATGCAAATTGAAATCTGTTCGCCCATTTTGGCTTGCCCATGGTCAACTCTCCAGTGTGGTGAACTAGTGTTTTCCCGCCAACTTTAGCCTTTTTAACACAAGTAAACTGGCTCGCTGAAGCGGCTTGCCCATGGTCAACTCGCCCATAGCCAATTCGCCCATGGTCAATTCACCTTAAAAAGGGTTTTATATTTTCTATTTACAAAGATAATAAAAATAGCCCATTTTTCGTGGGAGAAAATACGGTTAAAATCTGCTCGTCCATGGTCAGCTCGCCATTACGGTTTGCCCATGGCAGCTCGCCCAGTGCGGTGAACTAGTGTTCGCCCGCCAACATTTTTATCTAAAAACAAGTTAAACTAGCTCGCCTTTAGCGACTCGCCCATGGTCAGTTCGCCTATTATGGCGTTGCCCTTAGTCAACTCGTCCAATGGCACTACCATGGTCTACTCGCCCATCTTTATAAAAACATAGGTTATTTTCTTTGGCTCGCCCAAAATTACGTTAAAATCGGGTTCGCCCGCCCCAAAAACATAAAAGGGTTCGTCCACTTTGACTCGCCCGCCCTATGCCAGTTCGCCCAAATCAAAATGATTTATCAAACGAATGCATGTCATAAACCAAAACATTTTCTCAATATTTTCGTAATAATTTACTCCACAGGACATGCATTTTACTTCGTATATAACTTCCTTACCTGGTCTCTTCAAAGCTTAGCTTCTCACTCGCCTTTATCAACTCTCAATTTCTGGCTGCAAAACAAATCATCAAGACCATCAATATATTTTCTTTTCGAATATTTTCTAAAATTGTTAATATTTTTCCTTTCAAATATTTGCGACACTTAGGCGAGATTTGAGTCAAATCTACAGCTCGCCATTCGCCCAACAGAGCTCGCCAGTCGTTAATGGGCTTACAGGTGGAAGCTCGCCCAATCCTACTCGCCATTTAATTATTGGCATATTCATGGGAGTTCGCCCAACATGGGAGCTCACCCCCACTTCAACTCAACTCGCCATGCCTATGAATTTCAGTTCGCCATTCGTGGCTTTTATTCAGAGGTGGGCTCGCCTATGGGTCAAATTAGCATGTGGCGACCTCCTCCTACTCGCCACATTGGCTATCACGATAGTCGTCATTCTCGCCCTTTTTGGGTGATCCTACCTCGATCTATTTGGGCGATCATATGCCCTTGCTTATTCTCGCCCTTTTGGCAATTAACACATCCATATCTTTTGGGCGAGTAGCCTTTTCTTTTCTTTTAATTATTTTACATCATCAAACTACAATTTCAGCTCAATTTCATTTTATTATAGTTCTATGATGTAACAAAAATAAATCAAAAGCAGGCTATAATCATGCTTCTCATGCTTGAATTCATAGAATTATATCATTCAATATCAAGAAACCATTAAATCTCACCTTGACCAAATAAGTGTCTCAAAACAGAATGTTATTTTCTGTTTTGGTTTTAGCCTTCCTCTCTTCTTCCTTTGATGCTTAAATGATGGAGGAAAGATTGGATATTAAAATTAAGAGGTTAACTCTTTAATCTATGAATTTTCTCTGGCTAGAAGAAATGGCCGAAACAGAACACAACTCAACTCCCAAAATGGCTCCTCATAGTGAAGCAGAATCGGTGATGAATAAGTAAAATTGGTTGAGGTCTTTGCTTCTTTTATGTCTCCATATATTCAAGACAACCAATAACAATTAACCACCTAGCATCTTATCGTATCTCTTCATTATTTGTTGCATTAAACTTCATTTAATGCATGAAGAAAACTGCAGCACAAGGTGGCGAGGAAGTTATCTTTTCCACACGCCTTTTGCTTCTTTTTCTTTGTCTTATACTTCAGCAATTAATTGCTCTCCTATTTTCTACCATCAAAGTCATCCTTCAGCAGCCTTTAAAAAGGCTAGGCGACAACATCTCAAGGAGGCAAGGGTGGCGTGGACTTGGTTTCTTAGCTGACCAATTAAATTGCTTCCAATTCCTTGTTTCTTCACATTTGTTCATGCTTCATTTAATGCTTTCATATCATAAGTACTATCTTCAACTTTATTTTTATACACCATACTATGAGTCATAATTTCTAATAATTAAAGTGAAGAGTGAAAATTCGCATTCAATATTTATTTAATTTCACTAAAAGAATTTATTTTCACTATCAATCATGTACAAATATAGTGTATAGTGTAAAATAATCGGGTCTCACACAGGCAAACCAGTTGGGCGTTCGATGGTGAGCTCCCAAACGCAGGGAGAGGCAAAGGCGTGCGCACCAGGTAGGCAGGCAGGCGTGCAGCTGAAGCAAGCTCCCTGGTGGAACAGTGCTGGAAGGAGATGGTAGGCTTGAGGGTGACCCTGGAGGCCCTAAGTACACGTCTAGATGCAGGCCTTGAGCGGAAAGGCTTGGATCCCGCTCGGCCCAGTGCGTGCACTAACAAGGCCAAGTCCAGTTCGACTCCAGTGGCTTCCAGCTATGCTCAGTGTGTGGCAGAGAGGCAGGGAAGGTTCTCAAAACAGTCTGCCAGCCATACACTTGGCCTAACCACCATCACACAACTTAGTGAGGGCTTGCCTATATAAAAGGGGTGCTTTCCCCCACATTTGTACATAGAAGAGACCCCTTAGAGAGCTGAGTGAGAGTCTCTATTTGTGGGTGAGGAGTTGTAAAATCCGAATTTTATTATACTGTATACCGTATGTGTACATTATTGATAGTGGAAATAAATTCTTTTAGTGAAATTAAAGAATAATCAAATGTGAATTTCCACTTTTTATTTTATGTTATAATGAACATATGGTGTATAAAGAATAGAGGAGAATTAATTTGATATTATAGTATGAAAGCATTAAATGAAGGATTAATGAATATAAGACAAAACAAAGAAATGAATGAGATGATAGCCAATCAACGTTGGCTCGAAGAGACCTTGGCATGGAGAAGGGAAGAAAAAGAAGAGAGAAAAGTCAAGGAAAGGGGCGGCAAGTACTTCTCGCCAATTGCCTCTCCTGACAAAGGGAATAAGTAATAAATGGAAGAGGAAGTTTGTCAAAAAGTAAGGAAGAAACGGACTGCAACGGGAAGCTTACCGCCGTTCTTTTTGTCACCAAATTCTCATGGTTTTAATTGCATGAAAGACGTGCAATGATAACAGATAACAGGATAAGGAAACAGGTGCTCGGTTTTAACAGGTTATATTGGGCTATATAAGGAGAGTTCCTGAGGAGAAATCGATGGAAACAACTTCATTTCCCTCAGAATCATTCTCGCCCATTCCGTTTCTCTGCAAATTCATCTTTCATTCCTCCGTTTTTCTCATAAATGAGCCATGCAATGTTATCTTTTAGTTAGCCAAACCCTTCTAAAGTGTTGAAGAGCTAAGGAAACAAGAGAAATAAAACTAAGAAAGGCAAGAAAGCATTCTGTTGTTGAAAGAGCAGCTTAGTAAAGGTGAGTTTCATAGTTTTATAGTTCTCTTGATATTTAATCATAGATATAGCCTGGTCGTAGTTAAATATTGTTGAATATATAAAGAAATTTGATGGAAATGATTAAGAACAACAATAGGCGAGCAAGGAGTATTCGCCCAAAGGATGAGGCGAATACAATGCAGTGCATGGCTAGGCGAGAACATGTTCGCCAATAGCTATGGAATAATCAGAATGTGGAAGTAAGGGCGAGAACGAATGATCGCCAATGAGGCGAGTAGGTAATAAAGAACTCGCCAAAGTGTTGTGCAAGAGGGCGAGGTAGCCAATAGTTATCAAATTTATGGGCGAGCCCAATTATGAATGAAAAGCCACGAGTGGCGAACTGAAGTAATAAGCATGGCGAGTTGAACTCCTATGTTGGGCGAACTCCCATGAATAAGCCGCTAATGGACAGCGAGCTATGTTGGGCGAATGGCGAGCTGTTACCTCGCCAAAGTGGTTGAAAATAGTTTTAGAAATAAATTGATAAGAAAAGAAAATATTAATGGAATTAATATTTTAACTTGCAGCCGGAAAGTGAAATTGCTATCGGCGAGTAGGAAGCAGGGCGAAGCGAGACTTCGTGAAATCAGGTAAGGAAGTAGTATGTGATACAAATGCATGTCCTGTGGAGTAAAAGTGTTAAGAAAATATTAGAAATTGTTTTGTTTTCTGACATGCATTGGTTGATAAACTGTTTTGATCTCGGGCGAGCTACAAGTCGCCATATGTTGTTTTTGTTGATTGAGCTGATTTTGGCGGGCGAGTATCTTAGTTCTAAGCAGAAACTAGGGCGAGCCAAGTAGCGAGTTGTCTTTTATGAGAACTGGGCGAGTGCCCTTGTTTTAAAGAAATATCCGAGTAAGCCAAAGTTGGGCGAACTCTTTTTAATGTGTTTGGGCGGGCGAACCTTGTTTTTAAATATAAGACGGGCGAACCGTTATCAACGGGTTATGCTTTTGTTTTAAAAAGCTATGTGGCGGGCGAATACTAGTTCGCCGTATTGTTGAGTTAGTCAGGGGCGAGCCGTGAAGGGCGAGCTGACTCTGACGAACAGTTTTAAAGGGTAAATTCTTATACGAAAAATAAGATGTTTTAATATTTTGAAAAGAAAATAGAAATATGAAACCCTTTGGGGCGAGTTGACCATTGGGGCGAGCTGACCAGTGGGCGAGTTGACCATTGGGGCGAGCTTACCATGGGCGAACTAGCCATGGGCGAGCCAGTTTAAACCGTACTTTCTCACACGGGAAATGTTGAGATTACGGGCTGTTTATTGTTTTATAAAACCTTTTGGAAATCAAATCCTTTGGTGGAATTGATAACGTGAGATAAAACTTGATTTTGAGACATTAGGCCATGAGTTCATGCATTATTATTCATATACTTTGCGTGACCCATCTAGGGCGATGGCTTGGGTCAAATAGACCAATGAGTGCACCCTAGAGCGTCACAAGGCTGATGGACCCGCCAAGTCATCAGCGGTCTCGAGGTCTCTTGGCAAGTGGACCGAGGACCACCTATTGATTATGGCCATAGATCTAGCCGTGAGGGGCGATGGCCTACGGGTGCACCCCAAAAGCGGATGACTTATGATGCTTGCATGATTTAAATTATTGCCTTGTCTCAATTAAATGATTTCTGAAAGTATTTGTTGAGATACTGTTATTCATTGTTTTCTAAAGAGTTTGATCGGTTTTGGAAAACATTGCTTTTATATTTTGTAAAGCAGCATACATTTTCCTTACTGAGCAAGTTGTCGCTCACTCCTTATTTTTCCACTCCACAGATAATTGATTTACCTTCTTGAGATTCGACATCGAAGGTATGTTGTATATTCAGTAAAGTTGTACAGTACTACTTTAAATAGAAGGGAATGTATATACTTCTTAAGGAAGAGACTTTAATAATTCATAGTTACAGAATAATGTAGTAGAAGTTGTTAAGCATCATAGACAGCCCAACCGGTAAGTAAGTATAAGTTACGAGTAAGTATCATAATATACGGTAGCTTGGGATGTTACAGGAGTGAGCTGAGATAGGTTGAGGCCCTTAGTTCCTCTTAGTGAGTGAGCCCTTGTAGAGTCTCCTAGGCAAGGCTTGGTGTGCCAGCTTAGTGTAGTGCCCAAGGCTGGCTGCCTCCCTATTGTAAGCTTATGTACATTGTTGTGTTTGAGTAAAATACAAATGTACAGTTCCCCACATCTGTGTGCTCTGTGTGTGTGTGCGTGTGTGCTGCTTGTATGCTGTGCTTGTGTGCTTGGTGTGTGCTACAGGTTGTGCGTGAGATTTCCGTAGGTGTGAAAGCATCCTGGGCAGACGAGAGGCTGACTTAGGTATGTAGATGAAAGAATCCCGCCTAAGGCCACACGGTTGCTGGGCTTAAGCCCCCGCATGTGACACACTGCACTGGACCTGGGGCTTGAAAATAGCGGAGGACGTAGTACAATGCCTCTCCTACATTCACCAAGCATGGAGGCTTGTCCATTGCAATCTCAAGTCCTCAAACGTGCTACTCGGCCTGCATTTCCGACTACTGCCTGGCAGCTCTAGTTGCTTCAATACCCGAAGAAGACCACGATTACATCGCAAGTAAACCTCCGGAAACTCGCAACTCAAGTCACCAGGCAACATCAAAATCCGATGTTTTTGCATTCGGGGTTTTGTTGTTAGAGCTTTTGACAGGAAAACCTCCTTCCCAGCACCCGTATGCGGAGCCTTATAATATGATGCATTGGCTTAGGTCTAGTAGGGAGACGATGTAGGGGACGACGAGAGGCTAGGGGTTCTTCTTGAAATGGCCATTGCTTGTTGTTTGAGCTCTCCAGAACAAAGGCCTTCGATGTGGCAAGTATTAAAGATGTTACAGGAGATCAAAGAAGCTCTATTAACGGAGGACGGTGAATTGGACCCACATTCTGGGATGTCTTAAGCTTCTTAAGTAAATCATGGAGTTACCAGCAATTTAATTGTAGGGCGATATTTTGAGTGACAATGGTATGCATAGAGAAAAGAAATATTTACACTGCATGATATCTGCAGATTCTGCTTTTTTTTCTCTGACACTATTGACGTTTTCTTTCGTATTCCTGGCCCCTCGGTGGAGTCTTTCTTGTGCCTCTCTATCAGCCACGTTTATTCTTTTGCCAGAATTCTCTTCTCAATCAGTATATTTTTATAAAAAAAAAAAGAACCAAGAGAATAAAGCCGAACAAGAAATATCCCAGCTTATAATCAGAGAGAAAACTACATTTTAACGACGGAGAACGGAAAAGAAAAGGACTAGATGCCATGGACAGTATGAACACCAACATGATGGAGACGGAGGCCGCCGCTGCCGCTTCCACCGCGGCGCCGCAGCTGCGAGGACAACATGATGCTGGGAAAGAGCTGCTCACGATGGCTCGTAACCTTATTGATCAAGGCAAGCCCGCGCAGGCTCTTCAAGCTGTAATCATCGCCACCTTCTTTTTCCCATATTTTCTTCTTGAACGGTTAATAGGATTATATTTTATTTCATTTTGGGTTACTGATGTTTAGCAAATTTAATGAGTTTTTGTTAAAACCTCTTTCTTTAGCTTATGGAAACGTTGTAATCTTGAATATGTTGGCTTTTAATTGCTTCGAATGTTGAAGTTCTCGAGGGCAAATCAAACTGTTTTCCTAGTAATAATTTAAGATTAATCTTTAGCATTTTGTAGCTGTAGATATATGAAAAAATCACATTGGATAACTAAGAATATCTCTAAAGAGTAAAGGGGATTACTTTAGTTAGGAGTGAGGGCGAAAGGATTTGATATTTCAGAGAAGCAGTTGAGAAAAATGAAATTTTGAGGTGGAAAGCAAATGCTTTTATATCTTGGCATTTAGTTTAGAATCCCAAATGCTGAACCATCCTAAGAATAAATAAGCAGTGAAGCATTTTGGTTATTGAATGGAAAGGAATCTAGAATATTTATTGGCCTTTTTTTTTGTTCTTTGTCTTTCTGTGAGAGTTGCAAACATGGATGAAAGGGGAAAAAAAGAGAGGGTGTCACTGTACTGCAAATTTGCATGTTATTATTCATCTGAGAAGCTTTTATTTATTCATGAACAAGGGGGTTCAAAGTCTTCTTCTTTCAACCTTTCTCTTCGTATTTGTGGACTTGATAATTTTGTTGCTTCTTTATGATTAGTTTGGATGCTGGTAATTAGTTGAACTTTCATTACTCTTACTTTTTGATGCTAGCGATTATTTGGATTCTAATAAATTTGGGTCTCTCCTCTTTTTGAATAACAATTTTGCATCGTCTCTTTTCAAATGTATTAGCATAGTACCCTGTTATATTTCATCAATTTGAGTTGTTATTGTTAATTAAATATTGTTCCCACCACTTCTCAATGTAGGCTTTCGAAGACTTTGATGGTTCAAGTGTTGGCCGTAAATACCTGGCATCTGACTTGGCCATTGTGGATCAAACTAAATAACGCTTCCTTGTTCATTGGGTGTTTGTTGACTGACACAACGAGGGCGAAAGTTGTCTTGCCCTAGTTAGGCAGCCTGCAATAGTCCGACTTAAATGCATAAACTACTCGTTTAACTTGGGCCAACTTGACTTGTGATTTTTCAGCATCTAATCATCTTCTAGAGCCGCATGGGTTAAATAACACCCACTTTTAGGGCTATCAGCAATGTATTTTCAAGATTTGACGTGCACTAAAGTATCCTTCAGTCATATTATGGTGTGAATCAGTTCTTCCTGTCTGAATATAAGGCAAAGGATGTATGTTTGGCATATTGTTTTGTTATGTCTTGGTTTGAGTTATAACTCTTTTGAACTGGGGAAAACAGTGACAGGAAGAACATCAGAATTCACCTTAATTTAGACATGCACCCTGGACCTCTTGTTTCTCCTTTTAATTTCTGTTTATCTGTGATGGAACTGGTGGTGATGGCCATGAGAACTAGAGGTGGTGATGAAGCTGTATTTCAGTCATTGTAACGTGCTCGTGAAGTGTACAGAACTAGAATGCAAGAAAACAATGCAGTTGATCAGCTGGCTTCTTTGTTTGCCGAATGTGCAATCGCTGAACCCGAGCCTTCGAATGCTGAATCATTACCATGCAACCCTAAACGTCCATCAGTTGCAACAGATGCTCATGGGACTTCAATACTTGCCGAAACAGGCAGAATGCAAATTGTATTGGACGCATTCTCTGATGGAAGCAGCTTTATCTGTTTACAGTGTGGTGGCCTTGTTAGTAATCATCGCAAAGACGAGCACTACGCATACTGGGTGGCAATATGTGATATGCCAATGCCGGTACAAGGTGCGTATAGTTGCTCACTTTATAGACTACTTCCAGTGCATGATCATGAGACTGTACTTCTCCTATAACTGTGTCTGCGTTGTTGATAATGGTCGCAAGTGTTCTCAATGCCATCGACAATCACTATCAAGACAATCTTCAGTGTCTGGTGTATAAGGTTTAAAGCCATGCATCAATCGAAACTTAAGCAAACCTGGGCCTCCTTCCTAAGGGTTAGAATACTGCACTCTTCCAGACTCCAGTGATGAATTTTTTATTACAGAACAATATGTTGGAATTTGATTTAGTGAACAACTATGTATCAAATCATTGTACAACATGCCTCCTAATTTCTTCATAATGATGTTTGCCGGGTTTCCCATTTGTCAGTTCATTGACACTTTTTCTGCACATTGAAGCCTCAACTTTGTGGGTGGATTATTAATGAAAGAACCATTATCCAGGGAGAGACAAGCAGCTAAAGAATTTTCCTTGTATAACAACTGAAAATGCTACACATTTCAATCTTTCAACGAAATTAATAACACGCTTACACACGGGGTTAAATATATGAACCAGGAAATTACAAATTTGGTAAAAATGAAAAACTATAAAAGAAAAATACAATTAGACTGCACCTTTCATACAATTTTCTATAGCTAGGGAACAATTTCTTCCCTCAAGGTGTGTTATTGATGGAAAATACACCAATACCCTAGAGACAGCTTAAGCGAGATCCGATATTAGCATCATCACCAAGACCATCTCGTGCTAGTGTCTTCAACGTATTTGGCACGCCATTGGCAGCATCAACACTTCTTTACAAGATGCTCCGAATGCAGTAAACACAGCGAAAAATTTGAAAATTATCAACCTATAGTTTTGATATTTTCATCATGGCATACACAGGTTCCAACAGCCAGCTCCAGCACACTGCATCAACTAAGAAAAAGATAATAGAAGGTTCATTGATGCGTGGCAAACAGGGTTTGCTAAGTCAATACCATTAAGTCAGATAAAAATACGGTTCAACCAAGCAGATTATGATTCTCATGAGCTATTTACTCATTCTAGGACATTTTGTGTTAAGAGTTGGCTACCCTGTGGACTAATAGTCAACTTTGAGTTCATGTACTTAGCAGTTCATTAATGTTCTTGGTAATTGTTTTTTTTAAGTACAGTCAAAAATCATTTTTCCGAGTCGAGATTTGAAAATCAGAAATGGTAAGATATTTGTAGCCGATGACAAATAATGTCCTCAACAGCTGAGAAATCAAGCTAATTAAAAGATATTGTAGCAAGGGCATCGAATCGCACATGATTGGAGGTAATGTAAACATAAAATACAAAGGCAGAAAAAATACCTGCACTTTTTCTAGGCTCCACCCTGCACCTTGGGCTAGGAACATACATATATCGAAGATTAATACGGCCAACATAATCTGGTGACCATCGAAATCAAACTCTATGTGGAAGAGCTTGTGAACGTGGCCTTGCCCTTATTGTTGTTTCATCACTTTGTCTAATCCATTCCGAAAGTCTCTATGGTTTCTGCCATTTCCATTTGAATTGTACGAGGCATTGGTGATGGCTTCTTTTCCACCTCCACAGTTTTCCATTGCCAGCTTGTCCTATAGCTACTAAATTTTTTATTGGTAACTGCCCAAGTGGTACCATCTGCACAAGCGATTTTTTCTTACCGAGCATGAAAGCAGATTGCAATATACTATGATTAAAGTTGGAGAATGAAGTTACCTTTCGTGTTTGATCTATGAATGCTGCTGATTCTCTACCTGGACCATTGACAATACCCGGGCTATATTTCAGCTGTTTCTGTGCTAGCAAAGTCATCGGGGATAATGAACCATTCATGTCATCAGCAACGTGTTTCAATGTATTTGGTGAGTTCCCCTGCACATACACTTTTGTCAAAAAGCCGTGCTAAGAGTGGAAATGATGTTGATACAAACAATTCACTTAAAGGCCAAAAAACTTATGATGACGCTAGCAACAAAAAGATGATCCTGTACAAATGACCCTAAAATTCTATTTATCTTGCTGCAAAAGAAAATCCTACTTTAGTTAGCATTCTTTTCTAGAGATTCCGTGACACAATACAAGTTGCAGCACTTGCTATTCAGCTCAACTGAGGTTTGGGATTTTACGAGGGATAAGCAATGTGAACTCAATTGTAATTGTTGTTGCACAAAACAATAATAATGAAATGTTGACATAAGTTGCTTGTTCCTTCTTCACACGTGGCACTAAAAGCTATGCAAAAAAGAGAAGTCAGAGAGACGCAAGGGGTGGTTCTTTGCATAGGCACTCCGATGCTTAAGTCAGTAAGAGGGTTTTTCTCAGTCTTAATCTGTAGAAAGTAAAACTTAGAGAATAAAATAATACATGTGACCTATTTATAGTGGAACAAACTACCTCTATTGTTGTCGTAATTATCGGAGGATAATTTCATCCTTTTATACACTTACGGGTCCATCTTCCTGTATGTAACAGAGACTTTACCACGCCTCTTGTTCATTTCGGCAGGAGAGTGACTCTTGCAAAGCAAGAGAACATCATTGGCACTGTGAGAGGCTGCCGCAAGAGGTGAGAGGCTACCGTAAGCTTTGTGAGAGGCCAGGTACTCACTGTGCTGGAGGTCACTGCCACGTGGCACAATGATATTATGCCACATGGCTAAACTTCACTGCTTCAAGGCCCACTTCATTTAATTTGGGCTTTTCTCATATCAATTGCTTCCTACTCTCTTATTGAAAATCGAATAAAAGAGTATATATTTTGGGTATTTTGGTCATTTTGTAAATTTAATCATTTTGTATTCTTTCGCAGATTCCGAAGCATAGCTCTCTGGGGAGGTGTTTCTTCACTTGCGACCTTTAGGATTCCCTGCCGCGGCTATATAAGCAAGAGGAGGTAAGTAAAGCGTATCAAATATCCTCTGAAATAGCACCTTGCTGCACACCTATAACCTCCCGCCTGTCACAGCCTGTTGCAAGTCTCCACTCTACTGTGTACCTCGCACTAGCTAGGCTTTCCACCTGTCGCAGAGGTTGAGTCTCCCACCGTAGTCATCTATCGCTTTTATATTCTTTCGTGGGTACTGAGTCTGTCACCCTTCTCATATTGTCTTCCAGTAGTTACCGACTATGGCCACCCATGGTATAGGTAAATCATTAAGGAAAGGTGTCCTTTTTAAGTTAGGCATCGCAGACTTAGAAGAAATTAGCACTAGTTATCCTCTCCTTATAGGTTATCGATACAGGCTTCTGACCGATAGAGAACTTTCCCTTGACTTAGTTACTAGTGGTGTGGTTGTATATAGAGCTTCCATTCTTTTTGGTTTTCGTTTTCCTCTTCTTGAGTTGGGATTAGAGTTCCTTAGACATAAGAACATCGTTCCGTGTCAACTCCACCCCCATGGTTGGGCCTAATTGGTGGGGTTTTCTGTAGTATGTCATAAATTAGGTATCGCACCTTCAATTCCTTTACTTAATACATTTTTTAGGGTTTGTGGGTTGATCGGTCAATCTCGTATTCCCTCCAGAGAGTAACGGAGAGAGGCTTTCATAATAAGATTTTTGTAGACCTTCTCAATAAATTACATAAGTTTGAGAGCGAGTGGGTCGTTATAGAGTTTCCAAGAGATTTGAATATCCTGACTAGATAGAACAGGGATACCAGCGACCATGCAAAGCACTCCGAGAGATTCAGTTTAGCTTTTTTGAAAGATCAGCACAGTGAGTCTATAAATATCATATGTTCTATTGGAGAACGCAACTTGTTCTCCCTTTTGACTCCTGAAAATGTTACGATGGCTGGTTGGGGAGTAGGCAGGATTCCCTTTAATGCTTCCACTATTCCTTCCAACCTCCCTTCAGCCTCAGGTGCCCATAGCCCTAATCCTGCAAATTTGCTTGCAACCCTTTTAGCCGAGCCAACGGACTCTGTAGGTCAATTAGTAAGGGACCCTTCCTCAGACTTGGATGATGAAGGAGATGAGTCGCTTGGGGCCATAGATAATAACGGTTCATCCGAAGAAGACTTAGAGTGAAACCAAGGCGATGTCTTTGGGAGTCCTTTCTACAAGTTTTCAACGGATGAGAATCTAGCCAATTTAGGTGACCTTGATACATTTTTAGGTTTCAAGCAATAATTTTTGTACTTGTGTATATGGTTAATGCCTTCAGCATGATACGCTAACACCTTATCTTTTATCGTGCAGGTATAAGTTTCCAAGATGCCATTCAAAAGAGGAAGGCGACCATGTCATCTTCTAGGGTCCTTCTTAATGTTCCTCCTCCACGAAAACAATTTTAGGCTGAGGCATCCGCTTCAAAGCATCCTCGCACCCCTACTCCTCCTTCAGTCACTGGTGAAGTTGATCGCCCTGCACAAGATGCTGTGCGGGGAAAAAAGAGGAGATTTGTTATTCGAAATCGTCCCACGCTCAGTTCGGAGGGTCATGAGAGCTTGGGGTCTTAAAGAAGTGAGTCTGCTCCCCATGAGGGTGACCTCAATCTCTCAAGAGATAAACAGGTTTCTCGTAAGCCTCATCGAAAGAATTAAAAGAGATTATATGTTGAAGATGTGATAGTTGCGAAGCCTATTTTGCCAAAGATGGCACCTCCTACACTCAGGTGCTACCAGGTGGATGGAGGCAAGGTTTTAGATGGAGATGACTTCCAAACCTATCCTGGTGTGAACGACAATGATAGCATCGAGGATGCTGGGGTAGCTTCTCATCTAGCCTGGAGTACTATCCTTCCTTAGGACGATAAGGAAATTTTTAAAGGTCTTTCTGTGGGCGAGGACAGTTCGGACTACTTTGTTGTGAGGGTAAGGGACTTCAACTCTTGCTCGAGCGTATATATTTTATTATCTTGTTCTCTTTATTTTTATTTTTAATTATCCTTCTTGTTTTGCTAGGCTGCACAATAGGTAGTAGCCGTGAACGCACAGCACATGACCTATAGGGAGTGAACTGAGAAGGAGTTGCAACAACTTCGAACCGATAACTGAGATCTTCGGAATGCAGTTTAGCATCTACGCTCGCTTCCTAACAAGGTGGATGAGCAAAGAAGGGAGATTGAGGGTCTGAGATCTCAGATAGAAAATCTTCAACTTAGGCTGGATAATGAGCAAATAAAAGCTCCTTCTTTGGAAGGGTACAAGGAAGCTTATGAAAAAGCCATGGATGATCTACGCCTTACGCGGTCTCAGCGTGATGAAGCCTTGGAGGAAGTGCAAAACTTACAGGATTGGCAAAAAGGAATAGAGATCGATCATGAGCATATCTAGGCTGAAGCTCTTTGGGAATATCGTCTCTCCCAAGATTGCCTTGAGAAGAAACAAATATACTCTATGGGTTTTCTGAAATACGATTTTTATCTTGCCCCTGCGTGGTTAGAAAAGGAGAAACCCGACAAAATGTTCCTGAGCTTCAGTTTTTCGATAAGGTTGAATTGTATGAGCCTCTTCCCTGGACTAAATACGAGCCAAATTCTGAGAAGCCTGAAGATTATCTGGAGAAAGGGGTTGAGGACAACTTGGAAAACCTTAGCAGCCCTTAGCCTCCTCGTCAGCTACGTGGCCAACTAGAGCCTATTGAGGCTTTAGAGGGCTTAGACAGCAAGGACTTTCAATTTTCTGATTCAATTGTTGTTAAGCCTGTGTTAGATCCTGTAGGTGTCGAGACCGCGGGGCCTTTTGGTAATGTCTAGCCTGTTAATGTTACAGCTCTTGAAGGTCCAGCCGAAGGCATGGCTTCCCTACCTCCTCCTGACTCTGCCCCTGCAGCTGGATAGTCGAGATAACTCTTTTCTTGTTTATGTAATTTTCATTTTTCAACGGTTGTAAATTATACTTTTATTTTTAGGAATTTCACAATTATAAATCATTCTTTTACTTTTAGTAAAAGTTGGTAATGATTTCTCTTTGCAGTTTTTCTTTTACTGTCTTACTTTTCATGCATGCTTGTGATATTGTGATGGATTATTAAAGCACGACTGTAACATGCGTAATATGCCATCATTAAAACACTACTGTCATATGTAAACCATGCCAATATGTTAGTGTATCATGAGGTCATTTTTTAGGATAAAACTATAACATTTTTATAGACGCATCGTTGTATAGCATGTTGACATGTTAAAATATTACAAAGCCAAAACATATCCACCAATAAAATTGCAACACATATCCAATAATAATCAAATTACAACATACCTTGCAACATGTCATACCATATGTAGACACTATTTTTGTCTGATTCTTTTTTAAATATTTTTAATTAATTAGTTTTTATATACTTTATTATTGATTTTTAATTTTATTTTTAATTTTATTTTTAATTTTTTTAATTTTTTTAATTTTTTAATTTTTTAATTTTATTATTTTATTATTTTTATTTAGATTTAGAAATAAATTTTTGATTTTGATTTTGATTTTTATAGAATAAAATGAAAAAAAAAGGAAATCGGAATTAAGGTTGATAGGAAAGCAAAATTAAATAAGACTATTAAAGATTGAAAATCAAAATTTTGTGAAAAGGAAAGTTAGAATTAATATCGGATTCAAGTCCGATTCTTGAAATCTAAAAATATTTTTCCTAAAAAATCTGATTCTTGATTTTGATATATATTACCAAAATATAAAAAATAAAAAATAATAATAACCTTAGGTCTATTTAAATGACGAGAGATGGGCAAAGAGAGGGGGGTTTTGCAAAGACTTTGAGAAGCTTGTGGCCGCCTCTTAGTACCGCCACTTTGCTGCTTTTTATCACCACCATCCCAGCTTCCACACCATCTACCACCGCCTAGCTACTGCACCATTCCCTGCACAATCATCCTCACTCTAGTGTTGTTATTTCGGCCTTTCCCCTGCTGCTGTGTTGCACTTGGCTGCTGCTATTGTTGCCTTACTCTGCTATTACATTGTTTTTGCATTACTGCATCTTATTCTTGTATGCCACCTCTGCCTTAGCTATATCTCTGCTGCGCATCGTTACCCTGCCATACTTACACGGCTCCACTGCTGTATATGGTTGCTATCGTCTTCGACTGCACAAAAAAGCTTAATCTCCATCGCCAACATCCTGCTTCACCGCTAACCGCACTATTTGCCACATCATTCCTGACCGAGAGTTGCTGTAGGCATACAACCAAAACTGAAGCAGAAGCTGTCCAAAACAGACGAACTTGACCTGCTACTTGGTGCCAAAGAAGCGGTTCTTTACTGTCCACCGTGGTTTAGCCGCTTACATCTTAAGGTGCAAAAAACGCAGAAGAAGAGTTAGAAAAAAAAAAACCAAAGAAGGAAAGAAAAAGAAAGTTCCGCCTTGGTTCCTCACTGCGAGCCCTTTTTTTACCAGTCTTCCCGAGCTGTACGCGTAGCAACTGCTCCATTGTTGCTGTCCGTTGGTTGCTGTTTCGACATCATCATCACTTGCTCCATTATCATCGCCATTTGCTGGAAGAATTGCAACTAAGAGTGGCTGTTGTTGAAGAACGTTAGAACAAGAGCTGTGATCGTGGGTAGCTAGCTAACTTGACTTGAAGAGTAGTAAGAATTTGCTACAGGCCACGTGAGGCAAGAAAGAAAAGCGAAAGAAAGTTTTAAAGAAAAAGACAGAAAGAAGGCGAGAAAAGGTAGAAAAAAATCTTTTATTTATTTGTTTATTAATTTCTTTATTAGTTTTATATCTATAATTAGATTGGTAGTTTTAATTAATATTTGGGATAGTTAAATTTAAATTAGGAAATTTTATTAAACTAGGTAGACTAATTAATTTATTAAATTAATTTATTTAGATTTGTAAATAAGTGAAATAAATTTATGGGAAATGTTTAAATAAACATATTTGGTTAAAATAATAGATAAGGAAACTAAATTTTAAAAAAGAAAAAAATTTGTTCTTTTAGAAATAAAAATAAAGTTAATTAATAAGTGTGGATTATACCGATGATGACATTTGAGAAAGTCAATCGAGACATCTTAAAATGTCTAGGTGAGGAAATTCTTTCTTAAGTTGAGCCAAATTGATGGAATACTTTTGAAAGAATTTTCAATAAATTATAATACATGTTTATTCTTAGTAAATTAAATATGAATAAAATATAAATGAATATAGATAAACAAATATAGATATGAGAACGTAAATTAGACGAAAAATTTATAGGAAAATAATTAGTAATTAATAAGATTAGATAATAAAGAAATAATATGAGTTATACCGAGGATGAAATTCCAAGAAAGTCAATTGAGACTCCTTGGGTATTTCTAGGTGAGATGATTCTTTCTTAAGTTGAGCCAAATTGATGAGATACTTTTGAAAGAGTTTTCGATAAAATATAATTCATGATTATTAAATAAATATAAATAAATGAAATAAATAAAATCAAGATTAATGTTAAAGAAATTTAAATAAAATTAGATAAGTGAATAAATAAACGAACTAAATAGCTTGGAATAAAATTATAGGAAATAAAAAATATGAATTATGCCAATAATGAAATTTCAAGAAAGTCAATTGGGACTCTTTGAATTTTCTAGGTGAAAAGATTTCTTTTAAGCCGAGCCAAATTGATGGGACGCTTTTAAGAAAATCTTCAATAAACCATGATTCATATTTATTCTCTAAATAAATAAAATAAATAAATAAAATATAGAGATAAATATAATATGAAATAAGATTAAAAAATATAGAAATTAATATGGAGTCGAAATTAGAGCCAAAGTTAGAAAGAATAAGATTTTCATAAATTATTTAATTAATCAGACGATGGAGTTCAAGAAAGTCAATCGAGACTCCTTGAACATCTTGAGGTGAGGGTGATTTTTAAGATTGGAGCCAAATTGATGGAAAAATCTTAGAAATATTCCCAATATATAAGCATATCGAAATTAATATAAATACAAGGCAAATTGTAAAGATAACCTAAAACTAGTTGGTACCATTTTAGGATGGGCGTTGTAGGGGTGCTAATCCTTCCCTACACGTAAACGTACTCCCGAACCCTAGTATCTTTGAACGTAGACCAAGCCTTATCCTTAGTTTGAATAGGTGACCAATCACACCTAGGTAGAATGGTTGGTGGCGACTCCCTTTGATTTTAGTGTCTAGCTATTAGGTTTTCCGAAACTTAATACGTTATGACACCATATGCTCCCCAGTTCTTCTTATGAAGTAGTATCATTTTCTTTTAAAGAAGAACTCTTTCTTAGGTATTGTGCTCGTCTCGTGTATTTTTCACTTAAAGACTTTATAATTTGCCATTCTTGCGCATTTTTCGCTTAGGAACTTTATAATTTGGCCAGCTTTTGCCTCTGTTATTTTCATTCTTGTAATACATTTATCGATCAGTCTCATCATTACAGAACACATAAAGATATGAATAACTGGCCTTTTATTCTCTTAAACGAAATAACATCATTACGTGATATTTGCTACATATAAAACAAGCAATAAAGTAATTGTAACAAAGTAATAAAGCAAAGATACAAGACGTTTACTACCAGTACAACTTTAAATAGTTAACATTCCAAGTCTTCGAGATCCGTTTTCCCTGTAGAGTCTCTAAAGTGCATGTATTTGGTCCAATCATTTTCTTGACTCTGTAAGGTCCTTCTCAATTAGCTCGGAGCTTACCATCTTCCTTGTTTGCGTTTGTGATGGCTAACTTTCTTAGCACTAGGTCTCCTTCTTACAAAACCCTGCTTTTAACTCGAGCATTATAGTATCCAACTATTCTCTGTTAGTAGGCGACCAATCTTATCCTTGCCCTATCCCTTAGCTCATCAATTAAGCCAAGGTTTTCTCTAAGCCCTTGAGAATTGATTTCTTGCACATAAGGGACCATTCTAGGTGCTACTGCTTCGATTTCAACTGGAATGAGGGCTTCAGTTCCATACACCAAATTAAATAGTGTCTCTCATGTTGAGACTCGACTTGTAGTCAGAGAACACTAGGGAGTTCATCAAGCCATGCTCCTTTTGCCTTGTCAATCTAGTTTTCAACCCATGGAGTATGGTTTGGTTGCTGACCTTGGCCTACCGGTTGGCCTGCAGGTAAGAGATGGATGATATCTTGAGTTGGATATTTAACCTTCTGCAAAATTCTCGAAAGGCATCACAGTCAAATTGCTTTCCATGGTCAGCATGTAGGATCCGAAGAACTCCAAATTGGCAAATAATGTCCTTCCACACCATGGCTTCTACTTTCCTGTTAGAGATTGTAGCCAGAGGTTCTGCCTTTATACATTTAGTGAAATTGTCAGTGGCTAGCAACAGGTACTTCCTTTGCCCTTTCCCTGAAGGGAAAGGTCCCAAAATATCCAAACCCCATTGCGCAAATGGCATAGGTTGAAAAGTATTTTGAGGGTCGAGATAGGTGCTTACACAGTAGGAGCAAATGTTTGGCACTTGTCACATTTGCGCACTTTGTCGATAGCATCGTGTTTTAACATCGGCTAATAAAACCCAGCTCGAAGTATCTTCGCAACTAGCGCTTGAGCTCTTAAATGTTCTCCCCATATGCCCTCGTGCACTTTAGCTAGTGTATATCTGGCTTGTCCTGGTCTCAAGCATTTTAAGAAAGGCATGGAGAACCCTCGCTTATAGAGCTCCCAATTTACCATCGTAAATCTAACACTTTGTAATTTTAACTTCCGAGCTTTTTCTCTAACATTGGGAAGCCTTCCTTCTAGAATGTAATTTTTGATCGAGCTCCTCCAGTCATCCCAAGCTCAACATCACAGACTTTTTTTTCTACATTGCTTGGCTCGGTCAAACACTTTACCTTTACTATTCCACTTTTCGCTCCTCTAGAAGAAGCTAATTTAGAAAAGGTGTCTGTATGGTTGTTCTCAGATCGAAGTTAGCCGAAAATTCTTGAACGACTATGCCAGTAGTTGAACCTTCTGTAAGTAAGCTACTAAAGTAGGCTCTCATGCCTCGTATTCACCAAGAAACTGTTTTACAACAAATTGGGAGTCACTGTGGGCCATCAAATTCCTGACTTGGAGCCTTTTGGCCAATTTCATTCCGACTATCAAAGCTTCATACTCAACTATATTATTTGAACTTAGAAAATTAAAGTGCAGGGAATACTCAAAGATTTCTCCTTCAGGCGAGACTAGAACAATACCTACCCCACTACCATTCACGTTGCAAGCTTCGTCAAGAAACAGTTTCCACCAAGCCAATTTCGATTCTTCTTGAGTTCCTCGACCAGTGCATTCAACAATAAAATCCGCTAAGGCTTTCCCTTTTATCGCTTGGCAAGGTTGGAAGTGTATGTCATATTTGCTAAACTTGACTACCCATTTGGTTAAGTACCCCAAGTGTTCTGGCTTTTGCAATATCTGTCTTAGAGGTTGATCAGTTAGAACAGTTAATGAGTGTGCTTGGAAGTACGGGCGTAGTTTACGAGTTACCATTACCAATGATAGGGCTACTTTTTCAACCTGCGGGTATCTTGTTTCTACATCCAATAGGACCTTAGTCACACAGTAGATTGGACAATCCTTATCCTATCTTTCCTCAACAAGACCGCATTGACCGCTTTCTCTCCTACTCCCAAGTACATAAAGAGTCTATCCCTCTCCTGAGGCTGTGACAAAAGTGGCAACCCCTTCAAATACTCCTTCAACTTATCGAACTTAACTTGGTATTCCTCAATCCATTTCAAGTTTTTGCCTCCTTTAATAGCTCTGAAGAATGGTAGGCTCTTTTCTGCTGATTTAAACAAAAAATAATTTAGAGCCGCTATCCTTTCTTTTAGCTTTTGCACTTTTCTTACGGTGGTTGGTGGGTTCATATCCAAGATAGCTTGAATTTTTTCAGGGTTAGCCTCGATTCCCTGATTAGTGATCATGAATCCCAAGGATTTTCCTGATCTAACTCCGAACGAGTATTTGTTGGGATTTAACTTCATGTCATATTACTGTAACACCTTAAACACCTTTGACATTCTTTCAGCGTGTGATTCCCTCTCACGATTTTTATGATCATGTCATCTACATAGGCCTCCATAGTGTTACCCAACAGATCCTTAAACCTTTGTTCACCATTCGCCAATACGTGGCACTCGCATTTTTCAGGATAAAAGGCATTACTAGATAGCAATATGTCCCACTATCAGTAATGAACAATATTTTCTCTTTATCGTCTGGGTGCATCATGATCTGGTGGTACCCTGAAAAAGCATCCAAAAAGCTCAGGAGTTCATATCCTAAAGCTTTATCCACCAATTTATCAATGCACGATAGCGGATAAGAATCTTTGGGGCAAGCTTTGTTTAAGTCGGTAAAGTCCACGCACATCCTCTACTTTCCCTTAGCTTTCTTCACCATCACCACATCTGCCAACCATTCAAGATAACCAACGTCTCTTATAAACTTCACTTGCAGCAACTTTGAAATCTCCTTATCTATAACCTGCTGCCTTTTTGGAGCAAAGTTTCTTTTCTTTTGTTTGACAGGTTTGGCTCTTGGGATGACGTTCACCCGATGGCAAGCAACTTCAGGGTCAATTCTAGGCATGTCGGCAGGGGTCCATGCAAAGATATCAAAATTTTCCCTCAAGTACTGAATTATCTCCTTCTTAGTTCCCTCAAGCAGTTGACTTCCCACATAAATTACCTTTTCTTCTTTGTCCTCAACTAATCGAACTGCCCCCATTTTTTCATTGGGCTTTAGTTTAGGTGGTTCCTTGATTATGAGGGTTTCTTTTCTCTGGATCCCCTTGCATGTAGTAGACGCGATATAACATGTCCTTACCCTCCTTTGGTCTTCTCTTACTTGACCTACACCATGAGGTGTTAGAAACTTCATCAACAAATAGTAAGGGAAGACTACTACTCTCATGTCGTTCAGTAGCGGCCGCCCAAAAATCATGTTATAGGCTAACACTTCATCGCCATGAATAGCACCGGCGAATAACACTCTTTGGGCTTTCCCCTAGGGTGACAGGTAGTTGAACAACTAATGTTACCTTCACTTTTTCACTAGAAAACACATATAGAGGTATGGGCACCAGCTTCAATCTATCCTCTAAAATATTTATCTTTTCAAAACAGTTCCAATAAATCAAGTTTATTGAACTCCCGTTGTCAACTTTAATTCAGCTAACTGGGTGTTTTGCAACAACTGCCAAGATCACCATTGGGTTATCATGGGAAATCATCACATCTCCTTTATCTATTGGTGTGAAGGCGATGGGCTCTTCATCCTTGCTTTCCTCTATCACCGAGTTGACCTGATAGGCTTGTCGGGCATAATACTTTCTAGATGAGGAAGAATTGCCAACCATTAATTCTCCTCTCGATATAACATTAATACCGGGCTTGTAGGCTCATTATCTTCGTCCTAATTTCTTCTGTCTACTCTCCTGTTCTCATTTCTTCTAACATCTTTGTTTCTCCCACCATTTCCCCTATTTCCATCTTTTCTATCCCTGGGATTGTTACCCCTATTGCGTGCGAGATAGTTAGTTCTCTCGTTTCTCCATACAAATCTGTTTATCTTTCTTTCTCGCTCTAGTTTTTCCAGCTGATTCATTAATTTATTGCACTTCTCTGTGGAGTGCCCATATGCGGTATGCAAATTACAGTATGAATCAAGATTGCGGCCCAAACTCCTTGTTGTCTTTTTCAAAAACTGTATAAGGCTCGATCCTTTAATGGCTGCCAGCATCGAGGCTCGAGATTCAGTGAGCGAGGTATAAGTGGTATACCTTAGTATGGGAGCTTTTTCAAGTTTGTTCGACTAGCTAGAAGACCCACCAGAGGATTCTATCCCTCGCTTCTTTCCTTCCTTCTGCTCCCCAACTAATACCATCTTCATTACTTCTTCTTGAGTAATGTACTTATTTGCTCTGAAAAATAGGTCTGAGATTGTAGTCGGTTGGTCAATGATAGGGACTCTTACAACTTCTCAGACTTAGTCCCTTGTAACATTGTTGCCATAGCAACCCCTACCTGCAAATCTCGGATTTCCAATGTGGTATCCCGAAACCGATCTATGTAACTTTTCAGCAACTCCTTACTTCCCTGTTTAAGTTTGACCAAATAAGTCACCTCCTTCTTCCTCTGACTATTAACCACAAACGCCTTGAGAAATTCACTCCGCAACTGGTCAAAAAAAGCGATGGATCCTTCAGGTAAACTATTGAACCACTTCATCGTGTGTCCAATCAAAGTGAGCGAAAAAGCCCTACACATTATTTCATCCTCCCATCCATGAAGCAACATCAATGCTTCATAGTTCTGCATATGGTTGTGCGGGTCTGTTTTTCCCACATACTCAGTCATTTGCAGCATTTTGAATTTTAGGGGCAAAGGTTTTTGCATAATGGTTGTGTTAAATGGTACCCGTCTCCTTTGACTTTCTTCCGTTGACACTAGCTTTTTCTTCTCCAATGCCTGTTCTATTATCTTTTTCATATCAATAGCAGGAGCGTGTTAATCTCTTTTCCTTTCTACACGAGATAAGTCAGGCTCATCATCAACGACCAATTCCTCCCTTTGCCTTGAGAAGCTTCACCCCACACCATTTGTGTATTCCAAGTTGGGTCAAACTCCGACCTAGTCCACCACGTGCTTTCCTCACCATGAGTAGGCTGCTTTTGTTCAAATTCCATCTTTCTAGCACCTCCTACACCTTGCATTGGTCCAGGCCCAGCCTGACGATCATCGAGATTCGACAGGCTCCTATGTAATGTAAAGGACCCTACTGCCGCATATGGACCCTGTCGCTTCTGGGCATCTGCTGCAAGGCTTGAGCCTCCTATTGCCTCTTATCTCCGCAATGACCCTGTGGTAGGGTGCTTACCCCGTTGCCCTTCGTATTCTGCCGATTCTGTGACCCTGTCGCAGGTTGCACTTCTTGTCTCAATGGTGAGTCCATCGCAGCATGAGCATCCTATCCTACGGGGCCTTGCGGCAGCATCCCTCGACCCGTTTCCCCTATAAGGTTTTGCACAGCCTGTGGTAAGTTCAGTTGCGGGAGAACTCCTTTGAATAGATCCACCATAGCCCACAACACCTGTGTCGTTTCTTCACTTCGCTTCTTCAACGCCTCGAATGTAGCTACAGAAACAATCATCCTCATTTCTTTCCTGTTCGCTTGAGTTCTTTTACAAGGTTGTTGTTAAGGAGAACTCATAGAATTCTCATCACTACTGTCTCTAACAGTTGTCAACCTTGTTCTCACCATTTTCAAAATTATTGGCTTTTTATATCGTTTCCTATAGACAGCGTTAATTGTTGTTGCACAAAACAACAATGATGAAATGCTGACGTAAGTTGCTTGTTCCTTCTTCACACGTGGCACTGAAAGCTCTACAAAAAAGAGAAGTCAGAGAGACATTAAGGGATGGTTTCTTGCGTAGGCACTCCGATGCTTAAGTCAGTAAGAGGGTTTTTCTCAGTCTTAATCGATAGAAAGTAAAACTTAAAGAATAAAATAATACCTGTGACCTATTTATAGTGGAACAAATTCCTCTACTGTTGTCGTAATTATCGGAGGATAATTGTGTCTTTTTACACACTTACGGGTCCATCTTCCTGTATGTAACAGAGACTTTACCACGCCTCTTGTTCATATCAGTGGGAGAGTGCCTCTCGCAAAGTGAGAGAACATCTTTTGCGCTGCGAGAGGCTGCCGCAAGCTTTGCAGGAGGCCAGGTACTCGCTATGCGAGAGACTATCTCTCGCTATGTGGGAGGCAACCTCCCGTTGTGCAAGAGGTCACTATCATGTGTCGCAATGATATTGTGCCACGTGGCTAAACTTCGCAGCTTTTGGGCCCAATTCATTTAATTTGAGCTTTTCCTATATCAATAATCAAAGTAGGATCCCCACTATGAGGAAGAAAATTGAAGAGGGGAGTTTTGTCTTTCAAGCAAACAGTAAAAGATTCTCCATGCTGCTGTTATAAGGGACTTTGGTTGAAAAGGAAAAGGGTTCCACATTCTGTAGTCTATAACAAATGTGGCTTTGGTCAGGTTGAATTTTTGTTAAAAAAAAACTATTCTCATAAAATTCAGAATTTGGTGTTTTTTCAAGGTATCTTATCAGAGCATTGATCTTTTGAGCTTTAAAGATCTTCAAAAAAGCAAATCAAGATAAATAGTTGTAATTCTAGCACATGCTTAGAAGTTAGAAGTCATTCGACCAAAGCAATCTTGCTTACCCTCTTGTGGATGTTCTCTATGTACCAAAGTTTCAACCTCATTTTGTGTTGATGTGAAAACAGCTTATTTTTTATTACAAGTAGAAATAAAAATGTAAAAATTATAAAATAAAAGACAAAACTTTTTTTTTATTACAAGTAGAAATAAAAAATTTAGAAATGGTACGGAAAAATATGATTTAGACTGATTATTGACTAAGACTTTAGAGTCAACAACTAAAGAATTTTTTCATAAGAAAATGGTAGAATAAAGAGATAAAGAAGAAAAAGCTTGTGAATTCCCATGTCTAAAAAGGCCAGCAACCCTCATGTGCAAGCATCCATTTTGACAGCTGGCCTGATTTTGCCGACAAAGTCGGCTTAGCTTGGTTTTCTCCATCGACGACTTAGGCTTGAAGTGCCTCGGCCTCGTTCACCGCTTCGCCAAACAGCGGCAAACTTCTATTTGACAACCATTGCGAGGCCTTGTTTCGAGTAAGCTAATCCTCCTGTAAGGTTGGCTTTATTGTAAAATGTTCCTTCAAATTAATTTTTAAGATTTGGATTTTACTTAAAAGAAAGAACAATAAGCTTAACCATATTACTCTTCGTGTTCATCACATGATTAAATGCTGTTTGGAAAAAGGTCCAATCCGATGGAGGGTAATGACTCTTTCTATATGCACGTGCATATAAACACAACATGTTAAAAAAAAATTATATATAAATTTAATAAAAATTATAAAATATTTTTTATCATATCAAAACGAAATTTCATACGGTAATTTTTCATACTCTGAATTATATAAATATAATTTAATATAATACAATTATTAAACACATACGGGATAAATGATCAAGTGTATATATACATGTACCTTAATTGTATTTTCAACGTGTAGCACGAAAAGAAATACATTATGCCAACAACCATTTGATTTAGTGACTAAAAATGAATTTTGATATATTGTAAGTCTTAAATTTAAATCTAAACACTTTTATATCTAATTATTTAATATTTTTATTATAATAAAAAATAAGAAACACACTCTCCATGCACTCTAGAAAAAATGGGATATATAGCAGAGTGCAGCAGCTTTTCAGCCCATGTAGCACTCCTTTTCCTGACTTATCATAAAAGGAGATGCCAGCCATATTCTTTGTATATGTAAATAAATGATCAAATTATTAACATCGCTGATGTAGCAGTTCTTTTTTGCTGCCGCTGGGATTTTTCTACTTTCCAATTACTACAGAGTGCCTGCATGCAGGCTCCACTAAACTTTGGAAGAAGGTTATTCTCACCCTAATTTGTTTACTAAATAAACAAATTTTTGTGTTATCTTCAATGTTGTTTTGTTCCCATTACTTGCTTGTTTTACCTTTCTCTATGGAAAGTTGCCTCGACCTTTATATCATGATGATTTGTCGCAAGAGAATAAAAAATAATATAAAGTTATCATAAAATATATTTCCATGAACAACAAAAGCAACGCTTGTTGCGTAGATAAATAATATCTTGGCTTCGTGGAAGAATAAAACAGCAACAATCGTTCGGTCGCAGGTTGAGTCATCCGGAGAAAAAGAATGAAAGTTATATTTTTTTTTACAATAAAAACTTTAGTATGAAAGAAATAATCATGCAAATATTGAAATTTGAATTTTAAATTTAAAAAAAATTCATTAATTTAAAGAATTCTTATAATTTAGAAATACAGACATAAATATTTGAATCAATACATTATTTTTGAACATTGTCCCTCAAAATTTTCCACTATTACACATGTTAATTCAAACCGACAAAGATAGCATTGCTTACAGTAGAATTTTGTGATTGAGTGAATTAATCATATTTAGATGGATTAAGATGAAAAACTGCTTAAAGTCGTTTTCCTGGATATAATAAAAACAATATAAATTAATTATTTTACTATTTCTTTTCTGAAATGTGCTTCATGCATTCTGTAAATGAGGCCGAAAATCTTGACAGACAGTTGAAACATGAAAGCCTACATTATAAGTATTCATCCTCCTGTAAGCTTCCTGCCACAATCCTCGGCAACTTCTGTTTCCTGAGAAACAAACAATTATACCTAGATAGCAAACAAGTCATGCTTCCGACACTACTCTTTTCCACTTTCCTTTTCCTGAATGCATATTTCTTCCTATCTGCCCAAACTTGCCTTCCAAGCTCACCACCGCCACTCCCTCGCTCACCACTGCCACGTCCTCGCTCACCACCGCCAAGCCCTCATAGAACCGTTCATTATGTTCGTCCCCTCCCGCCGCTGTACAATCCTTCACTTCATCTCCTGCCTCGCCAGCCGAATAACAATCCAGGTCCTCTAGCTAATAGAGCCACGATTCTCACCATCACCCAGGAGCTCAAAAGTAACATTACCTCTGACCCGCAAAATTACACCCCTACTTGGGTTGGCAACAACTACTGCCTCTTCAAAGGGTTCATATGTGACACTGTTCCAGACAGGAACATAACTGGTCTAGCGGGTATTGATTTCAAAGGCGCAAGGTTTGGTGGTAACTTGAATTTCTATCGTTTCATTGCAAACTTGCCTGACATTGCTATCTTCCATGCCAATTCAAACAACTTCAGTGGGGTCATTAACCAAGGCCTCAAAGGGTTACGCTACTTATATGAAATCGACTTGAGTAACAACAAATTCCTGGGCGGATTCCCCTCGAACGTTCTCGGTGCCACGAACTTAACTTTTGTTGGTCTTCGTTTCAACAACTATCAGGGTTCCGTCCCTCCTAGTTTGTTCAATTTCGACACTGATGTTCTTTTTATTAACAACAACGTGTTTTCTCAAACAATCCCTACGAACTTCGGCAACACTCCAGCGCTCTATCTCACCCTAGCAAACAACAACTTCACGGGTACGATCCCACGAAGCATAGGCGCAGCCTGGGACACCATGGCTGAGGTTTTGTTCTTAGGCAACAAGTTATCTGGCTGTCTGCCTTTTGAAATTGGGTACTTAAACAGAACGACGATGTTCGATGTTGGTTCCAACCGGTTAACAGGTCCAATTCCACAGTCATTTGGTTGCATGACAAAGTTGCAGCTGCTTAACATGGCTCATAACCAACTTCTACGGGCCAGTACCAGAGGTTCTTTGTAGGCTTCCGAATGCATTCAACTTCACGCTGTCGAACAATTACTTCACCCAAGTAGGCCCGCAATGCAGGAGGCTAATCAGGCTAAGGAGGCTTAACGTGAACAGAAATTTCATAATGGGGCTTCCATTTCAAAGATCAGGAGCTGATTGTGCAAGGTTCTTCTCAAGGCAAAGGACCAGCGCAAGGGAGAGCACCTTCTGCATCATCCCATGTAGGCTACCCGCGGCATCATTTAGAACTCGAACAGTTTCTCAAGAAGACGAAGTGCCGCCATCTCCACGACGCGACGATGCGCTTGTGAAGCCTCCATATTAAAGAATTCGTGGATGCATACGTTATTCTGATCAGAATAATATTATCAGTTGTGATAATAATGAAGGCATTCTTTATGGTATGTTATGCCTGTTTAAGGTGATGATTAAGTAACGTGGTTAAATTAAAGGGATTATGATTACAGGGGAACTGATCTTCTCTGTTATTGTCTTTGTTTTTCGTTTTTGTTTTCTTTCTTGAAAGTGTGATCTCTGTACTTAAGAATTAATGTTCTGGAAATTGGTGATGTTGTATCGCACCGGATTTCTTTTGAGTTTAATGGCCAAAAAAAAAAAAAAACAAAAGGCATCCTTCCATTCAAATCATGCCACGTAATCACTTTATTGAAAAAAATCATTCATTTATTACCAGAATCATTAATGAGGCTCTTAAAATAAATATTTACAATATAATTATCACATGTGATATGTAATAAATGAATGACTTTTTTCAATAAAGTGATTACGTGGCATGATTTGAATGGAAGGGATAAATGCTGACGTGGCGTAACTGTTTCATACAATCCTTTCTCCTTGAGGAGAAGAGTACTGAAGAAAGAAGTCTCAACTAACCCACAATATTATCAAGTTCCCCATGCAACAGTATGGTCCAGTTAAAAAAAGTGCCCCATTAAGACTAAAGCAGGGTTAAAAAGGGCATCATGGAGATCAAGCAACTTTGTCACTGGTCGCTGGCACTGGTTTTTATTATGTTTCCAGTGTTAATCGAGAGCTGTTGACACAATTCATTTGAAGCTCGTCTGGAAGGCTTATCTCTGGATCATATTTTTCTAGCATTGCTGATAAGCTTTTGTTGTTTGATAGGCTTATATATATCTTCTGTCAAAAAGTTATGGGTGATAGTTGTCCAGATCATTGCTCACTAGCAGCCACTTTTATTGGACTTTGATCGTAATATTACAATATTATCTTCAATGGGTTATGTGATTAAATATAATAGACCTCATGCCTCAAAGTTTTTAAGATATTGCTATGAACATTCTACTGTGTATATCTTCTTGTTTTTTGAAAAATATTAATGCTGATAAATTTCTTCTACACATTTTATGACATAAGCAGAAGTTATATCAATCTCACTCTAATATATCAAAATTTATTTTATTTAATTTTTTGGCCTGAAAAATAAATTTTATGACTTAAACACGTATTGCTCTTTTACCATTACACTAAAGTTCATCCTCCAATCTCACTTGAATATCCCATGCAAAATCTCTCATTACTTTATACAAAAAAAAAATTATTTTGAAAAAGCATATTTTAAAATATAATGATACTGATGTACCTATTCATCATTTTCATTTTCTTATAATGTCATAAATTCTACATGAGATATAATAGAATAATTAAAAGGAGTAGGTGAAAATAGCATAGTTTATAGCATTGTCCAAAGCATAATTGTGAGCTCAATGGGTTAAACCTACCTTCACCTTCATGAATGAATTGAGCCAATCCTCATATATGTTGTGTCCAGCCTTAGCCTTCCACGGCACAAAACTTCATCTCTTTTACTCTCTCAGCTCATTGATTCTAATTTGCTAACAGTAGATTTAATTTACATCAACTAGCCTAAATAGGCCATTTTTAACCACAAGGATGCCGATAGGCCATCCCAGTTCATGGGCTCATTTGAGCTGGTGACCTGAAATCGTGGACACTGATCACCCTACTGCATATCTAAGCCCAAAGAACAGTTATACTCGGCCCTGGCCTGTGGCCACTCATGACTTACGAACTCATTGTTCTGCAGTCGACTTCAGCAGCAAAGTTTCCCACCTTTTCGCTTTCCCCTGGTAAATTAAATCTACGCAGCTTTAACTCCAGGCCAAGCATTTTGTCTTTTGTCATGTTTTATATTTGGAAAATGTCATGCACCCATCAATTTTTAGCTTCATGTTTTGGCAGTTACAGACAGAAGCTTTTATTTTTCCCCTCCGATATTTGGACAGAA
Organism: Heritiera littoralis; assembly: GCA_031772115.1. Lineage (NCBI taxonomy): Eukaryota > Viridiplantae > Streptophyta > Magnoliopsida > Malvales > Malvaceae > Heritiera > Heritiera littoralis. The sequence continues at coordinate 21,808,896 of JAPDPK010000001.1, forward strand.
CTACAGGAGCTGTTATTAATAAGGTAAGGAGTAAGGACCATCTATTTATTCGTCTCACTGTCACACATGCAGTAGTTTGTTGCATGGAGTAAATGCTTGGCGAATTTGAATCTTGCTAAAACATTTATCTACCCTTTTGGATAAGCATTTGAATTTGCTATTGCATTATTATACACTTGCAGATTGTCACCTGTTGGCTGGGATTGTTTTCTTCTTCGCACATTGATGCATTTAATAATGTAACCGGACTTTGTTGGGTCATAATTGAGTCGTACTTGACAGCTCGATCCTTGGAATTATACGCAGTTTGAAAATGGCTGCCATAGCCAAACTTAGCTACGAAGATGAGATTTATGAGCCACAGAAGGGAAAAAATGCTTTGGAATTCTGTAGGAACAAGGTGAATGGATTGCATCAATGAACTGACATGAGTGTGGGCAAATCGCAGTTTCAGTTTCCCACATTCTGACTGTGCTCCCTGCCATGTTTTTAACTTGGTTTTTAACTGTTTGTTTCAATGAATTTGCGCCATTTCAAGTTGAAATTTTAGTAAACTATAGTCGGTAGTCGGTAATAAATGACATTAATATGTTCGGTATGAATATTTTCTCTCACGATAATGATGATGTATGAATTCGACCAAACTATTTACAGTGAAGCAATTGTCAACTAGCAAGAGTACTTGACATAGCAGCTGGTAAACTAACGATTAGAGTACTGTCTCTGATACTTGGGAGAGTGATGCCAGTGAGGAGACGAGCGTCCTTGAAAGGTGACTTTAAGAGATGGGTCTTTGTTTTGTCTATCGACAAGCCAAGTGCCTTGGACTTGGAGTTGGATTGATATGGTAAAATAATTGAGTTAGACTTATCTTGAGCAATCTGTCCAAAGCTAAGAAAAAGCATCCAATCTGCCAGTTTGTAGGCATACCCTACCTTTCCTCAGCAATCAATATTTCAAAGAATGGGTTTTGAATTGGTGGACATCCACGTTAAGATATTTTCCGTTTTAAGTAGAAAATTTTAGTATTAAAACATAAAATCTCGGCTTGCGATTGGAATGTTAACGTATTCAGAACTTCCTCGTACGGCTGTTGAAAATTGAATTAGACCAAGGGATGAAACAGAGATTACCTTCTTCGGCCTTTGTCAAGGCCAAGGGGCTGAAGAAAACCAACAGTGGATGAGGGATAGCGTACGACAGGAAACAAGGGCTTGGGCCCTTTTTCGAGTGTTGTACGGTAATTGGAGTCATTCAACGAGTACACTTATCTTGGACTCTACATGCACGGTGCGCCTTCCACTAGAGGCAGAAACCATAAATGGCCTTAACTTCTTGAACATATATATATAAATGGCCTTAACTTTCGAGTGGTTATCCCACCTAAATGTTAACCACAATATAAAATAATTAAGCTAAACGGCCAAACCAGCGGAAACAGTTGAAACTCGACAAGTTACGATGGAATAATAAAATCCCGTTTTAGAAGCAAAGAATGTTAACTTACCAAGTTTAGAATCGTTATAAGCTTTAATTAACAAATGTCGAATAAAATTGAAATCTTAAACCGAAAGATTTAAGAAATATTGTGACACGACGCAAGATTCCATGAATTGAAACAGGTTTTAGATTGAACCCGAGAGAAAACTAAGCTCGATCAAGTCTTTAACAACCATAAACGTGTAGCTTTTTGTGCACATTTGGTGGGAGGACATGTAGTAATTTGAACACAGGCGGCAATGTTTCCTGATAAGTAAGTAAGTAATCATGATGATTATAAAAAGGTCCTCTACCTTTCTTCGTTAGGAGGCAATTTAATCCATTAAAGTCAAGGCCCAGGTTAGGAGCGTGACAGTTTAACATACCCATGAATACTTAAAAATCCCAACCCCAACTTTGAGCCCAAAAAAAAAAAAATCCTAACCCCACCTTCACCAAAACACTATCAGATCTTTGAACCCCATTAAAAAAAGATTATTTCGCACCGTGAACTCACGTGTCAGCTTGGCCCTATTACAGGCGTTTGGATTTTAATTATTTCCCTGAGAAAGAAACATAGCAAGACTAGAATGGAAAGGCATTGTTTGAGTGGAAGTCGTAAAGGTTTTTAAAGAGAAAATATATCATTTGTACAGAAATACAGCACATTAGGAAATTAGTCACGGCTGCTAGCTTTTGTTTGCTTGCCCATAGCCCTGTTCTTTCATTGGCCTTCACGTGACACTGAGCTTGCAGTCCGACAGCTGCTCTCCTAGCTATTACATTGATTCGTCACGTATCGCTCTTTTCTCTCTCTCAAACACTTTGCCCTCTCAGGAGAATGAGACAGATTAATCAACAAGCCCAAGCTTGAGATACGCAGAGAAGAGAGAGAAAGAGAGAGCTGAAAGTTTCCCAAGCAATGCTGAAGCGAAGACAACCCCTTCTTCAGTTTTTCTCCATTTTGTTTATAGTATTGTGTAGTGTAGTTGCTTCTCCAGAAGCTGCAAAGCAATTGCCATCGCCTGAGGCTACTGCTCTTCTGGGTTTTCAGTCTAAAGCAGATTTAAGAAGCCATCTCGGCTTCTCTCGGAATGCAAGCTTTCACTTTTGCGATTGGCAAGGAGTCACATGTTACCAGCAAAAAGTGGTGCGCCTCATTATAGAAGATCTAGATCTTGGTGGCATTTTCGCTCCCAACACATTGTCCCACCTTGACCAGCTCCGAGTCTTGAGTCTCCAGAATAACTCCCTTACCGGTTCAATTCCTGATCTCTCAAGCCTCATCAACCTCAAAAGTCTCTTCCTTGATCATAACTTCTTCACCGGTTCATTCCCTCCTTCAATTCTTTCCCTGCACAGAATAAGAACCCTTGATTTGTCCTACAACAATCTCACTGGCCCCATACCAGGCTCGTTAGCTTTTCTAAACCGGTTATACTACCTACGGTTGGAATGGAACCGTTTTAACGGTACGATTCCTCCATTGAACCAGTCTTCCCTGAAAACCTTCAACATTTCTGGGAACAACCTTACTGGTCCAGTTCCAGTGACTCCGACATTGCTACGATTTGGTTTCTCTTCTTTTTCATGGAACCCGGGTCTCTGTGGAGAGATTATTCACAAAGAATGTCATCCATGGCCCCACTTTTTTGGTCCCACGACTGCTGTGGTGGCGCCACCGCCTACGGTGGCTCTTGGTCAAAGTGCAGAAATGCGTGGCGTGGAGTTGGCTCAACCTAGTTCAAAGAAGCACAAGAGAACTGCGGTTATTATAGGGTTTTCTACTGGCGTCATTGTTCTTATTGGTTCACTTCTTTGCTTTGTCATGGCGATAAGGAAAGAGAAAGACAAAAAGCAACCAACGACTGTGGCTGACTCCGATGATGCGGCGGCTACAGCACAAGCTGCGGCGGTGATCCAAATGGAGCAAGAAAGCGAGTTAGAAGAGAAAGTGAAGAGAGTGCAAGGAATGCAAGTCGCTAAGAGTGGGAACTTGACGTTCTGCGCGGGTGAGGCGCATTTGTATACGCTTGACCAACTGATGAGAGCGTCAGCGGAGTTGCTTGGGAGGGGAACCATGGGGACGACGTACAAGGCAGTGCTTGATAATCGTCTGATCGTGACGGTCAAGAGGCTTGATGCTGGGAAATTAGCGGGCACAACAAAGGAAACATTCGAGCAGCACATGGAATCAGTCGGTGGCTTAAGGCATCCCAATTTGGTGCCTCTCAGAGCTTATTTCCAGGCCAAAGAAGAGAGGCTTCTTATCTATGATTATCAGCCTAATGGCAGTCTTTTCTCCCTCATTCACGGCAAGTTTCTCTTTCTCTTTCACCCTCTTCTTCATTTGTTTGAATCATTTCTATGTTTTTTTTTTCTAAGCCTGTTGGTGAGTCGGAGCGATTTCACTCGGTGTAGACTCGGGTTGCTTGTGAGTTGTGAGTATGAATTGAAGAGTGAAGGACCCAATTAAAGAATGGCACGTGTATGTTAGACCAGAGAAAATGCTTTGCTTAATCTTTAACCCAATCATTTTTCCTAATTAAAAGGTTGGAGTAGTTAGGTTTGGAGGTATCTAAATTTTCTGCCAACACCGAGAATCTAGCTGATTCTGAGTTCTGACTACACGGGGAATTGTTCAATATGATTTTGATATTTAATTAATAATTAATTAGTTTTAATTTACTTTAAATCACTTTTTCTGATGGATTGACCTTTTTGGCTAGCGAGCCTAATCCCGTCAGATCAGGCTCCACTCGTAGTGAATCAGTGGAACATGATCGTCGTGTGAGATTCCGATCATTGTTAGTGGGTCCCATGCTAACAATTGTAGGACCCAATGCACAGTCCCATTAATCAGAGTCTAGACTGTCTCTACTTCCCTGGCTAATATTACGTGGGGACCACTTTGTTTTTTATTAAGTTGGATTATTATGCGAGAAATGGAGGGGTTTTCGGTTTCAGTTTTAATGAATTAATAGGTTGATTCGAAATATGATTTGATTGATTGATTTGTTGATTTGTTGTTAAATTATTTCAATCGCTTAACTAAAATAAATTTATAATAATTTGGATGTTCTGTTTCATTAATTGAAAATTTAATCTACATTTTAAAAAATTTTAAATTAAAATAAAAATATATGGAATGTAAAGATATTTGTAATATTTGAAATTTAAACGAGATTTTAAATTTAATGTTATTGGAGTTTTTAATTTAATATTTTAGTCTTAATATTTTGTTGAATGATATTATTTAATTTGTTTTAAATTTAGAAAATTAATAATTTAACTTTAATATGTTATTATTTCGAATAATTCTAGTATTTAACTGAACTTAATTGAATTCTATTAATTTTAAAATTAGAAATTTCGGTTCAAAATAAAAAATTGAATTTGATCAAATGAATACCTTAATGAAAAGACACGAGGTTAGTCGATAGGTAAGGTCGGATAGTCGGATAATTGGATAATTTGTAAATCCTTATTGAGATTAGAAAATGCCCTGATCTTGATTTCTTGAAATGGATGTGCAGGATCGAAATCAACAAGGGCTAAGCCACTGCACTGGACCTCGTGCTTGAAAATAGCAGAGGACGTAGCACAAGGCCTCTCCTACATTCACCAAGCATGGAGGCTTGTCCATGGCAATCTCAAGTCCTCAAACGTGCTTCTCGGCCCCGACTTCGAGGCCTGCATTTCCGACTACTGCCTGGCAGCTCTAGTCGCTTCCATACCCGAAGAAATCCCCGATTCCATCGCATGTAAACCTCCGGAAACTCGCAACTCAAGTCACCAGGCAACATCAAAATCCGATGTTTTTGCATTCGGGGTTTTGTTGTTAGAGCTTTTGACAGGAGAACCTCCTTCCCAGCATCCATATGCGGAGCCGGATAATATGATGCATTGGCTTAGGTCTAGTAGGGAAGACGATGGAGGGGACGACGAGAGGCTAGGGATGCTTCTGGAAGTGGCCATTGCTTGTTGTTTGAGCTCTCCTGAACAAAGGCCTTCGATGTGGCAAGTATTAAAGATGTTACAGGAGATTAAAGAAGCTGTATTAACGGAGGACGGTGAATTGGACCCACATTCTGGGATGTCTTAAGCTTCTTAAGTAAATCATGGAGTTACCAGCTATTTAATTGTAGGACGATATTTTGAGTGATAATAGTATCCATAGTCCATAGAGAAAACAAATATTTGCCGTGCATGATATTTGCATCTTCTGCTTTTCTTTTCTGCCACAATTTACGTTGTCTTTCGTATTCCTGGCCCCTCCGTGGAGTCTTTCTTGTGCCTCTCTATCAGCCACGTTTATTCTTTGCCAATATAACTGTGTCAATTATCATCATCGTCAGTCATAATGCCACAGTTGCAGCTGATGTTAATGGCCGATGACTGGTCGCCATCGTCAAAATTTTCAATTAATTGATAGTAGCTCACCAGGTGTACAGTATATATCTCAGTGCTGTAGCCATTTGGTTTTCGTGCTTGTCTGCCTGGTGGCTCCCTTTCCCAAACTTCAACAAAACTTGACTAACTCCTTTTAGTTGAGACAGGATGTGATAATTTTAAACGTGACATAATATACATGAATCAATAACATGTATACTTTGAGATGATAATTTTCATATTTTATAAGATATGAAGATGATTTAATACAACACAAACATAAAATATATACACGAGTTGTCAAATTGAGATCCTTCAATTTGGGTAAATTAGTTAGTTTTTTAACGTTCCAAATAATAAAACCATAAATTGTAAGTGATTATTCTAAAATTAAACCAGAATTTTCCTTCAAATGAACGAAGAAATAGACCCAACAATTCATGGTCTATGTTAGTTTAAAGGCCGAGTAAGGCCTAGAACTGAGCTCAGAAGTTTTCGGAAACCACTGTGAAGAAGGCCCAATAGAAGAAACCCAAAACGCTGATTGAGAAGCGCACTCCTGAGTCCACGTATCATGTTTTCTGGGAATGAAGAGGAAAGTGTCACCCCAGAATTTGCTGGAAGTCTCTTTTCAATCAGGATATATTTATAAAAAAAAGAAGCAAGGGTATAAAGCCGAATATCCCAGCTTATAATCAGAGAGAAAACTACATTCTAACGACGGAGAACGGAAAAGAAAAGGACCAGATGCCATGGACGGTATGAAAACCAACATTATGGAGACGGAGGCCGCCGCTTCCGCGTCCACCGCGGCGTCGCAGTTGCGAGGACAAAATGATGCTGGGAAAGAGCTGCTCGCAATGGCTCGTAACCTTATTGATCAAGGCAAGCCCGCGCAGGCTCTTCAATCGGTAATCATCTTAAAACCTTTTCTTTTTCCCATCTTTTCTTCTTTAATGATTAATAGGATTATATTTTATTTCATTTTGGGTTATTAATGTTTAGCAAATTTCATGAGTTTTTGTTGAAAGATGTTTCTTTAGCTTCTGGAAACGTTGTAATCTTAAATCTGCTGGCTTTTAATTGCTTCGAATATTGAAGTTCCTAAGGGCAAATCAAACTCTTTTCCTAGTAATAATTTAAGATTAATCTTTAGTATTTTGTAGCTGTAGATATATGAAAAAATCACATTGGATAACTAAGAATATCTCTAAAGAGTAAGGGGGATTACTTTAGCAAGGAGTGAGGGCCAAAGGATGTGATATTTCAGAGATGCAGGTGAGAAAAATGGAATTTTGAGGTGGAAAACAAATGCTTTTATATCTTGGCATTTAGTTTAGAATCCCAAATGCTGAACCATCCTAAGAATAAATAAGAGTGAAGCATTTTGGCTATTGAATGGAAAGGAATCTAGAATATTTATCTGGCCCTTTTTCGTTCTTTGTCTTTCTGTGAGAGTTGGAAACATGGATGAAAGGGAAAAAAAAGAGAGGGTGTCACTGTACTGCAAATTTGCATGTTATTATTCATCTGAGAAGCTTTTATTTATTCATGAACAATGGGGTTGAAAGTCTTGTTCTTTCAACCTTTCTCTTGTTAATTGTGGTCTTGATAATTTTGTTGCTCCTTTATGATTAGTTTGGATGCTGGTGGTTAGTTGAACTTTCATTACTCTTACTCTTTGATGCTAGCTATTATTTGGATTCCAATAAATTTGGATCTCTCCTCTTTTTGAATAGCAATTTTGCATTGTCTCTTTTCAAATGTAATAGCATAGTACCCAGTCATATTTCATCAATTTGAGTTGTTATTCTTAATTAAATATTGTTCCCACCACTTCTCACTGTAGGCTTTCGAAGACTGCTTTGATGGTTCAAGTATTGGTGGTAAATACCTGGCATCTGACTTGGCCATTGTGGATCAAACTAAATATTGCTTCTTTGTTCATTGGGTGTTTGTTGACTGACACAATGAGGGCGAAAGTTGTCTTGCCCTAGTTAGGCAGCCAGCAATAGTACAACTTAAATTACACACACACTACTAGTTTAACTTGGGCCAACTTGACTACTGATTTTTCAGCATTTAATCATCTTCTAGAGCTGCATGGGTTAAATGACAGTTCACTTTTAGTGCTATCAGCTATGTATTTTCAAGATTTGACGTGCACTAAAGTATCCTTCTGTCATATTATGGTAAAGTATCCTTCTGTCATATTATGGTGTGAATCAGTTCTTCATGTCTGAATATAGGGCAAAGGATGTATGTTTGGCATATTGTTTTGTTATGTCTTAGTTTGAGGTATTACTCTTTTGAACTGGGGAAACGGTGACAGGAAGAACATCAAAATTCACCTTAATTTAGACATGCACCCTGGACCTCTTGTTTCTCCTTTTAATTTCGGCTTATCTGTGATGGAACAGGTGGTGATGGCCATGAGAACTAGAGGTGGTGATGAAGCTGTATTTCAGTCATTGTATCGTGCTCGTGAAGTGTACAGAACTAGAATGCAAGAAAACACTGCAGTTGATCAGCTGGCTTCTTTGTTTGCCGAATGTGCAATAGCTGAAGCCGAGCCTTCAGATGCTGAATCATTAACATGCAACCCTAACCGACCATCAGTTGCATCAGATGCTCATGGGACTTCAATACTTGCCGAAACAGGCAGAATGCAAATTGTATTGGATGCATTCTCAGATGGAAGCAGCTTTATCTGTTTACAATGTGGTGGCCTTGTTAGTAATCATCGCAAAGACGAGCACTACGCATACTGGTGTGGCAATATGTGATATGCCGGTACAGGGTGCATATAGTTGCTCATTTTATAGACTAATTCCAGTGCATGATCATGAGACTACTCCTATAACCTTGTCTGCATTGTTGATAATGGTCACAAGCGCTTTTAATGCCATCCACAATCACTATCAAGACAATCTTCAGTGCCTGGTGTGTAGGGTTTAAAGCCATGCATCGATTGAAACTTAAGCAAACCTGGCCCCTTGCTAAGGTTTAGAATACTGCACTCCTTCAGACTCCAGTGATGAAGTTTTTATTACAGAACAATATGTTGGAATTTGATTTAGTGAACAACTATGTATCAAATCATTGTATAACATGCCTCCTAATTTCTTCATAATGATGTTTGTCGGGGTTTCCCATTTTGTCAGTTCATTGACACTTCTTCTGCACATAGAAGCCTCAACTTTGTAGGTGGGTTATTATGAAAGAACCATTATCCAGAGAGAGACAAGCAGCTAAAGAATTTTCCTTGTATAACAACTGAAACTGCTACACATTTCAATCTTTCCACAAAATTAATAACACGCTTACACACGGGGTTAAATATATGAACCAGGAAATTACAAATTGGGTAAAAATGAAAAACTATAAAAGAAAAATACAATTAGACTGCACCTTTCATACAACTTTCTATAGCTAGGGAACAATTTCTTCCCTCAAGGTGTGTTATTGATGGAAAATACACCAAAACCCTAGAGACAGCTCAAGCGAGATCCGACATAAGCATCATCACCAAAACCATCTCGTGGTAATGTCTTCAACGTATTTGGCACGCCATTGGCAGCATCAACACTTCTTTACAAGATGCTCCGAATGCAGTAATCACAGCGAAAAATTTGAAAATTATTTACCTATAGTTTTGATATTTTCAAAATCAACATGGCATACACAGGTTCCAACAGCCAGCTCCAGCTCACTGCATCAACTAAGAAAAAGATAATATAAGATTCATTGATGCGTGGCAAACAGGGTTTGCTAAGTCAATACTATTAAGTCAGATAAAAATACGGTTCAACCAAGCAGATTATGATTCTCATGAGCTATTTACTCATTCTAGGACATTTTGTGTTAAGAGTTGACTACCCTGTGGACTAATAGTCAATTTTGAGTTCATGTACTTAGCAGTTCATTAATGTTCTTGGTAATTGTTTTTTTTTTAAGTACAGTCAAAAATCATTTTTCCGAGTCAGAGATTTGAAAATCAGAAATGGTAAGATATTTTTAGCTGATAACAAATAATGTCCTCAACAGCTGAGAAATCAAGCTAATTAAAAGATATTGTAGCAAGGGCATCGAATCACACATGATTGGAGGTAATGTAAACATAAAATACAAAGGCAGAAAAAATACCTGCACCTTTTCTAGGCTCCACCCTGCACCTTGGGCTAGGAACATACATAGAATCGAAGATTAATACAGCCAACATAATCCGGTGACCATTGAAATCAAACTCTATGTGGAAGAGCTTGTGAACGAGGCCTTGCCCTTATTATTGTTTCATCACTGTGTCTAATCCATTCCGAAAGTCTCCATGGCTTCTGCCATTTCCATTTGAATTGTACGAGCCATTGGTGATGGCTTCTTTTCCACCTCCACAGTTTTCCATTGCCAGCTTGTCCTATAGCTACTAACTTTTTTATTGGTAACCGCCCGAGTGGTACCATCTGCACAAGCGATTTTTTCTTACCAAGCATGAAAGCAGATTGCAATACTATGATTAAAGTTGGAGAATGAAGTTACCTTTCGTGTTTGATCTATGAATGCTGCTGATTCTCTAGCTGGACCATTGACAATACCCGGGCTATATTTCAGCTGTTTCTGTGCTGGCAAAGTCATCGGGGATAATGAACCATTCATGTCATCAGCAACGTGTTTCAATGAATTTGGTGAGTTCCCCTGCACATAGATACTATTGTCAAAAATCTGTGCTAGAAGTAGAAATGATGTTGATACAAACAATTCACTTAAAGGCCAAAAAACTTATGATGACACTAACAACAACAAGATGATCCTGTACAAATGACCCTAAAATTCTATTTATCTTGCTGCAAAAGAAAATCCTACTTTAGTTGGCATTCTTTTCTAGAGATTCCGTGATACAATACAGGTTGCAGCACTTGCTACTCAGCTCAACTGAGGTTTGGGATTTTATGAGGGATAAGCAATGTGAACTCAATTGTAATCAAAGTAGGATCCCCACTATGAGGAAGAAAATTGAAGAGGGGAGTTTGTCTTTCAAGCAAACAGTAAAAGATTCTCCATGCTGCTGTTATAAGGGACTTTGGTTGAAAAGGAAAAGGGTTCCACATTCTGTAGTCTATAACAAATGTGGCTTTGGTCAGGTTGAATTTTTGTGAAAAAAACTATTCTCATAAAATTCAGAATTTGGAGTTTATTCAAAGTATCTTTATCAGAGCATTGATCTTTTGAGCTTTAAAGATATCCAAAAAAGCAATTCAAGATAAATAGTTGTAATTCTAGCACATGCTTAGAAGTTAGAAGTCATTCGACCAAAGCAATCTTGCTGAACCTCCCCTGGATGTTTTATGTGTACCAAAGTTTCAGCTTCATTTTGTGTTGATGTGAAAACAGCTTACTGTAGATGGACTAAATAAAACCTTAGATGTTTAAAAACTGAACAGGTTTACATAAAACTAACCGTAGCTGACGTAGCCAATGCAATGGCAATAGCTTGCTCTCTTAATTTTAGCTCATTCTCAACTTCTTTCCTTTGTAGCTCACTCTGCCGCAACAGACCTACAAATTCTTTAAGTTGTTCTTTCATTTCCATGTCTTTTTCCCATAATTGGCACCTGTTTATAACATATAAGAAAGCCTAAACTCCAGGACTAGGCTATTGTATTTGACACACTTTCATGTATATGAACACATATCACTAGGTGAGAGAAAGCACCTTGTATCTCCAAGAGAATTGAACATATATTGAAGCAAGTTCTTTGCATCTCCCATGGAACGCAACTGATTCCAACGTCCACGGTTGGTGAAGGCACGCTCCCGCTCTTCTGCCTCTGAAAGTTGAGAAGCCATAGCTACAAGTGAATTCGATGATGTGCGGAGCATATTCTCAAGAGAAGATATTCTAGCCAGTCTTGCATTTGGTGACATGGAGGATGCCCTGTAAAGCAGTAAAATACATCAAGGAATTTAGGAGATTGGAGCACTTCTATGAAGGAGAAAGCATCATATCAACAGCCGCATTTAGCTAATCTCCTCAAACTCATGTTGGTTCTAACCATGGATAATCACAAGTTAGGAAAGGAAAAGGCTATAAACATGTTGTACACAAATGTTGGCTATACGCTAAACTTGCTTAATGCGATCTTCTTTACGGATACCAGGCCATAAAATGCTTTCGGATGGTTGATACCTGGAAAAGCCATTCTTTCCTCTTGGAGGGCTCAGCCCCTTTGAAGCAAACTCATCTACTTGCTTCAAGACAGCTAACTCTTCAGCCCGTGCAGCTCTCCTGGAGATTGGGCATAATAAGTGATAAAAGAATAGCTTATATATCCCACATAAGTTTTGTTATACAAATAAGGTTTTGTTACATACACTTGGAATTGCTTCTCATATTCAAAGCGAACTTCATGCACATTCACCATGACTTCTAACTCATGGTCTAGCCAACGTTGCAATGCTTTCTCATTGGTCTACAGAAGGAACTTAAGTTATTTGGTTTTAAACATGCAGATATTGAAATTAACCCTCCAAAAAAGATGAGAAACAGAGATCATTACCTGCCCATTTGTTCCATTCCCATTGGCAATAGCTGGAGATACCAAAACATTAGAAATTTGGACAAATAGAAGGACCCAGGGCATGAATATGAATACCTTATGTTTCCCTCAATAGGAAACTAGCCTGTCTAGCATAAGGCATTCCAAATATAACCTAGAAGCTACTCTATAAAGTTGAATTGTCTATGCCTCTGTGAAGAGCATTATTTTATCCAAGACATGGATTGTCCAGCACAGGCAGCAACCTTAAAAACCAAAAGCATACCTGAGCTATCACGGGGAGAAGATTTACGAGCTTCTAGCAGCTCTTTTAGTCTCTTGGTGGCCATGGTGGCCTCCTCTGTTTTTCTTTGGAGAACCTGAAAGCAAGAATAGCTACAAATTATTTCTCCACAAACAAATCAGTGGTAGGTACGCATCTCCTATGCAAGAAACAATAATATGCTTACCTTTTTCTGGCGTTGATTTAAAGCTTGCAGCTTATGCCTTTCAAACTCATTTCTCCTGCCCTCTTTCCGTAACTGATTGTCCAAGCATATTATTAACCCAGTTAAGTATGTAATAAAATCAATAGATGCAAATACAAGTTCTTGTCTAATATCACAATACAAGAGCTGAAACGTTATTATAAATTACTTAATTTGATAGAAAGAAAAGAAGCAAGGCACCTGCAGCAGTTCCTTTTCTCGAGAGGCTTTCCACTGACGGAATTGTTCTGCCTCTTGTTTTATCCTATGTTGCAGCTGAACCTACAACCACAGAATAGGCAAGGGAAGAAAAAGAAAAAAAGGGCAGGGGGAATTGAGGTGAGAAGGTTTAGCAGAGCATACAATATACTACTTAAATTAAGGATACCTAAAACAATCAAAGATAGAAGGGCCTAAATAAGACTTAACCTTTTGTGCCTTTATAAATTGAATTTCATCTTGCAGTCGTTTTGCTGCTTCATCACTCTTCTGTTTCTGCTTTAAAAGTTGAACCTGGTTCTCTTGTTTTCTCTTGAGATCCAGAATCTGGTGCAATAAGTTTTTACAAATTAAATGAAATTATCGTCAGCCCTTTTCTTCAATCCAATTATCAACGAAAATTCAGCTAAAACTTTGTTACCTGTGCTTCAAGGGATTTCAGTTTTTGAGCATGGATGTCTTGCACTTTTTGTGTTTGTCCATCAGAACCAGCTGAAAGATTTTCAATTTCAGCCAATAAGCGATCCCTCTCTTGCTGCAGTGAGGAAATAGGTTAACAAATGTTAAGAGGACACAATATTTCTTCGAATAAAGCTGTGAAATTAAAAACAATGTTTTTAAACCTGTACGGCTCTCTTCTCATCCTCTAATTCCTGGATTTTCTTCCCAAAATGCTGCTTGAGTGCAAATGTGTCGCCTCCAAAAAGTTTCATCTCGGACTGCTCAGACATAAAACAGGGGCATAAACATAAATTAGAAGCATTGGTAAGTGCTGGAAAAAGATTGGTGACTATGGCAATAATAGAAGCTGCGACAGACATACTATCTAATTACAAACATGGAGACCCCTAAGAATATGACTTCTGAATAACAACTATTGAACAATATCACAAAGTGTCAAAGACATAGAAATACACCTCTTTCTCCTCCAAGCGTCTGTTCAACTCATGCAACTCTTTGTCCATAGTATTTTGTAGTAGCGTGTGCTCCCACTCTTTGGCTGTTTCTTCATCAATTTCTCTGGAATCACCTGCTAAAATGGCCATTATACTCAAGTTGAGAAACCAGTTTGAGAATAATATAAATCTGAGACAGCATGGACGTATCACATAAAATATAGTAGACCAGTTGAGCAGGTATCACAAATAAAGAAAAATGCTATACATCTTGCATAAATCAGGTATGTCTGTACCTATCATGGTTTCACTCATTTGATAGTCAGATGACTCTATACTGTGCAAGTTCCTTTTCAGCCCATCACTTTTGACAAAGCAAGGACTGCAATCCTGGAATAGGAAGTTTTACATTCACATACATTTGAAACCAAACCAGAATATACTGGATAAAAACTTGAGTGTAAATCAACCCAGAAATTTCGAGTTCAGATGAATTCAATAAGGTTTCCTTAACGTACTTGAGCATCAGTTTCACGTTGCTCTATAATGGTGCATCTGCTGCGGTACTCGTGAAGTTCTCGGCAAAGATCCTCGTTAGCAGCTTCAAGCCAAGCAATTCTTTCCTTGAGTACCTACAAAATAAATACCCTATTAAAAAACTTGTGGGACTAATCCTATATAAGTTATCTCCAAGAAAAAAGTATACATACATAACAAGTTACAAACTTAAGATACCACTATAATTTTGTCCTTGGGAAAAGATTAAAATTTGATTTTTTTTTAATATAGTTAAGAGTACCATCATACCTGTACTTCATCAGAACCACCACGGGCACAAAGTTCTGCTTGCAGATACTCTAATTGTTGACGCATCTTTAGCATCTCATTGGATATAGGATCTCGGTTAACCTAATTAAAGGAAAATAAATGAAAATTCTGAACAGAAACTATCTTGAATTTGCCTATGTCTGACTAGGCAAAGGGGGAAAAGAAAGAGGAAATTTTTGAAGGAAAATTATTCTCTTGAACTTACAACAGGCTTGTTTTGGATATTGCGAGCACGATTTGCATATTTTAAAGTATTAAGGGTTTCCTCAGCATTGATGTCAGCAGGACTAATGCAGGCTGCTCAGAAAGAAATTAGTTAAGGATAATGATTAAAAAAAAATTCAAAATGCCAATTAATGTGCAAATGGGGGAAGGAACTAGAACATGAATGTATCAAATTATAGAAAAGGAAACAACTGAGCAGGTCAAATAATTAGAAGAAATGGCGGTACCTATCATGACAGTTCTGCTGTTGCCACCAAGTGAATCCTGCCCAAAGAAATAATCACGTATTTATCACTTAATAAACAACAAACTGAGAGAAAATAAAGGTATTGAAAATTAAAAAAGGATGAAGTATAATTTCTTAAACCATTTATAACCTTCCTAATATATTTCATCATCCTCTTCATTCATCGTGGCCAATTTATATGCCATATGGGTTATATGTCAAACACTGATGTAACTATGATCAAACAACTAAAGGCAGGGACAGTGCTCGGTCAATGGAATAAATAATTTTGTCTCAGTGCATAGTCTTAGTTGAGCTTTGAGATAAAAAAGAAGCATCGAAAATAGACAAATGTACTAAAGACTTTGTAAAAGTATATCTATTCTCTTGGTTCAAATATTTTCTTAAATGCTGAATGTATCTCAGTTTTCCAATACCAGTCAAGCTTTAGGCAGATGTAAGAATTGATTTTTAGCCCAAAAGACAATTTCCAACAAAATAAACAGTTCAATTTCACATTCTTACCACTTTTTGATAAAGTAATATAGAAGAAATAAAGCCTAGCAACACAAGAGATTACAGACGTCTTAAACTAATCATACCTGTAACAGCCGAGTAAGTTTACTATCTCGATATGGAACGTGAACACCTTCTTTGCACTTTTTTTCATCACCAAGCGCGCTGATGACATTACCAAGTGCAAGCAGGCCCTTGTTGATATGAACTCCTGTTTAGATGATGAAGATGGCAATTATTATGGTTGTATGGAGAAGAATACTTTCATGAGAAAGAAAAGGATAAGCAGTGCCACTAACCTTCTTTAAAGCGCATACCATCAGAACCCGTTCTTTTTGCTCGCTCAGATCCAGCAAGATCTACCAGATGTAACTTGGCACAAAGATATTCTTCACTCATAATGTCATTAGGACTTCCATCTCCAGAAATAGGATTGAGTTTATGCATTTGCTCTAAGGTGATGGTGAAGATTGCATGTGAGCGACTATACAACCACATAAATAAACTATCAAAATTTTGTATTTAGCAAAGCATTTAAAACCAAGACAAAGGTAAAACTAAAACAAGTCAAGAAAGCATTGTCAGTCAGGTCTACATGACTGGGAATATATCAAAAGCAACAGATGCTCCAGAAACCCCAAACCTTGTAACATTTTCAGATTTTTTATTTCTTTAAAAGAACATTAACTAGAAACTTCAAATAAAGAACATCAGGAAAAAAATTTAGACTGAGCCTTGTTTAAAAGTGTGTGTGTGTGTGTGCGTATAAAGTTAGAGATTTTCACAGAAAAACTTCCAGCAACGCCAGAAATATTACCATCATTGCAATACATGTCCGTTTTCCATATTTTGCTATCTCGATCCTAGGCTCATCTATAGCCAAAGATCACCAAGTCTCCTCATAAACTAAGCAAAGACATTAGCATCGAAATGCATCAACAATGTTCACGTTTAACGAATAATTACTCAGACAGATTCTAGGCAAGCAGATTCTCTTTTTCCATATTTAAAGAACAATGAATCACCAGATAACATCTGCTCCTCACTTTTGAAGAAACGCACGTCAAAGCTAAACAATATTAATTTAACAAGAATAGAACATAAATTAACCTTGACTGGTTGTTCATGTTTGTACTCCCCGTTGCCCTACTCAATGATCCCTGTTCTAGGCAAGCAGCCATTTCTTTTAATGTACTGACACTAACTTCAGTAGATCCTGCCAGCGTAATAACACCATTTGATGATTCACGAATCTGTATTGGTGGTTTTCCAGGGACATGTACTTTCCCAGAATTCGCACTTGCAGTATCTGATTTGTTCAAAGAAGTAGGATCCAGCAAATCTCGCACTTCTTCTTTCAGAATCTTTGACATCAAAAATAGATAAAATTACATGTCAGAGCTATAAATTATGACGAGACACTCAAACCAAGTGTGATATGTCTATACATGCAAAAGAGAATTCAGGATAACATAAACCAGAAATATTCGTAAAACGGATATTCGACCACGGAATTAGAATTATTTGGCAATAATTGTACAGTTTTCCTAATCGGTGTTTGAGATTCTGGCATTTAGTGCTTAAGAACAATTTAACAAAAACCAAAATGAAGAAATCTAAAGACCAGAACAAAGGAAAAGCTCGCAGGACAACAGGTCCTACAGGAGATGCATGCACAAAATTAAGTTTGCAAATCAGGATGACCAACCTAGTACATTGCAATTAGCATAACTGGAAATAGAACGACAAAAAGAAATGCTTGTTTCTTTAACAAACCTCAATGAAGGAAACGTGCAATTGAAATTCAATTTGATGTTTTAGACTTTCAATCTTGCTGAACAAAGCATTCATTACTTGAGGAATGATTCCAGTTTGGCAACCATCTTTGAAGCCTGTGCCCATGGTATATGTTTTACCTGACCCGGTCTGCAAATTTTTGGAACTTCAATCACAAGAAAACGAAACTATAATATTTGGCAGTATCTTGAGCAAGATTCAGCTGTACCTGACCATAAGCAAGAACGGTAGCATTATATCCTTGGAATAAGCCATCAACAAGGGGAACAATGCATTCCTCAAACATGGAAGAAGAGGGAGAACCAGTGCTCCCATAGACATGATCAAACGTAAAAGAATGTGTCCCAATTTGTACCTGCAGCATAGTCAAAACCAAAATGTAACTTCATAACCAAAAAATTTAACAATTCTAAATATAAAAGAAGGAAAAGCAAATGTTCCATTGTGCAAAGACATTAGAATTTACAAAAATTCTGGTCTGGTCTTAATCCAAGAAATCAGCAGAGGAATTCAACTTTTTCTTATCTGATTGAAACAAGCTATCACGGGTCTTACCAACCAAAAAAGAAGTTTTTTTTTTCTTTTTTCGAATATGCTTTCTTCTTCCTTTAAAATGGATTACTTCAACTAAACAAAAGTTTAAGATCAATTAAAATCTAGTATAGACTAATTCAACTTAACAATCCATGTAAAGAACCATGTTTTAAGGTATTCACAACTTACTGTTATAAATGAGCATAAAGTCATAACTCAGAAAATGAAATAACAATCAACAGAACCATCATAGAAACTAACTGAATTCAGCTTAATTCTACATAATTTTAACTTCCACGGTGAAAAGAATCCAATTCACGAGCATCCCAATTATAGAAAAAGTAAGTGATGACAAAAATTCTGATCCAAAATCAGACAGTGAATTCTCACTGATCAACCATTCAAGCATCCAAAGATCCAGATCTTCATATACTTAAAATTAACCCGCAACTCCATGCTCAGAAAACCACCGCACTCCCAAGAAATCACCCATTGAACAAGCTCAACAGTGAGCACCGGCATTCTCTACAGTGACAGTACCTGAGGCTTTCCTTGGATGACTGTAACACAATCTTTACAACCTTGAAGCTTCTCGTCACCGATAAGCGGTCTGACATGAACCGCAACCTTAACACAACAAGGTTCAGACACTGCAGCAGCTTCCATAGGAAGCAGCTAAAGAAAGAGCAGAAAAAAATAAGAAGTTCCACAATTTCCCAAGACAAAGTGAGAAAGAAAGGAGAAAAACCGAAAAAAAGAGAAAGTGAAATAGTGAATTTTTTTGTAAGTTTGTTCTAGTTTATGTTAAAGAGTTAAAAGATCAAAACTTTATTTTCTTTTTTCCTTAACAAAACCGTTCCTCATTGTCAGAAAATACAGAAATTTCAGGACAAAGAAAATGATGCAACAACAAACAAAAGGAAAAAGAAAACTGAGTTCGTTCCAGACAACGGTTTGCTGCTGTTCTTGTTGGGAAGCTTAAGAAAAAGGAGGATCGTAAGAGAGAAAAAAAATGCATCAGAGGAAAGGGCAGTTGAGGAATTAGAGGCTGCGGGTGGCATGGAATGGAATATACAAAGCAAGTCAGTTAACTGCAGTGACAACAACCACTATCATTTTCCTTAGCCTTCACTACAAAATCGTCATGGAAATTAAGAATAAAAAAAAATCTTTGGTAACACTCTTTCCTTTTTTACCCTTTTCTGACACCAAACATATCTGCTCCTCTGTTTACGCCATCCTTTTCCCACGGAGTTGTGTTTTGACCCCTCCCTATCAAGTACTCCGAGATTTATGTTAAAATTTATCTTGATGTATTAAATAACTTATGTTCATATTAAGTATAATATAAATTTTTTATGTTAAAATTTATGTTGATATATTTATCAATAAATGATTCGAAAAAGTAAAAATAAATTTTTTAGATAAATTTGACATAATTTAAATTTTAAAATCATAATTATTTAAAAAATTTTATTATTTATTATTCTTAATTCTAATACCGTAAAAAAAATAATTATATTTACACAAAACTAGTATAGTATCAGCTAACTCATATTTAAGCTTGCCAAAGATTTTTGTCCATATTTTTACAGTTCAACTCTTCTCAGCTTCACTCTTTTCCTGGGTTTTTCTTTTCTCTGTCTTTAACCCAAAAAAACCCCAAAAAAAAAAGAAAATGAAAGATGATAGATAAGTGCTCCCAAAATCACGTTTCATGCCAATGAAGCGTTGGCTTGATGGTAAAAAAGAGATCTTGAAATCTCAAGTTCGAATCTCACTAAATGTGAGATTTGTTTAGTTTGTTATTGTTTAGTTAGTTTGTTAAATATTGTTATTGTATTTATCCATTCATCAAATTACCTACTTATCGAATGTAATATCTGCTTATGATTGTAACTTTGAATGAAATATCTTTTAAAAAAAATGATGTTGAAGATTTCATGATTGTGCCAAGACGAGAATATGGTAGAAAAAAGAGATGCACAGTACATAACCCATGTGATTTGGAATCATATACAATTTCTGGAAAAAATCTTTGGATCATGCATGTACACATTCATACGCCAACATTTCTTATACTTTTTTCTTTCTAAATTTTTGCATGCCATTATATAAATACTGTATAAATGTAGATTTTTTTCCCTAGTTTTGGTTTTAAAAGATCATGTTCTAAAATTTCTAAAGAAATAATGTGCATAGGCCCCAGTAGCTTATTAATTGTCTAAATGCAAAAAGAAAGATTAAATCAAACTAGTAGCATGTATTAATTTGTCACCACCCACCTCCTTTATATGTTAATTATTAAATTAAAACTGAAAAACAAACCGCTAATCTCTGTCATAGAAGGAAAATAAAAGAAAGTTTTCTTTTTTTCTTTTGATATTGGAAGCTAAGGTCAGTAGCTGAGCTAACCAATGAAAAATAAAGATAAGAGGAAAACAAGGGAAAAGGAAGGAAATATTAAGGAAAATGGAAAATAAAGAGAAAAATAAAAAGGACCCACAAAAATAGACATAGCCACTAGCCAGCTGGTGGTATCCCACATTCACATGGCCCTTTTTCAGTTTCTAAAATATAAAAATAACCCTTTGTGGACCCCACTTAAACTTGGTCAGACTTGTTTGGCCCCACCTTTTACTGATTCTATGACAGTGAATTAATTCTTCTCAAACAGGGAAGGATTTTGCTTTTGTCGTGTTCACTTCACTTGGCGGAGATTAAGACTTCCACTTAACTTTTTTTAAGTGAAAAGTTATTTCTTCAATTTTCATTTCTTTTTTACTCTAAAGAAACGTGTTAGGAGTTGGTAAATGATAAAAACCAGCTCATTTTTGCATTTAAAATCAAATCCAAGCATGTTGAAAATTGTATTAATTTGACTTTTAGAATGATCTATTATATTATGGTGGCACCACCCCAAAAGGAAACAAAAACAAATTGTAGTAATAATGTTTTAAATTAGTTTATATATAGTGTGAACTTTTTTTAGATATGATTTCACTCCAATAATTTCAATGTTATGATTCATGCAATTAATTTTATGTTAGATTCAGACATGCTTTTTGCAATGTTTTTAATTTCATATCTGTTTTTTGACATAATAATTAAAGATAAGTTATGACATGTTATAAGTTTTAGGTTCCAATTTAAGCACCCCATATCTAATTATTTAATATTTTCTTGTAACAAAAAAAAATTCAAATCTGCTTTACCTTCAAAGAATAAAGTATGTATGAGACATTCACTTATTTATATATTTTTAAAATTCAATAATCAAATTAAAAAAATATGAATCGTATAAAAAATATAAGAGTGTAAAATTAAATTAATTTTACATTAGTCTAAATAGATCCCTCTTCATATATATTCATTCAAAAAATATAGTATACATCTAAAAATTTTTTTATTGACAAAATTAATAAATTGACATCTATTTCTTGAAATATATTAAAAAAAGTGAGACATGTTACACTTTTTTATCCATGTTAGAAGAATTAAAAAATTTTACTATCAATCTATAAAAACAAATTCATATACTTATAGAAGTGAATATTTAGCTGATTTGGGTTTCTATCAATTTATTAACATTTTGTGCATCACATGGAACTTCAAATTAAAAGTCAAATTTGAGTTGTAAAAACCCTCTTTATTTTTACAAATTTGTAGTTGCCAACTAACCATCATCAAGTACCTCAACAAAGCGCCAAAATAAACTAAGTGCTGCCAATTTTTTTTTTGGTGTTGAACCAAAAAAGTTATATGATTGGCTAGCTTGATACAGTAACGTTACAACTAAAGGTTTCATTGTAGGACATGCCTGGATGCATGAAACTCACAATTCTCATACGAAAACGATATAAAAAATTTAAGTTGAAACGAGTTAAATTTTGATAAAAAATTATATATAAATTTTACAAATATTAAAAAAGTATTGTGTTTAGTGCGTAAATATGAATTTTGATACAAATTTTTTATGTTTTACACGAAATGAACATTATTTAAAATGAAATGAACATGAATTATATACATGAAATATCAAATCTAGACTCAAGCATTTTGATTTCTAACTAAGTAAATGTTCAAGTTAGACTTATTAGGATACAACAAGTATAACCTGGGGTTGGTGTTTTTTTTTTTTTCTAAGGGTGTAGACTTGTGGTCGAAGTTTTATTTTTTAATCGAAGATTGGATATATCATTTGTTAAAACCACAATAATTTTTAACGATTGTGAAATTTGTTGCAATTGAAGATTGATTATGGCAATTTTTATGAATTAAAATAAAAATTTGATGAATTAACTTACCATTTGAATTAGGCTGCTCAAGTGGGAAAAATACCCATCATGACTTGATGATTATACATTGATGTTAAGGAGAAATCTTTAAAAACTCTTTTTTTTTTTTTGTAAGTACAAGGGGTTTTCTTAAAAATCAAGAACTCTTACCATCATGCTAAGAAAGAGTTGCTGCAATAGTTTGCCCTGTTTTACTGTTTTGTTCTTAGTAAAAGCTTGCTTTCATCAAATGCATAAGAAAATATTAAAAAATAAGGCCTTGACAATGGACTGATAAGATTTCCCCACCATCCCAAAGGGCGCATGTTCTATCCTGCTCTAGTGGGCCGTAGCTGAAAACTCATGTCAACAACGAGAAAGGATTGTATGAAACAGTTACACCACATCAGTATATATCACTTCCATTCAAATCATGTCACGTAATCACAGTGTTGAAAAAAGTTAATGATTTATTATCAGAATCATTAATGAGTTTCTTGAAATAAATATTCATCATTTAATTATGTAATAAATAATTGACTTTTTTCAATACTGTGATTACGTGGCATGATTTGAATGGAAGTGATATATGCTGACGTGATGTAACTGTTTCATACAATCCTTTCTCGTCAACAACATATCTATTCCCTTAAGAATAACCAGCACAAACTAACCACTGCCCTAATCTTGAAAAAGAGAATATGAGGAATATTTCCCATCAGTTACTGGTAATAAAATGGTTGACAGAGGTTTTTAGACTTTGCGATCTTAGGTTCAAGTTTTATTTTGTGTGAGTTTGAATATAATTATTTATTAGTTTAATTTATTTAACCGATTTTTATATGATTACAAGTGGTATGAAAATACATAATACTCGATTATAATGGTTACTTTTAATGTAATGGATTGACTGTTGACAAAGATATTTTATCGAATAAGGTTCGGGAAGAATCCCATTTATTTTTAGTTGGACTTTTTATGTTTTAGGATTATGACCCCATATGGCTAACAATTGAGACATTTATCATTATTCAGAAAGGAAAATTGCAGACCGTTTGCTTTGCTTGCTTGCTTGCTTGCCTTTTATTGATGCGGTAGACTGAAGTTAAGCAAACATGTCATCGAACCAATTCTTTCAGGCACATGTCGAACACCTTCATTCACAAGGAATGGGCAATGGCAACAGGGAAAAGAAAAGGAAAAAGCTGATGCAAAAACCCTAACCCCAAGTTTCCTTTTCCTCAACCTAACTCACCAGGATTTTTTCCAATTCGACCGTTATTGGAGGCAGACCCAGCAACAAAAGGAGGCCCCACTTCTGTTGTCCTTTCTTATGCGAGGGATTATTTTATCACATGAATGTTCCTGTGACATTGAGCTTACCAACCCTGAAATGGGTTATAAAATTACAGATTGCTTCGTCACTGTTATGAATATAGTTTGGCATTTTGATGCTATAAAAGCGTAACTTTGAAATACAGTTATCTTGCATATACTTTCTTGTCACTCTACCAGCCAATACGGTTGAAATAGTTTCCATTTGTTGTTGTTTTCTGTCGGACCAATTATTTTGCTTGTCTCTACGCGTTTGTTATGTTGCTTTTGCACCTTTACATGTCTTGTCATCATAGATCACAAGATGAATACATATTACAAACAGGAATTGGTACATTATCCTTTTTTTTTGTTACAAGGAGAAGGAACATAAAAGAAATAAACAAGAATAAATTACAACTGTAACCAAAAAAAAAAAGAATAAATTACAACTTTCGGAGAAATTCGACATCCCATGCATCCGCCATCAATAGGGATTTCAAGAGAGGAGGAGGGTCTTGAAGTCTCTCATAATCTGCGTCCAGACACGTATCCTTCTTTAGCTAAAGAGTCAGCACACAAATTGTAGCATTGTGTTATTTAGAAGTATAGATTATGTTATGTTTTACGTGTATCCTCATCAAACATGTCCTATGGAATATATATGAGAATAATTTTTAATTTTCCAAGTCGAATGAAATAAAAATGAATATTTTATGTATTCTTGTAAAAAATGTGCATACATGTGTGTTTGATGTGCTAACAGGAATGGACTTACCTTGTACATTTAGCTTATTCATGTTGTCTTAGAAAGATTTTACCTATAGTTTTATAAATAAATAAATAAACAAATCTAGGGAATGAAATTTGCCATGATGAGAGCCAGTTCCTCCTGTAAGAAGGTGAGCAAGCTGGAGAGAAACATATGAAAACCAAAAGTCTTGTTCCCCATTTTGCTGGTAGAAGTAAATCGCATACAGCCAATGGACATGAATCTTGCACTTGTTTTCTTCTTTGCCTCTGTCTACAATCTACATATAATAATATGATGAATGATTACACCAACTATACATGAAATGATAGAATCTGTACCGTTTGGTCCTCCCTTGGTCCTCGTACTTTGTTCTATATCCAGTTTCTGCCTTCATTGTCTAGCCAACCTGCTTCAAGTATGCAAGCTTTCCTATGTTTCTGCTTTGAAAAAAAAAAGCACCAACTTCTTTGAATCAGTCAATAAACAAATCAGCTTTCGGCAATTTAAATCAATCAACTGCTTCAAATTACTGAAAGCCAACCGAGCATTCTCATTAGACCATGAGGACAATCACATGATTGGAAGAACTCAATTTTAATCCAGAGCAGGTAGCTTTTCTTTTTCTTTTACTGAATTCCAGAAATGACTAGCTACCTGCAACAATGCGGATAGTTCATTATTCTTTAGCATTCTACCACCCCTCCAAGTTCCAACCTTCCCCGGTCTTCAGGCTCCAGCCCACCTTCTTTTGCTTGTGCTTTCTACCCCATGTGGAGCTTTGCATCACATGCCCCAATCTCCTTTACATCACTAAAACCTTTATTCTCAAGCCTTTACTTTTTATCCAAGCACCAATCTTCCGTTCATTCTATCTTTCCCACAAGCAAAATCTTTCAGTTTTTCCCACTTATTTACCAGAATCATTAGCACAGTCATTAACGTAATTTGGAGCTTGGACTCCTTCGGCTGTCTTAATCTAATCACCAAGTTTCTGCTAATCAGTGCATGCACTAGGTTTTTTTATTTCAAGTACATTTTTGACATAGAAAAGTTATGATTCCTAAGGGCATAATTATTATAGTCAGCCTCTAGTGTCAACCAGAAAGCCAATAAGCAAATCTAATTTGTGTTTGTCTTTTTAGTTTTTTTTTCCTTGTCCAAATCATAATTTTGTGCTGAATAAAACACCAGAAATGCTGCTAAAGATTTTTGCACTCATTATAAAACCTTTTGATGATAAAATTAACAGCTTTTTCAATGTGTTGGGGACAGAACATGTGCAGGGTCATAGGATTTCATCATGCGCATGCTTCCATTCTTGCAAATAGAGTGTGGGTTTTACTTTAGTGCTTTGGGGTATATCATTTATCAATGTGCTTGTAGGTAGTGGGGTATGCTCTTCTTCAGAAAGATGCTCCCTTTGTTAATATCTAGTCATAAATCACAATCAAATGCATTGATGATTGGCTCTGCCATGAGTCCTTACAAAGTAGAGTTTTTCCAGCCAAATTGAGGGCCATACTATTTTCTCTCTATCTTTTCTATTCATTTTTGTCCTTCTTTCCTTGGCTAGAAAATGAGTTGGCTTCAACTAAACAATTTTTCCAATGAAAGCTAATAATATTAGTAAGGATGACAATACAATGTTTAAATTGAAAATTAAAATTTAGTGGTTAATATCTAATATACTAATAATGAAGTTTTTAAACTACAAAAGTGGAGTTAAAATGATGATATATACCTTTTAAAGAATATTAAAAAATAAAAAACAATTAAAGTGGAATATGTATTATCATCTTAATTTCGTTTATAGAATCTAAAAACTTTATCGATAATATATTGGATAATAATTCAAAATTTAATTTATCTTGTAGAATAAGCTTATGCTTACTAAACCACAATATTTACTTTTTTAAATATAAAAACTAAACATTATTTTTTTTGTAACTACATATATCCTCATCCGTGATCTTAGAATCAAATCGAAAAACACTTTTAAAAGCTTCTTGTTTTGCTAGAATATGTGTCTATCTATTAATTCTGTCAGTAAACTTTAAAAACCTTATTATGATATGAATGGATTAGTTTCCGTTTATAATGCATGATTATGTATCAGATAATAATCTATATAATATATATATATATATATCAAATTATTTATTTTTTTAGAAGGGAAGGAAGCAAATAGGAGAGCAGAAATAAAGATGGAGAAGTAGGTTGTTCAATTATGCCCAAAAAACACCTTTGGTGGCAAGAGGTAATCAGCCCTTTAGGCCATCTATGGGCTGATACTGGACCAGAATTTGGGGCCCCATGGTTAAATGCAAGTTTCCACCAGGCTTCTTCCACCCAAATATTTATCCTTCTGGAACTGTCAGTCTATCCTCAGCGAGGACAGTGTAACCTCTTTGATGCAAATGTTTATTGTTTTGCTGGGTTTTCTCATTTATAGTGGATTCTGAAGAATGCCTGGGTCTAATTTAGTTTGGCTGGGCTCGATTAATAGCCGAAAAAACACTTTCTGTTTTGCCCCTTTTTTTTTCTTCTTCGTCCAAGGGGTGGAGACCAGCCGTTACTGTGAAGCAAATTCTAGTGGGCATTCAAGATTTGCTTGATCAACCTAATGCAAGTGATCCTGCATAAACTTAGGGGTATCAGCTCTATCTATCGTTAAGTAGCATTCCCTTCAAAAAAACAAAAGTTTGCAATCATTTCTATTGCTGTTAAAAGTGCTTTATAGAAGAAGGGAAAGTTTTTATTTCCTTGTACTGATGCAATCTTGGCTGCTACAGAACTCAGATGAGTATAGGAAAAGGGTTCAACAGCAGGCCCTGCAATTTCCACCTTCTCTCTAGCCTTATGCTTGATCACCAGATATGATCGACTTTGATTTATGTTTAAGTCTAGCTCTTCACTAGATATGCAATGCTAATTGAGTCCAAGTTCAGTTTTTAAGTAAGCTTTTCTCACCATTGATTTTCTCCATATTCTAAACTGGCACGGTCAAAACTTTTAAGCTTTACTAAAGCTGTGCTGATAGATTCTGAAGACTAAATGTTGTCTCTCTTTTTACTATTGTTAAAGAGTGATGTCTGCATGATTGAAAGTAGATCCACGTTTGTAACTAATGAATGTGGATTAGTAAATCACACTTTTACTTGTTTTGTACAATGTGATATCGCCAATCAAAGATCAAACCTACCTTTGTCAGTGTAAGATGAATTGCCACTCTTTGTCATCTCTGTTGCAAATTCTCCAAGCTTCGATCTGCTGCTTGTCTGTGCTGCCTCATCGGAGTTGGTCCATAGCTCCATCAATTGTTGTTTTGTACAATCTGATATCCTCAATTAGAGCTTTCATGTCATTACAAGATGAATTGCCTTCTTCAATGACTTTCTTTGCTGGTCTCCAAGTCGTTTTGGTCTTCTGCCATCTCTGTTGCCTCTTCTGTATTGTCTATAACTGCATTAATCGCCATAAGAATATCATCTCTATTTTTCATTAACTGCAATTACTCTGTTGCACATGCATTTCATACCTCATTGCCCACTGCTACTCCCAAATTTAACACTTAAGAGTCACTAGCTTTTCATTGTAGAATTGTTCTGCAAAAATGGGCCATGTGACCAAGGGTGCACCTGCAGTAACCACTTAGAGTATAGAGTTCCATCCACGATCTGTCAAATAACCTCCAATGGCTGGATGCTCAAGCATCAACACATGTGGTGCCCACCTCCTCATAATTAATTCCATTCCGTTTTCTTTCATTTTTGTTTTGCAATCCTTCTGGTGGCCATAATTCTTGCTCTTGGTCTTTGCAATAATAATTGTTTGTTTTCAAGATTTTCCCAACAACCCAAGTGAATGAGTAGCCCGAAGCTTCAAGCGCATGAGCACGAGCAATAGACTTAGCAATTTTATACTTACAATGGTCACACGAAATAATAAAATACAAACAAAAGATATAAAAATGATACGGACTAAAATGTGCTAAAAAATTATATATAAATATGACAAAGCTAAAAATTAATTTTATTATGTTTAACATACTAATATAAATTTTAACACAATTTTTATATTTTACACAATACAAATACGATTTTACATGACATGAGTATAAATTTTATACACGAATTATCAGCTCCAATGAGATAGGCCCATGTGTTGAGCCTTGATTCTGAGCCACACACCTAGTGGAAAACTATTTTCAGCCTTGTATTTGGTCATTTGTCCATTGGAGCTTGAGGGCAAGAAGCAAAGCTATGAAAACTTGATTATAACATGAACTTAGATGAATAAAGTAACCAAAAAAAAGTACAATTAATATAATTTTCCACCTTTTTTTTTGGTGATGAAATTTTTTTTTTACAGAAGCATATGATTTAGAATTGCTATTATGTAAAAATTAAATCATTACAAAATTATCATAAAAAATTGTAAATAAAATGCTCCATTTTTCCTTGTCAAAAAAGTTTCCATGTGTTAAAAGAATACCCATTGTTAAGGTCACTCATAAGGACAATCAATGTTCATTTTGTAGTTTTATTGCTCAAGTCAACCCCACTTTAAATGTTCATTTAAAATTCTAATCTACGAGTTGAAAAGCAGAAGTAATCCTTTGGTTTCTTTAACAATTTTCCTCACTTACGGAAAAATTCAATCTTAAGTTCTTAGAAAATTTTTTTTACAATGAGATTTCTGATTTGACGAAAAATTAATTTAACTTTGCACGTTTTTGTTGGTGATGAAAATTCTTTTTTTTTTTTGCAGGAGGATATGATTTAGAATTGCTATATTGTAATTAATCGATCACAATTTTAATTTGTAAAAATTAGATAATTATAAAATTGTAATAAAAAAATTGTAAATAAAATGCTCTATTTTTACTTGTCAAAAAAGTTTCCATGTGTTAGGAGAATACCCTCAGTTGAGGTCACTCATGAGGACAATCAATGTTTATTTAGTAGCTTTGTTATTCAAGTCAACCCCTCTTTAAATTCCCCAACTTCAATTCATGATCGGCAAAAGTAAAACTTTGACAAAATTCCTCTTGGAGATTAATTTGATGGAACCATCAGTCATACATTTCAAATTCTAGTAGAGGGCACCAAAATAGACCTAAATATGCAGTCTGACTTTATATATATAAATATATATTTCATTTAAAATTCTAATCTAAGAGTTGAAAATCAGAAATAATCCTTTGGTTTCTTTAACAATTTTCCTCACTTAACGAAAAATAAATCTTAAGTTTGAATTTTTTTACAATGACATTTCTGATTTAGAAAAAAAAAACAAATATTAAAGCTTGACTTTCACATTCTTTTAGTAATCTCATATTTTATCATTTGAATCAATGCTTCAAATTAATAATTTTTTTCTTTTTGAATATCGGGTAATTTTAAGCATAACACGACTACTCGATACGAAAATAACATAAAGAATAAATACGAAAGTGACAAAAATTAAAATTTAGTAAAAATTGTATATGGATTTGGTAATTGTTAAAAAGAATATTTTGTAATTAATATATCGACATGAATTTTAATACAAAATTTTCATGTTTTATACAGTATAAACACGATATTTTATAATACAATAAACATGAATTGCTAGACTTACCATTACCATTAACATGTTGTACCTTTTTTTTTTTTATATAAATTCCTGCCCACAAAATATATAGAGTCGCCAAATCCTCATCAATAGTTGTTTAAATCCCATTGCTACCTTACAATCCATTTTCAAACAATGATACTTTCGTATTAATCTTCTTCAATGCAGCTGTCATAGCTTGAAAGGTGAGTCTTTGACATTCTTCCTTGCAAGCAAGCAACATTGGATATGGATTTTTTGGCGTGCAGACTTTTCACTCAAGTTGTTGATATTATAATCAATTCGATGGTTCCATGACTTGGGAGCATCCCGAGAATTGTATTCTGAAACGTCTAATCTCGAAACTTGACTCGGCACTAGTTTTATTAGCTGAATCCATTGACAAATATTCAACCTTTTTTCATTCATATTTAATGGTCAATATGGTTTGGCATTTGGCATCTCAGCTTTTTGTCACTTCCCATCCATGGGATTTCTTTCCTCTTTTTATTCTAGATTTTGCAATATTAGGCACTACTCAACTCTACAATAAGAAAACGACAAGAAAAAAGATAAGAAAAGTAATTTTAATTAAAATTTGATAAAAATGGTATATGAATTTAATGGGAACTAAAAAAATGTTATATTTAAAGTATTGATTCGAATTTTAATACAAAATTTTCTTGTTTATATGATCAAATTCAGATTTGTTAAATCAAAAGATGCAGAAAACTCTCATGTTATAAGTTTAAGGGTCAAATATAGGCAAAAAAATCCAAAAATGAACAAATGTCATCGATTTTCTGTACAATGAAGTAAATTACAGATCGTTGAGAAGGCAAAAGGTTAGGTGAACACTGTAAAAGCTCTCAATTCCTCATGAAACCTGCTTCTGTCTATATATTTTGAAGGTGAACAAGCTGCTAAATATTGCAGAAGTTCAACTGTTCAAGTAAAATCCATCAACCTCCTGTTGAAACTGAAGTGCCACTCTCACGAGAAACACTTCTGATTCAATGCCAAAACCTAGAGAACTTGAGACACTCATTGCAAAAAATCGTCAGTCTTGTAGCTACAAAACAGAGTTGGGGGATCTTCCATTATTATCCAGGACGATTTCGAATAAATCAGCCTCAGACTCCTCGTCAAACTCTGATGTTGGATAATTAGTCCCATTGTTATGGCTGCCTTTAGTTGTGCATCTGTTAAGCCATTGGGAATCAATTCTCCCCATTGAAAACAGCTCTTTGCTGTCTTCATAGCCGAGAGCAGCAGCAGGGGAGTTTACAAGAGGGCCAATGAAGCATGGGTTTGGTGTGCGCTGCGCATTGGCTGGAGCATATGCAAAGGCGCTTTGTCCAAAGTTAACTAGAACCAAAACATCATCGTTTGCTGCAAGAGTTGGATAAAGAGGTGTTCCAAATACCTCAGGCTTGCAATTTATTACACGTACCAGCTGCGAGTCTAATGTGAAAAATACTTTCTTTTGGCTAGGATCGAACCCGCAGCCTATCACCTTCTGTGTTTTGCCCCAGTCTTCTTTCTCGGATTCAAACACTAGTTTAATTCCTGGAATAAGCAAAGCATCAGTTCCAATGCTGATCAGTGAAAAGAAAATGGAAAAAGAAGTGACTTAGAACTAAGAAAGTTGAGCTGCTTAGCCTAAATTAGAAGAAACTAATATCTTTCGGAGTCGATGGCTTCACACCAACTCCAGTCACTTCAGGGTCAGGCTAATTTTTGGAGACCTGAGAGGTTTATTCAATGGCAGGTCGCCACTTTTTTAATTCCTAATGACAGGACTACCTGGTGAACCACTTTTTCATATAAAAATGGAGTGTGTTAATCTCCATTAACATTTAAAAATGGATTTCTCGTTTCTAAAATGACAAAAAAAATATTGATGAAAATTAGTTACCATCTAGATAGACAGAACCATCCGAATTAAAGCCGATGGAACCTGGATAGCTACCAGGAAGCTTCAAGGGAAGAAAGCCTCCTGCAGTTAGTCCGACTGACAACATTACTGCTTCAGCTTTTCCATCATCTTTAGTTGAAAGCTTTAATTCCTCAATCTTGTTATCATTACTGCTGATCATAACATGGACTAAAGATTCTGAATTTGCCTTTGGGTTGGAGTTTTCTTGGATGAGTTTTGTCCTCTCACCTTCCTTTAGCTTGCCCCTTGAGTCATGCTCATCTCCATGGCAATACAAAATGGTGATCTCGAAGTAGGCCTCTTGAGGGAAAGCAGAATTCCCCAAGGGAGGCCCTGGCAAAGGCAAAGCTGTTCGAATAACAGATGCTGCAGCCGTAGAATTATGGCCTGTAATCCCCTTCTTTAACCCAGAATTTAGCCTAATCTTCTGCATGAAATCTGCTGATCCCTGGCTTACTTCCCAGTTTACCTCTACATCATTTCTTCTTCCAGAATCACCAGCTGCACATAACCCCAACAGGCTTGATCTTGTGGACGGAGATGCCATGTAGCCTGTGAAGCCAAATCTAAACCATCCATTTTCAACTGCATCTGTGATGAGAGATGGATGATCAGCCCAATTAAACAAAGGTTTTGCTGAAAACCCACGTCGAAAAACATAGTAATTTCCTCTTCTCCTGTTATCTAAATCAAGTTGGTGATGCAGACTCCCCTGGTGAAGTCTGGCAATCCCGTCCTGAAAATTTTCACTCCTGGCAGCCCTGTTCTCATCGACAACATCTTTACGGTCCTTTCGACAACAGCACCTACGTATAAACACAACCATAAGGATCACAAGAACTCCGACGGTCACCGCTATAGCCGCCACATGTATCCATTCAAGCATCTCTACGGTTTCTTTTTCTTTCTGCAAAATGTATTTCGATAAGAAAAGGGTATTGAAGGAAGATTAAAGAGTTAAAAGGAGAAATAGACAAGAAGGCAAGCGTGGACTAAGACTGGTTCAAGAAACGCAAGGGCAATGGTGTAAGCAAACAGTAAAGTAGTAGAAGAACCATTTCATGGATATGGGCGTTTACATTTTCTTTCTTTATGCTCCATTCTTTAATTAATGTGAACCGACAATACTTCCTCATTAAAAAGCGCGTTAATTTATTGATCACTCTGTTTTCAAAGGAGAGAGAGAGAGAGAGGAGGTTGGATGGATGCTTAATTTTGTTTCTAAGTTGTGAAATAGTAAGGCCTTCTAGAAAGCCAGAAGACCAAATTCTCAATAGGAGACGATTTCATTGTCTTTTACTGTGTGTTGTCTGATGTAGGGGACATTTCAGCATTTGGGACTCGAGAAAAGGGGGAGAATGCGAAAGAAAAGTTTGGGAAAAGTGGAAAGAAAACAAAGGAACATGATTTTTATTGTAGAACGTGTTGGTAGTTTTTTGTCGACTGACAGTTAATCCCATGTGAAATCTACTCTGCTGGAATTCTATGCAAAAGCAATAGTTTCATGTAACAAAGGATAGAGACCTTGGCAAGAAGATTGCTTGAACATTGAACCTTCATTGCAAATGTGCCTTATCCAGATTAAATCAATCTGAAACACGTAGGTCATATTTGGTGCATAAGATGATAGATATGATAGAATAATAATTATCTTATCTTATGTTTGGTGCATACATTAAGAGGAGGATTGGATTGCAAGGAGGATTAGTCATTTTTTTAGTATAAGATAACTCAATTCTCTCCAAAAAGTGAGGATTATTCTTAATCCCATAGGATTAGAAATAAATACTCATATTTTATTATTTTATCCTTAACATTTATATTTAAAAATTAACTTAAACATTTAATAAAATAGTAAAGATCTTTAATTAGTTAATATAATATTTTTCCTTCTTTTTCATTTTTCCTTCTTTTTCTTTCTTTTTTTTTCTTGTTTTTGATTAAAGAAAAACTATAATTTTGATAAAATAATATTTTCTTGTACATAGTTTTTAAAATTATTTTTTAGAAAATAAATTTCAAACATAAAAATTATTATAAAATATATTTTTTAACTAGTTTTTTCTTACATTTAAATTTTTATTTTTTCTTTCTTAATTTTTTTTTGATTTTTGCCTAAAAAAATGAAAGAAAAATGACTATTAACCATAAATTATTAGAAATTATATATTTTTTAATTCATCAAAATTGAATTATTAAATTTAACTTGTATTTTTTTTTGTTTTCTATATTTCCTTATAATTGGCAAAAAAAAAAAGAAAGAAGATAAAAAAAAACCATAAAAATAAAAAAAATATTTAAGAACAGTCTTTTGAAAATTTTAAGGTAATTAAAAAATAAACTTATTTCCAAGAAAAACTCAATTTTCTAAAAAAATATATTTAATTTACAATAAAAAATTATTTTAAATTTAAATCATATAAAAGAAATAAAAACAAAAATGAAAAAAATACAAAAAATGCTTTTTATAAAAATTCATTTCTTAACAAAATAATTTTTTTGAAAAAGTAATATAAATTTTTTAGAAGTAATTTTTTATTAAAATATCAACTAATAAATTGGACTATTAATTATAGTATTATAAATAATATTTAAATTTTTCATTTTTCATTTATATTTATAACAAAAAAATTATAAATTTAACTTATGTTACTTTAAAAAATAGTACTTAAAAAAATTATTTTATACTATTTTTAATTTTACACATAACAAATATTATGAAAGACATAAAAAATCATCTTATTTTATTTTTAATTCTTGTACACACTAAACATAAGATAAGATGATATAATCTAATATTATAATATCTATAATCTTATATTATCTTATCTTATTCTCATCTTATGCATCAAATATGATCATAATTTATTGACTTTTCTCTTTTGTCTTATTAGGCATGATTTCTAGCCCTTTGGAAAACTAAAGGCTGTCTATTCCACGATACAGTACAGTAGGGGGACAGTGCCCGTGTTGTGTTGGCTAAGCCAATTCCAATGGTGGAAAATTCAGATTTTCGTATTAGATTTCTGTTGTAGGCAGCTTAGGTGTCAACTGTCACCTTAGTACCCTGTATGAATGTTAGCAATAAACTATTTTTTTAAGGGATTGTGATTTGCGGGCTTTCTCCGGCTGAGTTTGGTTCGGCGGTGGATGCCAGTGCGAGGGCTTCAGTGCGACGGGAGAAGGATAAAGCCAAAAAAATGTTAAGATAAATATACCTTTTTATCCCTACTTTTTAATATTTATTATTTTATTTAAAATATATATTTAATAATCATTTTAGATTTTTCAATCTTATATAATCAATTTTATCTTCCATCTAAACTAGTCCAAACTGTCAATTTGCCAGCTAAATTATGTTTCATCTGCAAAGTGGTGGGAGGCCTCCATTTTCTGGAAAATCATCAAAATCCCAATTGTTAGCCTATTTTAATATATATATATATATATATATATATATATATATATATTTGATGATATTAGTTTCGGGGAAACCAAGCACTGGGGAAATCACAGTGGATGACAATATTACAACCACCCAAAACAGAACACAGAAGTGAATTAAAACCAATAACTCAACTATAGAAGCCCCACTAAAGTTTTGGTTACTTAGTTCATCATTCATCCACTGTATCAAAATAAAACGTGAAAGCAATACCCAATTTAATAATCATCCTGTTTGCTGATAGCTGACAAAAGACCTAGGTCATAATTCCAAAGATAATTGCCATAATTGAAGGGAAGCTATACAGATTTGAGAAACACTCTGGGGTGATCCAAACTAAAGAGGTTAGGGTTACCATATCTTATTCCGAAAAAAGTTAAAATGCTACTGCAGGGTATTTTTTTTTTAATTTTTAAGTTATCTTGAAATTTTTTCGATACTTAATCTATTTAATTAATCTAAAATGACATTATATGTCTAAGTGATCTCGAACTCATAATTATGAGGAGTCTAGTTAATATGCATGTCATCTGAATTAATACTCAATTGGCAAAATGATGCTTTAAGCTTATGGAATTTGGCCTATACTATAAACTCTTCAAATTCTCATAGATGATCACAAGTCAAAATAGAAAACGATATTAGATTGATTGCTGATCGGTTTGGGAGATCACATCAGAATTATTGTAGTTGAAAATGAACTTATACCATTCACAAGTAAAATTTTGAATATAGCTAGAAGATCAAATTCAATACCAACAAGTTTAGACCTTATTTTAAAGAATAAAAGTAGTACCTTGGATTATTGTGTAGAACGTAACTGTCCATTGAATTTACCAAGAGCACTAAAATGTAGAATAAAGAAGAAGATTATTTGACTAAAAAAAACATTGGAAAAGTAATAATGAGCAGCTAAAAGCTAGAAATGGACCATTGATGAAGTCAATTATCAAACAGTTCCCCTTTCTCTCCCCCCATAGCCTTGTCAATGGCAAAGGGTTTTTTAATTTTATTAAAGTTGAAAAGAAAAAGTGAAAGAAAGGGCTAAAAATTGTAAAGCCAGCATGGTGATTATCAACTGCAAATGCATCTTTTTTCTTTGGCAGGATCACCATTCACCAGGCAAAACCATCTAAGTAAGAGCTTCTTTCTATCTTATTTGTCTATGTTGTTGCAGACAGCCATGCACACTAGGAATGATTGGTGCTGTAGAGTTGCTTGGGGGATAACCTGGGACCTGAGATACAGAAGTCACATGTCCCAGCGTCAAAGTTTGCATCAGCACAAAATCCAACTTTCTTTTGACAAGAATTTCGAAAACCAACATGTTTATCCAATTTGATTTGGCAAATAATTCTAAGAGTAATACCAATTTCACATTTTTATAATTCAGTATCAGTTTTGTGTAATCTAAAGTGTTCAAAAGTTCTAAAAGGGATGATACCTTGAATCATCATTATTACTAGTTCCTAAAAGTAGGAATTTTTCTTATACACAGCATTTGTCAAACACAAAGAATATGAACCTAGTTAATTGGTTGATTTAAAGATTGTTATGATTTAGACATGACAGTCACTTTAAAACACACTAACACTTAGTCTAACTAGTGTTATTCCTTTCTAAGAAGAATCAAGTCCCAAACTCGATTTCTCTTTCCCTTATACCTCCCTATGCAGAAAATAATAATAACTTTAGATTTGAGCTACTATGATCTCTTGTTATGTTCTTCAACAATCTATTTGCTTTTCAAGATTTTGAGTTGGGATCAATTTTTGTTTTTCCAACAATCAAATTTCTCATTTTTGAAGAAAGAACAGAAACGTTTCTTTTTGGGCCCAAAAAGGAATTTCCTTTAATACAAATACAGGCTTTTTCAAATATCTAGGTCCACATCTACCATTTCCATCCCAGAGAAAATCCATGCAATAGGCCCTTAAACTACCATCCTTGGTTGGATCTGCAATTTCTTGAAAAGCCCAACTTAGCAGGTCGATATTTTGATCTTCTGGCTTTGGTTATCCAAATATCTTCAGCAAACTCACTTCCACACTCCAGTCAAACGCAAAACAGAGAAGAGGCAGAAGAGCAAATCCTACAAATGAAGCAATGAATCCTCTCTGCAGTTGCCTAAAGTCCCTTCAAGTAAATCCCACCCTACTCCACTGCAAACCAGACCTCTCCTTTTCGTACTCTCTCTCTTCCACTTTCGTCACACCCTTCAAAACCAAAACCCCACCACGCCAATGGCACCTCACCATCAAATCCACTGCCAACTCCGTGGAAGTCGACATGGTGAGAAACAAGCAAGGCGTTTACGCTCCCAGACAGAAAAAAGTTGTTGTCTTGTGGGATCTCGACAACAAACCTCCGCGCGGAACGCCGTACGAAGCTGCGCTGGCATTAAAAAAGGTCGCTGAAAAGTTTGGGAAAGTCGTTGACATGTCAGCATACGCTAATCGTCACGCGTTCATCCATTTACCTCAGTGGGTCCTGCAAGAACGCCGCGAGAGGAAGAACCTCGACATCCTCGAACGCAAAGGAATCATAACTCCACCCGAACCTTACGTTTGTGGAGTTTGCGGTCGGAAATGCAAGACAAATTTGGATTTGAAAAAACATTTCAAGCAGTTACATGAACGGGAGCGACAAAAGAAGTTAAACAGAATGAAATCGTTGAAAGGTAAGAAAAGACAGCGGTTTAAGGAAAGGTATATAAGTGGGAATCATAAGTATAACGAAGTGGCAAAGAGTTTGGTTACACCGAAGATTGGGTATGGTTTGGCGGGTGAGCTAAGGAGAGCTGGTGTTTATGTTAAGACAGTGGAGGATAAGCCACAAGCGGCGGATTGGGCTTTGAAAAGACAAATGCAGCATTCTATGAGTAGAGGGATTGATTGGCTGATTTTGGTTTCGGATGATAAGGATTTTGTGGAGACGTTGAGAAGAGCAAGGGAGGCGAATTTGGGGACTGTGGTTGTAGGGGATTGGGACAGGGCTTTGGGGAGGCATGCTGATTTGTGGGTGTCTTGGATTGAAGTGGAAAATGAGGAGGTTATGGAGAAAGATTTGGTGCCTAATAGGAGGAGGAGGATCGAGGACGATGAATTGTTTTCGGTTTCAGAATTTGCTGGTGGGAGTGTGGGGGAACTGGATGGATTAGTGGATGAGCTTTTGGTGGGGAGGACTGAGTTTGGTGGTGTGAGGATTTCGGTGTTTTCGGAAGGGGAGGAGGAAGATGAGGATGAGTGGGAGATTGAGGGAGCTGGTGATGAAGATTATTTAATGGAGGATAGTGAGGATGAGATGATTTTTGAGGAAGATGGTTATTATTGATGAGGAAAGTTTGGTTAGTTTTGGAAGTCAGGAATGCAACTAATGAAGTTACAGGGAAGGACAAGGAGGAAAGAGATTGTAATTTACATGATGGGTAATTTTACTGCTT
Source organism: Heritiera littoralis (assembly GCA_031772115.1). Taxonomy (NCBI): domain Eukaryota; kingdom Viridiplantae; phylum Streptophyta; class Magnoliopsida; order Malvales; family Malvaceae; genus Heritiera; species Heritiera littoralis. The sequence continues at coordinate 21,847,795 of JAPDPK010000001.1, forward strand.
GTTTAGTGAGTATTTAGAATCCTAATGGTGGCATTTGCTCAATGTGGTTCTTCATTGTCTTCAGATTTGCAAGTGGTATATATCTCTCCCCAAATTGCCTCTGTATTTTTTTTTCTTCGCGGTATAAAATTTACTAGTAATACCTTGAAAATTGAAATGGTTTATAGGTATTAACAAGAGTGAAAGTGCATCATATCTGTTTCAACACCAATTTAGTATGTGCCTCATCTATGTTAATACACTAGTTGCTTTGTGTGTGTGTGTGTTCTACTTGATCACTGAACAGTGTTGGAACGTTGTTGCTTACTTATTTTCATTTTAATTGTTTGGATTCTTACAAGGAAAACTTATAGTTATCTAATGACCCTGTACCAACAAAGCACACATTTTGTTGTTACTTTAGATTAGTGCTTGTCTAGGTTAATAAAATCAAGTATCTGTTGCCTTGCTATGTTGAAGAACTATTCCTGTGGGAGATACCTGAATACTTTTGCATCATTGTTGGTTTTATGTGTGGCCTTTTCTGGCAAATGAAAACGCTTGATATAGTAAACTAAAGTTGAAATTAAAAAACTGAAAATCCTTTAATTTATAACCTGGAGTTTGATTGGATATGAGAAGATGAATAACGAATACTGTTATTAAAGGGTGTAAAAACTGAAAAACCAAAGCTGCTGATTCTTGATTGATTTATCTCTTACTTATTCTTGGAGGGGCGTGATGGCTTGACGCTATTGGCATGTGCAAAGAGGAGTCTCTGTCTACTATAATTCTGGTAGTGTAGTGTGCAACTTGCGCACTAAGCTGCAGTACAGAAAACAGAAAGGGGAAGTGGAGTGTTGCATATAGATAGGTTTGGTGGTAAATTTCTCCTGAAATTCATCTTATGAGAAGCTGCAAGTGAGGAAAGGAGAATGGAATTAATGGGATGAAATTAATTATGAAGAAAGAAGAAAAAAGTTTAATTGTTAGTTAGAAATATTTAATTGTTTTGGAATTGTGCTTTCACAATTTTTCATAACCTCCTCGTCTCAGTTCAATATCAGAAAGATCTAGTGGTCTTTAAACGCCGTTGGCTGTATTGTTCATAGACGAGTAGGTTGCTCATAATTCATTTTGATTCACTAATTGCAGGAGTTAAACTCCACGGACCAGCATAGGTCCTTTTCAGGCTTAGTGGATCATGTCTCCAGCCTTTTGATTGATGATATTAGGGTCAGATCCAATGATTCAGTGAATTTCCTCCATTTGTAATTGATGTAGGACAAGGATAGGGGGTTGTTGCACAAAATGACAAGAACTTGGTAGTTATTTTGTCGAAGCAAGAATAGAAGGTGTATACTCTATTCTTGGATCAATTGAGGTCATAACTTTATAAGGATGATCAGTTTTGAGAAGAATTAGGGCCTTTAATTACATTTTTATGGGGTTAAGAATGGTTGAAACAATTAGGGGATTGGAAAGCTTTTTAGGTGCTCCCAGGCCTGTGCATGGTACCTGCTGTTTAGGGTTAGGAATGAATGTGACAGTTTCTTTTTCACCTGTTTGATTTGAAGTTTGGTTGATGGATATTGTTGGGTGTAAAGTGTAATTTAGAGTTAATTTGTTAACTGGAATCGAATCGAGCCGAAACAAGAAGAAAGGATCTAAGCCTCAAACTTAGCCCAAAGCCTTCATGCTATTGGTGCATAAAATCAAACAGAAAATAAAATAAACCCAGCACCCTTTAATTTAGAGAAGCTTTAGGTTGTTTAATTTTGAATGTATTCCAACTTAAATAAGCTCCTAAATGTCACAGATCAACAAAGGTAAGACCAGTAGAGGAGATGAAACAGAGAAGGTAAGACCAGTAGAGAAGAAGAAACTGAGAAGAAAAGAAAATGCTATTCATTTCACACCAAAAACCCTCAGTCATTTACAATTATTTATAGATAAAACGGTAGCCCTTGATTTCACAAAGGATCGTCTAACGACTACAATGACAGCAGTACACTCTGCACACTCTTATGCAAATGATTGGGTCTGCATTGTTACGCCTTTCACTGCCTCTGTCCTATCTCCATGCAGCTCTTCCTGCTATTACTCTCCAGCTTATCCTTCAGCCTGCTTCCTTGTGCCACTGGCTCATGACTCAGCTCCATGTGTGGCTCCTTAACAGCTAGGTTCATGACATTGCTCCCTTCTTCAGCTGATCCTTGTCCCCAAGGATCAATTTCTGGAAATTGTGTCTTCAACATTGTATAATCTCCCTAGTTTAATGCATCCTTGGACCACCAATTATCACCCATTCCTTGTGAACTAACTAAGGGTTCAACACTGTATAAACTTCTTGTTGTATTGATAGCTGTAGCTCAAGTTGTATACCTATACTAGCCTTCAGCATTCTCTGTATGTTATTCATCCCTTGTTGTAGCCTAGTCATCTCGCTTCTCAAATCGCTAATGATTTCCCCTCCAATTGCAAAGCAATGATGCACAGACTGTGGTGCCCAATTATAATAGTGTAAATCATGAATCCAGAATGGTTGCATATGTGGCATCGTGAGTGAGGAAAGAGCAAGTGGAGAACACTCAATAGCATTTCCCTGATCCTCATTCTGATCCTTGCCTTGCTGAAGGATTCGAACCAAACGTAAGGTCACTGTTATAAGGTTAAGAGAAATTTCTTGACAACCATTAATTGCTAGATCTCCACTAACCCAACAAACATTGTGTGCTATTAAAATGGTTCCCTTGAAGTTAGGAGTGTTTAACTGCTTGGCAATAACAACAAGAATTCCAGATAAGCAAGCATGGATATGTATAGGACAAATTCTTGCAAGGTTCCCAAGAGATGCAATGGCACTTTGTCTTAGTATCAACTTTGCAACATTGCAGAAGCAGGTCCTTCAAATTATTCTTTAAAGCCAAACTCTTTGTTTCATTGCCAAGGCACTTTGCAAGTCCCAAAAACAATTCAAGTGAGCACACAATGAGTTTCTTATCATATGGAATCTCAACCAGTGCGTGTGCTATGGATGTGACACACTCAAGTAGAGGAGGGAAATCTTTGACAGACTTTGAAACCTTGAGCAACTTTGTCAAGAGTAGTGGCATTCGAATTTTCCTTCTACAATACTCCTCTTCAAGCATAGCAATAATAGAACATGCAGCCCCTTGCACCCATTTGTTGGTATTTAGTATTCTTTGTAGCAGTCCCATAAGAGTTGCATCAATTTGCTCATAGCCTTTTTGATGACCATTATCAGCAATCTTAGACATTTGAGGAGAAAAACCAGTAATGCAACTTTCACCAATTGCAACAATAGCCCAAATAATAGCTACTCTCTCATTCCAAGTCTTGTCAGCTCTAGTAGATAACTTGGCCTGAATAACAAGGATCAATGTAGGAAGAATTTCTTCCCCAAACACAATTGATAGAACATCAAGAGTTGTTGCACTGCCTTTTAGTAAGTTCCATATTTTGGATGATTCATTAGCAACATCATTAGTTACTCGGCCATGAGCCTTTGAGAAGATGCTTGCTTCTGTCTCATTTCCAAGGATAAAGTCCATATTTGGTAGAACTTCCTCAAGTGCATCCTTGAAAAACTCACAACTAAATGGAACAAAAAGATTCAATGAGAACACATTGTTAATTCCAATTGCTTGTTCTGCAACAAGCTGCATGTAGTCTAGAGATACCATGAGAAAAATTCCTGCAATATAAAAGTACTTAGCATTTTCAACAAATGCCCAATTATCTGGCCTCTTCAGACGCTCAGACTTGTAGCAATTAGTAGCTAACAAGTTTGCAAAGAGTAACCATTCACCTCCCACCACACAAACAACACAAATTCCTGTTGGGACAGACTCATCCTCAACATAGTGAACATTAACACTAGCAGCTTGGAAAATCAGAAATGTTGAAACCATAGCAGCAGCAATTTTAACTGCTTTTGGAACAAATTCTTGAGCAGTTTCTAATTGATTCACCTCCTCAATCTGATCTCCATACTCAAGGATAGGAAATGGTAACACTATGACAGTGAATGTCAATGGGAAACCAATTTGTTTGTAATCCAGTGCATAATGCATTCCCTTGGAAACATCCAACTTCAGTTCACTTCCATCCCTAAACCCTGAGTTTCCTCCCCATGAAATCTTATTATCCGCTAGCTTACCAACTCGCAGTGAAAATATGCCAAGGATCTTCATTTCCAAGATAGTAACGGGTTGTTTAATTGATAATCCAGCAGCATCCAACAAAAGCAACTGTGATTGAACACCATTTCCATTTCCAAATGGACTGCCTAAAGGTGTTGTAGCAACAACACCCTTACTCCTCCCCATTATCCAAAAATCGACACAGTTACTACTCCATCCCATTACCAAAAGCCTAAATCGGTAATGATCACTCACCGTAATCAGCTTATTCCCCAACACATACACCATTGAAACAACTCTTTCTAACTTTCCACAGACCTCAGTAACCTTCCAAACAATAGGCCTAACCAATTTCCCCTTAGATGCGACCCCAACAAAATCAAACCTATCACTAATAATAACAGACTTAAGATTTGTAGACATAAAAGAACTAACTACAAAGTAGCTAGCATCTCCAGTAACCATTTCACAGGGCACTTCATCTGAATCTTCATGATGTTCCTCTGTTGCCTCTGTTTGGTTGAGATTCACCAACTCCGACGTGGACGAGGACTCGATATACTCACTGTTTCCTTCTCTTTCATCTTCAACAGCATTAAAATTAAAATCTTCTGAAAAGATGATTTCTTGGTTACTAGAATAAGGAATCCAGCCAATAACAGAGTCAGATTCATCCTGATCTATGCTCAGCATTAAATCATTCCTATTCATTTTTTCTTTTCTATCCTCGTGAACACTAGAATCTGATGTTAAACCACCAACTACACCTTCATTTCCAAATTTTACAGATCTAAGAGAAGCTCTCATTTCATCAAACATCTTGTCTACTCTTACCATCATTTCCACGATCAAATGTCAGAACTCCTGTCGTTGCTCCACCGACCACTGAGCACTCATCAATACACCATTTGCCATAGCCAAGAATCGACTGCTCTGATGCCAATTGTCACAGATCAAGAAAGGTAAGACCAGTAAAGAAGAAGAAACTGAGAAGAAAAGAAAATGCTATTCATTTCACACCAAAAACCCTCAGTCATTTACAATTATTTTTAGATAAAACGGTAGCCCTTGATTTCACAAAGGATCATCTAACGACTACAATGACAGCAGTACACTCTGCACACTCTTATGCAAATGATTGGGTCTGCATTGTTACGCCTTTCACTGCCTCTGTCCTATCTCCATGCAGCTCTTCCTGCTATTACTCTCCAGCTTATCCTTCAGCCTGCTTCCTTGTGCCACTGGCTCATGACTCAGCTCCATGTGTGGCTCCTTAACAGCTAGGTTCATGACACTAAACTACACCAGCATCAAATAAAGACCACAATTCTTGATATTTAATTTTGATTTGACCGGCTCTGTTGTCGGCATCAATAGGATTTACTGTTCCATGTGAATCGGCTTTGAATGATTAGCATGCTTAAGAGTTGGTCTTGTGCTCAATCATACTGCATGATATCATAGCATAGTGGGACATTGTCATGGAATCTCCCCTGCCCCATTTTCCCAGAAGCTATAGGATGAGACCTTAGATTTGCACTGATCAACTAACCAATTGAAAAACCTTGCAGTCAAGATTCGTCTTCGAGGGTGATTTGTTAGGCAGTCTCAAATCTCAATTATTCCGAGATTTATCTCTGGCTCTGTTTCAAGATTAAGGATGTCCTATCTGAATATATTTCTTTTCTAGGTGGAACTCAGTCTTAAGACAGATTGGCCCGGAGGGCTGACCTTTTGTAGGACCAACACATCTGCCAAAGGGTACTGCTCTGTATATCAGAATAAAAAAGTAGCAGCTTTTAGAGTTGGTACTTAATAGTAGAAATTAAGGATAAGGTTTGGATTTAAACCAAACAACTGAGTTTCTTGGTTATCCTACTTCTGGATTAAAGAATAAAAAGGTCATCTATCTTGTTGAATATCTTACCATTACTATTTCTTTTTAATTTCCATGTGACAGGTCGAGATCCTTTGTCTGGTAAGACTAGGAAATGATTTCATTTTTTATACGAGATCAGCAGGTGAGAAAGCCTATGCCTTTCGTTCCACGCTTACAGGGAGTTAAGATTGAAGAAGAGAAGGTGAATGAAAAGGTAAAGAAAGAAAGAAAAACTTGTAATCTAATGGTTTGAGTTCAAAATTATTTGTGTTATTATGAACATTTTTTTATCTTTCTTCGTTTCCATCCCTTCCTACCAAACATAGGTAGTAAAATTCTATATTGAAATGGCATATTTACATCTGCTTTTTTTTCTGGACAATAATTGCTTTGATAAATTTACAGAACAAAAACAAATACTACTATATACATGTGTGGTAGTCTACAATTACATGAATGGTAAGGTAATTTTGTGATGTTCAATGTCAAGAGTAGGGAAAACAATACAAACAACTAATCAATTTTCAACCGAAATAACTTTGTGCTTTATAAGATAATGATGCAGAAACAGGTGAGCGAAGATCATCAACTGTTTCATCAGGATGACATGCTATTCCCCAATAATTGAAGAAAGTGTATGGTCCATTCAATTATGTCCCTTTGTTGGTGTGCCTGCTATTACTTCAGTCTTAATAAATTATGATTAACAAAATCACTGGTTTAGAAGTTAAAGATTGATCCTTGACATTGAAATTTTTGAAGTTTATTTTGTAATTGCTCTCTCTCTCTCTCTCTCTCTCTCTCTCTCTCTCTCTCTCTCTCTATATATATATATATATATATTACTTGTTCACTGGCGGTATTCGAACTTAATATAAATTTCAGATTGAAGAATAGTTGTGATAACGTTGTAAAATTTGAGTTTGATTTTAAGCAATTTCGGTTTTTATTCCCAATAAAAATAAATCAATAATGTATTGGGACATGTAATAAAACAAAAGAATGGATACTGACGGATATTGCAACATCAGAACATCAGCCTAATATGATTAATTGGTGCCGACCAAAGTGGTGATGCAAAATACCTATTTATACGAAGATTATTACTCTATACATCATCTGAGACATTTTTAAATTTTATAAATTAAATTAATATTATATTTTATATTTATTAATTTATTAATTATTTTAAATATCTTTCAATATAATGTGATAATTTTTTAATTTTATCAATCAAATTATTAAGAACTTCATGGATAACGCGTGAGATGATATTTTATACATAAAAAAATCTATGATCATCGATGAAGTTTTGACTTGATGGCAAGGAAGAAGCATTGAGATTTTGAGGTCTTAAATTCGAGTTTCATTAAATGTGAGATTTGTTTAGTTTATTATTGTTTACTTAGTTTGTTAAATATTGTTATTGTATTTACTAGTTCATCGAATATAATGTCTGATTATGATTATAACTTTAAATGAGATGTACCTTTCCAAAGAAAATAGATATTAGCAGTTCATTAAAATCTGTGACATTTCTTTTATAATTTCAACTTGGGCATTCGAAAGCAATGCATTCTCGAACTCTTTTCTTCGCCTAATTTGCCTTGAAGCTAGATATGATAATTTGTGTTTATAATTTATTTTCGTGTTATGTTAAATTTTATTTGTGTCATATAAAACATAAAAATTTCACGTTAAAATTTGAATTAACGTGAAAAATATAAAATTTTATATTTAATTTTTATCATATTTATAAATCATTTTTTTAATTTTAATTCGAGTCACTTTTCTATATTTAATTTATTTTGTTTTCGTGCCATATGTCATATTTAAGACTATCAGTTTACATGAAAAACCATATATTTTTCGCTCACGGCCAATGTGCGCACTGAGCTGTCGTTGGTAATACAGTCCCCTTTGCCTACTTCTTTATTGTCTATACGATCCTTGTCTCGCCCGCACTGGACATTCTTAATAATTGCTGAATAAATTTCACAATTTCAAAGTACTTTCCTATTGGTTTGTATTCATGACAGGTTAAATGTATCTTGACTTTAGTAGCTCATTTAAATTTGTTGATACACTTACAGCAAGAGAAATGAAATTAGACTCACAATTCCCCACTGCTTCTGACAAGGTTTTCTTCTTCTGTAAAAGAAGATTATATATGGAAGTTTTTCGTTTGATTTTCGAGATTTGTTAGACCCAATAAGCAACACAATATATTAATCCATTTTTAATTTTTTTTGTTAAAAAAAAATATTAAATAATTGAAGATGAGATTGTTTAGATTCGAATTTAAAATTTATAATATGTTACAACTCATCTTTAATCACTAAGCTAAAAAATTGTTGACTTAATTATTATTGTTAAGTGATTGATATCAAAACTATAATTGAGATGAGAGATGATCATACATGAAATAGTAGCAATATATTTAATAAGTTTTATCTTAAAAGATAAATATTTTACGTTTTTTTTTTTAATTTTGTCTAAATATTAATTTGTCCGTCGTAAGTCGTAACGCACGTTTAGAGATTCAATCCTGAAACGGGAATACCCAAGTTTTATTGCTTGGAGTCTCCGTATTACTCTTGCAAATGGCGACCAAAGAAAGGTGTGTAAATAGTTTGCCGACTAAATAGAGCTTTGTCTTTTAGGTGAAAGTGCATTAAATTAAATAAAACTATGTAGTTTAAGCACATGGTTAAAAAAAGTCATGCTCATTCAAGATTTTACATCAATCCAATCTTCTGTAAAATCTATATATTTGAAATGCAAGTACCAGCTAGGCAGCTAGCTAGCTGCAGCAGCAGCTGTCTTTGATTTGGACGGCGGAAGGGGGCAGCAGATGGAAGAAGTCAAGTGAAAGACGCTAACGGTGCCTACCTGAATTTTCCCTTTGCATAAAATTTAGAGTTTGGAGTTAACCCAAAGTAGCTGATTCCAAAGATCTTTGTTTCATATAGTTTTGTTTTGTAATAATTCAAAAGACCGTGCGAATTTGCGGCCCAAAGTAATAATTTTAATATTTATTGTAGATATTAACTTTAAAGGGTCTAGGTGTGTTTGTTTTCAATAATCAAAGTGATGGGTTGATGGGGTTATTATAGTAAAATCAAAGAACCAATCAACACATTCCACGTAAAAAAAAAGCATGGATTAATAAAATGATAACATTGACATTTGATATTAAAACTGTTGGAAAAAATATCCCTCGAACTAAACACTCATAAAAATAGAAAAAAGCAAAAACAAACAAAATAAATTTTAATGTGGTTTGGCCCAATTAATTTGGCCTACAACCATCCAACCAATCAATAATCAATCAAACAATTACAACCGTGCAATTTTTAGAAGAGAAAAATTGCAAACTCCTTACAAACCCAACCGTGTAATTTTTAGAGAGAAAAATTACAAACTCCTAACAAAACCCACCTATGCAATTTTTAGAGAGAAAAATTACAAACTCCTAACAAAGCTCAACTATGCAATTTTTAGAGAGAAAAATTACAAACTCCTAACAAAGATCACAAAGCCTAACTACACCCTTTAATAGCCCAAACCCTAGCTATTTTATCGGTGTCTACAACTCTTTGGGACATTTTACAAACCAAACCTAACACTTTATTTATAAGGGGAGAGCCCTTATAACTTCTCTTATACTTTCGATGTGGAATTCAAAGTAAACCCCAATAAATACAAGATCGGTTCGATATAAATTTGGAGTTATACGTTTAATTTCGTCTTTAAAATCGTTTTAAAAAATTAAAAACGTTAATAAAAATATCTAATTTGCTATTTCCACAACAAGGGAACTTCATTGCGTGGACGGAAAGTCACTCTCAATCCCCATCCACCCATCCACCACCGACTTCATTCTCTTTTCTTCTCGTCTCTTCTACTCTTGTTTCTCTCGTTGTCAATCCACTTGCCTACCCAGCTATAAGCCTATAATCCTCAACCATTATTATCCAACGACAAAGAAAGTAAAATCCAGTTATTTCAGTTAGACAAAACCCAACTTTCTTTTTTTTTTATTAATGAGATTAATTAACATAGAATTATTCTGGTGATTAGAATTTAATTTATGGTAACTTTACCTAAAAAAAGCATTTGATAAAGAAATAATTCGGCAATGATTTAGCATATATTTGAAATAAAGAAAAAAAAACCTTAAAGATAAGTTATTTTTTTTCTTTTCATTTTTATAATAAATAAAAATGACAACACCGAACGGATAAAGTCTTGAGAGTTTGCTGCTGGGAGCATAAAACAAATTCGGCCGATCACATGTTCTTGCAAGCCACTACGAGAATTATTCTGGTTTTGGTTAAATTACCAAACAACCTCTCGTACTCACCAAGAGAAAGCAAGAGAAAGGAGAGTGTTGATTTGTGTATATATACTTCGTTACGTCTACTCTATATATGTAATTTTATAAGATTTATAATAGAGAGAGAATGAGATGGAGCTGATGGATTATGTCGGCCAAATTTGGATTTAACTTTAAGGAAGATCAACGTGGCGGCCGTGCCCAGACGACAGACTAGCAGCCAAGTGGGAAACTAATGCTTCTCGCCTCTGCATTCCCTTCCCTGTCTCTCTCTCTCTCTTCATGTACTATATAACCTTTTTCATTTATATATATATATATATATATGATAGGGAATACAGCTTTTGCAGCAAAGGGTATTCATTGATTAAACGTAGCTGGAATCTTTTCTTCCGCTTGTTTTTGTTATGGCTTACAAGTTATAGTTTGCAGAAACAAGGGGGAAAATATTCCATAAAGGGGCTTGCCGGACTAGTTTAGTTCCTTTAGGACGCTCGTTAATTTAGGTTTTAGTTTTTTCTTTTCCGCCATGGAAGGTGATTGTTGTTCAACTTCAAGCTCAACAAGCGGAGAGAAGCGGAAGCAAAGGCAACAGCAAAAGGAAAAACCCTTCAGAGGGATAAGGATGAGGAAGTGGGGGAAGTGGGTGGCTGAAATCAGAGAACCAAACAAGAGGTCTAGGCTTTGGCTGGGCTCTTACACCACCCCCATAGCTGCTGCTCGAGCCTACGACACCGCCGTCTTCTACTTGCGTGGACCCTCCGCGAGGCTCAACTTTCCTGACCTCATATTACAAGAGGACGACCTTCGGGACATCTCAGCCGCTTCTATACGCAAGAAAGCGACGGAGGTTGGGGCTAAAGTCGACGCTTTACAAATCTCACTTCATCAGGCTTCGTCATCAGAATCGTCAAACCCTATTCGGGTTTTCCAGAAGCCTGATTTGAACGAGTACCCCGAAAGCTCTGATGAATATTGAAACGTTGTAAAAGCACTGATGATGATCATGATCATACCCCAAAAAAGAATCCAAAAATCAACAACTGTTCATACGTGCCAGTTTTTTTTTTCTTATGTCTTTTCATTCTCATCGAATAGCAAGTGTCCAAAGAATAGAATCAATACAAAAAATAAAAAGGATTGATTCTGTTTGATAAGGTTGTGTTTTACTTTGGGAACAAAATTAGTTTATGGCTTGAAACTTGTAACATGGATACTGATGAAACAGTGATGGCTAGCTAGCTAGTTAGCTGAGTTAGTAATTACTGTAATAATTTCTGAATCAGTTTTGCCTTCTGCTTAGCTTATTTTATACAATATTTATTGTGTTTTCTGTTGTATTAGAGAGGATAGCTATGGAAAAACAAAAACAAATGCGATGCCGATGGCCTACCAGCTTCTGTCGGCATAGTTTAGTTGCTAAAACCAAACGAAGTAGATAAGGAGATAAGGGTGAAATTGAGACTGAGATACAGTTGGGAGAAGCACCTACTACATTCGACTGCCTTTGGGCACCACAAAAACCAGCTAAATGAAAGAGAAGCCCCACAAAGAGAGTGTGTGTGTATGGTCCTGTGGATCAGCAAGGGAGGTTGTCACCGTCACGAATGGTGGTAGCTTACGAAAGGGTTTGTTTGGTGGAAAGGAAGTTGATGATAGGTGATGAAAGGTGGGCGGTGAGTGGGCTTTTCTGTTTCTTTCTTTTTCGTTTTCATATATTAATTAATGTTGATTCTTGGTTTTTTTTAGGGTTTGGTTATTTTGTTTTCCAAATGCGAAAAGATGGATTAACATCAATAATTGAGTTATTAAGTGAAAAAAAAGTGTGATATTATTGTAAAATTTGAATTTGTGATTAAAAAAAGCGTTTATATATAATGTATTAATAGTGTATAATTTTTATGCACTATCAATCAACTATAAAATAATATATTATATGTAGATTATTAAAAATAAATATTAATAAAAATTTTAAATTTATTTTTAAGGGTTCGTATATTTTTAAGTTCTACTAATTAATGTGATGTTATCTTATGGTTGATTGATAGTGTCTAGAAATTATACACTATCAATGTATCATATATAAACTCTTAAAAAAATTATGATATTGTAAAATTGAGTTTGAATCAAATAATATCAACTCGTACTCTTAATTATATATAATAAAGAAAAATATACAAGCAACAAGTTACGAGAATTTTAATTTTTTTTATTCCTAAAAAATTAAAATAAGAGAAGAGATTCAAAAATATATTTTTTAAGGAAGGATAATAAAAGTTAAGTCGAGCCTTGATTGTTAACTAAAATTAAGATTTTGATTTGTATTTAATGAGATTAAAGATAAATGAACATGTTAACTGTTGACGAAAACCCTTTTTTTTTTTTTTGCTTTAACTTGGGATGGAGATGGAGTTGATGTTCTTAGTTGTGAACGTTTGGGCAGTTGTTTGTTCCAACTGTCATCCAATCAGAATTTTGACTTTACAATGAAACAGAAAAAGGCCAAACAAAAAAAAGGCTTAATAACCGAATAGATCTTCAATCTTTAGCATAAAATAAAATTATGCCATCAACATTTTATTACGTAAAAATCAGTCTATAAATTTTTATTTTATTGTAAATAAATCTTCAACCTTTTAAATTATGTAATTAAGTCCAAATTTGTTAAATGACACTAACTTTCGTTAATATTGCATATGTGGCATGCCACGTGACAGTCAACTAAGCTATCCACGTCAGCTTTCACGTTTATGTCCAAACGACAGTTAGTGTCATTTAACATATTTAGACTTAATTGCATAATTTTAAAAAGTTGAGGATTTATTTACAATAAAATAAAAATTTATGGATTGATTTTAACACAATAAAATAATGAAGGCTTAATTTTATTTATGTTAAAGATTAAAAATCTATTTGGTTATTAAAAAAAAAAGAGAGAGAGACAAATATTATAATAAGACTACCATACTTTACGGTTCTTTAACAAAACACGAAAGCTCATGATCATTTAATAGATGTGAAATGTTTGAATAACGTTAACCACCGTCTGTATTAACATTCATTAAAGTGAATATTGCAAGCTTCTTTTTTGCATCAGTGATAACACGTGGGAGCACAAATTGCGGTAGAATTCATAACTTTTTTTAATTAATAAGATCACATCATCATCATCAGAGCCTTTATCTTAATAGATTGGGATAGGTTATATGAACTAATATCTAAAATCACGTTAGATCATCCATATGTATTCTCTGCCTCCATAGATTCCTATTCAAAGTCATTTGCTCATCTAATTCTAAAACCTTCATGTCTTTCCAAACTACTTCCTTCCAAGTCTTTTTCGGTCTTCCTCTAGTTTAACCTTTCTCTCAACATCCATAGCCTCTATTCTCCTAACTGGAGCATCTACAGGTCTACATCTTACGTGTCCAAACCAACGTAAACGATTTTCACACATTTTGTCTTCGATAGGTACCACTCCAATCATCTTACGAATATCATCATTTTTCATTCTATCCTTTATTGTATATCCACATATCCACCGTAACATTCTCATTTATGTTACACTCATCTTTTGTGTATGTAGCCTCTCAGTCGCCCAACATTCACTACCATATAACAATGTTGGTCTAACAACTGTCCTATAAAACTTGCCTTTCAACCATGTAGGAATTCCTTTATTGCACAACACACCTATAGCACTTCTCCACTTACTCCATCCAGCCTGGATCCTATAGGTCACATCACCATCAATCTCTCCATCCATCTGTATTATTGATCCCAAGTATCGAAAATGATCCCGCTTAGGTATCGCCACCCCATCTAACTTCACTACATCATGCTCTTCCAGTCGGTTAGAACTGAATTTACACTCCATGTATTCAGTCTTCACTCTGCTTAGTTTAAATCCTTTTGATTCCAACGTTTATCTCCATAATTTCAACTTTGTATTGATCTCCGTTCTAGTTTTCGCACATAGGACAATATCATCTGCAAACATCATACACCAAGGCACCTTATCCTGGATAAATTTTGTCAGTTCGTCCATAACTACCGCAAACAAGAATGGACTCAACGCTGACCCTTGGTGTAGTCCCACCGTGATAGGAAACTCACTTGTTTGCCCCCCACCTGTCCTCACATGTGTCTTTGCGCCTCTATATATGTCCTTAATTAGTTTAATATATTTCAAAGGAACTCTTTTCTTCATTAAGGACCACTAGAGTACTTCCCTAGGCACTTTATCATATGCTTTCTCCAAATCTATAAAGACCATATGAAGATCTTTACCCATTATTCGAAAGCGCTCCATAAGTTGTCTAAGCAAATATATTGCCTCCATAGTTGATCGACCCGGCATAAAACCAAATTGATTCTCCGATATCTCTACATTCTTTCTTAATCTCCGTTCTATCACTCTCTCCCATAGTTTCATCGTGTGACTCATCAATTTTATGCCTCGGTAGTTGGCGCAATTTTGAATATCTCCCTTGTTCTTATATAAAGGTACTAAGACACTCTTCCTCCATTCCTCTGGCATTTTGTTAGTGTGCCAAATCTTATTAAATAGATTTGTCAACCACCTAACTCCTACATCTCCAAGGTATTTCCAAACTTCAATTGGGATGTCAGCAGATCCAACAGCTTTTCCATTATTCATCATCTTTAGTGCCTCTTTTACCTCTGTCTCTTGAATTCTACGAGACATAAATTAAAATATTTCATTACATGGATCAAATATATAAAATTTAAAATTTTTATTAAAAATGCTACCAAAAAAATTTATTAAAAATAGTTATCAAATACAATATGATCTTTTAAAATATTATTTTTGATATGATTAATTTCAAAATAAATTTTTATACGATAATTTTGAAGAAGAAACTTCAAGTAAAAAACCTCTAATCAGAGAAAAAAACCAATTAGCCAATAAATCAGTCAATGCCAGTAATAGAGCGACTTGGAACTCGGAAGAGATTGAAATTTTAACCTTCGCGAATACTCTGATTTTCTACTTCAACTCGGCGACAAATTTATGATTTGATTGATTATATTTTGTATGATAGCAAGTTATCCAAAGAGTCTTTCAACCGAGTGACCGACCAATAGAACACAAATAAAAGAAGAAATGAGATCTGTTAGCAAACTATTATACAAGAAATAAACTTCTGTGCCATGATCTAGAAATAATATTGCTCAGGGAACTGCTCTTAGAACTAAAGTGAGCAAAGGAAAACACACCAAATCACCAGGTTGTCTATTACAGTTAAATATTGGTATAAAAGGCTTCAATTGGCACCTTGAGAAGATCCAAAGCAGTTCAAAAACAACAATCTGAAACAGAAAGCAAGAGGCATTTCACCAGACCTACTGTCAAACTGTGCGATAAAGGAAAATGGATATTTGGCGACACTTTTTTAGTAACATTCTTTTAGGTAAACGTCACTAAATACTAAAAGCTTGCCTTCCCGTAATGCATCCCGATCGTATCTTCCTGCAGACTATGAAGATCAAACCACGTGTATGAAAGCGGGCAAATGAGTAAAAGAGTTTCTTTTCTGCTAGCTTTCCAACGTTGTCATGACCATGAGAAATATCATGCGTACAGTCCAAAAGCAAAGTTCCAATCAAGATCGACCGAGGCCAACTCAAAGCCACAAGCTGGGCACACATCCTCTACAGGTAAATGCTTCTCAAAACCTCATCTGTCCAACCATGGTGTATGCTTATGGACCACCAACCACACTATCACATTAAAGTACACCATTTATCAGTAGTGATTACATGTCCTAATCATATCATCAGAACTAAAACTTCAACAAACCATCAGCACTAAGAATTACTAAATACGGTAGAAGAAGAGAAAGGACGACTGACATACAAATGTTGTATGGACACCTGAACATATCCGTACTTTAGTAAAGAAGATATTTTTTTTGGTTAACAGTAAAGAAGATATTAATTAGTTAAGCTTTCCGACACAACATGTTGATCTTTCCGTTAAAGTTTTTTGTTTCTTATTTGAATTATGACTCATTACCTTCGAATTGATTGTATGATCGTATCAGTGCTTCTTATTTTTTGCTTCCCTTTTATAATAATAAATTTTCCCTTATCAAAAAATTAACATAATTTCACCCATGTCCTTTGATAGGAATATACATTTGTTGAGAGAGAGATTACTAGTCTAACTCTTCCTCAAAGTTCCTGTCTTATGTACTAATTAACCAGTAGCGATTTACAATGTCTTTATCTTATTATTATAGTGAAACTTTATGCTGATATGTTAAATATGAAATATTTTTTAATTTTTATTAAATTTATATATAAATTTTATTGAATTTAAATCCGTGTCACTTCCGTTTTTTTTGTTTAATGTTTTCGTATCAGGTTATCAGGGCATGTCTATGAACTATATTGAATTTGTTGAGGTTGATTTGGAGCTGCACACTGGTTTGGAGCTTGGGTCTTCAACATACATAAAAAGTTTCAAATTTTAGCACAATTTCAACGTCTAAATGATGACCGTAAAGCCTAAATATTCATTCAACTGATACATGAATTAAGATTTAATCAACTACTGAAAGTTCATGATAAAACTGAAAATTGGTCGATAAACAAGCAATTTAAATGAGAAAAAAATTTGCGTGAAGAAGCGGGTAAAATAAGGGTAAAAGCAAAGGTGAGGCGAAAGAGTGAAGTTAAAGAAAAAAGGGAGAAACGAGGCTTACCGGAACCGCGACGGTAGAGCGGTGGTGAGGCTAAGCAAGCGATTCCAGGAAGAGTAGCGATGTGCTGAAAATTGCCAAGCGGTAGACAATTGGCCGGGTTATTTCGTTTGCACCAAAATTGAGAGCCCAATCTGAATGTTCTTCGTTTTGGGCTTTTCAGATTTTCATTTTTATTGAAAATTGGGTACCTCAGTCTAACAACCATAACTTCAGGCTCAGTAATCAGTATGTTATTCAATGGTAAGCATGAATTTCATAGTAGAAAAGTTAGGTTCCAAATCTTCATGCTTCAAATAAAAAATAAAACTGAAATGATCAAACTCTTTTATAACATAAAGTTTTCAAGAATTGTTGTTTAATTCATCCAATTTCAAAAATAAAAAAAAAAAAATCAGGCATTATTATTTATTTACATAATTCGAACAATTTTGGATTTGACATCATTAAGACAATTCACCTTTAATCACATGAGAAGAAATGTTTTGACTCTCATACGAAAGTCAATTTGAAAATACATAGAATGGATTGCAGATATTAAATTCTAAACTCTAAACTTACTAAAAATCACACATTAAAATTATTGTATGAATTAACTGGATTAATTTTTAGATTCCCCTAAACCTTAAATTCAAACTCAGATGCTTTCGTCTTGTCTATGGAATATAATAAGCCCAAGTATATATCAAGTAATCAATGGTCTTATCACCTCAAACATTTCCAATAATGAATATTTTCGCATCATAAAACAACAAATATATCTCTGTTCCTTCCATGCAAAGTACTTAAGAATTATAATTAGCTTAACCGAAACTTCATTCTTTTTTTTATGTGTATTCTCTTTTTTTTTTTGGTTAACAATGTGTATTCTCTTTATATTAATAGCTTGGATTACTTTCTTTTTTCAAGAAAAAAAAATGAACTAACATACACCCTATACTCTGAACCCTAAACCTTAAATAAAATTAAAAGCAATGCCTTTTGGTGCTATATGTATAGATATTTAAACTCTCCTAATGATGTACCATGCATTTACGATGCCACTACCATTTAACTAATGACCTACCAAAGCAGGTGGGGATCTGTTAGTTTTATATTTTAATGGCTACTAATTGTATATATTAGTTTATTAAAAGGCTTTCTTTTCTCCACCACAACCTTTTGTGAGGAAGTGCTTATCCACTTTACTTATAGACTGATAACCTTTTCATGCTATTGACTTTCATCCTCAACCGAACTTAAGAGGCATTGATTCTTTCATTACTTCAGAGGAGAAAAGTCAGTCTCGGGATGTGACCAACAAGAAAGAGAGAAAAAAACAAAACCAAACTAATA
The DNA here is from genome assembly GCA_031772115.1 of Heritiera littoralis. NCBI lineage: Eukaryota > Viridiplantae > Streptophyta > Magnoliopsida > Malvales > Malvaceae > Heritiera > Heritiera littoralis. The sequence goes on from JAPDPK010000001.1 coordinate 21,866,221, forward strand.
AGCCAAAGGATCTCTCACAATCCCGATTTCCAGCGGCAGACAAGCAAATCCAATATCCACAAAGAGCAAAAAAGAAGGAAAGAAAGAAAGAAAGGTTGAAGAAAAACCGCTCTCCCCCACACTGGGATTTGTGATTTGAAACTACTGGAGTCTGGAGCCACTCTCTCTTCCCATCTGTCCATGGGTATTGGCGGGAAAACTTGATTAATGGCTGTGAAGTTCATGGGCCATGATCAGGTAGAATTCAAACAAGATATGGAGGTGGGACATTTTTTGGCACTTGAACCAATGCTATTGAGAGAGTCAACCTCTATTTTCCTAATAAAACCCTAACTCTTCCTTCCATACTTTCACTAAAACTCATCCTCGCCCTCTTTCTCGCAACCCTTCCCTTGCTGCTGTTGGCAGACGCCGTTTTGCTGCCTGAAGAGCGCTTGCTTGCTGCCCATTATTGCCATTTGCCCGTTATGTTTTTAGTATAAAACTGTCTTTTGTTAACTTTTTTTTTAAGCCTTTGAAGATAATTTATTGTATTTTATATATATATATATATATATATATATATATTATTTTGCCATTTTTAATTAAATTTTCAAAGAATGATAAAAATAAAAGACTGTAAAATTTCTGTCCAAGTAGTGAAAACGCTAAAAAATTATCTAAGAATATATAGATTAGTTGGTAGGGAATTGTTCTAGCTTAATCAGAGATCTTGAGTTCGAGCTTTTGGTATGCATCTGTGTTAAAATTTTTGAAGGAAAGCTTTGCAGCGCTTTGAGTCTTACTCGGTTCTAATTCGGATTAGTTCTATATCAAAATGATGTGAAAATATCAAGTAGTTTCAATAAAAAAAAAGCTAAAAAATTTAAAAAGAAAAAATAAAAACACTGTTAAACGTTAGATAAGATTTTTGTTTCATTTGAGGGGTAGAGTCATTTGTAAATCGAATTCAGATCAAGTTATAAGACTTAAATAATATATTGAATCGAGGTGATTAAACTCGTTTTTGATCCAATTTTTTCAATTAATTTTTGTTTAAATCCGTTAACTTAAAATTCATTCAAATATTTTTAATTTAAAAATAAAAAATATATAATAATTTGTAAGCATAACACAATAAATTTAAATAGTATTTTATAAAAAATTAGAATATATTTTTTTAAAATTTTGAAAAAGTAGTAATTATTTTAGGATTAAATTTATAATAATTACATAAAACATAGGACAAGAAAAAGGAATGGAGGAGGAAGCAAAAGCAAAGAAAGCATACAAAAGAAAAGGAAAGTGGATCACAGGGAGGGGAAAAAGTTTGTATAGTAAGGATCTTTCATATAACCAAAAAAAAAAAAAAGGATCTTTCAGTGCCATCAATTCAAATTAATTGTGCTTGGACTGTCATGCATTTACTACTCTATTGGAACCAAATCCCAAATCCCTTTCCTGCACATTTGCACCCACTTTTCCTTACACGACATGACATTTTCCTCACCATGCGATCATGATCCTCATCCATCCTTTTCTCTTTTCCCTTTCTTTCTCTTCTCTTTCTCGAGAAAAAAAGGTAAAGGGGAAAGAAACCACAGAAAAGCAACGGGAATTCTACTGTGCAGCCACAAAGTCATGAGCTCTAAGTTCATAAATAAAGAGATACCCCAATGTCTAAATCTAGTTGGGAATATATTTCAATCTAAACAATGATGCTTTGCTGCTGCCCACATTCTCGCTTTATTTCGAGTTGGGTGATCAGTAAAACAAACAGTATCAATCCATCCCTTTCTATCAATTCCCAAGCTGAAAAGGTTTCCAAGCATAACGAAAGCCAGAGAGTATAGAAATGTAAAGTCATTTGCAAAAGTGGGCGAAGATGACTCTTTTTCTACATTTCAATTTTCATGATTTTATTAATGAGATTTTGGCTTAGTGATAATAAAAAAATCTTTAGACTTTAATAAATAAAAAATTCTCAAATTTAAATCTCGTCAAATGTATGACTTAAACGTCCAATTATATACAGATTAAAAACATCGTTTTGATAAAAATTTGTGATTTTAATACATGCAATATGTCATGACTTTACCTTCTAACCGACGTTAGATTATGCTATGGACAGCCCATCCCAAGCACAAGTTCAATGATTTTCCAAGTCCCATTCTTTCCTATACATAGATTTCCATGCATCCTGGAATTTCAGCTATATGTTTGACTGTCTTAAGTGCTCTACTATGATCCAATAAGCGGGTTCGAATCTTGAATTTTCATGAGATATGCTCTTGATATTTTGTAAGAGCAAGCAGCATTGAAAGGTAAAGCCATCCCAAGCATTGATTTTTTCTATTTGTATCAAGCGTAAACATGTGGGCTTTGAAAGAAACCATCAATGGGCTACAAGCCTAAAGGCATGTTAGGTTGAATGCTTGAAAAATTTAGAAAATGACCCCCTCTCCTTCTGATAGAATCTTGATGATGGCAAAATAATTCAGAAATATTTGCGAGGCAAATCTTTTAAATTGACACATAGGCCTGTGATAATCAAGAATCATTATCATATATAATAATAACCCTCTTAGTTGCTTAATAAAGATGGAAAATCTACAAAACTTCAATATGACAAATGCCCTGATGACAAGAAATTATGAAAACATGTTTGGGTATATTGGCTAGGGTTTCTAAAGCAGCAGTATGTTTGAGTTCATGTACGAATCTAAATGATAAATAAACTTACTTTTATGCTGATGGAATTGGGTCCATAGACACGTGCAAATGATGGCATTGTCTTTCTAATGATGAATTCCCACCGCTTCTTCCACTGTGTGGGATCCACTCCTATCATGCAAATTCTCCTTCACGAAGTTCTCTTTTTCTTTGACCGACACAAACACACACAAACACGAAATCACCCCCCCCCCCCCCCCCCCCCCCCCCCCCCCCCCCCCCCCCCCCCCCCCCCCCCCCCCCCCCCCCCCAGTTTATGAATTTCCACTGACACAAATCCATATTCATAGCGTAGGAAGAAAAATGTTAGTAAACTATGAACATTCCCCATGATCAAGTTTGACTGTCCACTCATATCAGCACAAGTGTCCTACATTCTGATCAGCGTTTTCCATATTTGGATCTTTCAACCCTCACTCTTCTTGCTTGTCACTTGGTGATTGGGTCATCCAACACTTATTCTCACATACGACAATGAATTTTTCTTCTTTTGGAGCCTGCAACTGCTGAGTCTTTTTAATTCGGTGGTTTCTGACCCAAAATGTAGTGAAATTCTAAGCACCTGATTCATTGCTGCTTTTGTTGAATCATTGCAAAGACCCCACTTTCATTTTTCAATACCTTATACCAATCCATTATCAACCATTAATTTAGCATAATATATGATGCTAGCTTGAATAAGCACAGAACAAATTCTGTAATCTCATTTTACCCTTCAACTTTTGTATAGTGTGATAAACGTTATGCAGACAAAATGGAAACACTGTGATTCACAATCATACATGCAACTATTTACTTCTTTCCTTATCATTGTTGAAGAATATATTATTTATATGAGATATAGAACATATTTTTACTCAGTTATACTGCTTGATCACAAGGTCTCGAGTGATTATTACTATTTATCTGATACACTTTTCATAGATAAAATAAAAGTTAATACCACAGAAATCTGTCTTAGGATAGAGTGATACTGATCTTAATTAAGTTCAAGTACTTAAGCTTAATTTGCCGATAACAGAAGCATTAAGCATAGAAAATGTAAACAAAGCAGACAAGAAGAGAAAAGCGAGGTAATCAGCCAGACATGTGATATAGATTGCAAAACAAAATAAGATTAGGTACAGGATCATGGCGGCCTATGTGAGTAGGTGGAGAGGGGAGAGAAAGATTAATGTGGGAAAATTTTCTCCTTGAAATGTTTGTCGTGATTAAAGGAGATGGTGTAATCAGTTGTGGGAGCAGCTTACGTGAGGCCAATAAGCATGGGGCTCAACTCATAATCTAAGATGTCAACACTGAAATGATTATCCCACGCATTGTCGTTATGCTAGAAATGACCACTTGGCCAATCGTAGTTAGCCTCGAAACAGACACCTTTTCCAAGTAATCTTTCTCCTTTCAAGAAACTGGCGGATAGAAGGATTTTTTCACCAAGCATCTTTTCATTTGACAGCTTAATTGTTAACTGGTAAAATCCTTAAAGAAGCCGTTCTTTTTCTTTTTTCAACGTTAACCATGATTGTTAATGTTTCTTTACATTTACTTATGTTTTAACATCCCAACTGTGGCCTCGACCATGTTTGCAGAACTGGAACAAGTAGGTTAAACTTCACTTAGAACTAATTGACATGTTACGGGAAGATGAATGTCTATAAGGGTACTTTTTTTATAATTTTACTATATGTAGTATACGCAACAAAGAAATTTGCTACATTCGTTTCACTGTTATACTACTGTTGAGAAAAGGTTTGTTGAATGAATCCTTTTTTAATTGTTTGTTGCCTTGCAGATCTTTTGATTTGAGTACTTGATCAAGATGATTATGATAGAATTTAGTCTCAACATTTTGACAATGTTTATGTGCATCAATTAACCATATCCTTACAACTTAAATCGAGTTTAATTTCAAATTTCAATTTTTAGTAGTCTAAAATTTAGGAAAAAATTACCAAAAAACATGTCAAATTCTACTTAAAGCCATTTTCTCATAGTTCAGCAGATCGAAAAAAAAATTGAAGTTTCGTTCACCCGGTCCCAAATTAATGGGTTTTGTTGCTTAGATAATAACCAAAAACATATTCATGAAGCAAACATTAAATGATTAGAACATTATCAAGTGATAATGATTTCTATTCAGTTTTTCAATAGCTTTCTAGTTAATGTACAAGGACCAAGCTTCTTTTTTTTTTTTGACAAATTGATAATATTATTCCAAAATAAGCCATCAAAAGAATGGCTTAAGAATAGTACACAGTAGCAATATCGCAGTAAGTTAACAAAAACAATATCGCAGTAAGGACCAAGCTATTTTGGTTTATACGGCACAACTAATGTACAAGGAAAAAGTTGTAGGAAAACCCGTATGTGTTTGTGTGTGTGTGTCTATATATATATATATATATAGAATGAGTCCAAAAGATAAGATCTAATCAGATATACAACATCAATATCCCAATTACATTGTCACTCTGATGTGGTGAAAATCCATGTGGAAAGCTTAGAATGAGCTGTTCTGCAAAACCAACATTCCAAATAGTTGCAGGCAAATTTGTCAATGTCCGGATGCTCTTGGCAGTGCATGGCAAGTCCAAGTTCGGAAGAGAAGGAGAAAAGTCACATCAGCCCGGCAACAAAATCTCCAACTTTGAATCTCTTATTTGACGATGGAAGGCGTAGCTATGGCAGTAGCTTTGCCTGCAAGTGAAATACAGCAATTGTTGTTAGAATTTTGGGATACATTTCACGTTTGAAGTTTCCTCTTTTCTATTTCAAGAACTTGACATTTCCTATACAATTATTTCTTCCTTTCTATCCTATGAAAGTTTAACGTGTGGCATTTTCCCTTTTCTATCTTATTCTAGAAAAATTATTGTTAAATATCTATATAATCTCAAAGAGAAAATGTTATTGGTTTGAACCCTTCCTATTTTCAACCCCGCAAAATCAGTGCAAGAATATATACCTATCAACTTTATCCTTAACAATTTCAGAGAAAAGTTTGAAAGAACATGCATATTAGTCATGCTTTATTGAAATTGCTTTCATTTTTTATTATGATCGAGACTTTTGGGTTTGATAATAAAGAACGTAAATTTTGAGATCGAACTTTAAATTTGTAAAATTCTAACATTTTAAAAGTAAAAATATAATCATTTGAATTATTATTTAAAATTAAGTTGCTTTCAATTTTGGTCTTTCCAACTATTATCCATATGTCACGTTGAAAATAAAATTTAAAGAAGGAGAAATTTCGAATTGTATGTGTAACTATTGACTTTGAAAATTTGGCCTCAAGCGAGCACGAAATAACAAGCAAAATTTCGTTTAAAAAGCATGAGAGTGACTACTAACTAATAGTGGAAACCCTCTTTTTCTTCTTTGTTTTTTTAGTTTTTTGTTTCTACTTTAAATAACATCAAAGAATATTAGTTTTCGTAGTGGTTAATATGAACCGCTCAAACGTTAGTTAAATATTAATGTAAAAATTGTTGCTCAATATGGAAAACCATTACATTTTTTGGATAATTATTCCATATATTATTAGTGAAATATTTTTATTCCATAAGCGGTATTAAGATCGTGATACGTGTCTTATTTTATTTATTTTTTTTAAATATTTTTATAAGACATCATTACTAAAAAATGGGCCTTTAGCAACCAAAATTTATAACAACTAAGATAGTCGTTGCAAAAGCTCATAACATTTGCAACGACTTTTCATAGTCGTTGCTTAATTAATTTTTTTATATATTTTATGTAACGATACTTATTGTTATTGCGAATTCTTATCAAATTGACAACGATAAAAAAAATCGTTGCGTTATTTTATTATATTTACAACGACTTTTAATTGGCGTTGCTTATTTTATTTTTTTTATATTTTATGTAACAACACTTATTGTTGTTGCAAATTTTTATCAAATTAACAACAATAAAAAAGTCATTGCAATATCTTTTTATGTTTGCAACGACTTTTAATGGTCATTGCTTATTTGATTTTTATTTTTTATTTTATACAACGATACTTATTGTTGTTGCGAATTCTTATAAAATTAACAATGAAAAAAAAAATCGTTGCAATATTTTATTATATTTATAACAATTTTTAATTATTGTTGTTTATTTAAATTTTCATTATACTTTATATAACGATACTTATTAGGCTTAATAGCTAAATGTGTCATTCACGTTTGCCACAAAGTGAAATTAAGTCCTCAACGTTTAAATGCATGAAAATCAGTCCTAAACGTTACAAAATGATTGAATTAAGGATATTTTCGTTAAGTCCTTTAATTTCCGTTAAGTTTTATTACTGGTAGGGGTAACAAAAATTAAAGGATTTAACGAAAATGTCATTAATTCAATTATTTTATAACGTTTAGAATTGATTTCTATGCATTTAAACGTTGAGGACTTAATTTCATTTTGTGGCAAACGTGAAGAACACATTTGGCTATTAAGCCTACTTATTATTGTTGTGAATTCTTATCAAATTAACAACGATAGAAAAAAGCCGTTGCGATATTTTATTATGTAATTAAAAAATACACCCAAAAATGAAAAATCCAAAACAGAACAATTTGAGGTCCCTTTTACTTTTGGTATATTCCAAACAAATAAATAACATAAAAAAATAAACGTGAAGGCTAAAAGAAATAAATAAAAAGAAAAACTAAGCAATGCTTTTGAATAAGTAAATAACAAATATGTAAATGAATAAAAAAAATAATCAACGTTATTAAAAAAAAAAAGAAAACAACATACATGATGAAATAGTAAAGTTTTTTTTTTTGGGTTCTGTATATTATATTTTAAATGACAGTGAAAGGCTCTTAAAATCGTGCATGTCTTATTAGGTTTGGGTTTGAACTTTGAATCAAATGAACTACTTTTGTTATTTTCTTCCTTCAATGCAAGACTCCAAGTTCGCCGTTCTTCCCTTCTCCCTTAACATTTTTTTAAGCTTTTATGAAAGGTTTTTTTTTTGTTATTTTTTTTCACCCAAGCCTTTCAATTTCACTCTCCCTCTCTAAATGAACAAACCAGCAAATTATTTTAAACCTAGATTGCGGCATTTTAAAGCTACTTTCCGTAGATCTAGGAATCAAATGGAAGAATCGAACCCCAAACCACCCCCTTTCCTTGGTCTACCCAACCTTAGGCCTTCTTTCACACAAAAATTAGGTCTTTGAAACCCCTAAAAACTTATGGCGGAAACTCTCTTTTTTTGGTGTTTTTATTTTTTTATATTGTGGTTTGTAATGCTGGTAGATTTAGGTTTGTTACTTTGTGATGTTGATTTTAGATGAGTTGGTTATATACGTTCAACGGACCTTTTTGGGCAATCAAAATTTAAATCTTGGTAATTTTTATTTACTTGATGCTATTTTTTTCTAAAAGTTCTGAATGATACTGATTATCTGTGTGTTCTTTGAATGCAGCTTATGTCAAAATTTTGCCTTTATCTTCTGTCACTTTCTATAAGAAAGTTGTTTCTGTTTGAACTCTAACCTCTTAGAATGATTTTCTTAGATCGACTCATTTCCAGCACTTGATTTGACTTTATATTTGGTACAGGGAAAAAAAGCTAGAAGCTCTATACAAGGTAAAGGATCTTGAAGTTAGAGAGAATTTGTTGAAAAGTGTTTAGCAACGGTATCCCGTAGGCTTCCTGCCAGGGAGCTTCTGAGAGACCCTTCTTTTCAGATTGGCGATTATGAATCTGATTTGAGAACAATAAAATACCAAAGAGACTACAATAATGTTGGACCTCTCGTGAGACAACCTATTTATGAATTGCAGGATGATCAAAGGATGCAAGCCACCCTAGAAATGTGTACTAGGTTTACATATTGAACACATTTTTTTTATTTTTACTTTTTTTCTATTCATGAGTTTTCATTGAAATTTAGATTTCATTGGTAATATATATTTAAATTATCAATTCTTTTATAATTTATTATTTGTAATTATAACAATTTTGTAGTGAAAAAATTATTTCACAACAATAATATGATTTTTTTTATTGTAAAAGAAATTGAAAATCGATAAAATTGATTTTTAGCAACGAATATAATTGCTGTGAATAAAATTAGAAAAGATTGTGATTTCTTAATTATTTTTAGCAGCGAGAATAGTTGTTTTGTATTTATTTGTAGTAACGATTATAATCATCGTGAATAAAATTAGAAATGACAAATTTATTTATAACAACGATTATAATCATTGTTAAACTAATTATTACAACAATCAAAAAACTGTTACCAAATAGAAATTGCAACCAAATATATTTGGTTGCTAAAAAAGCATAGATAAATTATTAAGTCGTTGCTAAAATAATAATTTAATTAGTAACGACAAAAGGTCGCTGCAACAAATATTTTTTTTGCAACGACTTATTATTCGATGAAAGTCGTTACATATATTTTTAGTAACAGAATTTTACACAACGACCTTGCAACAATTAAAAATTGTTGCAAAAAACCTTTAGCAACGATAAATTTGCATTTTGCAACGACTTTAAGTGTTGAAAAAGACTCATTTTCTAATAGTGCATGTGTTATATTCAACTTATGAGTGTATGGAATAATTATCCTCAAACTATTTAACAATACTATTGTGAAAAGTGTTGCAGAAACATATATAATGGTGATTCAAATCTTAAAATTTAACCATTTTAAAACTTGAATAGTAATAAGTAACTGCTAAGTTAACTTTGAGTTTTTATTTATTTATTTATTTTGCCAACAATTCTTTTTTTTTATATGGATATACAAGAGAAAAAAGCGGAATTGAATTTTGTATACCATAAGGATCACAACCATTAGGTTAAGCCAAACTTTCATGAGTTTTTTTTTAAGATTGAAGAGATTATATTAAATTGATGGCAAAAAAAAATTACAATCAAACCTTAAAATTTGAGTTTCAAAGAACTCATAATTTCGTTAGATGATCAGCAAGATGATTTGCCTAATTTAGCCTAACAAGTTATTGAAAAAACATAATTTTTTTATTGAAAAAACATAATAATAGTGTAGTTTTGATTCATGTCCTGGTTTCTAATATTGGGAATTTTTAGATTATTAATCTATGGTGGCTACGGTCAGTGTGATCAGTTGTCCTGAACTTGGTGAAGAGATGGATTCTTTAGACTTTGCTACCATATTCTTGATTGATACAAAATAAATGTAAAATATATTTTTTTTGTGTAAATATAAGTATTTTCATTTGTTTTATGGTATGAGAATTTGTTCAGACTGAGAATAGTAAACAGTAATGCCTTCTTAATAGTGACGATTTTAAGATTCGAATTTTGACTCTTAAAAAATATTAACTTTTTTTTTACATGTTAATTTTTTTTATATAGTTTTAGTGTAATAATAAATTAACAAGAGAGACAAACACGAGTAACTTGTCCTAGGAATCTTTCCTTCAATCAAAGGAGTTTGAGACAACAATTCAACACAACTCAATCGAGGACAATTTAAGAAGGAAAAAAAATTTCCTTTAGAGACCAAGAAAAAGAAGGAAGAAAGAAAATTTTACTGCTATACTTTTCATCACCCTGGCAGGGAAATGTTGGTATAATTGAAGCACATGTGTGGGTTGAATTAGATGGGCAGTAAACACGTGCTGAACCCAATCAATTGGTTCCAATGTATCCATTGATTGTGGTCATAAAATCCAGTTCTATATTCAAACCTCATCATACAAAGTGGAACATGCAATTATTATTTACCACACTCAAATTTACATACGTAATTGCATTTGGATTTCTTTAATACATCAAGATATTGCATGTATGGTTGCATGGTAGGTACAAGACCCAAGAGATACTCCCAAAAATATACACACAAAAAAAAAGGAAAGAAAGTGGGGTTTGTTGGATTTTTAACATTAGAATATAAATTTGGGAAATTGAGAGCAACAACAACAGTTCCCAAAGTAGAGGGGGAAAGAGACTCTTTGGCAGATATTAGGCATGTTCATGCTAATGCTCCTGTAGATTTAATAAATTTAAAGATGTAAAGATGATATTAAAAGAAAACGATAAAAATAAAAGTTAAAAAATAACATAAGTTGAAATTAAATAAAAATTATATATAAATATAAAAAAATTTAAAAATTTTTGTTTCTGATCCGTCAACATAAATTATGAAACAAAATTTTTATATGTTACACTGTACAAATATAAATTTACATAACTCAAATACATATTATAAACAAAACGAATTGTTAGGTCTATGCTCATGCTTATCCACTCAAAGATAGATTGGTTTGGTTTTTGTAACATTCTCTGCCTGTTGATTAGAGGTAGATGGGCGACGGGTTTCACTAACTTCTTTCTCTATCTCTGCTTAATTTTCTTGGAAAGCAGGGAAATAAGAGTTCCATTTTCAAGTTTAGGGATTGGAGGAATCTTTTCTCATTCCTCTTGAGAGAGAAGGGAAAAGGAGGCCACCGAAAAGCAAGAACACCTTATCATGAAAGCAAGAAAATTGCATCCCACCCGATTAGACTGGCCAACCCACACGCATTTACAAAACTCAACATTACATTACATTACACGCACTCATTCACCCACACGCTCATTTCTCTCTCTCTCTCTCTCTCTCTCTCTCTCTCTCTCTCTCTCTCTCTTCTCTTCTGTTTCCTCTTTTCCCCCATGGATCTCAACCCTTCCATTTAACGCTCTGTTTCTTTTCTTTTTTTTTTTGTTTCGGCTTTTTTAATGTGGGAAATCACAAGTCAACCTCACCTCATCATTTGGTCTTGGTTCTTCTAAGCACCACCTCATATCCCACTTTCTTTAGTATTTTCTTTTTTCCTTTTTTGCTTAAGTTTTTTTATTTTTCTTATTCTTTCTCTCACCTTCTATATAATCCACCATTCTCCATCGTTCACTCCTTCACCATGGGAAACATGAAGGTGCATCAGTTGGCACGTGGATTCTGGGAGCACGAACCATCCCTCTCCCTCGGCTGCAAGCGCTTACGCCCTCTTGCCCCCAAGCTGCAGACTACCTCCACCGATACCGTCTCCTCTTTCGACCTTAAGAGCTTCATTAGACCCGAAAGCGGCCCTCGAAAGCTTGTCGCCTCTGACGAGAAGCGAGATTCGCCTCAGGTACACTAAACCTCGCTATTAATTGTCTGTACCTTCACTGTTTTGTCCTACTTCGTAATTCTTTACATTATTTCATGTACCTTTCGATCTTTCAATACTGTCAACTTGCCTGAATACGACCCGGCAGACCTTGCCTAGTTTGGGTTTCCGCCAAACTAGCTATTCTATGTAGCTACAACCGTATATGTGCAATTATGGCAATGGTACGATGAAACCCTTAATTATTAAGATCTCCTGATCTTTTAAGATGCGGCGTGATTACGAGCTTAAGCTATGTTCCAGCACTGTTAATAATGGAAGAACTTAATCAAGTAAAGAATTTTGGGGGAACTTTTATGAAGCGGAAACTTTTTCATGTAGGTGGAAACGCACCCGGGAGGTACGCGGTGGAATCCGACGCAAGAGCAGATAGGGATTTTGGAGATGCTGTATAGAGGTGGGATGCGAACTCCGAATGCACAGCAAATAGAACAAATCACCGTGCAGCTAGGAAAGTACGGCAAGATCGAAGGCAAGAACGTTTTCTACTGGTTCCAAAACCACAAAGCACGCGAGAGACAGAAGCAGAAACGCAGCAGCCTTGGCCTCAGCCATTGTTCGAGAAACTCAGCTCCCATTACCACCATAACTTTGGATACTAGGGTACGTCCAAAGTCCAAACCCCTTGATTTACTATGATTAACTAGTTTTGTCCTTTTTTTTCTCTTGACAAACACGAAGCCTATCAAATTTATCATGCATTGTTTTACAGGTGGAAATAATGGAAAGAGACGAGGACAGTCCATATAAGAGGAAGTGCAGAAGCTGGTCATTTGAGTACTTGGAAGAGGAAACCAGATCGCCATGTAAAGAGGAGGGTAACAGAACTCTAGAGCTATTCCCATTGCACCCGGAAGGCAGATGAATGGGTTTGAATAAAAAAGAAAAGGAGACCCAAAAGGAAAAAACTGCTAGAAGACCAAAACTCCGTTCCCATTACGATCAGCTTTCATGATGACGATGTGCTATAGCTTTTTCTTTCTTTTCTTTTGTTTCGGGAAAGAAGAAAGACAAAGTTGTCTCCCTGTACTCTACTGCTTATTATTCCTGATGACTTAAATCCAAAGCGGGTTTGTGTCACTCTTTTATTCGATCTCTCACTCTCTCTCTCTCTGCTCAGCAGGTGAATTGTTCTTTGGGTTTGTGTGATCCTTTTGACTACGCGGAAGAAACTTGTTGAAATGAAGCTTTTAGGTTAAAAGCAATCAGCCATGGACACTGAAGTCCACGCACCTGCTTCTGTCATCCATTCCCTTAAGCCTACCTCCATTTGAATCTTTTTAAGTATTTTCAAAATTGAGAAAAGAAATGTGTCCTAATCCCCTCGAAGCCATAAACAAAAGTAGGTGGAGGTTGCGTGAAATGCATGATCTTTATCATCTTGTATGATTGTATTGCTTGGAAGACTGCCATAAAGTTGCAACTATAACTCTATCTACTTCTCTAGTGGTGAGTTAATTGACCTGCATTTATTTGAGCATTTAAAAACAAAAGTTTCATGGTATTGTGTGGGCCAGATTTTGATGTTTACCCAACCCTAGGTGGGGAATTGGGAGGGAAATTCAATGCAGCATCCAGAGAATATATTTCAAACGGAAATGGAGGGTTTTCTCTCGGTAATCGGGAGTGAGTGTCACTGATTTCTAAAGCCTGTGCATGAGAAAAAAAAAACAGGATTTATTGGCTTGGTTTAATTTGTTTCTAGGGTTGAAGAATTAATTAGAAATCTATTAAATTGATTGGTTAGGTGGATTGTCGGTTTAATTGATTCGGGGCTAGTATGATGGGTAATGCCATTATGATTAGGGATGGCAATGGGTACCCTATAAACGGGTACCCGGTGCTACCCGCCCCGTTTAAAAAGGGTTAGGGTAGTGTATAATCGGGTTCGGATAGGGTTCGGGTAGTGAAATTACTACCCGTCACGGGTTAGGGTAGGGTTCGGGTAGTTACCTTAGGGTACCCGCTACCCGAACCCGATTATAAATAATAATTAATTAATATAATATTTATATTTTTAATATATAAATTATTTATTATTAATGTTTTATTTAATTAAATTAAATCATTATCTATTATAATTATGATTTTTAACTTTAATTCATTTTTATGAATTAAATTAAATTTATTAATATAATGTTTTAATTAAGTAATTCCAAAATTGATTTTAAATTTAAATTTAAGAGTCAAACTTTGACTTAATAAATGGGTAGTTAAACGGGTTCGGGTAGTTAAACGGGTATTTTATATTTTATAGGGTTAGGGTTCGGGTAACATAAATAAAAATAATTGGGTAGTTAATAGGGTTCGGGTATTATTAAAGTTAATCGGGTTCGGGTTCGGGTATCCCAAATTTAGCGGGTACCCGACCCGTTTACATCCCTAATTATGATCGGATTGAAAATAACGATGTAGTAAGATTAATGTGAAATGATAATATTTTTGGGTATAATCTCAATAATAATGATTAGATAAACAAAATTAAAAAAATTATTAATAATATAGCAAAAAATTTATATGAAAACTAAAAAAAATGAAAAAGGGGAGGGTAAATATAGAATTGCAAAATAGTGAAAATTTTCATCGCGTCGCACCGATCTCAACTGATTAGCAGATTTGGCTCTTGGTCTAGTTGATTTTGATGTTAAATTAATTTATAAATTCAGATAAATCCATTAAGCTTGTTGATTTTCAGTATTTAAAATTATTAATTAAATTAACCAATCAAAAAATTAATTTTTAAAAATAAAAATACTAAAATGACAATTGTAATGATTTAATTTTAACTTATTTAATTTGTTTAAGGATTTATATATGATGCACTGACAGTGTATAGTTTCTATACACTGTCAATGCATAAGAGGTTGACATCTCATCAATAGGTCTTTATATGCAAATATAAATAAATTTTTTTAATTTGCCCATAAGAGTCTATTGATGAGGTGTCAATCTCTGATGCATTGACAGTGTATAGAAACTATACACTGTCAGTGCATCATATACAAACTCTTTGTTTAATTACATAAAAATATAAGAAACAAAGAAGAGAAAGACAGTTTTAACCCAATAAATAAATAAATAATAGAAAAAGTTCGATTTTAACTTAAGTCGAACAAATCAAATTCGATTGAAATTATTATAGAAAAATTGATTAATTAATTTTTTTCCTTTTACAAATCGCACTGTGGAAACGAACAAATTTCCTCCCCTAACAATCAACTTGCTTGTTTCTCAATTCTCATCATAATAGGGATGAACTTTGAAGGGGTTGCTTGTAAAACCCATTAGCCCGATTGCTCATGAAAATTTGGCTTCGTTATCGACAAGTCAAGAATGCATAAGACAATAATTAATGTTGATCTCTTATCAAAAGACTTTGCACCAATATTTTAAAAATTATATGTGCGACTCAGTGAACACCGTCTATGAGCGAGCAAGACTTGAAGAAGAATATCAATCAATGATCAGTAGGCCTGGCACTAAACCTCTGGCTGCAAGCAAGCTACCCAAGACTCCCAAAAACGAGACATAACCTTTTGGAACAGAACCAAGAAAGGATTTTTTTTAATGCACGGCAGGGTCAAACAACTCTATATCACAGATGTAAATTCGACTTGTTCTATTTCTCAAAGGCCCATGAGCCCATCAGAGAAAAATTAATGACTTTATAACCTCTTAAAATAAATAGGGTTTTACCTGTTCAAAATTCAAATTATCCGTCTAAATTCAAACATTTGTCTTTTTTTTTTTAAGATTTGATCAAAAATATTAAATTTGCTAAATGGATTTGGGCATAATAATCAAGGCACGTTAAAAATAAGTTAAGTTTGAGTTCATCGTTTCAAGCTTAAACTCAGCCCGCCCATTTACTATACTTTATTATTATTAGTTTTATATTAATATATTTTAATTAAATTTACTTTCTTTGTGCAATTTATTTTGAGTTTATATTATTTTTATATTTTTATTTTTATTTTGCTTTTAGTCTTTATGTAAAAATTTATTCAAAATTATTGTGTTATACTTATTAACTATTATGTGTTTTAATATTTTTTTATATTTTATTACATATATTTTAAAACATAAATAATATTTAAGCTGACTTGGACGGATTTGAGCTTATTCATTGTATATAAGAAGGGGTTTGGATAAAAAATTATGCTTAAAAAATGGATCAAGTCTAAGTTTGAGTACACTTTGATTTTCTTAATACTTTACCTAAATCCGTCTCGAGTACGATCCGGCCTAGCTAGCATATGAACAAGTCTAGGTGTGAATTGATTTTTTGCGTTACATTTGGATTATATCTTACATAAGAGGTTAACAATATGTATAACACTTGAAATACATCTACCCGACCTCGTAGATATATAAAAGAAATCAGCTAATGACCTGAAAATTCATTTCTAATTTTCTATTAATTTATCTCACAGTCTTCGGCATTTTTTAAAATATTTTTTATTCTTTTTCTAATGTTTTCTTGTTTTATTTAATATTTTACTTATCTCCTTTTCTTATATGATAAATCAAGCCACATTTACTTCTATGTTCTCAACTTGACATCGTAATCTTTTAATCAGTTTTTATCAAAGAAGTTATAACCGCTTCTAGAATCAATCGTAACATTTTCTTTTTAGCATAAATTGTCGCTCTCATAATTTTATATTTTTTCAAAATTTTGAGTCAGATCACCTGAATTTCTTTTTTATTTTTTTAACTCACCTTCATTAATTGTCTTGCTTCCATTACGTATCTTTTTATATTTTTAATTCATTTTCGTTACATATTGTTGCTTCTTTTCACAATTATATTTCAAATTGGCTCTTCTTTTATTAAAATAACTATTGGGCGAGCTACATTTCACTCCAAGTTCTGGACATTAACCTAAAGTCTTATGAATATCAAGATATTTAGCATCCAGCTGTAAAATCAATTTTAAAGAACATAGTAAAAACATGCAACTAACCGAGAGTTCTTTAATGATAGGAATAATGAAATACTTATCTAGTGCTTTTATTTAACGAACTGTGGTTAATGAATGTTCTTTTAGTACTATTTCATTATTACTAAAAAATGAAAAAACTATTAATTTTTAACGGTGCTTATTATTGAACTATTATTTTTATTCTTTACTAAGACATTGAAAAAAAAACTATTTATATTAATTCCTAATAGATTTTTTATCACTAAATTTAAAAAGACGTCAATAATTTACAACTTAAAAATAACATTTTTTATTTTCTTATAATAAAAGAAAAATTACAAAATTATTATTTAAAATAAAGATTTTCTTTAATGGGTTAAGCTTTAACTTTTTTTCTATTTTTTCTGATACAAATTATTTTTTTATCAAATAATATTTTTATTAAAAACTTATTTTATTAAAAAATAATAATCCATTTACATTTTTCAAAATAAAAAATGTAACAAAAATATATATTTACATCATTGCACTATAAAATTAAAAATCAAAAAATAAAAAATGCTTTTATTTCATTGAAATCCAAAGTCTACTGAGAAGTGAGAACTAATTTCTATTTTGTTATACCCAGCATCCATTCCAACGAAAAAAAACATTCACCAAAAAAAGGAAAAAAAACATACAAAACAGGAACACATGGACAAAACTACTTGCAACTGTTGACGGCTGACATTGCCACGTGTTATTTAACTGCTCATTTCTCACGCGAGCAGCTGATTTTGTCACACTCATCGAGCTGCTGAATTTCTTTTCATCAAAACGTGCGACGGCGAATATCAACTCTCCGAAACGATTTCTTTAAACCTTTTCCTACACGTAAAAGGACAGAGTTATTTCTCTGCCAAGGCGGGGCCTTTTGCTCTGCCCTCCCCTTCTTTATTACCAAAACAAAAATTAAAAAAAAAAATCAATAATCCTTTCGCCGTCGTTGTTGCCGTCCGATCCCTCTCCGGATCTCCGACGATTCTATCCCCATTTTACCCATCCCTCTCCTCTTTTATCCCAAAAGACGAAAAAGAAAAATATTCCGACCGCCGATTTCAGTGGCAGACGCGGTTGCTCCGGGACCCGGAGGAGCGCAGTTCATGCCGACGTCGCTCTATGTTGGGGATCTTGACGTTACCGTTACCGATGATCAGCTCTTCCAAACTTTTAGCCAGGTGGCTGAGGTCGTCTCAGTAAGGGTTTGCCTGGACTTGGCAACTGGCCGCTCTTTCGGCTATGTCTACGTCAGCTATAGCAATCTTCGAGATGGCTAGACTTCTACTTGACTGTAAAAAATTACTTTATTAAGTAATCTAATAATAAGGCTGTTTTTTAGTTAGTTTGACTGTGAATTTGGATTGTGAATATAGATGATTGATCACTGGGAAATTTTATGATCGTGATGTTATTTGAAATTTTGAGGCATTAAGGAAGTCTAGATATTAATGAATTTACTTTAATTGGAAAGCTATTCTATCTGATATCTTTAGTGATCTAATTTAATTGCAATTTTAAGTGTATCATAGTGTCAAAGCGATTTGTTAATTTCCATTGATAGTAAATTGGTAATGTTTTAGTAATTATTAATATAGTTCAGTTGCAGTATCGACCTTAGATTCTATGTTTTGCTTTCAAATTGTGCATAATGTATGTAGTCTGTAAATATAAGAAAGTATCTTTGGCTATTTGCAGAAGATTTGAGTTTTGACAGTGTTGCGAATTTTGCCTTGCAATGTCACCCAAAGAGTTGCTTGAACTTTTGTGTTAGAAATTAACACTAAAAAAATAAATGAAGCATCACGCCATTCATTTCTTTGAAGTTCAGGTTTTAGAAAATAATCATTTGGGGAGTCAATTCTTTCTTCTGAATTGTTGAAGTTAATTAATATGCCTTGTTGTTATTCTTGTCTGCAGCGGATAGGGCAATGGAACTACTGAATTTCACTCCACTGAATAATAAGGCCATTCAAATCATGTATTCTCAGCATGACCCTAGTCTTCATAAGAGTGGGAGTGCAAACATATTTATCAAGGTATTAATTCTCCTTTTAGTCTTTCCAAATTTGTTTTTTTCCTTTTTTATTCCATTTGGATGTCTGCTTTACCCTAAGGATTTTTCTTTTCTGCAATCAGAATTGTCATTTTGGTTGGGTGTTGTTAGGGCTTTCAGGCTTATTGCCCTTGCCTGTTTAAACTCTCCTCGTGCATGCTCAATTTATGTGCGAATATATTTACAAATGATCCTTTCTTTGATTTCCCCATTCCTATTTATTGCAATCATTCACATACATGCATAATTTCTCCATTGAAAATGATATCATTGGCTTTTTGTGTTTACCTATACCTTTGATTTTTGTTTTGACTGCAGAATCTGGACAAGTCTATTGATCACAAAGCATTACAGGATACGGTTTCTTCATTTGGCGACATTCTTTCTTCCAAGATATCTACTGATGGTTTTGGCCAGTCCAAAGGCTATGGTTTTGAACAATTTGACAATGAAGAATCTGCTCAAAATGCAATTGATAAATTAAATGGCATGTTGATTAATGACAAGCAGGTCTACGTTGGACATTTCTTTCGTAAACAGGAAAGGGAGACTGCATTTAAGAAGACCAAATTCAATAATGTTTATGTGAAAAATCTTTCTGAGTGTACAACAGATGAAGACTTAAAAACAATTTTTGTTGACTATAGTGAAATTACTAGTGCTGTAGTTATAAGGGATGCAGATGGGAAGTCAAAGTGTTTTGGATTTGTTAACTTTGAAAATGCTGTTGATGCTGTTAAAGCTGTAGAAGCTCTTAATGGAAAGAAATTTGAAGAAAAAGAGTGGTATGCTGGAAAAGCCCAGAAAAAATCTGAAAGAGCATGAGCTAGCTCGATTTGAGCAAACTATGAAGGAAGCTGCTGATAAATTTCAGGGTGTGAATTTATACACTAAAACTTAGATGATAGTATTGGTGATGAAAAGCTGAAGGAACTGTTTTCAGTGTTTGGTAACATTACTTCATGCAAGGTTTGCAAAATGCTTCTAGATAGTTAGAATGTTGATGCTGACTAACATAATTTTTTGCTCTTGATATTTATGTTATTGCCCTCTTTTGCAGGTTGTGTGACCCTAGTGGAATTAGTAAGGGCTCTGGGTTTGTTGCATTTTCAACCCCTGAAGAAGCATCTCGTGCTGTGAGTTTGAATTATTTTTTTTCTTTGGGTAGTAATCTCAATATGAGATCATAATCTAATATATGTTTCTATCCATCTACAGCTTTCGGAGATGAATGGTAAAATGGTTGTTAGCAAACCGCTTTATGTTGCACTTGCACAAAGGAAAGAAGACAGAAGAGCAAGGCTACAGGTAATAGGATTGAGGATAATTTCCTTGACCATTTAATTTTTGTAGCACACTTTATGTATATTTTCATTTTGACATTTATCTTTAGTCCTGTTTATCAATTTAATCAAGGGTTGTATGCCTTTTTACTTTATTCAGGCTCAGTTTTCTCAAATGAGACCACTTGCTATCTCCTCAGTCTCTCCTCAAATGCCCATATACCCTTGTGGTGCTCCAGGTCTTGGCCAACAATTTTTATATGGGCAAGCACCTCCAGCTATCATTCCTCCACAAGTGATAGATCTTTACTCCTTGTCCATCCTCTGGTGATGCTTGTTCTTTTGATTCTTTGGATGATTTGAATTTTTCGGAAGAATATCTGATGCTTCCCCTTCCCCCTCCCTCCCCAAACCCCAACCTTATGAATAATTAGGATTGTCTTAGTATTATTCTCTATCTGTATCAGATTCCAAATGGGTAAGATAGTTTGCATCACACCGAGGAGCTTTAAATTTGAAAATGTATGTTTCCTTGTGTTACCTATTCTACGCTGGTTTTGGATATCTGCAGCAACTGGTTCCTGGAATGAGGCCCGGGGGACCCCCAGTGCCAAATTTCTTTGTTCCCATGGTACAGCAGGGCCTGCGCTGAGGGGGACGATGAGGGGCAAGTCCAGTGCAGCAGACTCAGCAAACAGTGCCATTGATGCAGCAGCCAGTAAGCTGTATGCTCATACATGTACAAGGCTGCATTTCATGCTTATGCATAGGCCGAAGTTTTTTGTCCTAATTCATCCAACTTGATCCAGATGATGCCGAGGGGATGTGCCTTACGATACCTGCCTGTTCGTAACGTGCCTGAAGTTCCAATGTCAAGCATTGCTGGAGGCTTGCTTTCTGTTCCATATGACATGGGTGGCATGCCCTTGCGAGATGCTGGTGTCGGACAGCCTATGCCAATACGAGCTTTGGCTAAAGCTCTTGCAAATGCGACGCCTGAACAGCAAAGGATGGTGAGTTCTTAGCTGTTTTCTTTGACAATCAGTATTTTTTTTTTGTTTAAATTAATCAGCTTCAAGATCTTTATTTTCTCAATTTTTGACCGGTGCAGATGCCTGGGGAAAGCTTGTATCCCGTTGTGGAACGGCTGGAGCGTGATGCAGCTGCCAAGGTCACAGGCACGCTTCTGGAGATGGATCAAACTGAGGTTTTGCATCTCCTCGAGTCACCAGAAGCTTTGAAGGCTAAAGTAGCAGAGGCCTTGGAGGTCTTGAGGACTGTTGCTGCTCAGCAACAGGCCAACAGTCCAACCGACCAATTGGCTTCACTTTCCCTGAATGATAACCTTGTCTCCTGAGTGACTGGAATTGGGACTAGTGTCTTTGCAGAGAAGTTGCTAGACCGTTTTATCAAAACTAGGCTGAAGGGCTGAAGTTTGCAACGTTTGTATATGCTTTGTTTTTGGTGGTTATAGGGTTTCTAATACTTGTTAGCGCTAGACATGATTTGGGTTCTTAAGTTTTTTATTTACTGGCTTGTTTGATGTCATAAGTTTCCTGTTGAAGGCTAATAATCGTAAGCTTTTTTTAATGTCATTGAAACTTTCTTTTAGATCAAATCCTCGGTTCTCAGTAACTCTTCGACATGCTTTCAAAGATTTTGGTCAGGTTCAAGTTATGGAGAAGATGCCAATTCAAGCTTATTATCGAACAGTGTCGTAAGAAGTTGGTGACGACAAATTGTAAGAGTTTTTACTTACAAAAAACTCATGGTTTAGTGTGTTAATGCCATCATTAAATGACTATAAACGATCAAAACACGATGCCATCGCGGGCAATCCATCATATCACAAGTAGCTCATTGAGCTAAAATTGAAGTCGAGTTTCTTCATTCAATCATGTTTAATATGTACAACATATATATATACACACACACACACTAGCTAATGGAAGCTTACCAGTGCTGCTAAAGAATTCTAGAAAGGTACAGAAAACTAGAGTAACTAACTCCAAAAATAATACCAACAACTTCTGAATGAATTAGCTTATGGATTTACTTTCTTGAGAAACCAGAATGCTCTTTTGTTGAGGTGCTGCTGATGTGCCTCGATGTTGGGAAACTGTTGAAGTGCTGCTGGTGTTTGTTGATCATCAGTTTGCTGCTGTGATATTTCAAGTTTCAGAGTCTGGCCCATGAATCTCCTCCCTCAAGGGCATGGGATAAGATGAATTTTTCATAAGCACATGCTTTGCGGACCTGATCGCCATGTGATCAATTCAGCGACAAAAGTCGCAGGGACATCGTTTATCCGAGTGCGAGGCCGAAGCTTGTCCACCTTTATCTGTTGCAGCATTTACCTATCAATTTGCCTGCGGACTATTTCAGTCAGCACCTGTACAAAGTCACCATAATCTGCTATTTTCCAGATGGATAATTATTTTATACATTATCAGTGAATTTTTTTACTCTACAAAGTGTTAGGATCATAATACAAGTCCTATAAAAATATTTAAAAAATAAATAATAAATAAAATAGAACATATATTATGATCATAATTCTATTTGTAAAGTAAAAAAATTTTACTGACTGTGTATAGAATAATTATCTTTCAAAATAGCAGAGAATGAGATTACTATCATATTTCAAACACGGTATAATGTTTTTCGGATTATTATCTAGTACACTATTAGTAAAATTCTTAGACTTCACAAATTGAATTAAGATAGTTAAATATACATTTTAAAAAATAAAAAAATAAAGTAAAATATGTGTTACCATCTTAACCATGTATGTGAAGTCTAAAAGCTCTTATGAGAGTATATTTGATTATAATGCATGTTTTTTATCTAAGATTTTTTAAAGCAAGTTTGGATGTGGAATAGTTTGTTTTTGGAAATCAAGGTGAAATTTCCTATGAGCTTGGTGAAAAAGAAACAGATTTCTTGCTTAATATTTTTGCGGTCAACATTGAGAAATCGAATCTGATTTCTCTTTTGTCTCTCTGGAGCCTGATTCCTAGCAACATCTTTACACACAACTTGCTATATTAAATTAAAACATAATGCTGGTGATATTTGCTCTTTACGAGCAGATCAGCTGATAATAAAAGGTGAAACTATTAAAATTCAGGTTGGATATGATTATTTGTAATCGAGGATTCTTTTCTGTCGAAAAGGGAGTCTGAGACGGTTTGGTTTGGTACTCAATCTGCACAAGGAACATGGACATTGATGCATGACTCAGTCTCGAATGTGGGTTGTTGAGAAAATACATTTTTTATTCTTACAATAGTTGACTAAGGAAGCTTCCGAGCAATTTCAAGTTTCAACAACTACATAAGCCCGAGCTGTGAATATAAACCAGACGGTGGTAACCAGGCAAATCCGCTTAACAACTTCTCTTGAGAAAGGAAAATGAATCCACCAGTAGTTCGATGCATCTCAGAATGCTTTGTGAAACCACATTTTTCTGAAGAATCAAAACAGCCCTTCTACCTGACAACATGGGATCTAGCCATGCTTTCTGTGCAGTATATCCAAAAGGGTCTTCTCTACGCCAAACCACCGCCGGAGGATTGTCCAAAAGACTTGATTAAGAACATCTTGGACAGGCTCAAGAAATCGCTCTCTCTCACCCTCGTTCATTTCTATCCGCTTGCAGGTCGCCTAGCAACGAGAAGAGAGGAAAACCCCCCTTCTTATTTTGTCTTTGTTGACTGCAACAACAGCCCTGGGGCCAAAGTTATCCACGCAGCTGTTGACATTTCAGTATCTGACATTCTTTCACCGACTTATGTGCCAGTGGTTGTTCAATCATTCTTCGACCATGACAGAGCAATCAACCATGATGGTCACACCAGGCCTTTGGTATCTATCCAGGTCACCGAGCTGGTGGATGGGGTATTCATAGGGTGTTCTATGAACCATGCTATTGGGGATGGAACCTCCTTCTGGCATTTCTTCAACACATTGTCCGAAATTTTTCAAGCAGGAGGAGAAAATATAAAAATCTCACGCCCCCCCGTGCTGGAGAGGTGGTTTCCAGAGGGCCATGGCCCGTTACTTAACCTTCCTTTCGCTCACCAGGATGAGTTCATCAGTAGATTTGAAGCGCCCCAGCTTTCGGAGAGAATCTTCCATTTCTCAGCAGAGTCCATTTCAAAACTCAAAGCAAGGGCCAATTCAGAATACAACACCAGCAAAATCTCCTCCTTCCAGTCTCTATCTGCGTTTGTCTGGAGGTCCATAACAAAGGCACGCCGTTTCCCAAGCGAGCAAGTTACTGGTTGCAGGTTGGCTATAAACAACAGGTCAAGACTAGAACCACCATTGTCACCAGATTACTTTGGAAACTCAATTCAAACTGTGAGAGCAGTGGCCACAGCTGGTCAACTGCTTGAACAGAATCTCGGATGGGCCGCTTGGCAAGTGCACCAAGCTGTGGTTAACCACACTGACAAATCGGTGCGTGGTTTTGTTAACCTTTGGCTTAATTCGCCTTTTATTTACCAGATTAGTCAGCTTTTTGACCCACTAAGCATAATGATGGGAAGCTCTCCAACGTTCAACAAGTATGGAAATGAGTTTGGGTTGGGGAAAGCACTGACACTTCGCAGTGGATATGCTCATAAGTTCGACGGGAAAGTTTCCTCGTATCCAGGACGCGAAGGTGGGGGAAGCGTAGACTTGGAGTTTTGCCTTCCACCGCATTCAATGAAAGCTCTTGAATCGGACGAGGAGTTCATGGCTGCTGTTTCTTCCCCAATTTCGAACCTTGACTATTGATTCCTTTTTTTTTATGAAACTTGACTTTTGATTCTGTCCGCTTTATTTCATGTCTTACCTACTACCGGCATTAATTTTATTTTCTTTTATTTAATTTGTTGGTAAGCTTGGTCTGCAATTTCACAAAAGACTATGATGTGATTGCTTCTGAAAGAAATATATATATATATATATATATATATATATATATATTTATATATTGTAGGGATGTTGAACTTCTCTTTGGTTGAATATGTGGCTGATTGCACTGCATTAATCGATCTCAAACATTATGAATAACCAGGTATCAAGAGGAAAATATAAATTTAATTTTTTCCTAGGAAAGAAAAACTACTATTAAATTTTGATAGATTATATCTACATGAAGGATTTTTTTTTTTGCTAACACTTGTAGGGGACTTTTATAACATTTAACTCTCTTGTTGACTTTGCAAAAGAAAACTCTTATTGATTTTTATTAGATCCATGATTGATTAGGCCAAATAGAGTACTGGATCAGTAGTCTAAAGGGTCCAAGCCCTAACCATTCATTTCCAGTTTTGCACCAAAGATGAGATTTAATACCGAGTCAGTAGATAATGAACAAAAATAAAAAAAAATACCGAGTCAGTAGATACACGGCTATCAAATTCAAACTTGGAGTACATGCACTGTTGCACACACAAACTCTCTTCTCCG
The DNA here is from genome assembly GCA_031772115.1 of Heritiera littoralis. Taxonomy (NCBI): domain Eukaryota; kingdom Viridiplantae; phylum Streptophyta; class Magnoliopsida; order Malvales; family Malvaceae; genus Heritiera; species Heritiera littoralis. The sequence goes on from JAPDPK010000001.1 coordinate 21,891,863, forward strand.
CAACCCTCCTAAACTCTCGTCTTTCTCCCAAGTTCTCTGCATCCTCCGTACACCTCTTACTAACATTAATTTCAGTATCGAAATTCGTTTCAAAGACTTAATTTTGCCACTCTGGAACATAATTATCAAAGTTGTATGATTTGCAATATATATTATACAATATGATTTGATTCACTATAAAATCGATATGTATTAATTTTTTTTAACAAAAAAAACTTAAAAACATAATCTCTACATAATTTAATATTAAAAAATTAAAATCAAACTTTTAGTTAGTAAATTAAAAATATAAAAATCTAATTTAAAAATATATACTATTAATAATCATGTTAAGAGTTTACAAACAATTATTTTTTTATTTTTGTCATATACACATTTAATCCTATTAATATATAATATTTTTTATTTCTTATTTATCTTATATATGTATGTATTATTTATAATTAATTTTAAAAATATTTACAATATTTTACGATACGATACGATATTTGATATTCAATTTTTAAAAATAAAATTTCGATTCACGATACGTATATTATTTAATAACTATACTTTAAACTTGACAAACTCTAAAACTATTAACCAAAAATATCAGGTTAGAGATCATTGGGCTTTGGACCAACAAAGGTCACGGTAGTTTCCTTCCCTATGTTTTGTTTCTGACCAATCATAGTCTCAGTCCACGCTTTCAGCAGTCAGCGAGTACGCATGACAACCAATGAAATCCGTCCACGTCACCAAAACCGCAAAACCGTTAACATCAACGAAATAATAAAAACAAAAAAACATAGATAAGGAATTCGAATCTGCTTTCTCTTTTGTCTCTCTGGAACCTGATTCCTAGCAAAATCTTTACACACAACTTGCTATGTTAAAGTAAAACATAATGCTGGTGATATTTGCTCTTTACGCGCAGATCAGCTTATAATCAAAGGTGAAACTACTGAAATTCTGGTTGGATATGATTATTTGTAATCGAGGATTCTTTTCTGTTGAAAAGGGAGTCTGAGACTGTTTGGTTTGGTACTCATTAATCTGCAAAAGGAACATGGACTTTAATCCACGACTCAGTCCCCAACGTGAGTTGTTGAGAACAGATATTTTTTATTCTTAAAACAGTTGACTGAGGAAGCTTTCCGGTAATTTCAAGTTTCAACAACTACTTAAACCCGAGCTGTGAATCCAAACCAGACGGTTGTAACCAAGCAAAACCGATTAACAAATTCTCTTGAGAAAGGAAAATGAATCCACCAGTAGTTCGATGCATCTCAGAATGCTTTGTGAAACCACAACATGTTTCTGAAGAATCAAAACAGCCCTTCTATCTGACCACATGGGATCTAACCATGCTTTCTGGGCAGTATATCCAAAAGGGTCTTCTCTACGCCAAACCGGCACCAGAGGATTGTCCAAAAGACTTGATTAAGAACATCTTGGACAGGCTCATGAAATCCCTCTCTCTCACCCTTGTTCATTTCTATCCGCTTGCAGGTCGCCTAGCAACGAGAAGAGAGGAAAACCCGCCTTCTTGTTTTGTCTTTGTTGACTGCAACAACAGCCCTGGTGCCAAGTTTATCCACGCAGCTGTTGACATTTCAGTATCTGACATTCTTTCACCAACTTATGTGCCAGTGGTTGTTCAATCATTCTTCGACCATGACAGAGCAATCAACCATGATGGTCACACTAGGCCTTTGGTATCTATTCAGGTCACCGAGCTGGTGGATGGCGTATTCATAGGGTGTTCTATGAACCATGCTATTGGGGATGGCACCTCCTTCTGGCATTTCTTCAACACATTGTCTGAAATTTTTCAAGCAGGAGGAGAAAATATAAAAATCTCACGCCCCCCCGTGCTGGAGAGGTGGTTTCCAGAGGGCCATGGCCCGTTACTTAACCTTCCTTTCGCTCACCAGGATGAGTTCATCAATAGATTTGAAGCGCCCCAGCTTTCGGAGAGAATCTTACATTTCTCAGCAGAGTCCATTTCAAAACTCAAAGCAAGGGCCAATTCAGAATACAACACCAGCAAAATCTCCTCCTTCCAGTCTCTATCTGCGTTTGTCTGGAGGTCCATAACAAAGGCACGCCGTTTCCCAAGCGAGCAAGTTACTGGTTGCAGGTTGGCTATAAACAACAGGTCAAGACTAGAACCACCATTGTCACCAGATTACTTTGGAAATTCAATTCAAACTGTGAGAGCAGTGGCCACAGCAGGTCAACTGCTTGAACAGAATCTCGGATGGGCCGCTTGGCAAGTGCACCAAGCTGTGGTTAACCACACTGACAAATCGGTGCGTGGTTTTGTTAACCTTTGGCTTAATTCGCCTTTTATTAACCAGATTAGTCAGCTTTTTGACCCACAAAGTATACTGATGGGAAGCTCACCAAGGTTCAACAAGTATGGAAATGAGTTTGGGTTGGGGAAAGCTCTGACACTTCGCAGTGGATATGCTCTTAAGTTCGATGGGAAAGTTTCCTCGTATCCAGGACACGAAGGTGGAGGAAGCGTAGACTTGGAGATCTGCCTTCCGCCGCATTCAATGAAAGCTCTTGAATCGGATGAGGAGTTCATGGCTGCTGTTTCTTCCCCAATTTCGAACCTTGACTTTTGATTCTGTCCGCTTTATTTCGTGTCTTACCTACTACTGGCTTTAATTTTATTTTCTTTTATTTAATTTGTTGGTAAGCTTGGTCTACAATTTCACAAAAGACTATGATGTGATTGCTTCTGAAAGAAAGAAAGATATATATATTTATATATATATATATATATATATATGTAGGGATGTTGAACTTTTCTTTGGTTGAATATGTGGCTGATTGCACTATATGAATCAATTTAAAACATTATGAATAACAAGGTATCAAGAGGAAAATATAAATTTTTTTTGCTAGGAAAGAAAAACTATTATCCTATTCTGATAGATTATATCTACATGCAGTGGACTTTTATAACATTTAATTCTCTTGTTGACTTTAAATAAGAAAACTCTTATGGATTTTTATTAGGTCCATGATAGATTGGGCCAAATAGAATACTGAATCAGTAGTCTAGAGGGTCCAAGCCCTGACCATTCATATCCAGTTTTTGTCGTTCCTATCCACCTCTGTAACCTCATGAATCTTACACCTTGAGTTGTGCATCAAAGATGAGATTTAATACTGAGACAGTAGATACACAGCTAAAGAATGCAAACTTTGAGCATATGCACACACAAATTCTCTTCTCCACAACCCTCGTGTCTCCCTCTTAAGTTTTCTGCTTCCTGCATGCATGCACCTCTTACTAACATTAATTTCAATATCGAAATGCGTCTCAAATCTTAATTTTGTAACTATAGACTTGATTAACTCCAAAACTATTAGCCAAAAAAAACCATCAACTAAGATCCAAAAATACACGCCTCACTTTATTACAATCATACTAGCTAAAAGAAAACAGAAATTGTAATTAAGAAATCAAACGCAAGATTATAAATCATAAACCCAAAACTCTAAATCCAAGTGAAAATGAAACCCGTCTCTTCCTTCAAAAATGAATTTCGGAAGTTCTGGCGGTTGTCAATATTCATTCTAGCTGTCAGTTTGTTCAAAAAATGGCACTGACCAAATTTTAATATGAATCATTTTTCTTGGGTACAGTTAAAACAAGGAGCCTTCACAATAGTATTAATAATTAATGAAGCAGTAGACTGATCGAGAAACCTAAAATCTTCAACTGGAATGGGCAATGATTAGCAGATTATTGGAATTTATTACCATGTTCTAACACCAAACAAAACAAAATGATTAAGGAAAATTAAAGTTTGCGGGCGTGAGCCGATAAGGCTGGGCCTTCTTACCGCCAGCCCATCTCTAAAAACACGTTTTAATTTAAAATTAAAAAAAAAAAGATTTTTCCGGATTTCGGACAGGTCAGGCATTTGCTCCCCACTTTCGGAGCAGCTGTTTCTTTAGTCTCTCCTCGTATATGCGTGGTTAGCTTTACACTCGCTTCATGTTTGAGCCACGTGTTCACTTACGGAATCTAGCAGCTCACGCGGCGAGTACACAGAACCTAAAGCTATCGCTAGGTCCCCCAGATGTGGAAAAGCCCAGGAGATTTGTAATATTACCATTTTTTCGTTCTACCTGACAAAACACAATCTTCTTCAACTGCCACCAAAGCAAACATCTCGGATCTAACGGCTGTCAGGTTAGAGGTCATTGGGCTTTGGACCGACAAAAGTCACGGTAGTTTCCTTCCCTATGTTCCGTTTCTGACCAATCATAGTCTCAGTCCACGCTTTCAGCCGTCACCGAGTTTACGCATGACAGCCAATGAAATCCCTCCACGTCACCAAAACCGCAAAACCGATAGCATCAACAAAATAATAAAAACAAAAAAACATAGATAACGAAAACGTACACTTGAATAGGATACTAACACAGTCACTTCACTTGCAAAGAAGCTTCAAGGGCACGCATTTGGGTTTTTCTTTTTTTTTTTTTAATTTAATTAATTTTTCTTTTTCCTACAAAAACCCAAAACCCCAACCAAGTCAAGTCCCCTTCTCTCGTTTCCTTTTTCTGTAAAATCGAATTAGGAAACTCCCCAATTAAGAAAAACCCTAGAAAAAAATCACTTCTTTTTCTGATTCGACGGAAAAAATTCCCAAAATGTTAAACAATCAAGGTTCGATTCTTCCGTTGATAGGAATAGCAGGAGGGGATTCATCCAGAACGAGGTCGTTCTGTCATCTTCCACCAGGTTGCCGCTTCTACCCTTCCGATGAGGAGATTCTTTCCCATTATCTCACTGGGAAAAACAGCTCCGTCTCCGCCGATCGCGCTGATAAGTACGGTTACAATTTGATCAGGGAGCTTACTTTGTACGATTACGGGCCGTCCGATTTGCCGGAGGGCACTTGCTTTGTGCACGGATGTCGGGGGAGGAAAAAGCACTGGTTTTGCTACACGGAAAGTAAAGAAGGGAGCATGAAGAGAAGGGCAAAGGGAGGGTTTTGGAGGAAAGTGGGAAAAGTTAGGGATGTGCTTGATGGAGGAAATGTAGTGTTGGGAACTAGAACTAGATTTGTATTTTATGAGGTTGATTCAGATAAGCCAGCTGTTAGGACTCCTTGGATTATGTACGAATATGCCCTCCTACACCATCTTAAGGTAAAAAATCGGTCTCTTTATTTTGTTTAGATTCCCTTTTTTAGAAGGTTTTTATGGGGTAATATTTGAGGGATTGCTTGTCGTAATTGCTGTTTGGTATGTAGTGATAAATTGGAACTGACAAATTTTGTATCTATTGCAGATTTAAGTGTGTCCTCTCCAGTCTCCATCAAACCATCTTTTTTAGTTTGTGTTTAATGCTTCTCTCTTTAATGTTTTAAAACCCCCTTCCTTATTGATTAAAAAAAAAAAACCCCTTCCTTTTTCGATGCTTAAAAATTGACGGTGAATCTTTTCATTCGATATTTGCTGGGGGCCAAAAAGATTTTCAAAGCTAACTTGAAGTTGTTTAAAATTTCAGTGGGTTAATTCTGCCCCCACTTGTTTGTATGTGGTCTACGTGGTCTTGTTGATAGTATGTATTGTTGTTTTTCTAAAATGCTTTACATGATGCATCATTTAAACTTTAGTGAAGATAATGTTAGTTTCCTGTTCAGTTGCTGAGGCAAATGGATGCTAATGGTTTGTTTTTCGGAATTGCTACATCAAAATTATTTGATTGTTTTTTACTCTGTCAATTGGAGAAAGCTTTACCCATGTAAATTGGATTATTCTGAGTCCTCAATGAAGAATGCTTTTCCCAAATATAGTAGTGATGTCTTATTTCCAACTTTTACATCGCTGCTCTTTCAATTATATGAGTTTTGTTGTAATTAATTATGCTTGTTTGTGAGATATTCTATGCCAAATCTGTGAACATATATTTAGATTGGTTTCAAGGGTGGGGGAGGGGCTGGACTGTTACTTTCATGAAAGTGATGTCTCTCCCATCTGCAGGCTTCTTTTGTTCTATGCCGAGTATTTGTCAAATCTCGTGCTGGAAATAGTGGGTCAGCAAATGTTTTAAGTTCTTGTGCAGGGGAAAGTGTTTCAGCTCTACGTCCCATTGGTACTCAGCACGATGGATATCTTGCACCTGATATTCTTGTAGCTAAAATTAATAGTGATGACTTCACTAAAGAACTGGATGATCCAATAGCAACTAGACCTGTTTCTGTTGCTAGTTTTGAGTTTCCTTCTGGAATCCCACCGGACCTGCCTAACAATCTGGTAACATAGTTTGAGCATATTTTATTCTCATGGAAGTTATATTCCTGCCATTTTCTTTTTCATTTTGTTGATCCTTTTATATTTGCTGCCAAACGTGGCTTTTGCAGTACTTTTTCCTTTTCTATCAGAGCATGCATGTATTTCAAATCTTAATTGCCTATCCTAGCTTCAATCTTTTGTCATGCATGTACAGATAGGTCCTGAGCTCTTTTCATTACAAAAATTTGCAAAACTCTTATATTCTGTCAGCATTTTGAAGCTGTCTTCCTAACAGTAATAGGTATTCAGGATTATGAAGTTATTGTTCTTGCTGGCACACTTGCTGCTTTTTATAACATGGTTGAGCCTCAAAAAGAAGATATTAATCCAACTTTTATAGTTTCTCACATATTATAATCTGGATAACTCTGCCAATATTTTCTTGTGTACATATCTAGTGAAACTTTCACTATTTGAAGTCCAAATTCCTCAAATGTTAAGCATGTCTAGCTATTATTTGCTTGTGCGTTCATTCCTCAAATTGAACATGTTTTTTGTGCAATGGCTGTTATGCAGGTGGGATCTCAGCTAACTCCCGATGAGTTACTGTCAATTGTAGAAGAAAACTTTATAGAGTTGAAAGATCTCGGGCGATGATTGTCCGTGATACACCATAAAGTAAATAGGAGAAGTTACCCCATCGGAGGTTTAAATACACAGAAATAGCAAGAGAATGATTTTTATATTATAAACAAGACATTTTCAAATCTGATTTGAAGAAGTCCAATATCAGTATCACTCTCATTGTAAGGTCTTTTTTCATTCCTCTTTTGTGGTAAATCTTTGGACCGATAATATACATAGAAGTTTTTGTGAATTTATCTTTTGGTTCACCATGCAGGCTACACTCATGTGCCTAATAATCAGCAATTTTGCTTCAGAAGAATTCAATTATCGAGAAGTTATGCTTCTAAGAATCAAATTATGAGGAAGTTTTCCTTCAAAAGCATTATGTGATTAGGCTACACTCATGTGCCTAATTTTGGGAATTTTGCTTCGGAAGAATTTAAGTTTTCAAGAAGCTATTCTTCAAAAGAATCAGTTTATGAGGAGGTTTTCCTTCATAAGAATTAACTGATCTGAAAATTTTCTTTCAGAAGTATCAAGTATGTGGTGCACTGTGCAAGTCAGATAAATTTCGACATCAGTTGTTTTACCTGGCTCCCAAGCTCTTCTGTTTCTCTGATGATGACAGGCAGAGAAATTTTTTCCACTCACTTCTCAAATGCCTTCGCCGGCATTGTTTTTCTTCTCCTAGCTTGTTCTACAGCGTGTTGCTGAGCTTTCTCTTTGTAGAGGTGCACAAGAATGTATAAATAATGCAGATTTGCTTTCTCGTCATAATGGCCACCCCTATGGGGAGGCCTTTCTTTCTTTAGCCTGTTTGTAATCTACTTCGAACTCACAGCTGTGGTAGATAAATTAAGTAGACTGTTGGAGTCTCTAAATAAATTAGGATGGAACTGTTTTCAATTGTGTTTACTGTTCTTTCTTTGCTGTTTGAGAGCTTTGAGAAAGTGCTGCTATTATTATCTTAATCAATGACAGGGCTATCATGTGGTCTTTGGTCTTAGGCTCTTTGCTTGAATCTGTCTGGAGATGCAGCCTGGCATTAATCGCAGGTAAGGAGAACTTGTGGCTTCTTGATTTAAAAGCTGTGTTTCAAACAGAGTGGCATTGCTTGAGCATCCATGATGGCTATTTGGCTAATGAAAAGTCTAAACTCGAAAGCTGAAACATGGTTTTTCATATTTTATTTTGGTACAAAACCATCATTTTTCTTATTGCTGACCTATAATTATTGAATGATCATCAATTCATCATTTTGAATTTCCAAGTCAAAATCTGATAAGGTTTAAAGGTGTTATTGGTTTTTTTTTTTTATTTTTTTTAAATCTCCATTTTCTTTTTTTTATGTGTTTGCCTTTTATTTTTTGGTTGTTGAAAATGTGTATGGCGAGGAAAATCTCATTTTCAGAAAAGGAAACATTAACAATTAAGGTTTAATTTAACGGTTATTTTTTTGGGAGGAATTATATTTAAAGAGATTTTTTTTTGTGGTGTATTTCTCTATATAAAAATAAATAAAAATTTAGTTTTGAGGTAGTGTCTTCTGTTTAGGACAAAACAATGGAAACTGATTAATAAACATAATTGATATTACGATGAAGGACCTTGGTGATGTTTTGAAGTGAAGTTTATCAGAATCTTTATAAATTGTTAGATAATAACAATAAATCCCATTAAATAGGTAATCACTTGGTAAGTCTACAAAGGTTCATCTAATACTATATAGTAATAAAGATTTAATAATTTGTACTTTATTCTAAAGTAGAAGAATTGAGCATTACCACCCGTTTCACTGCTCACTCTATCTTTTTCTGATTACCGACATGAGACGAAAGTAATTGCTGGTTAATAAAGAATTCTAGTGCTTGCTTGTTAAAACTTTTCTTCCCTTGTTGAATAAAATTTGGATATACTTCAGCCATTCCATCCAAGGTTGATTCCATCCATCAAAATTATGCTATGGACCCAACATTTCGATCTCTCCTGGCTCCTGGCTGTCTGGCAATAACCCCAAGCCTTCGGCCTTGTCTTTAATCTTATTTTATTTTATCTTTTTATGCTCTGGAATCAAGATACGTGTTCGTTTCACAATAGAGAACTAGTACAAGAAGGAATCAGATTTTCTTCTACCAAGTTTCTAAGCCACATCATTTGCAAGTTCCTTTACAGTTTTCAAACAACCATGTGATAATCCTGTGAACACGGCCATGTTGTAACTTCATTTTCCACAAGTGTCTTACCTCTTTGTATTTGGTCCTCAAAACCAATCCATTAAGCGGTAATCACAGCCACTACGTAGCCCCATATGGATTTAAATTGCTTGACCATTGCCATGTGAAGAATCATTATCACTGCATTCAACACCCCCAACCCTCTCTCTCCTATGTTATTAGGGTGGGTCGATTAGACCTCTCTGTTCTTTCCAGGCACAAAAGAAACTTTGCTCCCTACGAATTAATTGATTCAATCACTCCCACTACCCACCATTCAGAAACAGGTTTTAAAGCGAGAGATTGTCTCTGGGGTTAAATCACATAACTGCTAACAACTATACACACACCTGTCCTTGACTCACCTTGCCTTCCAAAAATTACAACCAGCCCATCACCCAAACATGCAAGCGTGTCCTCTTTTAAGAAAAATCATTTCACCTTCCTCTCATTTAATCTTCTTTTATGTTCCTTTTCGAATTAGTGCAAAATGTCGAAACTTTTAATCCATGAATAATTCCATATATACGGAGTGTATTGGCTTGGTGACTCTTTTGTCAAAAGCAGAGGCCAAGTTTCTATCCGATTTGAAAGATGGGGAATCCTCAATGCTTATCTTATTAATCAATTTTCAATGAAAGATATACACGGTGTGGGTGTAATTGTACAAGCAGTACCCATGTGTCCTAATGGACACATTAGTAGGATAAAAAAAGTAAGTAAAGCAAAGCAACCACCTTTGAATGACTCTGAAAGAAGAAGAAAAATCAATAAAAAAGGGTAGAAAAACATTACACGCTAAGAGGAGAGAGGCCCCCCACGATTGAGATGTGAACGGCAGGAGACGAAATAATATTGGAGGAGCTTGGGGGCAGGAACCTGCAAAAAATACTCATAGGGAAAAGGGAGGGGACTGTTAGGATCATTTCATTCACACCTCTTCGAAGCAAGGCAATGATATATTGCTGAAGAAGGAACGATAAAAAAAAAATAAAACACGAAGAAAACAGCTAAGTCCGTCTGGGATAGACAACTCCCATAATATCATACAAAGCAAAGCAATGATATTTTTGTGCATACACCAATGCACATATTTCACCTAAAAGTTATACCGAGAGAGAATTCTTATTGCCCCTCATCTCAAGATAGTCTACATTTATATACTAACAATTCACAAAGCAATCGAAGTTTTAGGTGTACAGGAAAAAAGGCGCAAGAGTAGTAGGATGCCCACTAAAACTATAACACAGCCACGTTTGTATTTAAACAGTTTTACGTGTCACGTTCATGTTCGCATACACTATTTGGAAAAAAAATTAGTCTTTAACTAAAATTTTCTTGGGTTTTTTGCTCACGAAATATTAAATAAGGTGTCCGAGGGGGTAAAGGAAAGTAAAGGGAGAGAAAGAGAGATGCGTGTGGACGAGTAAAGCCGCCTAAAGGGGGTGGAAGGACAGGCGCAGGTGCTTGGCGTGAACGAGATGGAAACAAAGCAGAAACAAAACACACGGGTTTAGTCTTTTGTGGGGCTTTGCCTACGGACCGCATTGGGAGGCGGGTCTTAATTATTTAATATTATTCCTTTTTACGTTTAGGCTTAGAGGCAGGGAGATAGTGCGAGGGAAAATGGTTGTTTTTCCTTTTTTAATCTTTTGCGCATAGAGAAGAACAACCGGGAAAAATTTAAGGGACGAGGAAAAGAAAGATGTAGACACGAAAGCCATTTGGTAAGCTGCTCAACATGATACCTTTGCCACTTCTTGTTGTAGTTTGTTGAGTAGTATTAGTACCGTATTGATTTGTCTTTTAGGACCGCGGGTATTTGTAGGCACGATTTAAGAATGTTAAATCCATCTTTGTTTTCCTTTCTCTCTCTTTTCTTCAGGGTTATTTGGTAAATTACAGGTTACTGTCCTCTTTTATTTTCTGTTTGTTTCATGTTTAGAAGTATTTCATATATTTCATTTTATCTTTGAATGCCTTGTCTCACCCTACCATTGCTCAAGTGGGTTTTTCTTTTTTTGTTTTCTTCTTCCTCTTTCTCCTTTCTCTCTCTTTCCTTGAGAAAGGAGAGGAGAATAGCTCAAGGCAGCTTTTTTCATCCGGATTTTGTGGTCTAATCCCTTCGTGTTAAGATTCTTTTAGATCGACCAAGGTCTTTCATTTCCCCCCGTTAGGTGAGCTCTTTGGGTGTGTTTCATGTTTCTTTTTGCTCGATCGGTTGATGTTCAGATGAGATTGAGGATATTCTCTCTTTTTTCTTGAATTTTTTTAGTTTTTTGGTGTAATAGGGTTTTTTTTTAAAGCTTTGATTTTTATGGTTTTTTTTTTTCAAAATCTGCATATTCTTTGAGGTCTTTCCTGTTTGTGTTTAAAGTCTGTTATTTTTTTGCTGTGTTTTCACTGGATGTTTAATTGTTGAGGCCTTATCTTGTAATATCTGATTTGTATAGAGATGATGCTCATACTTGCCTTGTTTGACCTTAGATTCTCTTTTGCATTTTGCGGTTGTGTTTGAATTAGTTATTTTTCTGTCTTTCTTCTATTGTTTCTTTCTCTTATATCGTGGCTTTGGGTTTGGGGTTCGCGTGGGGTGATGAGGTAAAATATAGAAGAGAAATAACTACTGCTGGAATGCCTCTTTCTTGTTTGTGTTCAGTTTATTTTCCTTGTATGTTTTTTTCGCTTTTGTTCTTTATGGCGAAGCCAGGAAGCTTTAACCTTATTTAATGTCTGGTTTCGTTTTGCTACATAGTTGGATATCTGCTGCTAGTGGATGCTCATTATTGTTTGATTTTGATTCCCCTCAAATGTTTTAAAATTTCCAGATTTAGTTGCTCAGTTCCCTTTTGTGGTTCTATGTTTTGCTGGCTGAGTTTAGGATGGTGGTTTCGCACTTTCGTGATGTATAGAAATGTCTGAATATCCTGTGTAGATTAAATTTGGGATTACTTCTCATTATTATATTTGATTACTTGACCTTGCTTCTAGCAATACATTTGGTGGTCTCTGTTGATGATATGCTGTTCTGGGCGGATCAGTGTCTTTGTTGGTTTGGTTATCTTGTCTAAACTCTATACTACTGGTCGCTGGTTGAGAGATCACTTGGCTTAATTAGTTGCTGTTTTGCTCTTTTGTGATTTGAAGGTCACAGGTTTAAGTACAAACAGTCTCTCTGATAATGCAGATGGAAGATTATGTACAAATGACTCTTTCCAAACCCCACAATGTGGGAGTTTTGTGCATTGGGTTGCCCTATTGCTTCATTAATTACTGTACTTTCTTATAGTTTCTGGCTGTTGTCTTGGTTCTGCAGCCTCCTTGCAATCCTATTATTACTTTTGGATATTAGATTTTAGATGCTGCTGGTTTTCCTTTTGATGTTCTCTGTTATGGTATTTGTTTCCTTTGTGTTGTTAGAAAGCATGCATATCATTTGAGGCATGCATTATGGTTTCAAGTAACGTTCACTCTGATGATGGTTTATTTGCAATAATTGGTATCTTGATGTATGAGATGCAAAATGTCACTATAAGGCAACGTGAATACTACTTAAAATACTCTCATTATTAGAAATCTGAAATTGATTGAAACATATTTATAATACTTTTGTTTTGTATTTTTATATGCTAGTAGTTTGTCTAGAATCATTTTAATGCCACCGCTTCTCTTTCACTTAGTTGTGCCAGTTGGTGACTTACAATTTGTATTGAAATATTCTTCAGGACTTGATTGCTTCTCTTTCACTTAGTTGTGCCAATTGGTGACTTGCAATTTGTATTGAAATATTCTTCAGGACTGATAATTTGTGCGGAAGTTAAAACAATCCCTAATGCAGGGGCAAAGGGGTACTGTTGGTTCCTTGCCTGAAACCTTCCTTGACCACCGCTCTACATCAAGTAATGCTGCTATAGACCAGCAGGTTTGCTGGAATAATATTCGAAATCCTATAGAAAACAGCTTGCCTGATTGTTTGCTGTCAACTAATGATATGAACGCTGGATATGTGAACTCTACTGGTATAGAAGAGCAGGAGCAGGGCAGATGGGGCTTGGGAGAGCCTAGCTCTAGTGGCACACAGAATGAGTTCTGCCATAATGAGCGAAAAACAGATAACGCTGGATATGTGAACTCTACTGGTATAGAAGAGCAGGAGCAGGGCAGATGGGGCTTGGGAGAGCCTAGCTCTAGTGGCACACAGAATGAGTTCTGCCATAATGAGCGGAAAACAGGTCATGGATGGTCATCTTCTATGAGTACTTCTGCAAATGCTGGTCCCAGGTTAGAAGTGGGGCAGTATGAACAGAACACTCTATTTGTTCAAAGTACCAATTCTGATACAGTTCCCCAGAATCTAAGCTTAGATGCTGGCTTGGTGAGTCATGGTGATGATAATATGCAAGTTACAGAAGGGTCTAACCTCTATAAGCCTAGTGGATCGGATAATGAGCGGACTTCACCTGGTACTGGCCCTGAAGCTTTTCTACATTCTTCTGGAAGTGGTGGGTATGTTGTGAATGATAATGATAGCAGGCCTGGCTGCTCCTATGAGGGTCGTCGTGCATCCTGCAAAAGAAAGGCCCTCGAAGGAAATGCTGGGCAGTCCTCTTCAAGTGGAAGTTCTAGCTACTTTCATCGTGCAGAAAGTAGTGCACGGCGTGGAGTTTCTGCTATCTATAGTGCAGGAAGCAGTGTGAATATATTTGCCCCCTCAAGACAGGTGCACCCTAGGCTTGCATTAGATGTAAGAGGATCAGCTTCACACAGCATTCCTGAACCAGTTGTATTACCAACTGCAGAGGCCTCACACAGGAATTTCCGGCTAAGAATAAATCCTTCAAGTAATCAAGAACCTATCGCACCAACATTTTCTACAGCTGATACAGCCAGGCAGTCTGTTGTTTCATCTTCGCAGCAGTCATCAAGACTTCTTCCAACTGATCATTCCCTGGACTTAAGGTCATCACCAGTGGTAGATAATGCAAGTCCTCAAAACGCGAATGTCGCAATTCATGTTCCAACTTTGCCCCGAAATGTGCAGACATTTAGGTGGAGTGGAGGTTCTGGCTCAAGAACAGGTAGTTCATCAAGTTCTAATGTATCTGCAGCTAGAGATGCTGTACCACGTGAGGGGCATCAATCAAGAAGCATGGCTAGAAACCTATTAGATCATCCTATGCTTGTTCCTACACCAGAGCTAAGAACTTTGGTTAGAAATCCAACAAATCATGGTCTAAGCAGTGGAAATATAGGTGTTCCTGGAAATGTTGCTTCTACATCTCGTGCTGGCTCTAATTCTGGTGCCAATGTATCGTCTGCTTCCACATGGGTTCCTCATCCCAACCCCTCTTCACAATACCCACGAAGATTGTCAGAACTTGTTCATCAATCATTGATGTCTTCCTTTAGTGAACCTGGAGGGCAGGGCAATCATTCTTCACCTTCATCAGGACCTAATACTCTGGAAGAGATGCTGCTTTCCTCTGCAGTAGCTAATCAGGGGCACCATCGGACCCATCCTAGGTCAATGCCATGGTTGGCGAGACAAGATGCTGGTTTGCTTGGAGTTCCCCAGTCATTGCGAACTTTAGCTGCTGCCACTGAAGGAAGAAGCAGGCTTTTTGTGTCTGAGGTCTGCCCTAGAACTGCTTCTTTTCTGATTGTGATAGTCTTCATATTTCCTTTCAATTTAATTTTGATTTCCTTAACATTATTACTACTTAATTTGCTGCCAATCTAATTGCTAGTGTATATCACATACCTGGTATAGACATAGGAGAAAACCTTTTTTCTTGCACGATAGAGCAATGCTAACTGTGGAGAATAATGATCAGTCGTTCATGTTTTGCATTTTATTCTTTGTTTTGATCACTCAAAAGTCAATGCCACCCATCTTGTAAAGTCTTATTTTGCAACATTTAATGGACTTAGTAAAGAACCACTCAACTGGATCTGACAGTGTGCGTGTATGGGACAGATTCGCAATGTCTTGGATCTCATGCGTAGGGGTGAGAACTTGCGCTTTATGGTAAGCTTTTGGATATTTATGGTGTAATTTCATGCTGCTCTATCTTCAACAATTGAATCATGGAAGCATGAAAAAATTGCTTTTATTTTTTGTTCATTTGTACCTATGTTCATATTGGTAACCTTTCTTCAAATTTGAGCTGCCATGGGCAAAGAGTGACCATGTATCGCAGGGCCAAGTGTTCTTTATGGATAAGAATTTACTTTTGACCAAATAATCGACATTTTCTCTTTTCTAATTTTGCTATGGCAGGATGTTACGATCCTTGATCAATCAATACTTTTAGGGGTAGCTGATATTCCCGATAGGCATAGAGATATGCGGCTCGATGTTGATAACATGTCATATGAGGTAGTATCTATATTCTTGGCATCAACTATCCTTTCTGTGTTTGAAAGTTCTCACAGTAGAATTGCTTTGCGGGCAATAGGAGTTATTGGCTCTGGAAGAACGCATTGGAAACGTAAACACAGGGTTGAGTGAAGAAACAATATTAAACTGTCTGAAACGACGAAAGCACACTACTGAACCAGGAGATCAGTTAGAGGCAGAACCATGTTGTATTTGTCAGGTAATGAATTTTCTCATCAGTGTTTCTTCACTGATTTAATGAATCCCTTAAATAATTGTTTACAAACATGCAGGAAGAATATCAAGATGGAGAAGATCTTGGGACACTGGAATGCGGCCACGACTTCCATGCTGATTGCATTAAACAATGGCTGATGCACAAGAACGTGTGCCCCATTTGTAAAACAGAGGGTCCTGCATAAATGAGACGACCATTTGATTCCTCAGGTCAGAGAAAGAAAGACCGGCATTGGGAGTTTGTGGCTTGGCTTCTGTAGTTCATCAAAACTGATGCCTTCAAGTGTGCCATATGCAAACCTTAACAGTTCTCATTCCGAGATGGTCCATCCATGGCAGTTCTAATTAAATTGTCGGTCATTTTTACTTCCAGTTATGTCAAACAAAGCAATTTCTCGGTGTGGATGACACAAATGTCTGAAGCACTGGGCAGAGAAAGCTAGTTTCTAAATTCTTCATTTTATCGTTGCACTTTTAGTTTCATGTATGAATCTTCAAGCCCATTGGCGACATAGATTTTTGAATATCTTTACATTTTGATATTCCTCATATTTTTGTTTTTTGGGGCACTAACAAAGTGGCCCTCGGCTCGGGAATTGCGGGATTGTTAAGTCTTTTTTCCATTAATGCTGCTTTCAGGCTTAGCTGAAGTTTGGTTGGATAAGACAGTGAAGGCTGAAACTTGGCTCCTTGTCTGTCTACCTCTTCTTCTTTCCACACCTTGTTTTGAACTCTCAAGGGAAATTACATTGAACCTCGCCAGAAATTTGGATGAACTAAAATAATCAAAATTCAAATGTACTTTTTCAAATGAAAAATAATTTTCATATAAAAATTGATTTTTTTACTTTATCTTTCATTGAGCAATTAATTCTTATTTTTTTAACAAAAATTTTTATTTTAAAATAAATTAGATTGCAGATTTTAAATTTTAATTTTAATTAGGTATAATTTTTATATTTTAGAAATAAAAATATGTGCATTTAAACAATATTCAAAGTTATTAATTATTAAATCTTGGCAAAAACATTGAATTTGAGGTCTTTCCATGGATTCGGTTTAAAAATTTTTTGGGTAAAAATAACTATAAATCCAAAGAATAGCTAAAATAAGGAAACTACTAATATAGGATTATTCCAATATTTGTAATTTTATTCAATAAATATCTGAAAAAAATTAAACTAAAATTCCTTTTGCATTTTGAAGATAAACCATATAATCAAATTGTAAATTCTTGGAAGGCTACCAAAACTTGGTGGTAGTTTAAAATTAAATTAAAAATGGGGGATCTAAAAGAAAATAATAAAAATATTGGACCGTCCGTTTAATTAGCGCGGGCGATTAATCAAAATTTGATTATCCAACTTAAGAAAAAATAGCTTCATACTCTGTTTCAGTAATCTTCATCTTCAAAAATCTTTTTTAAATGAGCAAAAGAAGCCAACAAAATCAGCACAGAAAAAGAGAAAATTAAAGAAAAAGAAGATTAAAAGAAGTAGGGAAAACAACTCTCGATCGGAGCCAGAACCGCTTCTTCTTTTATGCCTGCGTTTCTGTTGTCTTTAATTTTTCCGCAGTCTTAATTTTCATGGCGGATCTGTACGGAGTAGCTCCATCTGCAAACCCGGAACCTGAAGAAATCTCCACGTTCCTTAACCAACTCCTTCACAATTCCTCTGCCTCGTCATCTTCGTCTTCTTCGTGCATGCAATTCAAGGCGAAGTACATTCACTCTTTTCCATCTCAAGTGCACGAGTTTTCAATGCCGCTGATTACTTGTGTCGCTGGGATGGAAATTTCGGCCGAGGATCGGTACCGGGTTGGCGGATCGGCTGTTCGAGCCGAGTCAGAGCCTCGAGTCAATTTCGCTGATCCTGAAACGTATTTTGGAACCAGCGTTAAAGATAGCGCCGACAATGCTTTGTCTTCCGCCGGCGATTTCAGTTACGACAGCGAGGTAAAAGAGTTGAAATGATTTTATTTTAATTTTCAAAACTTGTTTTCCTTAAAACAAAAAAAAAAAAAAAACGAAGCTTTCGTTCCTTTTTTTGCTAATAGCGAAGGCTTAGATCAAGGTTACGTTTTAAATCTAGCAGGTTCCGGAGGCATCGGGGATTCCGTCAGGTCAAGAGCGGCCACGGAGTTCATCAAAGCGAAGCCGAGCTGCCGAAGTCTATAATTTGTCGGAAAAGGTTTGACTGTTTTAACAGTAATACATTTAAAAAAAATGAGATCTTTAAGAAATTTGATTGAATTTTGTTCTTGTTTGTTTGGCTGGCAGAGGAGGAGGAGTAGGATTAATGAGAAAATGAAAGCGTTACAGAATCTAATCCCAAACTCTAACAAGGTACTTAATAACTGCTACAACTAAACAGGGCCTTCTCCTTCTTTTTTCATTCTAATAGCTGATTTTTATCATTTTTGGAGTGATAGACAGATAAGGCTTCGATGCTTGACGAGGCGATCGAATATTTGAAGCAGCTTCAGCTTCAAGTACAGGTGAGTGCCATCTTCTGCTTCTGCCATTTCTGTTCTGTGTTTTCTTCTTTTGGTATATTAAATTGTGGTTTCCAATTTGGTTTCTAATTACCACGTTTTAGATTTGCTGTTTATTTGTCAAATATTACGAAATTCCAATAGAGTTGAGCTGACCACGTTATTTAGCGATGGAACTTTCAACTAACTATGCCTCCCGGATTTAAGAAATGATAGGAGTTATCTATTTAGTAGTGCATTGATTTTTATTGATTTCAATTATGTTTCTGGAGCCATGTCTAATGCTGTATTTTTTACTTAAGCTGTTCCTTAAGTTAATTCCCTGTATAAGATAAGGTGAAGAGTATCATTCAATAATTGAGTTTATGTAACAAGTTATGTGACTGACAGCTACCTTACTCAAACTAGAACACTGCGATAGAAACAAAGAAATAGACAAGAGAATAATCAAATTTATGGAAAAATACATATTAAAAAAAAAGGCACACTCAGCCATGCCCTCTCAGAATTCTATAAGCGTCGGTCCATGCCTTGACTTGGGAAAAATTAGACCTGGCAATCCGTGTGTCCGTGTCATGACACGACACGACACGAGTTCAGACACGATACGAATTATCAAAACACGAACACGACACGAATTATCAAACGTGTCTGAATAGTAAACACGAAACACGACACTTTTTTTATACGTGTAACACGTGACACGACACGATTGATACGTGATAATTAATCGTGTCACACGACACGACAGGACACGATTAACACGACACGACACGATTTAGATAAAATAACACGAAATTGACACGACACGAATAGACACGACACGAATAGACACGAATGACACGATTAAAATAAAATATAATAAAAATGATAAAAAAAATATTTTTACATTTTTTACATCTATATTAATTAACATTCAAATATTAATAACAAATATAACAAAATAATAATATTTTCAATCCATACAATCTATAATATGACTAACATTCATCAATTCATTGTCATCATATGACTATGATTTAAGATTAAGTATATAAAATAAATCAATAAATCATTAATAAGTATATTAATATTATTCTTACTATAATAATTTGTATGTTAATATTGTGTTATTTTATTTTCTATAATGTGATAATTGATATAGAGTAAATTAATAAACTATAAAATCTCTTAGTATACTGAATAATGTAATTTTGTAAAGTGTAAACTCTTAATTTCTTATGAATATTATGTGATACAGTTAGCGTCCGTGACATAAAATAATTAATTAATTATACAATCTTTTATTAGTATAATACAATATTTATATTTTATACATTATAATAAAAAATATCATGTATATTTATACATTATAGTATTGTATTTAAGTTCTTAACTTAAGTTCTTAATACTTTATTTTCAAAATTTATAAAAATTTATTTTCTTAACCATAAATTAATTTTCATAACACATTATACTAATATATTACAATTGTTCATTTGGTAAAACACTTATGTATTTTACTTTTGGTCAAGGTTCAATTCCCATTAAAAACATATATGATTATCGTGTCTTATACGTGTATCCGTGTATTCGTGTATCCGTGTAACATGATTTTCTTTAAACGTGTTTTCGTGTCGTGTACGTGTTAATCGTGTATTCGTGTAACACGAAATTCTTAAACGTGTTTCCGTGTCTTACACGTGTTTAGCCATGTCAGACACGGCTAAACACGAAAATTGTCGTGTCTAAATTCGTGTCGACACGGATAAACACGAAACACGAATTTTGCAAACACGTACACGATTTTTTCGTATCGTTTTCGTGTCGTGTCATCCGTGTCGTGTCTAGATTTGCTAGGTCCAGGAAAAATCATCCAAAATACAATAATTACAGAACAGATCAGCCACTCCACCATATCAGTTGCCACTCTCTGCCACGTTTTCCATGACTAAAGGTGGATGGTCGTGATGCCTCTGCTCTGTTGTCTTCAACAAGGCTGAACTTGATACTGACATCAATGTTGCACTTCCAGGATATGCTTTGACTCTTTGTGTGTGCTAACTGCAAAGACTGCTGTTAAGCTCTGGTATTGTCTACTGTGCTGACATACTTGCCCTTGCCACCTGTAGCCTCATCACCAAGGTCGATGGGCCTTTCTACACAATTTGGCATTTGCCTTGGCCACAACAATGGCCTTCTGTCTAAGGGTCCAGAGTAGGATATAAATGAGAAGGGTATCCGCGAAATTTGAGGTATCTTAACCTGATTAAATATTCAATTTTTTTGATTTTTATTGTTCGAATTCTATTCATTTAATATAAGAACTATCCGTTTAATTACTCGAATCTGTTAAATACTCGTTTATATAATCAAAATTTAACTTTTAATTTTAAATTTTAAATTTTAAATTAATTTTAAAAAAAATTAAATTAATACATTTAAATTATCTCATAAAAATAAATTAATGTTAAAAATTATAATTAAAATATTTAATGAATTAATTTAATTAAGTATTATATTAATAATAAATATTTTATAAATAAAAATATATAATAATATTTAAAAATTATTACTTGTAATCGGGTTCAGATACTAGGGTATTCTAAGATCACTATCCGAATCTTACTTGAACCCGTGACAGGTAGTAAAATCTGAATTTTACTCGAATCCGATTATTAACTATCTTAATCCTACTTAATAGGGTCTAGTAATACCGAATATTTGTTTATAGGATACCCATTTACATCTCTAGTCCAGCGTTGAATGGTTGCACTTATTGGTAGCCACTCTATTTACTTCTCTCATTAAAAAGAGTTAGCTGATAGGATTTACAGCAATAGCACAGCTACCCCAACTGGTTCCACATCTGTTGTCATTTAATGATGTTATCACACCATCTAAGATTGAGAACGTGTATTACCGGAATTTACAGAGAGAATTGAGGGACAGTGCTTCATTAAATGACTGTAGGACAAAGCAGTTTTTGCAACTGTATGCTTCTAATCAGTCTGTATTTTTTTCTATGATTTTGCACATGAAATGGAGAAGCTTAGTGTTTATGGTATCAAGACTAGGTGAGGGAGGAAAGGAGAGGTTAGGCACCGATGTGATGCTTTTAATTCTATTCATACTTATAGTGGTTTGTTTTTGTGATGGCCAGGGACATGATAGAAAGAGAAAGGGTTTTGTTTATTTTTATACATTTATTTTGTGTGATGCTGATTAGATCATTTGCTTGATTTGTTGCATTTGCACATGTTGGTATGGAAGTCAATAAACACTAAACGAAAATTAAATGATAACAACTAAATTTGTTTTGATATGTACCAAAAAAATATAATTTGTTTGATTAGTTTAATGTGTCGGAAGGTACGATGCAATAAAAACTCAGCTAGAATCATGATAAAAAGTTAGTCTGATTTCTTGTCATTGATTTTGCAGATGTTATCAATGAGAAATGGATTGAGTTTGTACCCAATGTGCTTACCAGGAGTACTACAGCCAACGCAAATGCCTCCCACAGGCATGGCTTATGACGAGGGAAATGGATTCTTCAGTCCCAACACAGGATCAGGCACATTTTCATCAAATGAAGAAAGCATGGTGAACACTCCTTTTAATCTTTGCAACCCATGCACCATCTCAAATCAGCCAATTGTTGCACCTTCTGTAGCTAATATGTCCAAATCGGAAGCTTCATTTGCTTTTGGGCTGGCTGCTGAGGCACAGTATGGATCCTTCACCCACTCAACGTCTTCCAAGGTAACTTTAACATGATTATGTTAATGAATCCATCAGAAAGTTTCTTGGATTAATGGAAGCAATTTCTTTTAAATGTTAAGGAAATCTGTAAGGAAGGCCGATCACAGCTTCAATTAGAGATGAATAATGCTGCGAATAACCCTTCGTCAGGTGTGTCTTAGCCTAGCAGAAATCCTCAAGAAAGTAGACGTAAATCAGAGGCTACCATGTCTAACTCTCCTCTGGTTCAAAAACCGTAGAAGCTGCAAATGATATGGAAAACTGATGACCGTTTATACCTTGTTCAGGTTTATTTATGTTGTAACAGGTTGACACCATGGGATTGATGCTACTGGCATCCTTATTCCCCTTTACAATATATAGAAGTAGTTCTCTATTAGCCTTAACTTTACTCAGATTTACACATCCGCCATTTCTGTGACTTTATGGCTTAAAATAAAAGCTCATTTGCATTGAAATTACATGAAGTCAATATTTTGCTTCATATGCAATTTCTATGAAAATGAATCTTGGATGAATTAGAAGCCATATTTATTTATTTTCTTGTTTTAAAAGCAAAGCATTCAAATTTATTTTTTGAATACAAATACATGTACCTCCCAATTAAATTAAATGTTCATGTATATATATTCTATAATTGGTGGAAATAAAAAATCCTCCAAAGAAAATACAAAGAAAATTGTTAAAGTTCAGTGTCGTAAATAAAGGGATAAAGAAGGTGAAAACTTTATACGTCTTTGAGACCCGGGCCCCACTTGGGATATCCTTTAAGTGACACAGAACAATGAACTAGAGCTTAGCTTCCGTTTTCATTTGGAAGTCAAAATGACGGCAGTTTTTTTTTTTTGGGGTGAATAAAAGGCTTTATAACAGAATTTAAAATTGCAACAGTCACAATAAATAGATCTGGGATGATAGCATCCCATTGCATCAAACAACAGAGAAAGCCTAATACAATCCGGTGAAAAATCAAACAGAACAAAATCTGGATTCAGTGATCCTCCAAGCCTAGCAAGACCATCGGCACTGGTATTTGCTTCCCGGTAAACATGGAAAATCCTAGCATCCTTGAGTTGATGGAGGAGTTGCCTGCAATCAGAAATCAAGGAACTATAAGGATGAGATTTACAACATTATCAGAGACATACCTGAGAATAGTTTGAGAATCAATTTCCACAATGAGATTATGAAATCCTTTGTTGACAACCAAACGAAGACCATCTCTTAAAGCCCACAATTTAGCACAATTGCTTGTTGTGAACCCCAAGTTTCTAGAGAAGCCCACAAGCAATCTACCATTTAAGTCTCTTAGCAAACCTCCAACGCCTGCCCTACTTGGGTTTTTAAGGGATGAGCCGGTGGTGTTGAGTTTAACAAAGGATGGTGGAGGAGCCTTCCAAGAGATATTAATGTCGATTGTGGGTTTATTTATGGAGGATACCCCCATGGTAGCCCAAAATTCTTTAGCAACTAACCAAGTTTTCCTAGTCAGAGTAGAAGTATTAACGAAAGAATCTTCGAAGAGAGCTTTATTTCTATTAAGCCAAAGTGTCCATAAAGCAATTGGAAAGACCACCTACCACGGAACTCCTTCTTTGGTAATGTCCTGTGCTTTTAGATTTGAAAAAAGCCAAGGAACTAATCCAGTGTTGAAGCTAGCTAAAGAGATCTTGGAATTTCAATATGTTTCCAAAACTTAATAGCCGAAGGGCAATCTCTTAAACAATGGATGAGGGTTTCTTTTTCCTTGTTGCAAACGTGACAAAGAGGAGAAATATTTAAACCACATGCAGCCAATACACTTCTTGTGGCAACCTTGTTATGGCCCACAATTCCAAAGAAAATGTTGAATTTTGGGGCTTGATTTGCTTCTCTAGATCTCATCCTAATTAAAATTGGGAATAGGACAGGAGTTTTTCGCCAACTTATAAGTTGAGCTGATCGAAAACTTACCAGAGGCAGAGTCTTTCCACGCAATAGAATCTTCACCTATACTTTCTTTCTGTATAGGGATGGCCTTAATTCTTTGAATAATTTCTTCAGGTAGAGAAGCTCCAATAGAATCAGTTTTCCCCTTCTCATTTTCATCAATAACTTCACAAACTTTCATATTAAGATTCACTGGTCTCCAAGGGAAAAAAATGATTGAAGATAGGGGACTAATGCCAATCCAATCATCAATCCCAAAATAAACATGGTTTCCATTCTTAACGATCTAACGAATCCCCTTCTCCAATATATTATTTGCCTTTCGCATTGCTCTCCAAAGGGGAGAGCAGACTTTTTTAACAAAGGCGCCATCTTTAGTTTATTTGTCTTTAAGAAGTCTCCCCCAAAAGCAATTTGGTTCCATAAGCAATCTCCAACTGATCTTGGCCATGTTGGCATTATTGAGATGGTGCATGTCCCTTATGCCAAGACCTCCTTCCTTCTTGTCAAGAGTAACTGAATCCCAATCAATCAAATGCACGTGTCTAGATTCTTGAGAGGAACCCCAGAGGAAGTTGCGCGAGATTTTGTTAATTTCTTCACAAGTTTTCCTTGGCAAACATGTAATTTGCATATAGTAAGTAGGTATAGCATTAAGGACAGATTTCACTAGAGTAGTTCTCTCAGCAAAGGAAAGATCATTTGCCTTCCATCCTGCAAGTTTCTTTTTCATGTTGTCAATTATAAATTTGAAGGAAGAATCTCTGTGATTTTTTGTAATAGGAAATCCGAGGTATTTTCCTATATCATCTAAGTGGCTCATTTCCATAATCTCCGCATAATAGTCTCTTTGTTCCATACTCAAATTATTGGAGAAGAAAAGTGTTGACTTCTCAATATTAATTTTCTATCCAGAGACTTTGCAGAACTCTTGGAGAACATTAAGCATAGAACAGTAGGAAGAAATAGAATCATTTCTAAAAAGAAGAAGGTCATCAGCGAAAAAAAGATGAGATAGTTTACGACCACGTTTTCGTGAGTTGGATTGGTTCCCAGGATTTATTTTCACATGCCTCATGGATTTTTAAGTAAAGGAATTCCATATAAAGGATAAAGATGTATGGCGACAACGGATCACCCTGTCTAATCCCTCAAGTTGGGGTAATTTTCTCAGCTTGCTCTTCGTTGATAAGAATAGTCATAAACGAGGACGAGATGCAAAACATGATAAGGTCAATCCACTTCTCGGGGAATTTAAAAAAGAAAAGAACTTTCTTGATAAAATCCCATTCGAGTCTATCATACGCCTTTTCAAGGTCAATTTTTGCCATGACCCAACCTTTTTAACCTTTCTTCTTCCTAAATGAATGGACAATCTCTTGAGCAATGATGACATTATCATGTGCTCTTCTTCCTTTAATGAAGCTAGCTTGCATGGGATGGATGATTCTAGAGAGAAAGGGTCTAATCCTATTGACCAGAGCCTTAGATAGAACCTTGTAAATGGTATTGCATAGGCTAATAGGTCTAAAATTCAAGATAGATTCCAGACTAGAAACTTTAGGGATAAGACAAATGAGACAGTGGTTAATCTTTTCTGATACTTTCCCTGAACGAAAAATTTGAGAGATAAAATCACAAATGGAAGGCCCAACAATATCCCAATATTTTTAAAAAAATATCGGGTGTAGACCATCAGGACTTGGAGCTTTAAATGGTTTCATGGCCTTGATTGCATGGAGAATTTCTTTAGCAGTTAATGGTTTTAGTAAGGATGACCTCTCAGTATTTGAAAGTTTTGTACCAAATTGACAATGTAGCTTAGGGGATAGCAAACTAGAATGATGGTTGGTGGAGAATAGAATCGAGAAATGCTCGAAGATGATATTCTTAGTGATTCTAAGGTCATTTTGCCAATTTCCCAAACTATCTTTAAGTGCAAGAATCCTGTTTCTTTTCCTTTGTTGTAAGGTACTAATATGATAATACCTTGTATTCCTATCTCCATCAATTATCTAGTCAACTCTTGATTTAATAGCCTATAATTCCTCTTCTAATTTAAGCACCTCTAAATAATCTTTCTCGAGTTCACTTTCAAATTCCATAAGCCTGTTATTGTACAAGTGAGGAGGAACTCTTTGTATTCCATTAAGTCTAGCTCGAATCCTCTTCTTCCTTAAGAAAATGTTGCCAAAAGAAGTTCAATTCCACATCAACACATTATTTTTAAAGATATCAATTGCTTCCAAAACTGAGTAATTAGCCTGACTCCAAGAGTTGCTCACCACATCTTTAAACTCTAAATGGGACAACCAAATTGATTCAAACCTAAACGGCCTAGGGCCAAATTGGGGCATTGTTGGGTTAGTATCAAGAAGGATAGGGTTATGATCTGAGTGAATTTTTGAGAGATGATAAACCACAGAGTTGGGAAACAAAGTTTTCCAATCCCCATTAGGCATAGCTCTATCCAGTCTCTCTCGAATGACTTGACCATGATGATTTTTGTTGGTCCAAGTGAATTGGTTACAAGCAAAACGGAGATCAATTAAATTGCAAGCATCCATGCATTCCTGAAAACGATCAAATGACGGTCAAATGTGATGAATTGTAAGCATCCAAGCAATTGAAAATTGAAATGTGATGAAAAATGAACTGGCATCCAAGCCCTAAACCCTAAACTTTAAACCCTAAATCTGTAATTGTAATGCCAGTAAATAATTGAAATGTGATGAAAAATGAAGACAACATAAAGAAAACCATGGTCCATGCTTCCATGGCACAGTGAATAAAGATAAAAAAAGGCCGGAGGAAATGGCTCTTTATTCTTTTCTTTAAATTTTAGAAGGCAGCTTAAACGCATGAATAAGCAGTCGGTGCAAGATTCAAGAGTACAGTACTTTCTCCAACAGCTGTTGTTCAAAAAATATGTAATTGATGCGTTTATATGCTTTGAGAAACATGTCTGCTTTTGGATAAAAAAAAAAAAAGAAACATGTCTGCCGTATTAAAATACTTTCCCTGACAATGTGGGGTTCTTTTACCTGGATCAGACTGCTGGAGCGTCAGAACAATTTTCAGAGGCACTGTCGGTGGTGGAGACATTTAAGCTGGCTCTTGTCATATTAATTACTAGTAAATCAACAGAAAGCGTGTCAGCACTTTCCCTTACAAAGGTTGGTTTTGTTGAATTACTGAGGAATCCCCACAGGAAATTTTGGAAAATTACTGTCTGCAAGTGAGTCGATCCACCGCTATGGGGTGACAGATCGTTTTCACATGCGGAATTTTTGATGATGTATATAAGACAGTATACAGAGTTCAATTTACCAGTACTCAGTACTGTTTCATTGCCTTAATTTTACGCTTTGATCTGCTGATCCATTTGTTAGCCTGCAGGTAGATTTGCGAATCGTGCCAATAAATTTTTCATTGGAATGGAAATCCTATTGAATTCCAGGGTTGAGGACTGAAATCACCAAAATGAACTACTGTAAATACAGAAAATTAAAGTATTGAAGCTTGGCCTCAAAGTCCATGGACAATATTGTATCAGAATCATTAATTTCTTCTCTTTCTCTTTTCCTTTCCCTCTTTGCTGCACAATAATGCGAAAACGACGTCATAAATCCACGTGCATGTTCGAAGAACACATATCTAATCTTCAGAAGCAAAAGCAACAAAAGCACCACAAAAATAGCCCAAAAAGCTAAATTTCTTGGCTTTGCTTCGCATTGACTGCCATACCTAACAGTTGAGGCGCTGAAATCATGAGAAAAATGTCATCGGTGACATTTCAGGATGACCCGAGATCGGATTTTCAACCATAAAGAAGTAGATGTGGACGTCGTCGGAGAAATTTCATATTTGCACCTTAATTAGATGGCCTTGTTGCTTTGCACAACAAAGGGCTGTGACGTCTCCTCTTCGTGACAAATCGGTCGAAACATTCAACATCTCAAAGGGGAAGCCAAGGATAAGCTTGCGATTTCGATCACATAACATTGACAGAAAACATTCATGCACATTGCAGATCGGATGAGACAACTCTTATAACTTCATCCTTGAAAAAACATATACATGTGCCTGGTGAAAAAACATGGCAAATTTTTATTGTCTTATTTATGCTCTTACATTATGGGTTTTTTTAAAAATAACAATAAGTTATACCTGAGAATTTGTGGATATAATCCATATTAATGGTAAGTAAATCGTGTTCGTATAATGTAAAACACAAATTTTGTATCAACACATTAAATACAATTTTTTTAAACTTTTATCATATTTATATATAATTTTTATTAAATTTTAATCTATGTTATTTTTGTATATTTTATTTTTACCATTTTTTGTCACTTTTCATGTCTAAAATTATAAAGTTTGCAAGAAAAAAAAATATTGTTATTTTTTAGGATTAATAGTTACATGTGCTTTCAACATTTTGCACAAAATGAATATAAATCCTTAATATTTTATTTTAGATAAATCAATATATAAACTTTTATTTTATTATTAATAAACTCTTAACATTTTAAAATCATACAATTAAATCCGAATCTTTTAAAAGACATTAATTTTGTTTATATTCTATATGTGATATGTCACATTACAACTCATAAAACTATCTATGTCAGTTAGTACGTAAAATATTCAAATAATAATTAATATTATTTAATAGAATTAGATTTAATTATATAATTTTAAAAAATTTAAAAATTATTTATAACAAAATAAAATTTTATAAATTGATTCACATGCAAGAAAACATCAACGGCTTGCAAAAGTTTATATTTCGCTATTATTTCACGAAAAAATTGGTAGATTGAGCGACAGTGGACAGATGGTGTAACTTTCCACGTGTTGAGCATTAGGTGATGGACGTGGGCTGGCAGTGGACCAAACAGAGCCCAACTAGATGTTGACGCTAACTGCATACCATGTATGATTCGTGACAGACAATTGACAAATAAGACAAAATAAAAATTATATCGTTTAACTTTTTGTTTCAATTAAATAATATAAAAATTTGCTATAAAGAATGCGAATAATTCCACTGAGAAAGATTAATACCACAAGAAACCTGACAGCAGGTCCACAACCAAAGTCAAAAACACTCACCAAATCACTTCCTTTCCGCAAACAACCAAAAATTGTTTATTTAAAAATTTATATATCATACATTAATAGTATATAAATTTTATATATTATTAATACATTAAAAATTAATATTTCATCGATAAATTATTATGAGTAAATTAAAAAAGTTTATTTATATTTACTTTTAAAAGCTTGACATATTTTTTAATTTACTAATTGATGATGTGTTAACTTCTAATATATTGACAATGTATAAAAACTATATACTGTCAATATATCATATACAAATCCTTTATTTAAAGCCTGAATACATTAAACTAAACAATCTTCCTTTCTTATGTACTTTTATCTTTTGCCCTCTTTCTTTTTTTCTTTCATTAATTTATTCACAAGAATAACCACAAAGGAGCAAGCACCCAACCAGGCCCAAAAGATCCAAAATCATCACCCAATTCTCCCTTCATCATATACATCTAAGAAAGAATATTTATACTATTCATTGTAACTATAACTATCTCTTTTAATTCAAGATTATACAATCATATATTGTAAATATATATAATTTGGGTGAAGTACATAAAATCCCTTATGTTTATACCAAAAAGACACAAATCTCCTTTTAGTTTTAAAATACCAATTTTTTCCCCTTTCACTATCCTTAAATCCAAAAATCATAAACACTAAACCTTATATTTTAAACCCAAAAGATCATAAACCATAAACAATAACCCTTAAATTCTAAACCCCAAATTAAAAACCCTCAAATCTTAAATCTTAAACTTTGTTAAAGGGGGGAATATTGGTATTTTGAAACTAGAGGGGAGTTTATGTCTTTTTGGTATAAACATAGGAGGGTTTATGTATTTAACCCTATATAATTTTGTCGAAATCTTTTTGACGCAGCTAAAGTGATTTTTTATGTATATTTTGTCATTTGTTATTTGATTTGTTATAGGGAAAAAATATTTAAAAATGTTAGAATTAAACTCAAATCAATGTTCGAGAGGGTTGAATTGAGAGCTTAGAGTTTAAGTTGAAATGTTTGAATGCTTCATCATCTTTTATTTGTAAATTTTATATTTTGAAGTGAAACTCATAAAATGTACTACAGATGTTTTGTATATTGCCATTACTCATGTTAAATTTTGTTTGAATGTCAACCAACTGTGATCATTGGGAATGGTTATTACTCATATAGATTAATTGAGAATAGAGTGGAATTGGTGGACTATTTATTGAATCAAACAAAATTAATGAATAATAAATACAAATACTATATGTTAAAGTAAATACTCATATACTAATATTTATGCTACATTAAGTGTTGCTAGTGAAAAAAATAAAATGTCAATATGATCCACTCACAACAATTAAACAATTAGAATATAATAACATGATATGAAGACAAGCTTGACTATAATAAATTCCACTATGACAAAACTAAGATTATATCATTAAATTACACTAAAATCAATGGGAAAAAAAACTTGAGTTGAGTAGGGGATTTCCCAATTTGCCTCTTGTAAAATTTGTGGAAGTCCCATCATGCCAGTTGCTGCTCTCTTTTCGCTTCGCTCTCTTCCAAAAGTCCACTCTTCTACTCCCACTGTTTACAGTTTACACTCCTTTCTCTCACTTTAATGACCTCATATTCATCATTCCTTCAACACTTCCACTTCTCCTCTTCCTCCTCATGTTCCCCTCTTTTTCTCTCTTTCCTCTTCTTCCATTCTTGACAAAACGAAAAACCGGAATTTGACTGTTTTGAAGCACAAAGAAACAAAAATCAAGCAACTCGAAGGGAGGAGAAGAAAAGACAAGAGAGATAATGTCTGATTATTCATTCTTAAACGATCAGCTCTCAAAACGCACGTCGATTTTTGGTTTGCGGTTGTGGGTTGTTCTTGGAATCTGCGTTGGAGCTGCTATAGTCATTGTTCTCTTCCTTATATCCCTTTGGTTCACTTCTAAACGCCAAAACAAAGCAACCGGCAACAGCAACAACAACGTTAAGCCTAATCATAACTCTACCATCCCCAACGTTTCTAAAGAGATTCAGGAAATCTGGGTGGACCCATCTCGTCATTCTAACCCTGACCTTAAGCTTCACCAAGCTTCAAATCCGGACCCACTTCCAGAATCCGACCCCGTTTTGGTTTTTCCTTTAGAAGATGATAGCAGCCCTGTTTCTGGGCGCAACAGAATTCACGTTGAGATAGGGAAGGATCATCGGATTGCATATCCGGAGCGTGGAACCGGGTCGGGTCATGGGTCGGGCGAGGCCCGGTCTGGTGATCCGGGCATGGCGATTATGGCGGTTCCGGAAGTTTCCCACTTGGGGTGGGGGCATTGGTATACTTTGAGAGAGCTTGAGGAGTCTACAAATGATTTTACGGCTGAGAATGTGATTGGTGAAGGCGGTTATGGTATTGTTTATCGTGGTGTTTTGGAAGATAATTCTAAAGTTGCTGTCAAGAATCTGCTAAATAATAGGTAAAAAAGGCTATCTTTTTTTTTTTTGTCAAATTTGAGTTTACTTGGTCTTGGGGTTTTTAATTTTTATGCATTTGTTGGATTAGTGTAACTTTTTCAGAAATGACAGGAGGCTTTGTTTTGTTGCATGGATCTTTCTCTTGGGAAAAATTGAGTTTTGCTTGTACGTTTCTTTAGGGGTCAAGCTGAAAAGGAGTTTAAGGTTGAAGTGGAAGCAATTGGACGCGTACGACATAAGAATTTGGTACGATTACTTGGTTATTGTGCGGAAGGAGCTCATAGGTACTTACTGACTCTCTGTTCTTTGTTGCATATAGATCTTAATTTGCAGCATGGAAACTTTCGATTTTATGTTAATGCTTCCAACTTATACGCAATGCAAAATTCCAGCATCATGCAAGGATTTGCTAACATGCTGAGTTTGGTGGTTATAGGATGCTTGTTTATGAGTACGTTGACAATGGGAATTTAGAACAATGGCTTCATGGAGATGTTGGGCCTTGCAGCCCTCTTACATGGGATATCCGTATGAATATAGTGCTTGGAACTGCAAAAGGGTAAGTTTTTTGTTGACTGAAAATAGTAACAGAGCTTGAATTGTCCTTGGTTTACAACCCTATATTTGCTGACAATGTTGTCCGTAAAAATTGTAATTTGATTTAGCTTGACATATCTGCATGAGGGACTTGAGCCTAAAGTTGTTCATCGTGATATCAAGTCTAGCAACATTTTGCTCGATAAGCACTGGAATCCAAAAGTATCTGACTTTGGCCTAGCGAAGCTCTTGGGCTCAGAGAGGAGTTATGTGACAACTCGTGTGATGGGAACATTTGGGTTAGTTGAACTTTGTGAAAACCTTCTTGGTTAAGTAATGTGTTGATTTGTTCATGGCTGATCAGTAGTACTTGCTCTGTTTTGTAGATATGTGGCTCCTGAATATGCCAGCACTGGCATGTTAAATGAGAGAAGTGATGTGTACAGCTTTGGCATTCTTCTTATGGAAATAATTTCAGGAAGAAATCCAGTGGATTACAGCCGGCCTCTAGGAGAGGTTTGTAGGCATTAACTAAGTTAGTTGATAATGTTGTCCTATGATCCATTCTAGATGGCTTTTCTTGGTCTTTTTGTTTTCAATTTATGTTAGTTGTTTCAACTTTTAGGTAAATCTGGTCGAGTGGCTTAAAGCAATGGTTACCAACAGGAACGCAGAGGGTGTTTTGGATCCAAGGTTACAAGAGAAGCCCTCTTCCAGATCACTGAAGCGAGCTCTTTTAGTAGCTTTACGGTGTGTGGACCCAAATGCTCAGAAAAGGCCAAAGATGGGGCATGTGATTCATATGCTTGAAGCTGATGAGTTCCCCTTTAGAGATGTAAGTTGACATTGAATATTGATGCTTGTACCTTATTATTGCAGCATAGTTATCTCCAAGATGCATGTTCTTAGTTTACTCTCTTACTGCTGGTACTGAGTTTTAACCATGTACATCCCCATGCTTGTGGTTGTTAAAAGTTAATGGAGGAGCACAAGCATTTCCTAGACAAATTAGTTTATGGTAGATTTTGTCATACAATTTTTGCTTCCATATGTTATATCTTGATGTTTGCCTACCCCGTTATTGGGATAAAAGCTCTGATGATGATGATGATAATGTTATATCTTGATGTTTCTATTCTTAAGGCAATTTGTTTTAGTCAATTTAATGCAACAAATCATATTTTAAAATTGCTTGGGTTGGCAAAAATGTATATTTATCATGTATACTCTGTCTCTTAATTATTGTGGTTGTTGATGAGAAAATCAAGACAAGATTAGAAACTTTCAGTTTGATATTATTTGGGACATGAAACATTTTTTTACTAGGAGATAAAGTACTCATGTTCCTCTAGAACCTGTTGGATGATATTTTGGTCCAACTGTGTAAATGAAATGCTTTTGCAAAATCACATTTCTTGAACATATAAATCATGCCTAAATGTATATATGTTATTTTCCTTTCTGCATTTAAATTTCAGGACCGCAGAGCTGGACGGGAAAACATGCGCTCGCTACGAGATGGTGTACAGGATAGATTGACGGACAAACGTGTAAATGAATCAGGTGATAGTAGTGGGTATGAAAGTGGTGCCCAAACTAATAGATCATTATGGAGAAAACAAGAATCTGAAGAGCAATAGCCTTGCGAGCTCAGGGTAAGCTGAATTGACATGTCTTCTATAGCTAATTACTTTCATCCAGAGACAGCTCAGGCAAACAACACTTCCACTTCTGTATATGTTTATTTCATGGTGTCTTTCATTGCAATTGTTTTTGTAGATTATGCATGTAGCAGTGTTTTTTTCCTATATGGTAGCATATGGTGATATGATTTTACAAAGTTGTTGTCTTATCACCTAATCATTGAAATGGTAGGCCATGGTGCCGTGTTGCTGTTTTTTATGCTAAATATACCAACTATTATTTTTCAGTTCGTTAGTTGTTAGTTGCTTATTGAAGATGATATGAGTGAAAGTTGCTTATGTTGGTTTTGATATATTATACATACGATGTAAACTTGTAGATACTCTATTTAGGGGAGTATAAGTTATGAATGATAAAAAAAGGATCAAGATTAGAGAAAAATCGAAAAAGACCTGAAAAAAAAGTTATCTAGAAGGATATGGTGGAATGAGAGTTAGAAGAACATATTATCTTAGATATGAATGAGTAGAAAAGGAGAATTCATGTTGACAACTTAACGTGAGTTTATATATTGGTTCATGTAGCTTATTCTAGTATTGGTATAAAAGCACTGATGATGACAGATAGTTCTTAGTTACTTGAGAAAATCCATGTCTCATACTCCCCAGGCTTTGCTCCCATGATAATTATAGTGCAGGTATAATCTGATAATTCTTTATTGAAGCTGGGATCACTGAATTGTTAGAATCAAAGTATGGATCAACATATGTAAAATCCAAATTGTAAACATGAATCTACTGTTCATATCTTTGTTATCTCAATTGCCGACAGGAGACATCATAGATTGTTACAAGACATTTTTCTGGCCTGCAACATAAATGAGCAGGTCGATTTCATTAACATGAAAGAAACATGATTGAGTTATCAAATGCTTGAACTTTGAACGCAAATTCCTTTAATTAAAAATGATGGTATTACAAAATACCTTTCTCATTTAGTTAGCTGGGGATGAACATTAACATTTGGGTCCTACAATTCACATGCATCTCTACTGCATTGCCCTCCAGGCTTTCCAGGGAGTGGGGGCTTTGTTTGTGACAGGAGAAATCTTGACAGCTAAGGGTGTAGAAACGGGCTTGGCACCATTGGACCTTTCCTTTTCTGTGGTTAGTTTCTAGGGGCTTGCCCTCTTTCCTGGTTTGGCCTTAGGTTCCCCACTAATAAAACCCATGTTTGGCGCCTCATTCTGTTTTGCTGGCTTTAAATCTTCTGATAACTCTTCTCTTGTTTTACTATATCTTCAAATCTCGACTTGTTTGCCGGCCTATATACTTTATGAATATGAGATTTACTTTGGCCATCGCTTATTAGCAGTCCCTTTCAGAACATAAAGCACAGTTGCATAGCTTGTCGAGTTTTCTACCTAATATGGGTATTCCAGGTTTGGCAATTATAATATAATAAGCCTGGATTTGGGACCCATTTTTATCATAATCGAAGAAAAAGTTAGCTTTTGGTGTAAGATTTTTTTATTGAAGCTACACATTACGTCAAAAGTTATAATCATGATAAAGTACTTCATTTATAGAACTTGTAATTATATAAAAACCACTTAATAATTAAATTAATAAATAATTTAACTAAAACTTACACACGATGATACTCGAATTTTTTTGTTACTAAGCTAAAATCTCGTGGGCTTGGTGTGAGAATTATACTGACAATTCTTTCGCTTTTTAATTTTTTTCCCTTCTTGGTCATGTTTGCTTGTGACTGAGTTCTTGTGAGATTATATGTTTCAAATTTATGGTTCGTTCAAAGCTTGAAATTACGTATCTACCAAAAAAAAAGCCTGAAATTATTTTGGTAATAAACGGACATTCATTTCCTGATTTATAATGTGATGACTATATAGATAGTTCTTACTTGAGAATCACTATGGAGCTGGATGCTGTGAGGAAAATTAATCGGTCCACTTGACATAAACAAAAGCCAACTGGGGAGCTTCTTCATCAATCTCTACACTTTGATAAATTCTGCTTCTGAAACTTCTCAATGCATGTTGGAGTAGAATGCTCTAATGTTATTCTCATTCCACTAGAAGTTGTTCTCATTGACCCTGGTAAAATTCTTCGGCCTTTGGGTAGTTTAGTTCAGTTATTTTTACTACAATTTCATTGACTTCGTCTAAGAACAGCTCTCATCTCATCTGCAGGTCATGGTAGCCAAGGTTTAGGCCTGTATGTTGCATCTCATTTCCTTCTCTTGGGTTTCTTCTGTTTGTATCTTTCTGCTCTTGGTTGTTAGGATTCATGAACGTTAACTTCAACTGGTTTTATTGTTCTGTCTTCCTATCAATTTTGTCAGCTTGCATCTGTCAGTATCTGAATTTATACTTGTTAATTTATGTTTTTGGCTCCGGTTTTTGCCAACATTAATGAACGTCCATTTGTTTCGGGCTCAAGTTTCACTTCTGCTATAGTACTATTGGGTATTCTTAATTGGTTCCTAACTAATCAGTCTTTGCCTTCTTGGCTTGCATTGATGAATGTACAAGTCAAAATATCAAGAAAGATCTATGGTGCAAATAGTGGCAGATCTCGTAAGTTAAATATGGAGTGGTCATTTTTTTTTTGAGAACTTAACAGTTCATTAGATCTTATATTTTTTTATAAAGCTCATCTATACTCGCCTTAAACAAATTTAATTTTACATCATTTCATATTTTTATATATGATTTTTAATTTTTAATATGTTAGTTAAATTTTACATTTTATTTACGTAGTCATACATGTCAAATCAACCGTTAAATATGAAGCCAAAACAAAAAACCGACAAGTAATTTTTTTTTATCAAAAAAGAAGATAAATATACTTCTAGCATAATGAAATTAAAACTATGAAATTAGAAATAATATTTTTTTAACCGTATATAAGTTCTTCCAATTTATTTATTTATTTTGAAAAACAGATTGTAAGATAACAGAGATTTAGAATAAAATTAAAAATGAAATATTATATGGAAAAGAGAATTTGTACTAAGCTAAAAAGAAGGAAAAACATACATTTAGTGCTTAGTTTGAGATTTATAGTTCTGTTCCAAAAAAAAAAACTAAAAAATTAATTTTGGTCTTTTGAATTCACATGATTTTAATTTAAAAATTTTGACAGACCCTTGATTTTAAAGATTTATAAGTGATAAATGGTGAGTACTGTAAATAAACAAATACAACAATGTGATTTTAATTCTTCTAAAATTAATGCATACTTAATTATAAAAACTAAAAAATTTAACAATCTTAATTTTGAAGTTTCAGTTTAAGTTTTTTCAATATAAATTTGTATATTAGCGTGTATTTGAGGGGGCAAGGCTCCCCTCAGCATATAGCTACAAACCGCCCCTGGTGCGAAGCTCTAGTACATATTTCAGTAAAATCTGATTTCTTTAAGTTGTTTTAGTTTTATTATATTCTAAATATGTAATTTTTTTTGTAAAACTAGCCTAAGACCCGCGCCTTGCAGCGGGTATAGAGAGTTGAGAGGGGTGCAAGATAAGGCAAATTAAAATGCAAAGGAAAAAAAACGGAAGATCCAACATTAAAAGCACAAAAGGTCTTTGAAATATCTATAAGTACCAACGTACTAAGAGAGGTACATTGGATACCTACGTTCAAGAATCAAGAATAAGCCATGATTTAAGTCATTTTATTTTTTGTTCCTGAAATCAATGATCCCTTCATTTTTTTTTCTCCTTATTTTATCATCTTAGATAAGTGTATTGAATTCAGTTTAATTTATATAAAATAGTTCGAGAAGTTGAAATAATTATCTGTTTCCTTCTGTGTGTTTGATATCCAATTACAATGGGATTTAAATTCATGCTGAGAGATGTATGTAATAATGAGCATTTAACAATTTTATTAGCAAAAAAAAGAAAGGCAAAAGGTACATATCAATATATGATTGAAGACATCAGACAATTATTTTGCTTTTCATTTCAAAACATACATTGCTTGCTGGATTTACACATAGGGAATATCTGCCAAGTAAAGACAAGGCAAGCTACGGAGTGAATAAGCAAAAAGAATAATTAAAATCAAATTCCGTTTGTAGCTTTTTTCATTTTAGCAAAAGATTTAAGGAATGGTCAACAAAAGATGCACACAAAGTTCTAGGCTTCCTAAAGAGCATACCCAAACATTGACTACCAGCATGCATAATCACTCTTCCATGTATATCGCAGCATCTCCATACACAAATTCTGCTAAACGATGGGTGACCCATGATGCTGTGACTTCTCCGCATATATCCAAAAGATTTTGAATAGCTTTATTAACCCCAATCTATTAAGGTCATGCAAAGAGTTTTGATTCAGAATAAACTCAGAGCATACGGGAATAGAAAACTGTTCCAAATGTCATGTTTGTTAGTGTGATTACTTATTTAGAAATATCCAACCGAAGAATATCTGTGATCACCATACATTACGTAAGGATTTTAAAACTGAACTGCAACTGTATGGACCAGAAGAAGATTATAGATGTTTGGTCATTTCCTTTGTAAGAGTTAAACACAATAAGATAGTCATCCTACCTTAGAGACACTAGATTTGATTACTCCTATGTCTCCAAAGCATTTTTTGATCATCGAACCATGAATAACTCAGAGTAGAGCACACATAATCGTCAAAATTCTATTTACAATATTTAGCAAGATGATCTTCAATCACCATGACTTTACAAAAGAATCCACCTTTTTTAAATTTCTCAAGAAGTTATATCAGATATGCATTTTGATGCATTTGAATATCTTTAACATAAACAAACTTGTGATTAAAATACAAAAACATCTCTATCCTCAAATTGACCTGACAACGGTAGCCAGAGCCTAAGCCATTCACAATTCTTCTAGACTCAAGTATCAAGCAAAAACAAAGAGGCATTATATTGGTTTGCATGTTTATAGTTTATACTTAAAACTTCAGGAAATAAAAAACAAAATACTTATATGATTTTATCACAATTAATGCATCACCCATGTTCTTGAATGTTTTCCTAGCATTTTTGCCTTTAATCTACTTTAGTATAATAACAGCAGGTCTATGTCTCTGCTGTAAGAAAGCATATTCTTAATTGGTTTTCTCTCCTTCGACAACTATAGTAAGAAAAATATAAAAATATGATTTTGGCATTTTCTTATTTTGCATAAATATAAATTCAAAGCAATATGAAACAGAAAAAGGGAACACAGGAAGAAGGGTAGCAATATCTTTTTGGAGCTCCATAAAGTACTGACCCTCTTGTTGCCCTTTGAAGCAGCTTTAAACACGTAAACTTATAGCATAATAAAAAGTAAACTTATAGTATAACCAAGAGACGGAACCAAATACCTATAGTATAATAAAAAAAATTCAAATTACAAATTACAAATTTATTCTTTCCACTGATTAACAATAGATAATCATTAATTAAAAAGGTAAAAGACTCCCAAGATCCATTAAAAATAGTTAAAATAACAATGAATATTCACTAATTACAAAAGCCAAAAAAAATTATAAAGTGTTTTCAAGAGGATATTTAAGATAATAGTAGAGAAAAAATGTCTTACATGGGTGGGTGGGACTTATGTGTTGCCACGAATTTAAAACAAAAAAAAAACAAATTATAAATTAAATCATAAAACAAAACACCATATGGATTTCCACAACCAAAATGCATCCATTACTTTGATGTGCACCAAAAACACTAAAATGGGAAAAGAGATATGCCAAGATAATCTAGAAGAAGCATTTACTCTTAACAGGCTTAGGTTCGAATCTAAGTAACCCAATCCCTCTCTTCGTTATTTAATATTTTCCTTGTAACAAAAAAAAAGTAAAATAAGAATATTAAATAGGGTCTTTGATAGGCACAAAGTTTAATCTCTAATCTCATGATGAAATAGCTTAATGATCTTCAGAAAACATAAAAAAGGTTAACAAAGTACTTTTTTTGTTCAGGGAAGGAACACATCACTAACACCAAAACACGTTGGTTTGGGTTAGCATGGGAAATCAAGTTTGTTTATATACACACACAACAAAAATGATAATCAAAAGAAATTAATAACATACATGTTCAACAAAAAAGAAAGGATTAGCAGAAAAATTTAAAACAACAAAAATACAAAATAAAGAGAAAATCTAGCAGGATCAAGTATCCCACTTTCCTTTCAAGGCCTGTTATATTAATAGAAATTAGAGAGAGGCAAAATAGAAGAAAAATAAATAAAAACATAAGCATCAGTTCAGAATATAAAGTGGAAGACAGTAGCTAAACTCAAAGAGCACAAACTAAAACAACATTAAAAGGAGCCAAAAGAGTAGTTAAATAGATTCTACTTTGCACTATTTGCTTTTGAATTTTAGAAACTGTTAGCAAATAGCAGAATGAAAGTAACCCGATGCTCATCACATTTTTTAAATCATTTCACACAAAGCTTAAGCCTTTTATTATGTTCATCCACATATTCATATGTAGTCTGCGTCGAACCAAATAATCACCAACAACAACAATAATAATAAAACATATAAACAACAAATTCAATATCTATAAATAATAAAAAAGAACTGATTATAAAATACCTTTTTACCTTGCGATTGAACTTTTTTGCTTTCAGCTTCTTGTTTAATATCGCTTTGACTTCTTCTTTGGTGAATTCATGATGAAGACATTCCCCAGCGTTCCTGACCTCGGCATCAACAGCAGTTGTAATGTCTTGGCTGTAGCTAAGACAGCAAAGGCTTGTCGGCCTCGCCTTGTTCTTGTTTAATGGATTTTCATCTCCAAGTTCTTTCCTTTGAAATTAATAAAAAGAACAACAATAATTAAAACAAACAAAACGAAAGATGAATTAAAAATAAAAATGAGAGAATTTTAAGAAAAAAAGGTGACCCATGTAAACAACATTTTGCGCTGCTAAGAAGACCAAGAAAACAACATTTTGCATTTTTTAAATTTATGTTCTTAAAAATTCTAAAAAATTCATAAAAAAGGAATAAATTCCTTGCCCTTAAAATCATCTTTTATTGTTCAATTTCGATCAAAAAAGGTAATCCCAAAAAATATCTGTTTAACATCAAAAAAGGAATAAAAAACCCTTTTAAAGTCATGTAAAAATGAGGTAATTTTAAAGAAGGTTGAGAAGAAAAAAGATTTTTGGTTTGTGGTTTCTTGAAGAGAATTGTACCTTTCTTTCTAAGTAAAGTTGGTTGGGTCGAGGGATGTGAGCTAGTACCACACCAACAAAATTCCTACTTGGGTTTTCAACATGTCGCTTTTCGATAATCCTACGCTGTATATCATCGCTTAGGGCCCGCCTTGTGACTTAGACTCCGTCATTCTTGAGCTGTGTTTGTTGAGCTTTATTGTGGAAGGAGAGGAAAGGTCGGCTGTTACGATTGCTTTGGCTTGCGCAGTTATACCATAGCTTTCTCGTTCAGATGGTGGAACCATCCCCCATACTCATCCAGACAAAAGAAGAGGAAGCATGAACAGAACCCACAAAAGCTAAAAATCCAACGGGAAATCACCAAGCGAGAAACCGATCAAAGAAATTGAAAACGGGAGGATGTAAGGACAAATGAAATAAAAATAGAGTACAAACTAATTGGATTTCCAAACAGAGTACAAAGGAAGGAGGAAATTGTAGGAGGATAGACACAAAGAGCCGATGGGGAAGACTGTGCATGATGAAAGCACAGTATAGGAATGGTACAATCAACACGCAAAACTATTTCTAAGACCATACAGATGGCATTGAAAGCACAGAGCAAACAAATGGGCTTGGCCATGGAAGCCTGTATTGCAAGAGAGGTTACGCGAGAGAGACTGAAAATGCACTGGTAGAAGCTATGTTGGACCGAATGATGTGAGAACAAAGGCGCGTGTAGGGCTAACCTCAGTGAAATTTCAAAAGCAATGGCAACCAAAAGAAAAAAATCAAAAGCAATTGGGATTCACGTGATTGAAGAGAAAAAAAAATAGAAAACTTGGGAGATAAAAGGAAAAGTAGTCAGTGGCAGAAACAATAAATTCTGTCAAGAGAAAGACAGCAGTAGAAGGCAACGGCTTGATGAGTGAATGGGTTGTGGGATAGGGTAAAAAAAAAAAGAAATTGGAGTAGACGTGTGTGGCTTAGGAAAGAAAAGAATAAAAATTTTAAAAGCAATGATAACCAAAAGAGAAAAAAGTCAAAAGCAATTGGCAGAAACAATAAATGATGTATAAATCATTTAATGAAAATAAACATTTTACCTGATGGTGGAGGTGAAACTATATCGGGTGATCACTCACGTCTTCTCCCCCTTTCACTCTTTTTACTTTTGGATCTTTTAATCTCTCGTGGCGCGTGTAGGGCTAACCTCAGTGAAATTCCTCTTATAGACAGAAACAAATTACGACAGGAGAGATAGCTGAAGGGTAAAAACAGGTTAAGGCAAAAGAATGACGTGGGTGAAGGTGGACGCACGTAGCTTTACAATTTTTATATATATGATTGTTTCAGGTACAGTCGTAAACATAAATAAATTACCGAATCATGTAAATTTTAATTTGAGTATGATAATTATTTTTTTATTTATTTGTAAAATTCGTTCTTAATGAATTTTTTTTAAAAGGTAGATTATGTACAAGTTGCTTCCGTGCATACAATTGCAAGCATAAGAGT
Source organism: Heritiera littoralis (assembly GCA_031772115.1). NCBI lineage: Eukaryota > Viridiplantae > Streptophyta > Magnoliopsida > Malvales > Malvaceae > Heritiera > Heritiera littoralis. The sequence goes on from JAPDPK010000001.1 coordinate 21,934,214, forward strand.
CAACATATTAGAATGCAAACAGATATAATTTCTTCATCTTTTCAAATAAAGTATTCGACTCTTTAAGGGTTTGCTTAATATGGTGAAAAGAAAGGGGTGAGAAAAGAAAATTAATTAATCAAATGATTAAGCTACAAAGTAAGAAAGTTGTTATGAAACATAATCATTTGATTAACTAATTTTCCTTCTTCACCTCTTTCTTTTCATCCTATCAAGTAAAGTCTAAGTGCTTTGATCAGCAAAACGAGATTGGATATTCGAAAACAAAACATCATGAGCGTGATTGCATGTGTTTTCTATGCCAATTTAAACACAACAGACCACACAAATAATGAAATGAAAATAAACGAATTATAGAATAAATTAAAGTTGGTCAATTTCTTGAAACCTGGTGAAGCCACGATTCTGCCTTACTTGATGAACGCGTTTTTCTTCTCATTTGGGGCCGTGTGTCTTTGTTGCTCCGTTCTCAAGTTTTGCTTCGGTTTCCTGTGCTTTCATTTTTGGTTTTCTTTTTCTGCATTAATTGTGTAACTGGTTGTTTATCTTTTGTAGCAGTGGTATTATTATTGAGTTGACAAGCTTAATTATTAATACAATAAGGCCCGTGCATTTTGAGCTTCTTTGTGAAACCATGTTCATGCCTTCGCAAGCTGCCACGTAACTGACTTTGCTCTAAGGCCTTTGCATGCTTTCATGGTTTTTGAATTGTTTTGCACATTCAATATTGGTTTAACATTACGGTGATTGGACCATTAGGTCTGGTAGATTTCCAAGTGGGTCCAGCAGCTTTGCCATGTAGTGTTCTCTCTGCCCTTTTTCTTTTTCTACTTCATTTTCGTCCTTGTGTTGCTATGCTATTTTCCTTGCATCGGATGGCTAAAATGATCATTTCGTTTTTCTCTGCAGGCTTTTGCTTTAGCCCCGTTTCTTTATGGAAGGTTCAGTCACTTCCAAGTTCAGTGATCAGTACACTGTAAATGTACTTTTTCACACTTTCTCGTGTGTTTTGGGGGCTTGGCTTTCTTACCGTCAATGTTTTTCATCTGTGTTCATCATGACTGAAAGGTACGCTCTTCACTCGGCGGTGTCAGGCTTCTTCACGCAAAAAATATCACCCGCTGTTACTTTTCTTTGTTCTTCTACAATCTGTTGCTTTGTTCTTTCCCTGTTTGGGCTTTCCTCTCATCGATTGTTCTTCTCGCCGTTTGTGTTGTTTGGTTGTTACGTGTGAGAGCTAAAGTAGCCGGCCTCTTGGTTTTAATTTAATGTTCCTTTTTTCACCTAAAAAAAATGGCACAAAATATCAAAACCATTTTTTCTCTTCTGTAACTTTTAGGTGTACAAAACCTTGGTAGAGAAAACAATATTCATTCCAGGAGCAAAGGTGGAAAACAAGAAGTTTGTTTGTCCGACCACTTTCGCTGGACCGTGTCGATGAAAAGGTAGAAATTAAACCCGTTTTTGTCTCTTTTTTCTTTTATAAAATCCCCTTCATAAATTAATTTCAATGTTAATTTCAATGAATTTTTGTCTTCGACAGAGTTGGGTTGCATTTGTTGAGCAAGTGATATGTTTTTGTTTTTTCTCTCAACTCCTTTTTGTTTTCTAAGCTTAGTATTTGTCGCGAGCAAAGACTATGGGTTCGTGTACACAAACCACCAAGTTGAATCGGACAGGATCATGGTCGACACATTCTTCGACCCCGTCTGCCCCGATAGCAAAGACTCATGGCCTCCTCTCAGGCAAGCTATTGAACATTACGGTTCTCACGTTTGGCTTATTGTTCATCTTCTCCCATTGCCATTAGTCACGCTATATTATATTATTAAATTATCTGTTTGCTTTTTTTCCCCTGATAAATTTAGAAAAGAATAAAAATTGAAATTCTGGATTGGAAATAGAACCACGTAAAGCTAGCTGGTAGCTTTTAGTTTTTAGCTTTTTGAGGATTATTCGGGTTTAGTTTAATCTATTTTTTTGGAGTTGAGTTACTATGGGTTTAATTTAGATTCTGCTTAATATTTAAGTTTTGAATATCTTGGCTTTTTGTTTGAATTGTTATTCAGGAAAAGTGCTTTGGTTTAATAAGTGGGTGTAGTCTTGGAAATTGCAGTTACCATGACTATGCATTTGCTACTTTCTGTGCCTTGCATATTGTAAACCTGCTCAATCCCTGTGCTATGATCAAATTGTTGGACAGCTTCTTCGAGCATCAGGTTCAGATGTTTCGTTTTCCAGTTGTTAATCTTCGAGCATCAGCTACTTCTGTTGTGAATCTGCATGAGTGTATTCTTCAATATGCATGAATGTTTTAACGTCTTATGTTATCTCAAACTAACTAATGATATTTATTCTGCTACTTGATATTAGGTTCTGGGGTTGGTTTCAATGTTGAAAAGCTACGAATTGTTGACGTAAGAAATGTTGGAGTGTATGAAATGAGGCAAATTCCTTTTGAATAACCACCAATTTGTGTAAGTCCCTAATCTTATCACCTTGGCTTAACCATGGCATCGCCTAGTTGGCATAGAGCACCCCATCCCATTCCCATATAAATATTTCAATGCAATTATTCTCTCAACGCTGTATATTTAATTTTCCTCGAAAAAATTAGTAATTTGCATCAGCCTAGCTAGTTTATAAATAACATATTTCCCCTACAAATATTACAGTGCAGAAATATTATTTTTCTTTTGAAAAAAATGGATATTAGTTGTGTGTTGGGAGTAATCTAATTATAGTATATGCCTAACATGAAAGGAGCAAGTTTAAAAACTTGCATGCTACTGTTGATGCCTGGAAATGAGACAAGTGAAAAGGGCAGAGGAGTGGCAAGGCATTACGAGATAACTTTCAATTAAATAAGAAAATAATTAAGAACATTAAATGAGAGTATGTTATTAAGGGGTAATTAAAAAAAAAATTAATAGGGACTTTAGCATGCATGATGGTGTTTCCCCAATAAATTGAGAATCGAAACAAATAGCGACATGGACTTGGTAGAACATCGTTGCTGAAGCATGTGCCCCCCCTGCATCAACTCTATGGGAAGAGAAAGGCTTCTTATTTGTTCAAATGTTCTTTCTCTCATCCTTCATGCTTTATAAATTATAAATATGTTCTTTGTGTTAAAACTTCTATGAATTGAGTTAATATTTGAGTCACTACAATGATTGCTATTAGCTGCTTGATATTTTCCTAAAAAGTCTAATCCATGAATACGAGTGACACCCTTAATATCTTCAATGGATCAAAAATTTTCTTCTATACATGTTTATTTATGTTTTTACTCAATTTTTTCTTTAATTCCATGGAATCTCAGTATTTGGTTTGCATTCTTTTTTTATTAACAGATGCGGTATTGTTTCTAATGTGCTCACCTGCTATTTAGATATTTATTTTGATGACCTCTATATACTGAAAATGGCGTCAAAATAAGATCTTGCTACTTTTGAGTTCTTATTTGCTGTATAGATTATCTGTTTTCCTTAAGGTTGTGAAATTCACATAAACTGCAAGAAGCAGCAAAATCCTAATTAGCTTTTGATGCCTCTTGATTGACAACCCTTGTCTTATGCTATTGCTTTTAAATATCTTTTTTCTTTTTCTTCTATTGGTTTTGTGATTGGATTATAACATTTAAACAACTCTCTAATTTCACTATGTTAAGAAACAAAGAATCATGGCATTTATCTAAGACATTATTTGTGAAGCCATATGTGATCTTTGACAGATGTGAAAATAACAACTTGGTTGTAATATAAATTTAGATTTTGCTCAAGTTGTTAAATTTGTGAAAACATGCCTTAGCACTGAGTCAAAAAAAAAATCTTAATTTTTGAAGTTTCCCACTATATTTCATGCATTAGTCAATCATTACAAAAAATAACATGTAACATTATTGTTATATTTTCTTTTAAATTATTTCATTTATTAGTTGTAATCAAGATATTTGCTTATAATTGATGACCATTTCAAAGCACCATTATTTATTTTTTTATATTCTCTTTAAAGAGTCATCAACTTTTTTGAAGGTATGTTGAATTAAATAATGTTATATAATTTATTATTATTTTCATTTCATTGCAACTTTGTTATGGTAAAAGATTTTATTTAAATAAAATATTTTATTTAATCAAAGTAAGTGACATGTATTGATAATTTAATTCTTGATTTACAAGGGAAATTGCCTTTATGATGCCACCTAAACCTTTCCCCATATGATGTGTGTTTCAGTGAGTGTAAGAGCTACCATTTTTTTTTGTCCACTTTGTTGTCATTTTTCCCAAAATATTTTTCTTCTTATTCAAAAATCTGTGAAATTCTCGGGAAAAACTGCTGCCTTAGGTCATGTGTTACTACTGTTTCACCAGTTGCCGTACGGGGTGGCTATAATCCTTCCAAACGGTGTAGAACTAGTCTTCAAGACTTATTTTCAAATCTTAAAATGAATCAAGACATTTTGGATCACATGATACCGACAGAAATTGGATGACGAACTAGCAGCTAATGAAGATTGATCTAAAAGCTCAAAGATTAGATGCATTATTTTCTTTATTTATCTTTCGGTTCTTGCTTGGTATTTAAATGTAATGGTTTTATTTTCCAAAAAAAAAAATGCTAGAGCAAGTGACAATTTTTGTGTTATTAAATTATTTTGTTGTTGATTGTTGTTTCCATTTGAAAGGTATTACTTCTTTAAGAAGAGATTTAGAATTTTGACTGTTGAAGTTGTGCATCAAGTAGTTGCTTTCATGAAAGTAGTGGATTTTAGTGGCAAGAGACTAGTGGCAAGAGACTAGGAGAACATGTTAGTTGTGTAGTGGCAAGAGACTAGGAGAACATGCTAGTTGTGAAGTGGATTGTAGTGGCAAGAAAGTAGGAGAACATGCTAGTTGTGTAATGCATTTTATTAGGAATTTTCAGTTATTCGTTTATGTATTTAAATCAGATTTGGCTTGTCAAAATGATGTAGTGAACTTTTCAGCCTATTTTCTTTGTGTTATTTTCCTTCTCTTTCTGCAGTTACTGCTCTTCTTTTCTTTTTAAAACCAACAAATTGGTATCCGAGCCTATTTTCTTAAGGGACCATAAGCCAAATTTCTTCTCTTGAAAAGCCATCAAAACAATGGACACAGAAACTTCATTTGCAGTTGTTGCTCCGCCTGTATTTGATGGAGAGAATTATCAAGTTTGGGCAGTTAAAATGGAAGCATATTTGGAAGCAAGTGACCTTTGGGATGCAGTTGAAGAGGACTACGAGATTCCTCCTTTGCCAAACAATCCAACACTTGCACAGTTGAAGAATCACAAGGAAAAGAGGCAAAGAAAGTCAAAGGCAAGAGCCTGTCTGTTTTCAGCTGTCTCACCAACAATCTTCACCAGAATTATGACCTTCAAGTCAGCCAAAGAGATCTGGGATTTTCTCAAAGAAGAGTATGCTGGCAATGAGAGAATCAGAGGAATGCAGGTGCTGAACTTGGTCAGAGAATTTGAAATGCAGAGGATGAAGGAGTCAGAAACAATCAAAGAGTATTCTGATAGACTTCTAAGCATTGTCAACAAGGTAAGATTGCTTGGTACTGATTTTCCTGATAATAGGATTGTGCAAAAAATTCTTGTTACTATACCTGAAAGATTTGAGGCAACAATTTCCTCTTTGGAGAATTCTAAGGACCTGTCAAGTATCACCTTGGCAGAGTTGTTGAATGCTTTACAGGCACAAGAACAAAGGAGAATGATGAGACTGGAAGGCTCAGTGGAAGGAGCTCTGCAAGCACAGTTGCAGATCAATGAAGGCAAGAAAGGAAAGAAAAAGAAATGGAAGAAAAGTTCTGCTAACTCAAATGATGCTGCTGCAAACAATGATAGTAGTAGTGAAGGCAACCACAACAAAGGAGTATACCCTCTTTGTCAGCATTGTGGAAGAAAGAATCATCCTCAAGTCAAGTGTTGGAGAAAACCTGATGTGAGATGCAGAAAATGCAATCAACTAGGCCATATCGAGAAAATCTGCAGGAACAAAAATCAACAGCAGAAGAATGAGGCTCAAGTTGCAGATCAACAAGAGGAGGAGCAGCTATTTGTGGTAACTTGTTTTGCAACCAACAACTCAAGTGGAAGCTGGCTAATTGATAGTGGCTGCACCTATCACATGACTTATGATGAAGAGCTTTTCAAGGAGCTTGATAGATCTGTAACATCACAAGTCAAAATTGGTAATGGTGACTGTATTGCTGTTAAAGGGAAATAGACTGTTGCCATTGAAAGCTGTTCAGGTACTAGAATCATAACTGATGTGTTTTATGTACCTGATATTAATCAAAATTTGTTAAGTGTGGGTCAGCTGCTAGATAAAGGCTTCAAAGTGATATTTGAAGACAAGATATGTTTGATTAAGGATGCAGATGGTCATGATATGTTCAGAGTCAGAATGAAAGGTAAAAGTTTCTCCTTGGACTTAATGGAGGAGGAGCAAGCTGCATACTCAAGCTCAATCAATACTACAGAACTTTGGCATAAGAGGCTAGGGCACTTCAATCATGCAGCACTTCTATACATGAAGAATATAGAGCTGGTGCAAGGCTTACCTTCACTGGAAGAGTTTTCATCAAGTTGCAGTGCATGTCAATTTGGCAAGCAAAGAAGGCTGCCATTTTCACAGACAACTTGGAGAGCATCGCAGAAGTTGCAGTTGATTCATACAGACCTCTGTGGACCTCAGAGAACTCCATCCTTAAAGGGAAGTAAATAATACATTGTTTTCATTGATGATTTAACAAGAATGTGTTGGATTTACTTCCTTAGGTTCAAGACAGAGGTTGCAGAAGTATTTTGGAAGTTCAAAGCATGGATTGAGAATCAGAGTAACTGCAGAATTCAAGTCTTGAGATCAGACAATAGCAAGGAGTATACATCAGAACAGTTCAATTTATTCTGCGATGAGGCTGGCATTGAGCACCAGTTGACTGCCCCTTACACTCCACAGCAGAATGGAGTAAGTGAAATGAAGAACAGAACCATAATGGAGATGGCTAGATGCATGTTGTACGAGAAAGGGCTTCCTAAACATTTTTGGGCAGAAGCAGCAAACACATCTGTATTTCTACTAAACAGGCTTCCTACAAAGGCAGTAAAGGGAAAGACTCCATTTGAGGCTTGGTATGGATATAAACCATCTGTATCAAACCTAAAAACTTTTGGTTGTGTTTGTTTTTCACATGTTCCACAGGTGAAAAGAGACAAGCTTGATAGGAGAGCAGAACCTGGCATCTTTATTGGTTACAGCACTGTCTCAAAGGCTTACAGAATTTTTCAACCTCAAACAGGAAAGATTCTGATAAGCAGGGATGTTCAATTTGTGGAGGATCAACAGTGGTGTTGGGAAACTGAAAAGGGAAATCAAAACATTGATGTCCCATTGACTCATGGAGAGAAGGTTGATGAACCACCTATTAGAGGTACTAGACTACTTACTGATATTTATCAGAGGTGCAATGTTGCTATTTTTGAGCCTGCAGGGTATGAGGAAGCTGAGAAGGATCCAAAATGGATAGTTGCTATGCAAGAGGAGCTGAATATGATTGAGAAAAATCAGACTTGGAAGCTAGTTGAAAGACCTGAGAATCGGAAGATTATTGGTATTAAGTGGGTGTTTAGAACAAAACTGAATGCCGATGGCTCCATCAACAAGCATAAAGCTAGACTTGTGGTGAAAGGCTTTGTTCAAGTGTTTGGTGTTGATTTCTCAGAGACATTTGCTCCTGTTGCACGACTAGACACCATCAGAATGTTGCTAGCATTAGCAGCCCAAAATGGATGGAAGGTATTTCAGCTTGACGTCAAATCAGCCTTTCTCAATGGTCATCTGCAGGAGGAGATTTATGTTGAACAGCCTGAAGGTTTTGTTGTGAAAGGGCAGGAAGACAAGGTCTATCTGCTAAAGAAGGCTCTATATGGCTTGAAGCAGGCACCTAGGGCTTGGTATGGCAGGATTGATGAGCACTTGCTGGGTTTAGGCTTTGTAAAAAGCCAAAGTGAAGTTACACTCTATGTTAGAAATTATAAAGCTAACATTGTGATTGTTTCATTATATGTTGATGATCTCTTGATAACAGGAAGTGATGCGACGTTGATTGAGCAATTTAAAAAAGAAATGATGAAGGTCTTTGACATGACATACTTGGGCGAGATAACGTATTTCCTTGGCATGGAGATTAGACAGAACGAGCAATGTGTGTTTATCTGTCAGAGGAAATATGCTAAGGAAATTTTGAAGAAATTTCATATGGAGAATTGCAAACCGGTGAGTACTCCTATGAATCAAAAGGAGAAACTAAGCAAAGAAGATGGTGTAGAGAAAGTGGAAGAGGCTGTTTACAAAAGTCTCATTGGATGCCTGATGTATCTCACAGCAACTAGACCTGACATTCTGCATGCCGTCAGTGTTTTGTCAAGGTTTATGCACTATGCCAGTGAAGTGCATTTTAAAGCAGCCAAACGTGTTCTTAGATATGTCAAAGGGACTCTTGATTATGGAGTTTTGTTTTGTTATAATCAGAATTTTCTCTTTCATGGGTATTCTGACAGTGATTGGGCAGGGTCCTTAGATGATATGAAGAGTACCTCAGGGTACTGTTTCACTTTTGGCTCAGGAGTGTTCTCATGGAGTTCCAAGAAGCATGAGACTGTGGCACAATCGACGGCTGAAGCTGAGTTCATTGTCGCCACTGCAGCTGTGAATCAAGCCTTATGGCTTAGAAAAGTCTTGACTGATTTGCATATGGAGCAAAAGGAGAGTACAAAGGTGTTTGTTGATAATCAAACAGCAATTGCAATCTCCAACAATCCTGTCTTCCATGGGAAGACAAAACATTTTAATATTAAGTTGTATTTCTTAAGGGAAGTACAAAAGAATGGTGAAGTATGCTTGTTGTATTGCAAGACTAATGATCAGATTGCTGACATATTCACCAAAGCACTCCCTGAAAACAGATTTGAATTGTTGAGAAAGAAGCTTAGAGTCTGCAACTATTGAAGCAAGGAGGAGTGTTGAAGTTGTGCATCAAGTAATTGCTTTCATCGAAGTAGTGGATTTTAGTGGCAAGAGACTAGTGGCAAGAGACTAGGAGAACATGTTAGTTGTGTAGTGGCAAGAGACTAGGATAACATGCTAGTTGTGAAGTGGATTGTAGTGGCAAGAAAGTAGGAGAACATGCTAGTTGTGTAATGCATTTTCTTAGGAATTTTCAGTTATTCGTTTATGTATTTAAATCAGATTTGGCTTGTCAAATGATGTAGTGAACTTTTCAGCCTATTTTCTTTGTGTTATTTTCCTTCTTTTTCTGCAGTTACTGCTCTTCTTTTCTTTTTAAACCAACAGACTTTATGTCATCTCTATTTTTTTTCTTTAGGATTCGCTCTGCAAGTAATTTATGGCCTCGACAAAAATTGAGAAGTGTTGCAGTTATGTTGAATCTGTTCAGTTTGCAAAGGTTGCTATGGAGTTTTGGTGCTGATAGTTAGAAAAAGGTTTATGTTATAGCCTCTTTAAAGCTTGTTTTTTAGTTTTATTGATAGCCAGATATCCCTTATCACCATAATATTTTTATTTGCAAGTTCAGTTAATTGCTATCGCATTGGAATCATTTAGACAAAAAATTGTTAATGTAAAAGAGAAAGAAGCTCATTTAAAAGCTTGGTGAGGGTGAGTTGAATCTTTAATTTTAAGCCATGATGTATGGTTTGGTCAACTATATATTCATGTCCATTATTATTTAATGGAATGAAATATGATGTTTCGCGAGCTTTTAGATTTGAACTTGTAGTTTGCAATGGCGAAAGAAAGAGTTAATGCTTTATGTCTAGAATTTTGAATTACTTTTTTAGGAATCTGGAAGTTATTTGGAGTTTTTCTATACGTCAAGGCCGGACTTGCAGATAACGGTCTCTAAACCATAGTGTTCATATGTTGACTTATAGATTTTCCTGAGCTTATATACCCACAATTTCTAACAGCATTGAGTGTAATATTAAGACTTGGACACAACATTTCTTAGTTTCTTTTATTTACGCTTTTTTTTTGCACATTGGTTAGGAAATTATTGAGCAATAGTTTCATCAAGTCATTTGAATTTTCACGTAATCGAGTTGAAGAAAAAGAGAAATGTGAGTGCAGCCAAAAATATCATCTTGAACAAGGATCACTCCATATTTTTTTTATTGGTGTTGTTGATTATGAAAATGTACCTATATATATTAAACTACTGTTTTTCTCTGCCGAATACCAATGCTTGACTTTTTGAAACTATGAGTTTTTATAGGTGAAGCCATCTAACTAAACAAGGTAAGAAATCTTCTTAAGAATGATCAATTTCTTTTCTTTCTTTTTCTGATAGGAAAATTAAATTTCCTATTGTTATTTTTATTTTTCATGTGATAAGTTAGAATAAACTATAATACCATTACTAGACTCTTTCGTAGGAATTTCAACATAAATTCTTGATTTGTCTGCATTTTTGCACACTTGATAAGTTTTATAAGTACTAACCCCAAGCGAAGCAGGTTTTATGATTATTTAAATTTTGTTTTTTTTTGTATTGTCTTTAAATTGATCCAAAGTTGTTCTTTTATGATGTTAGGCCTACATGTTTTATATTTTGCTCTTTGTAGAAAAAATAATCAACATAGAAATGGCAAAAGTCCAAACTCTCAAATTCTCAAATCTATAATTGGTGATCATGAATATTCTTGGATTAATTTGTATTTGTTTTATGGATTTTTTCTTGATTTTAAATTTTCTTTAAATCTTATATATGTTATGTTTTTGGTTGATGTATTTTTTGATTAAAACATATATTTTTGTAGGAAAACAAGATGATAGAGTACATTTGTATCCATTTATCGGTACAGGCAAGGGTTAGATGTGGCAAAATTGTTAGTTCTTTAGCTGCTATTGTACACTGACGAAATCATCCATTTGTTTTCATTAATTGGGCTATCATACATGGTGTTAGTGCTATAATATTATTTAGACATTGTTTGTAATTTCAATGGCTGCAAGTTTGATAATTTGTAGTTTATGTTGCCTTTAAACACTTATATATATTTTCAGATTTTGTCTCCTTATGGTAAGGATAACAATAAAAATATGCAACTACAAAATTATTTGTTGTTTGTGGTTCGATGTGCTTTTTTATTTTTAGTTGTTATTGTCTTTGTTTGTAGTTCTATTAAGGTCAATTTGGAATAATAAATAGAAACTTTTTTTTAGCCTTATGGCTAATCAATTATTGGTTGAATGTTGTGTTTTTATTAATTGAAGGTTAAGTTGGAAGACCAAGTTGAGAATATTGAGGCTAAGTTAGTAAGGCAAAAAACTACTAAGACAAATGACTTGGTTGGTGATGGAATGATAATAGCGATTGTTCTTGCGTAAGGTTTGATTGTTGAAGGCATTAAGATTTCTACATTTATCTTTCTACCATAATGTTTGTGCATTTGTCTTCATATCATAATTGTTTACATAACCGTTTACGATGGCATCAATTTTTATTCACTCTTCAACCGTTGGAAGTGTTTTTTATGAAGAATGCACATTTTGTCTTCTGTATTCAGTTTTTTCCAACGTTGTAGAGGATATTAGAGCACTGCAAGGGCTCAAAAATACAGTGTAAGGTGATGGACAAGGTTTTAAGATTTGTTGTCATGTTAGGCCAAAACGAGTGTGGCAATTATGCAGAGCAGGTATTGGTCCTTTTCTCAAAACTTATATTTTGAATACTGTTTTGAGAAAAGTAATAAATGGGCATATGCATGCTTCACTTGAAGATATAGATATAACAAAAATATTACAGGATAATAATTTTTATTTTTGAATCTTGGTTTAACAACCAGCTATATGTAAATACAAAGATCTTTTATAAACTTGCATGATTAAGTTTGATAAGATGTTCTTTACACACATACACACACTTATCTTTTAGTATTTATTTTATTAAATTTGCCACACACACACACGCCCCTATTTTTTAGTATTTATTTTATCAAATTTGCTACTTAGGATATGAAAAAAATGGTACTATGAAGAAAAAAATCAGGAAGTGGTCTGTCTTTTAGTATTTATTTCACCAAATCTGCCATATTGATTTTTGTCTAACTATGAAGTTGAAAGCAACAACTCAGCGAAAGTATACAAACCTTATTTCAACTATGTGGAATTGTGTATAAATTTGCTGTTGACATTTGTAATTTAAATTTTTAATAACTTGCCTATTGGAAACAAGATCCAGATCATAGGATTGAATCTGTTTTCCCAAGGTTAACTAAAGAAACCACTTACCTCAAACTTAATCAAATGGGTAGGATTGGAAATATAGGATGTTGAATTGAGTAACACGGAAGTATAATCTTACAATAAAGCAGTTGATGAAGGAATTCAGCTCAAGTGATGATCTTTTACATCCAATTTTGGAAATTTTTATACTGTATTTCAGTGTTTATGCATCATTCATTGAATATATTATTGAATATGTTTTTTTGCTTGCAGTCAAAGTGCCAAACATAGCTCTTAGTGTGCAAGAAGAGAATAGGCTAAAGCAGATGGGTGCAACAGTGAGAAATGGGAGTTCATTTGTTGCATTGAAAAAAGTTAAATGAAGAAAGGGAAATATTGGCAGGAAATATGACAAGTAAATGTCAGTTGACCAAGGTTTTTAATTGGATTGACATTGTAGTTTTTTAAACTGTGAATATATCCACAATTTTTGTTGCGTCATGTAAAAAAAATCAGTGCTTTTTAATTTATTGAATCAAAGCTTCAAAATCAAATTAAGAATCTTGAATTGGTGTTGTGTTTGCTTGGAAAGCTTCTAAGAAAGGATGATGTGGTTCTTCAAATCACTAAGGTAACATTTTTATTAGGTAATTTGTCCTTTAATTTTGTTTATTTCTTGAGAAAATAGAAATGAAAATTTTAATGTTAGAGTCTTTAGGTGCTGGTTTTGTTTTTTATTAATTGGCATTTCTTTCTCTCTTTGAAAAGGAGTTTGACTTCGAGAAATAAACAAATAGTTTTATGTTATAATTGCAGACCAGCCAAGATCTTAACAACTATCATTCATGCACTGCTTTCACTTTTCTTTGTCAGGTCGTTTATTGAAAAGTAAGCTGTGGAGTGGTGTAAGTCAATTTCAGAGAATTAATGGACAACCTCTGAGAAGTAATATTAGTTTGGCGACATTGTTATTGCATACTCTAATGGTACAGGATTTACTAACAAGTTTTTTTTGTAATAAATTTAGGATAAACTTGACCCACCACCCAAGGATCGTCTTTTTAATCTTGCCCAGGGTTAGTTTATGCTGTTTGTCTTGAAATGCCTTTGACCTATTCTGAGCAGTATAATATAAAGCTCCCGTTTAAAGATCTCTTAACATTTTCAATTTAATAATAATCTCTTAGTCTCTCATACCACTTTTTAAAACTTTGTTGTTGATTTAACTAATCTTGCAAATATATTTGTAATACGGTTTCCTGTTTACTTACATATCTTATTACATTTCTTTTAATAATTAATTAACTACTATTTATAATTAGTTATTAAAAAAGTCTTATAAATATAATGCCAATATAAACATAAGATACCTCATATTGAATTTAGATAGATTGATTACGTTATGTACTTATGATGATAGATGAGGAATATTAATATACTTAGATTAATTAAAATTCCATGTTTGCTGGGGAATTTGGAGGATGTGTTCATTGCAAAGAAATATCAAACACGTTGTTGTCACTAAATGGTTTATTAAACGTTAAATCAATTACTTTCTTTTTATTAGGAAGTAGCATTTTAAAAGATAAAGTATGAAGCTAATCAAACTTATTCTTTTGAATCATGTTTGATTCTATTATAAAAATCAACTATTAACTGATGATTTTTTACGTTTTTTCAACAATCATTTTGTATGCAGTTAACTTCATACCTTTATTTATTCGAGGATTTTTCAGGCGATAAATGAACATGGTGATATTTATGTCTACGTTGCAAACCTCAGGCCATTGAAGGCCACTTTCTCATGTCTTCCTTATCGGGTTTTCATGAAACTTATTGTCTGTGCAAAGACAAATAAAGTTCTTGGTTTGGGCATGTGTGGAGAAGATTCAGCTTTCAAGCTTTTACACAAATTGTTTTTTTCCTTTTTTCAAGTTTTGCATTTTTTTTTTATGTACTTGGTTGTTTTGCAAGGATTTGCAGTTGCCATGAAAGCTAGCTTGACAAAAACGGACCATGATGCCTCAGCGGGTATTCATCCAACATTAGTTTAGGAGTTTTTCACAATGAGGATTGCTATTTGGAAAATACGACAAAGGCCTTGAGTCTGAGGTTTGAGTTTTCTTTTGAAGAAAATGTGAGTGATTTAACTTTGGTTCAGAAAATTTAGTAGGCTTTCTTCTTTGTGAAATGGTTACATGTATGACAATTGTTGGTTGTTGTTGTTATATTGGCTCTCTCTTTATACGTATAAGACGAAAGGATAAATATTCTATGCTTGAGAAGCTTAGAAATGGCATGGTACTTTACTGGTTAGCATAGTTGATAGAATCTAAGAATTCTAAAAATAAAAACTATTATAACATTTCTGATTTTGGTTTTTTGGATAAAAAAATTCTTAAAAATCAAAGAATCATGCCAAGATTCTTTTGAAATTTGCAGGTTGAACAAAGTTTTTATTTTATTAGGCCTTTGGGTTGTTCAACATCTCATTAAAGAAGTTGAGAAGTTAGGTAGCAATGATGAAGCCATGGAGTTTGCCTGACAGTATCCTTCAATAAGTAATTAAAGAAAATAAAGATTGAAGAATCTGACAGTATCTCTCAATGAGTATTGACACCACCATTGAAAATATTAAGTTTGAAGGCGTTAACTTTTGCTTACTTAAGTTTTGGTTTTATGGACATTATGAATTGTAAGTTTCTAATGCCATGTTGGAAAATCGAATTTTTCATAATCGATATCTAAAATGGTTTTTTTTGCCCAGGTTTGACAAGAATGGTGGTGTCAATATGCGCAGTAACCATGCTTTGCTTATATATTATGGTTCAAGTCAACATTCTAAGAAGACATTTGTATGTTGATACCGCACATAGTCCTAAAAGCTCTCATTTACTTAATAAGAGTACTATCTATGATTTGTAAATCTACGTTAACTTATGTTTTTACCTCTCCTTTTGCTAAAATTCTCACACTATTATTTTAATCTAAATTTCCCTCTGCTAATGATGGTGTTATTTTTACCAATGATTAGGAACATTTTGGTAAACATGGAGATACCGTATTATGATTACATATTAGAAGTCGAGTTTATTTGCTTTTAATGCACACTTGATCAAAGATGATTGGAGTTGGATGAGGTAGTCAATATTATAAATATCTCATAATAAAATCATCAGAATTTAAAACTAATCATCAAAGATGGCAGACTAAATGCTCAAATTATTGCAAACTTTAGAATCAAAATGTTTTGTTCTATGAAGTCTTGTGAAAACGTTGAAGGCATTGGATGCTTGCCTGGCATGATAAAATTTGTAGCTCAATTGTTCTCATTTATTCTATTTGTTTTAAAGGATACATGTTTTTTTATTAAATTGTTCTTCTGGTTTTATAGATTAGCATTCAAAGAGAATGACAACATTTTGAAGAAAATTATCAATTAGAAGATCTTGTTTGGCATTCCAGCCTTAAGCTTATGGTAAGATTCTTTGACTCATCTAAGTAGTTTCTATAACTTTTAAACCATTTGTGATATTGCCAATTAAGTTTCTTGGAATGTGATATTGCCATCAAAGTCATTTGTGTAGAAATGCTAATACGGGTGCTTAAAATTGTTTTCTGGTGTATGGAAAAAATTGTCAATCTATGTCTTTTTATTAAAATCCAATTATCAGCTATCACAGTCATAATCATTGAATAATGCATATGATCTTTTATGTTATTGTTTTGAAGCATTTCTTTCTTTGTTTTTATTGCGCTAATTTTAAACAACTTAGAGAGAGATTTTTTGCTACTTCATACATGTCATCTCCATGCTCTTTTTGCCTTTTTTGTATTTGAATAATTTCAATCTTTTAATTTATAAATAATTTTGATCTGTTAATGGATGCATGACAACCTTAGCATTACTTTTCTACCTTTGTAGCATGTTCTAAGAGATTTTTATAAAAATTGCATGTCGAAACACTCAGTTGACTTTACATTCTGTTTATGACATGATATTCAAACATAGCAAGTCGAATATTCATAGCACTCGCAATAAATTATTTTCTGTTGGGTGGAAAAAATTCTTGATGAAAATCACATAAAGATTGGTGATCAATGCATCTTTGTCAAAACTTGACTATCAGTTATTTTAGTCACAATTTATTGTTGCTAATCAAACATTTGGAAATGTGACTTTTTATGTTTTGTTAAAAAACTTTTATGTTAATTCCAAATCTTTTGATTCAGAACATAGCAAGTCCTCTAAAATGAACATGCATACATACTCTCTTTTTATACCAGTTTTGCTTTTTTATCTGTTAATAAACATGAACTCTTTACTGTTTTAGCTTTCCTTTAACGCCTTTGAGCTTTGGTTCAAAAAGTAAGTTTAAAAACTTCCAATTAATGGTCAAATTTTATAGAAGTATTTATATAGCCCAGATGGGATATCATGTAAGTGCATTGATCTAATTTACTTTCTTAATGAACCTATCCCAAGCAGCATGAAATGTAGCCTTTGTTCACTTTTTGCAGATATTACTTGATATCGTACCAGTCTTCAACATTGTCTCTTTTCTCTCCCAAAAGATGCAATATGTAAGATCAACTCATGAAGGAATTGAGATGCAATTGAATGCTTACCAGAAAATGATTCACCTCTGTTTGTAAGCAAGATGACCAACCAAAATGTTATATATCTTTATCTTGTGGTAATTCCTAAAGCTTGCTCATTTCAACCACTCACTGTATATATTTAACCCCACTTGTCTTTTGTTCCAGGACATACCAAAAGAATTCAATGACAAATGTATGCCCCCACAATCAATTGAAATGACTTGTGTTATTCAAGACAAATTCTTTGTTGCCTAGCAAGTAAAATATGTCAAGATAGAAGAAAATGAATACTTTATTGGTGGTTGGAAGAACTTTGCCAGACAAATTCTTTGTTGCCTAGCAAGTAAAATATGTCAAGATAGAAGAAAATGAATACTTTATTGGTGGTTGGAAGAACTTTGCCATTGACAACGATATCAAACAAGAAGACACATCAGTTTGCACTAATTAGTCCAGGGAAAATCAATGTTAACATATGGAGATCAAGGTTTGGCATTTACAAGCATATTTGATAAACTCTACATCATAGCAAGACCTCAATTAATGTATTTTCCTTCTTGTTTGGAATGTTCAAATAAACATTTGCCTCTTTAATAACTTTTTCATAACCTACTTGCGCAACGCGCGGGTGGCAACTAGTTAATGTAATGTCACAATCGAGATGCAGCCAGAAAAGGATATCCACTTTTTTAAATTGAGGTCCCTGGCCCATCATCTAGAAAAAAAAAGCATTGGAAGTAGATATAGAAATGTTAACATAACACAATCATACGATATGAAAATAATATAAAAAATATAAAAATAATCTGATTAAAATTTGATAACAAATGTATAAAAATATAACCAAAATTATTTCTTTTAACATGTTAATACAAATTTTAAAATAAAATATTCGCGAGTTATTTTCACGCCAGTAACTGGAAAAAGAATATTTTGCGAGGCAAGCAACGTTTGAAGTTTGGGCCTTATCATGAAGGGACTTCATTTTTCTTGCTGACAGCTAATTGAAAATGCCATTGCTGCCGTTTTAAACCTACGCCTGCACGGAAAAATTGACGTGATTAAATGGAAACCGTCTTATTTGTTACTTGTATTCTAATTTTCTTTTTTTTCTTTAATAATGTTTAGAACTCTATTTTTCATTAGTAACCTCCCTAAGATATTCACATCCGTGTATAAATAAGGCAGAGCATTGATCTTGGTTATCCAAGAAAAAATGGCGTTGCTTAATAGCAATTGTCGTCCAAACGTTCTGCACTCTGTCTTCCTCACATCTCTTGTGTTCTCTCTCCATGTTCACTCAGAGTCTGTAAATACGTATGTTGTTCATATGGACAAGTCCTTCATGCCCAAAATGTTTACTAGTCACCATAGCTGGTATTCCTCCACAGTTGATTCTCTGAAATCTAGAAAAACTGCCTCATCGAACAACCCTCGATCCTCACCTACTCTCTTGTACTCTTATGATAGTGGAGCTCATGGTTTTAGCGCTGTTCTATCCCCTGATGAGCTGGAAACATTAAAGAAGTCTTCAGGATTTGTCTCAGCTTATCCTGACAGGATTGTCACTCTTGACACAACCCATACTCCTGAATTCTTGTCCCTCAACCCTTTCTCCGAGCTATGGCCTGCTTCAAACTATGGTGAAGATATCATCATTGGTGTTATCGACTCTGGCGTTTGGCCTGAGAGTGACAGCTTCAAAGATGATGGGATGAGTCCAGTTCCACCCAGGTGGAAAGGTGAATGCGAGGAAGGACAGGAATTCAACTCCTCAATGTGTAACTCCAAGTTAATTGGAGCTAAGTATTTCAACAAGGGTGTGATTGCAGCGAATCCTGGAATCAACATAAGCATGAATTCTGCTAGAGATACTGATGGTCATGGAACACATACTTCCTCCACTGCAGGTGGGAACTGCGTCAAAGGAGTCTCATTTTTCGGTTATGCTGAAGGTACGGCAAGAGGCATGGCCCCACGCTCCTGGTTGGCCATGTACAAGGTCCTGTGGGATGAGGGGCGCTACTCGGCTGATGTTCTTGCCGGTATGGACGCGGCTATTGATGATGGCGTCGATGTGATATCAATATCTATGGGGTTCGATGGAGTGCCTTTGTACGAGGATCCTATTGCAATTGCTTCATTTGCAGCCATGGAGAAAGGTGTGTTAGTCTCATCATCAGCAGGAAATGACGGGCCAAGGTTAGGGACGTTGCACAATGGAATCCCATGGGTCATGACAGTTGCAGCCGGCACCATAGATCGTTCTTTTGCTGGAATTCTGTCTCTAGGAAATGGGAAATCCATCACCGGATGGTCCTTGTTTCCCGCTAGTGCTGTAGTTCGAGACTTTCCATTGATTTACAACAAAAGTTTATCAGCATGCAATTCAAGCCATTTGTTATCTGGCGCCCCCAATGGAATCATCATATGTGACAATACCGGTTCTCTCAACATTCAATTAACTAGTGTCGCTGTGGCAAGAGTGCGAGGAGCAATATTTATTTCAGATGAACCTGAATTTTCCAGCATGCCCTGTCCTGGGGTTGTGATCAGCCCTGAGGATGCGCCAGCTCTTCTCAAATATGCCACAAGTAGTGAGGACGCTACAGCTAGCATTATGTTTCAGCAGACCATTTTAGGGACAAAGCCTGCCCCGGCCGTCGCCTCTTACACTTCAAGAGGTCCTTCACCAAGCTATGCTGGCATCTTAAAGCCTGATGTAATGGCTCCTGGTTCTTCTGTTTTGGCTGCTTATAATCCGAACAATTATGCAGCTACAATAGGGATTTATATAGTCTTATCCAATAACTTTGCTATGCTCTCCGGAACATCAATGGCTTGCCCGCATGCCTCTGGTATAGCCGCACTCTTGAAAGGTGCACACCCTGAGTGGAGTGCAGCTGCTATAAGGTCTGCCTTGATGACTACTGCAAATCCATTAGATAACACCATGAAACCAATTAGGGACAACGGTTTTGAAAATTTGCCTTTTGCTTCACCTTTAGCCATGGGAGCAGGCCAAATTGATCCAAATCAAGCACTTGATCCAGGTTTGATCTACGATGCAACCCCACAGGACTACGTAAATCTTTTGTGCGCCATGAAATTCACTCAGAAACAAATCTTGACCATCACAAGATCAAAGAGCTACAACTGCTCCAATCCATCTTCTGATCTTAATTACCCATCTTTTATTGCTTTATACAATCCTAATGTGACGAAAACTACGAGCAAAATATTCCGCAGGACTGTGACAAATGTGGGAGAAGGCCCTGCAACTTACAAGGTTAAGATAATGGAGCCTGAGGGTTCAGCCATTGCTGTTTCGCCAGAGACATTGGTTTTCGGAAGTACATATGAAAAGCAAAGCTTCAGTGTGACAATAAGTTACACTAGTAACAAAAAGGGGAAAGTTTCATTTGGTGAACTTGTTTGGATAGAAGAAAATGGAAAACACAAAGTTAGAAGCCCTGTTGTGGTGTCACCAGTTGTAAGCCATGAAGATTGAAGGGTTTAGGCAGAAGGTTATGTCTAACTACAAGTATTGGACTAGTTTCTGCAAATGTAAGTCCTGGATAATATGCCTTTACACAGTCCACATTCATTGTTAAAAGTTTCTCTTTGCTTCCTGTGATAGAATTGAAGGGCCTAATTTCCAGTAATACTTAGCTACTAAGATTGCAACATGAAGATAACCATTCTTAATCGTTTTCTTCCAAGGCCAATCATTCTAAGGATTCATTCAACTTTAATTATAAGCCATTTCTTTCACAACGTTTCAATCCATGCCTTTCAACAATGTGAAAAGTGGGTAAAAATCAGTTACTGATGTTTATTTCTTGCAAGTTTGCTCTGAAAGGACCCCATATGGACAATGATTTAAGGAACTTCACTGTCAACTGCCAGCAAAAGCCCTGTGCTTCTAAATTGTGGGGTTTAATTGACCTTTTATTAAAGCTTGACAGCATTTATTCCCTTTATTTTTTTGATTGATTGGTCGCTGTTGCAACAATTATGGATTAAAAAAAATAAGAGACTTTCTGTCTTTGCTTAGCACACCAGCAAGGATTCCTTTTGAGGAAGTTTTTTCCAGGAAAGCTATGTACATGCGTGTTGGAGTCATTCTTTTCGAATTCACTCACGCCAAGCCATGTACTGAGACATTTATCAAGAACAAGAGCTTCACCAGCTACCCTTTCTCAACAGAAATATATTGGATGATCTTGTTCTTCAAGAAAAGAAATCCCAGGGAAACCAATCCCCACTGATCTGTTTGCTTTGAGAAGTACATGAAAAGGAAGAAAGGAAGAAAGGAATTGAGTAAAAGCCGATATTTAGATTTTAGCCATTTTGTTTATACGCCAAATCATGTGCTGAGTCAATCACAAATCTTTGTTATAATTAAGCTGGTGAATTGCTACAAGTCTAGTGTCTTTTTTAAAAACACAGCTACTTTCCATGGCAATCCCCCAGGACTGGACTGCATTTCAAATAACAGCAGCTGGGATCAGACTGCTGCAAGAACTGAAGTACTTTGTAAAGAAAGTTACGGTCCTACATTGCAGGCAAGCTTTACAAATTCATTTATGGAATGTACTCACCATTATGTCAATAAAAAAACTTCCAAGGACCAAAAGCAACACGGCTCTCTGTTTTTGTTTTGGCCGAATAAAAGCAATTGAAAATGCCCACAATAAGCTTGGTGTTTGACCCTTACATTAGCACCCACCACTTGTCTAAAATAATTATCTAGATATCTACAGTTCACGCGTTAACTCCCACTTTAGACTAATTAAATCTGACCTTGGTGTCAATGATTTTGATTTTTTTTCTTCAAATAACAAAGAAGAAAGCAAGACAATTAGTCTTATTATGTTATTATGAAGCCCTTTACTTCTTATGGAATTGCGTTGGGAATATGATTTTTCCACTGAACCGAGTAATACGGATCCTGAAATGACCCTTGGAATAAATAATTGTCTTCAAGTCTCCAGGATATGTTAAACGTTTACAAAAACTTGTGGTTTTGAATCATCAAGTGGAGGTAGTTTCCTATTGCCTGCCACTGCCTCCCTAATTTACCAAAGTCTCGTCATTGCTAATTTCCAATTAGCTTCTAACTTGGGTCATTCATTCACCAATCAACGCGTGAAACGTTAGGGCAGCCGAACAGGGGCGAGGCTAACTTTTATGTCGATGGTTGCCCATGATAAACCCTTGTAAAAGACTAAAGAGTTGACTTGAAGGCATTGGTTATGCACAATAAGAAAATTCCTTGAATGCCCTGAGTTGTTCTGTTTTTACAAGAGAAAACTACACCGAAGATATTAAATCATCAACTAAAACCAGACAAATTTAGCAGAACAAATGTTTCTTGTTTTTCTCTCATATTTTACTGATGAGTATTGAGTAATTCATTGCAATTTGCAACTCACATAATATGGCGTGTCTCAATCACCAAGTGATTTGAAAAAAGAAAATATGAGATAAGAAGATAATAAATGGCCAGCTTTGCAAATAGGCCTTTCAATTTTTCAGATGGACAAACTCGCTTGCCATAACAAGTGAAGCTTATCTTGACTGATATAGGATTTGTTCCATTGTCACATGGTGGGCTCTAGGACCTCCAATAAATCTATTTTTTTTGTCTTTGATCGTAGGCAGCCTCACGGATGTCATCAAAGCTTACTCTTTCAAGCAAAGTAGCTACCCAAAGCCGTGTTACACGAATCATTCTGGAAGAAAGATGTCAACAGGGAGAGAGACTTAAAGTTGTTTAACCTTTTGAGAATGTGGCGGTGTTATGAAGAAACCAACAGTTTCAAATCAACATCTTCTTCTTTGTATCCATGAAGGGTACTATGTGGTCCTTGCAGAGGCTGTGTAGACAGGAGGTAATGGAGAAGGAGCATCAACCTCAGTGCAAGCTAGTTCACAGTAGAAAAATATGTAGTGGAGGAGACTTTAGACTTAGAGGTATCTTATTTGGATAGCATTTGGACAGGTTGAAAGACTCTTATAGTGAAGAATAACTTCAAGTTCCCACGCCTCCCAATTCCCTATATAAGCTTACCAAATTCATAATATTCCTCAAAAGAATATCGCTTGCCAAAATTCCAGTTCTACCATGGCAGCTGATCATACCAAACTGCTGTATCTTTGGCTTTCCTTTAGTATCTCATTTATCTTTATCAAGCTAATACAAGCTGAAAATTATATTGTCCACATGGACTTATCAGCCATGCCCAATGCCTTCTCCGGCCAGCAGAGTTGGTACTTAGCCACCCTGGCATCTTTATCAGGCAACCAGAGAGCTAACACCAATGCAACAATTCCCTCTTCTAAACTTATTTACAGTTATAACCACGTTATTCAAGGTTTTAGTGCAAGTCTCACAGCTGCAGAGCTTGAGGCCTTGAAAAACTCTCCGGGATATGTTTCTTCCGTCAGAGACAGAACAGTCAAGGTTGATACCACTCACACTTTCAACTTTCTTGGCCTAAATTCTGAATCAGGCGCTTGGCCGGTGTCAAATTTTGGCAAAGATGTCATTATTGGGTTGATCGATACAGGGGTTTGGCCTGAAAGCGAAAGCTTTAATGATAATGGAATGACTGATGTTCCATCAAAATGGAAAGGAGAATGTGAAAGTGGCACCCAATTCAACTCCTCATTGTGCAACAAGAAGCTCATTGGTGCGCGGTCTTTCAATAAAGGTCTGATTGCCCACAATCCCAATATCACCATCTCTATGAATTCTCCACGCGACACGGAAGGACACGGGACACACACTTCATCAACTGCTGCTGGAACTTATGTGCAAGATGCATCGTACTTTGGCTATGCCATGGGAACTGCCAGAGGAATGGCCCCAGGGGCTCGGGTGGCCATGTACAAAGCCCTCTGGGAAGAAGGCACTTACACGACAGATATAATTGCTGCGATTGATCAGGCAATTACCGACGGTGTTGATGTTCTTTCCATGTCATTGGGCTTGGATGGGCTTGAGTTGTATGAAGATCCCATCGCAATAGCCACATTTTCCGCCATAGAGAAGAACATTTTCGTCTCTACATCTGCAGGAAATGAAGGAGCAGACGTACAGACCCTACACAATGGAACGCCATGGGTTTTAACTGTCGCTGCAGGTACCATGGATCGAGACTTCGGCGCAACTTTAAGACTCGGAAGCAAAGTTTCGGTCAATGGTCGGGCACTCTATGTAGGGAATTTCTCCTCAAGCCAATTCCCACTTGTTTTCATGGACGCATGTAACAGTACAAGTGAATTGAGGAAAATTACGCAAAAGATTGTTGTGTGCCAAGATCCAGGCATGGAAGATTCCCTCAATGACCAGTTTAACAACATTCAAGTTGCAGGAAATGCCGCCGGTGTCTTCATAACGAATAACAGTAACTTGGATATCTTCGTCCAGGGCCCTTTTCCAGCCATCTTCTTGGAACAAAAAGATGGTGATCAGGTCGTGGACTACATTAAGAGCAACACTAACCCAAAAGCCAGCATTGAATTTAAAAGTACAATCCTGGGCATTAAACCTTCACCAACTGTAACAAGCTACACCTCTAGAGGGCCATCCTACAGTTGTCCATCTGTTTTGAAGCCTGACATTATGGCCCCTGGTGACCTAGTCCTAGCTGCGTGGCCTCCGAACATCGGAGTGTCCCGTATAAATGACGACCTTCTGTTTAGCAACTTCAATTTACTCTCCGGAACATCTATGGCATGCCCCCATGCGGCTGGGCTAGCTGCACTTCTGAAAGCAGCGCATCCTGATTGGAGCCCCGCAGCCATCAGATCGGCCTTGATGACTACATCGGATAACATTGATAACACGGGCAGTCCGATCAAGGATGTAGGTGACGATCTCCGACCTGCCAGTCCTCTAGCCATGGGAGCCGGCCATATCAATCCCAACAAAGCGCTGGATCCTGGACTCGTATACGATGCTACCGTTGAAGATTACGTCAATCTTCTTTGCGGGCTGAACTTTACAGCACAACAAATTAAAACCATCACAAAATCATCATCAAACAACTGTTCCAACCCGTCTTTAGATCTTAATTACCCTTCTTTTATTGCTTATTTCAATGACAGGGATGCAAAACCAGATTCGAAAGCTGTCAAGGAATTTCAGAGAACGGTGACAAATGTTGGAGAAGGAAGCTCCACCTACAAAGCAACAGTAACACCAATCAAGGGGGTTAAGGCAACTGTCGAGCCAGACACGTTGGTCTTCAAGGCAAAAAACGAGAAGATAAACTTCAAGCTGAGTTTAGAAGGTCCAAGACAGCTGGATGAGGCAGTGGGTTTTGGATATCTCACTTGGGAAGACAGCGGAGGGAAACATGTCGTCAGAAGTCCTATAGTCGCCACAAGCTACAGCATAGAAAAATGACAAACTAGTTTTCTAAACATGTGATCTTCAAGTTTCTATGTTGAATAAATAATTTACGTTATTAAGCAAAGCAAATGGTGTCCTGTGAATTGTGATTAAACTTTCCAATTGCAGCCTTGCAGGCTGCCGCTGTCAGACAGCTAAGTTTTCGTAAGGTTCCAATTCAGTAACTTTCACTGTCACAAACATATTTAACGAAAGAAATTTAAACAATTTCAGACTATTAAAGAGCTTAATTATTGGTATGCTCTTACTGTCCTGCGTTCAACTTAAGAAACCCTTTTTTCTTTTCTTGCTGAAATTGTAATAGAGCTGAAAGTTGAAACTTTTGACAAAAAGAAGTTGAACTTAAAATCAATACTTTATCGACTGGTTGTTGCTTGTCTGGAGGTGGCTCATCAGGTCAATATTTGATCATATCATGCATAAATAATATTGATTAATTACAGTATCTTCAGCAATTCCACATCCTGGTTTTATCTTTCCTTCTAATGCTTTGGGTCCTACAAGTTTACAAGTCTGCAGAAGAACGAAGTGGTTGGGTATTTTCCATGAAAATGCTTGTTTTTTCCCCTTCTTTCAGCGAGTAATTATAATTTAACAAACATTTCAGACAGAAAGCATTTAAAATTATAATAACAAAGAAAAATTTTCCAATGTGTATATTCCCACGCCACAAATATACAAAAAAGCCCGTCTGCCGAAAATGACAAGACCTAAAAGAACACGTCCATGCAGAATACACGAAATGAGAGATAGTGTGGCCGAAAGTACTTTACCATCGTTTTCGTTCAGATTGAGGGATGGGGATGTGAAAATGTTGCGCCGAATAATGAATGCTTTCATACAAGCACAAGCGATTAAGATGTCATAACCACCATTTTGGTTGTAACTCATTAATCATTATCAATGATCAAGCACAATAATTGTATATATGCAAATATTGGTCACATCTAGACAATGATTTCCTGGCTGCATTCCTTTCTGTTATGATATTTCATTTATACCTACTTACAGGAATTTATTTTCAAAATTGGAAATCCCTAATGTCTTCTGGTGCATATTGGAGTCGATGGTTTGGATTCGATCTCAATCTGCAGAGTTGCATATATAGAAATTGTACTGGTTTATGGTAGTATTCAACATACAATATCTTATCAAGCGTCATTGAATCTTAGTTTTTTCTTTTTCTCTTTTTTGTTTGCATCATAGCTTGGAAGTCACCATTAGGCACATAATAGTGAAGTTAAACATTCATCAATTTCCAGACTTGTGGAAGATATTATTTTTGAATCATTATTCTTATCAATCATCATAGAGGAAATTATTGTCCCCTTATATTGGATAAAATTGAATTATTGTTTAGCAAGTAGCAACCATCATGGAGTACATTATTGTTTTCTTAGCAAGCAAGCAAACAAACAACATGCTATCAAACCTAATTCCCAGAAAAGGAAATAGAAAATGGAAAGGAAGGAAATATTGCCCGTGTTGAGTGCTGTGATCGAAATTCCAAATATCAGCTATGAGTAGAAAAACTTCTGTCGATGATTTGGAGCCCATGCTTTCACGTTCAGAAGTTCAAAAAGAAAGCGTAAAAGATTGCAGTTTAACAGGATAGATGCTGCAAAACCTGCGAACATGTCAGTTAAGGTTATGAGATGAAACGTAGAGATATCTTCCAGGCTTTCTGGTTTTCTATTTTCTCTGATCCGTTCAACCGGATAATCCTCGTATATGAGCTGATCGTCATGTGGCAGGGGAACTTTAGATTTGTTAGCATATGGGCTTTAGCTGGCAAATGTCAGAGTATGATATAAGGGATGAGAGTGGATTGTTATCAATCGATTTGAGCCCGTAAGGTATTGGACTGCCCTGGATTGCAAAATAAAAAGTAGGATATTTGGACTTAGTCAGATATTCCAGAGAATCCATGTGAAAATCTATCATGTTAGGAGGCCCGCGTTCAAATGATAATGGTACCTTTTTTGGGCCAGAAAGGATGAGCTTAGACAAGGGCCTCTTGTAGGCCAGTATTAAATTTACTAGCTCATTAGGTAGTGGAACTTAGAAGGTTCAAGATTTCAAGCCCGTCCCAAGGCTCTCACTGCCCATATGTTTTCTTGGAGAATAATAGGCTAATAATTCTTATCTAACTCAAAGTATAACTCAATAAAGTAGTGGAGATGAAATATTGGTGTTATGAATCTTCATTTATTATCAAATGATTTTAAGTTAAATGTATAATATAATAATCAAAATTCAAGTTTTATTTTATGATTTTTGTTCATTATTTCTTTTAAATTTGACATCAATCCAAATAATTTTAAGTTAAATATCTAACCGTAATTCTTTGGCATTAATGAAGGTGACTAACTATCATTATTTATTTTGGCCAGACTGCCCAAGGTATCTAACAATCTAGCTAATCTAAACTACAAGGTAACAAAAATATCTGTCAAAAAGGGAAAAATGAAAAACCAAAACAAATGAAAATAGTAAAAGGGCAGAACTTTTGCTGTGCTAAGAGACATCGGTGTATCAGGTATCTGTCCACATGGGCTCACATGGTTTATTGTGGAGCCCTCAGCGACGAGCTCAAGATCCCCGCTGTTGATGAAAATATTGCAAGTACGACCCACAAATCAACAATTGGCATCGCTTCTCAAACAAATCGTCAAAACCCACCGGCAGCACGTTTATTTTTTTTATTGCCCTCGTGCTACCAAAGGAAAAAAAGGAGAATTTCCAAATAAAACAGAGCGAGGACAGAACAGAACTCTATAGAGTATAGAACCACCAAATTTGAATGGTCTGTCACTAACTAGATGCTATGTTCACTGTTGTCATTGTCCATCAACCGGTTGGAAAGAAAGAAAACCGCTCGTTTCTTAGTCCAATGCCCAATAAGCTGAATCCTGAAGCTAACAAAGAATTTTGGTCAGGAAAGATGTTATGTCAAAGAATCTTCTGTCATAGAACAGCATGCAGCTCCTAACTGAGAGATGCAAGGTTCTAGTTGTTGCTAACCCTGCCAACACCAACGCATTGATTCTGAAGGAATTTGCACCTTCAATCCCTGCAAAGAACATAACCTGTTTGACAAGACTGGATCATAACAGGGCATTTGGTCAAATCTCACAGAGAGACTAAATGTCCAAGTTTGTGATGTTAGAAATGTGATTATTTGGGTAATTAATCAATCATCAACTCAGTATCCTCACGTCAATCATGCAATTGCAACTATTAAAGAGGGTAATGAAGACTGTTGTCGTCCGATTCATTGATAACAGCAGGCAAGTAGCTGGGCGGCGGAATGAAAAAAGAAAACAGAATAAAAACTAAAAAGGGAAAAAGAAAAGAACAATAAAATGGTTTGGTCATAGGTAGTGCGGTGTCAAGCCTGAGCTGCCAACTGTAAAATGGCTGTCGTGCAATGACCTCCTGGTTGCTTCCTTCCCCTAATCCTCTAGTCCAAGCCCATCTCTTAACTCAAAAGTCACTAACAAAAGAACCCACAACCATTCTCTTTTGTCTTCCTCTCCCCAGCCCCACTAACGAAAGGCAGATTAAAATTATATTCCACGCGGTACAGCAATTTTTTCTTCAATTTCACGCCCAGCTGACGAACAAACTCCTTCATAAGTCACCACAAACACTCACGCAAATCCACGGAACAAAACATGCCCAGAACTTGTAATAGCCACTGCTACATAAGCTGACGCAAAAGACAGGTTCTTGGTTAGTGTTTGGTGAGAACTGAAGTAAGCGCCGCCGAAAATGCATGCTAAGACAGACTCAGAGGTCACAAGCCTCGCCACATCATCGCCAACGAGGTCCCCGCGGCGTCCAGTTTACTACGTGCAGAGCCCTTCGCGTGACTCTCACGATGGAGAAAAGACAACGACGTCGTTACACTCGACGCCGGTGCTCAGCCCCATGGGGTCACCACCGCACTCCCATTCCTCCGTGGGTCGCCACTCACGTGAGTCCTCGTCGAGTCGGTTTTCGGGGGCGCTTAAAGCTGGATCCCGCAAGATCTCGCCTAACGACGCGTCGTCGAGGGGAGCACATAGGAAGGGACACAAGCAGTGGAAAGAATGCGATGTGATTGAAGAAGAAGGGCTCCTTGAAGATGAAGAGCGTGAGAAGGGACTCCCTCGAAGATGCTATATTCTAGCTTTTGTTCTCGGCTTCTTCATTCTGTTCTCTTTCTTTTCTTTGATTCTCTGGGGAGCTAGCAGGCCCCAGAAACCCAAGATCACAATGAAGGTAATTTGCTCTCTCATTCGTTTCTTTTGAGTTTTTCAGATTGAATTACGAAATGGGTTATGATTGAACTGGTTTGATTTTGCCTTGCAGAGTATAACATTTGAACATTTCAAGATCCAAGCTGGTTCAGATTTCACAGGTGTGGCAACTGATATGATCACCATGAATTCCACAGTGAAAATGATTTATCGTAACACTGGAACTTTCTTTGGTGTTCATGTCACACCAACTCCTCTAGATCTGTCATATTCTCAGATCAACATTGCTTCAGGAACCGTAAGTCCACTTCAAATGGAAAAGAAGCTTTTAACATTTCCATTTCATTAAAATCTTAGTTCTGTCATCTTAAATTTGTTGAACGTTGGTGTTTCAGATGAAGAAATTTTATCAATCAAGGAAGAGCCAAAGGTCTGTAACCATAACAGTTATGGGAAACAAGGTTCCTCTGTACGGAAGTGGAGCGAGTTTGAGCAGTTCAACAGGCACAACATCGCTTCCAGTTTCACTCAAACTGAGCTTCGTTGTCCGTTCAAGAGCTTATGTCTTGGGCAAATTGGTTAAGCCAAAGTTCTACAAGAAAATCGAATGTGACATAACTTTCGATCCCAAGAAACTCAATGTTCCCATTTCACTCAAGAAATCTTGCACATACGATTGATACAATCGATCGAATCACATGAAAACTCGTCGAAGATGCTTTTTCTCTTCTTTTTTTTTTTTCTTTTTTGATGTGCTGCTGTTCTTTCTTTTGTTGAATACAAGTGGGAAATGAATGAGATACAGCTAAGCGGGCAGGTTTGGATATGTCTAGGCGGTGAGGAAGGCGGTTGTGGACTTATCGGAGCTGCCTATGTGCCCGATGACTTTTTTACTTTTTTTATTATATTTACTTTAATATAAGTCATTCTTTTAGTAAATGTAGTGGTACGAAAGTTTATAATGGAATAATAGAATATTAAATGTTTTTGGTAAATTTTCAACTGTTGGTTGAGTAAGCTTGTGCATGAAGGAATCAATTCTAATCTCTTTTATTATTGCTGGTATAATTTGGTTAGCGGAGCAGCTTTAATTTCTCCTTCTGGAAAAATAGTTTAAAGCTCTTTTCAGGCCATTTATGATCCATATTTTCTTGCAAAAGATTAAAATTCTGACAGAAAAGCACAATGAAACTGAAACCATTAATTTGCTGCGGTAAAACTCATTGGCCATGTGATTTGCCGGGAATGTCCTAACAAGCACGTAATATAATACGGATCATGCATGATATGTGAACATTATAAAGGACAGTAGAAAACAATCTTCAGGCATGTGTGCGTGACCTGTTCTGTTGTGTTGTGCACATGCTCACTCTCAAGAACATGATTCAGCTTTATTAAAAAGAGACGTGATCATTATCAGGATTCTGGGATCAATATTCAATTACTAGTTACTAGTTGATCTCAAAATCAGTGATTAGCATCAATAATGGCTAATCTGTCTGCTTAAACTACCTTTGGTGGCATTTCTTTAACATTAAGGGGGAAAAAGTACCAAAAGCAACTGTCCCGTAATCACTTTTTTGTTCATTATTTTTTTCACTTTTAATATCTGCTTAAACTCCTTGAAAAAGGTGAGTGATTGGCAGATAGGCAGGGCCTTGGAGAATCAATTTGTAATTTTGTATTTCTTATAGTCATACATCTTGGATCTTATTATTTGCCACAGATAATCATGCATCATTGCTTTTGGATCTTGCAAGACAGGTTGCAGGCTTGTACTCAATAAAATGTTCATTTTCTTGTTCTGGCCCTAACTGCTTTAACTTGTGGAAGTGTTAACGAAGAGTACTACTGAATAAGGATGTGAATGAATCCTGCAAAGAGAATCGAGCAGCTAGCAGTTCTTGCATTTTTATCTTATTTCATTGCTTAATCTGCAAAGAGAATCCACCAGCTAAAGCCAGAGGAGTTCACTTGATTTGGCAGTTGGAACAAATCATATACTCAGATCTATAAGATCTCAAAGCAGGTTCAGTTGAACAAGTTGTAACAGCTTCCTATTAATACAACAAAGAATGAAACAAAGAGTCGTATAAAATCAAATGAAGCAATCAACAATGTTAGGATAAAAGCTGCAACTCCTAAACACTCTTTTATCTCCTGAAACGGGTCAATCTAGAGCAGCCTCTGGTGCAGGGGCTAGCAGGCTATCTGGCTTTGAAACAATTATGAGT
The DNA here is from genome assembly GCA_031772115.1 of Heritiera littoralis. Lineage (NCBI taxonomy): Eukaryota > Viridiplantae > Streptophyta > Magnoliopsida > Malvales > Malvaceae > Heritiera > Heritiera littoralis. The sequence continues at coordinate 21,965,996 of JAPDPK010000001.1, forward strand.
GCAATAAGACCTTCCAGACCAAGGCAAGCATGGAATCCTGTTACTGCCACCTTCTTCCTCTTCATTGGCACCCAACTCATTATACACTGAGTTCTGACATCCTCCAGGGCTACTCTATTTCCTCACTCAAGAGCTGGAAGCTGTTACGATCAACCTGAGCAATGACAGTGAGCAGAATAGAGATGATAAGAAGCACTCTGAGAAACGTGGGTTCCATTGATGCGATCATCCTTGCTGAGCTTCGGCCAAAATGGGGAGACTTTAGATTTGGAAAGAGATCAGTTGTGTTGTAAATAGAGGATGAATTACGGAAGGTTGAACCGTTTGTTGTGCGACGGTACGGTAGGCGACAGAAGTCGCATGTAAATTGATGGTGCATACCGGCTCTAGTAAAGACCCTAATAACTACTGCCACGCTGAGGGAATCACTGGCCTCTGCAGTCTGCACTGTTCGCCTGCATCGATTAACGCTGCCTCCTGTTAGGTGTGCCATTTGATTACTCCACTTTGATTTGTTTCGTTCAGATTTTTCTGTATGGAATATATTTTAAGTAATCCGTGAATGGGTTTATGTAGTCCATGAACAGTAAGTTTAGTCCAATTTGGAAATTGATTCATCCATAAAATCTAAAGAGCTTTATGTATCCTTTCCGATCAATATTGCCTTCTTAAGGGGAGATAAATAAGGAAATTAATGGATAACTAAAAAGATGGTATGGTATTTGATTATTCAAATTCTTTTGAATATACATGTATTTATATATTTATATATGATGTTGAAAGAATTTCAAAACAATCTCCTATTATGATTGTTGGGCTTAATTATCGTGTTTATATTCGTTCAAGAGATTAGATCTCAGCCATTAAAATCAAATAATTAGAATATTTGAGTTGCGTGCACTTGATATATAGACATAGAATACAAATTTAAGAAACAAAATTTTAAAGATTCAAACGTAAACATACTTCTTTGAATGCAAGTTCCACCAATTTTATCAATCATTGGCCAAACTCCCCCAAGGAAAATCTCCATCAAGGTCCAAAAGGGCATTCTGGCCGAAAAAAAAAAAGGTCCAAAAGGGCATCAACAATGGTGATTATAGTCAAATTAGGCTGTTAGAGAATTAATTAATTACTTACAGCTATTTAGCAATTAGCGTTAGACGAAGCTTAAACATGTTTAAAATAAGGAGCAATATCACTTTAATAAATATCTTCTATTCCTTTTTTTTTCCAGCTCTGGAAATGTGACTAATGATTAACGTACATTTTTCAAATTTTGGAAGTTTCTGGGCTTGAATGGCTAAAGCCTGCTTTGTGTGCAAGGCCACTCAATGGCTACTTCTACACAACTAAATTAAATTAAGCTATTATCTGGCCACCTTGCCTGCCTTCTGCCATGATTTTGTTTTAGCTTGATTAGCACTAAACTTTGACCATATAGCTTTTCGATCATCGCAAAATTCACTATGTAATCCAGAAACAAGATTATGACTTTAATTTAAGATATTTATTCATATATTTTAATCTCACGTCGAACAATACACATATTTTTTTATCCATTTTACGATTTGAGATTAATCATGTTCGAATTAAAAGTTATAAACGAAAACTTCATGACTCCAACTTTATCCAAATATTTGGAAAGAAGTGCAACTACTTGTTGATATTTTTCAATATATTTGTTTATGATAGACTTATTATAAAGATATTTCAATATGAAGCATTGAAGACAATAAATTTGGAGAAAGATATGTCAATTAATGGTTAAAAGGGCGAATGTGGTAACTTTTTTTTTCTCTTTCTATTCTTAAATAGATAATAGTATAGAAAATATAAATTTTCAAAACATATTTGAAAAAAATTGCTTATATTGTATTCACGTGATTGTAAATCCACTACGTTGATATCTTTTTGGACCTCAACGAGAGATCTTTGCTAATAGATTTTTTGAACAAATGGATTGTAAGTAACGCTATTAGGAACAACACTCAAAGGACCACAATTAGGGGATATCGAATTAAAATTTTGACTTTGAAGCATGATTTAATACTCAAGTTAATGTTTATTAAAAAAAAAAAAAAGCTTGGAATTTACAGAGAGATAGGAGAGCTCAAGGAAGGAGAGTGAATGAAAGAGTATTTGCTTGTTTCTCAAGGCTCTGTCTCCTATATTTGTGTTTTAAATCTCATATCAAATCATATCTTTATTTAATTTCTTGTAGTGACCATGATTTGAAAATATCGATAATTTAAATCTTGATACTCAAGTGACCCAATTACGCCTATAAATCTAAGACATAATAATATGTTTTCTAGTGAGAATTATTATCATGTGTCATCACCTATTTCAATTTTTTTATAATTTAGATAAGGAAATAAACTTTTTACTTAAACACCTAAAAAATAATCAAGCTTATTAATTGTTTTTTTTATTTTCCCTCTCTACATTGGGCTATTCTGTAAGAAACAAATCAAGAAGGGGTCTAATCTTAAGTAAGAGTTTTCGTCTTTAAAACATACAAGCTCTGGAAATTTAAAGTTAGGATTAATATTTAAAGTAAAATAAAATACAGGGGTTTTTGGATAATTAAAGGAATCACAGTAGCCAATCGAAAAATAAAATAAATAACGAGGCTAAACTAGAAATAAAAAGAATATTCTCCACCGGCCACCTCGCCATTATTTTCTCTCTCTAAGCGACAGCAAAGCTCATTTGCCATCTCTCTCTAGAGAACTCGTCACCCCGAAAATGGCTTTCCCTCAGCACCAGTTTCAACAACACTACCAACCTCAACAGCAACAACAACAATCTAAAAGTTTCAGGTAAACACCCCAGAAAAATTCAATCTTTTAATACATACAAAAAAATCAATTTAATTTTCTGCTAAAGGGAACAAAACCCTAAAAAACATTTATAATCTGTTTTTTTTTTCTATGTTCAATCCCAGGAACTTATACGCTATCGACGGTCAGATTTCGCCGCCACTTGCTTATTACAACACGCCTAATTTACAAGATTCGTCTCAGCATATCCCTCCTTGTAATTCCTCTCTCTGCTTTTTGTTTTTTTAATTTTATCTGCTCTTTTGTTTCCTATTTAATTGATGAAGAGTTATATGAAGATAACTAAATTAAATTTAACTTCTTTAGTGCTAGTTAGCTTGAAATCACCACATTATTATTATTATTATTATGATTATTATTATTATTATTATGCATCAAAATTGGAACTTTGTTATTTTATATTTCTGGGGTTTTAGTTTCATTCATGAAAGAAACTCGTATACCAACTGGGTATGTTGTATTTTTATTGTTTATTGTTTTAGTTCATGTTGTTGGGTTTGCGCCCGGTCCAGTTCCAGTGACAGATGGGAGTGGTGGAGTAGCTGAGTTGCCGTGGAATAATGGGGTTGAGCCGAAAAGGAAGAAACTAAAGGAACAAGATTTTTTGGAGAACAACTCACAGATATCTTCTGTTGATTTTTTTCAAGCACGGTCAGTCTCAACAGGGTTAGGTTTGTCTCTAGATAATAATAATCGGATGGCTTCTTCGGGTGATTCGGCTTTGCTGTCACTCATCGGTGATGACATTGATCAAGAGTTGCTGCGACAAGATGCAGAGATTGATAGATTCCTCAAAGTTCAGGTCTGGCATTGTGGATTCTATTTTCTTGCAAATATAGTTAAATGGAAATATAATATGTTTAGTTAGCTTCCTTGAATTTTGTGAAGATCGATTTATTATTTTAGGATGTCATTTGTGCCATATTTGGATAATAATGGGTTTTATGGTCATTGAATGCATAAACATTTATCATGCTTTTATGCTTTCTTTCTTTTCTTTTAATGTTTATTTCAGATTTGTTTTTGGTAGTTTCTTTGTACAGAAGGCACTTTCCAAATTTAACATTTCATATTATTTTGTTGTATTTGGTTGAGTGTTGTTATCTTGCTGCAACTGCTCAAACTGCTGATGAGAGTGAGTCAAGAATTTGCATGTCCTGCTTATGTTCATTTAGTTTTCACTTCAACTGTAACTTAAACCGTCGAACTCATTCTGACAGAAGTGTTCTTCCCCTTTGTATTTTAATCCTTTTGTAGAAGTTAGCAGTTAAATATCTATGCCGGAAATTAAAGAAAATAATGTGGAATTGAAATAAATGAATTATTCTGTTTTGACAACAAACAATTCTAACTTAAATTCATCAAATTTGGAGAATCTACGGTACTGGGTCATGTTGTAATTGGAGAATGTTTCTGTTCTCTGTCCTTTGAATTAAGATCTTAATTGAAGATTATGTGTTATATTCTCTTTTTTGTTTTTTTTCAAGGTTCTGATGGTAGTTGTGTGTGTATTTACTAATTACTAGAATTGTTGTAAGTGAAGGGACATGGTTTGATTGTATGAGTATGGTGATGTTCATGGTAGTGAAACCTATTTATCATTGTTTGTTTTAGCATTAACTTTCTATCCTTATTGCGCAATACATTGGTCAACAATCAGTTCTGAATTTGACTTTTAGTGAAAGTACTTCTAACCCCCTAATCTCTCCGCTTTAAACAGGGTGACCGATTACGGCAATCTGTGATGGAGAAGGTTCAGGCTAACCAACTGCAGACAATTTCAATTGTGCAAGAGAAAGTTCTTCAGAAACTTCGTGAGAAAGAAGCTGAAGTGGAGAATATTAACAAGAAGAATATGGAACTGGAAGAGCGAATGGAGCAATTGACTATGGAAGCAGGTGCCTGGCAGCAGCGTGCCAGATACAATGAGAACATGATTACTGCCCTCAAGTTTAATCTTCAGCAAGTTTATGCTCAAAGTAAAGACAGTAAGGAAGGATGTGGTGATAGTGAGGTTGATGATACTGCTTCATGCTGCAATGGCCGAGCCATTGATTTCCATTTGCTCTGCAAAGATAACAATGACATGAAAGAGTTGATGACTTGTAAAATTTGCCGAGTGAATGAAGTCTGCATACTTTTGTTACCTTGTAAGCATCTCTGCCTGTGTAAGGATTGTGAAAGTAAGCTTAGTTTTTGCCCCCTGTGTCAGTCATCTAAGTTTATTGGCATGGAGGTCTTCATGTAATGATTTACATATGAAAGCTTTAATATACTAAAGTTATATCCAGTATTCTCGTGAATTGATGGTTGCTTGTTGTTTGTTGGTTGGTTCCGAGGTCCTTTTAGCATTTTTATCTTTTTTTTTTTAATAAAGAAGAAGAAGAAGATATGTCTTGTATGTTAAGGATTCTGCATTGTCACTTTCTTAAGTTGTTTAATGAGTGGCCATCATTATTTCTTAAGTTGTTTGTTGGTTGGTTCTGAGGTCCTTTTAGTATTTTTCTCTTTTTTTTTTTTTTAATAAAGAAGAAGAAGAAGAAGATATGTCTTGTATGTTAAGGATTCTGCATTGTCACTTTCCTAAGTTTTTTAATGAGTGGCCATCATTATTCTCTTGTTCTCCGTCTGTTCTGGTGGATTTTATGTTTTCCCTGCTCAGTGCTGTATGGTTTTATGTGGTTTAAGAAGCAATTCATTAGGGACACGATATTATATGATTTATTCTTTGAAGTGTGAGACCTTGTTAAATGACTGGATAAGTTTTAGAACATGGCCAGATCAATACATATTTGAGGTTCATGGAGTCTTCATTGTTTAGGTAGAAGCAGAAACATCACTGTGGGAGTTTAGAAAGTGTAGGTCAGAGGCAAATCCTAGGTCTGCATGAAATGCTGCAAGTATAGTTAGGCAAGGCTTCTCATCTAGTTTTCAGAATATTCCCGGACTCTATGAAATGCTTCAAGTATTGTTAGGCAAGGTTTCTCATCTAGTTTTCAGAATATATGGCTTGGTTATGTTAGATTTCCATCCTAAAACCAATTGGCAATAAGTGAAGGAGTCTAACTTGAATATAATGCCACTGAAAATTTAGTATTTAATAGATGTGGGATGACACCACTTTAATAGTCTGTCAGCTTCCCATCACGTGTAGGGGGAGATAAAGATAAAACCTATCACGTGATAATTTTATTTTTTAAGAAGGGGTAACAGGAAGAAATTAATAGAACAGAACCTGGGCTCTAATATTATGTAAAATATTCGAGGTTCCCAATTATGCAGAAGGGATGTTTGATTGTGTATCATCAGCCACTTTTGATGCTTTATGGGATAAACTGTTTACACTTGCTTTTAGTTGGATGAAACTTTACATCATCATCATCATCATCATCATCAGAGCCTTTATCCCAATAGATTGGGTAGGCTATATGAACTAATATCTAAAATCACGTTAGATCGTCTATATGTATTCTCTGCCTCCATAGATTCCTATTCAAGGCAATTTTCTCATCTAATTCTAAAACTTCCATGTTTTTCCAAACTACTTCCTTCCAAGTCTTTTTCGGTCTTCCTCTAGTCTTAACCCTTCTCTCGACATCCATAGCCTCTATTCTCCTAACTGGAGCATCTACAGGTCTACGTCTTACATGTTCAAACCAACGTAAACGATTTTCACACATTTTGTCTTCAATAGGTACCACTCCAATCATATTACGAATATCATCATTTCTCATTCTATCCTTTCTTGTATATCCACATATCCACCGTAACATTCTCATTTCTGTTACACTCATCTTTTGTGTATGTAGCCTCTTAGTCGCCCAACATTCACTACCATATAACAATGTTGGTCTAACAACTGTCCTATAAAACTTGCCTTTCAACCACGTAGGAATTCCTTTATCGCACAACACACCTGTAGCACTTCTCCACTTACTCCATCCAGCCTGGATCCTATAGGTCACATCACCATCAATCTCTCCATCCATCTGTATTATTGATCCCAAGTATCGAAAATGATCCCGCTTAGGTATCGCCACCCCATCTAACTTCACTACATCATGCTCTTCCAGTCGGTTAGAATTGAATTTACACTCCATGTATTCAGTCTTCACTCTGCTTAGTTTAAATCCTTTTGATTCCAACGTTTGTCTCCATACTTCCAACTTTGTATTGATCTCTGCTCTAGTTTCCGCACATAGGACAATATCATCTGTAAACATCATACACCAGGGCACCTTATCCTGGATAGATTTTGTCAGTTCGTCCATAACTACCGCAAACAAGAATGGACTTAACGCTGACCCTTGGTGTAATCCCACCGTGATAGGAAACTCACTTGTTTGCCCCCCACCTGTCCTCACATGTGTCCTTGCGCCTCTATACATGTCCTTAATTAGTTTAATATATTTCAAAGGAACTCTTTTCTTCATTAAAGACCACCAGAGTACCTCTCTAGGCACTTTATCATATGCTTTCTCCAAATCTATAAAGACCATATAAAGATCTTTACCCATTACTCGAAAGCGCTCCATAAGTTGTTTAAGCAAATATAGTGCCTTCATAGTTGATCGACCCGGCATAAAACCAAATTGATTCTCCGATATCTCTACATTCTTTCTTAATTTTCGTTCTATCACTCTCTCCCATAGTTTCATCGTGTGACTCATCAATTTTATGCCTCGGTAGTTGGCGCAGTTTTGAATATCTCCCTTGTTCTTATATAAAGGTACTAAGACACTCTTCCTCCATTCTTCTGGCATTTTGTTAGTGTGCCAAATCTTATTAAATAGATTTGTCAACCACCTAACTCCTACATCTCCAAGGCATTTCCAAACTTCAATTGGGATGTCATCAGGTCCAACAGCTTTTCTATTCTTCATCATCTTTAGTGCATCTTTTACCTCTGTCTCTTGGATTCTACGCATAAAGCACCGATTTAAATCCTTAAGAGGCATCGAAATATTATCCAAAACTTTATTTTGTCCATCATTAAATAATTTGTTAAAATAATCTCGCCACCTGTCCTTAATGTCATTATCTTTAACGAGAGTTCTTTGATGCTCATCCCTAATACATTTCACGACTCCTAGGTCGCGACTCCTCCTTTCTCTTGCTCGCTCCAATTTGTATATCCTTTTCTCTCCCTCCTTTGTGTTCAACTTGTCGTAAATCTCTTTCGCAACCCTCGTCTTAGCTTCTGCCACAGCCTTCTTTGCCTCCTTTCTTGCTACCTTATATTCCGAAAAACTCTCTTCTGTATTGTTCTTCTTTAAAGCCTTGTAACGCTCTCGCTTAGTCTTTATAGCATCTTTTACTACTGCAGTCCACCATGTTGCGTCTTTTTCAGTCGGCACTTTTCCGTTTGATACTCCTAATGTCTCTTTGCCTACCTCCCGAATGCATTTTGCCATCTTATTCCACATTACATTTGGGTTCTCTTCTGTTGTCCAAGCCTCTTTTTGAATCCAACTATCTCTACATGTTGTATGACAATCTTCTTTTAGCTTCCACCATCGAATCCGTTCAATTCCTTTTTGTTGGTTCCTTCGATGTCGTCTATCTATCTTCATATCTAGAACTAAGAGTCTATGTTGCGCGGTAACACTCTCACTTGGGATAACCTTACAATCCAAACATCTATGTCTATCCCTACTCCTAGTTAAAAAGAAATCTATCTGACTTGCTCTTGGTCCACTTCTAAAGGTTATAAGATGAGAATCTCTCTTCTTAAACAATGTATTTGCTAGGATTAGGTCATAAGATAAAGCAAAATTTAAGATAGCATCTCCTCCCTCGTTTCTTACACCATAACTAAAACCCCCATGTACTCTCTCAAAACCCTCTCTACTTGTACCTACATGTCCATTAAGATCACCGCCAATAAAAAGGTTTTCTCCTATGGGTACTTCTTGTACTACCTTATCTAAATCCTCCAAGAACTGTCGTTTACTAACCTCATCAAGTCCTATCTAGGGTGCATACACGCTAATGACATTCAACACCTCTTCTCCTAAAACTAGTTTAACCAAAATAATCCTATCCCCTTGTCTCTTAATCTGTACAACATCCTTATGGTACTCTTTATCTATAATGATACCTACTCCATTTCGGTCTCTATCTTTCCCTGTGTACCAAAGCTTATATTGCTAAGGTGCTATCTCTCTAGCCTTTTCCCCAACCCATTTGGTCTCTTGGAGACACAAGATGTTAACCCTCCTCCTACTCATAACCTCACAAATCTCACCTAACTTACCACTAAGCGTACCTATATTCCAAGATCCTAACTTAAGCTTATGGTTATGGACTAACTTCTTTACCCACCCCCGTCCATTGTGGTGTGGGAAACTTTGCCTATTTAACACCACATCCAGGCGTCGATGTGGCGCGTCACTTCTGGGCGATGACCTAGCAACCCTTGCCCACTTTTCACTACACCTGGGCTCCGATGCAGCGCGTCGCTGTGTAGGGGACGCCCCAACGTTGTTTTGATATTGGTTCATTTCATGAGATTGGACTAGTTTTTAAGGCTGGTTGTCCAAACCTACCGCCACCCTCCTCCTTTACCCGGGCTTGGGACCGGCTGCGTTAACTCACACAGGCGGAGTTTGGATGAAACTTTACATAACTAAAAAAAATTATTAGATGATTAAAGAGTGGAATGCAGGAACTGATCAGGTAGTAGAACTGAAACATTTAGAAAGATGATAGAGGTGGGAGAACGAGTGTAGTAGATTAGGATAGTCTACATGTCATGCATCCAGGGAAGTATGCTGAATTCTACTTTCCAGTAGGATGGAATTTGACAATTTCTAATTGTACTTTATCCATTTTCTGCTTACTAATAAGTGAATTTTCTTTGTATTAACCTGAGTTGAAGCTATTCACTCACGCGTCTTATTATAGCCTGGCTTGCGTTGCACGACTCTTAAAGTAGCTTCTCTCCTTTCTTTGGAAACGTGTCTTCTTGAATTTGATCTCTCCATTTTAAGCCAAACAAAGAAAGCAATAAGCCGTATAAACAAGGAATATGAATGAGAATTGAGTAATGTAATACGATAATGAGCCATGGAGTGGAAAGCAATTTAAGTTGAAGACGCCAAACCAGCCATTAGCCATGAACCGGCTCAAACTAAAATAATGTCGAGTCACTTCATATTCCTATCAGAGTTAAAGATATAGCCCTGAATTTCTTACCTCGCACAGTCGAGATTTTGGGGCATCTATATTTGAACCCTGCACTTTTCTGCTTTACTCTTAGACAGTTACGGAGTTCTCAGGGTGCTGCTTTAGAAAAAGTGGCCTCTTGATTTTTCATTTGTCTTGAGGTAATATGGACCTGCCCCCTGGCTGGGCTAACCCGTGGACGAGTCCTTTCTCCAAGAGGCAGGCCGCAGTTCAGTGAAGCTCGAAACCTTTGGGTTTGAAATAGGGAACCTTTCTTTCAAAAATGGATGCTGCTTGACTGACTATTACTTATTACATTAATACATTCATCATTTCTGAATGTCTTGTTTTAGAAGAATTAGTTCTACTTGATTACAGTAGCAGTCCGGCCCCATGTACCACTCATACAAGATGGCTTCCAATGCTTTAGTTTGCAGAAAATCAAAGCTTTTGAAAGCTAAGGGAATATTGCTGTTTCTGACTGAAACCTGTTCCTAAAAACCAACTGTTCAGCTTTATGATTGGTTTTCAAAGGAGCAGTTGTGGACAAGTTTATATCAAGTACTCTAGTAGTTGAACAGCCATTGTCACCTTTACCAAGCCCTATGTAGAGAAATCAAACGTTTTAAGCTGAGCCCATTTCAAAACTCTAGAGCTCCCAAGCTAGCCAGGCTGAGAAATGAACCAATGATCACCTCCAAGATCAATGTACAAACTACAATGTACAAACATCTTAAAATAATACAAACTCCAAAACCCAAAACTTTTTCTCTACTAATATTCTAATTAGTACATGTAGAAGTCTTGGGGAAACAAGTCTTTATTATTTGTAGAATTGGACAAAAGTGGAGGGGAAGGAAGAGAATGCTTTTGTTCAAGGAGGGGTAGAAGAGTGGAGAACTTTTTTCTAATCATGCCTTAGAAAGTGATGACAAAGAGGAAAGTGAATATGCTTCCCCCATGATTATAACTATCTGCTATCCATTATTGTTGTTATTATTATGGTTTGTAATTATTCCATTTCCATTTCCACCTCCACTTCCACTTCCACCTCCCACCGCAAACCCCAGTCGATCTCAGTCCTGTCATCGCCCCCCCGCCCTTTGCCTTTTTATTCCATTCCCTTCTCTTTATCCCATTATTACAAAAACTAAAACAAAAATTACAAAAGAGTGACTTTACTCCAGTTAAATCATCCAACCTCCTCCTTATTCCCTATAAAGCTGTTTTTTTTCCTTTGTGGGGTCTCTGGCTTATCTCTAATGGCCTTACCTCCACTTTGTTTTTCTCTTTTCTGCCTTTCTTTTTTCATCAGATGTTGTACATCCGTGAATTGTTTTTTGGGGACTCCAATGTGATCTTACACTGTCAAAGTTATTCCATTTTAAACTGAACATGTATCTTGTGATACCCACATCTTCTGCCTCGGGTACGAGGCTATACTTTAGACCTCAAGGGGTCCCCAAATGTATATGGAATATTTGTATTTGCATAGTTTCAAGTGTTGTCTTTCCTCGTTTCTCTGAAAATTTTGCGTTGTTCTGTACCATGTGCACTCCTTACACCGCTTCCCCATGTTATAATCTAATTACCAGATGATTTCTCTGCTATTATATAAACAATTAATGGAAACAGTGCCTCCTAGTTTAAAGAAGATGAATTTTCTGTTGGTGCTGCAAATTAAATGTCACTGAATCTGCTTTGAAGCAGCCTCAACACATGCCAATGTTGCTGAATCTTTGTATACAGCCAAAATTTGAGGTTTAGTTTACAGAAACATCTGCTTCAGCGATCCAAATAGCAACTTTACTTCTTTGTTACACCATTCAAAACCCTCAAGATTGTAAATATTGTCTTATTATCCTACTTTGTACGTATAGAAGGGAAATGAGCTTCTTGGTTCTGTACATGAAATGAAAACAAGCAAAAGAAAAGTCTTATCCTTCACTAGTGCTTGTAATTGCCAACAGTGGTCCTAGGGAGAGAATTAGAGAAATCCCTGTCCAATAGTCCAAATCAACTGTTATTATCCTTTAAGTTTCCTTAACCTCATGCGTGAGAGCCACTAGCATTGGAAAATGTCTCTTCCCTAATAATGACCGACCGCAAGTTCTTTTAATCATTTTTGTAGTCCACTAATGAAATATGATCAGCAATATCGTCATCAAAATCTCTCTCTTTCGTATTAACAAAGAAATTATTTTCGTTGAATTCGTGACTTCCAAAATCAATTAAGAGACAGAATATTATAATTAACTTTGCAGGAATATGGTGTGAGAGGCGCGCATGTCAGTCGAACTACAGTGGCCAATGGAGGAATATCGTTTTCATCTATGGAAGGTCAGTTTCGTGGAATGATAAAGACCAGAGTGACCTGCAAGCTTTTTTGTCGACATGATTGACCGGCATAGTGGATAATTAGGTGGCAATAATATCTGTATGATTATGATGAAAATATATCTATGGTAAAAGAATATAATAATTTACTGAATATGAAAAGAAGCTAGGAGGGAAACTGGGGACTGGACTGCCCGGATCAACCCAACACGGCAAATGATTTGAGGGTAACTGCATTTTCCCAGAACCCATCGATCATCAACCGATCAAATTACAATAATTCAAGCCGAATTTCGATGAGGGCGAGAATCCAGAATTCGGCCAAGGTTTTATTATTTGCTAAATTATTGGCAGCGAACAGGAAAACAGTGGCACTTTTAAGCGTTTGCTTTGCCAAGAGCAAAATAGAAAGTGAGAGTGTGGGACTTCGTATATATGCATGAAATGATGGTGAAGATGATGGAGGGCCCCAGGCTTGGGTTGATCAACACAAAGAATCCCTTGGATTGAGGAGGAAGAGCAGCAGCAGCAGCACAGCAGCCTTGGATTGTGGGTCCTTTTTTTTCTAATCACCTTTTCTTTAACGTTCATCAGCCACAGTATAAAAAGAAGAGAAGAGGAAGAAGAAAAAGAATGTGATGTGCATGTGATCCAACAGCCTTTATGTTCCCATCTTCTATCCGAATTATGCAGAAACCACCATTTCTTTTCTTCTTCTAACTCTCTTTTTTGACATTTGGGTACTAATGCTTTTCTGGTTAATCATGTTTAGGTCATAAACATAGATTTATATGTTAATTATCAGGGCCCATGCATACTTGGACATGCAAGGTCGGCCATGTTTTCATCATGGCACTGATTAAAAGCAAGTTTTTTTTTTCACTAGTGGAATTCAAAGACCACACCGCAAATCACATCAAACTATAGCTAAGAGATTGTTGCTATCTTTAATTCTCTCTTTTGTGTGGGGGGAAACTGGAAAGAACTTTCTGAATCAATTCTGATCTTCACAATCTGTAAAATATACTTACATGTCAACCTATATATTGTCCTTTGTAGTTTCTACATGACAAAGAATCACACGTTTATAGCAGGGGATAGCTTTTTCACGTAGAAGAAGTTGAAATTTCATGTCTTTAACAAAGGAATGAAGGAAAAGCATAGGAAAAAGGAGGAAAAAGAAAAGAGAAAATAAAAGGAAAGACATCTCTTGTTGTTCTCTTCTTTTAATGTAACTCTCTAAAGTGTTTGTTAAAATTAGCTTTTCTTTTAGTGCTAAGAAACAACAGGCCATGCAAGTCTAAAATTTCGATATGGAAACCCCCTTTGGACCCATTGTTAAAGAGATATTAGTAGCGAAAGAAGCTGCTTTTTAACGTCTTTTTTAGAGGGGAAATACGACTTTTGCATGGGAACCTAACCCTCTATTATTCTAATACCTTTCATAAACAGATTCCTTTATATCTAATCATCAATCAGAACGAAAACAACTTTCGTTTCTCGTCTATTCATCTTGGCCATTGTCTCAGTCCATTTTGAATCCTACAAATTAAATTTGAAGAGCATTTAACAATATATAACAAAATTAATATATAAATAAAGCTTCCAAATATAAACATATCTTGAAACTTTACAGTGGAAAGAACAGAGAAATTGCTATGTTGTTACTCGTTAGGCAACTTCTTCTTTTCTGGCCTAAATGGAGACCAAGTTGGACCACAAGCATTCAACACATAAAAGAAACATTTAAAGAATTGGAAGAAGAAAACTCAATTGAGGAAACAGAATCATGCATTGTATATGACACTTTGGACATGGCTAAGTTATTGAAAAATTCAATTTCTTTCTCATCCATATTAATTAATCATCAACTTCATGCCCTGTTTGGGTATGTTAGGTATCGACTCCCCTCTTCATAAAAAAAAAAAAACCACTCTGATGAGCAAATTTCAATCAATAATTCAGAAACTACTAGATCCATCTTTATTTTTAATTGAAAATCTTTGCTACTTCGCAAACCATATGGGAACATAAAGTTCGTAGTTTCTGCAATAGGGTCTGATTGTCTTGGACGAGTCTGTTTAAACTTGCAAAACAAGAACCTGACTACAATAGAGAGTCTAGTCATCTTGGACGAGTCTGTTTAGACCTGCAAAACAAGTACGGTGAGAAAGGGTATCGGAGAAGCCTACTTCTACTGTTGAAGACATGAACAAGTATTAATCATGGTTAAGGAGGGAGGGGTAATTCAGGCAAAAAGAATAGCACGTTCTACATATTTGCATGCATTATTAGAGCAGCAGCAGGCAGGGTAACTCTCTTCTTTGAGTGGTGCAAATTTGGAAGAGTGTAGTCTAGAAGGATAGAGATGTCAATCACCCAAATAAACACAAAGGACAAACCCTGCCTACATTCAGCACTATCAAGACAATTACCTATCTTGTCTTCTCCATTTATATCACTCTGCCATTTCCTCGTGGGATCCCATAACCCCTCGTGACTCTCCCTTCCATTTCCAAACCATTTCAATCCCTTTTTCCCCTTTGCTTTTCGCAAATTCTATTTTATTTATTTTCCAACTTTCCATCCTGGCCTCTGCACATGTTCTATGTTCAACCTTGTTTGACCACCCATTTTCTGCAATTCACAGATTTGATGCTCTTCTGCATGTATAAATAAATGAACGTATCAATAACACATACTGCTAGATTTGTTTTCTTTTTTATCCGAGCTTCTAGCATGTATTAATTTATTATGCAAATGCAAAATGGCAGATGGGGTTTGTCTTTGAATGTCTTCCATCTCTCTCCCCATCGCTTCTGCTGAGGAAAAGCGACAGTGAAACAGACAAAAGAGAGTGCGAGAAGAGACAGAAGAAAGAACCTTGTAGCTTGTCGTTGTCGTATACAATACAGATTTTGATTCTTTATTCTCTTTCTTCACTTTAAAATCAGAAAAAAGATGATTGGAAGAAGATCAAATAAAATAACACAATACTCCCTAACCCCAAAGTTCGTTTTCTTTAATCTCACACTTATTCATCAACCCTTCTCTTTTCCCTTTAAATTATTAGTCCTAGTAGTAGGGTTTTATCCGTATTCTCTCTGTGTTTTAAGTTGTCTCTCCTTGAAATTCCCATATTCAAAGCCATTGGTAAGCTTGTTGTACACATTATTTGTATTGTTTACTACAATCATTTAGAAGAAAAGAAAAAATATACAAGTATACAGTATTTTGGAAAGGAATCGGCGGTGGTCATGTGAGTGTAGTGGGGTTCACTTTCACTGCGTTTTAGAAATTGGAATAGAATCTTCTTGGTTCCTCAAAGTGTAGAGTGGAAGTAGGCAAGAGAGAGGAGGAGTGTGGGATTTTGGTGGTGGGCTCGGTAGGATCTGCGTCCAAGTTGCTGACAACTTGTTGAGAGAAATAGAAAGGATCAGCCTTTCTTCTCTAGATTTCCATACTATTTCGTGGGACCCTTTCTCACTCTTATGCATGATGAATGTCTGAATGCAAACAAAAATCGATTTCCCAATAGGAAAAAAGAAAATTTCAATTTTCACCTTCCTTTTCATCATCATTAAAAAACTGTTTCTTTGCTTCTGTTCCTTGTCCATAAACTGCTCATCTCCATCAATGAGATAGGACCCATTTTGTATTTCTTATTGGACCCACCATATCTCAATATGTCATGTGTTCACCACATGGATTAATTACATGATTAGGTTAATCAAAGGTGGTAGTTAATCTGCCATAATTTCTAGTTACCATTGGACTAATTATGGTAGTAAAATTTGATCCTTTGACAGTAAAAATGGATAAGGAAGGACTACCAGAGACCAATGTACTACTAATCTATTCTTGTGGGGAAACAACAATCTAGTGTTTTTGGTGAGTTGGGAATTGTTTCAAAGGAAATTATTCCCAGAATTGTCCATGTAACATGAATGAGAAGAGTCATACTCATACATGGTGGTAATAAATAGTACTATGTTATGTTATCAGGGATAAGAACAAAACAGGAATCACGAGAATGGCAACCTACAAAGAACCATCGGCAATAATAAACAAAAAAGACTGTCTCCATGTCAGCTGCTGCAAAAAAAAAAAGGGTACAGGTTTGCAGAAGGTCCCTGATGAGGGTTTGTTTGAACAATTCAGGATAGAATTAAGAAAGTTTGGAAAGGGAGATCAGACATTGAAGAACAGCACGTTTTAGAAGGTGTTTTCTCAGACCTGAGGAAGCATTTCCCATTGTAATTGAATACCGGGACTTGAAGCTCACATTGCTTCTGGTTCTTGCCATTGATTATATATTTTCATGATCGTATGTAAACATTTTTAATTTATTTTCTAGTAAATGATAGTATAATAATTAATAAGCTAGCAAACACTCAATAAGAAGATGAGAGGGTTAATTCTGGTCCTTTGGTATCCCAAAAAAGAAGAGAATGAAATGAAAGGAATCAAAATCTAGTCTTTGAGTACGGAATTAATTACTTTGCACCGAATAATTATGGTCTTTTATTGTAACATCCCAATCTATAGTATAACATAATACTTACTTATACTTAACATTTACTTACCGGTTGGGCTGTCTGTGATGCTTAACAACTCTTAACACTTTAACAAGAATTAGTACTCTTATTCCTCGTTCTAATATGGAAATATGAATTATTAAATTGATTTTCTTAAGATGTATATACATTCTCTTCTATTAAAAGTAGTACTGTACCATTTTACTGAATATATAAAAGAATACAACATACCTTCGATATCAAATCTCGGGAAGGTAATTCTTTTAGTCTTAAAATCAACTATCTGTGGAATGAAAAAGAAGGAGTGAGCAACAACGTGCTCAGTAAAAAAGGTGTATGCTGCTTTATGAATATAAAAACTATATTCCTAAAACCACATAATTATCCTAACGATCAAACCCATTAGGAAAACAATGAATGTAGTTAACATTAAACAGGATTCAATAAATCTTTTCAGTAAACAGAAATCATATAATTGAGACTAGGCAATAAATTATCATTCTCTCATTGTTTCCTTAGGAACACAAGTCGTCCGTTTTTGGGGTGCGCTCGTAGGCCATCGCCCCTCAGGGCTATCTTTGCTAGATCTATGGCCATAATCTATGGGTGGTCCTCGGGTCCACTTGCCAAATGACCTCGAGACCGCTGAAGGCTTGGCGGGTCCATAAGCCTTGTGACGCCCTTGAGTGCACTCGTTGGTTTATTGACCTGAGCCATCGCCCCAGATGGGTCACGCAAAGTATATAAATAATAATGCATGAACTTAGGGCCTAAAGTCTCAAAATCATTTTATATCTCATAAAAAACCTTTATGGAATTATTTCATAATTTCTATCATTTTCTCAAAATGATTTGCTTTCCAAAAGGTTTCATATTTTCTGTTTACAAATATATTAATTAAAAAAAACCCATTTTCACCAAATTTACATATGGAAAATATGGGATTTAATTGGCTCACCAGGGTCAACTCGCCCAAGTGGCTCGCCCATAATCAGTTCGCCCGTTGGGGTGAACTAGTATTCGCCCGCCCAACGTAGCATTTAAACCAAGCGAAACTGGCTCGCTCATGGCTAGTTCGCCCATGATCAACTCGCCCAATCTCGCCCAATATTCAACTCGCCCCCCATAAAGAATTTATATTTTCTATTTTTCAATTTTCAAAATATCTCATTTTTCGTATAAGAAAATTGAACTTTAAACATATTCGCCATGGTCAGCTCGCCCATCACGGCTCACCCATGGTTAACTCGATAATACGGCGAACTAGTGTTCGCCCGCCAACCTTTGCCTTTTAAAACAACAAGAAAAACCGGCTCGCCCTCAGTGGCTTGCCTACAACTTTCTTAACAAAGGGGTCGTCCGCCCCAAAACATTATAAAAGGGTTGGCCCAAAATGGATCCCCCGCCTTTTATTAAAACAGGGGATGTTCAGACGAAAACAACACAAAAGGGTTCGCCCAACATGACTCGCCCGCCTTGTACCATTTCACCAAATCATAACATAAGGGTCGGCTTTTAGCTCGCCCAAGTCAAAATAACTTATCAAATAAATGCATGTCGTAAACCAAAATAATTTCTAATATTTTCATATTATTTCTACTCCACAGGACATGCGTTTTACTTCACATACAACTTCCTTACCTGATATTACGAAGCCTTGCTTCGCCTTGCTTCCTGCTTGCCAATAGCAATTCCCAATTC
This sequence comes from Heritiera littoralis, assembly GCA_031772115.1. Lineage (NCBI taxonomy): Eukaryota > Viridiplantae > Streptophyta > Magnoliopsida > Malvales > Malvaceae > Heritiera > Heritiera littoralis. The sequence goes on from JAPDPK010000001.1 coordinate 21,984,585, forward strand.
CCGGCTGCAAATAATTTATAAATTATATTAATATTTCCTTTTTCCAATATTTTCAACATTTTGGCGAGACTTAATAATCAAACAGCTCGCCCATAAGAGTTCTTACTAACTCGCCCAACCGAGCGCCATTCATCAAATGGCTTACAAGTGGGAGATCGCCCGCCATAACTCGCCACTATTATTTTTGGGAGTTTGCCCAACATTCAACTTGCCAAGCCTTTATTGACTTAAATGTGGGATTCTGCCCCACTTGAACAACAACTTTGGTGAGTTCTTTATTACCTACTCGCCTCATTGGCGATCACTAACATTTCCACATGGGCGATCACAATTAGTCGCCATTCTCGTCTTTTTTTTGGGGCGATCCTTGATCCTCGCCTTTTTCTTTAACTATCATCAATTATCCAAAGAGTTTGGCGAACTCATATGTCGCCAACTCATGCAACTCTTGAGCTCGCCTCAACCTTTGGGCGAGTACTCACCTATTTGGCAAGCAGTTAAGTAAGTCTGTTCGCCGTTCGCCCATCGTATTTCCTTATTCATTCTTGATTATTTTCCATCTAATTTCTTATATATTCAATAATATTTGACTAAAACCAGGCTATATCTATGTTCATTACGTTGTGAAACATAGAAATCTAGCATTAAATATCAAGAGAACCATAAAAATATGGAACTCACCTTAATTGAGTTGCACTTCCAAAACAGAGTGCTTTCTTGCCTCACTTAGCTTTACTTTGCTTGCTCCTTAGCTTTTCAACAATGGAGGAAAGGTTTGTCTAACTAAGAATGAAGTTTTCATGGCTCATGTACGTGAGGAATGGAAGAACCAAGACTTTGAGTTTGCAGTACATATGCTGGACGAGAAGCATCAGAGGGTTTTTCTTGAAGAAGAATGTTGCATAATTCCCATGAATTCCTTCTTATATAACCACTCAAATCCTCTCAAAATCTACCACCTGTTCTTATCCCGTTTTCTTTCATCATTTCATGCATTAAAATCAAAGAAAACTACAGCAAAAAAGAACAGTGGTGAAGTCCCTACTGCAAATCTATTCTTGACTAATTTCACTTGCCATTTATTGCCTAGCCCAATGTGTCAAGAGAAGCAAAGTGGCGAGAAGTCCACTATAACCTCTTTCCTTGACTTTTCTCTTTTCTTTTCTTCTCTTCTCCACGCCACCTCCAGCCAGCTATTTTTGACTTTTGTCTCATCCTTTCTTCATTTGTCCAACAACATTTATTCCCCCTTTTACACTTTCCATTTCATTTCCAACTTTAATTCTTCACATTTGTTCTCACTTCATTTAATGCTTTCATACCACAAGTACTATCTTCAACCTCTTTACCAAGATTAAATCTCATCTATTTCCTGTTACAATTTGATATTTGTTTTTCTTTCTTTTGTACACCATATTGTAAATCATAACTTAAAATGAAAAGTGGAAATTCACATTCAATAATTCTTCAATTTCACTAAAAGAATTTACTTCCACTATCAATCATGTACAAATATGGTACATAGTATAATAAAATTCAGGTCTTACATTTCTCCCCACCTTAAGAAATTGGTCCTCCAAATTTAACTTGGACCTGTCACTGGAAGAGCTCTGGATACCTCTCACGCATAAGGCTCTCTAACTCCCAAGTAGCCTCCTTGTTATGATACTGCCAGAGCACTTTAACCAAAGGAATCATCTCAGATCGCAATACCTTATCCTTCCTATCCAGGATCCGTATCGGTTTCTCAACGTAACTCAGGTCCTCTCTGATCTCCAGTGGCTCATGTCGAATCACGTGAGAAGGATCTGATGGTAATTTCTCAACATCGAGACATGGAATACGTTATGCACTCCTGACAACTCTGGTGGTAGTGCTAACCGATATGTCACATCCCTCACGCAATCTAAGATCTCATAAGGCCCAATGTATCGAAGATTCAACTTTCCTCTCTTCCCGAATCTCATTATACCCTTGGACGGTGAAACCTTTAAAAACACATAATCACCCGCTACAAACTCTAATGGTCGGCATCTAGTATCTGCATAACTCTTCTGCCGACTCTGAGCCGTTCTGAGCCTCTCACATATCATCCGTACAACACGAGAAACCTGCTCGACCAAATCGGGAGCTAACAATTTATGGTCTCCCACTTCTTCCCATGCTATCGGGGATCTGCATCGTTTGCCATACAAGGCCTCATACGGTGCCATGCCGATACTCGTATGAAAACTATTATTATAAGCAAACTCTACCAGGGGTAAGTGATCATCTCATAAGCCTCTAAAATCCAATGCACACGCTCTCAATATATTCTCGAGCGTCTGTATAGTACGATCGGACTGTCCATCAGTCTATGGATGAAAAGCGATGCTAAAACTCAGCTAGGATCCCATAGCCTCCTGAAATCTCTCCCAAAAATGAGAGGTGAAGCGAGAGTCCCTATTCGAGGTAATACTCACTAGAACACCATGTAACCTCACTATCTCCCTGACATACAAATCGGCCAAGGCACTAACTAAATCTGTAGATCTTATGGCTAAGAAATGAGCAGACTTAGTCAATCTGTCGACATCACCCAAATAGAATCATACCCCTTCCGGGTCCATGGTAATTCCATAATAAAATCCATAGTCACATGCTCTTATTTTCAAATGGGAATCGATAATGGTCGAAGCATACCCGCTGGCTTCTGATGCTCAATTTTAATCTGTTGGCATGTTAGACATCTAGCAATAAAACCTGCGATGTCTTTCTTCATCTTAGGCCACCAATGCACTCTTCGGAGATTCTGGTACATCTTAGTACTACCCGGATGTAATGTATATCTAAAGGTATGGGCCTCTGATAAAATCAAATCTCTAAGCTGCTGATCACCGGGAACACATGTCTGACCTCTAAACCTCAATATCTCATCGGTGCCAATCTCAAAATCCAACTCATCTCCCATTTGAATCTGACTGGCAATCCCGATGCAATAATCATCACTCCTCTGAGCTTCCTTGATTCGATCTATCAAATTCGGCTCTATACGAAAACTAGCCGTAAATCCGTACTGGTCAGAGGAAACAACTGTCAGGCTAAGGTTAGAGAACTGCTCTATCAAATCATGTTCTCTGATAATCATGTAAGATACCATGCCAACATGCTTACGGCTCAATGCATCTGCTACTACATTAGCTTTACCTGGGTGATACAAAATCTCACAATCATAATCCTTTAACAGTTCCATCCACCGTCGCTGCCTCAAATTCAACTCTCGCTGTGAGAATATAAATTTCAGACTCTTATTGTCTGTATATATCTGAAATTTCTCCCTGTACAAGTAATGTCGCCATATCTTCAATGCAAACATTATTGCAGCTAGCTCCAAGTCATGTGTCGGGTAATTCCTCTCATGATCCTTCAACTGTCGAGAACCATAGGCTATAACTCGACCATGCTGCATGAGCACACACCCTAAACCTTGAGCGGATGCATCGATATACACCATAAATCCTCCTGATCCTCTAGGAAGGGCTAATACGGGGGCAGTAGTCAATCTCCTCTTAAACTAGAGAAAACTACGCTCACACGCATCATTCCACTCAAACTTTACATCCTTACGTGTGAGTCGTGTCAATGGAGCAGCAAGCTTAGAAAATCCCTCCACAAACCTGCGATAATATCCGGCAATACCTAAGAAACTCCGTATCTCGGTAACTGTGTTAGGCTTTTCGCACTAAACAATGGCCTCTATCTTGGACGGATCAACCGATACCCCGTCCTTCGATACTACATGTCCGAGAAATATAATATGGTCAAGCCAAAACTCGCATTTACTAAGCTTAGCATACAATTTTCGCTCTCTGAGGGTCTGTAAAACAATCTGCAAATGCTGCTCATGCTCCTCTGGAGTCTTAGAATAAATCAGGATGTCATCTATAAATACTATGACAAACGTATCCAAAAATGGATGAAACACCTCTTTCATCAAACTCATAAAAGCTGCAGGGGCATTTGTTAACCCAAAAGGCATCACTAGGAACTCATAGTGACCATAGCGAGTCCGAAATGCTGTCTTATGCACATCGACTCCTTAATTTTCAACTGGTGATAGCCCGATTGGAGATCTATCTTGGAAAATACCTGTGCACCCCTGAGTTGATCAAACAAATCATCAATCTGAGGTAGTGGATACTTATTCTTAACGGTAGCCCGATTCAACATCCGATAATCTATACATAACCGGAGACTACCATCTTTCTTCCGAACAAATAGTACTGGAGCTCCCCATGGTGACACACTGGGACGTATAAATCCCTTATCTAATAACTCTTGGAGCTGCTTCTTGAGCACATCTAACTCTGTCAGTGCCATCCGATATGAGGGTCTAGAAATCGGCTCCGTACCGAGTACCAACTCGATCATAAACTCCGTCTCTCGATCCGGTGGTAAACCTGGTAAATCCTTTGAAAATACATTCGAAAAGTCTTTAACCACATGAATCTCTTGTATCTTTGGATGCTTCCTCTCTACATCCTCCACACTAGCAATATATCCTTCATAAACATTCATACACAACCACAATTTCAGTACACATGTCATCTCATAACATAAATTCACATATTTTTTTTATTAATTTACAATAACTTTACAATGTACTTTTCGAGATGAGAGAAGGTAATAAACTTAGTATTACAATCCAAACTAACATGGTTCGCAACTAACCAATCCATACCCAAAATGATATCAAAATCATATATATCCAACAAAATTAGGTTAGCTATCATAACCTTCTCTCCTATAGTCAATTTACAGTTCCTATATACAACATCTGTCCTCTGGAAGTCATTAAAAGGAGTTTTCACTTGTAAGTATATTCTAACAACTCTGGCTCCACTGGGGTCCTGTTAACATATGTAGGCGATAAGAACGAATGGGTAGAACTCGGATCAAATAAGGCAATTACGGGAATATCAAAGAGATAAACTTTACCTTTAATTACTTCGATAGAGGCGTCGGCAGTCTCCTGATCCAATGCGTACACCCGACCCTGAGTCACAACCTTCTTAGCCTTCTTTGCGGCTGTCGCCCGCCTAAGTTGTGGGGGTGTCGCTTTCTCTGGCTCACTCTAAGCTGTCGGTGCCGCTATCTGAGGTAATGCAGGACGTCTAGTAGAAGCAGCTAACTCTCTGAACATTGGGCAATTCTTAATAAAGTGCCCCGTCTGTACACATTTAAAACATACCCCAGACATTAAAGGACAAGGGCGTGCCCCATGCGACCTCCCACAATGTCTACATAAAGGCGCAACACTTCTCTGAGTAGTGGTAGGGCCACTAGCAGGAGTAGAAATTGCTGATCTATTAAATCTGCCCTCTGAAATTTGTATGCCCATAGGTCTAGTCCTCTTGGGCTGCTTTCTACTTGTTCTGTCCTCCATAAACCTCTTATTCATTCCCTTTGCTTTACCTTTACTCTTGCTACTGAAATCGAGCTGCAACTTCTCATAATCCCTCTCACATAGCTGAGCCCGTCGAACTATCTCATCATAGGTCGAAATATCAAATGGGGCTAGCTTCATTCTGATGGAGGGTCTCAAACCAACCCTAAACCTCGAAATCTTATATCTGATATTCGCACTAGTTTGTGGATCAAAACGGCTCAAAGTAGTAAATTTAGCCTCATATTCGTTCACTGACATGCTGTTCTGAACTAAATCCATAAATTCCTGCTGTAATTTTTCCTGAACAGTGTCAAGAATATAATGCCTCCTAAAAGCATCCACAAACATATCCCAGGACAGATCCTGATACTGAGCAAATAATACAGTTTGAGTGACCTTCCACTAATGTCTCGCATCATCTGCCAACTAGAACACTGCTAGGCCTACCTTCTCCGTTTCTGAACATCTCATAATCTTAAGTAATCTCTCGACTTCGATAATCCACTGTTCTGCTGCCAATGGATCCCTAGTACCTTTAAACTTAGGTGGATCCAACTTCTTAAATGATTTCACCAACGCCACATCACAATACAACTCCACATCTCTAGGCGACCGAATCACTGGTTGTGGTGGAGCTACTTGTGGCTTAGGTGCCGGTGGTGGAATAGGCTAAGGCTCAGGCACAACTGGTACCGATCGTAGTGGTACTAGCACCTCTACTGGGGCTACGGGAGCTGTGGCTCTCTCCCTCTCCGCTGTAACATCCCGTTACCACATTTTTTCACGTATTTCTATATGACTTTACCGGTTGGGCTGTCTGCGATGCCATTAACATTCAACAGTGACAGTAATAAATGCTAGACATTTATTTAAATATGGACTATGAAAATTCTTTTCATTTTCCTTATATCCAACATCCCCTTATTGTCTCATTTCACTACAGTAGTACTGTATATTTATGTCTGAAATGTAAAAGAGAAGAGACTGTACCTGTCTCGTTTAACATAATGTGCCTCAGCGCTTTATACACAGTTATATCCATCTTGGAGCTAATTCTCTCAACTTCGTATCTTTTATCTGTGGAGTTTAAAACAAAGGGGTGAGCGATTCATACGCTCAGTAAAGGAAACATATGCTGCTTTATAAAACCAAAACTATATACCACTAATTATTTATTTTTCCTAAAATCATATCGATAGGAAAACAGTGGTTATAGTAAACAGTACTCTCAATGCACCATTCAAATCATTTGCTCAACAGTTTATAATATCATGTAATTTTAACAGAAATTAGGATTTAACAAATCCTCTCATTAAACAGAAACCAACAAGTTGAGACTAGGCATCACCCTACAAATAAATCATGCTATCATTGTTCCCCCTCCCCCTTGCGAGAACGGAATATACCACTATTAGGGTGCACCCGTAGCCCATCTGTGGCTCGCCCGGATTTCTGTTAAAACAAGATCACTCGCCCAGAAGAATTTAAAAAGGGGCATTCACCCAAAACATGATAGAGGGTCGTTCGCCAGCCAACTTACCAGTTCACCCAAATATCATAGGGCCGGCTTTATAGCTCGCCCAAAATCAAGATAGTTTATCAAATAATGCATGTCGTAAAACAAAACATTTATCAATATTTTCATAATATTTACTCCACAGGACATGCATTCACTTCACACACATCTCCCTTACCTGGTTCAACGAAGCCTTGCTTCCTGCTCGCCTTCCAAATTGCATTCACCGAGTTCATAATTCCCGGCTGCAAAATAATTTATAAATTCTATTAATATTTCCTTTTTCAACTATTTCCAACACTTTGGCGAGACTTAATATTCACCTAGCTCGCCCAACCGAGCTCACCATTCATCAAATGGCTTACACGTGGGAGTTCGCCCGCCATTACTCGCCATATATTTGTGAGCTCGCCCAACATTCAACTCGCCAGGCCTACATTGGCTTAAATGTGGGAGTTTGCCCACAATTCTTCTCGCCCAATACCTTATGCATGTGAGTTCGCCGTAAGGCTTTCTACTCAGAGATGGGCTTGTCTATAAAATAAACTGGTGTTGGGCGACCTCGCCCACTTGAACAACAGCTTTGGCGAGTTCTTTATTACCTACTCGCCTCATTGGCGATTACTAAATTTCAACATGGGCGATCACTATAGTCGTCATTTTCATCACTCTTACACCATTTCCATTACTTTCCTTATTCATTCTCGATTATTTTCCCATCATTCTACTACAATTTCAACCCAGTTTCATTTTATTCTTCATCTACATTCAAGATATGAATTTATTCTATTTCTATGATCTAACAAGAATAAATCAAAAGCAATACTAAAATCATGCTTCTCATACTTGAAATCATAAAAATATATCATTCAATCTCAAGAAATCATTAAATCTCACCTTAATCAACTGCACTTCCAGCACATATCACTTCCTGTCTTATATTGACCTTATTTTGCTTACCCTTTTAGTTCATCAACGATGAGGGAAGGTTTTTGCAAGCTGGTTTACTTGTTTAGCCAACCTAAAAGTGAAGTTTAGTAAATTAAGCATGGCAAAAATTGGAGGAAATCGGAGCATAAACTTTCAGTTGCATAGCTTTCGGGAAGAAGATGAAGTTTGCTAAGTCGATCTTCCTCAAATGTTTCTTCTTATATAGCCATGCTAAACCAATCAGAACTCATCACTTGGCCTTATCTCATTTCCTTCATTTATTTCACGTCTTTCACGCATTTAATGCATGAAGAAAAGCTGCAACTCAAGATGGCGTGAAAGTCTCCCTTCCACACTCCTTTTTATGCTTCTATTAATTTTGTTTTATTTCTCAACAAATAAGGTTAATTCCTTATTGACTTTAACATCCTCTCTATTAATTGTTTTCAATTGTATAACTTACAAAGTCAATTTTGGATGCAATGGTCACGTGCTGATTCCAGTTCCAGTTCGCCTATTCAACCAGAAACCTCAGCTCGCCCATTCTATTTTAATTTAAGTTCGCCAACAATATTTAGTGATTTACAAGCTGATTTCCTTTACTTGGTGATCTCCTACATTGCTTGCCCATTGGCAAACTGTTCCATATACTCGCCCATACGTTATTTCACCGAAATTGCTCCATTCTTATCTTAAATAAATAAGCTTTTCCACCCAAGTGGAAATCAATATTCGTTATTTATTAAATTTTCATTTTCAATTTTATGAAATTAGAGTCTACAGTAGTGTAGAATCGGATCTTACATTTTCTCCCCACCTTAAGAAATTTGGTCCTCCAAATTTCAACCGGATCTATCAGTGTGAAAGCTCTGTATACTCCTTACATAAGGCTTTCAAATTCCCGTGTAGCCTTATCCTTAGTATTTTACTGCCAGAGCACTTTAGCCATAATAATAATCTTAGATCACAACATTTTATCACTACATTTTTATCACAATACTTTATCTTTCCTATCCAAAAATCTGTACCGATTTCTCAATGTAACTCATGTCCTCTTTAATCTCTAGTACTCATATCGAATCACGTGAGAAGGATATGGATAGTACTTTCTCGTCATTGAGACATAAAATACATTATGCACTCTTGACAACTCGGGAGGTAGTGCACATCTTTCACACGATCTAAGATCTCCAAAGATCTAATACATCGGGAACTCAATTTCCCTCTCATTATACATCCCAATGGTGAGACCTTAAAATACATAATCTCTTGTATATCTCAAGAAGTCTGTTGACCAAGTTGATAATAATTCTCGGTCTCCCATTTTCTCATTCTATAATGGATTATATCGTCTGCTAAATAAACCCTTTCAAGTGCTATGCCTACACTCTCATTTGGCCATTATCATAAGCAAACTCTACCGGGGTAGAGGATTATCCCAGGAGCCTATAAAATCAACTGCACACGCTCACACCATATCCTCGAGCGTCCATACCCTACGCTCGGACTGTCTCTCAGTTTACGGATAAACTACGGTGCAAAACTCAATCGGGATCCCATAGCTTCCTGTAATCTCTCTTAACACTGAGATACGAAGCGGGACTCCCTATCAAATATAATGCTCACTGGAATATTGTATAAGCTCACCATTTCCCTGACATATAACCCGGCTAAGGCATTAATTAGCTCAATAAATTCCATAATTAAGGAATAAGCAGACTTACTCAATATGTCCACAACTATCCAGATAGCATTATACTCTTTTCAATTTTTACTTAGTATAGGAAGTACCTCTAATATAGGCATTTTTCTTACTTATCACCTTCTCAACTTTTATTTATTCTCGTCTCTAATATGAGACCACGAATATCTCTTTATACTCCTTATTGTCTTTAAGAGTACTGCCTGTCTCTTCAGGCTATCAATAATCATCCCTTTGGAGCTCTCCCGCGCTCTAGGATTACTCTTTCAAGTGAGTCGGTGGCCACCTATTTCGTCCACATCTCTCAACATGTTCTCCGGTATTGAGCGATCGCCACACTCATGGGTCGCCTATCTCGGATTTTGCTCAAGGTTCTGAAGAATCTCGGGCTTCTTTTCTTAAAACAAATTTACACTCCCTGAAGTCTTTTATCATCCTTGGGAGATAGCAAATTTTCACTTCCTTTACACAATAACTCATTCATATTATTTATCACTTATTATCTCATTCAGTGCTTAGTCAAAAATAATTTTGGTGACTTTCATTTAGATAGTTTTAATCAGTCGTATGTAATTGTCTCAATAGTCTCTTAAATACAACACACCCGCTCTTAATATATCCTAGAGCGTCCACACAATGCGTTCGGATATCTATATCAATCTGAGGAGGTGCTAACAGAAAAATTTTGGAATCCCAAAGCCTATTGCTATCCTCTCAAAGCATGTGGCAAATCAGGGATCCCTATCACATATACTCATTCACTGGAACTTCACATACGTTCTCACTGTTTCACCAATATATATCGACTAAGGCATTTTAGACATCCCGAAACATGATGATAAAGTGAATTAACTTGATTACTCAATTCCATAATCACTTTTATAACCTCACGATTAAACTATGACTGCTCTTCTTTTGCAGAACTTAATACTAACCATCGATTACGTCTCATGTAATCATTTTCCCATCGATAACTTCTCTTCTATCAAGTTATCATTTTATCTCTTCTATTCTCTTAGTACATATAATGTCACTACTTGGAGAATATACTTGAGAGTATAATTTCCTCACAACAATTTCTGAAAATGAATTTTATCATCATTCCGATTTCATCACCATTCTATTTATACAATTTCACATTTCTAATATGTATATGTATACACATATGTATATCCTTCTTCAGGATTAGCAGTACTTCTTGTATCTGCTTTTCCGAATATAACAATTACCTCTTTCCAATTCTGGCTTGTTATTAATTCCAGCCATAACTACATAATAATCAAACGAAGTCACATTTATTCATATACTTGGGAACTACCTCACAACTTGTGTTCCCTAGTTATCATATGACTTGTCTCTTAAGATAATTTCATTCTTTCACCTTCATCACCACAATTGTTTTTTTCTCACTTAGTATAGTATTTTATCGTTACCATCTTGTAACCATTTTGAATACTATACTCAACTCATTCACTTTCACTTTTTCCACAATTAAGTATTACATCAATAAGGTAGCAAATTCCACAAACTCTTCAATAATTCATTTATGCCATACGGTAACCCTCATAAATTTTATACCTCAATAACCACACTGTAATCTCACTTAAGTAGTGAGATTCTTTACTCATACAATTTCAATGTCTACTTAATCATTCGAGACCTCACGTCTCTACTGTATATAGTTCAATTAGAACGCATGTTCACTGTCTTAACAGTAAACTTTTCCATTCCTAGAAGTTTGTGATGTTATTCAACGATATTGCTTATATCTATATACATATTTATTCTCTTAAAATCATCCTAGTTGGCTCTAAGCACACAAATAGGAAGGATACTACAGTCGGCTAAGGATCCAGATAGAATATGATAGGTATTTTAGAATACCATAATTGTTCCGGAACCTAGAAGCTACTGTAGAGAGTACAAATCTCATTGTTTTCAAAATGATATAATTATAATTTTCGTTTTCACGAGTTATACCAAAACAGTTGAGTCTCTACTCATCAACCTCTTGAGTAATTTCTCAAGCTCTTCTGATTCACTGGTAAGAGCTTACAAACAAATTCCATACTGTGAATCGAGTCAACAATCTCTCGAATCCACATTACTCCAAAAGTTTACTTAGAATTTCATTCCATAAATTCTAATTTACAAACACATTCATCTTGAAAATCTCGTTATTTACATCTAATGGATCCACCATATATAAATATATATATATATATATCCTCCAAACGCATATATATATATCAATTTTTCAAGTCATTTCACATGTATTTCATAATATTTCGGTTCTATGGATATCGTAACGGACCAGCCCAACCGGCCATGGCAACCCCTTTTTGGGCCCATCAACAACGATTGCTATAACAACGCTACTCATCCATACTATCCTCTTTGGCAAACGCCTCGATGCCCCGGTCCGTCCAACCGTGCTCGAGCTCACCCATCTCAAGGTTTTCTTTCTCATTCGCAATGACTCGAACACTTGACTTCTTCAAATGTCAAGTCACTACTAACATTTATTCTTCTAAATCATAAGGAGTGTCTAGAACCAGTATTAACATCATCGATTTTACATCATGTCTCACACGATTCACCTTGTGGTTCTCACTCTATAAGTATATCACTTTTCATAATATTCCATAATCTCATATCTTCACTTTAATTTTCTCTCTTCGATATATCTCCACACATGCGATCTTAGGGCTTATGCACTAATATTATCCATTTTCATTTCAATCTCATCATTTCAGGATCTTAGTTTGATATGGACAGAGAAGTCTTGGTGGGGCCCTCACCGAGTTCCTCACTGCACCTTATCGAATAAACTCGACATTATGATGATAAGATCACCTATCTCATGCAAAATTTCCGGATTACAATCTATATTTATAATTGTTAAGTCATCAACTTTCACTACGTTTAAACATATATCTCAATTTACAGTCACTTAACTCCTCTATACATTCAGACTATATAGTACTACAGGGGATGTTAACATTTTTTAACACTTTTCGTGCTAAAGGCATCAACAGACATCAGACCAACCCACGCTCTGATACCATTAAATCTGTAACATCCCGTTACCACATTTTTTCACGTATTTCTATACGACTTTACCGGTTGGGCTGTCTGCAATGCCATTAACATTCAATAGTGACAGTAATAAATGTTAGACATTTATTTAAATATGGACTATGAAAATTCTTTTCATTATTCCTTATATCCAACATCCCCTTATTGTCTCATTTCACTACAGTAGTACTGTATACTTTATGTCTGAAATGTAAAAGAGAAGAGACTGTACCTGTCTCGTTTAACATAATGCGCCTCAGCGCTTTATACACAGCTATATCCATCTGGGAGCTAATTCTCTCAACTTCGTATCTTTTATCTGTGGAGTTTAAAACAAAGGGGTGAGCGATTCATATGCTCAGCAAATGAAACATATGCTGCTTTATAAAACCAAAACTATATACCACTAATTATTTATTTTTCCTAAAATCATATCGATAGGAAAACAATGGTTATAGTAAACAGTACTCTCAATGCACCATTCAAATCATTTGCTCAACAGTTTATAATATCATGTAATTTTAACAGAAATAAGGATTTAACAAATCCTCTCATTAAACAGAAACCAACAAGTTGAGACTAGGCATCACCCTACAAATAAATCATGTTATCATCGTTCCCTCTCCCCCTTGTGAGAACGGAATATACCGCTATTGGGGTGCACCCGTAGGCCATCGCCCCTCACGGTTATATCTGCTAGATCTATGGCCATAATCTATAGGTGGTCATCAGGTCCACTTACCAAGTGACCTCGAGACCGCTGATGACTTGGCGGGTCCATCAGCCCTGTGACGCCTTGAGGTGCACCCGTAGGTCCAATGACCCGAGCCACCGCCCCAGGTGGGTTACGTAATAACATAAATAATAATGCATGAAACAAGGGGCTTAAAGTCTCAAAATCACTTTATCTCACATGAAAACCTTTATGGAATTATCTCACCATATTATCATTTTTTCAAAATGATTTAATTTCCGAAAAGGTTTAGGCTTTCTATTTACAAAACACCTTGACAACATTCCAAAATCTCAACCTTTAAAACCTGCTCGCCCAATATGGCTCGCCCATGGCAGCTCGTCCAGTGTGGAGAACTTGTGTTCGCCCGTCCAACTTTGCTTTTAAAATCAGAAAGCAAAACTGGCACGCCCTCAGGGGCTCGCCCATTAGTCAATTCGCCTAAAAAGGTTTATATTTTCTATTTTCAAATATATTAAAATGGCTCATTTTCGTTAAGAAAATACCATCGAAATCTGTTCGCCATGGTCAACTAGCCAGCACGGCTCGCCCATAGTTAACTTATCAGTGTGCTGAACACGATAAGTAAATCTGGCTTGCCCTCAATGGCTCGCCCATAATTTCATTAACAAAGGGGTCGCCCGCCCCACCACATTATAAAAGGGTTCGCCCATCTGTGGCTCGCCCGGATTTCTGTTAAAACAAGGTCACTCGCTCAGAAGAATTTAAAAAGGGGCTTTCGCCCAAAACATGATAGAGGGTCGTTCGCCCGCCAACTTACCAGTTCACCCAAATATCATAGGACCGGCTTTGTAGCTCGCCCAAAATCAAGATACTTTATCAAATAATGCATGTCGTAAAACAAAACATTTATCAATATTTTCATAATATTTACTCTACAGGACATGCATTCACTTCACACACATCTCCCTTACCTGGTTCAACGAAGCCTTGCTTCCTGCTCGCCTTCCAAATCGCATTCACCGAGTTCATAATTCCCGGCTGCAAAATAATTTATAAATTCTATTAATATTTCCTTTTTCAACTATTTCCAAAACTTTGGCGAGACTTAATATTCACCTAGCTCGCCCAACCGAGCTCGCCATTCATCAAATGGCTTACACGTGGGAGTTCGCCCGCCATTACTCGCCATATATTTGTGAGCTCGCCCAACATTCAACTCGCCAGGCCTACATTGGCTTAAATGTGGGAGTTCGCCCACAATTCTTCTCGCCCAATACCTTATGCATGTGAGTTCGCCGTAAGGCTTTCTACTCAGAGATGGGCTTGTCTATAAAATAAACTGATGTTGGGCGACCTCGCCCACTTGAACAACAGCTTTGGCGAGTTCTTTATTACCTACTCGCCTCATTGCCGATTACTAACTTTCAACATGAGCGATCACTATAGTCGCCATTTTCATCACTCTTACACCATTTCCATTACTTTCCTTATTCATTCTCGATTATTTTCCCATCATTCTACTACAATTTCAACCCAGATCCATTTTATTCTTCACCTACATTCAAGTTATGAATTTATTCTATTTCTATGATCTAACAAGAATAAATCAAAAGCAATACTAAAATCATGCTTCTCATACTTGAAATCATAGAAATATATCATTCAATCTCAAGAAATCATTAAATCTCACCTTAATCAACTGCACTTCCAGCACATATCACTTCCTGTCTTATATTGACCTTATTTTGCTTACCCTTTTAGTTCATCAACGATGAGGGAAGGTTTTTGCAAGCTGGTTTACTTGTTTAGCCAACCTAAAGGTTAAGTTTAGTAAATTAAGCATGGCAAAAATTGGAGGAAATCGGAGCATAAACTTTCAGTTGCATAACTTTCGGGAAGAAGATGAAGTTTGCTAAGTCGATCTTCCTCAAATGTTTCTTCTTATATAGCCATGCTAAACCAATTAGAACTCATCACTTGGCCTTATCCCATTTCCTTCATTTATTTCACGTCTTTCATGCATTTAATGCATGAATAAAAGCTGCAACTCAAGATGGCGTGAAAGTCTCCCTTCCACACTCTTTTTTATGCTTCTATTGACTTTGTTTTATTTCTCAACCAATAAAGTTAATTCCTTATTGACTTTAACATCCTCTCTATTAATTGTTTTCAATCGTATAACTTACAAAGTCAATTTTGGCTGCAATGGTCACGTGCTGATTCTAGTTCCAGTTCGCCTATTCAAACAGAAACCTCAGCTTGCCCATTCTATTTCAATTTCAGTTCGCCAACAATATTTAGTAATTTACAAGCTGATTTCCTTTACTTGGCGATCTCCTACATTGCTTGCCCATTGGCAAACTGTTCCATATATTCGCCCATACGTTATTTCACCGAAATTGCTCCGTTCTTATCTTAAATAAAGGAGCTTTTCCACCCAAGTGGAAATCAATATTCGTTATTTATTAAATTTCCATTTTCAATTTTATGAAATTAGAGTCTACAGTACTGGAGAATCGGATCTTACATCCGTCCTATCCACGGCTTTATCCGCCTGATACATAGCTAAAAAATCGGCTACTAGCCTCTCCACTCAGCTCACACGAGTGTCAATGCTCTCTAGCTGTATAGGATGTGGAGGTTTTGGGGCAAGTTCTGGGGTTTGCTGTTTCGAAATTTGTGCCGCCCTACCTCGGCCTATACCTCTCACTGAGCGTATCCTCTTCCTTCCACTCATATCTGTACCACAAAGATCATTTATTACTTATCATTAATATATCAATTATATATTCAGATTATACAGTACTATAGGGAATGTGTACTATTTACTTTAAGCATCATTGGACATCCGACCAACCCTGGTCTGATACCATTAAATGTGTAACATCTCAATCCATAATATAACATAATATTTTCTTATACTTAACACTTACTTACCGGTTGGGCTGTCTGTGATGCTTAACAACTCTTAATACTTTAACAAGAATTAGTACTCTTATTCCTCGTTCTAATATGGAAATATGAATTATTAAATTGATTTCCTTAAGATGTATATATATTTCCTTTTATTAAAAGTAGTACTATACTATTTTACTGAATATATAAAAGAATACAACATACCTTCGATATCAAATCTCGGGAAGGTAATTCTTTTAGTCTCAAAATCAACTATCTATGGAGTGGAAAATAAGGAGTAAGCGACAACGTGCTCAGTAAGGAAGGTGTATGCTGCTTTATAAATGTAAAAACTATATTCCCAAAACCACATAATTATCCTAACGATCAAACCCATTAGGAAAACAATGAATGTAGTTAACATTAAACAGGATTTAATAAATCCTTTCAGTAAATAGAAATCATATAATTGAGACTAGGCAACAAATTATCATGCTCTCATTGTTTCCTCAGGAACACAAGTCGTCCGCTTTTGGGGTGTACCCGTAGGCCATCGCCCCTCACGGCTATCTTTGCTAGATCTATGGGTGGTCCTCGGGTCCACTTGCCAAGTGACCTCGAGACCGCTGAATACTTGGCGGGTCCATCAGCCTTGTGACGCCCTGGAGTGCACTCGTTGGTCTATTGACCCGAGCCATCGCCCCAGATGGGTCACATAAAGTATATGAATAATAATGCATGAACTCAGGGCCTAAAGTCTCAAAATCACTTTATATCTCATGAAAAACCTTTATGGAATTATTTCATAACCTTTATGGAATTATTTCATAATTTCTATCATTTTCTCAAAATGATTTGCTTTCCAAAAGGTTTCATATTTTCTGTTTACAAATATATTAATTAAAAACAACCCATTTTCACCAATTTTACGTATGGAAAATATGGGATTTAATTGGCTCGCCAGGGTCAGCTCGCCCAAGTGGCTCGCCCATAATCAGTTCGCCTATTGGGTGAACTAGTATTCGCCCTCCCAACGTAGCATTTAAACCAAGCGAAACTGGCTCGCTCATGGCTAGTTCGCCCATGATCAACTCGCCCAATCTCGCCCAATATTCAACTCACCCCCCATAAAGAATTTATATTTTCTATTTTCCAATTTTCAAAATATCTCATTTTTCGTATAAGAAAATTGAACTTTAAACCTGTTCGCCATGGTCAGCTCGCCCATCACGGCTCGTCCATGGTTAACTTGACAATGCGGCGAACTAGTGTTCGCCCGCCAACCTTCGCCTTTTAAAACAACAAGAAAAACTGGCTCCCCTCAGTGGCTTGCCTACAACTTTCTTAACAAAGGGGTCGCCCGCTTCAAAACATTATAAAAGGGTTCGCCCAAAATGGATCGCCCGCCTTTTATTAAAACAGGGGTTGTTCACACGAAAACAACACAAAAGGGTTTGCCCAACATGGCTCCCTGCCTTGTACCATTTCACCAAATCATAACATAAGGGTCGGCTTTTAGCTCACCCAAGTCAAAATAACTTATCAAATAAATGCATGTCGTAAACCAAAATAATTTCTAATATTTTCATATTATTTCTACTCCACAGGACATGCGTTTTACTTCATATACAACTTCCTTACCTGATATTACTTCGCCTTGCTTCCTGCTCGCCAATAGCAATTCCCAATTCCGAGCTGCAAATAATTTATAAATTTTATTAATATTTCCTTTTTCCAATATTTTCAACATTTTGGCGAGACTTAATAATCAAACAGCTCGCCCATAAGAGTTCTTACTAACTCGCCCAGAGCTCGCCATTCATCAAATGGCTTACAAGTTGGAGATCGCCTGCCATAACTAGCCACTATCATTTTTGGGAGTTCGCCCAACATTCAACTCGCCAAGCCTTTATTGGCTTAAATGTAGGATTCCGCCCCACTTGAACAACAACTTTGGTGAGTTCTTTATTACCTACTCACCTCATTAGCGATCACTAACATTTCCACTTGGGCGATCACAATTAGTCGCCATTCTCGTCTTTTTTTTAGGCGATCCTTGATCCTTGCCCTTTTCTTTAACTATCATCAATTATCCAAAGAGTTTGGCGAACTCATATGTCGTCAACTCATGCAACTCTTGAGCTCGCCTCAACCTTTGGGTGAGTACTCACCTATTTGGCAAGCAGTTAAGTAAGTCTGTTTACCGTTCGCCCATCGTATTTCCTTATTCATTCTTGATTATTTTCCATCTAATTTCTTATATATTCAACAATATTTGACTAAAACTGGGCTATATCTATGTTCATTACGTTATGAAATATAGAAATCTAGCATTAAATATCTAGAGAACCATAAAAATATGGAACTCACCTTAACTGAGTTGCACTTCCAAAACAGAGTGCTTTCTTGCCTCACTTAGCTTTACTTTGCTTGCTCCTTAGCTTTTCAACAATAGAGGAAAGGTTTGTCTAACTAAGAACGAAGTTTTCATGGCTCATGTACGTGAGGAATGGAAGAACCAAGACTTTGAGTTTGCAGTACATATGCTGGATGAGAAGCATCAGAGGGTTTTTCTTGAAGAAGAATGTTGCATAATTCCTATGAATTCCTTCTTATATAACCACTCAAATCCTCTCAAAATCTACCACCTGTTCTTATCCCGTTTTCTTTCATCATTTCATGCATTAAACCCAAAGAAAACTGCAGCAAAAAGGAACAGTGGTGAAGTCCCTACTGCAAATCTATTCTTGACTAATTTCACTTGCCATTTATTGCCTAGCCCAATGTGTCAAGAGAAGCAAAGTGGCGAGAAGTCCACTATAGCCCCTTTCCTTGACTTTTCTCTTTTCTTTTCTTCTCTTCTCCACGCCACCTCCAGCTAGCTATTTTTTACTTTTGTCTCATCTTTTCTTCATTTGTCCAATAGCATTTATTCCCCTTTTTACACTTTCCATTTCGTTTCCAGCTTTAATTCTTCACATTTGTTCTCACTTCATTTAATGCTTTCATACCATAAGTACTATCTTCAACCTCTTTACCTAGATTAAATCCCATCTATTTCCTGTTACAATTTGATATTTGTTTTTCTTTCTTTTGTACACCATATTGTAAATCATAACTTAAAATGAAAAGTGAAAATTCACATTCAATAACTCTTCAATTTCACTAAAAGAATTTATTTCCACTATCAATCATGTACAAATATGGTATATAGCATAATAAAATTCAAGTCTTACATTTACCAAGTGAAATTTGTGCAGTATTGTAAGATCCGATTCTACACTACTGTAGACTCTAATTTCATAAAATTGAAAATGGAAATTTAATAAATAACGAATATTGATTTCCACTTGGGTGGAAAAGCTTTTTTATTTAAGATAAGAATGGAGCAATTTCGGTGAAATAACGTATGGGCGAGTATATGGAATAGGTTGCCAATGGGCAAGCAATGTAGGAGATCGCCAATGGTGATGGCGAGTTGGGACGATGGCATGGGCGAATAGGTGAGTTCGCCAGCTAGTTGTGTGAGGTGATCGCCTGAATGGGTGAGGACATGTGATCGCCAACTTGTGGCTTGAGTCATAGCAAATAGGCCAGTAGAACAATAAATTGTGATTGCCAAGTAAAGGAAATCAGCTTGTAAATCACTAAATATTGTTGGCGAACTGAAAATGAAATAGAATGGGCGAGCTGAGGTTTCTAGTTGAATAGGCGAACTGGAACTGGAATTAGCACGTGACTATTGTAGCCAAAATTGACTTTGTAAGTTATACGATTGAAAACAATTAATAGAGAGGATGTTAAAGTCAATAAGGAATTAACCTTATTGCTTGAGAAATAAAACAAAGTCAATAGAAGCAGAAAAAGGAGTGTGAAAGGGAGACTTTCACGCAATCTTGTGTTGCAGCTTTTCTTCATGAATTAAATGCGTGAAAGACGTGAAATAAATGAAGGAAATGGGATAAGGCCAAGTGATGAGCTCTGATTGGACTAGCATGGCTATATAAGAATAAGCATTTGAGGAAAACCGATTTAGCCAAATTCATCTTCTTCACGAGAGCTATGCAACTGCAATGTTTATGTTCTGATTTTCTCTCATTTCTACAATGCCCGATTTACTAAACTTCACCTTTAAGTTGGCCAAACAAGTAAACCAGCTTGCAAAACCTTTCCTCCATAGTTGATGAGCTAAAGGAATAAGCAAAGTAAGGGTAACATGAGACAGAAAGTGATCTGTGCTGGAAGTGTAGTTGATTAAGGTGAGATTTAATGATTTCTTCAGATTGAATGATATATTTCTATGATTTCAAGTATGAGAAGCATGATTTTAGTATTGCTTTTGATTTATTCTTGTTAGATCATAGAAATAGAATAAGTTCATATCTTGAATGTAGATGAGGAATAAAATGAAACTGGGTTGAAATTGTAGTAGAATGATGGGGAAATAATTGAGAATGAATAAGGAAAGTAATGGAAATGGTGTAAGAGTGATGAAAATGGCGACTATAGTGATCGCTCATGTTGAAAGTTAGTAATCGCCAATGAGGCGAGTAGAAATAAAGAACTCGCCAAAGCTGTTGTTCAAGTGGGCGAGGTCGCCCAACACCAATTTATTTTATAGACAAGCTTATCTTTGAGTAGAAAGCCTTATGGCGAACTCACATGCATAAGGTATTGTGCGAGAAGAATTGTGGGCGAACTCCCACATTTAAGCTAAAGTAGGCCTGGCGAGTTGAATGTTGGGTGAGCTCACAAATATATGGCGAGTAATGGCGGGTGAGCTCCCACTTGTAAGCCATTTGATGAATGGCGAGCTCGGTTGGGCGAGCTAGTAAGAACTCTTGTGGGCGAGCTAGTTGATTTTAAGTCTCGCAAAGTGTTGGAAATATTGAAAAAGAAAATATTAATGGAATTTATAAATTATTTTGCAGCCGGGAATTATGGACTCGGTAAATGCGATCAGGAAGGCAAGCAGGAAGTAAGGCTTCATTAAACCAGGTAAGGGAGATGTATGTGATGTAAAATGCATGTCCTGTGGAGTAAAAATATTATGAAAATACCGAGAAACTATCTTGGTTTATGGCATGCATTTATTTAATAAATTATTTTGACTTGGGCGAGCTACAAAGTTAGCCGACCCTTACGTTGGTTGTGGGCGAACTGGTATTGGCGGGCGAGCCAAACGTTTTATAATTTTTGGGCGAACTGGTATTGGCTGGCGAGCCAATCCTTTAATAATATTTTGGGGCAGGCGACCCCTTTTGTTAAGAAAGTTATGGGCGAGCTGGTGTTTTTGTTTTAAATGTAGAGTTTGGCGAGCGATTACTTGTTCACCCCTTAGAGTTTACCATGGGCGAGCCGGGCTGGCGAGCTGACCATGGCGAACAGATTTCGATGGTATTTTCTTAAGGAAAAATGAGCCATTTTAATATCTTCGAAAATAAAAAATATAAACTCTTTTGGGCGAATTGACTAATGGGCGAGCCACTGAGGGCGAGCCAGTTTTGCTTTCTGATTTTAAAAGCAAAGTTGGGCGGGCGACCACAAGTTCTCCGCACTGGGCGAGTTTCCATGGGCGAGCCATATTGGGCGAGTTGACCATAGGCGAGCAGGTTTTAAACGTTGAGATTTTGAAATGTTTTCAAGGTGTTTTGTAAACAGAAAGCCTAAACCTTTTTGGGAATTAAATCATTTGAGTAAATGATAATGTGGGTGAGATGATCCCTTAAAGGTTTTCATGAGATATAAAAGTGATTTTTGAGACTTTAGGCCCTGAGTTCATGCATTGTTATTTATATAGTAGCGTAACCCACCTGGAGCGGTGGCTCGAGTCGATGGACCAACGGGTGCACCTCAGGGCGTCACAGGGCTGATGGACCCGCCAAGTCATCAGCGGTCTCGAAGTCACTTGGCAAGTGGACCCGAGGACCACCTATAGATTATGGCCATATAACTAGTTGAGATAGCCGTGAGGGGAGATAGCCTACGGGTGCACCCCAAAAACGAATTACTTGTGTTCTTGGGGGAACAATGAGAGCATGATTTGTTTGATGCCTAGTCTCAATTTACTGATTTCTGTTTACTGAGGGGATTTGTGAAATCCTATTTACTGTTTACTGCATTTTAAAGTAAACTGGTTATTATGTGATTTTGGGATGGTGTATTGAGAGGTGGTTTACTATATCCACTGTTTTCCTACTCGGGGTGTGATTTTAGGAAAAACAAATAAATTGTGGTATATAGTTTTGCTTAATTAAAGCAGCATACGTTTCCTTTACTGAGCGCGTAGTTCGCTCACCCCTTTGTTTTAACTTCACAGATAAAAGATACGGAGTTAGAGAATTAACTCCAAGATGGATATAGCTACATAACAAGCGTTGGGGCAACGTATGTTAAACATGACAGGCACGGTCTCTTCTCTTTTACATTTCAGACATAAATATACAGTACTACTTTAGTGAAATAAGACAATAGGGGATGTTGGATATAAGGAATAATGAAAAGAATTTCATATTCCGTATTTGTTAAATAAATGATTATCATTATTGTTGAGTGTGAATGGTATCGCAGACAGTCCAACCGAAAAAGTTGTATAAAAATACGTGAAAAATGTGGTAACGAGATGTTACAAGTATATTCTTCATTCTAATGGCTTTTTCCTTCTACTTGGCAAATGATGAAAAGCAGTATCTTTCAATAGTTAGAATATGCACTCAAATTGATCTCTTTTTTTCCATTTCCTGGATATTAATTACTAGCAATAAGTTTGAATGTAAGTACAAATTCAAAATTATCACTACTTTTACCTTTTAAATTGTTGATCTTTTTATGTGGTGAGAGAGAATTTGTTGGAGATTGAGTCTATCAATTCTACTAGGTATGTACAAAAAAAAACACTTGAGATATGGATAAGAGATCGTAATAGCCTGAATGTGTTCCAAAGTTCAAATTAAATTTTGTAAAAGAAGAATAAAATGGAAGTTAGGAAAAATAAATAAGAACAAACAAAGAGCATGAGAGTTTGACTAGGAAGGTTGGTGTTATATAGAATATTTGAATTTTTTTTTTTTTGCTAAGCTAAATAAATTTATTAATCAATCAAGAGTTTACAAAAACCAGCATGAGCCAATAAGAGATAAGTTCGGAGACAAAAGATCAAGATAACCGAAAGCTTCCAACACTCGAACATTTGAAATTTTAGTTGTCCCAATGTCTTTCTTAATCTTTATTTGCGATTTTTGTATGTTGGAGCAGAACTTGTCAAATGTATTTCAAGTGTCTCACATGCTGTTTATCATTCATGTCAAGAAAAATTAGACAGTTTCTCTCAAATCTCAATTGCCATTCTTGGAATTCCCAAAACAATGTTAGTATTCCCCTGTTCTGTTATTTGGGGAAAATGGAAAGGGACTGGATTTCTTAATAAGATAGGATTAAGTAAACTTTTGAAAAAACCTTTATTGAGAATGGAAATTACCCTCATCTCCCCAAAGCAAATGTAAGAGAGGAATTATCAAAGGGTGTAGCAAAGGAAATTGGGACAGTCTTTAACTTTGTTTTCCCAACGATGGGAATCATGGGCATGATCAAAAATAAAATCAGCTGAGTATCTAAGTGAAATAATTAGTAATCATTTTTCTATTTTTCTCTTTTCACTTTGGACCTCCCATTGCTGACCCTACTGACTACTGTCTTCACTCATCACAAAATGAATCCGTTCTTACTTTTATAGGATCCCTCACTTTCCACTCATTGCTCTATGGTTTTCATGCAATCTTGTTTAAATTTCGACACTTGTTACAGTAAAAAATAAATCCCAGATAGCCCTTTTTTTACCTTATATAGTATTATTTTTTTACTGTATATTTTATTCGAAGTTGAATGTTTTGAGCTTGTTAATGCCATTTCCAAGTTTTTGAAAGGGAGAGAGAGAGAGAGAGAAAGACATACATAAAACAAATATTTCTTGGAAGATTACAAGGGAAAGAAAGGAAAAGCTGTGATGTGTTTCTGTTATTCATGAAAACTTTTAGGCCAATAATTCAATCACCTGAGGGACACGTCAGCAGGGAAGAAGGGAAGCCGAGCCAAAAGCCAAAAGGAGAGCCAAAGCTGGTGACTGGAAATGGAGCTATGGTCAGTCAGTAAAGGTAGAGCCGTAGAGGGCATGTCTGGTTTTTGATATTGAAGTTTGGAGTATTACGAAAGCAAAGAAAGAAAAGAAAGAAGGAGAAGAAGTAGAAGAAGAAGAAGAAGAAGAAATGTCGTCACCAAAAACAGGCTTTAAATCCCATCACGTAGTTCGATGTATGCTTTGCCTTATATCTGCTGGAGTAGTATCGAAAACTGACGGGATTTGAAATAGGAGGGCATGTTGGGTTGGTGATATTAAACAACAAACGCTAAGCTACAAAATGTAAAAGAGAACACTCGTTTGACGTGAAGTGAAACCACCTTCTCTTCTCTTCTCTTCTTTTCTTTTCTTCTTCTTCTCTTTTTTTATTCATGCGTCACAAACATACAAGCTTTCCTACTACCATGACCATAATACCCCATCGCCATCTTTCACAGTTTACTAGCATTAATCATCAGTTGCGTCACCGAAGTAACAGATCAAATGCAAGAAAGCTACCTAGTAATGAACTCTTGACTATGTTAAGATATACTTGCAATAAGAACCTATTATAACATGTATGTAAAAACTTGAATTCATACTTTAAAAGTGTTTTTTTTTTAAATTAAAAACATGGAATCTTAGAAAACATTATTTCGTAGATTAAATTCGGAAAAGGGTTTGATGGTCAATTCTCTAGGAGAGATGACTGCAGCCATGCCCCTGTGCCTGATTGTAAGTGGGTGTGCGAGGGATCAATTGTCAGAGAAGAGAGAGATAGAGAGAAGAAGGGGAGAGAGTCACGGGTTTGTCTTGAAAGGCCCTTATTTCACAGTTCTAGACAGACAGACACATATTCTCTCTCACTACATAACCGAGGAGGGAAACAAAAAAATATACTAATACAACCTCTAACACATTAAAATTGCTATAACAAGAAAGCAAAGTAAAGAAAAGAGAAAGTTAGGCGCTGTTCACAGTAACAACAACCAGCCCCCTCTGCCCAACATTTTTATCCCACCCCTCCCGCTCCAGACCCCTCTATATTCCCTCGGGCTTCTCTCTTTCTTTCACTCCCCTTCATTGAGGCACAAGTCCAGCAGTTCCCGTTCTGATCTTTCGATGGCTCTGATGCTTGACAATTGTGAGGGGATATTGCTATCACTAGATTCCCACAAATCAGTGCCAGCGCCATTTCTCACTAAAACCTACCAACTAGTCGATGATCCCACCACAGACCACATAGTTTCATGGGGTGAAGATGACACTACTTTTGTAGTTTGGAGACCGCCGGAGTTTGCTCGTGATCTCCTGCCAAATTACTTCAAGCACAATAATTTCTCTAGCTTTGTCAGACAACTCAACACTTATGTATAAAAACTCAACCTTTATCTCTTCTTAGAAGTCTTCTATTGCTGATGAATCTGTATTTTTTTTCGTTTCTGAAATCTTTTGTTTTTTTAGTTATTGTACTGATCTGGGTTTTGTTTTGGTTTTGTTAATGAAACTAGGGTTTTAGGAAGATTGTACCTGACAGATGGGAGTTTGCCAACGAGTTCTTTAAGAAAGGAGAAAAACACTTGCTTTGTGAGATCCATAGAAGAAAAACTGCGCAGCCACAAGTGGCTATAAACCATCATCACCACCCACATTCTCCTTTGGTTAATGCCCCGAGTTTCTTTCCATTTTCAAGCCGAGTCAGCATCTCTCCAGCTGACTCAGATGAACAAGCCAACTGGTGTGACTCGCCACCGCTTTCTTCACCGAGAGGAGGCACTGGAGTCTCAGTTGTTGGTGGCGGCGGGGGTGGAGGCTATAACAGCTCGGTCACAGCTTTATCGGAGGACAATGAGAGGCTGAGAAGAAGCAACAATTTGCTTGTGTCTGAACTTGCCCATATGAGAAAGCTTTACACTGATATTATATATTTCGTTCAAAACCATGTTAAGCCTGTCACTCCTAGCAATTCATACTCTCCTTCTTTGCTTCTTTGCGGCCCTCCTTCATCTGTTGCTCCTTCTGTTAATACCAATACCGCATTATTGCAAAAGCCTTTGAACCAGCTAATTGGGCTTAATAATTACCCAAATAGCCCAAAGCCCCAAGTTCAGGTTTTGAACTCTCCAAGCGCTACATCGCAGAGCTCCTTGACGATTGTGGAAGAACCAAGCAGCAATAGTTGCAAAACAAAGCTCTTTGGTGTGCCTTTACAAACAAAAAAGAGGTTGCACCCTGAGTATGGTGCAGCTAACATGGAAACTAACAAGGCACGCTTGGTCTTGGAAAAAGATGATTTAGGGTTGAATCTTATGCCGCCTTCTACATGTTAGTTACCCATATCCATTCAAGAATATTCTAGCTCCCTTTTGAACTTCTTTTTTCTTTCGTTTTTGTTTGATTGTCTGTGTTTATCTCTTAGAGTCTGATGATATCGTCGACGGAAATTGTCAGCGTGGGGTGTGTGGGTGTTTGTGGCTGTGTATATAATTTTAGTGCCGGTAATATTTTCTTCCCCCTAGCCACATGAATGCAGGTGGGTTTTGGTTGGAGTGAAGATTCAAAATCTCAAACACCAATCTTTTTCTTTCTTTGATGTTCTCCAGTTTTCCATTGGTGCAATTTATTGTTCGTACCCTTTTGCCCTTTAATCATGATTCTGATGTCTGTATGTTCCAGTTACATATATACTTGCATTAATGCAGGAGAGAGAGAAAGGCAGACGAAGTCCTGATGACTTCCTTTCAGTTTCAATTGAGAAAAAAAAGCTGATGAAGTCTCTGGTTATGGCAGCCCCAGTCATTGACAATTTCTCTAGGGCTTTCTTTGATTAGTCCATTGATGAATAATACGTACAACAATGCTTTGATACCCTCATCTGAATTCAAAAGATTTACCATAGAAATGGGGGGAAAATTAAACCAGCTGGCATTCTTTTCTCAATAATCTAATTATCAGTGTAATTATGATCATTATCATCACAATTATTGTCAAAAAAGAAGGTTATCATGTCGTTTAATGAAGGTTATAATCTCCATTATCATTTCTCCCTTCAACGAACTGTCAGTCAAGCAAGCAAAAAAAAAAAAAAGGGAATCCTGAGTTTGATCAAAGAATTAGATACTGAAAAAAAAAATACAAAGAGTAAGGTATTCGATGAAAGCGAGATATGAGAACTGACTTAAAATGTTGTTTGAAACGTTTCTATCAAGGCTTCAATACTTCTTCTGATGATGATGAGCAGAAACCTTTGCCTTTTCCCACTTTAAGTATCTGATCAGTGTCTCCAAAACCCATCTTTGGATCCCTATCTTTTCACTAATTACAATCTCTCTTTCCTCTTCTTCCAGACAGAAATCCCATAAAAAGATCAGAGAGAGAAGATAGACCTTAAGACAGACCCTTGACTGGTAGCTAAACAATGCACCCCCTTACTTTCTTCCCAAAAACCCCATTTCTCTTTCCATTACTTTTCCTTGTCCCTTTGTCCAAAATCCCAATACAAGTAAAGTTTCACATAAAGTTTGACTAGCCATTTCAACAGGTTCTTTGCTTTTTCTTGAATCCGGTTCTTCTGTATATTTTCATGCAGTTATTAATTACCTAAGACAGAGAAAACTATGTAACACAGTGATGAAAGTAAGTTAGGAAACATCTATTTAAGTGCCCAGAGACATAAAAGTATCAATATATTATTCTTACAATATCTTTGTCGTGCCATGATTTCATTTTCGTCTCATACCCCAAAAAAAAAAAGACTAGAAACAAAAAACACACACACTAAACCCTAATAACCTAGTTTGACACCATGCCTTTGGCTCTTACCCTTTTCTGGAGTTGTTGGGCATGGCACGTGTGATGTAGAAGGATACGTCTAGTCCAAGAGAAATGTAAGGATCATTCGGTAAAGATGCTTTAAGAGGAAGGGGTTATAATTTTTTTCCTTTTCAAGTTGCGTAACAGCCGTATTTGACCAAGAAATAAGTGGCTTTCTTCTCTTCTTCTTCTTGTTTGCCCTTTTGAAATCCACTTTATTCACATCTTCCTTTGCACACTTTATTGACAATTTAGCAAAAGACTATAAAATAGCACGATACATAAAAAGTGTGTATAGAGGGAGGATTAAAGAAGTGTAAGGCTGCAAAGATACTTGTGTCACATTTTTGTTTTTCTAGCTACTTTTCTTCTCCACCCAATTTGATGACCACAATGTACCACATGATGTGAAAGTATAGGGATTTTAACCTATGTAAAATTATTCTATTTTAATCTTAAGCATCAGTTAAAATATTTATATTATTTTTATTTTTTAAGTGTGAAAATTTTATAAATTTTAGATTTAAATTTCACCAACTGCGTTTGAGCTTTATGTTTCGTGAACTACTAAAATGTATGGATAAATTATATATATCTCACAAGATCACTAAAATGAATAAATCTAATCTTGATAAAATTACATGTAGTAATGATTTTTTGTGTATATGAGATAGAATTACACAACAAAAAAAAATAGTTTTTCTTCTGTTTCAAAATAACATCTCTCTCACTTGTCTATTTTAAAATTCGAAATCAAAACTTTCAAAAGAAACCTTAGGTTGAGCTGTCCCACGGGAGGCAATGAAATCATTCTAAATAAATCTACTTTTGAAGCCATTGGTTGAATCAAGATGGTTTAAACGTTGTCGTGATTTGTTTTAGCATGAATACTTATTTTCAATAGGAATCCATGAATAATTTACAATGTAATTAACCACAAATAACCACAAACTAATACGTGATTGATTCAAAGATTTGTCAGTGAAAAACAAAAACCATATACAACAGAGCTCGGCAGTGGCACACATTAGCGTGCGCCAATGCACATGGCTAAGCACAGAAGCCCACATATGTAGGTATAAATATAGATATCCCAAACTTTGTCCCTTGTGGTTCTAGAGCATGGCCATGAGCCATCCCCACATGCAGTTCTTAATAAAATAACAAAGGATGTCTTCTTTAGGGACTGAGAAGGATTTGTTTAGACTTTCGATTTGATTAATGTGAGTGCATTTGGTTTCCTAGGGTGGAATGATGGGAGGAAATTAAGCTTACATTCTTTGGATTATTCGTTGGCATTGCAGGAGAAAGAAGATGGTATTTAGATATTGTTAATGACCATGTTAAAGAGAGTGGGTAGTCCAGGAGAGTGAGATTTGAGGCCTATTTAGGGATCACACTTTATTGGGCCCAAGAGGGCCTAGAAGACCGATTAAATTCAGAACCTTCCACAACCCTGGCTCGTGAGGATTGAAAATTTTTTTATCATATCAAAAAAAAAATATTTTTAATATAAAATTAAAAAATAATATCAATTGTATCATAGTTAAATATTATCAATCAATCACAATGTGACCTTATTAATTATGAACAAAAAATTAACTGAATATTAATTTAGATGGCATAGATATTGAATTACTCTTAAAAAATGCAAAATCAATATTCAAATATCAATGCACGTAATATTTTTATTAGATAAATTAATTAATTAGAGAGGCTGTGAGAATGAAAATTAAGGTGTGTGTCCGCGTATATATACACACACATACACACGCACTCTTTTTACCTTTTTGGTGTGTTAGGTATTTTTTTTTTAATAATATGAAAAATAATTTTATTTATTTATGAATGTTTATATTAAGTTGTTGAGATACAAATACACGTACTACAACATATTTAATAAAAATAAACGTACCAACATTAATTGAATTGAGTGGAAGAAACTCGAGGATTTAAAGTAAGATTTTGAGTTCAAGATTTGTGAATGAAGAAAATGGCGCTACGAGAGCTTCTTCGTTTGGAGTCAAATCGTAACTCGACTCCGGATTAATCGAAATCCAAAGTGATTATGGGATATTAAGGGGTTTCAACCAATATATATATATATGTGTGTGTGGGTGGAGGGTTTAGATTTTAGAGTTGACATCAAGGAACAAATTGATTCTTGGCTTAAAAAAAGGAAGAAAGAAAGAAAAATTAAAAAAAGGAAGAAAGAAAGAAAATTTTCAAGAGTTAGATCCGTTACTAAGTATCATTTCGTAATTTTCTTGAATGCGTTATGTTGATGTGGGGATGCATACAAGCTAATTTGATTCTTTGTGCAAAGCTGTTTTTTGTTTTATTGTGTTTTCTTTTCACAGCCTCAAGCAGAAGTTAAAAGCTTTCCCGCGGAACCTATCAAACCTCTTGCTGCCAATAGCGAAGGTAGTTACATTGTTGTTGGAGGTTCATCTGGTGATATTTACCTTTGGGAGGTAAAACTCAATTTCTTTATTTTCTTATTTGTTATTTAAGTCATTGATTTGTTAATTAAAGCTAAGGTTTTTAGGTGATATAATTGTTTTAGGTTGCAACTGGTAGGTTGTTAAAGAAATGGCACGCACATTATAGGGTAGTTACGTGCTTGGTATTCTCCGAGGATGATTCGCTTCTTTTTTCTGGATCAGAGGATGGATGCGTTAGAGTTTGGTCGCTTTTCATGTACATGCTGCTTGTTCTAGTCCGTACTCGTGTTTATGTTACAATTGCATTTGTTATTGATTGTTGTGGTTAATAATTGTAGATAGTTTATGTTTCGATGTTTATTGTAAATCAGGATATTTGATGATGTTAGAAGGCAGCAGGCAAGTCATCTCCACCATGTGTATAGTTTTACAGAACATACTCTGGGTGTAACTGATATCATTCTGGGTTATGGTGGAGGCAATGCAATTATAGTGTCGGCTTCTGAGGACCGCACATGTAAGGTTGTTGTGATTTTTGTTAAAACCCAAAATGCATATAATGTCTTGAGAGATTGGTAATTAGGGTGTTCTTCTGGATTATGCATTAGAATGAAATGGAAACTTTAGGGTCAAGTAATCAGCACCATTAGAACCTATTTATAGTCTTTTTATCTGTAAATGGTGTTTTTGAATTGGTAATTGTGAAGCTAAGAAATGTTATCAGATCAAGGTGTTTGTTTGGTTTTTTTATTTTATTTTATTGTGAGATTGATGGTAAATGATACTTCAAAAGATTTGCTTAGCCATGAATTGAAGAGTAATCACGGTTGTAACTGAGCATGGCTTGCTTGTGCAATTAATGCATTTGGATCAAACTGAAAAGAGCTACTTTCTTAGAAGAAACTAATGGGCATTGTAGTTATTCACAATCTTTATCTTTTATTACTTTTATGGCTAATCTATCATGCTGTAATATAACCTTATTTCATGGAATATCTTTTGAATTCATTTTGTAGTTACCAGATGTGTTGTGATGCAGTCGTTGTGAAAATATATGGCATTAATCTTTTGTTCCATTAGTTAGCTTGTAAGGGTTCCTGACTTAATGTGCATTGCTAATAGGTCTGGAGCTTATTCAGGGGAAGATTATTGAGAAACATTGTGTTTCCTTCCATCATTGACGCAATTGCTCTAGATCCTGGTGAACATGTCTTCTATGATGGCAGTTGAAAAGGTAAAATTTTTATTGCTGCACTTAATGCTAAAAGTTCCCCTAGCAACAGTTATGGGTTGCATATCATCAGTTCACTATCTGATCACAGGTGTGTTTTCTTGTTTTGTTCAGACATTATTTTGTTATTTGTTTTCATTTTATCCGTCTTTTCAATATTTACTTAAGGAATTCTGGCAGGGTAATCTATGGTAATTGGTGTTGTATCACTTTATATTTCTTTTAGTCCGTAAAAAGGTGACATGGTTGTAGTCTTAGTTGTTGAAGCTGTTTCAAGTCGTGGCTTCAATTCTATGATCATCCCCTAGTTTGAATGGGGAGTTATCTGTATTTCGGATTGTTATGCATCAAAAAAGAAGAAAAGAAAAATAAAGAATGAAAAGGTGCAATGCAGAACAACATTAAGTTTTGTGTATGTCATAATTGTTGGTGAATGATCATTAATATGGCATGTCCCTGCTAAAATTTTAAAAGGTTTCTTGTTATATCCCTCTTACCCTTTTTACTAACTGTTTACAATCTTATTTTTGGACAGTAAGCCTGTTACTTGCTTGGCATATGGTGCAGAAGGAGATTTGCTACTATCTGGATCAGAGGATGGCTTGGTTCGAGTTTGGGCTGTGAAAACCCATGCCATCATTCGCATGTTCAGACATGCTAAAGGTTTCGTTCAAACAACTAAAGATGTTTCTTGTTTTCTACAAAAGGCACTGATTAGATTACATACTTTTAAATTTGGGCTTTAAAATCTATGCACACCTCCCATTCATTTCATCTTATTCTTTAAAAGAAATATCATACGAAAATACATAGATTCTGTTCATTCCTTTTGTTATTTATTTTCCAGGTTGTACTTTAATCCATGCTACATGCATTTTTGTATTACTACTATTTTAAAGGAGGGAATATAAAGCACAGTTTATTGACAAGCAGTGAGATATTCTAAGAGAAAACCATGAAAGAGAAAGGAAAAGTGGACTAAGTAGTCAGTCAAGTTATGATCAAATCCATTGTAAACCCTGAAAGATTGCCAGTTATAAGCCCCTTGGACTTGGGCAATTGGCTTTGCAAAGTGCTGAGAATGACATTTAAGTTTCCATCTTGATAAAAACTGTCTTCTTTATCCAAATTGAATTTTATACTAAAATGAGTTAATCTGTAACACTTAAAAAGAGTGCTTTGCTAATAGATTCATTCTTATAATCTACAAACCGAAGCATATATCTTAGGAGGGAAATTCATGTTTCAATTGGCCACAGCTAAATTTTATTGCAAGGTTTATCATCCTATGAGCTCATAATTTGTTTTATAAAATTTTGAATATAGTCCTTCATTCTTTTATTTGGTGTGACTTATCATTTTTCCTACAATGCCTTCGCATGATGTTCTTTATTATGCGCTTGCAAATCATTTAATTGATGCTCGATTCTATTCAGGCCCCATAGACAATATTCTCATTGTTAGACATCCACTCCCCCTTGGTCAAGCAGTGTCAAAAGCACAAGCTTCCGCAAGGCATGAACCATTACTCCCACCTCCACCAGAAAAATATGCAAATTCAATGGATGAAGACATGGATAATAAGGCTATCACTACTCTCCCGGCTACTAGCAACCTCCCTTCATACCTCAGTTCTCAGCTAATTGATGATCACATCAAAGAGTTTCAAGTTTTCTTTGCTGCTTATTGCATGTTTATGGACCATCTAATAATTGTGGTTTCCATTTCACGTACTCCTTAGTGCTCAGTACCTGGCATCATGCTAGCCATCTTCACAATTTTCTTAGCATTACTGAATTTTTAATCATTTGGTATATATATTTTCTATTCCATCATCTCGACACCTTTGTCTAAACTCTTCTTCGCCCCTTTAATGTTTTACTTTCAGCAACAAGGATCTTCTGCTGCAGCTGAAATGGAAATGGAGATACTGAAGCTTCATCGGAAAAGAACTATGCAGATGGTTCAGCAATTGAAAAAAGTTTACGACAACTTGCAGGAATTCTGCGACAATGAGCTCTTAGATGAAGAACAAATGGGAGGATCTGAGGGGAACTCGCTCAGATAGTTTGTAAAAACAAACCACAAGTTTTCTTCTTGACCTCCCAAGAGAGGTATTAACCCACTTCTTTGCTCTAGTTCTTTGGCTTTTTCTTTTTTTCATTTCTAATTTTCTCTGAGGAAATGGTTTAAATCTAGTTAGTGTTATAAGGTTATGATAAACCACAGTAAAAATTCAGTCATTCATTTACAAACAAGAATCCATAGCACATTTTAGATACCTTAATTATGGAGCATATTCTAAGAAAGATAATGAAGATTCATAACAGATGTGCAGATGTTCACTTATATATATAAATAAATAAATAAATATATAAATAAATATATATATATATATATATATATATATATATATATATATATATATATATATGCTTAATAGATGTTCACTTTTATGGCAGCAAAACTACAATATCATGAGCACATGCAATGCTAGTGTGACTGCAAAGTTGCTCCAAATTTCATTCCCATGGATTTAAAAGGTCATGATGCATCACAGACATTAAAGTATGAGATTTAATAAGATAAACTATACATTTTGTTTGTATCTCTTGGAATCTATTTTGGATGTAACACTTTTCTTTTATTATCTTTTCAATAATTGTTAGAGTGTGATACTCGAGTTCCTGCAAGAGAACATAAGAATTATTTAATCATTTCCATATATGATGAAGTTGGATTTCTGAAGACAGAATTAATAACCCCAAGAATTATTAATTCAGTGAATATTTAACAATTTTCGGTAGCAAATTCAAGTGGTAGGCCTGCAGGAATCAAACCCAGCATTTTGATGGGTCCAGCAATGTTGGCATGGCAATATTATATTAAGATACTTTCATTGTTTTCAATCCTCCTAATAATGAAGGGTCCATTAGCTACTTAATAATATTTTTGAGGCTTCTAGACTGCTTGCACAGAGGAAAACGTGAATCTCAAGCAAGATAGGCTGACGCAACCCAATCGAAGTGCATAGCCCAATATTTGCTATTTAAAGATCCAAAAACCAGCCTGCGAGGTCACCACGCGTATCATGACGCACGGGCCACTCGCTGGCTCGCCACCAAACAAAGTGAAGTTTACTCGACAGTGAAGGGAACTTGTGAATTATGCTTTGGCCAGTGAAGCCTGACTTGGACGACCTCAAGGAGGCAAGTCCATCAAAGAAATAACAACAAATAATAGAGGTATAAGTATTTGAATTTGCGTTTAAGTTTAAACATCTGAAAAAAGAAAAGTAGGAAATCAAAAGAAAAAGCAATGCTCTAATGATACTTAAAAAATCCCCACATAACGTTCTTAGTCCTTACCAATGTAGTGATTCTATGCACAAGCAGAGTAAAGAAGTCGGAACTTGAAAGTAAAAAAAAAATTACAAGTGTCGAGATTAGGATTATCTTTTTAAAAATGATTTTTATGAATTATTTGAATTAAACTCATGCGCTTATTAGATAGTATTATCTTTTAAAAATAATTGTATGAATAATTTAAACTAAATTAATTACTTATCAGATAGTATTACCTCTTAAAAATGATTACACAAACTGTTCGAGTTAAACCTACACACTTATTAGATGGTATTACTTTTTAAAAATAATTGCATGAATCATTTCTACTAATCATCGAGTTTCACCAGCGTTCCAAACTGAACACCACGTGCGGTTTGTGCTGATAGGATGGTCATTATGAGTACAACAAAATTAAAGCCTGTTCTTCTGTTTTTTCGTTCCAGTGGGACACTTCTGCTACTAATTTCTTTATTCTAACAACAAGTGAAAAACGGGAGCTGAGACAACAAGTTGGAGAAAAGGTAAACAGTGCCAAAGATGCTTTCGACTGCCTGATTTGCGCAATTGGGCAACTAGAAAACGATCCCAAATTGAAAGTGCTGAAAATCATGTAGAAGCGGGACCATTTTTGGGTGAATAAAAAAGGTTTTTTCTTTGCTTCACTGAACCTGCTGACTCTGCAGTTCCCGATAAGGAAAGGGATGAAGGAAGTGGGAACAAGAATTATTATAATAAATAATGCTTCGTTTGCTATGGTGCCTGTTGGATTGATACGATATACTAACATACAAAAGCATTATAAATGGGATGTGGGGAAGAGAAGATAAGGTGGTGCAACTGTGATAATGCAAATTAAAAGAAAGCAACCCAACAAACACCAAGATCTTTCTCCCCCTGACTCTTTCTATCCAATCCAGCCACTTCTTGCAGAGAACGTCTCTTTATTCTTGCCTTTCTCAATATAATATATATATATATATATATATGACAAATATCAAGAAACACTTTATTTATTATATTAATGTTTACAGAGAGAAAGAGGGGTGCTTTACTGTGCATCTGCTGCAGGTTAATTTGTCAATCTCAGAAGTTGCTTTGAAATCAGGGTGCTGAAGGGTTTTCTGTGCTTTGGATTGGTGGTGTTGTTGCAGAAGAAAAGAAAAAAGAACAAGCAACATTCAACGACCGTGTTTCTTTTCCATTTTCTCTTTGTTTTCCGAACCCTTCTTTTTGCAGTCTTCAGCTCTGCCAGGTACAACTGTCGTATTGATGACACGAATTCTCAGACTATTTAGGTTTCCTCAATCATTTTACCACTCTTTACCAGACCAATTAAACAGTGAAACTCACGAATCATCAAAGAGAATGAAACCATATAATTCTCCGATTATAAACAGATATACATTTGCAATAATGATATCAAGAAATTTTTTAATAAAAAATTATTGATGTCTTTTTAGGCTGGTGAGGTGTGAACTAGCACATCAATATTTGTGTTTATTTGCGCAACAATAATGTTTGGTCCGTTGCATTAGTAATAATGTTGTTTATGGGAATCTATATCGTTCCTCAACCAAAATACAATTCACACTTTTGACTAGAGATTTTGATCAAGAAAAATGATCTAACATCTAATAATCAAGATTTGATTATCAATCGCGTGTTTTTTTTGTGTAACCACAGGTATTTTCATTCGTTTTAACGGATTTAGATTATTTCTACTCGAGGCTTAATCATAGTTAAGACTCTTCATCTCTCTCCAAATATGTGTTTACAGGTTATCAAATCTGAAAGCTCTTCTCACAAACTCAATTTGTGTTGTCAACTGAGCTACAACCCATTAATCAATTGCATGTTTTTTTCTCCTTTAAGCAAATCACAAAATTATCAAAGTAAATTTAATTTCAAACTCTCATGACTATTAGGTATCAACATTATTGATCCGTTACATCAACAACTGCCATAATAATCAATTAACTT
Organism: Heritiera littoralis; assembly: GCA_031772115.1. Taxonomy (NCBI): domain Eukaryota; kingdom Viridiplantae; phylum Streptophyta; class Magnoliopsida; order Malvales; family Malvaceae; genus Heritiera; species Heritiera littoralis. The sequence continues at coordinate 22,021,759 of JAPDPK010000001.1, forward strand.
ATCATCAATGTGATTACATGAACTATGATCAGACAAACAAAGTCAATTATATTCGAAGTATATTGTAACGTAAGAGATAATCCCAGCAAAATCGCTTAGCTGGAAAATATTCATGCATGCGTGGCCGCAAAGATAGCAGCAGCAAGCATTAGTATATGTTTGTACTTTACAGAAATGGCAAAATCAAACCTTTGTCGTTTGTAGGAACGTTTCGGCTGTTAACCCTTCTTTATTCACTCCCCAGAGCTTTCATTATCGACGTCTACATCTTATCATTTTATGTCCACGCGCAGCCCCATCGCTAGGGATGATCAGAATCTTAAGACTAAAATAAGAATAAAAGAAAATGTAAGCTGTAAGCAACTAGAAACTGCTAAAGCATTAAATTCAAAGAAGTAAGTTGAATTTGTCAGCTACATTGTTCACGTTGTTCTCTTTCCATTTATTACAAACTGTGGGTTTTGAATGAAGATTTCCGACTTGGTTTTTTCCTTTTGGTATGGATAAATATAAAAATTTTATCAACGTGGTAGAAAAACCTGCAAAGAAAGCTGTACCAAACTCAAGAAAAACAACGAACTCTAAGCTGTACAGCATATGAGAAAGAAAAAAAAAACTGAGAAACAACAAAACAAAAAATTTCCAATTATTGGGTAGTTGCATAGTTCAGTTGATATGATGAAGTGAGATTTTTTTTTTATTATTAATTCGAATTCAATTTTACTAAATTTTTTTTTTAATTAAGATCTTAAATGTATTAAACCGATATAAAAGAATGCATGCTTCAAATCATATGAAAAAAAGAAACTTGAGATACTTGGACGGTATTTAAAAAGAAAACAAAATACTTTTCCAATTTGTTAGTAGCAGTTTTCGAGATTATGGAATTATTGTGTACCTTTGGGTTCATTTTTTCTTGCAAAAATGTTTCTATGGAGTCGAGTTATAATAAAAATAATTTATATTTTTCTATCAGAATTCAGGTGTTTAAATTAAAGTTCATATTTTCTCTTTTTTGTTCAACAATTTTTCTTTTACATTTAGCAATTAATCATTTACAACGTTTTCCATTTATTCCATCTTGTATCCAATTCTATATAACAAAACTTTAAAACATCATCCAAATAAGATGATCATATTCTATCTCAAACATATTTCCTTCCAAATAAGCTCGGATTCGGTTTCGAATATCAATTGAATGAATTTAGTAACTGTCTTGTTAAGCAAAATGTGAGGTTTAACAAAATTTTATATGAAATCCATGCTTATAAGTAATGAAATTTCATATAATTATATATTGAGATTGGACAATTGCGAGATTACGACAAAAAAGAATTTCATCTCAAGTGAAATGCTTCCAACATCAAGTTGAAATCTAATGGAAAAAAGTCTTTACATTTTTAGCTATGAAGACGAATAATATATGGGAAAGATGAGAAATCTCTATATTGCCAATCATACAACTTTTCAATTTGATATATGATGAAAATAAGATTCTATTGTTTTATATAAGTAGAAGATTTAAATTCATATTCATAAAATACTTTTATAAAACAAAATCATAAAATTTTTAAGATAAAATGAAGAATACTTCATAAATTCATATGAGATTTCACAAAATAATTCGAATATACATTGAAAAATTAATTCGAGTCTACCCTGAACGAGAGCTTAAAATTGGCTGGGTAAAGTTGGTTAGCAATTCCAGCACATGAAGCAGGTTGGCCTCAGAAAACCTGATCCATCTCGAAAGCGTTCCCTCTCTCAACGGAGCTGAGTGACAGTGAAGAAGGCAAGGCCAGGGAAAGGGCAAGGACCAGGTCAGCCGTGTCAGAGAAATTCAAGATAAATAAATACCCAACATCTAGGATAATATTTGATATTAATCATACAGTAACGGGTAGGCCCTTCCACTGGAACATCGCCACGTGGCTATCTCCACTGATCCCGTCGCACCCGATTCCCACACCGCTACTACGAAAAGGAACTCATTCAAAGAGGTCTTGTCTCTTGATGAGCAAAAAAAAAAAAAAGGTCTTGTCTCTCGTGGGATTTCTGACACCTGTCATTCTGTCATGTGAGTGTGGGGTTTTTTGGTTCTGGGTTCTGCAAAAATAAAAAGTAAATATTTTTAATTTTAAGACAAAGTTACACCCCGACGCTTCCCACTTTTCAGCCTGCTACTCTATTTTATTTATTTATTTTATTTTTAAGTTGATTTTTAATAATGGTATTTTCATATTTCTTCACGATATTAAAATTGTAATGCTTATAATTGATACAATGATAGTAAAAAAAATTTTATTTTCATTTCTCATTGCATTTGCTAACATAGCTTTAAATATATGTATTATCTTGTTAAGTTCATTTGAAAAATTTATAGATTTTATTAACAGACTACTACGGTATATCAAATGATTTCTATAAAATCATACCATTTTGTATCAATCTAATACATTCAAAATTTAATCTCAAACTAATGCTTTTCATGAAAATTAAATCATGACCGCCAAAAAAAATATCTCTTTTTTACCTTTGGAGTTTTAGTTAAGATTTAATACTTTGCATATAATTAATAGTATTTCTTTCATGCAAATTTCAAAGCAAAATAATGATTCATGCACCATTGAAAAGCGCTCATTGTATGCCCTGCAAGTACAGTTGTTAGATCTGAACCTTTCAAGTATTGGTGGAGCCACCAGCTTTTGTCATCCTCATTAGAGCTGGAGGATATATATTTGAATTCTTTCTCTTTTTTCCCTTATTTTCTTCACCATGCGTGTTTAGCAGAAAGCGGTCCTTTTCATTATTGGCTTTACAAAAGCGACTGATTCTGATTTCCATGTTTCTCTTCGGACTCGATTCATTCTCTAAACACTTGCACAATTGATTAACTTAAACATTAAAACGCATTCTAAAATAATACCTTGATTGTCCTTTTATGTCTTCATAAAAAATTTATGAAATATATTAACATTTCGACGAATATCCATCTTACTACTTCCGGAAAAAAAAACATAAACAAAGTAATATTAATCCCCTTTAACAAGTTGAGATTTTGCCATATATGGTAGAATCTAGCTAGAAAACAGGAAATTAAACATTCTTGTATAACAAGAAAGGATAATTTTTAATAATGCAAAGGAAGATGGCAACAATTAATTTTTAATTTTCCCAGATGAAGTGTGTCAATTAGAGCATGCTTCATGATGTTTTTCAGTGTTGCAATCGTCATAAATTGGATTATCTATCTCTAAGCACGCAATCATATTGTACCAAAAAATAAAAGGAAACAAACAAAAGCTCAACAACTTCCTGAACATAGAAAAGAAAATGAAAAAAAGATATATTTTTATATATTTATTTTATATTCAACCACTTGTTATATATACTCATCCCACCAGAATGTTAGCCTGTTCCCGATATATCACTATTTTATTCTTTTTTTTTAATTTTATATTTCTTTCTCATTACCCTTTGTTTCTTTTTCTTCACTGCACATTTCTGAAAAAACTCCTGGTCTTACACTCTTCTCTTTTATCTTCCCCATCCCTCTGTCTATCAGTTTTCTCTCAGTTCTAGCTCTGCTTTTAAGTACTTGCTCCTTTTTTTTTTTTCTCTTCTTTCTGATCAGATATAACTTTCTTTCCTAGATTCTCTTTTGTTTTGACCGAGAGGAGGAGAGAGAAAGTGAAGAAAAGGAAGAATAGCCATGGAAATTGACCAGTTAAAGTCTGCAACAGAAGATCAGATGGAGATGATGATGATGATGCAGATGGACAAGCTCCCCGAATTCTATGGGCCTTACAGCGACGTTGTAGAATTGCCCCCAGCTGAGCTCGCTGGTGCAGGCAGTAGTTCCAATAATAGCGTCAGTGCCCTGGCACAGTTTGCTGAAAAGTACCCACAGGTTGGTTCACCGCCATTCATAAACCTGCCAACGACTGTTTCATTCACTGGTTCAACTTCGACCGCAGTTCAGGAACCTGGAGCCTCGGGTTTCTTGTCTGGCCATGGCAGTAAAAGATGGAGAGGTGATGCAGGGGAATTATCAGGTGCAAATGGTTCCGGAAAGAAGAATTCAATGGCTGCAATGAGAGAGATGATCTTCCGGATTGCAGCCATGCAACCGATTCATATAGACCCTGAATCAGTGAAGCCACCGAAGAGAAGGAATGTGAAGATATCGAAAGACCCTCAAAGTGTGGCAGCAAGGCACCGGAGGGAGAGGATAAGCGAGAGAATAAGGATACTTCAAAGGCTTGTCCCTGGAGGAACCAAAATGGACACTGCGTCGATGTTAGATGAGGCAATTCACTATGTCAAGTTTCTCAAGACTCAGGTGCAGTCATTGGAAAGAGTTGCTGCTAACAGGCCAACTGGGATAGGGTTCCCTGCGGAAATGTCAAACGGGAGTTTCCAAGCTTATCAAACTAATCAAAATCTTCAGGAATTTGGAGATGCTTAGCTAGCTCAATAAAACAAGAGTCTTAGTATTAACTGATCATTTTTCTAGCGATGTTAGACTTAATGGAATGTGAAAAAGAAAAACTAAAACGAGATAAGATAATCATGATCATTGATCTTCTTAATCATCATCATGGATAGTTATTGTCAATTCTCTTCATGTTTAGCCATGTAATCCATGTTGTATTGCGATCAAATTCATATCCTGAAGCTTGAATAGATAGCCCAACTGTTCAAAGAACTAATTATCTTAAAAAAGAAAAAAGCACACCCAGAATCTCAAATGTACGGTCTTCTGTTGGTGAATTGTAACACGTGTTGATCCTAAGATTAACCCATCATACGTGTCGAAGTGAAAATTGCATGGTATTTGAGGTGAGATTATGGTTTATGAATTTTCCAAGTCATTTTCGTAGGTAAAGATAGAGAGAGGCTGGGACTGGAGAGCGTAAGTTGGAAGAGAAATGCATGGGGAAATCCACGTGAAAAACTGACAAATGCGGTGTGGTTTATAGAAGAGAAATGCTGCAACTCGATGACGTCGTTTTCCCTCAACACCTCTTCACGTGATACTCAATTCAATCTTACTTGGTCAACCAGCTCTCCTATGTGTCTCTCCCTTCTAATTAACAAATTCCAAATCGCAATTAATTTTGCTCGATGTCCATTTAGATGGGTGATAATATTAATTCGATGAAATTAAAAAAAATAATAATGATAAAATTAATTATTATAAGAATGAGATTGAGCAATGTAATAATAATGTATTTGGATATAATTGTAATGTACGATGAAATAAGTGTAATAAAAAAAATAACCATCAAAATATTAGATTAAAATTTTTAATATATATTTTATATTTATAAAATTAAAAAAAAAATTATATGAAACCCATTTATAATAAGTTAAAAATTAATAAAATCATTTTTATATCAAGACTCATTTGCTCTTTCCACCGTTTCATATCATTGGCATTTCTTCTTGAGGGTTTTCTTTTTGTACATTTTTTCTAAAGATAACTATATCTGGTTTAGGCTAAAATAACAAAAGGAGCATTCGGTCGATTTTTTCGTTAACTTTGAGATTATCGTTATTTTTAATAACGAAAATAATCGAACACTAATGTACATAATGGCTAATATACATCATCAAATCATGTGCATATATTTCACTTGACAAGCACTTGTGAATGATTCAAGAGGTTTTCTGTTTGGTAATTGGTATAGCAACAAAGTAAAAGGGATTGTGGACTGGGCTTGTATTACCCAACGTTCGTATGTATTTAGCATTCAACTGAACATTATTATTATATAGGAATTTAATTTGGACCATGGCCCTCTGAGACATTGAACCCATCTACAAAAACCGTTTTTTGTTCATTCATCTACAAAAATCTTTTCTTGGTTAAATAAAACATCCATAAATAAAATCAATGGTTTTATAACTTTTCTAGAACAGAGTCTCAATCGGTGTATATAAATATATCCAACACATTGACAGTAAATTTTTAGATTTTATAATTGAAATTAATATGATGATAAATATCTTTCAATATATATAAACCTTTAATAAAAATGAAAATGATTGCATCCCAATTTTTTTTAGTGCGTGAGAGTTGAAATAATTTTTTTCTCCGACTAGAAACCTTACATATAAATATAAATAAATTCGTCAGTAAAGTTTCACAATTTTTTACTTTTGTCTTTTTTGGGTTTCGGTATCGAAACAAAAGCTGGTTAGCCATCATGATGAAAATTATCTAGGTTGCCTCCCAATGCAAGATCGAATTGAAGAAATGCTGATGTTTCAAGAATCATTCCTCATCAAAAGCCATTTATTCCTGCTTACCCCGAATCCCAATCCAATCTAACTCAATCCAGGAGATAGAAAACTAGAATTTTAAAAAGAAGAAGAAGAAAGTTAAGGGGCAGATATAAAATAATAAGAAATGGCCAAACATGCAATCAGAAAACCCATGTGAGATATCCCACTAAGCTCCGACATCAGCACATCGAGGGATTATTGCATTTCAGCAAAGGGGAGCCCCCTTGTCCCGTAAATTTAGGGCATAAGCCCAGGCAATCCTCAAGTGCACTGCATCGTTGAAAGACATGCTTTTAATGTCCTGAAATATCTTGTGGGATGATTGATGCACGAAAAAAATATGATACGACATGAATTCAAGATTGCCGAAATGGGAAATTTGAAGCATGTTCAAGAAGGTTTCCTGAGCATATGAAAGCAAGAAAGTAACCATCAGAAAAGAACAAAACATCTGCCATACCGGAATCTTTGCTTACCAAAAACCTTGATATCATAGTTTCTGGACTCTGAAAATGTTATGTTTTCATATATATATATATATATATATATATATATATATATATATATGATTTATATATGATGTACTGACAGTGTATAGTTTCTATACACTGTCAATGCATCAGAGGTTGACACCTCATCATTAGGCCCTTATATGCAAATATAAATAAATTTTTTTTATTTGCCCATAAAGGCCTATTGATGAGGTGTCAACTTCTGATGCACTGACAGTGTATAGAAACTATATACTGTCAGTGCATCATATATAAACTCATATATATATATATATTATTGATTTCTACATGAATCAAGAGGATATATAACAATGAAAATTAATATGAGACCAGAATCTACATTTTGTGATACCAATTATAACATTCAAAGTCCAAGTGTCGTTTGCTTTCATATGATTTTTGGCTTTAACCATGTGTGGTATGTCAGAAGGTTAATTTCAAAGTCCAACTAGCTAGAACTGACTATCGAGTGATTTGAGCTATTTATCAAATTAAATTCATATGCAAGATGAGGAAGAATAATTGTTAACAATATTGTCTCGTAAGTGTTGAAAATTAGAAAATGGATTACAGTACCCTCCACAAACTGGATTTACAAGAGTTAATATAAATCATAATGACATGACCAACCAGGGAAGCTGAAGTAAGGTCGAATTTGCATATATAACGCCCAAATCAAACATCAAGATATCGTGAGATTCTATTATAATATGTAAGTAAATATTTGAATTTATATTTGTGAAGTACATTTTGTTAGACAAAAAAGTTAAAATTTCAAATCAAAACGAATTATATCTCGCAATTTGAGTGTAAGTTTTCATTATTTGTTTGGAGAGTAAAAATTTTTGTTAAAAGAAGTATTAGAAATATAAAAAGAAACTGCTATAGTACACATTCCAGTCCACAACTTTGACTACAGAGAAAATAGAGCTCAGAGGTAGCTAATCTAAAGCTGATCATGAAAATACATCTAAAATTAAAAGTGAACAACGATCTAAATCCCTACACTTGTCATAGAGACCATTTTGACAATGAACTCATTAGTCTTAACTGACTTCGATGAACAATTATAAGTGATATGCTCTGATTGCTTTAACATATATCCGACTCACTGATAAATTACGTGTTTTGTCTTTGTCTTAATTGCTTACACGTAACAGGTAAACGTGAGCAAAACTATCGATAAGATTATAACTTGCAGAGAAGATGATAGAAAAGATGAGCACTGTCAATCAAGGCGCTCCGATGACAGAAAAGATGAGCACTGATAAATGACATTCGTGCTGCTACAAAAACAAAACATCATAATATGTTTGTTGGTTGGTCGGATTAGATTTTAGTGTAGAGAAGGGTCCCATCCTGTGGAACAAGGACAGTCTAATTTCTTGGGACAATGTATTCTTTTATCAATTTGTCCTATTTGAGGGGTGCGATGTATCATAGCAGAATCATGGAAAATTTGTCCCAATGCTGTTTCTAGAATTGTGAAAGCAAAATTTCAATGCTTAACCGTTAAAAAAGATGGCAGGAGGGGCATTTCATCCAGGGTTTGACACCGTAAAATATTCAGTGACCGATCAAAGTATATAATATATATCCTTTCAAATGAGGGGAAAAAAAGGCAAAAGTTAAACCTGATTTTTAGTTCAATTGATTCATAAAATCTTTTAAGAATATTTTTTAATGAATTTATAGTTTGAAACTTAACTCTTACATTAAAATAACATAATTATCTAATACATTATTTGCAACTCGAATGGAAATATTTTAAGTGATCACTGTATTCCAGGCATATTTACAAGTTTTGGGTTTCCAACTTTTCATTATGTGAAAAAATGACTCACGCCCAAAGCAAAAATATGACTAAAAGATTAAACATCCAAGGCCTTGTTAAAGTAACCCATGAATCCTTTAATCTTTCGTTGGTGATCAAAATAAAGTTTTCTGAAGTTAGGTCACAGAACATATTATTTACCTTACCTATGAAGTTGCTTTTTTTTTCTAAACTTAACCCTGCTATTAATTAGAAAACATTTTGTTGTATATAAAGGTGACAAATGGAAGAGCCAGGTCACGTTTGAATTGCAATATAGTATCAATGAAAATTTTAAATTCCACAAGCGATATTAAAATAATTCTACATATGTGTGTACATACAAATATATAATTGTCTATATGATGATATCTCTGATTTGTTTAGAGCATTATTAACTAAAAGGGCACAAAAAGGAAAGTGTTTACAAAGATGTTTATTGACAAGATTATTATCCTATGCACTGATAGTAAAATTTTTTTTACTCCAGAAACAAAATTAAAAAACTACCGCGGGATTAAAAAACTACCTCTTGTTTTATTTTCTTTTTTAAGTAATTATTTTTATAATTTTTTAATATTCTTTTAAGAGTATATGTCACCTATTAATCATGTTTTTGAAGTTAAAAATTTCATTGACAATATATGTATATGATTCTTTCACTAAAAATCATGTGAATAATCAAACGGCACCATCACATATCAGCAAATTACATTGTTATATTCCTCTTGCATAAGCCAACTTGGTTTAATAATAACAAAATACTGTTGTTTGAAGTAAGTGTACAATGATTTGGAGTTCATGCTTAATGATATTTAAGACACAACAATCCCTATGCAGACAATGTTGGTATTAAACGATTTGATGTGGGGATAAAGAAATAACATGAATTCTTTGAGTAAGGTTTAAGAGTTAGAAAACAGAAAAAGAAGCGAAGAAAAAAAAAAAAAAACTTTGGATGTTAATTAATGTTCTTTATTTAAACCCTGATGCGTCATTTGCTACACAGATTTCCTAGAACAATATTCAACACAAGCCTTCATGCTCCAAGACACACGGGCTAACCCTAACTTGGTTGTGGTTGCATTTAGAGGCACCGATCCATTCGATGCCTATGACTGGCGGACCAACTTTGACATTTCCTGGTATGAGCTTAAAGACATGGGTAAGTCGAAGACCCATAGAGGTTTTATGAAAGCTCTAGGCCTGCAAAAGAACCAGGGTTGGCCCAAGGAGATCCAACGAGGCAGTGACCAACATCGGTTTGCTTTCTACACTCTCAGGGAAAGGCTGAGAAAGGTTTTGCAAGAGAATCCGGAAGCCAAGTTAATTCTCACAGGGCATAGCTTAGGTGCGGCATTAGCAATTCTGTTTGCTGCTGTGCTAATGTTACATAACGATGAATGGTTGTTGGAGAGATTGGAAGGGGTTTACACCTTTGGGCAGCCAACGGTGGGGGACGAGAAGTTTGGGGAGTTCATGAAGGAGCTGCTGAGTAAATTTGATGGGAACTATTTCAGGTATGTTTACAGCAATGCAATGGTGCCTCGGGATCCCTACGATGACAATAACCTCTTTTTCAAGCATTTTGGACCCTGCTTCTATTTCAATAGCTGCTATAAAAGAAAGTTAAGTTCCACTTTATCAATAACATTTTTAATAACTTTTCTAAATCAACAACAACAACAATAATAATAATATGAAAAAAACAATTGAATAAAATTAAAATTATTATAATAATATTGTAAAGAAATCATCAAACTTATAACATAATAAAATAAAAGTTTGTATATGATGCACTGACAGTGTATAGTTTCTATACATTGTCAATGCATCAGAGGTTGACACCTCATCAATAGGTCTTTATTGGCAAATTAAAAAAATTTATTTATATTTGCATATAAAGGCCTATTAATGAGGTGTCAACCTCTGGTGTATTGACAGCGTATAGAAACTATACACTATCAGCGTATCATATATAAATCCATAAAATAATGTATATGTTATTTTTACAAAAAAAAATAATCCGACAAAAGGCAATTTGCACAAACAGATTAGAACCCTATTTAAGGTCAACAGATCATCAACAAATTTAAAACAAGTAGCAACTACAGAATCGAACTGCTTTGAGATTCAAGTAAAAATATTATTTTCATTTTAAATTAAATTGTTTAGATAATAGGCATGTCAACGAAGGAGGGATTGTTATTGAGCTGCACACAATTTCATACAAGTCTAAAAATTAACAAAAGAGGAGGCGGCTTTCTTGGTGCAACAAGTGAATGATCATAAAGAAATAGTGAGGTGACTTATGTTGCAGAGCTTAAGGGTAGAGGCGGCGGTGGCGGATATCGGCAAGACATAAATCTGTTTTGTTTGGATTTTCAAAGGATTTCAGCAAGATGAGATTCAAAGGATGCCGACAAAAGAATCAGCAGCACTAGAAGAGATGATTGATGGTGCCAATAAGAAGATCGGCGGTGTCAATAAATCAGGTGCAGCGACAAAATGGATTTGGGTTAGCAACTGTGTAGGTTTTGCTTCAAAGGATAAAGTGATTGCAGCAATCGTGTAATTTAGAAAATTGTCTTCTGGTTTTCGAAACGAGAAGACAATTTCTGATATTGTGAGAATGTTTTCCATTGACTTGAAATCAATTTTCAGTTGATTACATTATTTTTACACCAACCAAACGTCTGAAAACATGTGAAATATTTTCTGGAAAATGAATTCGGAAAAACATGTAAAATATTTTTTGGAAAATGAGTTCGGAAAACCAAACGCCGCCTATGCTGCATTTGTGACATTTAGAAGTTGTAATGACAAAATTGAAATGCTTTGCATCTATTTGTTCTCATCAATTCTATGGCTTCTTGTGAGAAAATTAAGGTAAAAGAGATGAATGATATTTCCATTTCCATGGCAAACTGTCATAGTAAGAAAAAAACTTTTTACATGCATACGGGATTTTATTAGTCAAACATTCAGGAAATTTTGAAGTCCCAGGACATGGCAATTGGGGTTCTTGCACTAATCTGGAACCTTGGTGGAGGTGCCGGTGCTTCATTCAAGCAAAACTGCGTGAGACCAATTTATCATCAGTATTATAATTGCTTCATGTACAATATTCATCATCTCCAGACGTCTTTGTTCCTAAAACTGGTAAGAGATAAGATGAAATAATGTAAGCGTAAAACTTAATGACCAAGGAAATAAAGCTTTTGTGTTAAGTGGAGACATTTCCATTTTCTACATTCACTAATTAACTGTAAAACAAGTAAACAATCATGCATCTTGTTATTCATCAAGTGGAAGGAGCACCTTAAAATGCCAAATAATCAAAACTTGAAGCAGCCTGTTGACATGGTATGTTGAAGTTCCAGTTTAAGAAGCAAATATAACTAATGTGTTTAACAAGTGGATTGACCTGCATCTGAGAGGGAATGGGTGCCTCACCATTTTATATGAATGCTATTGTATTTGTATTATTCTCCACATCAAGGAACTCATTAATCCAACATGTAGATATCGTTAAATCTTAAAGCACAAGCACATCAGTAATTCTATGAAATGTTATAACTGTCTAAACTAAGAATCAAGTAATGATTCACACACACACACGCAAATCGAGGAAAAGAAGAAAAGTCCCTTAACCAGTAATGCAACATATTTGCCAGAATGTTATATTCACCTTGCCATCATACTTTTAATTTAAGAAAAGCAAAGCACACAATTTGAAAAGAAACCACTATTCCAAGCAGAAGTTACCCGGCATTTCAGTACTGACTGAAGCAGTAAATGATAGCTACATGAGGCATTAGAATGCATGACAGGTGAAGCAACCACTCAATGAACCCATCTGGCGGGTTCTACTGAATGATATAGCCTTGTGTGAGGTCCTTGTAACTTGATGGGCCTCGTTGGCTAACAATGAACTTCTCATTTCTTGGGCTCTCTTCTGAGCTGACTTAAGCTTATTCATTATTTTATCCATTGACGACGATCTCTTCTTTTCTAGCTTCATCTGAAATACATTGTTACGTCAGTAATGATGAAGATAATATGTTTTTGGGACATGCTAGGTCTGCTGCATTTTCGCCACAGATTATTAAAATTTGCAGCCATGATTTTCTCTTTTTTCACTAGTTTTGTCTGAAAAAGTATATTCTATTTAAGAAATATTAGAACCAAAACATTTTCCCAGAGAAAGAGCAAGTAACGCTATCTACAGAATTCCAATTCATCAAGATGTTACGATAGCTTCAACAAAGGAAAGGAATATCAAAACCATATTTCTACAGATATTTTTATTTTTACCATTCAAGGCTGATCATTGACTTAACTATCTCTTTACAGTTACTTTAATTGTGAATGTAAAAGTACATAAGGAAAATGCAACCTCTAGTTTTCTTATGGCTGCCTCAGCTTTTGCCTTCTGCAGGTTCTCCCATGCAGTGATTTTGGCTTCTTCTCTTTTAACCCTGCAAAGGTGAAAGAAAGAAGTTAAAATATCAAAATGGATCAAATCTGTTCTGTAAACATTTCAATCTCTTCCAATAAATTCTTATATATCTACCTGAAGATAAAAATGAACATTTCAGAAAAACCTTTCGCCTAAATAGGCTAGGATTTGCTTGATTAGAGGAATAAGTTGGATGCAGTTTCTTAAGGCAGATCTAAGAAATGACAAAAGGCAAGTCCCACACAAAATAGCATCTCAAAACTGACATGAGGTCATAATTTTTGCTAAATTAAACCTTATATAGCAATCATTTAAAGATGATCTTTGGGGAAGAATGTGATTGGGGTTCAAACAGAGAATAAAAATGTCTGATTGGAAACTTTTAGCTTTAATTGAATGGATCTTCCGATGCTTGATAGATAGAGATAATGACTACTTGTGTTAAGGCATTTTTATCTGCGAAATTTAAGCAGTCACTTCCAAAGTTGTTGATCTAAATCTACAAAACTGACACAACAGGACAAAAGAAATAGATGACATATGGTAGTAAAGTAGACATACTCGGAAATGTTCTTTGCTGTCTTTGTCACGTCCCAGGTTGATGTACAAGTATCAACAGCTCTCTTTCTGCAGTGATCAACAATTTCAGAGCTCTTCCCAGTGTTTCGAGCTCTATGCTTCTTTGACCACCTAGTCATCGTGACTCTTTCATCTACCTGCACATCTCTCACTTCTGCTTTAGAGGAATGAATGCTCTGCAGTTCCATGATAGGTAGAGAAGAAGGGGTGGAGGGAGAGAAAGAAGGTCTTCCTTTGGGCGATGAGTGTGTGCTACCCTGTGGGCTCATTTGGGTTGCCATGTCTCTTCTTGAAACAGTACGAGAAATATCAGTAGCTGCATCCTTGACAGCATCAAGATTTTCATCTGCATCTTTGATGAAAAACCAATTGGAAAGATAAGACGTACGAAGGTATAGTAGGCTTAGCAATTAACATAATAAAAACAACATATCTCTCAAAGTTTATATTTGGAAAATGGCCTATATTGATATTTCATGGATCATATTATGAAAAAGAAACAAAAAGTTCATGAATCTGGCGAATGTAGAGAAATAAAAATCCTAAACTGCTCGTCTACTTGTCTGGACTTGCGGATTCTTTAATATTGAAATGGTTCCTATATCTAGAGGTAGGTTCTTTAGTCATTGTAACACTTAATTAGTAAATTTTTTTGGATAATTACATTAGTAACTCATGAAAAATAACATTTAATAAAAAAGGGTTTTTAAAATTTAGATCGAATGATGAGTTCTGATTTATCTAGGATGCATCTAAGATTAGATTAATTTGGATGCAAGACAATAAACATGGAGAAAAAAATTTCATAATTGATCTTATAATTTTTGAAAATGCACTGTCCTTGTGAAGATGATTGATGTAATCCAAAGCTCATTTTATCATCTAATCCAGCAGTTATGAACAAAAGATGGACATGTACCTTGAGAAGGCAATGATGGTGGATCGACTACCGCAGAACATCCATGTACGCTAACAGAACGGGCCATGCAAGGCTCAGTCCGAGCAGCAAATCCTCCACCATTACTGCGAGAATGAATTGCCAAACCATCAGCTGCAATTACACCAGCTGAAAAAGGAGAACCAGCCATGGAATTCCCAGAATGACCCCCATCAAACATGTGCATCAAAGGCGAGTACAATGAATGGTAAGCAATCCCAGGAGGACCAAGTGGACCACTCTTTGATTTTGGTCTTCTTTGTGGAGGCACGACGGATTGCCTCACACCACCATCCCCAGAAACAGGACTAAAAATCCACCTCTCAGCATCTTCCCACTTTGAAGGCAAAGTCCTTCCATTGTTAAAAGGCAACACCCCAGCAGCATTCCCCTGCCTTCTTCCACCATTGTTATGCAATGACACACGCTCAGAACTCCAACCCTTCTGCATCCCAACACTCGAATAATGATGATGATGTTGATAATTGGGAGTCCCGGGACTAGGAAAAGCGCTCGATTTCCCTGCTGCAAGGGAGCTTTTCTTCATAGTCCCCAACCGCGGAGATGAAGCAGAGACATTATTTAGATCCAAGGAAGCCCGTCTTTGCCTATCAGAATTCTTCAACAAAGCTTCAGATCTTGTCCTCCTATCCTGACACTCTATATTAAAAAAGAAAAAAAAATCTAATTCACAATTATTACTTTTTTGAAAAAAATTTAAGCTAGAAAAAACAACTTTAAAAAAGAAACTAAAGGGTACCTTTAAGAGCACGAGAGAATGAGTTTCTAGCTGAATCTATGAGTTCATTTTCGTTCTCTATGTGAGCTGCATCGTTTTCTTCTTTTTGAACTGCGAATTATTGCAAAAGGGAAAAGGGTCGGGTGGACAGTGACAATGAGTAAATGAGTGAGTGAATTTGAAAATTATTTTGGGCTTATTCGTTGTTCTCCTTTTCTTTTTTTGGTGCAGTTTCAATTTTAACTTTTTCAAAAGAATCTAATAATGAAGGAAAATATTGCGAGTACCTTTCACTTTTTCTCCTTTTCCGGAGAGGCGACTGTGCTTATGGACTGTCATAGCTTTGTTTAGATCTGGATCTGGTCCACTCGAACTCTCATTCTGATCTCCTCCTTCATGTCCCGCCAAATGCTGCAAAACAATTCACATTTCAAACATTGTTTTCCTTTTGCCTCTTTTCAAAAAAATATAAAAATATTTAATCAGATAAGAAAAAAATTGCATGCAAATTGATCGACATTCAACAACGATCGATCACAATGTAACGCTGTTACAGCTTCCTCTAGTTATACATTGAACACAAAAGCTGTTGAAAGATTGGAGAAGTTACTAGAGAGAGTTCGGAAACGAGAGAATCGTGATCGTGAGCATCGGAAGCAAAAGAGCAGCGATCGACACTAGCGGAAGCCGAAGAGAAGAGGCTGAAATTCGATTCCAGAGTGAATATAACAGAGTCAGGGCTCGCATCTCGGGCTCTGTAACCTGATCTCACTGAGCTTTGCTCTTGAAACCCTAGCTCCTCCATTTTTCTTCAAAGCTTTCAGTTCTCCACTTCTTCTTCTTCAAACGTCGCCATTTTCTTTTGCTTATTCTTGCATTATCGGAGTGAGTTAAAGATGAATGCCTTTTTTAATACCTTTTTTAGTAGTGCGTTTGCTTCTTTTAATGTTCCGGGTTTTCATTGCCTTGGACCAGGGATTTTGACTGCCCAGAAATTGACTGCAAAGCCCTTATCTAGGTTTAATTACGAGGGTAATATGGGGGTTAGGCTATTATTTTGGGGGAGGAATTACAGGATTTGCACTTTTCCGAGAGAATATATTTTGACAAAAATGAATTTGATAAATTCTTCGTGTAAGACAATTTATGGGCATTAAATGATACTGTCTAATACGGTAAAAACGGTACCGTTTCAGGAGTATTTGGAAAAGTAAAGTTGAAAGTGAGAGGAAATTGAGACAAGTAAAAACAATTATTCTTTCTATAACAAATACTAGTCTTGATGGAAATATGGAATTGGCTAAAAAAACCATTAATATAAAATTCAAAATTTTTTAGGCAAAAAAATCAAAATCTTAAAATAAAAAAATGTTGCAATAAATTTTATTAGATGTCACATCTTAATATTAATTATACGAATCATTTGCTCAGCTTTATATTATACGTGATTAGAAAGAAATAGAAATTTAATGCTTTGGATATGGGTCTAACTGATGATCACTACTCATTGTTATACCCAAAATTAAACCCCACATGATGGAAAAAGGTTATTTTCCAAAGCTACAAAAACAAATTTCAACTGCATAAAAGCATGTCACCCGCAATTAACTCTTTTAATCTTTAATCTTTAGCGTCTAAGTTACGTTTATTGACTAATTTAAAATGTGTCCCAAATTTATGTTACAAAATCAGACAAAAGCACATTTCCACCGAATTATTTGTTGTCCTTATTCAAGGTGCTAAGCCTAGTAACGATATAATACTTTAGGCTTATAATCATACACGTCAATAAAAAGACAGTTAGTTTCGAGAATTACATTCACACAGTTGAATTCCATTTGACATGAAATACATCTTACTATCATTTGTATTTTTTTATAATTTCTATAAACATCAATTTGAACATTAAAACGAATTTCAGACCCAACTTTCAGCGCCCTCCTTAGTTTTTTTGGTAGGTTTAACAAAACCTAAAAACAACCTTCCGTGATCTTTCTTCA
The DNA here is from genome assembly GCA_031772115.1 of Heritiera littoralis. NCBI lineage: Eukaryota > Viridiplantae > Streptophyta > Magnoliopsida > Malvales > Malvaceae > Heritiera > Heritiera littoralis. The sequence goes on from JAPDPK010000001.1 coordinate 22,039,092, forward strand.
TCACCCAAAGCATCATCAGCCCAAGAAAAAATCGTTTTATAAAAAAAATACAATATCTGAATACTAAAATACTTAACTCAATAATGGATGCATGCTTCTTCATGTACGGAAAGAGGTGAATTCGCATTTTTTGGATAATCAAAACAAGACAATGTTTGGACATGAACAGATCAATAATGAGAAGCTAGTCAACGGGGAAATTGTTGTTGCAGTGTGGGGTGTTTTTTCTTTTTTGTTGTATCCTGATGCTACAGCTAGCACAATAGTACAATACCGAAAGGAGTTATGGGTGGCAATTAAATCTTTCTGTCCTCACCAAAAGTGCCGCATTACGTGGAGCTTTCATCTTCTTTCTTCCTACTCAGCCTCCATGGATATATATTTTAACAGTTTCCATGGAAGCTTCCTTTTTCTTTGAATGCATAATGCATGTGATCTTTCAGACTTTCATGGGAAGAATAATAAAACAAACTAGCTAAAAGCAAAGCGGCTCGCCCAAGCTCTTACTTCCTTCTCTTCTTGGCAGCTAAAACTTGTTGCTTCTCAAAGAATTTTGTGTAGGGAAAAGCAGTACTCAGCACTGCATTTATTTCGTAAATTGATGTATCGTGGCAAAAGAAAATGAAATCCTCGAGAAAAGAAAGAATTCACCATCCCCATAGATTGTACACACGGTTGTCGACTGTACAGCCTGGAGCGAGGCCCCGGTCAAATTGTCCATTTACAGGGTCCCTCTCTGGTCTCCAGCTCGCAGGCTTAGTAACGAAGAGTGGATACATAATTTTGAATTTGATGACCAAGAAATGACGAAATGCTTCGGTTTTCAGGCTCCTTGGTAAGGTGGGTGTAACGTAAAAATCACTGAGATTTTAATACAATATATAAATAGATGCTTAAAATCATATTGGTAAAATGTTTTTTACGAGACAAAATCTTATCAAAATATTATGAACAGAGTCCTGTTGCTGTTATTATGATTGGTCAGTCAGATTAGGTTTGTTTCATTCATCCAGGATTGGACCCAACGGTACCTTTTGGACTAGAAAGGATGGGGAAGAGCCGAGGAGGTTCAAATGTCACTTTATTCAATTTTATTTTCGGATATACTTCACAGATACTGATTTGATCGGATTTGCTTTTGTTTTGTTTTCTTTTGTTGGATCTCAAGGCAGTGACCCCCGTATGATTTGCCTTTAAAATGATCTGTCTTCTTTTTATAACCCATAAGAACTGGAAAACCAAGCCATTTTCTATCGGAACCAACCTTTTGATAACCTCAATGGCCACCATTTTATATTGTTATTGCTTTCTGCTCTAAATAAAGATACCTGCTTTACAACTAGATTGTCTGGTTGTTGCAATTACATTCTCATATTGTTTTTAAACATGACATAGTAATTTGTTCATACAACATAACGAAAATCACACTGTCCAAACCTTCCTCCATATAATATGTTGTCAGATCTAAATCTCAGAACTAACAAGAGGGGGACCTCATCCAAGCTTTTAGAGTCAATGCTCGATTTTAAAAATACAAACGACAAGTTACAATAGCAACGACCCATGATATCTGAACATTTAATTCAATAACTGATGCATGTATATCGTGTTCTCTTTCTCTAAGACACAGTGACACATGCCCGAGTCATGCTTGCACTTGCGCACGAGCACTCGGAAGAAAGAAGTGGTGGTTGGACAAGCATAACTCGAAGTTAAGGCAATTCCAAGAATATAATGCAAATGCAACTACTTCTGACTTACATCAAACTACTGCCTTAATGCAGCTTTTAGCACACTCTGTGGCCCAAAAGAAGCAGAAGACATAAAGAAAAAGAAAGGCCAGTTGTTACAACTAGCATAAAGGGGATGAAAACTAGCTCACCTAACAATAAATCAGATAGATCAACAATGTTAAAATGGTTGGCACAAGATAGTTGGCTTTTCAGAATAACTGCATTTGTCATCCGATAACATATATTACATTAATTTTTGTTGTCCAAGGCATAATTTCTCTACATAAACCACTGTTTCAGTCATAATGTGAGAACTCTGTGGCCTACAATATCAATGAGATTACTTTTGCTTTTGTATAGAGAAAATCATAGCACTAACATTACTTTCATTAACAGCATAACCAAAATTGGGGTTGGGGTGAGAGGAATCCACAAAAAGGCTGACCCCATTATCCTTCTAATTGTCGTCTCTGTGAAGTAAGCAGTTATTGCCTTTGACTTGCCATTCAAAAAGTTTTTCTCACTAAGATTATAGACATTTGCCTTTAGCAACAAGAAGATAAACATCTAGGCTACTAGAGAGGATGGCTCTGAAAAGGCAGAATTGAAAAGGAAAATGGGGACAATAGGTATAAAATCTCATTAATTGCACATGAAGCACAAAGAAAGCACCAATTGAAAAATCAACAAGAATTATTTCATTTACTATCCACTTGCTTAAAATTTACAGGCCCGATTTTATTATTAGTTGGTGATTATTTCAAAACTTTGATCCTAAGAAACAAGTATAAGATTGTATTTATTACAAACTGAGGATCATGATTTGAGCAAGGAGTTCTCACTAACGTATATAGCTTCCTAATGAGCACATTGAGAATATCTGTATCTTCCATGAATATTATTGTGACATTCACCCGTGATGAATGGTGATACCTACCAAGTATCTATATTCAATAAAGTTCACTGATGAATGCAATTCAAAGATTACCTCTAATGACCAAGGAGGCTGTGCAGATATAGATAACTCTGCCAGTTGGTTGAGATCTACATTCCTAGGGAGAAACATGACAATCTGCTGGTAATATCTGCAGAAGTACAATCAAAATGAAATTAAGACAACTCTTAAAAGGATAGAAAAACAAAATCTAAATATTAGCATTGTGCAAAACTTTTAGATATCAGAAAAAGAATGCCCATCTCGTGGCCTAAGCACTGCCTTGAGGTCATATATCTTTAATGTGAACTTTATGTTAAAAGCCAAAACATTGGATTTCATCAGTAAATAGGAAGGAAACAACAAACTGAATTATAAACCTTACACATTTTCCACTGAGCTTTGCAAGACAAAGCAGTGAACGAACAGTTTGAGAGAAAACATCTATGTTAAAACCAAAAATCATGTGCATTAAACTAAGGTAGGTAATAACCTGCCAACATTTTCTGGGGCATCTGATATTACGTCCAATGTAAGTTCACCATCACAACTACCACTGGTCTCATAATGTTCACCTGCAAAGCTAAAAAATCTTGCTTACGGAAGGTATTGTCAAAAACTAGAAGCAGCAGCAATTCCAGTTCCATTGGAGAGCTTACCAGATAGCAGGTCTTTTATTCCAACAGCATCACGTACAGACTTCTGAAGGGACTCAATCTGACTTATTATTTAGGATATCAAAATACTAGATTTTCCATGCTTGGGGTGGGTCCCACGTAGAAGCTTGAATTTTGATACTATAAAAGTAGCTCCTAATGTAGACCTCAAACCGCCAAAATCACCACCATGTCTGGTGACTAACACCACAATCAAGCACATCTGAATTCGTTGAAAACAGCTCAGAAGCAGGTGTTTCTGAGTTCCATTATAAGAACAAACCTTCTCTCCTTTTTCAATGCAGTGAGCCCCAAGGGAACATTCAAAACATGCATGCTCCATCTAGCTTCTATCAACTATGTATTACAATGGTCAAGACCTGGTTCCATTAAACAGCATTCTGGTTAAAGTTCAGCAGCTAAACCAGTTGAGCTCAATGCAAATTTCTCATCATCCTTAGACATAATACCAATCTGCTGAGCAAAGTCAAGATCCCGGCCATCATTAGTCACGAGGTCAGAAATTCCATCACAGTTTTGTTCCATGACACAGTCACAAACAGTCCTATCCGATTTTGCTGAATCTTATTGTTATGACCTGGGCATAGGGATTCACTGACAACCAATGCAACATCATTCTAAGATGATTAACTTCGAGTTTCGACCCAGCATTGACATGCAACAAAAAGAACTGCTCGACTTATCATGAAAAATAGAAGGAGATAAAATCTCCCCTTTGGAAAATTCAGCGGCTTCTTCAGTATATCAGAATGCTTCGGACTTGCACCCTTCCTTTTGCTGATAGTCATTTTACTCCTAGTCTGCGAGATGATTGAAATCATCAATAGATCTCTACAAAAGAAGTATTGACTGTTGTAGCAATTCAAATGAGGTGTCTTTGATGTTATAGCAGACTAATACTTAAAATGAATTTTCCTAAAATTTTAAATTGTTCAACTAAACTCAAAAATTAATCAGGGCTTGACAAAATTATACTGGTTCAACATCTTTCTGCAACAAAATTTTCAGGAACAAAGAAAGAAGGAAAGAAAAGAACTAGACAAGGGAAATTACACTGCTTTCACTTTCGCATAAGCTAGAAGATTGTCGAGTATCCTTAGAACCATCGTCCCTGCTTAAGAAAAGAAAGCGTTGAGTTGAAGTTTACTAAACTGATATTATTCTTTCACTAAAATTCCATAAGTTTCTCTAATTATCAGCAGATAAAGATGGATAAAACAGGGAGACTGGGAGACAACTGAGAAGTAAACAGTAAGTGGAGTTCGCTGAGCTTGAAGAGAGAACCCAAAGCTTTGATAGCTGGACCTTCGCGTTGGTTTTCGATCGTGTGCATTTCGTTCAAAATTACAAAGCCAGAACCTCCCGCTTTTCATTAAGTTCTCCGGTCGGCTTTAACTCAGCAGGACGCCGAATCTCAAAGACGTCGACTTTTTCCTTCGACTTTTTCCTCTTTAAACAGTGTTGGGCTTGAAAGGTAAAAGCCCAATGAAGACAATCAAAACAAGAGCAAAAACGACAGTGTTTAAGACAAGAAGTCGAGAACATACGAGGCCGCCGTTTCAATCCACTGAGGGGAGAGCTGCTATACAGACCCCAGTTTTTACTCTTCCTACCCCATTTCCTTCGTGCTGTTACTGTTCATTTAAAGAGTGATGGGGTATGAAGAGCAAAAAAAGGAGTAGATTTAGTCATTCTCCACTGAGGGGTTGAAGCAGTGGCTAAAACTGAAGCAGAGCGCAAGCGGTGAAGGGAGGAAGAAGATGGAGGACGGAGAGATAGAGGAGGGAATGGTGGTGGAAGAGAGCACACAATTACCAACTCCGCCGCGCAAGCCTGAGCAATCTCCTTACGATATGCTTAAAGAAAGCAAAGCCTCGGTCGAAGATATCGTCGCCAAAATCCTCTCCATCAAAAAGGAAAACAAACCAAAATCCGAACTAAGAGAACAAGTCACCCAAATGTTTCTCCACTTTGTCACTCTCCGCCAGGTAATCTTCCTCTCTCTCTCTCTCTCTCTCTCGCATTTCTATTTATCCATTATATATATTTAAAAAAAGAGAGGAATTGAAATCTAGGGTTTTGTTTTTCTTTTTTTTCCCAGGCGAATCGTAGTATATTGTTGGAGGAAGACAAAGTGAAAGCCGAGACGGAACGCGCGAAGGCGCCGGTGGATTTCACGACGCTGCAGCTTCACAATTTAATGTACGAGAAGAGTCATTATTTGAAAGCTATAAAAACTTGCAAGGATTTCAAATCTAAGTATCCTGATATCGAGCTTGTTCCGGAGGAGGAGTTTTTTCGCGACGCCCCTGAAGAAATTAAGGGTTCGAATTTGTCTGATGATAGCTCGCATAATTTGATGCTTAAAAGGCTTAACTATGAGCTCTTCCAGGTAAATTACTAACTATATCGAAGTTTGATAAATAAAATGTTTTAATTTTATGGAAAATTTGAGTCTTTTCGAGACCATATTTGTGTACAGAACAATGTATCATGTGTTTTGAATTGAAGTAGAGATCTTTGTCTTAATAGTGTTTGAAGGGATTAGCGAAAATAATGCTTTGGTAAGCTTACCTTTGGATATTATTTGTTCAGCGGAAAGAGTTATGCAAGCTTCTAGAAAAGTTGGAACAACGAAAGAGGAGTCTTTTGGAGACGATAGCGAATAGGAAGAAGTTTCTATCTAGCCTGCCTTCACACCTCAAGTCCCTTAAGAAAGCATCATTGCCAGTACAGAATCAATTGGGTGTTTTGCATACAAAGAAACTGAAGCAACATCATTCAGCAGAACTGCTTCCACCTCCACTCTATGTGATCTACTCTCAGTTTATGGCCCAGAAGGAAGCATTTGGTGAAGATATTGATGTTGAGATCATAGGAAGTATGAAGGATGCTCAAGCATTCGCTCGCCAGCAATCAAATAAGGACACTGGTGAGTGATGTTAGTCTTACTTCCTGGCTTTTGCGTAGTGCCGTGGTTGATAACTTTTCAGATGTTACTTTAAAGTTATACACTGTGCTCCAAGCAACAGAGAAGTAAGCTAGTACAAGTAGACATAGTATCACCTGACATAGAGCTTGTTAACTTGGCCTCTAACATGCTATTGGCTTCTGGTATCAGTGGCAGATGACATGAAATTTTATCTTTCACAAAAATTTGAATTGAGCACTAATATTGTTAACTACCAGGTTTATCTAGTATAGAGAGCTCAAGGTTGGAGGATGATGTCCCAGATGAGGAAGATGATGGTCAGAGAAGGAGAAAGCGACCAAGGAGGGTTCCAAGCAAGGAGGCTATTGACCAGGCAGGAATCTATCAAGCTCATCCTCTGAAAATTATCCTCCACGTATACGATGATGAGGCATCTGATCCTAGATCCACAAAACTTATTACTTTGAAGTTTGAGTACTTAATAAAGTTAAATGTTGTTTGTGCTGGGATTGAAGGGTCGACTGAAGGACCTGAGTATAATATCCTTTGTAATTTATTTCCTGATGACACTGGCCTTGATCTGCCTCACCAGGTTTGTGTTAGATGGCTATTACGTGCCTTGCATTCACGCTCTCTCTCTCTCTCACTTTTTGTAGAGTTTTTCCTTTTCATTTAATAGTGACTGTTCTGAATGATATTGCAGTCGGCCAAGCTCTTCTTTGGTGATGCTGCTACATTTGACGAAAAGAGAACTTCACGTCCATACAAGTGGGCGCAGCATTTGGCCGGAATTGATTTCTTACCTGAGGTTTCACCATTGCTTAATAGCCATGAAACTTTGAACAATGAAACCAAAAGCGATGCTGTTATTTCTGGTCTTGCTTTTTATCGCCAGCAGAATCGAGTGCAGACGGTTGTGCAAAGAATCCGCTCACGGAAAAAAGCTGAGCAGGCTCTTGTGTGAGTCACTGCCCTGTATGTTTGGAGTTTGGATCTTCAAGAAAACAGTAGAAAAGAAAACAGGAGTGAATACCACAATGTGGTCAAATCTGAATATTCATTTATAATTTCCTGAGGCAGGGTCCTTGTTGGCATCTTTATGGTTTAAAGTGCCTCAATGTGGTTTTAATACAAACTTTTATCTCTCTGCCTTTGTGTAACTTGCTTGTTTGTTTGTGCATCTTATGCATTAAAAAAAATTTTAGTTCTATGTTGGAATACTCTTAGCTTGTTTTATCTTCAGTATGGCATGTTTTTTGTTGAAAATTTGGAATTCTTGTATTGAATTACAGGGAACAGCTTGATTCACTTATGAAGCTTAAATGGCCTTCTCTGGATTGTAAAAGTGTTCCGTGGGCCTTGCATACCCCTTTATGCAGTTTACATAGTTGGTCATTTGTAGGATCCAAAGTCAATGAGGCTTTGTCTCAACCTGTTACTGACTCAGAACCAGTTCAAGAACCTATGGATGTTGATATGGATGGAAGATCTGGTACATCGAAGGAAGAGGTGGAGGGTCTAAGGGAAGATGGGGAGCTTCCTTCTTTGCTTTCAGTTCCATCAGCCACAAATGATGCTAAACTTACTCCATTAAAGGGATCTAGTCTTAACCATTCCAGGCAGTTAGCATTGATTTCAAAGAGCATTTTGTCCCCAGTCAGTAAGGGAAAATCACCAAGTTTCAAAAAACATGATGATGATTCTGATTTCATTCTGGATACTGATAGCGATCCGGATGAGCCCACAGAGACAGAGACTGAAAACTCTGCTTCTACTCAGTTCTATGAAATAGCTGAAAAATCATGGGTGGACTATGGTATCAAGGAATTTATTCTTTTTTTAACAAGGAGAATGGACACAAGTGGGAGGAATATGAATCTAGAAGCCAAGGTGTCAATAATTACTTTGTTTTTGTTTTATTATGTTCATTATTGATGGAAACCTGACACTAAATTGAACTGTTGCAGGTTAAAATCAGTATGGAATACCCGCTTAGGCCTCCTTTGTTTACAGTAAGTCTTTACTCTTCTCCTGGAGAGAATTCTTCTGAGAATGACTATTCTGAATGGCATAATGAAGTCCGAGCTATGGAAGCTGAAGTAAGTAACCCATATTTCTAAAGTAGCTATCTCACATTCATGCATGGTGATTTGCTGGAGTATTTTCTCTAGGCATAGAGACATGGAATGACATTACAATAAAGCATAGTTAATTATGAGCTCATGCATCTTATGATGAACCATGATGTTGGTAAATGATAATGGTTTCACTTAATAAATGTAGAGTGGTTTTTAGCCCTTTTGTTCTAGTGGTAGTAGTCATGTCTCATGTGCTTGCTAGTTGAGTTCCATCAATTTCTTAGTATTCTCGTAACTACTTGAAGGTCTGTCTCCTCAGGGCCTACTATTACCATCTTTACTAAGCATGTGCAATAAATTCTCATTCTCTTGTTGCACCATGTAGGTAAATCTTCATATGCTGAAGATGGTACCTCCAGATGAAGAAAACTATACACTATCACATCAACTGTACTGTCTTGCGATGTTGTTTGACTATTACATGGATGAGGCAACTCCTTCTGAAAAGAGGAAGAGTAGTTCTGTGATAGATGTTGGCTTGTGTAAACCTGTTAGTGGTAGGCTTCTTGCTAGATCATTCAGAGGGAGGGATCGTAGGAAAATGATATCCTGGAAGGACATGGAATGCACTACTGGCTATCCTTTTTAAAATTGAAGTTTCTGCTCCGAAAGTAATGATGTTATTTTGCTTAGCTGCCATTTTGCTAGATGAGGTTCAGAGGAAGTAACTTGAGGACGATACATGGACCAAAGAAGGGATTAGGGGGTGGACCTTTTCTGCTGTTAAACAGGAAATCTACTATTGAACATTGGGAACATGAGGCTGCTGTGGCAACTTTAAGGGCATTTTTTCATTATTGATCTGATTATCCAGAATTGCTAAATTAAAATGAAAAAGAAGAAAGCAAGGAGTTTCATTCAGCCTTTGATTATTCTAGTTGCATTGCTATTGGTCGAGGGCCTTGGGGGCTAGAGCCACTGTGGTTATTATCAATTTGTTTTTTACTTAAACACTCACCTTTGAGATGGAAAGGTATGTCTGCCAATATTTGTTGATTTTGGAATCTGTCTAATTTGTTTCCCGAATTTGGGCACACTGATAAAATTCAGTATTATGAACAGGCAATATAGACATTATCTAAGGTGCATGCTTTTTTAACCCCTTTTTTTCCCTTGGTATATTTCTCTTCAGTGAGCAATCAGAGTGGCTCAAATCACATAGATTGGGCATAAGGAGACTGATGGTTTTCATGGAAAATCATAAGCATAGCGCTTTTCTCACTGCTCCATAAGCAAGGGCAGTAAAAATTAAAATATCGATTTGCTCAATGTGAGAATATTATGCATTGAGTTTGTTTTTTATCGACATGCTCAAGAGCTGGTGGGACATGGAATTTACGGCTGCAAGCTGTGTCTTGGTTACTAACAGGGTGGCTACCTCAACCTGGTTACAGAAGTGAAGGTTTCCTCGGGCTTTCATGGCCTGAGTATTGGACTTTAAATTTTCATCTAGTTTCCAATGCTATGCATCAAATATAGAAATGAATAATGCGCAACTCCATTGTGTCATTCTCACTGCTGATATGAATCAGTCGAGAAAAAGAAAAGAATAATCCACGAACTGTCATCAGACCAAATGCAGAGTGCAGAAAAAGATTCAATTAACAAGAATGATAGGGGGGACTCTGACATGCTCTGAAATTTACATATATCCATGTTGTCCATAAAAGAAACAGAGGAAAATTACTACGAGTTTTCGACCATATTTTAATCTACACCGCACAAACTCATCTCTTCAGATCTAAAGGAAGAGCAACTACAGTTGACTTAAATATGTACAACCAACTGCCATACATAATTTAACCAAGAATCACAAGCTCAATGCTTTCACTTCACCATGGACCCGTCTGTGTTCTTCGCAAGCATTGCTTCTTAGTTCCTTGTTGATTGTTCATCATCTCCATGACCTGTTGTTATCAACCGATTCAAACAAGGTTAGGGAAACCATTCAATGGTTGTCAAGTTCTAAGCACGTTTTCAAATAAATAAAAGTCCATTATAATTACAGCCCACGTCTGTGTCAGAAATTTCTTTTCAATTGTTCAATTCATGCACCAAAGAATTCTTGAGAAGTGAACCAAGTACCTCAATTCATTTATGAATACAAAATCATAAATAGAGGGTGATAGAACAGTATGAGAAACCCTAATCATACCAGTGAAGTGAAATAACAATCATGCTCTGTGGTTGCACTGTGAACCCAACTTAACAACTCTGGAATTTCTAGAGAGTACACAACTTCTAATTCATACAAGAAGCGTTTTTGAAAGCATCTGGAGGGTTCATGCATATGGATGATGCTTCATGATATTTTAAGGTGGGCATAAATTTAAGTTGTGTTATCAAATAAAAATAGAAATGGCAAAGAGAACTTCTCTGTACCTGCTTTTTCTGCATTTCCATGATTTCTGCCTGCAGCAACCAAAGTGCAGTCAATCAGAATGTATGTATGAGTTTTCCGTAGCGAAACAATTGATAATAGTATGTGCCATGGATGGTGGTATTGAAACAAAGAAGGGAGAGAACATACATGTTTCTTCCGCAATTCTTCGTTCTCCTCTTTTAGCTTTGCAACTTCTTCTTCCAATTCCGTTGTATAAGCCTACCAGATTATAAAAGCAAAAACCATAAGAAGCTTCACAGCACGAATTCGAGACACACCATAATTTTACTAGTTAATAGTTACTGTAGGATGTCAACAAAATCTATGATTTTAAACAAAATCTAGGATGTCAACCTTAATCTATGATTTTAAAGACTCTTACACGGTAGAGCTTCAAACTTCTCATTTGTTAAACAAATGCACCATTACCTTATACCAAGGATCCTTATAACTTCTCATGACCTTGACTTCTCAAAAACCTTCATCTCTTCTCATGTCAGATTGCTATCAAATTACCATATTGCAGCATAATCTTTCATGAAGTTTTGAGATGCATTGCAGCATGCCATAGATAATAAAAAGCAGAAGGTCAATGGCTAGTAAAACTCATAAATCCAAAACAAGACGAAACTGGGTCGTAAGTTGATATCTTTGCACTACAAAGTACAAAGGAAATGTGATTTCTCATTCAGTCTCAGGATCCAGAGTTGACATAGACGGTAACACTTTCAGATATTCAGTTCATATCTGATAATAATGCATATTCCATATTGCTTACCTTTGCTCTATGGTAAATGAAAGATTAGATGAACGAGTAAATGAAAAATATTTTCACCTGCTTGCGAGCACGCGATCTTGCAGCTGATTCTCTGTTCTTGATCATTCTCCTTTGCCTCCTCTCAACAACCTTTTCCACAGCACTGCATTTCCTACCCCTCAAGCTTCCATTAATCACATAAGGAACTGGAGAAACTGAGGAAGTATCTCCACTGCTCTTCCCAATCCCATCTGATGAAAACTGGTTAGCAGGTGATCCAGCAGGCACACCGACTGGCCCTCCTAAGCCAACCATCCCAATCCCTCCACCTTGCAGCGCACCGCCCTGAATAAGACCATTACTTAGTCCCTGATCCCCAATCCCTGCAGTATTACCCAACTGGCCACCACTTTGTAAAGCTATCTGAGCTCCATATCCCATAGCAGGTTGCTTAGGAAAGATTGGTGGCTGGTGGTGGTGCTGTTGAGTTTGCTGCTGAGCTAACTGGGGCTGGTTTGATCTAACTCCATTAACGTTCAAAGGCAAATTGGAAGCTTGAATACCCATTTGATTATCACCTTCTGAAAGCCGATTCCCCATCAAATTTGGACCTCTACCACCTTGTTGAAACCCAATTCCAAACGCAGTGTTATTCTCGGATCGTGGTAATTCTGCAAAGAAGCCTCCATTAACATTATTAACCTTCCCAGCCAACTGGGTATCCTCTCTTACCACGCCAGCTCTCACCAAGAACTCCTCCAAAGTAATCTCCCCTAAAGTCTGCTGCCTTTGTGGCATATCATTAGTGCCTGCAGCTCCAATCCCGTCTTTCTTTATTGAAGGCTCCTTTGAAATACCTTTCCAGACTTCATCCACAGTTTTCTGGCTGAGTGTCCTTGGCAAAGTCAAAGACCCTTGCCTTTGTAACCCTCCATTGCCCTCTAGCCCACCAGTGGAAGAAGCCATTGTTTGAGTTTCTTCAGCACTCCAAATGTTCTTCAACAACTCATCCATGTTCATTGACCCAAAATCTTTGCCTATTCCACCCATAGTGCTTTGAAACTCATCAAAGGTTAGAGTATAGATTGACGACTGTCTGGTTAACGGATTATTCCCCATCGGTTTATTCCCGCCGCCGTCAGCTGACGGTGGTTGGTTACTTCCAAAGTTCTTGAAGTTCATGTTAGTCCCCATTAAAATCTGGATAAAACAGTGTCAAAAAATTTGTAGCAAAAAAAGAGAGAAGATTTATAGTCCTTTACTACTGTACTTCAATGAAAGCAAAATCAATAAAATCCAATACAAATTAGAAGTTTATATTTTTCTATATTTGGGAAGCTCGCGTTAAGAATCAAAATTAAAAATCAAGGATCAGATAAAAACAGAAACTCTCTATCAGTTTTAACTAAGAAAAACAATCAAACCCAGAAACATAAAGGGAAAGAAAATAACAGTAGAATGTAAAAATCAACTTTTAGCTCATTAAGTGCTAGTAAAATCTAAAATTTCGGTGTGTTCAAGAAAATCTCTGTTTTCAGCAAACACGGTTGAAGATCTGAACTAATACAAAACATACCAAATAGTTGAAAGAAAACGGCAGAGATCAAAAGCCCAACCAAACCCAAAACAAAAATACAAATACAAAAATTAGTTGATTAGTTGTCCAAAACAACACCCATTTTTTCAAAAATAAAAAATTTATATAAAAAAAGACTGCTAAGAGAATTAGAGAGACAAAGAAAGAAAGAAAGAAAGAAAGAAAGGGCTAAAGACTAGAGAGAGAAATAGAAAACATAAAAATATATATTTTTTATTTTTTTGTGTTTCTTGTTGCTTCTTCGGACAGTGTCTGATTCCCTATTTTTCGCGAGGGCTTAAAGGAAGCGCCAAGTGTCTCTGTATCTTGTTTTTTTCGGTGCGACTCTTTTTATTAATATTTGTGGGCCAGCTTGACTGACGACGTGGACCAACGGGAAGGCGTAGGCGGCTGTGATTGGAGATCTGACCAATTAAAGATCGAAAAGTGGGAGGAGTTGGACCGTCCACGTTGCGTGTAAGGAATGTGGGTTTAGGATTGTACTCGCACTGTTGGTTGTATACAGCGACAAAAGATAAATGATAAGGAGCGGACGCGTGATATGTGATTCAATTGATAATATAGATTGAATTTAAAAAAAAGTTTTCGTTCAATTTTTATAAAATATATTTTTTAAAAAAAATGAAGAATTTTAATTGTAATTAAGCTTTCAATAATATTAATTTTAAACCATTAAAATAGATAAAAATATTTGTAATTTATATAAAAAAAGCGTACGCGTGAATTAGGGTTATTTTGGTCTAAAGGGTGTGTTTGTTTGATGTTTATCCGCTTTAGTACGTGTGATAAATAGTGCCCGTGATTTCATTTATTTACGTCCGCGGCCTCATCACCCAGTTACCCACGGTTTTATGCGGGTCCCGTTTGACAAATATGCCCTTACTGCTATATTTTCTTAAATGAAATTAAGCATAGCTTTTGAAACAAAAAAAAAAAAACAAAGCTTTTGGGACCTTTAATATCGATAATTTCATAAGTTCGATATTGATACTTTCGGTTTTTTCTTCCTTTAAATAAGAAACTCTTAAGAAATTATTTAAATTTAATTTTTTAAAAAAACATTCATCGGTATATTGCTTGGTTTTTGTTTTTCCTAAGACAAGTTTAAGGGTTTATTTTTATATTGATTTAGTCTATTTAAAATTTTATGTCCGATTTTTCTTTGATTGGTGGTATAAAGTTGAAGGAGAAACTAAGCCACCAAAGACAGCCATGACCTAAAAATAGCTCTCTTTTTTTTTTTTGGAGTTTCGGCCAATGGAATTTCTGGCTTAAAATAACTCACTCATTTTGTATTTGATTGGCTCAAAGCAAAGCTTTGCCACTGAGAAAATACATTGGCACATGCGTAAGAAAAATAAATTTCAGTAAATAGAGCTTCTATTCAGAAACAATAGAGTTTCTAAAAAGATTTTTCAAAGGTCATCGAAAGCGGTTTTTCACCTAATTTCTATTGGTTTAGAGGATAAGGGCTTTGCATGCCAAATTTTAGTCAATATATGATCCAGTGAGTTAAATTAAAATTAATTATATATTATTTATTATATTAATTTCATGTCGGCATATTAAATTATTGTTCCTGAAATATATATATATATATCAAGAAGATGTTACTCTCGGCTTAATCATCCAATCACTAGCTTTAATTGTAGAAAGGTGTGGGGTATTATGGACTAAAGCTTACGGTGCTGGTTGGATTTGAGAGTCCAGATCATGTTCAAACAATCTTAGTTTTTATCTCAATTAAATTTAGTAATTTTAAAGGTAATACAATGATACTGCACCAACAAAATACATAAAAATAACATAGATTAAAATTTAATAAAATTATGTATGAATATGATAAAAACAAAAAAAATCATATATGATATGTTGATATAAATTTTGACATAAAATTTTTATATTTATATTATACAAACACAAATTATATATAAAAATTATTGGATCTATCCCTATTATAAAAAAAAAAAAAGTTCATGGTGTTGGTTCTTCTTGTGATATAAGCCAAAATAATGAAACTCCTAAAAGACCCAAAAAAAAAAAAGGGGAAATAGCTGCATATCTTTACAATTACATGCATGTGAAGTGGATTATTCGAAGGAAGATGAGGATGCGGGGTTTTGCTTTGTAAAACAAGGCCAACACTAAGAAAAGACAAAACACTCGTTTCACTGTCCTCTTTTCTAAAAAAGAAACACCCATTATGAATTTATTTCTTTGGTAAAGAACATTTGCACGTGTCGATCTACCAAACACATGGTTTGTATTTTAAGTTCCAAAATTTCGATAAGTTGAGTTAGGATTTGTTTGGGGGCTAAAATATTAAAAAAATTCTTAAATTTTGTTGTTTCATTTAAATAAAATTTTATATTATTATATCCAATTAAGTCATTATATTTTAATTTATATTCGCATAAGCTTTTATATTAAATAAAAGATTATATATGCATAAAAATTATTTCAAAATGATTTAATCAATCAAAATTTAAAGTAATTTGATTTAATTAAGTCACTTTCAAATTTAAATTAATTTTTATAGATTGGTCTATTTAATTAAGTCGATATCTAAAATTACAAATTAAATCGACCAAATTAATTTGACATTTTTTTAAAAAATACATTATAGAATATATAACATGCATAATTAAATATTATATAATATATTCTATCTAATTAATCATTTTTTGTGTAAAAAGTTAAATTTTAAACCAAACCAAAAAATCGATTACTCACTTTTATAAAATATTGATTTATGTTAATAGTTCATTTAAATACAAATTAAAGGTTTGGAGCTTATTTAAGTACAAATTAAAGTTTAAAGATTCATTTAAATTCAAGTAAAATGTTAACAACTTATTTAGATACAAGAAAAGTACAAAAATTTATTTAAATAAAGTAAGAAAATTCAGAGTTTTTTTTAAAATTTTAGCCTTGTTTGGTTTGTTTCGAAAACCTGTTGTTGTTCCGACACTCCTAAATTGAAAGCAAAGAAAGAAGAGAGAATCAGAATTTATTTGATTAAATCTGATATGGTTTCATCAAAATTTCTGATGGTTCAATGCCATGAATCATTTCATATGAGAAATGATATGGGATGTCGGCACGCTTTGAACCCACCTAACCTTAGCACATGTTTAGAATATTATATACATATAATTGAATCAAGTCAATCAATATAATTAAATCAATATAATTAAAACCGATACAATTCAAAATTCAAACTTGATTAAAATTTTGATAACTTGAGTTAGAATTTGTTTGGTCTCTAAAATATTAAAAAAAACTCTTAAACTTTGTTGATTTATTTAAATAAATTTTTATATTATTATATCCAATTAGGTCATTATATTTTAATTTATATTCATATAAGTTCCTATTTCAAATAAAAGATTACATATACATAAAAATTATTTCAAACTAATTTAATCAATCAAAATTCAATTAATTCAATTTGATTAAATCACTTTCAGATTTAAGTTAATTTTTATAAATTGGTTTATTCAATTAAGTCGATATCTAAAATTACAAATTAAATCCATTGAATTAATTTGACATTTTTTAAGGATACATTATATAATATATAATATAAATATTATATAATATATTCTATCTAACCAACTTTTTTTTATGTAAGAAGTTAGGTTTTAAACCAAATTAAAAAAATCGATTACTCACTCATGTAAAAGATTAATTTATGTTAATAGCTCATTTAAATATAAATTTAAAATTAAAAGCTTATCTAAATACAAATTAAAATTTAAAAATTTATTCAAATTCAAATAAAATGTTAAGAACTTATAGATACAATAAAAGTACAAAAATTTATTTAAATAAAGTAAGAAAATTCAAAGGTTTTTTTTTTTAATATTTTAGTCTTGTTTGGTTTGTCTCAAAAACCTGTTGTTGTTCCAACACTCCTAAATTGAAAGCAAAGAAAGAAGAGGGAATCAGAATTTATTTTATTAGATCTGATATGTTTGCATCAAAATTTCTGGCGGCTCAATACTCTGAATCATTTCATGTGAAAAACGATTTGGGATGTCGGCACGCTTCGAAGCCACCTAACCTTAGCACATGTTTAGAATATTCCAAAAGAATATTAAATAACTGTTTATATATATAATTGAATCAAGGCAATCAAAATAATTAAAACCGATACAATTCAAAATTCAAACTTGATTCAAAACTCGAAATTCAATACGATTCAGACTTGATTGAAGTTGTATTCTTTTAGCTCAAACTATACTCAATATAAAAATCAAATTTCATACTCACTTTAAATTAGATTATTTATTCTCGTACTCGAATTCAAATTGAAATTTTTTACAAATATTTTGCAAATATTAAAAATGAATTCATAAATTAATAATTTAAAAAAAAAATTGATTGAGCTTGTGAACTATTGAAATCAAACACTAAAGTACTAACACTTAACTCGATCTATTACTCAAGTTACTCAAATTTGAACTCGATCATAACTAAATCGAATTTGAGTTCTATTCGAACCTAAATAACTTCCAAGGGTAAATATCTCATTTGCACCCCTAAATATTTCTCATACTCTTCTCTTTTCTCAATTGAACACCTAACTATTTCTCAAACTCTTCTCTTTCCTCAATTAAAAAAAATTCTAAACATGAAAATATGCTCAATTGCATTATAAAAAAGAATAGTTAAATAAAACAAAGGAGACAATCCTAAGCAGGTTCAAACAAATCCAAACGAGAATATATTTATGAACACTATTGTTGCATTTACGCAATCCAAACAAGGACAAGCCTTTCACTTAGCTACAAGTGGAAGGTTCAGGAATACGAGAAATAATACAATAATCCTTTGGGAAATTAAAGCGACAAGGGAATTGTTTTCGTGAATTAGGGTTCGAGGTACGTGTCCAATTACCCCATTACTTAAATTCCCCATATAATTGGGCTTTGGTGCCGACGGCATCTATCCTATTATTGCTATTATCTATCGTCCTCACACGGGATGAAGCTGGTGCTTTCGTAACTGTTAGCATCTGGACTTATCTGTGCCTAAAAGATTGGATTGATTCGATCCAATTTATGGGAATGGGATTCTAGACTTCCTTCGAGTTTCAAAAGACCAAAACATAATTCTAACAAATTTGAACACGATACAAAAGAAGAACAAAAAACCCCAAAGATGACACAGATAAAACTTGATGTATATGAATTGAATTTATTAAAAACTAAAAAGCATGTTTTTGTTTGACATGTTGACACACTTTTGACATGATAATTTTTATGTTTCGGGGCGACATGAATACGAAAATATATACACCAATTGACACACCAATTGACAATTCTACCAAAAGAATGTGACGTCTAGCTCATGTGAGTGACTTCTCAGTTCCTGGACGTGGTTGACTTCTCACCCTTCAGCGTCTCATTGTCCCCAGTTGCCAGACAAACTGACATAAATGCGTTTGGATTTGGGGTCTTATTCATATCATTAATCAATAAATAACAATTCAAAGTAATCATAATCTCCCATGAATAAAAAATTTATAAAAAGAGAGAAAATGAAAAAGAAGACACCTAGAAGAGGTGCACATGAAATTGGTGAGCATTTGACAGACAAGCACCCGTACTGAGTAGGGCATTGAGGTGGGAGAACAATCAGCAGGAACTAGATAAAATGAAAACAAATCATAGTGAATAAGGAAATGGCACAGATGTGCAATTCACTATTTCTGTTAGTTATTTAACAGAAAAGGCAACCGACATCTGTCTTCCATTTTTAGAAAGAAAAAGGGGCAGTGCTGCCATATTGACATCTGTTTTCCATTAATAGAATTAATGAGTGTACCCTAACAAACAAGCAATTGACACTTCCCCGCAATGAAAAGAAGACTTCTTGACTTAAATATAGACAATCCAGACTCACTTAAATGATAAAACATTAGAATTTACTCTCTCTTACATTCACGCTCGCAGTGAATGTTGATGCAGTTTGGTAGCCGAAGCAGCATATATGTGTGCATGTGGGTGTGGTTATGTTTGTTGAGACAGGAAAAGATAGAGGTAGCAGAGCAACATAGAAAAATAGTGAAATCCTATTCCTTGACAGAAGCAACACCAATTAAGGATATAAGCAAATTTGGCCATAAACCAGTTACCAGTCAAGACATTCAGCAGAACTCGGTATAATCTTTTAGGAATTTGATTTTCTAGAAACTACATCCAGCATTTAGGAATTTTCACTAATTGCTTTTCATTTGTACATTGTTATTTGAGCCCATTAATATGACATATTACAAACAATAAGAACAAAATTCAAAAGATGCTTAAAACATAATAATATAAAGTGGTTGACAAGATCAGAGTATTACCCTCATGAAATCCGTCTACGCCATCGGAAATGTCTGAGAATGAAGCTGTCTGCATATAGAGGATAGTTTTTTCTAATCAGGCCCTTGATACATTTCCAATAAGAAAAGTCAACCAGTTCTCCATCTTTTCGAACAATGAACAAACATCTTGAACCTACAAAGTCAGGATGGTAACCAACCTGTGAACCGAATATGAGAAAATTTCATCATTTACTTAATCAACACAAGTTGGCCAAACAGGCCATGGCATGACTTGTAAATACCAAATCCAATTTTAATTACTTAAGATGTTTCCTCTCTTTTAACCATTTCCCCCCGGAATTTTGCAAGTCCTTTCATTGATCTCGTAGTTTAACTTCTCTTATATCAATTTGAAATTGACAGGACAGACCCCTCCATCATCCCAATCCCCTAAAAGAATAAAACCCATTACATTGGCAAAAATCTGAAGAGGTTGAATGGGCAGATGAAATTTCACGTCTGAAAAGTGAATAATGTGGCTTTTGGACCAAAGTGATTGTGAAAGTTGCAATTCCATCCATGTTAACAGTGAGATAAAGACTGAGCAAGTCTAAGAAAGAACTTCAGATGAATAATATCAAGTCCCTTCCCCTTGGTAAAATTATGATTTTCTGCAGCATTGACTGCAAAATGTTTTTACTACCTGGGTTTTTATGTCTATGGGGCAAAGAATCTATTCAATACTAAGATAGGAAATTCAATTCAATATTGTATAGGTTGTCACACTATAAAACGGTGGTGAAAGCAATTCTAATTGCACATTTTCACATTTCTGATCACTAGAAAACTAATCAATAAGATATATCCTCACATACAAATCACCCCGAAGGTAACTCCAAAATGGACACAGGCACGGGTTGATTGGCTGGGTTCACTACATGTAGCCCCGCCCACTATCACTTCTAGTCCACAGGTATCAAAACTTATAGATAAGAATAGTTTCTGTATGATCTCATCTAGAAATGAGATGCACAAAGGCAAGGAGGAAATACAACTAGAAAAAATATTAGTCTAAGTGATGATCCTCCATACACTTAAATGAGGCTGGAAAAAAAGAAAGACCAAAAGAATGGAGAAAAGTAAAGCAGAAAGTATAGTAGAACCCTTATCAGTGGAAAATGTTAATATCCAGAGCAGAAAGTACAATGATAGATTGGCCTATAATCTTTCTAACTAAAACTAGGCATGAATTTATGAAAATTGTGCATTCTAACAAGTCAATCAGCAAGAACAATCGTTGTCTATTTTGCCCCCCCTATCCCTACAAGCTAACAAGGCAAAGAGGGAAATGGATGACAGGGAGGCAATGGAGATTGGAAAGAAGAATATTGCCATCAGTGCAGATTCTAACCTGCCAAAGATCTCCAGTCTACTTCAAAATCCTCCGAGGCAGCAACTACTTCTTCTAGGTATGACTCTCACTTACATTTCTAGAAGCCTGCCTCTTCAGTTTACAGCATAAACTATATTTGAGCCCGAATCAATGCATGGGACATGTAATTCTTTTAAGATAATTTTTTAAGACATGGCATTGAATATGGCCATCAGTGCAGATTCTAAATCTGCCAAAGATCACAGTCTACTTCAAAGCCCTCCAAGGCAGCAACTACTTCTTCGAGGTATGTCTCTCACCTACATTTCTAGAAGCCTGCCTATTTAGTTTAAAGCATAAACTAGATTTGAGCCCGAATCAATGCATGGGACATGTAATTCTTTTAAGACATTTATTCTTACAAAATTTGACTGAAACTACATTCAAATATAAGTATTGGAATACCAAGACAAATTTGCACTCATATAGTGGGTAATTTTATATTTGTGCAACTTGATTTGGTCCAGTCCTTTCAAAAAAGAGTTCACATTTGACTAAGAATGCGCAGTTAAAATTAACAAAAATTGAAAAGATCGAAGAAAAAAAATTTCAGAATCCTCAAAGAAGTATTAGTATAACGTATTTAAATTGGTTAGTTCAAGCTTCTAATTATAATGAATTCCAGCTATCAAAATTCAAAAAAGCAAAAGAAACATACAGTAATGTAATCAATTCCACATCCAATTTTCTTCTCATACTCTGGATGGTAAGGAAGCAACCTCTCAAGAATCATCTTTTCGTGCTCTGGACTCAATCTATCTCCACTTCCATATCTGCAATAAATTTACAACATTACCATCAAAAAAGTGGTATGTATATATAAACAACTTGAAGATTTCGAATTAGATAAAATAAAAAGAAGAAGCCGAGAAATTTAAATTTCTTACTTTCCAGAATGAAGAACCATTCTAACAAAGCCAACCAGAGGAACAGTATCCTCTAATATCCTGTCTTCCCAATCGATCCATTCACCTCTGTTTCTTTTTCCCTGACTGCCCTCCTCTTCTTCCGAAATTCCACCAGTCTCCTTCGCTGGCAATATGCCCGGCTTCCTCAACAAATCAGCGCCATAAGATTCCTGGCTCCAGATTCTTCCGCCGTTGGGCCCGGTCCTCAACGCGCAAAACCGAACTCGGAGCGACGTCGGTTGGAACAACGGAGAAGATAAGACAACTGAAGAGGAAGAGGAGATAGGGATAAAGGCACAATGAAAGCAGGGCGGTGGTGGCTTGAGAATGGAAGCCATGATGAGTTTACTGAGTTAGTGAGTTTTTGAAGTAGTTGAAGAGAGAATCGGAAGAGTTAACGGTCACATTATCAACACTCGTGAAAAAATATGAAGAGAAGAGTGTTCGCTATTGGAATGGAAAATCTTAGATGATAAAGGAGAGAGACCGCCTCTCTGTCCAGCTAGGCGCCTTTTATTTTTGCCATTTTTTTTCTTTTTTGTTTTGTTCATTTTCTTTGGACCACAAATGGGCCTTGGGTTGATAGATTTGGGCCGTGGGCTCAATTTTTGACATTTTATTTTATTTTATTTTAGGCTTAATAGCCAAATAAGCCCTCAACCTTTAGCCTAAAATGAATTCAGCCCTCAATGTTTTATTGCATGAAATTCAGTCCATAAACTTTTATTTCAATGGAAATAAACCCTCAACCTTTTACAATTATGCAATTAAGTCAAAATCTGTTAAATGACACTAACTACCGTTAGTTTTGCATACGTGGCAGCTGACGTGGATAGCTTAGTTAGCTGCCACGTGGCATGCCACGTATGCAAAACTAACGGCAGTTAGTTCATTTAACAGATTTGGTCTATTTTCACTGAAATAAAAAGTTTATGGACTGAATTTCATGTAATAAAATATTGAGGGCTGAATTCCATTTTGGCTAAAGGTTGAGTGCTTATTTGGCTATTAAGCCTTTATTTTATTTTGAGATGTTAAAATTGATTTTTTTTGGATATATCTAACTCTTAACTTTTAGAACAAGAATAATGGAATACTTTTATCCATAACTTAATTTCTTTTAAACTATTGAGCTCTAATTTTTTTTTGGTAAGTGTTTCGTGCTTAAGTAGAAAAAATGATATGATATTGAATACTAAATTTCAATAATTAAAATTCAATTTCTAACCCATCAAATATCGAATGAGAGATTTTTTTTCTTTAATTACAAGCACTGAATCTCATTGGTTAGAGCTAGAAAGTTTTAATATGTACATAATCTAAATAAGATTTAATAAGACTATGGAATATTATAATATACTTAGGATTATTACTCAATACAATATAAGTGGATTTTTTTAACTTAATAAATAAAATTAAGACGGTGACTTAATAATAAACTATTACCGATGACCCTAAGCCTCCTCCATGTTCACTGGGGAATATGTTTGATGCAGAAGCAGTAGCACAACTTGGATCCTATAAAGACTTTTTTTTCTTTTTTACTTTAGTGAAGAATTCCCAAGCCATCGAACAATTCCACCTAACAGAAGCTTTAGTCTACTCTCCTCTGTTGAAGATTCCTTCTTCAACTTTTTAAGTACTTGAGTTTTTTTTTTTTTTCTAGCAACTTGAGATAAATATATACATATATATATATTTATATATATATATATGTTTGTGTTGAGTTTTAAACTTCAGAATCATTTCTTAAAAAATTATATTAACCAATTGAATTAGTTCCAATTCGAGTTCTGATTCTTTCGACTAATATGGAAATCAATGGCGGTATGAAGTAATAGATCAATAATGTTCACCTACGCAAGAAACAATGATGTATTGACTTCAGTAAGTGTATCTAATTATCAAGAAAAAAAAATAAAAAAGAATTCATAGAGTAGTAACGCAGAAATTTGAAACCAAGAAAGAAAATGTCAAAAGAGAAGACTTTTGGTGGTTATTAGATAATAGAAAAAGTCTAAACTTCCATTTCAAGTTAATTTATAAGGATAATATTAATTCTAATTCTATCTAGCGTTGAAGCGCTATTTAGCATTCGCTACGAAGATTCGTAGGCCAGATTTTCTGTTCTTCTACCTGTTCTCAATCTGGGATTTTCCTAATCTTTCTCCTTCGAAACTCGAAAGGGTCTTGAATACTTCAACAATATGTCTGCGATCACATCGTTCTTCCTGCTTTCGCTATTAATGATGACAGCAGTTGCTGAAGCCAACGGATCCGGAGAAGAAGTTAGCTGCGCAATGAAACGGGAGAGAACCAGGAGAATAGGCGGCGTTTTTGACTACAGCTCTCGTGCCGGGAAAGAGCAGAGAATAGCAATGGAAATGGCTATCCAGGATTTCCATCGCTCAACTTGCTCAAACCAGCTGCTTTTGCGCTTCAAAGATTCGCAGGGAAGCTCAGCTCGAGCGGTTTCTTCAGGTAATTCTAAAATGACACGCAGATGTTAATAATTACATAGCTCAATATTGAGAACAAAGTACCATGGTTAACTGGTTTTGTTGCTTGCAATCATCTGCAGCATTGGAGCTCATTGGTAGTGAAAAAGTGCAAGCAATCATCGGAACAATTACTCTGCAAGAAGCAATTCTAGTTTCTGAGATCCAATTGGCCACCAGGGATATGCCTATTGTTTCCTTAACTTCATCACCTGCCACATCACCAGCAGCATTGCGCAACCAATTGCCATTTTTCTTCCAGATGGCTAATGACATCAAGCTCAGCGTACAATGCATTGCGGCCATTGTTAACGACTTCCAGTGGCGAAAAGTGACTGTAATATACGAAGACAGCAACCATTTTTCTGCTGATTCTGGACTCCTAACTCTACTCTCTGACTCACTTAAAGTTGGTGGTTCAGAGATTGAACATCATTTAGCTTTCCCTCCTCTATCGTCACTCTTATACCAAAATGGTGCCATGGAAGAAGAGCTTAGGAAGCTGAGGAGCAAGAGCAACAGGGTCTTCATAGTAGTCAAATCCTCTATACGGTTCGCTGTCATGCTTTTTGAGAAAGCTAAGCAAATGGCTATGATGGAAAAAGGCTACGTATGGATTGTCGCAGATGAAATTGCAAGCCTTCTTGATTCAGTTGATTCTTCAGCTCTTTACAACATGCAAGGTGTCCTTGGCTTCAGAACCAATTTCGTGGACTCTAGCAAGTCTTTCAGACAGTTCAAAGCAAAATTTCGGAAGGACTATGGGATAAAAAACGCTGAAGAAGAAGAGTACTCTAACCCAAGTATTTTTGCTCTGCAAGCTTATGATGCGGCTTCGACAATTGCTCAAGCCATGGAGATAACACAAGCAAATGCCACAACCAAAGATATATCTAGACAAATATTACCAAGATTCGGAAATGCCACATTATTGCAACATCCAACCTTTCAGATCATTAATGTGGTGGGTAAAAGCTACAGAGAGATTGCAGTCTGGTCACCAGATTTGGGATTCACAGAAAAATCTAACAAACAAGGACACAGATCCATAAAAGAACTAGGCCCCATTTATTGGCCCGGCCGCTTACAAACTGTTCCAAAGGGATGGACTTCTGGCGAAGAGAAAAAACCAATGAAAATCGGGGTTCCTGCTAGGGGAGCCTTTAATCAGTTCGTGAAAGTGAGTTATGACCAGACAACAATGGTTCATATGTCACAGGATTTTCCATAGAAGTGTTTGAAGCAGTTGTTAAGCGCCTTCCTTATGAATTTCCTTACGTGCTTGTTCCGTTTTATGGCTCTTATGACGCCATGGTGGAAGAAGTCTATAGCAAGGTCAGATCTCTTCTTGCTCTTTGCAAGTTCTCAAATTGAACTATAACTGATAGATTAAGATTCATGTGAATTTAACAGGGATTTGATGCAGCAGTTGGCGATATAGAAATAATGGCGTATAGATATCAGTATGCAGAGTTCTCACAGCCTTACATTGGATCTGGGCTTAGGATGGTAGTGCCGGTAAAACCAGACAAGTCAAAAGAACTGTGGATGTTCATGGATTCGTTTACAGGGAGAATGTGGCTGATAACTGTAGCAATGCACTTTTTCATAGGATTTGTGATTTGGCTGATTGAACATGGAGAGAACCCCGATCTCGACAGGTTTGGGGCAGTGCTTTGGTTCTCTATCACAGTCATATTCTTTGCACAAAGTAAGCCTCAGTTTTGAATTTTATCCTGGTAATATCTCCATAGCCTGTAGGGGAGAATTCTGAGAAATTATCACATGCAGGAGAACCATTGAGGAGCAATTTATCTCGATTTGTGCTGGCGCCATGGTTGTTTGCGATTCTAATCATATCAGCAAGTTTCACTGCGAGTCTTACCTCAGCGTTGACAATCTCACGCCTCCAACCATCTGTTTCAGATATTGAAACGCTTCTGAGAACAAATGCATCTGTTGGGTGTAATGGGAATTCATTTATCGTGAGCTATTTGATCAATGTCTTGGGTTTTAAGCCAGGAAACATCAGGAAAATTGATTCCATTAATGGCTATCTGGATGCCTTCAGAAATGGAGATATTCAAGCAGCTTTCTTTGTTGTTCCTCATGCAAAAGTCTTCCTCGCAAAGTACTGTAAAGGGTACACCATAACAGGACCTACATACAAGCCTGGTGGATTTGGCTTTGTAAATCCTAAATTACTCTTTACTACTAAGATATTTTATGTTTTGTCAACACGTCCATCCATTTCTATTAATATTTAATCTTCTGCAAAATATTCAGGTGCTCCCAAAGGGTTCTCCTTTGGCATTTGACTTATCGGAGGCAATCCACAAGGCAATAGAAGATGGAGAAATGCCACGATTGGAAGATCACTTGCTCTCCTCTTACAGCTCATGTTCACCTTCCACCGGCTTGGGCGATGGCTCGAGTATAGGTCCTGGCCCGTTCGCTGGTCTGTTTTTTATATCAGGTGGAGTCTCAGCCTTTGCTTTCCTAGTCAGTACCGTGCGTTTGGCAAGAAAGCACGGCCATTTTATACGAAAAAAGCTAAGCGGAATCCGACGATGGGCACGTACATTTCTCACTGAATGTTACCAAAATGTCACATTTAGGTTCTTCCAGGAAAATCCTGTCCCGGGAATAAATGGTCAAGGCAGTATTTTGATGACATAGAATGAAGTCCAATGAGTTTGGACAATCTTGCTGGAAACTTCATATACATAATTGTTTTTATATATATATATATATATATATATATATATATGTCTTTTTTGTTGTAAATAAAAAGAATTAATTGTAACACTCTCACCTTGAGATAAAATAGTGAGATTTTCGAATTAAAACGAATAATATTTTAATATTAAGTGCGATAATAAGTAATAAAATTAAGTTAAAATTACTTTAATTAATAACAATCTCTTCAAAAATCTCATTAGATAAACAATCTCTCAACACATCAATTCAAAGTATTTATGTCATGCCTTTTTAGTCTACTTGCTTTAGTTTTGGGATTCCTACTTATAACTTCAGCATTTGACTGAGCAAAACTCCTAAATTAAAGTTCTCGGTGGTCCTCAACTTCAAAGTCTATGGAGCAAAACTCCTACTTCAACATTTTCCAGCAATTCAAAGTCACTGGAGGAAATCCAGACTCGCAAGTTAGAGTGAGAAAAGTCTCAAGTCTACACCTTCGTTTCAAGAAATCTTTGTAATTAAGAAAAATCCAGTTTGGGTGGGCATGGACTCAACCTCATCCCAATGGAATTCTCCCACTAAAGACAATTTTTTGGAAGGTGAAAGTATTTTTTACCTTTTTTAAAAAATATTTTATTATTATTTTATTAAAATTACTTTTACTTAATAATCATTTTTTATTTTTCAATTTCACCGAATCAATCTCACCACCAATCCAAACTAGCCATTTGTCAACTGGACATTAATTCAAATTATATGCCGAAGATTACGGGTTTTAAAGGTTTAGTCTCGTAACGTCCTACTTGATGAGTTAAGTAAATTAGGAGCCAGGAAAATTTCATGTTAGTTTAAAAGTTCCAAAAGAATAATTCTAGTTTTGAACAAGCTTACTTTACTATTTCTTACGCCAATTCTTTCCGGTTCTTATTTTTAGTTGTAGTTTTACCTGTTTCCGACTTATCTGGGGTAGATTATTGCCTGAATTTGCTTCCTTTTGGAAGTCATTTTCCTGTTTTTCATTCTGAAATTAAAGTCTTTGAATATGTCTTCCTGCTAATGATGGCACCGGTTAGTGAAGTTAATGAAAGAGAGGATGACTGTGTTGTTTTTCTGCCGTAGCATAAACTTAAGCCATGCGAAGAGGGCAGCAGTTATTTCTAGTCCACAGGTATCAAAACTTATAGATAAGAATGATCTCATCTAGAAATGAAAAGCACAAAGGCAAGGAGGAAAAATACAACTATAAAAAATATTAGTTTAGGTGATGATCCTCCATACACCTAAAAGCGGCTGGAAAAGAAAGAGACCAAAAGAATGGAGAAAAGTAAGCTGAAAGCATACTAGAAGTAGAACCCTTATCAGTAGAATTGTCAATATCCAGAGTAGAAATTACAATGATAGATTAGCCTATGATCTTTCTAACTACAACTAGGCATGACTTGATGAAATTTGTACATTCGAACAAGTCATTCAGCAAGTACAATTGCTGTCCATTTTGGCTCCACTATCTCTGCAAGCTAACACGGCAAAGAGGGAGATGGATGATAGGGAGGCAATGGAGGTCGGAAGGGGAATATTGCCATCAGTACAGATTCTAACCTGCCAAAGATCTCCAGTCTACTTCAAAATCCTCCAAGGCAGCTACTACTTCTTACAAAATATAACTGAAATTACATTCAAACTATATTCGAGCCCGAATCAATGCATGGGATATGTTACACATGTAATTCATTCAAGACATTTTTCTTACAAAATATAACTGAAATTACATTCAAATATAAGTACTGGAATATTAAAACAAAACTGATATTTATGCAACTTGATTTGGTCTCAAAAAAGAGTTCACATTTGACTAAGACTAAAATGTGCAGTTAAAATTGACAAAAATTAAAAAGAACAAAGAGAAAAAAATTCAGAATCCTCAAAAGAAGTACTAGTATAACGTATTTAAATTGGTTAGTTCAGGCTTCCAATTATAATGAATTCCAGCTAACAAAATTCAAAAAGGCAAAAGAAACATACAGTAATGTAATCAATTCCATATCCAATTTGCCAACAACCACTTGATTTAGTGGCTAAGATGATTTATGACATATTATAAATCTTGAATTCGAATCCAAGCATCCCACGTTATTTAATATTTCCTTTGTAACAAAAAAAAAATTCCATATCCAATTTTCTTCTCAGACTCTGGATTGTAAGCAAGCAACCTCTCAAGAATCATCTTTTCGTGCTCTGGACTCAATCTATCTCCACTTCCATATCTGCAATAAATTTACAACATCACCATCAAAAAAGTGGTCTGTATATATAAATAACTTGAAGAATTCGAATTAGATAAAATAAAAAGAAGAAGACAAGTTCTTACTTTCCAGAATGAAGAACCATTCTGACGAAGCCAACCAGAGGAACAGTGTCCTTTTATATCCTGTCCTCCCAATCGATCCATTCACCTCTATTTGTTTTTCCCTCACTGCCCCCTCTTCTTCCGAAATTCCACCACTCTTCTTCGCTGGGAACATACCCGGCTTCCTTAACAAATCAGCACCATAAGATTCCTGGCTCCAGATTCTCCTGCCGTCCGGCCCAGTCCTCAACGCGCAAAACCGAACTCGGAGCGACGTCGTTTGGAGCAACGGAGAAGATAAGATAACTGAGGAGGATAGGAGATAGGGATAAGGGTAAGGAGAAAGCAGGGCGGTGGTGGCTTGAGAATCGAAGCCATGATGAGTTTACTGAGTGAGTTTCTGAAGTAGTTGAAGAACGAATCGGAAGAGTTAACGGCCACATTATCAACGCTCGTGAAAAAGTATGAAGAGAAGAGTGAGACCGCCTCTCCGTCCGGCTAGGCGCCGTTTATTTTTGCCTTTTTTTTATTTTTTGTTTTGTTTATTTTCTTTGAGCCGGTAATAAACCTTGGCTTGATATTCGGCCGAAAAACCCTGGGTTTAAAGATATGGGCTGTGCGGGCCCAACTCTGGTTAAGACTCGAGCGATTTGATTTTTGGTATTGTTTTTAAAAGGATAATAATTAGTTTGAGATGTTAAAAGGATAATTATTTTATACCCTTCAGTGAAATATTTTTATTAAAGTATTTTACTAATAGTATTAGAATCATAACATGTGTCTTATAAAAATATTAAAAAAAAAAAAAAAAAAAATAATACACATGTCACGATTTTAACACCGTCTGTGGAATAAAAATATTCCATTGATAGCGTATGGAATAATTATCCATATTAAAATTGATTTTTTAGATGTTTTGACAAGAATAATTAAGAGTTTGTATATGATATACTGACAGTGTATAAAAATAATACATGGTTAATGCATTAGATGTTGACATCATATAAAAGATTTATACATGATGCACTAATAGTGTATAGTCTTTATACACTGTCAATATATCAGAGGTTGATACCTCATTAATATGAAAACTAAAAAAATGCCAAACCTTTAAAAACAAATACAAATAAATTTTTTTTAATTTGTCCATAAAGGCTTATTGATGATGTGTCAATTCTTTATACATTAACAATATATAAAGACTATATATTATCAGTGTATCATACATAAATCTTCATATATAAACCCTTTCACATATTATCCAACTAAACCTATTTGTGGTTTATTCTTTAATCTATTGTTGGTGACTTAGTAATAAACTATTAATCTATTTTAGCGATGACCCAAGTCTCCTACGTGCTCATTGGGGAATATGTTTGAAGAAGAATCTTTGCTTTTTTTTTTCTTTTTTTAATTTTAGTGAAGATTCTCAAGCTATTGAACAATTCCAACTAACAGAAGCTGGTCTATTCTCGGTAGTTGAAGTTTCCTTCTTCAACATTTTGAGTCTTGAGGGTTTTTCTATGGAAGAAGTCGCAATTTGAGATTAAAAAAATTGCAAAAATTAAGATTTAAATTTCAGAATCATTTTTAAGAAATTTCATGAGCCAATTGAATTAGTTCGGATTTGAATTTTGAATCTTTTAACTAAGCTATGCATTGAAATCAATGGTGATCATCACTCTTTAACATTTTTTTTTGGTATTTATGAAGTAAGAATGCAAGTCATATCATTAATGTTCACCTACCCAAAGAGGATGATGTGTATAGAGGTATAAATGAACAGAACATTCGACGTACTGTTCGTGAATATATTCGGCTTCTGTTCGTTTATGTTCATTTATTATTATTAACGAACGATCATGAACAGAGATATGATTCGTTTGCTTATATTCGCAAATAAGCTTGTTTGATGTTTGTTTAAAACTCTTTTGTTTAATGAATCATTTAGTGTTTATTTACTATTCAACAATAATAAATTTTTAAATTACATATTTACTTATAGATTTTTTAATATGTAATTATTAAAATTGTATATTGGTATAAGATTTTTTAGTTTACCATCATATATATTAGGGTGAATACAATTTGTTTGTGTAAATATTTTTGTTTAGTATTCATGAACATGTTCGTTTAATGTTCACAAACATATATTTGTAAACATGTTCGTTTAATATTCACGAACACGTGTTCGTGAACATGTTCTTTAACGTTCGTGAAAAAGCTTAACAAACATGAAAATGAACATGAACACTGTTAAAAAATAAATAAACGAACACGAATATAATAATATTCATTCATATTCGTTTCGTTTATACCTCTAGAAGTGTTGACTTCAGTGAGTATATATAATTATCAAAAAATCATATAAATATATATAATATACAGAAGTAACGCAGAAATTTAAGAACAGTAAAGAAAACGTCAAAAGAGGAGAAAACTTTTGGTCGTTATTAGAAAACAGAAAAGTCTAAACTTCCATTTAAAGTCAATTTTTAAGGAATAATATTACTTCTAGTTCTATCTAGCGTTGAAGCACTACTTAGCATACGCTAAAAGAAGATTTGTAAGCCAGATTTTCTGTTCTTCTACCTGTTCTTAATCCGGGTTACTACATTCCTGAATTTGCTTGATTTTCCTGATCTTTCTCCTTCGAAAGGGTCTCTGAAGATTTAAACAGTATGTCTGGGATCACATCTTTCTTCCTGCTTTTGCTATTAATGATGATAATAGTTGCTGAAGCCAATGGATCCGGAGAAGAGGATGGCTGCGCAATGAAACGGAAGAGAACCAGGAGAATAGGTGGCGTTATTGACTGCAACTCTCGTGCCGGGAAGGAGCAGAGAATAGCAATGGAAATGGCTATCCAGGATTTCCATCGCTCAACTTGCTCAAACCAACTGGCTTTGCTCTTCAAAGATTCACAGGGAAGCTCAGCTCGAGCGATTTCTTCAGGTAATTCTAAAATGACATGAAGTTTCCCTAAGACTTCTACAATAAACTCAAAATTTTCGACTTTAAGATTAACAAGATCACATAAACACACATGATCATAAGTGTAAATTTAATGTTAATAGGTGTAAAACATGTTAGAAATGTCATAAATACGACGATAGACATGAATATATTATAATTTTACTTTAAGATGTGTTTATGTTTATTATCCTGTATTAGGCCTATTGACACTAAATTTTACCAAACAGGCATTATTAGCTATCTTATAAATTGGTTTGTTGCTTACTCTTAGGCATTCAACTTAAAACCAATTGCAATAGTCAAAGGGGCCTAACTTGAATATAAAAAAGTAAGAAATAAAATATTTAGCAAATGTGGGATAACACTACTCTAACAGAATCACATCACATGTTAAAGCCCAGACTCTTGTTTGTGTCTGTTCTGTGATTCCTCTACTACCCCTTCCAAAATTGTCACTAGGTAAGCTTTCTTGTCTCCGTTTACACGTTATGGGACCTTGTTAAAATGGTATTATTCCACATTTGTTAAATATTTTGTTTTCTGTGATTTTATATTCAAGTTGGACCCTTCTACCTATCGCAAATTGATTTTTGGTTAATTGCTTAACACTTGCAATTAATAAGATCAAAGCTAATAATAACTTGTTCAATTTTTTCCCATGTATTTTACTGTCAATCTGAAGTTTCCCTGCTTGAATTTGCTTCAGAGCTTCCGCAGCAACTAACACAGTTTAAATCCTACGACATCTACTGCAGCATTGGAGTTCATTGGTAGTGAAAAAGTGCAAGCAATCATCGGAATAATTACACTGCAAGAAGCAATTCTAGTTTCTGAGATCCAAAAGGCCACCAGGGATATGCCTATTGTTTCCTTAACTTCACCTGCCACAGTACCAGCAGCATTGCGCAACCACCTGCCATTTTTCGTCCAGATGGCTAATGACATCACGCTCAGCGTACAATGCATTGCTGCCATTGTTAACGACTTCCAGTGGCGAAAAGTGACTGTAATATACGAAGACAACAATGATTTTTCTGTCGATTCTGGTCTCCTAACTCTACTTTCTGACTCACTTAAAGTTGTTGGCTCAGAGATTGAACATCATTTAGCTCTCCCTCCTTTATCATCACTCTCGTACCAAAATGGTACCATAGAAGAAGAGCTTAGGAAGCTTAGGAGCAAGAGCAACAGGGTCTTCATAGTAGTCAAATCCTCTATACGGTTCGCTATCATGCTTTTTGAGAAGGCTAAGCAAATGGCTATGATGGAAAAAGGCTATGTATGGATTGTCGATGATGAAATTGCAAGCCTTCTTGATTCTGTTGGACTTCAGCTCTTTACAACATGCAAGGTGTACTTGGCTTTGGAACCGATTTCATCGACTCTAGCAAGTCTTTTAGACAGTTCAAAGCAAAATTTCGAAAGAATTATGGGATAAAATACGCTGAAGAAGAAGAGTATTCAAACCCAAGTATTTTCGCTCTACAAGCTTATGATGCAGCTTGGACAATTGCACAAGCCATGGAGATATCCCAAGCAAATGACACATCCAAAGATTTATCTAAACAAATATTATCAAGATTCGGAAATGCCACATTATTGCAACATCCAACCTTTCAAATCATTAATGTGGTGGGTAAAAGCTACAGAGAGATAGCAGTTTGGTCACCAGAATTCGGATTCATCGAAAAATCTAACAAACATGAAGGACACAGGTCCATGAAAGAATTAGGCCCCATTTATTGGCCTGGCGGCTTACAAACTGTTCCAAAGGGATGGACTTCTGGTGAAGAGAACAAACCATTAAAAATTGGTGTTCCTGCTAGGGGAGCCTTTAATCAGTTTGTGAAAGTGAGTTATGACCAAGACAACAATGGTTCATATGTCACAGGATTTTCCATAGAAGTGTTCAAAGCAGTTGTTAAGCGCCTTCATTATGAATTTCCTTATGTGTTTGTCCCGTTTTATGGCACTTATGACGCTATGGTGGAAGAAGTTTATAGCAAGGTCAGATTTCTTCCTGCTCTTTGCAAGTTCTCAAATTGAACCATAACTGATAGATTAAGATTCATGTGGATTTAACAGGGATTTGATGCAGCAGTTGGAGATATAGAAATAATGGCGTATAGATATCAGTATGCAGAGTTCTCACAGCCTTACATTGCATCTGGGCTTAGGATGGTAGTGCCGGTAAAACCAGACAAGTCAAAAGAACTGTGGATGTTCATGGATTCGTTTACAAGGAGAATGTGGCTGATAACTGTAGCAATACACATTTTCATAGGATTTGTGATTTGGTTGATTGAACACGGAGAGAACCCCGATCTCGACAGGTTTGGGGCAGTGCTTTGGTTCTCTATCACAGTCATATTCTTTGCACAAAGTAAGCCTCAGTTCTGAATTTGATCATTGTACTTCCTTCATAGCCTGTAGAAGAGAATTCTGAGAAATTATCCCATGCAGGAGAACCATTAAGGAGTAATTTATCTCGATTTGTGCTGGCACCATGGTTGTTTGCGATTCTAATCATATCAGCAAGCTTCACTGCGAATCTCACCTCAGCGTTGACAATCTCACGCCTGCAACCATCTGTTTCAGATATTGAAACGCTTCTGAGAACAAATGCATCTGTTGGGTGTAATAGGAATTCATATATCGTGGACTATTTGATCAAAGTCTTGGGTTTTAAGCCAAGGAACGTAAGGGAAATTGATTCCATTAATGGCTATCCAGAAGCCTTCAGGAATGGTGACATTCAAGCAGCTTTCTTTGCTGTCCCCCATGCAAAAGTCTTCCTTGCAAAGTACTGTAAAGGGTACACCATGACAGGACCTACCTACAAGCCTAGTGGACTTGGCTTCGTAAATCCTAAATTCCTCTTTACTGCTAAGATGTTTTGTCCAATATCCATCCATTTCCATTAATGTTTAATCTTCTGCAAAATATACAGGTGCTTCCAAAGGGTTCTCCTTTGGCATTTGACTTTTCGGAGGCAATCCACAAGGCAATAGAAGATGGAGAAATACCACGATTGGAAGACCACTTGCTCTCCTCTTACAACTCATGTTCACCTTCCACCGGCTTGGGCGATGGCTCGAGTTTAGGTCCTGGCCCGTTCGCTGGCCTGTTTTTTATATCAGGTGGAGTCTCAACCTTTGCTTTCCTAATCAGTACCGTGCGTTTGGCAAGAAAGCACGGCCATTCTATACAGGCTAAGCTAAATGGAATCCGACGATGCGCAGGTAAATTTCTCATTGAATATTACCCAAATGTCACATTTCGGTTCTTCCAAGGAAAACCTGTCCCGCGAACAAATAGTCAAGGCGGTATTCTGATGACATAGATAGAAAGAAGTTTTTTCACCAAAAAAAAAATAGAAAGAAGTTCAATTAATTTGGACAATCTTGTTGTAAACTTCATAAACATAACTATTATATATATATATATATGTCTTTTTTGTTGTAAATAAAAAGAATTAATTGTAACACTCTAATCTCGAAATAAAATAATAAAATTTTTGGATAAGAACAACAATATCTTCAAATTAGACGTGATTTTCGTATTAATAATCTATAGAATTAAGTTAAAGTTATTTTTTTTTTTTGAAAAACGTTATAGTTAGTTTCTTTTGGCCTTTTTTGCAAATTACAATCAATCTCATCAGATAAATAATCTATCAACACATCAATTCAAAATATTTATCTCATGGCCTTTTAGTCTCATCTTGTAGTTTTAGGATTCCTATTTCAACCTTTTGACTGAGCTAAACTCCTAAATTAAAGATTTCGGTGATCATCAACTTCTTATCATTTTCCAGCAATTCCAAGTCTACGGGGGAAACCCACTCTTGCAAGTCGGAGTGGGAAAAGTCTCTAGTCTATGCTTTCATTTCAAAAACTCTTCGTAATTAAGAATAAACTAGCTTGGGAGGTGCTATGGAATTTCCCCACTAATGACAAATTTTTGGAAAGGTGAAAGTTTTTTTTTTTCACCCTTTCTTTTTAATATCTTATTATTATTTTACTAAAATTACCTTTATTTAATAATATTTTTTAATTTTATCGAATTAATCTCACCGTCAATTCAAATTAATCATTTATCAACTGAACATGAATTCAAATTATATGCAGAAGATTGTGGATTTTAAAGGTTAAATCTTGTAATGTCCTATTTGATGAGTCATTTTCTTGTTTTTCATTCTGAAATTGAAGTCTGTGAATATGTCTTCCTGCTAATGATGGCACGGGTTAGTGAAGTTAATGAAAGAGAGGATGATTGAGTTGGTTTTGCCGTGACGTAAGCCATGCGATGCGAAGGCGGCAGCAGTTATTTCTACAAACTATTTCCTACAAAAATCATCACCAAGGAATAGAAAGTTTATAAAAGCAAGACAAACTAAAAAGGGAGCAATCTCTAAACAACAAAAATTGTATAAAACAACATAGTAATTAAGAAGAAAACAGAATATGCTCTTAGCATCTAATATCACATAAGAAAACAAACACCAAATATTTTAAAAATTAAAAAATAGACAAAAATAATGTGATTTATGGGCTCAAATAATTAAAATTTAATATTCAATTTTTTATTTTTTGTGTTGTTTTGCATAGATTCAGTAATTTTATATACAGTAAAAAATTATATAAAATGGCAGAATATATTTTATTTTGTATTAACGTGTTGACATGAAAAATGATTTAATAATTTTCATATTTTATATATGTTTTACATAAAATAACCATTATATAAATAAACAAATTGTTAAATCTGATTCACAACCCTATGATAAACTGCTCAGAGCAACCATGTAAGTTGGGCCATCATAGATTTGCTAGGACACCTTAAATATCGTTATACTCGATAATTAATGCCAATTATAATAATAAAAAAATTTATATATAATGTATTGATAATATATAATTTTTATACATTGTTAATACATAAAAAAATTGATATCTCTTCAATAATTTTTTATAAGCAAATTAAAATTTTTTTTATATATTTTTAAGAGATTAACATATTTTTAATTTATTTATTGATAAAATATTAATTTATAATATATTAATAATGTATAAAAATATATACTATTAATGCATGTATATAGAAATGAATCCAATTTTTCCATTCCAAAACCAAAAATTAAGCGTCAAAGCTTACATAATTTCCTGCTTAATTACTAGACTAGAATTAGACCTCAATATTGAGAAACCACGTGGCGTGTTGTTTTTAAATTGAAGTGACGCATTTGAGTTTGACGAACACAACATAAGACCAGACAGAACCATGTTCGATGCCTAGTTGGGATGGATTGTATTCCTCTTCCATTCCATCCACTTGCCCAACCCACGCGCGTCAACATCAATCTCCTTTGACCTCGAATCCACGCTAAGTCGTTTTCCATCAAATCAACTTCATTCATAGTTATTAAATCAAGAAACGTATCGTATTTTGAAATTTTATTTTTAAAAATTGAGTATTATATCATAAGATATAAATAAAAATTTTAATTACAAATAATATATACATATAATATATATTTATATATGAGTATTTAATATTTTTAATTTTTCATATGTACTAATATACAAAAACAAATAAAAATATATATGTCAATGAATACAAAATTATTTAAATAAATAGTTTGTTATTTTTTTAATATAATCTTTCATATTTTTATACAATAATAAAATATTAAAATAAGTTGTTAAGTTAATAAAAAAAGTTTATATGCTCATATTTTAATTTTTAATAAATTTAAATGGGACAAAACTATTATTTTCATTAAAATTTTTAATTTTTTGAAAGTAAAATTAATATTTTTATTAAAAATTTTAATTTATCTATATATTTTTAAAAATTCAATTGGACAATTATTTTTGCAAGATCTCAAAAATTTTTTTCATTTGAATCCAAATAAAATAAAATTGGGCTATTAGTAATTTAGTAAGAAAAAAACTTAATTGGACTTGAATTAGATAAAATAAATTGTATCGTATCGTATAAAAAATATCGAATATTATACGATACGTATCGTGTATCGTACGATTTGCTTTCGATTCTTAACAAAAACGATATAACATATAAATCGTATTATTTTATATGTATATCAAAACATATCATATGATATATATCACGTATTATACGATATTGATAACTATGATCCATTAGATTTGTTCTACGAAAACATCTCCACACCCCAATTTGTCAATTTTTACCGCCTTAAATTAATTTATACCGAAACGCGTATCCTCACGCGCAAATAGGGCGTAGAAAACCCAGCGCACTCTTCGCTCTTATGGATCTCCGCCGACAGTGTAGGGTCGCCAGTTCATAAAATCTACATCAAATTGCGCGCACCAATAATCCAGCTACGACAGCGTTTTAACCGAAAAAGAGAATCGAATAGCCTGAACAGAAAGAAGCAACAATGGCGGTTTTAACAGATAAAGACAGCCTTGCAGTCCAAAGCCGTATATAAATATCAAAAATATGTATATTTATAATAATCTGGCGCGCGCGAAGGCACAGGCTCACGCCTTAAACATTCGCTAGTTCATATTAAATTTTGATTTTAATTTTAAACTTGTTTTTTTTTTGTTGCACTTCTTTGAGTTATTTTCACAAACAACTGACAGGTGACAGCTCCTAGATCTCTCCTTAATACTGTGACACCGAACAAGCTTCGTTTATCAGCTTTTTTTTTTTTCCTTTGTATTTGAAATGGTTGTTGTTATTATTTCTTATTGAAAGTTTGAAACTTGGTATTGTAGTGAAAAAGGAAAAGTTTTGATTGGAATTTTGGTGAGGAAAAATGGACGGTGGAGATGGGACGGTGAGATTAGGAGCTTTGAACTTGAAAGCGGGTCGAGGCTCTGATTTGGATTCGGATGTCTCCGTTTCTTCGCCGGTTACCAGGCAAAAAGCTGCTGCCGCCAAACAGTTTATTGAGAATCATTACAAGAACCACTTGCAAGGATTGCAAGAGCGTAAAGAACGGTAGTTCTCTTGGTCCGTACCTTTGATGCATTTATAATATCCATGTGCTCTTTTTTTTTTTTTTGGTATTTTTCTAGTTGAATTTATTTGTTTGACGTAGTTATTAAACTTTTGATGTTAAGTGGAAATGGTTAGTTTAGATGGAATTTGCGGTTAGGTTTTTGAGATTTGAATATTAAGTTGTTAACTGTTGTTCTTTTAAGACGGCGACAACTGCAAAGGAGAGCTGAGGAAGCTCAGGTTTCCAGTGAGGAACAAGAGGAGATGATGAGGGATTTGGAAAGGAGAGAAACTGAGTATATGAGGCTGCAAAGACGAAAAATCGGAATTGATGATTTCGAACAATTAACTGTAATTGGAAAAGGTGCATTTGGCGAGGTATATTTCAAATGTTTGTTATATTAACGCTCTCGGTTCTTGGTTAAATTTTCCGTGACTTGACCTAATTGGGGCTTTTTTAACTTGTTGCCATTCTGCTGTAATAGAAATTGTTAATGCATATAATTATATGGCTTGGCTCTTATCACTGTTTTGATGTAACAAATGCAGGTAAGGTTATGTCGTG
Organism: Heritiera littoralis; assembly: GCA_031772115.1. NCBI lineage: Eukaryota > Viridiplantae > Streptophyta > Magnoliopsida > Malvales > Malvaceae > Heritiera > Heritiera littoralis. The sequence goes on from JAPDPK010000001.1 coordinate 22,078,981, forward strand.
CTAAAAATACGGGAGAGATTTTTGCCATGAAGAAGCTAAAGAAATCAGAGATGCTTAGTCGTGGACAGGTAACTCACCAAAATAACACACTTTCAAAATAGTTTTACCTTTGTTGATTATGTATATAATTTTTATAACGGGCTTTGTTTCAATAGCTGGTTTAATCATATGATTGCAAAGATTGCTAGAATTCCCGAAAATGATTGGTAGCTTCTTAAGGGTGCCTTTGTTGCAGGAAATATCTGCATGATCATTGCCTTACTTCCTTTGTTTCAATCCCTGTTTATTTTGGTGCTATGGTATTATTGGATTCCAGTTTGATGCATAGGCAGTTGGCAAATACTCACTTCAACTTAGAGTTCTTAATCCCATTTGATTTATAATAGTTAGGCTCTTTATTAAAACCAACTCATGCATTTTCTTGGTGAATTATGACACAAACCCTCATAGTAAGTTTAAAGTGTTATCCTTATTTTTCACTTTACTTTTCTTCAAGGTTGAGCATGTTCGTTCTGAGAGAAACTTATTGGCCGAGGTTGATAGCCGGTGCATTGTAAAGCTGTTCTATTCTTTTCAAGATTCTGATTACTTGTACCTTATCATGGAATATTTACCTGGAGGTGATATCATGACACTATTGATGAGAGAAGATATTCTTTCTGAAGATGTTGCACATTTCTATGTAGCAGATAGCATTTTGGCTATTCATTCTATTCACCAGCACAACTACATTCATAGGTACTGCATTTTGTTAACATGTTTCTAAATTACTAGGTGGAGTTTCTCAATGTGGGTTGGTCAGTGACAGGGCCTGGACTTTACTGAATGTACATGATTTAGCCGAGGAGAGAGGGTAGCCCTGAGTCCTGACTAGCCAAAGGGTTGTCTGACATTGTGCTTGGCATGGAGGAAACTACATTGGGAAAATTAGATATTTTAACTACTTGAGACTAGAATAGTCTCTTGCAAATATTTACTTTTTATCATGTTTTGTTTGTAGGGACATTAAGCCAGATAACCTGATTCTAGATAGGAATGGGCATTTGAAGCTCTCAGATTTTGGCTTGTGTAAACCCCTAGATGACAAATATTCAACAATTTTGTTGGAAGATGAAGATTTAACTTCCCAGGAATCTACCAGAGAAGCTGACGTCCAGTCAGGTTCTGAAAGAGCCCCTTGGTTGATGCTGAAAGAACAGCTACAACAATGGAAACGTAATTGCTGTGCATTGGTATTGTCTTTATTCTATTTGCACTTACCGGCATACAATCCTTCATGTGAATAACTTTTGCATTTTTCAGATTTTACATTTGTTGCAATCCTTTATGTAACATTTCTCAGTTGGGCATGTACTTTCATTAGTAGCAGCTCACATCTGGCTTTTGCAGGCTTATTCAACTGTTGGAACTCTTGATTACATGGCTCCTGAAGTTCTATTAAAGAAGGGTTATGGGATGGAGTGTGATTGGTGGTCTCTAGGTGCAATCATGTATGAGATGCTCATAGGCTATCCTCCATTTTGTTCTGACGATCCTCGGATAACATGCCGCAAGGTGGCACCTAGTTTTTGGTTCTCAGTTATTCTGTTAGCCTCCTTTGTTCACTAGGTGGTAATCTTTCTGTCTTGAGCGGATAATCAACTGGAGAACCTGCTTGAAATTCCCTGATGAACCAAAAATATCTGGTGAGGCTAAGGATTTAATTTGTCACCTTCTCTGTGATGTTGAAACCCGTCCGGGCACCAGAGGAGTAGAAGAATTGAAGGTAAATCCTTTCAATGATATATAAATGTTTCTTATCAGAAGTACTATATATTAAAGTTCAGAGAGTTCCATTTATGTTTTTATATCTTGTTTAGTTGCAAGATAGTATTGGATCAATTTGTTTATTTTATTGGTCTAAGCTTATTAGTATTTTATTTTATTTTATTTTATTTTATTTTATTGGTCTGAGCTTATTAGTATTTTATTTTTTAATTTTGATGTCTTGAATATTTATTAGGCACATCCATGGTTCAAAGGTGTTCAATGGGAAAAGCTATATGAAATTGATGCTGCTTATAAGCCAAGAGTCAATGGAGACTTGGATACTCAAAATTTTGAGAAGTTTCCTGAAGTGAGTACTTTGAATGTTAATGCATCTGATTTATACTCTTTAAATGGAGTAATAAAGTGTTTACAACTCTTAAGAATCATGATACCCTTACTACCTTGGAGTACTTTTAACTCAATAAAGCCTCTTTTCCAATGGTGGATAGTAAGAGTTTCAATCAATTAATAGCCGTCTCCCTGTATTTTGTTTGAAAGGTGGTATAACAGTCTTGATTAGTTTGGTTGTTGCTCCTTCAGAAACATTTTGCAACACAGGGTTTAAAGTGTTTTTGATGAAAGATTGGAATTCTTTTTTTCTTTCTTTAAAGTTTTTGCTTCTTTCATACGTTTTCATTAAAACTTTGTTATTTCTTGCTTTTTGCTAGATTGATGGCCCTCCGTCCGCAATACCACAAGTGGGACCTTGGAGGAAGGTAAAGACCTTTGCTCCAATTTTTGTTTTCTTCCAGAAAGCTATTGTGGTATAGTAGATTGATTCTGAAAATTTGAGATATGATTTAGTTTATTTGACGGCACAGATGTTGACATCAATAGATACCAATTTCACAGGATTTACTTTTAAGACATCAGACATCATTAAATCCCTTGAAAGTTCGGGTGTACTTCTTTATACGTACTTATGGGTTGTGTATTTGGAATTGTCATGTAGATATACTACTCTTTGGAATTCATCAGATTAATGTAACTACATGCACTTCCCTTTGTACTGTTTAGCTTTAATGCTGTCTGTATCTTTAGTAAAGGCTAAAGTTGCTTGTAGTTTGGTTCTACATGATGATGGATTGTGCAATTCTTAATTTTTTTTTCTTCACAAGTTCAGAACAAATATGAATGTCTTCCATTCGAGAAAGTCTGTCTATGACATTTTGTGCTCATACTGTCTTGTGAAAAGTTCTTACACAGAAGTTATGGTGACTACATATAGAGAATTTCACAATAGCATCATGAATTGCCACAAATGTTAATATCATGGATCTGGACTCATATTTTAGATACGCATTGCAGATAGTGACATGAGATCCAATGGACCTTCAAAAGCCCCATCTCTTATTTCCTTGCTAGGTATGATATTTTTCTTTTATAAAAGATCTCCAGCTTCATGAGGAAGAAAGCTTGTTATACTATTGTATTTTCCATTGGTGAACACGGAGACACTGCTGAAATATAGTCATCTGAAATAGAGTTCTTTAGCTTAAGACAAACTGGAGTCACAACCTGTCCATAGCTAATTTCAGTTTACGAACAGATCGGAGCTGAATCTGTTAAATCTTTAATCTATGTTGTCCATGTCAAGATACTCGTATTTTTGCATAAGCTGAAAAATATGGTCTTCATTTGGTTATCAGTTCGTTTCTACTGATGCAGGCCGGATTGATCTTCAAGAAACTGTAACACCGGAAGGTGAGCAGCAGAAGCAGGAAACTTGGATCTGAGCCATTGTCTCAGGTACAATCCGCACAGCCCAAAGGGGCTCTTATGTGAGATAGAATTTGTCAAGAATTGCCGCCTGGAGACATGAATAAGGTCCCTGTTCTTTGATTCTTTCTCCGAAACTTGTGGTGTATAAAGAGCTACTGTGCCAAAATTGTCTTTAATCCATGTTGACTGTAATTTTTCCCGGAAGTTAAGTTTCCTTTCATACGCGACAAGTTACCAAAATTTTACATAGAAAAAAATATCTAATCAATATACAACATTAACAACAAATCATTGTCTCTGAATTTTTGTATGTTGAAATCTGGTTCTATTTGTTTATGCTCAAAAATACCCTTTTACTGCATGAAATTCAGGATATTTGAATTTTTTTTATATTTGATATTGTTAAGTATAAATTAAAATTTTAATATTTTACTAACAATCAATGCATGAAAAAACATAAAAAAGAAAAAATATCAAGTTTTAGAAGGTGCTTTCAGTTTTGATCTGATTTTTGGTTTATCCAATCATCTAAAAAAGATTAGACTTTGATAAATTATATTATGATAATATGGATTAATTTGATATTTGATGTATGAATACGAATTATAATAAAATAATTTTTATAAATTACAAATGTAGCTTGCAATAAGCACGATATAAAGACATAAATTACCAAATATAAAAGAAATACAAACATCAAGTGGGAATATTACTCAATTAGCTTTACATCACATATCCTTAGCGTAATCGTTAAGTCTTCATAATACCAAAATATCAACAAAAAGTTTTTAGGTTATTTACTTCAACTATTTTTAGTAAAATCATGTTATCATTAACTATTAATTTGGAGTTTTTCCGTATCTACCGGCATTGAATATTAAAAAAAAATGCTCTTCACGTTTCAAATTAATTAATCATGTGTTTCTTTATAATTATGAATAAAATTATTCAGCAAATTCTTAAAATATAATTAAAAATAACAAAAACCTATTCAATAAATACAAAATTTTTTATTTACAATAAAAAAAAGAAAAAAAGGTACGGCCACGTAATATTATCTCTCAAGTTAAACAAGGAAAAAGAGGCAGTGGATAGATATTTTGAACACTCCAACAAATATCTGGCGCTTTCGCTAACCCGAGAAGTGACGTGGCAACGTCAAGTCCCTGGACACGTGTAAAAGCGATGACAACTGTAACTGCCTTTTGTCCCCTTAATATCTCCTCCTCATTACATCTCACCTGCCATTTCCTCCCCTCTCCTTTCTCTCTCAACTACTATTTCTCCTTTTTTTTTTTTTTGTAAATTTTATAATCTCTAATCTCTGAATTCAGGGGAATTTTTTTGTTGTGTTTTCTGCATGGAGGGTTTCGGGAGAATTGAGTCTCGGACGAGTTCAGAGGCCTCTGCCCCTGAGTTGACTCTTGAGAGGTCATCCGGGTTTGCTCACCAAGAACAGGGTCCAATCTTGGTATGCCCTCTTCTTCTTCCTCTTCTTTTTTCTAGTTTTTTTTATTGATTTATGCGTCAAGGAATTTTTTCCAGGGGCTTTTTTTTTTCTTTTTCTGGTTTAAAGGAAGTAAATTTGACATGAGCTTAGCTTGTAAAGCAGCTAAATTTCCAAACCTCACTTTAAAGCACCTAATTTACATGGTAATTTCTTGTCATTTTTAATCATGCATGTTCTTTTGATTTCCATTTATAACGTTTCTGTTGAGCAGTAAAATAAAATTTTAAGAAGAGGACAAGTATTTATGAAATATGTTTCTAATTTTTGACTTGCTTTGATAGTTGGGTACTATTGATTGAGGATTTGTAGTGTCGGTCTCATTTTGTTGTTTATTGTTTTCTGCAATCTGGTTGTGCAGGATTATGTGTTTTCTTAGCTTTGGGAAAAACTTTGTGATCATGTGTGTTAATGATAATACAACAGGATTCTCTGCTGACAGAATCTACATCTACAGAATGGACAGATGAGAAGCACAGTTTATACCTTAAATCCATGGAAGCATCATTTGTTAATCAGTTATATGATTCTATGAATTTTCTTGGCTGGAACTCGCAGAAGGAGAAGTTGCCAGGATCAAAATCATCAAGGCAAACAGATTGTACCCCTTCTGGCCAGGTTCAAGACTGATCTCTGATTCTTGATACTGTCGGGGTTGCCTTTCCATTCCCTATGGAAAATCTTGTTTACTGCTTCTTCCAATCTTTATTGCAGTTTAAAGTTCTTCGAAGTGGTTGCTGGAAGAAGATCAATTTTGAAAGACCTGGATTTCAACTAAATAAAAAAGATGACTCTCATTGTTTTGTGGCGAGCCCTTGGATCCAGCACTTCAGATCTAGATCTAAGTCTCGTGTTTTAGCCTCCTGTAGTCTTCAGGATAGTGCTTCGTCCAAAGGTAAAACGAACAATTTAAATGTGAAGAAGGCAATTTTCTGTGTATCAGCTTCTTTAACACTTTAATGCTTGTCATTCTCAAGATTGTGAAAATGAAACTTTTGGCATTTCGCAGTGAAACAGATGCCTACGGTGGTATTTTGGGTGTGTTCATGATGATTCATTTAAAATACTATGTGTCTATGGTGTCTGCAATTGTACCCAAGTTAACTCATCTGATATTAGACTGCTCAACATTAATGATTTAGACTTGTATGGTTGATCTGTAAATGTTTCGTTTCATGTACTGCTCTCAGTTATGTTTTTCACCTCTATTGTAATCATGATTTCTATCTGTATATTATAGCAAAATAAATTTTAGTAATCAAGATTATAGATGTGTAATGTATAGTATCCCTCTCTGTACAGTTCAAAATGTTAAAAGGCCTAACTGCAGTTAGTCTTATACTTGCTTGGTGTCTCGTAATCATGTGCATGCTGTAAAATTTGATGCATCGTTGGCCTAATTCTTATATTTGTAAGCTAGAACCACTTTTGTGTCATCTAGCTAGCTATCAAAATAATTAAATCCTAAGAGGTTGGTTTGCTGGTTTTTATTACAGAAGTGTCAGATCAGAACTTTGTAGATGAGGAACAAGTTGAAAAGGCAAGCAACGATTGTGGCTTCAAGAAGCTGAAAACTCTAGTAACCGATGCTTCATGCAATGACCAGGTAAACTTTATTACCATTGATCATTTCATTATAACTAATGCAATAACAAATCACTTGTTTTTAGTCCTTACTTTGTGGCATGTTTCTCATTTTGTTCTTAGGTTGTTCCATAGGATGAATCCTTCTTTAGCAGAAGTAGCTGAATGTGTACCGCTGCAACTAGATAAAGGGCTTCCACCGGTGAGACTCATATGGAAGAAGCAAAATGGTTTGTGTAATTAAAACCTTATGCAATGAGCAAACCATTGGAAACTCCATAGATATTAATTTTCAGTGACTTCTGTAACCTAAATTTCTATTACTGAATGTTTGGGGTCACCTGCATGTGCATATATACATGTATGCGACACTGACAGAGACAGAATCAAAGGGAGATCGGAGTAGTTCATGTAGGGCTGTTTCTTCTTGTAAATATAGCAAGTCTGGCATTAGTATTTAGTCCACAGCTGGTGGCACAACCGCCTGCCATTTCTGTTAGTTTCGCAGTTGCAGAGTTTTTTCAAGTGAATGTTCTTGCTAGTTGAGGCATTTTAGTGAAGCCATGCAACTTTGGCTTCTTCATTCATTGCAAAGACAGAAAGAGAAGTAAATTTAGAAATTGCTTTCAAGGTTGGGTTAGTAGTTGAGCTATTATTCACCTTCTGGCCTTGAGTTGAGGAGCTTGGCTAATCTTTAGTTACTGGTTGGTCAATGGAGAAGTAACTTCATGCAGTGCTTGTGAAAATATATTACTAGTTCTTTTATTTACACGATTATGCTCAAGCTTCTCTTAAGTATATTTTTTCCTTCTATATTAAAAAAAAAAAAAACTACTTGTCAACATTATTTAAAAGAGTTGGCTTTTTATAATGATAAAATAAATACTATTACGAAATAATAATAGATTTATTAATTATTGTGTCATAAGAAATTTTGTTTAAGTGAAATATATGAAAGTTACTATATTATATGTTACAAATTTATTCCGATATTTTAAGCATGAAAAAGATTTTTCAATACTTCAAACGTGAAATAAAAATTTTTACTTTTGATCTAATATATATTTTTCAAAATTTTATATTTTTTCTTGTAGTGTTTAGATTTATTTTTATTAATTTTTAGTAAGAGAAAAAAAATTATACTACCATTCCTCTTTCCATTTTCGTATTTGAGAAGAAAACAAAATTAATGGTAATTCAGAAATTTATCACCTAACCTTGAACAGAAAGCATGCGTATATATTCTGGAATCTCGCTCAACTGACCGAGAAAAGACACCTCTGCTAAACTCTAAACTAATATAAACCCAACTCGTCTGCGATGTTCTAATGTACGTCTCTTCTTTATCCTCCTTTGCGTGTCAACCTAGGGTTTCAAATTTTCAAGCTTGTCTCGAATTTCTCCCACCTTCTCCGTCTTAATCTTCACCGTTTCAGTTCCCCCAGGCTTTTATTCCTACCGGTTTCCAATTCGCGCCTAATTCCTAAGAGTTACAATGCCGCCATTTTTATCGACCTCGAAGGCGGTTGGTTCTGTAATATCCCGTAGAAATGTGATTAACCATTTCGTTAAGCATGTCAAGAACGGTGGAAGTTTCGATCAAATCCGATGGGTTTCTAGCATTTCCGGTATCGATAAGCGGTCGTTTCGCCCATTGCTCGGTTCATGCAAGGAGGATTCTAATTTGTCATTAAACAATTTTTTCAATCATTACAATCTCCAAAGGAGACGATTTTTGGGCTGCGGTGACGGCGAAGAAGGCGGCGTTTTATCAAAAGTTTACGAGGAAAGGATCGTCATGGGGTAATTTTATCAAAATCTTTTTTTTTTTAAATATAGATTGTTTTATTTTGTTAAAGATTTAAGTTAGTATAAAATTTCTTATTGCACTAAGGCCGGTCGAATTCGCAAAAGGCAAATGATTTTGTTGATAATTAGGTATTCGCCGGAGCAGTTATTTGATGTGGTTGCAGCTGTTGATTTGTATCATGGATTTGTTCCTTGGTGTCAGCGGTCTGATATAATTAAACGGCATTCGGATGGATCGTTTGATGCTGAATTAGAGATTGGTTTTAAATTTCTTGTTGAGAGTTATGTTTCTCATGTAGAATTAAGCAGACCAAAGTTTGTAAAGGTAATAACAATAAACTAATTACCCTTATCTTTAAAGTACCTGCTTTCCCATTGCTTGGTTCTTATTTCGTTTTCTGTGAGTTGATGATTAGCTATGTTTTCATTATTAAGATATTGCATGTTGATGCTTGAAAATGTTGCAATACCTTTTTATATGGCAGTTAGTATAGAATTGAATTTGAATTTCAATAAGCTGATTACTTGTAAGCTTCCTTTCCTGTTGTCATTTCATGAAATTGAAGATGAGTGAGAACATATATATTGTGCATACTATAGTATATTACAATATAAACTTAATCAATCCCAGAATACACTAATTGTAAATTGTTAAGCCTTCATTATCCTATTGTTTTGGGAATAGAGTTGTTCTAAATGTAGTTTTGTTGCCAACCAAGGATCTGAGAGCCGTAAAACAGTGACTATTTAGTTATATTGTACCCGTGTGAGCAGGCTTCGGGGCAAATTGACTCTTAGTTCTATGCATTTAGGGGGACTTAGATACCAAATTTTGGATTAGTTTGAAATAGATATGATTGAGATGTAGTATTTCATGTTTTTAACATAAATTTATATTTCATGTTTTTAACATAAATTTCACTGAAACGGGGATGAAGCAATTAGACTGCTGCACCCATCTTTGTCTTTCTCTCCCTCCTTCCCAAATATTAAATAAGAACCCATTGCTATGAAACCTTAATTTGGAAAGAAAGCTTCTTATTTCCAAGCAAAACAAGCTCAAATTTGAAAGTTTGCTGGAATGTTCTGGAGCAGCCACATTTGATATTTCATTTATCTTATAACGACTTTTATTTGTTTGACCTGCATGCTTTTGTGGTATTTGTGTGATCTATTCTTCTCTTTGGGATCTGAATGACGGGATCGGGATGACCATTACTACATATTGATCATTTTTAAGTAGGATTAACTGTTGGCTAGATAAATAAAAGGATACTCTTCTGAGCCCCTGTCTATGCCATATGTGGGTGACTATTTTGTACTTGTGACTTATAAGAAGGATATTGCTTGGCTTGTCACTCCAAAGATGGTCCCTTTTGTCCATGCATTTAAAATTTTTCCCCTTAACTTTCGCCGATGATCTGACCCTATATTGTCCTTGCAGTCAACTGCATCAGAAAGTAGCCTTTTCGATCATTTGATTAACATTTGGGAATTCAATCCTGGACCAGTCCCAGGAACTTGCAACCTTTACTTTCTTGTGGACTTTAAGTTCCAGTCACCGCTTTACCGGCAGGTAATGGCTGCGTAAGGGTTTTGTAGATCATCGCCAATGTTATACATAACTACCGCATATTTATCATTCTTCTTAGTATTTGCATTGCAGCTGTGTTTTTTTCCTGAACATGTTTAACAACCATTCATCATGACCTGTATGTTATTTGTACTTCACTTTCCTTCTCAGTATATGCATGTAACAATCACTCTGCTGTTCTTCATTTGAATTATCTTCTTTTCCATTTTGATATAATGGTTCCCAGTTCTTGAATAGTAGCCTTTATATTGTTCTTTATTACCCGATTCTTCCTCACTTTCCTTCCTTTTAATAGATCTGCCACCCACATTGTCAGCTGTATGACTTTTTAAAGCATTTTATTGCCTGAGACTGCATACCTACGCTTGTGAACACATTCAACCAAATTTATAAATATTCAAGGACCAATTGATTTCAACTCTAAATTTATGGGTTTGTATCTTCTTTTTTTTTTTTAAAGGAAAGACACTTCTAGAACTTTCATTGCTTATGGTTTATTTGGAGATGGAAAGTTTATCATAGGTAGCTTGAATCATCCTAATCTTTTAATGTGTCTAACAGGTGGCATCCATGTTTTTTAAGGAAGTAGTCTCACGATTGGTCAGCTCATTTAGCGATCGTTGCCGATTGATATATGGCCCCGGGGTTCCAGTCCTTGAAAACTCTTATGGAGAGAGTACGTGAATATTGTATTTTTGTTTGGAAGCAGCCTTTGAAGTGCTGTGGAAAAGATTCTCTCACCAAGCCCACTGGGTAGTTTTTGTTTTCTGTACTGCCCAGCCTTAAAAAATTTGCCTTTGCCCATATTAGCTATTCTTTTCACCCCCTTCATCCATTTTTCTCAAAGATCAATTGATATGCCATTCAACCATTTCTCATCTCTGTAATTTTTTTTTGGAGTTTTTTATTTGACTAATAAATTTTATAGAAATTCAAAATCAATAAATGAATATTTAATTGTTTAATGAAAACAAATTAATATGCACTAAAACTCAGGTGAGAGGTACTTTCTTAGAGTACTATATTGTTGAGGTTTACCTGCTTCTACTCTCCTTGGTTTCAATTGTTCACTTCTGAGCTTCTTAATGAAGTTATTATAGTTATATTTTTTAAATTTATTCATTAATGAGAGGACATTTGGTGATTAACTAATAGTTTATGGTTGTTATATATTGTTGGTGCATCAAATATAAACTCATACTAAGCTATAAGTGCACCTGGGTAAGTTTTACTCTATCTGTAGTGAAAGTGTTGGTGTGAGGTCGAAGTAAGCCATTTTGTTTGATTATTATGTTTTAAAATTTGGTTTTTGATTCAAATATATAGAATTTTTCAGAAGTAAAGTGGAAGCATACAAGAGTGGATGTGATCATATTCTCACCATGAATTTTAGATGTTCTTGTTTCCTCCGTCATAATCTTGGTGTTGATCATGTTGGACTAGAAACTAACTTTGGGAGGAAATCAACCCCAAAATGTCAATCTTGGGTGGGTTGTCCCAATTTCATGGTGTAACAGTCCATTCCCAATCAAGCTTTCATGGATGCCTCTTACACGATGTAGCCTTGCACTGATCCATGGATGCCTGTGACACGACGTAGCCATGCACTGATCCTAACCCAGAAGATTATAGTTGAGTGAAGATGGACCTCATAGTTGCAGTGAAAATCAACCATATTAAGATTATGTTCGGTTGTTAAGGAACATTATTCCATCGGATTCAACATGTGTGTAGGATTCAACAGAGTTGCCATCTAGTTTCCGCCACCTCTGTTTATGTCATTAAGCTTAAATCTTTGGAAGAGTTATAAAATCCAGCTGGGTTATTATGAACATCTATACCTATCATTGTCGATTTTTAGGAAATCGATGGTAAAAAAGTTTCTACTTTCTTTAAGGTTTTAGCTTTTATACTTTTGAACTGGCTGATGTTTGTATTGGCCAACTTATTATAGTTATGATCAACACTGACAAAAAGGATCGACACTCGCTTTGAGTGTTGGTATCATAAATCTGGCCCATGGCTACCATTCTTAACGTCAATCAGTCATCTAGGAATGAAGACAAGAGAAAGAAGCTGCCGAAGGATGGGAAATTGCGGTAATGGATGACAGGCCGGATTAATTCACGAAAACGACCCATGAGAGGGAGCAAAGGATAGTGAAAATAGAGGGCATCCACAGCCAAATAATGACGCCATGGAGGTTCCCAAGATTCAGGATATGATGCGATTGAAATTGTGAGAAATTATTAAAGCTGTATTTTGAAGTAAACATCAGTGTAACCCTATAAAGTTGTTTCATCACGATCTAGAGTCATAGAAACAATTTCTTTATTTCCACAACGTGAGAGTTTAGTACAGTAAAATTGTCCTGTTAGTCGTGTTTTGCCATGGCGATTAAAGAGCGTTATCGATCAGGGGCAGAGGAGAGGGTTGAGAAGAGGAAAAAAGAGAAGATGATGATGAGAATGATTGCACGCAAGCCTACATATTTTGACCATTCATGTTCCAAGTACTTGGTGGAAAAGCCAAGTGGGGGCTGAAAGAGTTGTCAAGATCAACCTTGGACTTTGCGAATTTTGATGTTTTCTTTTATATGTACCCATTGTAAGATTCTCTGTTTACCGCAGACAAATAAACCCAAAGGGCCATAATTCATGCACTTTCGGAGATACTCTCCAGCTGGAGCGAGTGTTGATGTGGCTGCTTCAAAATTCCTGATCATGGGTCCTTTGCAGATTCATGATTTGACATGGAACTTGAGAGTTTTCACCGTCAACCACAAATTCTTTTAGCTACAAAATATGATGCACAGTTATAGGATATTTGGCTTTAGTCTTTTCCACAGTCAATTCAATGCCTCATTTGCATTATCTACCGTTTGTTGCAAAGATTAAAGCATCCAATGACTTAGCTTTCTTTTCTTATCCCTTTGTTTTCCAGGGAAAAACAACATTGTTTGTAGGGCAGGCAGTCATGGCCCGCTCTCAAGCTGATAAAGTATGTGTTCATTTCCCTTCATTTGTATGCTTCACTGATAGAAGCAACTTAACTTTGTGCTCTCAAGCTTTCTCAAAGCCTTCTTAATCGTCAAATTTCAGACGTAGCTGGCAGCCATCTCAGATAAAAATATCTGGATTTCTTGGCTAGTGTAAGTTACAAAGTTCTGACCCCATTGCTACCCTACAAGAAAATAAACATTTAGTGGCATTTGATTAACAAATATCACTTCATTCTGTTTATTCGCCAAAACGTCACTAAATTGTAAGATAGCAACGCTTATTGTAATAAATACCGTTAAAATGATAAAAAAAGACCCATGAATGTCTTTTTTTCATAAATTTATTTTTTTATTTTTCAACATACTATAATAAAACTGTTATTTGTATATATGTGTACAATTTCTTACATATATATACAACTGTAAATGAGTTCTTTTGTTGTGGAGAGGAAACGTTGCAAACCAGTAGAATGAGGTGTGCCGGGAGGCAGTGGAGAGGAAGACTGGAGTAGACTCTAAAGAATGAGTGCAGCGGCAGGTGGCGGTAGAAGGCTGAGCAAGGTTGAGAACAAGGCTAAACAGAGAAAATAGTATAGAGAAGATTTTAGAGAGTTTCTGAATTAGCTGATTTTCCCAAAAGTCCCTTCAATGATAACAAGAACCCCTATATATAGAAGTAGAGAATGAGAGTTACATATCTTTGGTATTAATAATGTAATAATGAGAATTGGCAGTTACAAAGCATTAATGCTTTGTCTAATGGGAGTTATGCTTTGGGAGAAGGTGTACTGAAAGAAATAGAGAAGAGCACTCAGACTTCAAAGAAAGGTTAAGAGAAGAACTCTTAACTATCTCCATATCTGATCCACCAAGCTAAACTCTCCAGGACATCCCAATAGTGAAGTTAACTCAAGAACCCTGCCTTATTCCAGAGTTATCTTCACTTCTTCTTGAAAGTGCTGTTCTATAAATGAGTTGTTCTATGAACAGGTTGTTCTGTAAAGAGTTGTTCCGAGAAGAGCTGTTCTGAGAAGAGCTATTCTGTGAATGAGTTCTTCTAGAAGTAATGAGCTCTTCTGATAAGATGTTGTTCTTGTGAAAAACCTCTTCTGAAGAAGTTATTCTTGTGAAGTATTTATTCTAAGAAGAGGTTGTCTTTCACTATGGTATGAAATAAATATTAGTTTCCAAAATTAAGTATCTACATTTTGCCCCTTGCATGGGAATTCTTAATATAAGAAGTTCTCATGCATTAGTAGTATAAAGGGTTTTAGAAAAATAATATTTTTATTAAAACTTATTGTCTTGTATTGAAATTGTTTAAGTTAGACTTATTATTGCCCCTGTATGAATTTTTAATGATGAATGAAATTTTCTTGGCAGAATAATGAATGAAATTTTCTTAGCCAAGTAATTGTTTGGCATAAAAAAAATTTTTAGCAAAATAATTTTTTATTTTGCTATACAGTTGCCTGATGGAACAGTTGCTTATTTTGTGTTGCCCCCTGCATAGAAGTTTCTTAAGAAAAGAAATATTCTATGCATAAATTATGACAAATGAGATGTTATTCTTAAAAAAAATTGAGAACAAGTGAGAACAATTTAGAAGTAGTGTTTCTTTAAAATTTTAGAAATAAGTGAGAAAAGCATTTTTCTAAAATTTTGAGAACAAGTGAAAAGAGCGTTTCTATAAAATTTTGAGAACAGGTAGAAACTTTTCTCTAATTTTTTTTTTGGGAATAGGTGATAAGTTTTGTCTAAAAATTTTGGAACAACTAGAAGCTTTTTCCTAAAATTTTGGGAATAGATGAAATGTTTCCTTAAAGTTTAGGAAACAGGTATGAGCGTTTCCCTAAAATTTTTGGGGAAGAAGTAATGAGTGTTTTCTTAAAATTTTGAAAATAAGTGAATTAAAACTAATCTTCAAAAATTTGGGAAGAAGTCTCTATTTAATTTAGACAATGTAATAATAATAATAATAATAATAATAATAATAATAATTCTCAAAAAAAGAAAATTATAATATTATTTTGTTTGACTCATGGGAACAGCTATTTACAATAGTTATTACAACATTTGTTTTCGGGAAACATTATAATATTATTTTGTAACTATTCTTGTTGCTGTAGCTTTGTGAGCTACATTAGCTACTTATCATTGTAGCTATATTTGGTTTAGCTCACGGGTACTATTGTCGTGAGCTACCTCCTTTTTTTTTTTTAAGAATATATATTCTATATTGTATATTTGATTCTCTTTCTTTTTTTTTTCTTTATTTCTATAAGGAAAGTAAATATTTGTAATTAAGAGTATCTATGATTTAGAATATTTGTAATTAAAATCTTGATTCCTAAAGTCTTATAAATATTAAGATTTCTCTTCGCAGTTTTCTAACATCAAAAGTTAAAGCTAAGAAGTCATAGTTTCTTTTCATTCTTTTGGTTTTTTGAAGAAGTATGTGTTCTTCATCTTTTTTTTTTTATTTATTTGTTTGTTTTATATTTGTGTTCTTCATTCAATTTTTTTTATAAAAAATTGTTAACAAGCATCTGTTCAACGAAATCAATATATATATATATATATTTATGTTTTTGATCTATGTTTTGCTATCTTCTTTTTTTTAAAAAAAATTGCTTGATTCATATATATTTTTTATCATTTAATAAATTTTTTTTATAATTAATACTAAAAAAAAATTGCAGCTGGTGCACTTGCGCGCAGGCACTGTTCATGCTTGCAAATAGTGCTGCGTGCAGACACTGCAGTAAAATGCAAAAAATATATATTAATTTTATTTTTTTATTTCTTTTAAGATGAGAAAAACAATAATTTTATTTTATTTATTTATTTATGTTTTATCTCATTTTATATATATATATTTTTTATGTGTGTGTGTATATTTATATCTTCATGGATATTTATACTTATTTGAGTTGTGTTGTTGATTTTTTGTAGATATTCTCCAATGACAAAGGTTCAATATGGCCAACCTTCTCTTGCTACTTGAGCTCTTGTAAAAAAAAGAAAAAATAGTATTTTTGAAGATTCTAATATTGAAGCTCCTATTGACAAGAAAATGCGTCTTCGTATTGGAAAAGGTTGTGCGCTTCCTTCTGTTCCTGATGGTCAAATCAGATCATTAAGGAAGGAGGAGAAGATCGTTTCTGGAAAGAGGTTCATGGTAGACGAATTGCTTTTTATCCTGATCCTCCAGTTGGTCATTCTTGGCTAAGTATTAGTCCTGAAGCATCAACTTTCAGAACTCATATTCCAGGTGAGTCTATTCTGAAATTTAGGTTTGAACGAAGAGAATTCCCATTTTCTTTAACTAAGTTTGGTTCTAATTCTCAACTTGTTCAAGGTTGAGAAGATTAGGTGAATAAGGTAATAAAGAATCTTGCTCATGTAAAGGTTTTATCTTCAGCAGGAGTACTTGATGCTATATTAGTTTCCTCAAAACTTCGTATTCGTAAAGAAGGAAGAATGGATGTATGGCGTGCTATTTTAGCACGATGGCGTACTTTTTCTCACACTATGATTACTGCTTGGAGAGAATTCACTTTTACTCTTGAGGATGTACGTGTTCTTCTTGAACTTCCTTGTCTGAGGAGACATAATGTTTGTTCCATCAAATTGTCTGAGGAAGAAGAGAAGACTCGTAGTTTCTTCTGTGATTTGCTTAAACATCAAAAAGTGAAATCTAAGGATGCCCGTTTCTCTAATTGGATTGGATTATTTTTTCATAAATTCAAACCTACAAAAGGCGACAGTAGTTCTCCTGATCTTCCAGATTTTGAGCATGAGTTAGAAGCACTACTGATAATGTGGTTAGCCAGGCATGTCTTCCCAGGATGTCCAGATGATGGTATTAGTCCAGCTCTCATTCTAATAGTTATTCAAATTGCTAAAGGTATGCGCTTTTCTCTAGTCCCTTTTTATTTGGGTTCTCTTTATAGGATATTGGATTTATATTCTTCCAAGACTGAAGAATCAGCTGGTCGGTATAGGATTTTTACGTACATCGATGTTTCTTTCATTCAAATGTGTTTATGGGAGAGGTTTAGTACTTGTGCTCCTATACCTAATCAAAGTCCTTAGCCTGTGACTTCTTCTGGACCTCTTCTAGGAATAATTATAGAGCTTGGGCTTGGCATAATCAGAGTGCAAGGAGATGTGTTCTTGAGGTGTTAGATGTGATGAAGGAATTCACTTGGCGTCCTTACTCGCGTAAGAAGAATGGGTATGGTAATCTAGATTCCTACTACGGTGTTCAGAATCAACCTCGTTCTTCTTCATTAAGTAAGGAAGAGATTGAATTTTACTTGTGGACTAATCCAATCATCTTACCTTCTATGATAGAGAGTACCTATGCAGGCTTGGATAGAGATTCTCGTTCCGTTGAAGTATACTCAATGTGTAGAGTTGCTCGTCAATTTGGATATGATCAAATGATTCCACGTGCCCCTTTTAGTCCTTTGGACGAAGACTTCTCTTCTTATGTTTCTGATTTTCTTTTTGATGAGGTTCAGAAGAAGCGTAAAGAGATCAAGTTTTGGGTTGTACCAACTTCTGACAGGCGCAGCTATTATAGTTTAGGATCGTTAGCTTATTGGGGTCAGTGTATTTCTGATTGGAAATCTTTTTGTACACCTCTTCCCGATCTTAGAAAACGGCTTGCTCTTGTCGATGTTACTCAAAGTGACATATTTTTGCGTTTGATCCCTTCATGTTCAAGAAGAAAAGGAAAATAATGTGTTGATCAGATAGATGAGGAGTCTACTGATATCGTTGCTTCACGTACTAGACATGGAAAAGTAAGTTGTTCTTGTTCTCTTTTTCTTTCTTGTTCTTCCTTATTATCTCTTTTGATGACATTTTCTCATCTTCCCCTTTTCGTTTTAGGGTAAATGAGTTCGAAAGGAGCAATTTGTTAATGATGATGAGACATCTTGTGATGAAAACGATGAATCTGGTGATGAGCACTCTATGAATTTTGATGAGTCTGATGATGATGCCTTTTTTGGAGCTGATGATGTTCAACTAGAGAATTATACTTCTCTATTTGAAATAAGTGCTAACGATTTTTTTTAATGGAATTGAGGAAGATATTCAAAGTGATGAGGTTGCTATCTTGGAAGATGTTGTTCCAAATGCTCAATATGTTCCTAATACTGATCTTGTTCCAAGTGTTGAACCTGTTCCAAATGCTAAACTTGTTCAGACCGACACAACTATTCCTGTTCTAAATGTTGATCCTGTTCCAAGTACTCAACTTGTTTCAAGTGCTCAACCTGTTCAGACTGACACTGTTGTTGTTACAGTTGCTCTTGATGTTGTTTCTTCCACCCCAGTGTCAGAGAATAGGGAAGCTACTGGTACCCTTAATACTTTTGGAACATATTCTGAAAATGTAACAGCTAGAGTTGATTTTCATGGTTTCTCTGTTCGGTCTTAGTATGTGAAACATTTAGAGATCATTTATCAAAAAGAAGGTGAATTTTGGGATTCTTATATCTTCCAAAGTGAAGATTTTATTTCTTACGCACTGGATGGGTGATGAAAAGCTTTGTTGATTGCTGATGTTCCGGTGTCTTCTATTTCTTCAAAGAAATTATAGTTGATGTTGCGACTTATGGATGATGCAGTAAAGGCTGGTTTTAGGCTTAATTGTATTGACATTTGCATTTCCAAAGCCAAAGCCTTCCTTTTTATTGGTGTGGAAAAGAATAAAGTAGAAGAAGAGTTAAAAGAAATAGAAGTGAAGATTGCCTCACTGAAGTATCATCAAGCTGAGTTGCAGCAGAAGTTAGATTCTTTTTCAGAGTTCAATAGCAGTAATTCTTCTTTTTGGAGCTATGTAGCTAATTAGATATTTGTTTTCTTTTGTTGCATTTCTATTTCAATATTTTGGGATTTTTCTGATCTTTTTCAATAATATTGGTACTTTCATTCCTCTATTTATCAGCAGCAAATCTTGATTTTCTTTTCTTTTGTAGAGAAAATTGTATATTCATGTATGCAACCAAGGAGACCCTTTCTCAACTTTACATTAAGGAGAGACTATCTCTCAACTCGATATATAGGAGATTGATTCAATCCTTCTAGAAAAGCATATGGCTGTGGTCATTGTATAATAATTCTTAGCCAAGCATGAGCGATAAAGCTGCGTCTAGATTGTAAGTAATGAAATATAGCCAAAACATGAACGATTAAGCTGCGGCTATTAGTGAAATACACTTCTCATATATTAAACTTCATTACAGAGAGAAGTTGAAGCAATGAACTTGACTTATTATTGAATAACATAAACTTGACAAAAGTGTTGAAGTATGAGTCTCATACATGGAATTTTTTCATGTATTGAAAGTTGATGGGTGCTGTGATAGCATTGTTCCTTGGATTCATCAACTTACAATAGCCACTGTCATTCACTCCATGTACAATATATGGACCTTCTCATTTTGGACTAAACTTAGAGGATGGAGTTCCTCTTTTGATGTGTTTTGCAACACGAAGTACCAAATCACCTTTTTCAAAATATCTTCTTTTCACTAATTTGTCATAAGCTCTACTCAATCTCCTTTGGTAAACTGATAAATTCTTTTTCTTCTTATCTCTCCTTTCTTCTAACGCTTCTAGTTCTAACATCCGCAAAGCATCATTATCTAGTTCAGCATCTAAAGCTAACCTTGCAGAAGGAACTAGTATTTCAGCTGGAAGAACAGCTTCTGTTCCATACACTAAAGAAAACGAGTTGCTTTCGTTGGCCCATGCTTTGAAGTTCTATATGCCCATAATGCCACTGGAAGAGCTTCACACCATAATTTTGGTTCTTTATGAACATCTACTAAGTATCTTTAGCAGAGTCTTATTGGTGGCTTCAGCTTGACCATTTCCCTTTGGATAATATGAAAAAGACTTCACATGATCAACATCATAAAATGCAAGCAATTCTCTCACATTAGAATTGATAAATGGAGTTCCATTATCTGAGAGAATTCTTTTAAGTATCCCAAATCGGCAAATGATATTCTTTTGATGAAGTTTGCCATCGCTGGTCCTGTTGCATTCTTCAAAGGAATGGCTTCCACCCACTTTGTGAAACACTTTGTTGCTGCTAATATCCATGTGTAGCCTTTGGAAGGTGGACTTATAGGGCCAATTAAGTCAAATGCCCAAGTATGAAAAGGCCATGGAGTTGTTATGCTATGTAGTTCAACAGTTGGGGCATGTATAGCATTTCCGTGAACTTGGCAAGGGTAGCACTTCCTCGCATGATTCATAGCATCTGCTTCCACAATAGGCCAGTAGTACCCAATATCTAAGAGCTTCTGATAGAGCTTTCTACCTCCTTCATGTTCTCCTCTACTCCCATCATGTACTTCTTCCAACAAAGGATGCATATCAGCTGGAGAAACACATTTCAATGGCTTTCCTGAAAATGAGACTCGGAATAATCATCTCCATTCATAAAAAACCTTTGAACTCTCCTTTTCAATTGTCTTGCATAATGATAATTGGTTAGAAGAATTCCATTTTTTCGATAATGAATATAAGGCCTGTGCCAATCGCTAGCACTTCCAATAAAATTGCATTCTTTGACATCTGGAAGTTCAGAACACTTACTGCAAGATTTTGAATTTGCAAAGCATCCTTAGACATGGTTGGCCAAAAGTATCCAGCTCTTTGAAGTAGACGATGTAATGGAGGTCTCTCTTCACCACACCATTGCTTATGTGCTGCGCTCAATCTTTCTTGAGCTTCATGCTTAGAAATACATCTTGCTAAGATTCCATTAGCACTTTTATGGTATAAATTACCTTGGATTAAGAGGAAGTGTTTCAGATTCGGAATACTAGCAGAAGTAGGCTTGACCAACTGCTCAATGATAGGTGAATGCCAATCATCATCTTCTTCATATCAAGTATTGAAATAATTCACTAGTTGTGCATGGTAAAGTTTTTCTAACAACTGACATAGTGATATTTTCATTCTCTTTTGGAATCTGAATTTTGCAAGCTAAGGTAGCAAGTGCATATGCATTCCAATTTATAGATCTTGGGCTGTGCTCACATCTCACATTCTGAAATTTCTTCCACAAAGCTTGAACTAGTGTTCTATAAGAAACTAACATTTGTTCTTTCAAAGCAAATTCACTATTAGCTTGCTTAATTATAAGATTAGAATCTCCATGAATACAAAGATTTTTAACTCCAATGGAGTCAGCTATGAACAAACCTAAAATAAGTGCTTCGTACTCAGCTTGATTATTGGTGCATGGAAAATCTAATTTGAAGGCAAAGGAGATAGGTTCTCTACTTGATTCTAGGGAGCTTAACTCTAAACCAGGAATCAAGGAGTATCCTTCTCTTCTTGATTTTTCATCCAAGGGGATGTTGTTTCTACTCAAATAAGAGGAGGTTAACTCTAAACTCTCTATCGAGGAATCAACTTCTCTACTTGGTGGAATTAAAACTATGCCAACACCTCTTCCAAAAGTTGTGGAAGAACCATCAAAATATAAAATCCATTCCCCTTCTATATTCACTGAACAAACTTCTTCATGAAATTCACTCGGAATAGAATAACATATTTCTTCTTCATGTTGGGATGGAAAATGTGCTAACAAATCTGAAAGCGCTTGAGACTTTATGGCTTTTGGTTGAACAACTGATATATCAAACTCTAAAAGCAAAAGAAGCCACTTTGCTATTCTTCCTGATAAAGCTGGTCTGGAGAGTAGATATTTGATAGGATCTGACTTAGTCACCACCACAAGTTTATGAGCCAAGAAGTAGTGACGTAATTTCTGAGTAGCAAAGACCAGTACGAGATAATGTTTCTCCATTGATGAAAAATTTAACTCACTCCCATGTAAACATCTACTCAAGTAATACACATGTCATTCTTACTCTTCCACTGCTTATACTAGCAAAGCACCAATAGAATGTGGAGTAGAAGTGAGGAATAATATCATTGGCTAGTCTTTTAATGGCATAGTCATGGTTGCTAGAGGAGTCAAGATTCTTTTTATCTTGTCAAACGCTTCTTGCTGCCGTTCGCCCCATTCAAACAACACTCCTTTCTTCAACAAAGCTTGGAAAGGAACTATTATTTCTCCCAATGTTGGAATGAATCTCCTAATATATGAAACTTTTCCTAACAAGCTCTTCACTGGAGGTGACATAGATTGAATAGCACTTATCTTTGCATGATCAACGTCAATGCCTTTTCTGTGAACCACAAAACCCAAGAACTTTCCAGCTGAAACACCAAATGCACATTTCAAAGGATTCATTCGCAACCTATACTTTCTGCATCGTTCAAACACTTTTCTCAAATTTTGAAAATGATCTGAGGCTTTTTTGGATTTCACAACTATATCATCTACATAATCTTCCATACAATCATGCATCATGTCATGGAAAATAGCTATCATGGCACGCTGATAAGTTGCACTTGAATTTTTCAATCCAAAAGGCATAACAATATAATAGAAATTTCCAAATGGAGTTTGAAAAGCTGTCTTTTCTACATAACTGTAGCCATCTTAATCTGATTATAGCCACTAAATCCATCCATAAAAGAAAACATTTCATGATCAGCTTTAGCGTCAACCAGAGTATCAATATTTGGAAGAGGAAAATCATCTTTGGGACATGCTTTATTCAAATCTCTAAAATCTACACACACCTTAATTGTACCATTCTTCTTCTTCACTGGAACAATATTGGCTAACCAAGTAAGATGGTTTATTGGCTTGATAAACCCAACTTTGAGAAGCTTATTGATTTCCTCCATGATCTGGTTTTCAATGTCATGACGAAACACATGAGCATGTTGCTTCACTGGTTTACTTTCAGGAGCAATATGTAATTCATGTGCAACCAGATTCTCATCTAGCCCAGGCATCTGTTCATAAGTCCAAGCAAAAACATCTTGAAATTCTTTCAAGAGTTGAATTAATGTGATTCTCTGTTCACTTGAAAGATTTTTGCTAATGAAGAGTGGCTTTGCTGTTTCTCCTTCTTCCTTGGCTATATTAATCTCCTCTAACTCATCACCTTGTGGCTTAGGCTGATCTTGAAGTTGTTCTGGTGTAGGCTCAATCTCTTCTTTCTCCTTTTCTCGCACCTCTACTTGAGAACAAGTTAATTGCTCATCAGGAGGTTTCCATTGTATAGGGTCAAGAGAAGGTTTTTCTCTAGACCCCTCGTCCCATCATAAGCAATAGACAGTTTTTCCATCTTCATGAGTATAAGAACTCATCCTAGTAGCTTGTCTTTCTTCTTTTTCATCTCTGTTCTCAAAAGCATTTTCACGTCTTCTTTTTCCACCTCGACATTTCTTCTTCTTCTCACCAATATTATTTTCCTTTAAAGAGAGGTCTTCCCATCTTGGAAGTGGAACACCTATAGGTCTTACAATAGATGTTTCCCCATCCACTGCTGAATCTTCAAAGAAAGATGCCTAAGCATAGTTCACTTCATTCCGCTCAAATGGAGTTTTTGTAGCTGGAATGAAAATTTCCTTCCCCTTCCAATGACCCTTAATGCACTGATGACGAGAAGATGAGATGATGTTGTAAGTATGCAAGAATTTTCTTCTTATGAGAACATGGTAAGCTACATCAGCATCAATCACGTGAAAGCAAGTCTGATCTTGAATTGGTCCCATCTTGAAATTCACTGTCACTTGTCCCAAAGTTGAAATCTCCTTACTGTCAAAGGAAGAGATTGTTATGGGACGTCGTAAACTCTTCAAATCAATATTGATTGCCTTCAAAGTAGACAAAGGCATGAGGTTCACAAAAGATCCGTCATCAATGAATGTTCTTCTGATAGGATATCTATTGATAACACTTTCAACTTAAACTGGCTTATTGTGATAAGGATGAGAAGTACACATATTTGCCTCCGTAAAAACTATGGCATTCTCATATCCACTTGCCATTTTTCCCATAGGGCGTCCTACCATGTTACATTCTCCATATTGTTGCCCTCTTATTTTGACTAGAGCAATAGCAGCTTCTTTTTTCGATTCTTCTGAAAACCTAAGTAGATCAAAGAAATGCCTGAAATTTAGAGTTTTCATAAGTGAATTTGCAATGGAAGAAGTCACCGTACTATCTTCTTGTGCTTCTTCGAATTGGGTAGCTGAAGGAGAAGGATCATCATGATGAGTAATAACATTCACATGTCCTCTAGGAATCTGATGAACTGGAAGTGGATTATTCTGAACTCCATTATTACCAATCAACACTTCTCTTACTTGTATTCTCCTATGAGATAACCTTCTCATATTCCTACAATCTGAAAGTGGATGGCCAACCGTTCGGTGATAGTCACAATACCTTAGGTTAGACCTCTCTTCTGCTGTTGGTGGTCGTGGTACATAAGGCAAGTTGATATTTCCATCTCTGATCCATTCCTAGAGAAGTGCTTTCACTCTATCCAATGGAACTGCGAATGGTGGAGAGTCAGCATCATTATCTTGCCTTCCTCTTAGATCTTCTCTTCTATGGCACATATTAGGACGAGGAGGGCCTCTTCTTTCTCTTCCTTGTCCTCGAATATCATTCACTGTAGGAGTATTTCTTCTAGTGAAACGATTAACTCCCTTTTGCCTAAGAACAGTGCTATTGGTTCTTCTTGTAGCTTTAACAAGAGTAGCAAAAGTTGGGAATGGTAAGTTCTCTAAATGCACCCTATATTCATCAAACATCCCTTAAATACAGACTTTAACTAACTCTTTCTCATCATGAGAGTCTTGAATATCTAACACTCTTTCTCTGAGGCGCTGAATATATTCCATGAGATCTTCACGTGACTTTTGATGCTCTCTCCCCAGATCAATAAGAGTAATCTTCTCTTCAGTAGAGAAGAACTTCTCTCCAAACATTCTACACATTTGACTTCAGGATTCTACAAAACCAGGAGTAAGATTGACAAACCAGGTATATGCCTTTTCAGTGAGAGACTTGGAAAACTCTTTCAACTTTAAATCATCATCCAATCTTGCCACACCAAGAGTTTTCACAAACTTCATAACATGCTCACGGGCATCACCAGTCTTGCCATTGAATTGCTTAAACTTAGGACTAGTGTAGTCCTTAAGATATGGCTTAGCAGCCACACTAGTAGGGTAAGGCAACTTGAGATCAAATTCGAAAAAACTCAAACTCTTATTCTTCTCTTCCAGCAACCTTTGCAGTTCTTCTTTTGTCACAAAGCCTTGAGCTGTGGCTGAAGGAAGAGTCACAATAGAAGTTCCAGCAGCAGTGGTGTTATTTACAGCAATGTTTTCAAAAACTTTAGGACCAGGTGCATCAATTGAGTTTCCCTTATTATTGTTCTCATTCCTGACAGTAGCAAGAGTGACAGATTGAACTTAAGAAGTTGTGGCATTGGAAGATGTGAGTTGGGAGATAGTGTCTTCCAACTTTTGCATTCTTTCTTGAGAAGCTTGGATCATCTTCATCAACTCTTGAATGTAGGTAGGGGCCTGAGCATCCTGATTTCTAGTAGAGCTCTCCATGTTTTCCGACAAAGTGAAGGTTGAAGATGTTCTACTTAATGTAATCGCTCCTCCCCAGTGGAGTCACCAAAATGTAAACGAGTTCTTTTGTTATGTAGAGGAAACGTTGCAAACCAGAAGAATAGGGTGTGCCGGGAGGCAGCAGAGGGGAAGATTGGAGTAGACTTTAAAGAATGAATGCAGTGGTAGGTGGCGATAGAAGGCTGAGCAAGGCTGAGAACAAGGCTGAACAGAGAAAATAGTATAGAGAAGATTTTAAAGAGTTTCTGGATTAGCTGATTTTCCCAAAAGTTCCTTCAATGATAACAAGAACCTCATATATAGGAGTAGAGAATGGGAGTTACATATCTTTGGTATTAATAACGTAATAATGAGAATTGACAGTTACAAAGCATTAATGCTTTGTCTAATAGGAGTTATGCTTTGAGAGAAGATGTACTGAAAGAAATATGGAAGAGCACTCAGACTTCAGAGAAAGGTTAAGAGAAAAACTCTTAACTATCTCCATATCTGATCCACCAAGCCAAACTCTCCAAGACATCCCAATAGTGAAGTTAACTCAAGAGCCCTGCCCTATCTCGGAGTTATCTTCACTTCTTCTTGAAAGTGCTGTTCTACAAATGAGTTGTTCTGTGAACAGGTTGTTCTGTAAAGAGTTGTTCTAAGAAGAGTTGTTTTGAGAATAGCTATTCTGTGAATGAGTTCTTCTAGAAGTAATGAGCTCTTTTGATAAGAGGTTGTTCTTGTGAAAAAGCTCTTCTGAAAAAGTTATTCTTATGAAGTATTTATTCTAAGAAGAGGTTGTCTTTCACTATAGTATGAAATAAATATTAGTTTCCAAAATTAAGTATCTACAACAACATTATACAAAAAGAGAGAGATGAACAACTGACTTATCCCTAAAATACAAGAAGCTCTTTATGAAGCAAACAAAACATCCATGGTGATTTGTACGTGATAGGATATATTGGCGTTTTTGTTGCACTCCAAAAATTCATACGGCCGGCCTTATGAAACATTAAAAGTTTCTTCTTCATCTTCGACACTTCCTTTCTATACAGCCAGCAACTTGCTAATGTAGACTAAATCTATAGCCTCCAACCTTTAGCGAATGGTGCATTGCACATGGTAGACGATTCCTTGCATGAATTTTTTCAGACATGCCTAGCTATTGCATAAAATCCGTATAATTGGTTTAGCATTTAAAGTTTGGAGAGGACGTTCGACATCAGTTGCAAGAGTCTGCATACATTATTTTTGCTTGAAAAATTGTCCTTGGGATGATTAGGGTTTTGGTAGAGAGCTAGTGGAAAAATACATTATTTGGTGGGATAATGTAACTTTCTTATAATTTCAATACAATGAAAAGAAAAGAGTGCAAGTGTTAATATTTGAGTCTTAAGATTATATTTAATGTATAGGATGAAGTATAGGATATGATAATTATCATCATATCTTATGCTTAGTACACATATAAAAAAATAGATTGAATTTTAAATAAAATTGGTCATTCTCTTAGTATAAAATGATTTATACCATGTGATTAGGTAATGAATATTTAATATTTCATTTATAAAGTTCACATTTGAAAATTAATTTAAACTTTTAATAAGATGACAATAGTCATTGATTAATTGGTTAATCCATTTTTTCTTTTTTCACTTTTCCCTATTTGTTCTTCTTTCTTTGTTTACCTCTTTTTTCTTTATGTATTTCCTTCTCTTTCTCTTTTTTATTTTTTTAACAAAAAATATAGCTTAAATAAAATAATAATTTTTAAAACAATTAATGTTTTCCAATTTTTTTTAAATAATTGATGGTTAAATCATTTTTTTAAAAAAATTAACTCTTAAATAGAAAAATTTACCATGTATTATTTTTTTATTAATAAAATTTGAACTTTTAAATTTAGCTATTTTTTTTTATTTTTTTAGATTTTTTCTTTTTCTTTTCTCTTTCGGCAATAAAAGAAAAGGATAAAGATAACAATAAAAATAAAAAGAATATTTTTATTGAAAAATCAAGATATATTTTTAAACAATCATCTTATTTGAAAAATATATTTTTAAAAATATTTATTTAAATTAAAATAATAAAATTATTTTAAATTTAAATCATAAAATGAAATAAAAAATGAAAAAGAAAGAAAACAAAAAAAAGTAAAAAAAATACAGAGAAATATTTATAACAATTTTTTTTTGAAAACATGTAATTTCTTAAAATTAAATATTTTATTGAAAACCTAACTTTTTTTCAAAAAAATAAATTTAAATTTGAATAATAGAAATATATAAATATAAATATAAATTATATTTGCTTTATGGAAGAGTACTTTTGATCAATTAAAAAATATTTTGTCATACTCTTGAGTCTACACAAATCAAATAAGATGAAAAATATGTAAAAATCTTCTTATCTTACTGTTAATCTTTATACATATTAAATATAAGATGGGATGATGGGACATCTAATTCAATCCTATCTATATATAGTATTATATTATTCTATTCTAAACTTGTTAGATACTATCAACCATTTGAATTAAATTCAAATTCTTCTTCTTTTAATTTTTACACTTATGATTGTCTCAATGGTACTATAGGTTAAATGGAATTTGGAAAAATATAATATTTAATTTTAAAAAAATTAATATAACTTTTTAAATATTATAATCGGAATTAGAAAAATGATTGCCATAGTCTCTCAAATCATATACTTTCGGTCATCAATGCATTGTAATTGACATGCCAATATTCCTTTTGATAAAATCTAAGTTTGTTGTTGTCACACTATTTTCTAGATTATTTTTTTTTTAAAAGTAAAAATATTTATTAATTGGACTATCAACTGAGTCCATATTGGGTTACACAGGATATCTTGTGGTTAACAACCCGAAGGCAAACAGACAAACCGAAAGCGAAGGAACAAAAAAACAATATATATATATATATATATATATATATATATATATATATAAAATCTATACTTTTCCTTTTTCTTTTCAGTAAATTGGAATTTTGAGGTAAATACTAATTGCTTGAATTTCAATTTCAACTCAAACATTTACGTCAAGCATCCAAGATAAGGCATTATCAATATGCAAACCTTGGAACTTTATGGAATTTAGCATGGGTCCGTTTCCTAATAGTAATATACACGTCATATTCCTATTCTAATTCCTATCAATACTCTTTCTTCCAAATTCAGGATTTTTGTTTGTAAGCATAAATATCTTTATCTAATTTATGGTCTGAAATTAATCATATTCAGATTGAGAATAGTAAACGGTAAAATTTTTCTAACAGTAAAAATTTCAAGACTCGAACTCTATTCAAATATTTAAAAAAAATTTATATTTACTTCTTTCAACTATTTGTTGGTATCTGAATTCAAGATTTACTTGCATTTTTTCTAAACTAGACTTGTTTCTCCATGCATGTCAATTTTACATAAGCCTGTTGAACATGTTAACTACCCAAAGGAGGTATGCATGTATGGTTTACCTAGAAGAACATGTTCAATTTTTATTTTAAATTTTGAGAGAGGACCGTATTCTAACAATTAAGGTAGAAGGTTAATTATCATTAGTCGTGCATTTTTTTCTATACTAATTAAGTCAATAGTCAACTTAATACCTCTTTTTGACAACCTATACCCTCAACTACATCTATATATACATAGACAACGGCTATGTTTTCTATAAAAGTACAATTGAATTAATTAGCTTTTATGGAAAGTTTTAATTAACCAAACAGCGAGAGGGAGGTTACAAAATTATTGTTTAACGACAATGTTCCTCTAGTTTAAGACCAGATGTGTTTTGAAGAATTACCCAATGGACCTTGGACAACTGTGCCGGGACTCTCTCATTTCTCACATCAAATTACAAACATACCCTTTTACGGTTATGTGTTTGGCCTCCATTGGTTTAGTCCCCACATTCACACAAGTTGGCTGCTAGCAGCATAACAGGAGATCTGGGTCTGATTTTTTGTTCCTACTTTTTCTCTGAACCAGTCATTAATTTTATATTTAGACTACGCATTTGGAAAAATCTAAATAAGAATCAGCTAATTAAGGAATGAACCTTAAAAGACATGGATAGGTTTGAATTGGAACAATATTAGGATAAGGTAAGTCATGTATAAAATTTATGTTTGTGTAATGTAAAATATATATATTTTGTATTAATATGTCAAATATAAAATTTATTTTTTAGTTATCACATTCATATATAATTTTATCAAATTCATGTTATTTTCATATCATATCATAATGTCGTGTTTAAAATTTTCAAGTTATTAGCCTATAGCCTTATTACTGTCGAAAAATGAAAATTGTCTGCATGATAATTCGAATGGTTATTTTGTTGGATTTGTATGGTATCTTTCCTTATAATTTGACAAAACCTTAAATGACGTATGCCTTCTTGTCTCTATCCTTCTTTCAGTGAATTCCTTCTCCTTCGACCAATGGCTCCAATCACCAAACCAAATCTTGCATCAGGTTAACGGAGAAATGGCTGGAATTCTTTTATATGCTATTATCTTTCTTATAACTGTAGTCTCGTATAGATTCTTAAGAAAGCAAAAGAAAGAATCCCATGGAAGAGCTGAGACCAAGCTTCCTCCAGGATCAATGGGATGGTCTTATATAGGAGAAACTCTCCAGCTGTATTCTCAAGACCCAAATGTGTTTTTCGCTGCCAAACAGAAAAGGTTTTGAAACCCTCTTCGTTTTGCATCTCTGGCTTGGCTTTCATACTATCTTTTGATATGCTTTTTGGGTTGTTTTCTTCTTCTTTTTTTGTGCTTTTTCACTGATCACTGTGGCAAATTTAAAACATGGTGATTAAGGTATGGAGAGATTTTCAAAACGCATATTCTAGGCTGCCCTTCAGTTATGCTGGCTAGTCCAGAGGCTGCTCGCTTTGTGTTGGTGACTCAAGCTCACTTGTTTAAGCCCACGTACCCCAAAAGCAAGGAGCGTCTTGTCGGTCCAGCTGCGCTGTTTTTTCACCAAGGAGACTACCATTCTCGTCTTCGGAAGCTGGTTCAAACCTCATTGTCTGTTGAGGCTATTCAGAACTTGGTGCCAGATATTGATGCCCTAGCTGCATCCGCCATAGATTCTTGGCATGGGGGGCATGTTGTTCACACCTTTCATGAAATGAAAAAGGTTGGTTCGGTTCGATGTCGTCAACGCAAATGATTGGGTTAATTTTTTTATAATTATTTTCCACTTTTACAAGTCTGGCATCCAGTTTTGCATTCTGGTATTAATAATTTAGTCATTTGAAAGTTGTAGTTCATATTGCCTTTGGATCTCCTGACTTGGGTTTGTCTCCGAATGACTGCAGCTTTCTTTTGAAGTTGGCATACTATTGATTTTTGGCTGTTTGGAGGCTCGATATAGAGAGGAGCTTAAGAAAAACTACTTCCTAGTTGACAAAGGCTACAATTCCTTCCCTACAAACATCCCTGGAACCCCATACAAAAAGGCATTAGTGGTAGGCAGAAAATCACATCATGAGGAATCTCATTTCTGTCAGTTTGATTTAATTGCGACTTTCTTCTGTCTTTTTGGTAGCAAATCCCATTTCTTCTGTCTTTCTGTCAGTTTGATTTAAAGTTGACTCTCAAATTAACTGTGTTCTTTGCTATTTCCTTTGAACGAATTCCGAGCAGGCAAGAAAGAGGTTAAGTAAGATTCTGAGTGATATCCTAAGTGAAAGGAAGGAGCAGAGGTTTCATGAAAAGGATCTCTTGGGTTGTTTACTGAATTCCAAAAATGACAAAGGAGAATTCCTAACTGATGAGCAAACCGCGGATAACATCATCGGAACTCTTTTCGCGGCTCAGGACACCACAGCAAGCGTCATGACATGGATTGTCAAGTACCTCCATGACAATCCCGAACTCCTAGAGGCAGTCAAGGTAGGGCATTGAGCGAGCCAAATCACTTTTGCTGGGTCTGTGTCATTGAAATTTTGTCCAGGGCCTCCAGGCCGGAGTACAGCATGGTCTTATTCACTAATGGTGAGGTTGTCTTTGTAGGCTGAACAGGAGGCAATCAGAAGATTGAATGAAGAAGGCAACCAACTGCTGAGTTGGTCACAGACAAGGAATATGCCAATTACATACAAGGTAAGAACTGTCACTAACAGTGACTTACCTTGAAAAGGTATTTACAGTGAGATTTGTTGTTTTCTTGAATTGCCAAGTTGGATTTGTTCACACTCAAATTCTGGCTAACAGTGGAAAGCATTTAACTTGGTCAGGTTGTACTAGAGACTTTAAGAATGGCAAGCATCATATCCTTCACTTTTAGAGAAGCAGTTGCTGATGTGGAATACAAAGGTAAGGATAAAATAATATATTTACAAACAATTACACAGACCCCGTAAGTATGAGATTTATCATGGACTACATTGTCACTAAGCAATACTGCACTTTGGGTAAGTATGGAATTAAGAACCCTGTAAAAACCAGAAACATGAAAGGTAATCCTCCCAGATTTAATCAAAGCATTCCATTCTCTGATTGAGAAGTCTCTTATAAAATGACATATGAGACAATTGCTGACGATCATACTGGCAACAGGTTACCTCATTCCAAAAGGTTGGAAAGTAATGCCTTTGTTCAGAAACATTCATCACAATCCTGAATTTTTTTCTGATCCCCAGAAATTTGATCCTTCAAGGTTTGAGGTATGAATACACTTTCTTCATTTATGATTTTGGTATAATCTTTTATATGGCTTATGAAGAGAGTGCTGTAGTTGTAGGATATAAGTTACTCTCACTGTTTTTGTAGGTTGCTCCAAAACCCAACACTTTCATGCCATTTGGCAGTGGAGTGCATGCCTGTCCCGGAAATGAGCTTGCAAAGCTGGAGATGCTTATAGTGACTCACCATTTAGTTTCCAAGTTGAGGTATTTTTTGAAATCAAAGTGCCAATAATAAGTTATACTCCTATGATATCATACAAACAGCAACTTGGACCATATTCACCTACTGGTCCCCTTACTGAGATTTCCTTTCTTAACTACAAAAACGATCTTAATCAATCTTGAAGGAAATGTCCTACTATCAAGATATTTCAGAAAACCCTTCGATGAGATTCTTATTTCTATGCATATAACTGCTGACAATAAGAAGTTGGAGTTTTACTCAAACAATTCGTGTCCGATGTTCAAATCCTAACATCTGCAATCCAGGCTTGCAACCGCTGAAAATAACATTTTGTTGGTTTTTGCAGGTGGGAAGTGGTAGGATCCCAAAGTGGGATTCAGTATGGCCCATTTCCAGTCCCTCTGCAAGGACTCCCCGCCAGATTTTGGAAAGAATCTACAACGTAGAAAGGCAGCATGGATATTGGATGTGGGTCATAATAATAGCAGTAACGCAAAGCACCCCATTCACTAATTTATTCGCTACAGTAAAACTTTGAGCCAAGCGGTTTACAAGTGTTACCATCCATTTTATGTATAGCACATCCCCTTCCAAACTCTTCTGGGGATGGTAAGTTGTTTCCTATCCATTTCAGTTTAGTTCATTCTCATTGTCATTCAAGGGCCCTTGTAAATTTTTCTCTTCCAGCGCAAGCAATTTGTAGCTCCGAATTTGATATCTATGATAATTAAAAGGTTTTATTAGCAAACAAGTGCAGTTATACGTTTCAAGTTTATCTGCAAATCATTTTCAGAAAGGAACAACATCACGTTTTAGTTTTCATTACTTGCATTTTCCATAATCATATCACTAATAATACATTTAAATTTAGTAATTTTTAACACGGCTCGGTTATATGATAAAAAAAATATGAAAATAACACCCATTAAAATTTAGTGGTAATTATATGTGAATAAAAATTAAAAAAATATATTTATCGTATTAAAAATAAACTTTCCTATTTTAGCAT
The DNA here is from genome assembly GCA_031772115.1 of Heritiera littoralis. Taxonomy (NCBI): domain Eukaryota; kingdom Viridiplantae; phylum Streptophyta; class Magnoliopsida; order Malvales; family Malvaceae; genus Heritiera; species Heritiera littoralis. The sequence goes on from JAPDPK010000001.1 coordinate 22,112,467, forward strand.
ATGAGAATATCATCTTACATGATGCCATTAGAGTTCATCCTAAGAGGATACCAGAGAGCCACGTGTCAACTTACCATTGGCTAAGCTGAAATGGATGATGTACCTTATTTGTAAAAACTACCATAATCATGACTGTATCTCTATCCAAATATCCTTTCAAACCATTATTTGTTTAATGGGGTCGCATTTTTCCCTTATTTGTTTAAGGAGAATGGCTATTTTCCATATTTTTAAATATCCTCCGATGTTGCTTTCATTCTAACATAATCTGATGCACATGTACCACAAAAAGATAATCTAATACACATGTATCAGTTGCTCCAATTAAATTAAAATCAACCATTCCCTAGTCCTTAATTAATTAATCTGATTGAGATATTGTTTCGATTTCATGTCTAAAAAAAAACTCAAAACGTTAGATTTTCATTAATAAAACTCGCTCATGGAAACCACATCGTTATTGAGGAATTCAACCCAATATTAGCTAAGCTAATTAGCTAGTTATTTAGCATGTCAATGTTATTAACAAGCAAACTCTTGTGCTTAATTGATAATTAAATTAGGCAAACTCTTACGCTTAATTGATGATTAAATTAGTTATTAACTAAAACATCTAATTTTTTTTTTCAACTCAACATGTGTTAAGAGAAAGTGGTTTGTGAGATGGATGTGAATTATGAGATTTTTCTATCTTTCCCGACTTTTGTCAATGCGTTTCCTTCAAAAAAACACATGAAAAATAATTTGCCCTGAAAATAGGTCCATTGTAAAAAATTATTTTGGGCTAGCCGATTGACCAGAAAATCCCAAACGCAAAGCCTGAAGGTTAAGGCTCAAAATCTCAACCTTTAGCCCACTAGAAAATATCTTGCCCACAGCCCATACGATAAAAGTACTCGAAAAATCAACAAACCGAAATCCTACGTGGACAAGCCACGTCATGCTGGTACATGAAAATTAATTAATAATTCGTGACTGACTTGCAATTTATCTAAAAAGTAAGCCATTAATCTGACAAGTTGTCGGAATAGTAAAATCAACAAACAGTAAGGCGGAGTTTTAACAGTTTGCCCCGGAAACAGCCGCATCAAAGCAAGATTTTTCTTTATTTCTTTTACGAAATGACAACTTTTTTTTTTTTTATAAGAATGCTTGTCACGTTAGCGGCATTTCCTGATCCGTGAGATGTCAGCTACCTTCCCCGCCATTACCCACAGTATAAATACCTTTTGGCAATGGAAAAATAGTTCAACTGTAAGCCAAGGCCACTTTCCGAAGCTATTTGTTCTTCGTTTTCTCAAATTTTGGTGGAATAATGGCGAACTCTGAGTTGAAATCTGATAGTTTCTTTGATAGGTTGAAGATACACTTGGCTACTGATGCTGGTAAAGAGCTCACCGAGAAGATTGGTCTCGTTTACCAAATCAATATTGCCCCCAAGGTCCACCCTTTTTTTTTCAAGTTCAATTTGGTTTGAAAGCTTGCTTTTAACTTCAGAAAATTGGGTTTGATGAGGTCTCTTACATTGTTGATCTCAAGAAAGGAGAGGTTACCAAAGGTTAGCCCCTATCAATCTTGTTCTTCTTCTTCTTTTTCTTTTTTGGTTAGGCTTGTTTATATTGCTCTGCCTCTTGATAAAATTGCAGCTTTGTCGATTATAATGATGAAATAGAGTTTGAAGTTTGAATCTTTTGCATTGTATAATCTTCAAAAGTTTTAGCTATAAAACATTATCTCTGTATGTCACAATCCTTATCGAAATGATGATGAAATTAAGAGGAGGATAGCAGAAGGGAAGAACAGAAGAAGGAGAATGATGCAGAAATTAAGAGAAGAAGATATTAGAAGAAGATATAGACCAGAGTAACTTGAGAGAAAGAGTTTGTTAGGGAAGAGAGAAATTTGTCAAAGCTGTTGCATATATTCATTCCTGCCTATTCCATTACATTCTGGAATATATAACATTCCAGCAGTACACGTTTTGCCATCCCTGTTAATCAAACTACTATAATGCTAATTAAAACTATTAACTAACATATTGGTTTTCATTGAGAATTAAGCTAAACGACTGCGTTTAAACTTCACTATTTTTGTTCTGTGACACTGTATTGAAAATTGAAATGGTTGCTTCCTGATGTCTTCTTTTGACATAAAGAAAAACCTAAATGTTGACATTGAAATATCATATCTGCAGAAATGTCGCTTCTTAAGGATGCAAATGTGATGATTTGAAATAATGCAAATAATTTTTTTTTTTTATGTTTTCTCTATCAATGTTTTTCTTGGTTATTCAACTCTCCGTATGACAATGGTAGCAGAGCAGACACCATTTCATTATTTCAATTGCTTCACCATTTTTTTTTTGCCTTGGTGCAAGTCCTATTAGTTCTTTTTAGCTTGCACTGCTCTCCATTATTAGGTGTTCAACGTCAAAGTACATTAATATTTCACCCAACCGGCCGGTGAGGAAGCTACCTAACTCTCTTTAACATATGCTGCTCTTCTAATGTTAAAGATAAAATTTTCTTTCTGTTTCAGCAAGTTTTTGGCCATGTGAAATTGGTGACTATGACTGTTCTATTTGTATGTGGTTACTGTTCTATTCATCCAAATGACTTGCTCTTGGAGATTCATGTATTATTACATCAATTCAGTCACGTTATTTCAAACTTTTCACTATAAAGTTGTTCATTATCCATCGCTTTAAATTTCAGGTCAATATGAAGGCTAATAGCCTGATGCTACATTCTCCTTTAAAGATGATGATTTTGCAAAGGTTGCCACTGGGAAGATAAATCCCGATATTGCTTATCTGGGGTAAAATTCTCTATTTTCTATTTCTTAACCCTTTATCGTAGGAAGTTGGAATCAAAATGTTAAGGCTGTGGTTAGATATTTCTAACAATTGATACGGTCATATTGATAATGCAGGGGTGCAATTAAGATCAAAGGGAGCTTGATTTCAGCTCAGAAAATCACTCCTGACATTTTCCCAAAGCCTGCCAACTTGTGAACGGAGATGCTAATGTACTATTGTATTTGGTTCTTTTGTTGCAAAGCTCATGCTAGAGAAAGTACAAACGGAAGCCATCTATCGACCTCTTTCATTGTTAACGCACTTTATCATTGCTTTGTGCAGTGGCTATTAATAATTGTTAACGATTTGGGTCGTAAAGCTTCCCAATCCTTTTTATTTGATCTATCGAAATATGTTTCTCTGTTCAACTAAAACTATTTGCTTGTTGGATTCAAAATTATCCCCTTTTTTTTGTTAATTGTCTCTTTTTATCATTTGTATTTCACATGTTTAATACTCATTTATGGCAACAACTTTTTGACCTAATAATTAAAAAAATTGTAACATGTTATAAGATTTATATTCAAGCCCAAATAACGTTAATCATCCCACTTCCCAATTATAAAAAAATATATTACTTTGTGAAATTTGATTTTATAACTATAAACTTAGTTTAAAATGTTCAAATGCTTCAAAATTTTCAAGTTAGAATATTAAAGGTGGGACATAAAAAAATGTTTTCTACTATCATTTGAAAGTAATTACTAATTATCCATATTCCATTGGCATTGCCATTTTCTTTATTACAAAGAGAAAGAATTAAAGATAATTATAACCTAAAACCTCTAGGAAAAACTACACCTCTAACATCAGCATCTAAGTAGAAAATTTAAGAAATTGGGGGGCTCTACAAGAATCTCAAAATCTTCATCAATTTCGTCAATTTCGCAAGCTAATTTTGCAATAACATCCGCACATAAATTGCCGTTGATGAATTGTCCACGGAACTCTCCCTACGCGTCTAAGACTCCAAGTCCAGCCAAGACTCGGTACGGAGGGTCCCACGACCACGAGATGTTCGTTTGAAGTATGATCTAACGTCTACAATACTGTAAAAGACTATACGCCAAAGAAATTTCCCCTTTGATTGGATTGCATTGTTTTTTAGCCAAAGGATTTTCGACTTCATTGTTTTTTCCTTAACTTTTGTACATTGAGTTTAAGACTGCAAATTTGGGTTTTATTTGTTACAAAAATATTTAATTAATCTAATTATTATCGTTGTTTTCAATTTCATTATCTGTTTAAATAAGAATTAAATATATGTGAATGGTGGATGAGCTTAATGAAATTATAATATATGTAATGTATGCTTGATGTGTAATATTTTGAAAATGATTAATATCTAAGAAGGCTAAATGTTAATGATTTAATATAGAAAATAAGGCAATTTATGAAAACAAAAATAATAAGGGGATTGAGAGAGTTGTAATAATACCTTAATAGGATAAAAAGAGCTTAAAATAAGAGGTGGGAAAATGAGGGAAAATTGTTAGGTTTCTTTTTGGTAGACTTGTTGACTTTTGTTAATGCAATATTTAAAACTTGACATTTCCTTTGTTTTTTAGCCAAAAACTTTTTCACTTTGATTATTATCTCCTTCAGTTCTATTAAAGAATTTTAAAAGACTCTGAATTTAGATTTCATTTGTTACAAAAATATGTAAGATTGATAATCTTATTATGGGATACGGAAAACAATGCAGATTTCTTTTTTTATTTGTTAATTAAATGCTTAAATATTATTTAAAAAAGAAGGTTGCTAAAATAGGTGAATATGAATATAAATTCGTTTTTTTAATAAATTAATAGCGAGATTTTTAATTCCATGAACATAATTAATCTCATATGAATTGTAGATAATAATCATTAATGGGTGGAATACATAAACTCCACTATTTTTATACTAAAAGGACACTAATCCCCTTTAGTTTTAAAATACCAAAATTTTCTCCTTTAACAAGGTTTATGATTTAAAATTTGAGGGTTTTTTGTTTGGGGTTTAGAATTTAAAGATTATAGTTTATGGTTTTTCAAGTTTAAAATTTAGGGTTTAATATTTACGATTTTTTGTTTTAAGAATAGTGATAGAGAAAAAATTGATATTTTGAAACCAGAAGCAGATTAATATCTTTTTAGTATAAACATAAGGAGATTTATATATTTCACCAAATTATTAACTAAATGGACTTGATAGAAATGAAACAATCACTTTGAAAATCATGCTATTAATTTAGATTTAAAAGCCTTCTTCTCTAGGAATGAAAATTCTATTTTACATACCGTGTGGAGGGTAAAATGAATTTATTGATCTTGGATTTGATCAATATGAATGCAATGAATTATTTCAAAACCGACCATAATTGGTTTAGCAAAACAAAACGAAATTCATTTTTTTGATTTCATTAATAAATGTCCTTGAGTACCTAATTTACTTCAAATCTATCAAGCATATTTTTTTTTATAAAAGAAGGCAAAACTTGAAACAAAAAAAGAAAGTGTATATATTAATATTTGAATTTTTAATTTATAGCATATCTTTTTTTTAAATAATTATATAAACCATTTAAAAGTCAAGTCCCAAGTTCACCATGCATCAATTTTATTTTGATGCATAAAAGGTTTTTTTTTTTTTACAAACACATAAAAATTTAAGAGTAAAAGAGATTGTCTCATTTTTAAGACCATAGAAAGTAGAAAATTGTTTATTGAGATATACAAATCCTTTAAATTGAAAAATTGTCATCCTGCTAAAGAAAAATCATAGAAATTTAAATGTCACAAAATTCAAACATTAACGATTTCACGCGCAAAACTCCTTTTGCAGCGGGCACCAATTTTGCGTACATTACAAAAATCCCAAGCAAGCGATGACGATGCCTATAAAAAAGACAAGCTAAACCTCTGCCTCAAACACAAACGAAAGGCAAAAATGTTGAGTCCACTTTGCTTCTTCTCTCTCTTCCTCTTTGTCCTTCCTTCTTTTGCGTCTTCTACCATATTGTTCCAGGTATGTCTCTTCTGCCCAACTCGCAGAGACTACTTCTGGTTTAGTTAAAACATGAATTTGATGCTTGAGGGTTTGAATTTGATGTTATTTCAGGGTTTCAACTGGGCATCATGCGACAAGCCAGGCGGATGGTACAACTTTCTCAAGAACTCTGTTTCTGATATTGCTGACTCCGGTGTTACTCATGTTTGGCTCCCGCCACCCTCGCAGTCCGTTGCCCCCCAGGGTACTCTCCAATTCAATTCTTCATTGTTCATAGATATGTCAACATGAATTTTCTGATTAATCTGCTGAAGGATCATGGAATTCAGGGCTTGTATCTGTATGAAACTATGGATTATGAAATTGTCCTGAGCCTAGCAATGTTTGACTCTATACAGGATACATGCCGGGGAGGCTATATGATCTTGATGCATCAAAATACGGATCTCAGGCTGAATTGAAGTCCTTGATTGATGCTTTCCGTCAGAAGGGCGTCAAGAGTGTTGCTGACATAGTAATAAACCATAGAACAGCTGAGAAGAAAGATGACAGGGGCATATATTGCATTTTCGAAGGTGGAACTTCGGATGACCGTCTGGACTGGGGCCCATCTTTAATTTGCAAAGATGACACTGACTATTCTGACGGCACCGGAAATCCTGACACCGGCCTAGACTTCAAGCCTGCTCCTGACATTGATCATCTCAATCCCAGGGTACAGAAGGAGTTATCAGATTGGATGAATTGGCTGAAGACTGAAATCGGATTTGAAGGATGGCGTTTTGATTTTGTAAGAGGCTATGCTCCAAGCATTACCAAAATCTATATGGATCAGTCTTCACCAGATTTTGCTGTTGGGGAAAACTGGGCAGATTTTACTCTTGGACAAGAAGACTCGAATCGCGCTACAATAAAAGATTGGGTTGAAGCTGCTGGTGGGGTTGTTAATGCATTTGATTTCACTACAAAATTTGTTCTCAATGCTGCAGTCCAAGGCGAGCTATGGCGGTTGAAGGATTCCAATGGGAAGCCTCCTGGACTGATTGGAGTTTTACCTCAAAATGCTGTTACATTCATCGACAATCATGACACAGGATCCCAAATGATGGCGCCATTCCCATCTGATAAAGTAATGCTAGGATATGTTTACATTCTCACCCATCCTGGCATCCCCTCCATAGTAAGTTTACACAAGCAATCAGCTCTTTCTTCTTAATTTGCCATCACTTTACAGGTTGCTAATGGAAACTTCTGTTTCTTGCTCTGCAGTTTTATGATCATTTCTTTGATTTCGGCTTAAAGGAACCGATTTCCAAACTGGTGGCGATCAGGAATAGAAATGGAATTGGTTCCACAAGCACAGTTAATATTCTGGCTGCTGAGTCCGACCTTTATATGGCATCCATTGATAACAAAATCATTATGAAGATTGGGCCAAAGATGGACCTTGGAAACCTTCTTCCTCCCAATTACCAGCTTGCTACCGATGGGACCAATTATGCAGTGTGGGAAAACAAGTGACAAATTGGAAAGATAAGAAACAGATTAGTCATTGGAATTGTCATATAAGTCAATAAATGATGTTCTAAATGAGTGGTCTTCCTGTATCTTTTATAACTTAAATAATAAAATTTTAAACAGATAATAAACAAATATTAAGGCTAATTTCATGAACATGCCAAATTGGCTTTAGTGTATCAAACTTCTGTCATACCCTGGACTCGGATGGAAACTCTAGCAATTGTTATGATAATGGATTAATCTGAGGCTAAATTCCAAATTATCATCACTTGTTCTCTATTCTTTGTAACCTCAGCTTCACCATTATTATTATTATTATTTTGCCTAAACAGCTTGTAGGAACATTCCAAGCCAAACGTTATGTAAAACAGCTCAATGATAGCAAAGATGAACATATCTTTTTTTCTTTAATTGAGACTAAAGTATAGAAACAAGATGCAATCAAAGAGTGTTTTTTTCCTTTAGCCAAACTAATAGCCTTTGTATTACCAAAAAAAAAAAAACTAATAGCCTTTGACTACATTACTGTCCATATTTGAAAAATGGAAGTTTATAGTTGTTCTTAAGATTTCCATTTACTAAATATTGTTAATTTTCAGTCTAGAATTGGGTGAATGCAGCAAGCATGCTTACATACATACATACATACATACATACATACATACATACATACATACGTGTGAAGGAAGGTTGGCTGCAATTACATCTTATCTGCTAATTGATATGTTAGATATTCCTTTGTTTAATTTCAATAGGATTCATTATTATAATAAGATTTGAGAGGATTATTCTCATAAGAATTAAACTAAGAATTATTTGTTGTATTAAAAAAAAAAAGAGCACTATACATAAATAATGACATTGTGGGTACAGAATCATATTGGTTTTTGTATGGGTATAACTTTGAAGAGTTCTGAGAATGTTACCAAAAAAAGAACGAGAAACAGAGCTGGGAAAAGAAATCCTATCTGTATACAATTAAGTGTTAAAGTATGAAAAGGTTCTCGTACAGCTATGAGTATGACCAACCAGAGATCCCATTTCGGGAGACCTCATTGGCCAGTTCCCTCTTAGTGCGGCGGCAACGGAAGACTTTCGTGGGAAAATGATGGAAAATCCATTTTCAAGTGTTTTCCATTTTGTTTGTATGAGAATGTCAAACCTGATGACCGGTGAAGTCACAATCCATTGGCCAGAATCTATCTCTGCGTTGGATATCCACAAAGCGTTTTCAAGTAAACACTTGCAATGATTATTCTCAGCAAAGTCCAACATTTTTGGCTATGAGAGGATAACTGCATAAGATCGAGGACAATAATGTTGGAATTAAATCCACTCACGAAAGCCAGTAACACAATGACAAAAGGAGAAAAACTAAGCTTGGGTGGGTTAAGTCAAAACCCGCTGTAGACACCTTATTTTGTCCGGAGTCTTAATTTGTAAATAATTAATGGGGTTGGGTGATATTGTATTTTAATTTAACAATTTAGAATTAGGCTAGAATTAAATTAGAATTTTTAGATTTAGAATTAACATTAATTAGAAAACTAAAATTAAAATAGGATTTAGGAATAATAAAAAAAAAAGAAAAGAGAAAAGATAAAAAGAAATAAAAAAAATTAATTTTAGGATTAGGATAATTATTTTTAGGATAATTAGTTGGATTAATATTAAATTTGGTAGAGTTAGATTAGGTTTAATATAAGAATTAGATGAATAAAGTATTAAAAATAAGAGATAATTATAAGAATAAATGTAGTTGTATTAGGACTCTAACAAATTGATGGCTATAAAAGGGGATTAATGCTTATGACTAAAGGGACGGGAGCCTTTGATTAAGAAGCCTTTCACCAAGCATCTCGATCGCACAGCTCTACCATCTGTCATCACTCTCATTGTCTGCCTACCTTGCCCCACGTTGTGCTTCCATTATCACGCCTTTTGCAACCAAGCTAACCTAATACTGCTAAGGAAACAGAGCCGAACTGCCGTTGCTACCGTTGCTGTCATCGTCTGCTGTTCGGTCACCAGGTTATCGCTCCATCGCTAAGCCAAGTCTGCTGCCACACGCCAAGTAACCTCATACTCCAATTCCTGATTGCTGCACCGCACCTGCTTTTGTATACAGTGCCACTTTGAGAGCCATTATAAGTATTATTTTAGAAAGCCTTTTTCTAAGAAACGGAAATCAATAGTTGTTTCCAGGTATGTATTTTTAATTAGTTCATAAATTAACGATATGGTTGGGAAATTAGTTAATGATTGTTCAATTAGTGGATAATTTGATTGATAACGTAATGATTGAATAGATTAATAATTTGATATTTAATTTGGGGTACTAATAATAGGTTAATTGGATAGAAAATTAACTTATGTAATTAAATAGATTAATAATAAACATGTATAATATATTTTGAATAATGAGTGTAATATGATAATTTAACTTAATTTGCATGATAGTTAATTAATATAGATTTGCATGATAATTAAATTAGTAATTTGATGTATAAAATTTTAACTATATATATAATTTGTATATTAGTGATTTGTTTGCATGATGATTAATATAATATGTTATCTAATTTGCATGTTAATTTAAATTCTTATGATAAGCTTGCATTAAAAGGTATGGGTGTGCGTATAATTTAACTTGTTTGCAGGATAACTATTTTTATTTTTGGATTTATATTACTTTTTTTTGCATGATCAATTGTTTGGACATTAAATTCACATAATAATTTTTAGGAAAATATAATAAGATAAATATAAAACTTCATAAAATAAAAGATAAAATAAATTTAAATAAAATATTAAAAAGATGAATGTAAACTATCCGACGATGGAATTCTAAAAGGACTGCGCTTGAGTAGTACTTTTAGATATCTTGAGGTGAGGGGAGTCCTCTTAAGTCTCACTAGCTTGATGGAAGATTTGAGAGGATATTTCCAATATTTAATAATTCATCATAAAAATAAAATAAAATTGAAATTAATAAATTCAAATTAAAATAATTAAAAGAATAGAATAAAAATAAGATAAATATATGATTAAAAAAAATTAAAATAAAATTAAACAATAATAAACAACTTGGATAAATGTGGATTATTCTGATGATGGAATTTAAAAGGGAATTGCGCTTGAGTAGTTTTCTTTAAAATTCCTAGGTGAGGAGATTTCTTCCAAGGTCTGACCAGCTTGATGGAAGGTCTAGAGGAAATTTTCAATATTAAATAATTCATATTTATTCAAGATATAAAAAATAAAAATAATTATAGGATTAAAAAAATATAAATCGAAAAACAATTGATATAAATAGGGGTAGGAGTCAAAAATAGGTATTTCATAATGTATTTAAATCATCCGACGACGGAGCCTCTTCAAGAAATGCGATTGGTCCTACTTGAATACTCTTGAGGTGAGAAGAACTTTTAAGTTGTCCAACCAGCTTGATGGAGGAGACTTAGAAGATTTTTCAATATTTAATCATATCGAAATTAAAGCAAACATATAGGCAAAATTAAGATAACTTTAGACTATTTGGTACCATCTTAAGATGGGCGTTGTGGGGGTGCTAATCCTTCCCCATACGTAACCGTACTCCCGAACCTTAGAATTTTTGAACGTAGATCAAGCCTTATCTTTAGACAAGAGTAGGTGACCAATCACACCTAGGATTGAATGGTTGGTGGCGACTCCCTTGAATTTTAAAAGTCTAGCGGTTAGGTTCACGGACCTAGACGTTATGACACCCACCATACCATCACTGTTTTCGCCACTGCTAGTTGGAGGAAGACACCGCCGAAGGTCCACCCACACTTGGCTGCATCCAATTTGATCTGCCATGATGGTCTGTGCAAGGAAGAAAGGAAGATGATGGTGAAGGAGGATGATGAACGGGAGAGAAGGGGAGGACTACCCTTGTTCACCTCTTCAATATGCAATAGTATCAATTGGCTATACTATTGCCCATATATATGCACCAAGAGCAGGGACCCCCAATTTTATCAATATCATGTGTTACAACCCATCCTATTATGGATTAACACATGTAAATATATATTTATACATATAATATATAACAATAATATAGGTCACACTTCTTACAAAACATACTACCAATATAGTTTATATGATATTAATTATACTTAACTAGTCCACATTATTGAGATATTTCAACACTCCCACTTGGACAGTTAAGTTAATTAACTAAAATATCATATAATATCAATATGTATTCATAAGACCTTCTGGATACAATGTACCGAAAGGGTACAGATGTGTAGAGTGTAGACTTACAAATACTTTAACAACAATACACCTTTACAAGTTTCAGAATGCATCATATCGATAGGGTATAAATGTGTAAACTCACAAAGACGTCAATAAGGATAGTAGTATAAGAGTGAAATGGAAATGATAGAAACAGAATCAAACATCCATTTCCATTAGATCCATGTATCTAAACCGAATGATGCATTACTTCAACGGAAGCACATGAGACTAATACGGAATGTCTCATCCAACAGAATGCCATAATCATTAGATTGCTTGCAAATAAAATATGCATATATGGCAAGTAGGAATCCATCCACACAATTGCAACTGATTTCATTGCAGAGCTCCCACTAACTCAATACAGCAAATGGCTCATATGCCTTAAACATTGTCGTCAAAACACTTTAGCAGCCAAATTTTCAGTTAAACAGAATGAGCTTTTTAACTATGTGCTCTACAATCCAATTAAATAATGGATTCCATTATTTTTTCTCTCCAACAAACTGAATGATGATATCTAAACATTTAGAGTGTGAGGAACTTTTAGCATTTTGACAGAGAAATTAAGTGTTGCAACATTACCACAGTACATCTCTAGAACTTCAAAATGGCAACCTCAAAAGCTAGCCTTGAGATGAAATTCTACAACCTAAATGGCCCATCATGTAGCTTTACAGCATGCTACGTACTTAGCCTCCATAATCAAGGATGTTATTTGTTTCACACTTTCCAAAATATAACTCCTCTACATAACTCAAATGTATAACCAAAATAATTTTCAACATCTAGATAGCATGCAAAATCAACATCCGAATATCTGACCAAACCCAGAATGTCAGATTCCTGATATTTAAATACTCTCTTTGCAGCTTCCAGCTCTCTATTGCAGGATCACTTAAGTATCTCCGAAATACACCTATAATATATACAACATCAAAATGTGTACAAATTTGAGCAAACAATAATTATCCATAATAAGGTATACATGAGACTCGACATGAGCTCTTTCATCATCACTTTGAGTACTTTTAGATTTTCACAATATGTCACTTTTCATGGAAGGGCCTCTCAAATAGGAGAACAATATACGGTAAACCTACTCAACACACATAATGTAGGTTTCATGAGACCAATAGAGTATGTCTATAGATATGTCACGAAGAATCTCAATCCCTAAAACAAAATAAAGCCTCACTTAGATTCTTCATCTTGAAGTGACATGACGACATGAAATTTGTCTCATACAATAGGTTAGTGCTATTGGCTGCTATTTGATGTCATCAACTTGTAGCACAAGAAGCACATAACTACTCCTACTAACCTTGTAATGGATTCAATTATCAAATGTGTTCTCCTTAAAGTGACAATCTCATTAAACTTTACATATCGCAATTTGGATGCCTTTTAATATTCGCAAATGAACTCCTCGAGTTCACAAACTGTATGTTCCATCTTAGGAACTACAAACTTTTAGGTTGCTTTGTTTAGACATTTTAATGTCCAAGATGTAGCTCCTAATCAAAATGAGCTAACAATTACCATCATGATTCTTAATCTTAAGTAGAAATAGGAAAGAAGGTATTCATAAAACTAATTCCTTCTCTTTATTTAAAGCTTTGGCCAAATTTGGCTTTAAATCTTCTACCTGATCTTTAGAGTATCATTTGGTCTACAATGATGTGACAACTTAAATAGATCCCATGCATCTTTGTACAACATAGATGCTTACTCATCTTGCGTGGCAAATATCCAACTCCAAGAGGTCGGATCAATATGGCCTCCTGACAAAATAGAATTAGAAGACACATGAATTTCATTTTCATGTTCTTCTGTAAGGTCAGGTGCAGATTCAAAATATGGCATTGGAATCAACTATTGATTCTTTTGGTTGTGGCTTTTTACCATCAAAAGGTAACGTATATATGGGAATGTCACAACAATATGTACTTCATTAAAGATTTTGTGGAGTTCATAACTCCCACTCTTTAAGTCATCCTCTAAATAGATTGCATTGTCAGACTCAATGATTCTAGTATTTTACGATGAAAAACCAATATCTAGAATCTTACTAGCTGATACAATAACCAACAAAATTGCAGCTGATAGTTTTCTTGTCAAGTTTTCTTGACTGCGGGTTATAGGCTTTTGTCTTACTTTATAACCCTAAACACAAAGAGTGGCACAAATTTGACTTCTTGTCTGACTACAACTTAAGATGAATTAGGAATGATTTTGCTTGTAGATAACTTTGAAAGTGAGTTGTAGTTTTTATAATTTCACTCCACTTGAATTTCGAAAATTTGGAGTGATCAACATAAATCGTACCATATCAAAATGTACGAATGATTATTGCTACAATCTCATTCTGTTTCGGTATTCCAAGCACAGTACACTAGGCATCAACACAATTCTATAGTGCACTTAACCCAAAACAAGTATATGATTTCGCCTAGCTTTATTATACTGAGCACAACATTCATCACCTCTGTCTAATCATTGCCTTAAGCAACTTACTTGACGTAAGTAGCGCAGCGGAATCAATCAGAATGCTTAAGGCTCTTATAGGATCTGGCCTTTCACTTTATATGACCTAAATCAAAATGGTCTTCAGTGAAATTAATGAAACTTTTATATCCACTGAATATAGTATGTGGAAATGATTTACAAATATCAGTATATATCAGTTCCTAATCATCTCCATATCTACTAATCACATTCTTAACATTAGCAGTAAAATTTCCCTTAATGCAACCCCTACATGTGCCTCGATATATCTCTAACTCATGCCATAACTTGATAAATTTCTTATCTTTTTTACCATAATCAGAATTGACAATCACATCATTCATAATTGAAGAAACTTTGCTCAATATTGGGGTACGAGTCTATTATACATCAATCACACAGAATAACAGAATCAATACATATGTTGCTACTAAACAGAAATACTTTTCGATTATCAAAATGAAAAGTATAAATCGATAGTAATTCCAAAACTGTCTTAAAAAATGTAACAACAATCTGGCTATTCTTATGTTTTCGGCATGGATTTTAACTTATAGCCCCAATTCACAACAATTTTCCCTTATTTGGTCTCCGGTTGCTTATAGCTTTATCAATAATAGCATCGATATAGTTAGGCATATCTCTTAGATTGGAGTCAAATAAAGGCTAACAGAATGCCTTTTCACACATCCCAAACTAGAAGGACTCTTACAAACAACCCTCTTCTGCCCAAGTTCATGACAGAAGTGGCACACATTCATATTTAGAGGTGTTGGCAGAATCAAAATGGGAAGTGGACTTGGCAAATTTCTTCTTCTAAAATAACCTTTTATTGAGACCTCTTAATAATATTTCTTCTGGCAGTAATATTGGTATATGTCATCATTATGGCTGAATGAGATCTGTTAACGTGAAAGATCTCTCACTCTTGGATGACAATATCAATTTTGATATTAATATGCCATACTTCCTTCTATCTATTAAGGTTTGCTGAATGAGATATACGAACTTGAAAGATCTTCCACTCTCCACCCAAAAAGGAAGTCGTACTGAATCTGCCACATATGGAACTAATCTCTTATTGCAACCTTTATCAATCTTTGCAAACTATTTCTAAATGGCATCCATAAATACTTATTGGTTATCACTAATTGGAATATTTTCTCTAATGTATTCATTAATGAGATACCTTATATGATCAGAGAATTCTAATTTGAGTGTTCCTAAATTCCATAATAATGCTTTGTCCTCAAAAAGCTGATACTATTGGGTATAAAAGATAGATTGACTCTCGGGTCTATTTCTAAGCTTAATATGCGCCTAACCGTAGAGAGTGATTCACACCATCTATTTAATTTGATTCTGCTAGAGATTTTATATGTGATAGTTGCATAAATAATCAATATTAATGGAGGCTAGTGGAATAACTCAATAAATATTAAATTTATTCCAAAGTACACTATAGAGGATAAGACAAAACTGATTGAATATAAACTTGAATGATCGCCCACTGACAGGGTAGAAAAATCGTGTTATATCCCAACCAGAATCCTCTCAGTCCTAAGCATCTTTCAAAGCAAGAAGGAATCCGACAAGTAAAGACTTGCAACTTCTAGAGATCTTAATAAATTATGCCATTATCAGTATACATTGCCTTATTATTCTGTCCTTAAAATTATTAGAATAAATCATCAGAAATCTTCATGACCATTCTTGCAATAGGCAAGTACTAATCAATCCAATTAATGATTTATAATTTTAATAATATTCACAAAATTTATTGACCAAAATTAACTAGACCCAAAATATGCAATTCTTAAAGCATATGTAGTAATTTAGGTCCAATATTAATTTAATTTAATTAATTTCACATAAATGTGAATATTCAAATAATAAGGCAATGTTATTTTTTAGAGAGTTTATTCGTTTAAATAAATTATTAACAGAATGGGTAGACCATAATCCAAAATGGCCTAAACAAAATACCCAAATAATTTATTTAAACTTATTCAATTAGGCCAATTATTAAAAATTTATGGGCATGGGTTTGTATATTTCAAAATTAAGTGAATTATGAATTAAATGGGTTAATTGAATTTCCAAAAATTACTCCAAAATTAATTCTTCCAAAAATTCACTTATAGCCCTTTAACTTTGGGCTTAACAATTAATTATGGGTATTAAATAAAATTGGACCTATAATCAAAATGACCCAAGGATTAATTAACCAAATGGCTCATAATTAATTAATCAAAATGACCAATTAAACTATTACCCCAAATGGCCTATTAATTAATTATGCAAAATGGCTAATAATTAATCCAAGTTAATAGCAAAATAAAATTAATTAATCAACATGACCCCTAAATTAATTAGGCCAAATGGCCTTAAAATTAATTAATTTTAAATGCTCAAAATTAATTTAATACTAAATAGTCAATTAAAATAACTATATAAACAATGTCCATAATATTACAAAATTAGTTTTGGCCAAAATTAAATAAATATTTATGGGCCAATTAATTTAAAGCATTTGGCCTTTTATCATCTAAAATTGGTGGCCCAAAATATATCAAAATTAATAGCCTACATTAAACTATAATACATTAGCCCAAATAATCCAAAATTTGGCCCAAAACTAGATAAAAAAATAGCCCAATTAAAAGAAAAACAGCCCAAAATCTAAAAGAAAAAAAGCCCAGTAAAATCTAGGCCCTTCCTTTTTTTTACTATTTTTTAAATCTCGGGCGCATCACGTGCCCTTAACCAAAATGCGGGCACATGAAACCCATGCGCTCGCATCTGCATTGCATTGGCACGCTACGCGCCTTGCTGCTGTGTTGCACGCGCCTAATCATATTCTTTACCCGATTAGGAGAAAATGCTGAAAAATGGGTTTTTCCGACCCGACTCGGCCATTTCTCACTCAATTCACCCCCATTTTGCTTCGTTTTCATGGCATTTTCAATAAAACATCATCATCAACTAATATTTGGCATTATTTTGACTCAAAAATGGATAAATCCTTTGGGTTTCAGATAAATCCGAAAATACCCAAAAAATAAAAAATACACAGATCTCATTTTTCTTCAAAAATGGCTAGTGCTTTAAGGTGATGAGGCTCTGATGCTAATTGTTAGAATTAAATCCACTCACCAAAGCTACTAACATAATGACAAAAGGAGGAAAACTAACCTTGGGTGGATTGAGTCAAAACCCGCTGTTGACACCTAATTTTGTCCGAGTTTTTCTTTATATTTTATTTTCAAATTAATTAATTAATTAAAAAACAAAAAAATGACAAAAAAATAATTTAAAAAAAAAAGGGGAAAGAACTGGTGCCGTGCACGGCACCAGTTCCTGCCAGCCACCAACCCTGCAACCCCATTCCCCTCTCTGCCTACTCCATCCATTACCAACAAAAAGACCTAATCCCTTCTACAAAAAGAGACCATTTTTCGGTCACTGCCAGGGGGCCTCAACGAAGAAACACCCAAACCCAAGCTGCAAACTCCCGCGGCTCAACCCACAACCACCACACACCACCATCATCACCGTCATCGCTAACACTACCTTCACCAAAAACTCCGAAAAAACTCGAGACCCACAACCACTCACCACCACCGATCAGTCAAAACCCAACTCCTAAACCCTAAAACAGTTGTAAATCAACCTGCAAAAAAAAAAAAAGAAAAAAAGCAACAAATCCACAGCCATCAACCACAAAAAAGAGAGAAAAAGAAAACAAAAATAAAAAGGGGAGAGGAGGTTTCGGTGAAATCAGATCCGTGGGGTTAGAAAGGGTTTCGAAGGAAAAGGCAGTCAGAATCGTAAAGAGCGAGTGAAGAGGAATCGGAAAAGGGTTTCCTTTTTGGTTTTCGACCACCGGAGACGGCGGTCGACGGCGGCCGGCGATGGCGTAGATGGCGGCCGGAAATCGCCTGGCCGGGGGAGCTTAGAGAGCTCTGGCTTTTTTTGGGGGAAAGAAAGAAAAAATGAAGAAAGAAAAAAAAATGGGGGTTTTTATAGAAGAGGGCTGGTGACCCGCGCGCCGCTCCAGCATCCGACCCGGGATCCGCGCACCCGACCCAGGAAAAGGATCCGCGCGCCGCTCCAGCATCCGACCCGACCCGATCGCGTCCGACCCGGCTCCAGCCCGCTCGTGACCCGCACGCCCAGGCCTGACCGACCCGATCCGGCCCACTCGTTTGGGCCATATTCTTGGGCCATTGAAGGGTTTTCTTTGGGCTCTTAGCCCAAATCCATTTTGGTAATTATTTTTTTTTGTTTTTTGTTTATTTATTTATTTATTTAGTGTTTATTTATTTTGTAAAAAAAAAAGAAAAAAGAGAAAATTTTAATTAGAAAATTAAAAATAAAAAATAAAAAAAACTAAAAGTAAAAAACTAATAAAATTTAAATCATAATATTATAATTATTATTATTATTATTTGTGTTCTATTACTATTTATTATTATTATTTATCATTATTATTGTTGTTGTTGTGTCGTTATTATTATTATTATTATTATTATTATTATTATTATTATTATTATTATTATTATTATTATTATTATTATTATTATTATTATTATTATTATTATTATTATTATTATTATTAATGCATGCTACAAAATAAAAGTTTTGAAAAATTTTCTTTTATTTGTATTTTCATTAATTATTATTATTGATTAGAAAATGTGTTTAAAAATAATGAAACTTAATAATAAATAATAAGGTCCTATGATGGGATGCTACGGAAGTCACAAGTAGTGATTCCTAGCTGATCCCTAGGTGAGAGAAATCCTACTAAATGTTGCCAAAAGTATTGGAATATTTAGTATGATTTTTCAATAAATTTAAATTTTTATTAAAAAGGAAAATGAATAAGTTTTTTTAAATTAATAATAAAATTTAAATTTAATTAAATTCGTCCGATGATGGGATGCTACGGAAGTCACAAGTAGTGATTCCTAGCTGATCTCTAGGTGAGAAGAGTCGTACTAATTGTTGCCAAAAGTATTGGAATATTTAGTATGATTTTTCAATAATTTTTATTTTTATTAAAATGAAAATAAATAAGTTTTTTTAAATTAATAATAAAATTTAAATTTAATTAAATTCGTCCGATGATGGGATGCTACGGAAGTCACAAGTAGTGATTCCTAGCTGATCCCTAGGTGAGAGAAATCCTGCTAAATGTTGCCAAAAGTATTGGAATATTTAGTATGATTTTTCAATGATTTAAATTTTTATAAAAAAGAAAATAGAAAAAGAAAATTAATAATAAATTTTAAATTTAATTAAATAAAATTCCAATGATGGGATGCTACGGAAGTCACAAGTAGTGATTCCTAGCTGATCCCTAGGTGAGAAGAATCGTACTAATTATTGCCAAAAGTATTGGAATATTTAGTACGATTTTTCGATAATTTAAATTTTTACTAAAAATGAAAATGAATAAGTTTTATTAAAAATAAAGAAATATAAATAAATCAACAAATAAATAAGGAAATTTGAAATTAAAAATTCATTTGCATCATATATTATTTGTTTGCATCATATGCATCCATTTAATTTCGAAGCAAGTGTGAATTTTCCGAGGATGAGATTCTGTAGAAGTCACAAGTAGTGATTCTTAAGAAATCTCTAGGTGAGGAAAATTATTTCAAATGCTGCCAAAAGTATTGGAGTATTTGATTTAATTATTCAATACAAAAAGGTTCACATTTACTTTCGAAAAATAAAGTAAAACAAAATAAATTTGCAAATAAAAAATGATTTTGAATAAAAAGGTTGGAATAAAAAAGGAATTAATTTTAAATATTAAATTAAGAACATTTTATTAAAACTAAAAGATAACACATGATTATTATGGTACCGTTTTTTAACGGGCGTCGTGGGGGTGCTAATCCTTCCCCACGCGTAACCGTACCCCCGAACCCAACTTTGTTTTCGCAGACCAAAAATTATCTTTTTAATAAAACTTAATTAATTTTGAGATTTTATTAATAAGATAAATATTTTAGGTGGCCAATCACACCTAGACAAAAAAGATTGGTGGCGACTCCCATTTTTGTTTTTAAACGTCTTTTTTCAAAATTCGTCGAGCGCGAAGCCGTTACGACAGCTTGGCGACTCCACTGGGGACGCTTTTTGAGGGTCAAGCCATTTATTAATCATGTGTTATCCTAAGTTTTAATTTAAAGGTCTTAATCAATATTTAAATTTAATTTCTTTAATTTTAAATAATTTGTTGCATTTGTGTGAATAAGTTATTATGTTTATTTTATGGCATTCTTCATCTTGTATATACTATTGTTATTAAATTATTGGGGCATTGTAGGATAAGGGTTACGGTTTGATAAAAGTTCCCTCATACACACTTGCACTTGCATTTGCATAACATGAGCTCTATACCCGGGTTCCGTCCTTCTTAGGAGGGAGTAGAGTACCTTTGCTCTCGTGAGGTAATCACCTCCGCAATGGTAAGCGAAATACTCCCACTCAAATTAAATCTTACTAGTCCAGTGTGGACGACAGTGAGGTATAATTTGGGAACCTTTAGATCTTCATATCCCAACCCAGCATGTAAAAGGCCCTAAGAAGCCGAGCCTTAGATAGAGTCATGCCCAATTTTTGTAGAAATTATCCCAAAATTAGGGCACGAGGGAACACTGTTCTACCTATTTTCTCATGTCAATAATAAAGGTACAACTGATTTTGATTTGAATTGTATATAATTTAAATCTTTGATTTTTTTCTAAAAAAGGAATTTTTGTAAAATAAAAATGGAAAAGATATTTTTTTCCTTTATAAAGGATCTTGTAAAAAAAAAAAAAGAAAAAAACCACTTATTTTTGAAAAATAAAGGTGTGATGAAAATGATAGAATAAATGTGTAATTTTTCTTTTAAAAATGCGAATAATTATTCTTTCTTTTATAAAAGAGGGATTTTTTTTTTGAAAATAAGTCCTTAAAAATAGGAACTAATAAAAGTACATTCTCCAAAGCAAGAGAAAGAAAAAGAAGTTTATGTATATTTAGTTACAAGATGTTTATATACAAAGATAAAAAAGTTTTAATTTCTTTTGTTTTTCTTTCTTTAAAATAAAAATATGAAATGATAAAATGTGGATAAACTTTTCTTTTTACAACAAAAAAATGGAAAATTTGTTAAACAAACAAAAAATGTCTCTTTTCACTAAAAATAATAAGAAGAAATTCAATTAAGTTTTTTTAAATTTTTTTTAAAAAAAAAAAAATTTCTTTATTCTTTATTATTCTTGGAAAAATTTCTTAAGATAAAGGTATAAAAAAGAAAAGTGAAAGGGATTTTGAGTAGGAAATGAATTAATATCTCTTCAAAAATGAGTTAGAATAAAATGAAAGAATGAATGAAAATTTTTTCTTTTTGAAGTCAAAAAAAAAGAGAGAGATGAATAATTGACTTTCCTGTATAGAATTTTCAAAGAATAAGTTGACAAGGAAAAAATAAAGAAAATTCATCTTTCTCAAGCATGTTAGGGACATATATGATTTTAACTCATTTCATCATCATTGTGTATATATATGTTGATAGTCATGTCATTTGCATTTTAGAATCATGAAAGTTAGGTGAAATAAAACCAAATTTGATTTTCATTACCATTGCATTGTGTATAAAATACATTTTGCATAAACATGTCCTTCATCATGCCTTGTTATTGTGTCATGTCTTAAATAGTTTACATGGCATTTCATAAAAAAAAAGAATATGTACTTTCTCATAGAAAATTAAAAAACCAAAAAAAAAAAAAACAAAGAAAAAAGAAGAGGGAAAGTTTTTGAAACAATTTTGATATGGTTTAAGATTACTCTTCAATTTCTCTTACTTGTGTTGGACTTGACCTCTTAAGTTAATAAGTGAATATGATAAGTAAGGGGCAAATTTTAGTTTGAACTTTGGTATGCATTTTACATTGTTGAATCACATTTTGTAGATAAGTCTTTGAGAAACTAGACTAAGTTTTTACAATTTAGAATTTGTTTATTCTTTCAATTTTCTTTTTATCAAATTTGTATACATGTGCTATTGATTGATTATTTTCGTTAAAATTATTCCTCCCTAAGATTGGGTTAAAGTGAAAACTTAAATACCCAACATGTAAAATCAAGAAAGTTATGCAAACTAACAAAAAAAAACCAAAAAAAAAAAGAAAGAGAGAGCAAAAAGAAAAAGAAGAAGAAAAATTGTTCCATTTCATAGATTTCTATCATACATGTCATTTGCATACATATACAAATAACATGATTATCATAAAATTCATATCATACACTTGTTATACTTCAGTAAATATGTCAATACTTTTCATTTTTCAAGAAAAAAGAAGAAAAAATTTGTTTGTTCCAAAACAAAAAATTGAAAGAAGTAAGATAAGGCTTTTCTAATTAGGAAATTGTGGTAATAAGGTTCAAGGCCTCTCAACCATCAAAGGTTACAAAGCAATTCAGGACCCTCAAGTATAGACCATGGAAGAAGGACAAGCTAGCCGAATGGAGAAAATAGAAAAGGCGCAAGAAGAGATGAAGGGGCAATTGGCTACAATGATGGAGATGATGACCAAAATGAGTAAAGGAAAGGAACCAGCACAGGGAGTAACTACTCAAGTCCATACTTCACAGCATATGCCATTTTCGAGGCACGACATTCCGAACCCCAGAAGGAACCCATCAGACCCAATTTATGTCCATGATTCGGATAATTCTAGAGAACAGGAGAAATTGAAGATGGGTGTATCAACAATGAAAGAGAATTTAGAGCCTCAAACAAGGTTTGATCTCCTTGAAGAAAGATTACGAGCTATAGAAGGGGTGAATTTATATGGTTCTCTGGAGGCGAGCGAGCTCTGTTTGGTACCGGGTGTAGTTATCCCACCAAAGTTCAAAGTTCCAGATTTTGAAAAGTATGATGGGACCAAATGCCCGGCAACTCATATCAAGATGTACTGTCAGAAAATGGCTGCATATGCTCAAAATGATGAATTATTGGTGCATACTTTTCAAGACAGTCTTACCGGATCAGCTGCCAGGTGGTACACCCAACTAGATCGAGCCCACATTCGCTCATGGAAAGAATTGGCTCGGGCATTCATTGCCCAATACAAGCACATTGAAGATTTGGCACCAGATCGCTTATCCTTACAGTGCATGATGAAGAAACATGAAGAGAGCTTTAGAGAATATGCTCAAAGGTGGAGGGATGTAGCTGCCCAAGTTCAACCACCCCTCACAGAGAAAGAAACCACCATCTTGTTTGTCAACACACTCCCAGCACCATTTTATGAAATGATGGTTGGAAATGCTACAAAGAATTTTGCGGATATGGTGATCTCTGGTGAAATAATAGATAATGCAATCAAGAGTGGCAAGCTTGTAGGAGACGATGCCATGAATGCAAGAAAAGGTGATACAGTGGGGAATGGAGAAGATGTTCATGCTATGAATTATGAGGGGCAACATGTGGGAGACTTTGCTCCATATTATCCTTATCCAATGTACCAAACCCATTACCCCACCATAAATCATATCTCTCCAAGCCTGAATACCCGTCAGCCAATCCTCCAACCTAGTTGGCAAATAGGTCTCCAAACACCTAGGCCTACCCAAAGTAACCAAAGAGGATCTCGAAACAAACGGAAGAGGATCGACATCGATCCGATTCCTTGGTCCTACTCTGAAGTATTTCAATACCTTCTTGAGAACCAACTTGTTACCCCAGTTCAATTAAAGCCTTTGGAACCTCCATATCCAGAATGGTATGACCCAAATGCTCGATGTGATTATCATAGTGGAAATACGGGTCATTCGATAGAAAGTTGCCCTGCTTTCAAGCACAAGGTGCAAAGTTTGATTAGATCTGGTTTGTTGGACTTTGGGACAAAAGAAGGAACGGGTTAACCATGCTGCAGTATGATTGCAAAAGAAGACTTTTTGGTGGGTCGTTCATGTGGGTATAAAGTTGTTTCTTTTTGTAGTGCTCATAAACTGAAAAGCGCTTTTGTGTATTGACTTTCATTTATCTTTTGTCATTTCAACAGAGTAATCGATGCATTTTCATTACATTTTCTCTCCCCTTCTAAATCTTATATTTTTGTGGTGCATTCGCCTATATTTTACCTTTTTCTCCTTCTTTTGGCTGATAAATGATTAATTTCCATTCTTCACCCAATTTTCTTGTTAAATGATGAATATGAAGTTGATTATGATAATAATCTAGGATAAAACTTTAAAATTCTATTTGTATTGACAATTTTGTCCCCCTTGATCGATGGGAATGTTGAAGTCAATAGACGAAGTGTACACAAGGAAAGTAGACTTTTCACAAGGTTGTAATGGCTCAGTAAATAATTCTTTGATGAGAGTATTTACGTTTGAAATGAGAAATGGCCATCTTTGGTTTACCCTTCACACATGAGAAAAATTATCCGTCGTCACCCCTTTTGAGCCTTATAGTTATATATGTTTTTTTAAGAAACCTGCCAAGGATCACCCTCCACATTGGGGGGCAAAATTGAGAAAAATGAAGTAAGATTTGCCCACGAAAAAGTTTCAAGTCATTAGAAATCTAGGGGCAAGATAAAGAAAAAGATATCTTCATGCTGGAATTTCTCAAAAAAAAAAAAGGGAAATGAGGAAAAGAGTGAATCAAAAGAAAAAGAAATGAACGGAAAGGGAAACGAGAAACCAAAGAAGAATAAACAAAAAATGAGGTCGAATGCTAAGGTTCTTAAAATGATGAAAAATGATCCTATGGCTTGAAACCCTTGAAACACGTATTTTGGGCCTTATTATCCATTCTTTCAGAACCTCAAAACCCGGCTTACATTACATACCTTAAAAAGTCCATTTTGATCGAATGTGAATGCTTAAGGAATCATATATTGAGCCTAGACATGTTACAAGTTCATGATTTGGAACTTGATAAGTGTGTTGATTATGGATAAGTATGGTCCTTGAAAAAGAATGAAAATGTAAAAAAGAAAAATAATAAAAAAGGAAAAAAAGAAAAAATGAAAAAGAAAAAGAAAAAGCTAAAAAAAAAAAAAGAAAAGAAAAGAAAAAAAAAGGGAGAAAAGGAAGGAGAATAAGAAGGAGCTTAAGTTGAAAACCCGAAAGGGCGATTTGAGTCAAAAGAAGAATGGAAAATTTGGTTAAAATCTTGGGAAGATAGCCTTTTATAAGGGAAACCAATACTGCTTGAAAATTTCATGAAGTGGGGGGCAAAGCATTGATGGAACCAAAATGATTAAAATGTCAATCAAATAGAATTTTGGCAAAATCTTAGATTAGTTTATCAAGATTGATTGAATATTCATTGTTTATTATTGTTACCTTCCTTGGCCTCTGGAAATTGCCTATTATTCTTGGTTAAATTTGTTCTCGTTTACTTCATCATAAATGTCTTCCCTTCAACTTTCAACCAATCTGCATACTCATGATTATTGAAAGAAATGTGATGGCATTACATCTGTTATGAAATTGAAATGATGATAAATAAATAATTGACAATATTTGTGAAAGCCCGATGCATTACAAAAGAGGAAAGTCGAAAATGATATGGGGCAAAGAAGGAAAAGATGAGAATCGTGGGAAGGCTTGTAAGTGTACCGAAGAAATATGAATGTATGATCAAGTGGTGAAGAATAACCAAGAATTAATGGTCTTTCGTGGGATTAGTGGAGGTACGGAAGCTTATGTTTTGAAAAGATTCAAAAAAGGTGAGGATGGTGGTCTTGTGAACCTTGTTACTGCAACTTTTGATTATTTTTTCCTTATCTTTTTCTTTCTCTTTTCCTTTTTCTTTTTTCTTATTCCTTGACATTTGCATTGCATCCATCACATACATTAAAAAAAAAAAAAAACAAATGAAAATTTCACCTTTAAGGAACAAGATTTTTACATTTTCGATCAAAGAAGGGGCAAAACACAAGACAAAGGAAGGAAGCGGGATTCTGAAAATTTTACGATAAGATGATAAGATTTTTAAAGTAAAGAGTTTTAAAAGGATGATGCATCAAGAAACTAAAATCTTTGGGTGTGAATCTCCAAATCAAAGTTGAAAATTTCGGATGTGAATCTCCGAATAAAATTTTGGATGTGAATCTCCAAGTTAAAATTTCGGATGTGAATCTCCGAATCAAAATTTCGGATGTGAATCTCCGAATCAAAGTTTTGGGTGTGAATCTCCAAATCAAAGTCAAATTTCAGGTGTGAATCTCTGAATTCCAAGTTAAAATTTCGGATGTGAATCTCCGAATTAAAATTTTGGGTGTGAATCCCTAAGTCAAATTTTTGGATGTGAATCTCCAAATCAAATTTCAGGTGTGAATCTCTGAATTCCAAGTTGAAAATTTCGGATGTGAATCTCCGAATCAAATTTTTGGGTGTGAATCCCTAAGTCAAATTTCAGGTGTGAATCTCTGAATTCCAAGTTGAAAATTTCGGATGTGAATCTCCGAATCAAATTTTTGGGTGTGAATCCCTAAGTCAAATTTCAGGTGTGAATCTCTGAATTCCAAGTTGAAAATTTCGGATGTGAATCCCCGAATCAAAATTTTGGGTGTGAATCCCTAAGTCAAATTTTCGGATGTGAATCTCCGAATCTAATATTTGGATGTGAAACTCCAACTCAAAATTTCAGGTGAGATTCTCTGAAATTTCGGATGTGAAACTCCAACTCAAAATTTTAAATGAGAATTTCTGGATTTAAGATGCGAATCTCTATATTAAAGTTTACGTTTGGAATTTTCAATCCAAATCCTCAAACTGAGTTCTTGAATGTGTCCTTGTCAAGAAAATGTAAGATTAAAATATGAGGTTGGAAGAATAAGATCTTGAAGTTGAAAAAAAAAAGAGGAAGAAGAAGGTAAAAAAAAAAGGGGGAGTAGAAGAAGGTTCAGAGCTATATTTTAAAGAGGAGGTTCGAGATTAAATTTGAAATGAGATTAAACATAAGATCTAAAGATGAAATTGAAGAAAAAATCAAGACAAGGAATTTTAAGATAGGGAAATTCGATTTGAATGTGAATCTTCGAATCAAATCTTTGGGTGTGAATCTCCAAATCAAAGTTGAAATTTCGGATGTGAATCTCCGAATCGAATTTTGGATGTGAATCTCCAAGTTAAAATTTTGGATGTGAATCTCCAAATCAAATTTCAAATTCTGGATGTGAATCTCCAAGTCAAACATTTTGGATGTGAATCTCCAAATCAAACTTAAAATTTTAGATGTGAATCTCCCAATCAAAGTTAGAATCTTGGATGTGAATCTCTAAATCTTCAAATCAAAATTTCGGGTGTGAATCTCCGAATCAAATTTTAGATGTGAATCTCCAAAACAAAGTTAAAATTCTGGGTGTGAACCTCCAAGTTAAAATTTCGGATGTGAATCTCCGAATCAAATCTTTAAATGTGAAATCTCTCAATTTCAGAAAAGGGGAATTTAAAGTTTCATCGCCTCTGCTGCAAGAGGAGCACATTTTCAGAAAGGAATTTAAAGTTTCATTGCCTCTGCTGCAAGAGAAGCACATTTTCAGTAAGGAATTTAAAGTTTCATCTCCTCTGCTGCAAGAGGAGCGCATACAAAAAAAAAGAAAAAGAAAAAAAAAGAAAGAAAGAAGAAAAAAAAGAAAGAAAGAAAAAACAAAACAAATTTAAATTTAAAGTTCCATCGCCTCTGTTGCAAGGGGAGCGCATTTCGAAAGAAAAACAACATTTTAAGTTTCATTTCCTCTGCTGCAGGAGGAGCTTTCTTAAAAAAAAAAAATGGATGATTTAAATTTAAGTTTCATCGCCTCTGCTGCAAGAGGAGCGCATACAAAAAAAAAGAAGAAAAAAAAAAGAGAAAAAAAAAGAGAAGAAGAAAGAAGAAAAAAGAAGAAAGAAAGAAAAAAGAAGAAGAGATTAAGTCATAAGTCGGACAAAATTACTGTCAATTGTCTTTGCTCTATTCCTGATCCTCAGCAATGAGCAAAGAGGGGCAGCTGTTGACACCTAATTTTGTCCGAGTTTTTCTTTATATTTTATTTTCAAATTAATTAATTAATTAAAAAACAAAAAAATGACAAAAAAATAATTTAAAAAAAAAGGGGAAAGAACTGGTGCCGTGCACGGCACCAGTTCCTGCCAGCCACCAACCCTGCAACCCCATTCCCCTCTCTGCCTACTCCATCCATTACCAACAAAAAGACCTAATCCCTTCTACAAAAAGAGACCATTTTTCGGTCACTGCCAGGGGGCCTCAACGAAGAAACACCCAAACCCAAGCTGCAAACTCCCGCGGCTCAACCCACAACCACCACACACCACCATCATCACCGTCATCGCTAACACTACCTTCACCAAAAACCCCGAAAAAACTCGAAACCCACAACCACTCACCACCACCGATCAGTCAAAACCCAACTCCTAAACCCTAAAACAGTTGTAAATCAACCTGCAAAAAAAAAAAAGAAAAAAAGCAACAAATCCACAGCCATCAACCACAAAAAAGAGAGAAAAAGAAAACAAAAATAAAAAGGGGAGAGGAGGTTTCGGTGAAATCAGATCCGTGGGGTTAGAAAGGGTTTCGAAGGAAAAGGCAGTCAGAATCGTAAAGAGCGAGTGAAGAGGAATCGGAAAAGGGTTTCCTTTTTGGTTTTCGACCACCGGAGACGGCGGTCGACGGCGGCCGGCGATGGCGTAGATGGCGGCCGGAAATCGCCTGGCCGGGGGAGCTTAGAGAGCTCTGGCTTTTTTTGGGGGAAAGAAAGAAAAAATGAAGAAAGAAAAAAAAAGGGGGGTTTTTATAGAAGAGGGCTGGTGACCCGCGCGCCGCTCCAGCATCCGACCCGGGATCCGCGCACCCGACCCAGGAAAAGGATCCGCGCGCCGCTCCAGCATCCGACCCGACCCGATCGCGTCCGACCCGGCTCCAGCCCGCTCGTGACCCGCACGCCCAGGCCTGACCGACCCGATCCGGCCCACTCGTTTGGGCCATTGAAGGGTTTTCTTTGGGCTCTTAGCCCAAATCCATTTTGGTAATTATTTTTTTTTGTTTTTTGTTTATTTATTTATTTATTTAGTGTTTATTTATTTTGTAAAAAAAAAGAAAAAAGAGAAAATTTTAATTAGAAAATTAAAAATAAAAAATAAAAAAAACTAAAAGTAAAAAACTAATAAAATTTAAATCATAATATTATAATTATTATTATTATTATTTGTGTTCTATTACTATTTATTATTATTATTTATCATTATTATTGTTGTTGTTGTGTCGTTATTATTATTATTATTATTATTATTATTATTATTATTATTATTATTATTATTATTATTATTATTATTATTATTATTATTAATGCATGCTACAAAATAAAAGTTTTGAAAAATTTTCTTTTATTTGTATTTTCATTAATTATTATTATTGATTAGAAAATGTGTTTAAAAATAATGAAACTTAATAATAAATAATAAGGTCCTATGATGGGATGCTACGGAAGTCACAAGTAGTGATTCCTAGCTGATCCCTAGGTGAGAGAAATCCTACTAAATGTTGCCAAAAGTATTGGAATATTTAGTATGATTTTTCAATAAATTTAAATTTTTATTAAAAAGGAAAATGAATAAGTTTTTTTAAATTAATAATAAAATTTAAATTTAATTAAATTCGTCCGATGATGGGATGCTACGGAAGTCACAAGTAGTGATTCCTAGCTGATCTCTAGGTGAGAAGAGTCGTACTAATTGTTGCCAAAAGTATTGGAATATTTAGTATGATTTTTCAATAATTTTTATTTTTATTAAAATGAAAATAAATAAGTTTTTTTAAATTAATAATAAAATTTAAATTTAATTAAATTCGTCCGATGATGGGATGCTACGGAAGTCACAAGTAGTGATTCCTAGCTGATCCCTAGGTGAGAGAAATCCTGCTAAATGTTGCCAAAAGTATTGGAATATTTAGTATGATTTTTCAATGATTTAAATTTTTATAAAAAAGAAAATAGAAAAAGAAAATTAATAATAAATTTTAAATTTAATTAAATAAAATTCCAATGATGGGATGCTACGGAAGTCACAAGTAGTGATTCCTAGCTGATCCTTAGGTGAGAAGAATCGTACTAATTATTGCCAAAAGTATTGGAATATTTAGTACGGTTTTTCGATAATTTAAATTTTTACTAAAAATGAAAATGAATAAGTTTTATTAAAAATAAAGAAATATAAATAAATCAACAAATAAATAAGGAAATTTGAAATTAAAAATTCATTTGCATCATATATTATTTGTTTGCATCATATGCATCCATTTAATTTCGAAGCAAGTGTGAATTTTCCGAGGATGAGATTCTGTAGAAGTCACAAGTAGTGATTCTTAAGAAATCTCTAGGTGAGGAAAATTATTTCAAATGCTGCCAAAAGTATTGGAGTATTTGATTTAATTATTCAATACAAAAAGGTTCACATTTACTTTCGAAAAATAAAGTAAACAAAATAAATTTGCAAATAAAAAATGATTTTGAATAAAAAGGTTGGAATAAAAAAGGAATTAATTTTAAATATTAAATTAAGAACATTTTATTAAAACTAAAAGATAACACATGATTATTATGGTACCGTTTTTTAACGGGCGTCGTGGGGGTGCTAATCCTTCCCCACGCGTAACCGTACCCCTGAACCCAACTTTGTTTTCGCAGACCAAAAATTATCTTTTTAATAAAACTTAATTAATTTTGAGATTTTATTAATAAGATAAATATTTTAGGTGGCCAATCACACCTAGACAAAAAAGATTGGTGGCGACTCCCATTTTTGTTTTTAAACGTCTTTTTTCAAAATTCGTCGAGCGCGAAGCCGTTACGGCACCCACCATACCATCACCGTTTTTGCCACTGCCAATTGGAGGAAGACATCGCTGAAGGTCCACCCACACCGGGTTGCATCCAATTTGATCTGCCATGGTGATCTGTGCAAGGTAGAAAGGAAGATGATGGTGAGGGAGGATGATGAACGGGAGAGAAGGGGAAGACTGCCCTTGTTCACCTCTTCAATATACAACAATATCAATGGGCTATACTGTTGCCTATATATATATGCCAAGGGGAGGGACTCCCTGTATTATCAATATTATGTGTTATAACCCATCTCATTATGGATTAACACATGTAAATAAATATTTATACATATAATATATAACAATAATATAGGTCACACTTCTTACAAAATATACTACCAAGTGAATTTATATGATATTAATTATACTTAACTAGTCCATATTATTGAGATATTTCAACAAATAATTCAATGCAGTTAACTCATTTGTGAATCAAGACTGAAGGCGGATAAATATAATAAACAGAAATGATTAATTCAAAACATGTTTCTTGAGATTTTTCCTATTTATTTTATCTAGTCCACACTCCACAAACACACACAATCATTGCCTTTTACTTTTCAGATAAGCAATTCTTGTTCGTTTTTGCTGTTTTTTTCCTTGAGTTCCCCTAGTTTCACTGTTCACTATGTATGCACCATATCTGAATCCTGAATAGGGGTGAGCAAAAATTTTTGGAATCGAAAAAACCGACCGAACCATTCTATTTTCAGTTCATTCAGTTCAATTTATACGGTTTTCAGTTAAATCGATTTTAAAGTTCAATTTTATTGGTTAAATCGGTCGATTGTCAATTTATATAAATGGTAAACCGAATCGAACGAAAAATCGATTTACCCAAAAAATAAATTATAATTATAAATATAAATATATATTAGATAAATATTATATGTTAAAAAATAAAAAACCCTTAGCCCTCACCTTGTCACCCACCGACGTCCCACCTACTTCTGCATATCTGCACTTTTGCTCTCCGCCTCTCCCTCCCGATAACCAGGTAACCACAGGCACCCACTTCTGCTCTCCCTCCAAAATCAGTCACTCACTCACTCTCTCTCACAGTCTCACTCCCGATAAGAAAAAAAACCCTCAACAGACAACAGTCGGCCCCAATCTCACTCAAATGGGAAGCCCCTTCGTAGCCCTTCGCCGCCCATCGATTCACCGGCACACCGCACCGATTGATCTCTTCTATCTCTTTGAAGGTCAGTAATTCCCATAATAGATAAAAAAATCCCATTCTCTCTCTTCATATATATAAAGGAAAAAATGCCATCTCTCCAAACTGCATTGCCCCCTAAGCTTGCCAATAATGTGATCAGAGTTCAGTACTATTTCTTTTTTAAGTTTTATTTGAATTAATAATTATACTGTGATGAAATTGATACCTTTTAATCCGTGGTTGTGGTTTAATTGCTTATTTCAGCTTTATCGGGAGTGCCTTTGGAGAGCTAAATACATAGGGCATAAGGTAAACTGAATATTCTATTTCTACCTCTAGGCTCAGTAGTCCTTCGTAATTCTTCATTTCTTCTGTTTTACGTTCTCATCTCAGTAGCTCACTGTGTGAATGTGTTCAATTTTTTAATAATTTTGAGAGCATTTATTGTTTTATTTACTACTTTATAGTTAGCTTGAATCACCTTGTTCAATTCTTCTAGTTCATGGTTTGTTATATTGCTTGAGCAACAATTATTCATTAGTGTCACAGAAGAGAAATGCAGTAGTTTTCATGCTAAAGTCCAACATAATGGATGCATTTAGTTCCATTTGCAGATGCACATTATGTACCAAATATAGTTAAATCCCTACGTATCTGCATTTGCTTTGTGAGTTCTAAATCTTTGCATGACCGGTAGCCTATTTGGATGTTTTCATGGGCTCTGCCACTTAGGCGAAGGGCTAAACCTAAAATGGATGCAATGCAACTAAGTATAATTTTTAAAAATGAAGAAAATTTCCAAGTTCAACATCAACATACTTTTTTTTCAATTAGTGTGATTAGTAATTGAAACTCAGATTTATTATTAAAATTACAAAATTTCTTCAATCCATCATCCGATTTACGCCTTCCATCAATCTCATTGACAAATTGAAAGCATTCATATAAATTACCTAAACATTTACCTCTTTATTAATTCCTTAGCAATGCTTCTAGCCTCTTTCAATAACTGAAAGCATTTTGTAATGTCATCATCATCAGTTATTGCAAAGTTCAATTTCAAAAGTAAGCACTAGCAAATTCTTCTGCATCCTTTATCCTTTCACTGCAGAAGCTATCAGCAGATTGGAATATGTTCTCTTGTCTTTCTAATTCTTGACCACTTTGTGATGTTTCTCGCCAATTCCATTCACTTGATTTTTTCCTCACTCTGCTGCTTTCAATTGCTTCCAGCCTTTTATCCATACTAATTGCTTGATTGATGCATGATGGGGGTAGCTGCATCAAAACATAAAGTATCCAAACAACTTACTTGAGCAGGAGATGTTTAGAACAAAGAGTTTATTCATATTCATAGAAATTATTAAGTGGGAACAATCAATGACATCCATGAACGCCAGAATATGGCGTGTCCTTTGTAAATAGTAGCACTTAGCCTAGGCCCTGCTTGGTAATTGGATATAATAACTGAAAGAGGAAAATTGGAGAAAGTAAAAAGATGGAAAAAATATATATATATATATATATTTCAATTAGTGTGATTAGTAGAAAAGGAGGAAAGTTAGAGAAAAAAATAATTTATTTCCATCTATTGCTGTCATATTTATTTATTTTTTTATTTATTCATTATGCTGTCATATAAACCTATATAATGAATTGAAATCTATTCATTGTATACTAATTTGGTTTTTGTTTTTCTATTTTTTTTTTGAAAATGTCTAATGAAATGGATGCTGATTTTATGCTCGAGAATTTGGGTTCTATCCCAGATACTACTCAACCAAATCAGCAGCCCTCTCAACCTTCTTCACATGATGAAACAACAAGAGGTGCAACTTCAACTTCTAAATCTAAAGTGAAGAAGAAGAGAACAAATAGGTTACGGTCTAAGGTATGGGAACACTTCACTAAATTTGTGAATGAGGAAGGTGAAGATAAGGCTAGATGTAATTATTGTGGTATAGATTATTATGCTGATACTAAAAGAAATGGCACCACTTCATTAAGGGGTCATATAAGTTCTTGCAATAAGTTTCCTCGTACTTTTAATACTGATAATGATACTTAAACAGAATTAATGGTGTCAACGGGAGGAGTGGGAACATGGAAATTTAATCAAGATGTCATTAGGAAAGGTGTAGCCGGGATGATTATTTTAGATGAACTGCCTTTTAAGTTTGTGGAAGGGAAAGGATTTAAGCATTGCATGTCACTTGCATGTCCTAGATTTCGCATGCCATCAAGATGGACTGTTGCTAGGGATTGCTTTCAAATTTATGTTGATAAAAAGGTTGAGCTAAAGCAATTCTTGAAATCATCTTGCACAAGAATATCTCTTACCACTGACACGTGGACCTCATTACAAAGAATTAATTATATGTGTCTCACAGCTCACTTTGTTGACAATGACTGGAAATTGAACAAAAAGATTTTAAATTTTTGTCCTATTTCTAGTCACAAAGGTGAAGCTATTGATAAGGCGATTGATAAATGTTTGCGTGATTGGGGGATTGATAAGGTTTTCACAATTACAGTTGATAATGCTAGTTCCAATGATGTTGCAATTTCATACTTGAGGAAAAAATTTAACAATTCAGGAACTAGTATTCTAGGTGGAAAATATCTTCATTTGAGATGCATGACACATATTGTTAATCTTATTGTCAATGATGGATTGAAGGAAATGAATGAATCAATTGCTCGTGTTAGAGGGGCTGTAAAATATGTATGACAATCACCTGCCAGGCTAACTAAATTCAAAGAGTGTGTTGCCGCTGAACGCATTCAAAGTAAGAGTTTATTGTGTTTAGATGTTAGCACTAGATGGAATTCCACTTACTTGATGTTAGATGCAGCCCAAAAGTTTGAAAGGGCCTTTGATGCATATGATGATGTTGATTCTAATTATAGAAGTGAGTTTTTGTCAGAAGATGGTGTTCCTAAACAACATGATTGGGTGAATGTTAGGAGGTTTTGCCTTTTCTTGCAACAGTTTTATAATCTCACTGTCAAAGTTTCAGGTTCTTTGTATGTCACCTCTAATACATTTCTTGATAATATTTGTGATGTTTATTCTACTTTGAAAGATTGGCAATTAAGTTCTGATGTTGAGTTGAATGCAATGGCAAGGAGAATGAAGGATAAATATGATAAATATTGGGGAAATATAGAAAAAATGAATATGTTGATCTATGTTGCTTATGTTCTTGATCCTTCAAAAAAGCTTTCTTTTATGGATTATTGTTTTATGAAAATGTATTCTACTGAAGAAGCTTCGTTGATGATTAAGAAAGTAGAACAAGCAATAGATGCATTGTTCAATGAGTATAAAAAGATGTTACGACCTCCATCTGATGTTGTTGGTGAAAGTAGTCAAGTGAGCCAAATTACACAAGCCACCGATGGGATTGGTATGCCAAAAAAGAAGCTAAGTGTTAAGTCTGAGTATAAGAAGTTTTAGGATTGAACATTGCAAAGAAGAGCATGAGTCAGAATTGGCAAAATATTTGAGTGAGGATCCTGAAGATGATGATGATGACAACTTTGATGTTTTGTCTTGGTGGAAACTCAATAATCATAAGTTTCCTATCCTTTCTAACCTTGCTCGTGATGTCTTTGCCATTCCCATATCTACAGTTGCTTTTGAATCTACTTTTAGTACCGGTGGTCGTGTGCTTGATGCATATAGGAGTTCTTTAACTCCTAAGATTGTGCAAGCCCTTATTTGTGCTCAAGATTGGCTACGAGGATCTTCTCTTTATGATCACTCTCATGAGGATAACTTGGTAGAGCTTGACAAAATTGACATAGGTAATACTTCATTTTCCTTACTATTATTGTTTATTTTTTTTGGTTCTTTATATGAAGCTTACTTTTATTATTTTTGTTTATATATTTTAGATTTGTCAAAAATTGCATTGGATCCCATATTAGATTAATGCAAGCAAAGGTGCATGGATGGATCATTTGAGGTAATTCTATTGTTATAAATATTTGCATTTTGGAACATATGATATTAATTTATTTT
The DNA here is from genome assembly GCA_031772115.1 of Heritiera littoralis. NCBI lineage: Eukaryota > Viridiplantae > Streptophyta > Magnoliopsida > Malvales > Malvaceae > Heritiera > Heritiera littoralis. The sequence goes on from JAPDPK010000001.1 coordinate 22,148,720, forward strand.
CTTGTAAATTTTAACTAATAATGTTGCTCTCTTTAATGTGTTAGGGTCTTAAGGAAATGACTAATGGAGAATATGCACCAAAGTTATGGGATTAGGGTATGAGAGGTCTATGAAGAATATGGACTATTTGGCTTTGTTTTGTTGTAAAATTTTGTCTTTTTTATTTGGTTTGGACTATTTGGATTTATTGTTGGTTATTTTCTTTAAGTTGGTTGTGCTAATTTGGACCACTATGAACAATTATTGTAGACATTTATGTCTTTATTTGAACCATTATGGATAATGTTGTGATTGTGAAACTTTATGTATTTGCTTGTGTATTTGGACCATTTGGATTTGTTGTGTAATGTATTGGTTATTTATTTGTTTATTTTCTTTAATTTTATGTTTTTAAGTTAGTAAATTTATGAACAATATTGGTTATTTATCTTTGTTTTGTGAAGTTTTATGCATTTATTTGGGTAACATGTTGTGAATCTTGTAGGAGACATTAACAAAACAAGTTTATATTATATCCTTTTATACATTTGTTTACCTTTGCTTCAAATTCGGTTTTAACGTTAAAAAACCAAACCGACCGAATAAATTTGGTTTGGTTCGGTTCGGTTTGCAAGAAGAATTCGGTTGGTTTCGATTGGATCTACAATAAAATCGTTTTTTCGGTTTTTGATTTTTCTGGACCGAAACCGACCGGTTACACCGATTGCTCACTCCTAATCCTGAAACACTCATCGATGCCTATAAAAAGACAACAGCATCACCAAGTTCATCTCAAGAACATAAAAAGAATGAGTAGTTCTCTGCTTCACTTGGCTTCCTTTCTCTTTTCCTCTGTATCTGTCCAGCTTTAACATATCCAGCCTTACTATTTCAGGTATAGCTTGCAGTTATTTATTTCTCGCCCGTTTCTTCCCCTATAGATACACGATGCATGTGCATTTTATGTGAACTCTAAAGCGATCAATACCGTCAGTAGAGTTTTTTGAATCCACTAACGGGGTTAAAATGATTACTCATGTCAAAGGAAAAAGAGTTCAACTGTAAGCCAAAGCCATTCTTCGTAGCTACTTCTTATTCGTTTTCTCAAATTTTGGTGGAATAATGGCGAACACTGAGTTGAAATCTGATAGCTTCTTTGATAGGTTGAAGATATACTTGGCTACCGATCCCAGTAAAGAGCTCAGCAAGAAGATTGGTCTTGTTTACCAAATCAATATTGCCCGTATGGTCCACCTTTTATGTTTTTTTTTTGTTTAAGTTCAATTTGATTTGAAAGCTTGCTTATAATTCTAGGTTTTGTTTATGACTTACAGAAAATTGCGTTTGATGAGGTTTCTTACATTGTTGATCTCAAGAAAGGGGAGGTTACCGGAGGTTAGCACCTATCAATCTTGTTCTTCTTTGTTTTTTTTTTTTGGTTAGGTTTGTTTATGTTGCTCTGCCTCTTGATAGAATTGCAGTGTTGTTGATTATAATGATTGAATAGAGTTTGAAGTTTGTATCTTTTGCATTGTATAATTGCAGAAGTTTTAGTTATACAACATTATCATTGTATTGAAAATTGAAATGGTTGCTTCCCTATATCTTCTTTTCTGTCGAAAATAAACAAACATCGATATTCAAATATCATATAACTCTCTCACCTTGAAGATGAAAATTTTATGATTTGAACTAATGCAAAGATTTCTTTTATGTCTTTTCTATCAAATTTTTTCTTGGTTACTCAACTCTCTCAATGACGATGGTAGCAAACCAGAACCCATTTCATTAATTCAATTTGTTCACTTTTTTTTTTTGCCATGGTGCAAGTACTATTATCAGCTTGCACTGCTTTCCATTAGTTGGTGTTCAATGTCAAAGTACACTAATTTTTCAGTTTTCACCCAACTAACTGGTGAGGAAGCTACCTAAATCTCTTTAACATATGTTGTTCTTTTAATGTTAAAATTTTCTCTCCGTTTCATCAAGTTTTTGTCCTTATAAAATTAGTAACTATGACTGTTCTATTTGTTTGTGGTTACCGTTCTATTCATCCAAGTGACTTGCTCTTGAAAATTCAAGTATTATTACATAAATTCAATCACATTGTTTCAAATTTTTCATTAGTTTCAAATTTTTCATTATAAAGTTGTTCATTATCTATCACTCTGACGTTCAAGTCAATATGAAAGCGAAAAGTCTGATGTTACATTTTCCTTTAAAGATGATGATTCTGTAAAAGTGCCATTGGGAAAATGAATCCCGATATTGCTTATACGAGGCACAATTCCCCAATTCCTATTTCTTAACCCTATATTGTAGGAAGTTGGGATCAAAATGTTAGGTGTTTGTTTGTAGTTATGAATGGATGATTTCTATCTTTTTGCATGCACATGCACAAGGAATTTGCGTAACAATGATGACCGATGATTGTTGATTTCCTAAAATTAAACCAAATCTTTAGCTTAGGATCATTGCAAGCGTTTATTGTTAAATTATTCTAAGAGTCTAACCTGGGGATGACCAGATTTGTTTGTTATCTATAAAAAGAAATGGGTCTTATGAACTTCACACAATGATTATGTGCTTTTTGCAGGTTTTCTTGCCTCGGTTGATTCATACATGAACTTGCAAATGTGACCCTAATGGTTTGAATAACAACATTTAAATTGCATGCATTTTGTTGAAATTTGGAACCATATTGATATTTCATTATCATCATCATTATTAGAGCCTCTATCCCAAGAGATTGGGGTAGGTTATATGAACCAATATCTGAACTCACGTTAGATCGTCCATATGTAATCTCTTCCTTCACACATTTTTATCCAAAGCTATTTGCTCATCCAATTTTAATACCTCCATATATTTTCAAATTACTTACTTTCAAGTCTTTTTCGATCTTTCTATAGTCTTAGCCTTTTTCTCAACATTCATAGCCTTTATTCTCCTGATTGAAGTATCTACAAGTCTACGTCGTATGTGTTCAAATCAACGTAAATGATTTTCACACATCTTGTTTTCGATAGATATTATTCAAACCATCTTACGAATATCTTACGAATATCATATTGATATTTCATATAAATATAAATTTGAAACCACATTCTAGTATATTATAAAGTTTGTGTTCGAATCCAAACAACTTTAATATGCTCTCACTCCATGCTTATCAGAGAAAATATTGACTTGTGAAAATCAATTCTATAATCATGAACTTTGTTTAAAATGTTCAAAATTTTAAAAATTTTCAAGTTAGAATATTAATGGTAGGATATAAGAATATGATTTCTATTATCATTTGAAAGTAATAACTCTTTTTATTGAAAAAAATAAAAACGAAAAAAAGAAAACAACCAAAGGTTATGGAGCGGTTTATGCCTGAGCTGAGAAAAAGAAAATGGATTGAGCTTGTATCTTCCATACTCCATTGGCATTGATAAATTGTCCATCGAACTGTCCCGCTCTTTACGCTTCCGATACTGCAAAACCAAGAGTTAGGTACGAGGGGTCCCACGACCACGAGATGTTTGTTTCAAATATGAACCTACGTCTATAATTCTTAGCACGGACCACTACGACTCCTTCTTCGACGACCGGATAGTAGCAACTAACAAATAAGATTATGCTTTAGTCGAAGAATTTTTCCCTTTGATTTTTCTTTCTTTGTTTTCTAGCCAAGAATTTTCCACTCTCATTGTTTTTATCGTTCACTTGTATACATCGAATTTAAGAAAGCAAATTTGGACTTCCGTTGTTACAAAAACATCTAATCAATCTAATAATCATCGTTGATTTCAATTCCATCAAAATCAATATTATAATTCATTTAAATAAAAATTAAATATATGTGCATGTTAGATTGTTTTAATGAAATTTAAATATGTGCAAATATATGCTAGATTTGTAATATTTTGGAAATTATTAATATCTGAGAAGACTAATTGTCAAAGATTTAATATAGAAATTAAGGGAATTTATGAAAACAAAAATAATAAGGGGATTGAGAGAGTTGTAATGGTAATACCTTAATAGGATAAAAGAAGCTTAAATAAGAGAATGTGGGAAAATAAGGGAAAATTGTTGACTTTTTTTTGGTAGACTTGTTGACCTTTGTTAATGCAATATTTAAAGCGTGACCATTCCTTTGCTTTTTAGCCAAAGAATTTTCTACTTTGAAAAATTCTCTCCTTCACTTCTATTAAACAATTTTAAGACTGAATTTAATTAGATTTCATTTGTTACAAAATATGTAAGATTGATAATCTTTTTATTGGATAAGGAAAAAATGTAAATATTTTTTTCATTTGTTAATTAAATGCTTAAAAATTATTTAAAAATAAAGTTAATAAAATTGGTGGATATGAATATGAATTTGTTTTTTATACGTTAATAGTGAAATTTTTAATTCCCTGAACATAATTAATCTAATATGAATTGTAGATCATAATTACTAACTGAATGGACTTGATGGAAATGAAATAATAACTTTGAAAATCATGCTATTAATTTTAGATTTAAAAGTCATCTTCTATGGGAATGAAAGTTCTAATTTACTTAACGTGTAGATGGTAAAGAATTTTATTTTTTTGGTACAGATAAAATGAATTTTATCGATATTGGATTTGTTAAATATGAATGTAAAAAATTGTATTAACATAATTGGCTTATCAGAACGGAACGAAATTGATATATTGGATTTGATTAGTACATATACCTTCAATACGTAATTTACTTCAACTCTATCGTGCATAATTTTATTTTTATAAAAGAGGACAAAACGTGAAAAAAAGAAGAAGAAGACAGATTGAATGTATTATGATTTGAATTCTTAATCTATTGGATATCCCTTCTCAAATAAAAAAAATGTGTGAACCATTTGAGAGTTAAAGTTCCAAGTTTACCAAGCACCGAATTTTATTTTGATACATACAAGTTCAAGAGTAAGAGAAGTTATCGCATTTTTAAGACAAAGGCAAACCTTTATTTGTTTAATCCGTTGAATTGCAAATTTTTCAAACTTATATATCGCCAACCAACAAAAAAAAACAAATTTGAATATTTTGCACACAAAATTTGAAAGTTTAATCACTTACTGGTGAACCTCCTTTTGCAACAACCACCAACTTTGCATGCATTACAAAAGTCCCAAACAAGCGATGATGATTCCAATAAAAAAGACAAGCGATGACATGAAATTAAATTAGTTAATTGTGATTAAGATAATAAAGTTTTAAAATTTTGAAAATAAAGTATTAAAATTAAAAAAATTACTGTAAGTTAAGATACCATTAGCAATTCTTTCTATATATGATACTATATTATAATGTATAAAATATAAATATTGTATTGTACTAATATGAAATTGTATAATTAATTAATTATTTTATATCACTGATTGAGTACTAACTCTTTGAATTGTTGTTTCGTGCATTGTTAGTGATTTAATGTTTGAATATTTCTATGATTTATTTATGTTTGTTAACTTAATATTAACTTTTTATGTTTTGTTTGTATGTTTTGTAATTATCAATATATATTATGGATTGTATAAATTGAAGATTTTATTATTTTGTTATATTTGTTTATAATATTTAAATGTTAATTAATTTGGATATGAATAAATGTAAATTAAATTATTAATATAAATATGATTTTTTTGTCATTTTTATTATGTTTTATTTTTCATGTCATTCGTGTTGTGTCTATTCGTGTCACGTCTACTCGTGTCATGCTTAATTATGTTTAATCTCGCTTGTCGTGTTTAAACGTGTTTTGTTATGTCGTGTGACACGAATAATTATAACATGTCAATCATGTCGTGTCACGTCACGTGTAACATGTATAAAATATGTGTTATGTTCGTGTTTATGATTCAAAATCGTTTTATAATTCATTTCATGTTCATGTTTCAATAATTTGTGTCGTGTCGTGACTCGTGTTGTGTCGTGTCGTGACACGAAGACACAGATTGCCAAGTTTAGTCGGAGGGATTCAATGTGGGTTTGAATGGTTGGAAGACATAAAATGAAAAAGAAAGTATTAGGTTTTTTTAGGTTTTAGGATAAATATGTAATTTTATAAATATACATTAAAATATTAAAAGCTCGATAAGGTTCGCGAGTTACTCGAGCCAAGTATCTTAATACTCAAATTCAGTTTGCTTGATAGTTCAAGTAGCTCGAGCTCAAGTTCAGCTCGAAAAATTTTGAGTCGAATTTGAGTTTTGCTCGAGTCAAGCCCGAGTAACTTACGAGTATCAATGTATCATTTACACTCCTAACTAAAACTATATGCTTTGTTGGATTCACAATTGTTTTTTTTTTAATTATTTCTTTTTATCATTAAAATAAGTTTATAAAAAAATTAATACTTCACATATGTAATACTCATTTATAGCAGCAATTTTTTTGCTGAGTGATTAAGAAAGAATTATAATATATTATAAAGTTTGGATTAGAATCCAAACAATTTTAATAATCTCTCACTCCACGATTATCAAAAAAACTATTGATTTGTGAAAATCGATTCTATAATTATAAACTTAGTTTAAAATGTTCAAATTTTTCAAAAATTTCAAGTTAGAATATTAATGGTAGGGCATAAGATTATAATTTCTGTTAAAAAGTTAGCTCATCTTACTTGTTCTAGTTTAGTCTTTTATTTTCTTGAATAAGTCAAGTTTCTGTTCTATTTTTTAGGACTGATAAACCAAGTAATTTTGTATTCCGTTTGGATTTGTTTCTTATCTGCTAAGTCGTTTTAAGAGATTTTAGGAGGAATTCTAGTTGACAAACTCTATAAGGGCGTTTGGTTCAGGGATTTTAAGATTCCCTAGGAATTTTATTTTCCGTAATTGTTTAACCTCATTTGATTGAATAATTTTTTCTCTCATCAGGAATCTTAGATTCCCAATAGTGTCGGAAAGGGAGAAAATAGAAGGGAAAACAATACCCTCCCTCCCTTGAGGTATTTTTATTTTCCCTTGGGAATTCTTTTTTGTTCCAATTTTATCCTTGACATATTTTCATTTGGGTCAACTTTACCCTTTACTATCAAAGGTATTACGTCCTAGATAATTATTTATATATTAAAATAAATAAATAAATAAACACCTTAAATACTTAAATAAGTAATTTAAATGTAATTATGCCATTGGATTTGTTAAAAATTACAACCCTAAATAAAACACTTATTAAAAACCCTTTTTTTAGGCCATTAAAAACTCTTTTCTTAATTACAACATAATCATTAATTTTATTAAATCTAAATATAATTTACAAGTTTATATGTATCAAAATAACATTTCTTAACTAAACTGGTATCAATAAATGTAGTGTTCACTTAAATTTAAAGTGTCATTATTTTTTTCTTATTTTGATGAATTGACATTTAAGAGAAAAATGAATTTAAAATCAAATGGACCAATAATAAGATGGATCCTATGATTTTTGATTAATCAAAATCAATTTAATATAGTAATAGTTTGTTAAATCAAAATAATTTACATAACAAAAATCTTATAAAAAAAAGGGACCAAATAAATAAATAAATAAGTATCTTAAATAAATAAATAAGTAATTAATTTAAATATAATCTATATCAAGTGTTATTCACTCCACATCACCTAATAATATGAAGGGTATTACAATAAAATAAGTAATTAAGTAATCTTATTTTCCTTTAACCAAACACAAAAATCTTATATTCTCATAAATACAACCAAACACAAGAATATAATATTCTCAAGAATCCGTTAAGTAAAATAATTTTGGAGTTAAATGATTCCCGAAGATAATCTTAAATTTTACGAACCAAACAAACCCTACATATATAGACTATAGTTGCACTCAAAGTAGACTTCTGCGGTAAATAAAAATCCTCCTTCAGATGATAACTTTCTGCTAGTTTCTTTGTTCTACTCAAGAATTTATTTCCTCGTGTTTTTGTGATACTTTTTATTTTTTTGGTTAATAAGAAGTATAAAAAGAAAATATAGGATGGAACTTTTATCTTAATTTTTAAAAAAAAACAACTATTAGATTAAATTTTGATTGATTTTGTTATAATTTCTATTATCATTTGAAAGTAATACTAACTCCTATAGTGAAAAAAAAAAAAAAACCCCAAAACCAAGAGTTAGGTACGAAGGGTCCCACGAGTACGAGATGTTTGTTTGAAATACGAACCATCTCTATAATTCTTAGCACGGACCACTAGGGCACTAGGCACCCCTTCTTCCGCAACTTGATAGTAGCAAATAAGACTATAGTTTAGCCAAAAGAATTTTCCATTTGATTTTTGGCCAAGAATTTTCTACTTTCTTTTTTCTTTGTCAAAACCTTCGATATCTGGATAGTACTTTGAGCCCCGATTAATCTAAAGTCAAGCTACGATTAGACTCAATACGAGAGGAGCTCTCTTAATGTTTTTTTTTTCATTCATAAAATTCGAATTTGAGATCTTACTTAAAAGAAATTGAGCTCCTTCCACTCAGTCCAACAGATATTGACAAGAATTTTTCACTTTTGTATGCATCGAAATTGAGAAAGCAAATTTGGATTTCCCTTGTTACATAAACATCTAACTAATCTAGTCATCATCGTTGTTTTCAATTTTATCGATTCAATCTTATCATTCGTGAAAGAGAGTGGTGGAAAATTGTTAACTTCTTCTTGGTGGACTTTGTTGCCCTTTTTAATGCAATCTAACTTGACCTTTTCTTTGCTTTTTAGTCAAAGCATTTTCCACTTTTATTATTATCTCCTTCACTTCTATTAAACAATTTTAAGACTTAATTTAGATTTAATTTGTTACAAAATATTTAAGATTGATAATCTTTTTATGGGATAAGGAAAAATGTAAATATTTTTTTTTCATTTGTTAATTAAATGCTTAAAAATTAATTAAAAAAGTTAATGATATTGGTGAATATGAATATGAATTCGAATTTAATATAGAAAATAAGGGAATTTATGAAAACAAAAATAATAAGGGGATTGAGAGAGTTGCAATGGTAATACCCTAATAGGATAAAAAAAGCCTAAAAGAGATTGGGAAAATGACGGAAAATTGTTGACTTCTTTTGGTGGACTTGTTGCCCTTTTTTAATGCAATCTAACTTGACCTTTTCTTTGCTTTTTAGTCAAAGAATTTTCCACTTTTATTATTATCTCCTTCACTTCTATTAAACAAGTTTAAGACTGAATTTAGATTTAATTTGTTACAAAATATGTAAGATTGACAATCTTTTTATGTGATAAGGAAAAAATGTGAATTTTTTTTCATTTGTTAATTAAATGCTTAAAAATTAATAAAAAAAGTTAATAACATTGATCAATATGAATATGAATTTGTTTTTTATGCTTTAATAGTGAAAATTTCAATTCCATGAACGTAATTAATCTAATATGAATTGTAGATAATAATTATTAATTGAATGGACTTGATAGAAATGAAATAATCACTTCAAAAATTCATGCTATTAATTTTAGATTTAAAAGTCAGCTTTTCGGGAATGAAAATTCTAATTTATTTAACGTATAGAGGGTAAAACGAATTTTATTGATATTGGATTTGATAAATATGAATGTAACAAATTGTTTCAACATAATTGGCTTATCAGAACAGAACAAAATTGATTTATTTGATTTGATTAATACATGTACCTTCAATACCTAATTTACTTCAACTCTATTAAGCATAATTTTTTTGTTATATACAAAAGAGGAGAAAACTTGAAAAAAAAAAGATTGAATATATTACGATTTGAATTCTTAATCTATTGGATATCCCTTTTTAAAAATCATTATATGAATCATTTAAGACTCAAAGTCCTATGTTCACCAAGCGCCTAATTTTATTTTGATACATAAAAGTTTAAGAGTAAAAAAAGTTATCTCATTTTTAATACTGTTCAAGTCACTCTCATAAAAGAAAAAAAACTGTTCAGGGTTTTTTATTGGAGGAAAATTAAATTATCTTTGAAAATTTGATTACAACCAAAATACTGTACATATGGGAATCTTTGGAATATTAAATTCCTATGTTTGATTTGATTGAAAGGAAAATAAGATTTTGTATTTGGCTGGGAGAATGTAAAATTACTTAATGATATATTTTATTATATTGCACTTATATATTAGTAGTTGTGTAAAGTGAATAAGTCATTATAAAAATTGATTTTTAAATTACTTACTTATTTATTTAACATATTAAATTATTTAGTATTAAATATGTAATTTATTTATTTTAACATGTAAATAAATTTAAAAAGTTATACTTAAATAATTTTTTATCATTTATGTTAAATCAAATTTAAATATAATTGTTATTAAAACTTTTCAATATTGAAGAAAATCATGTATAATTGTTTATGTATTTAGTTGTTTATTTAACATGTATGTTAATTTAACCTGTAAATTATATATTCATTTTTTTTAACATTTAAATTATTCATATATTTATCTAACATGCAAATTGTTTTGTTTATTTAACATGTAAATTTTATATTAATTTAGTTAACATTTAAATTATTTATTTATTTAACATATAAATTGCTTATTTATATTCTTTAATCTGTAAATTATTTATTTATTTAACACGTAAATAATATTTAAATAATATTTAATAGTTAGGTTAGAAACATTACTCAATAGTGTAAGAGGTGTTAAGGAGAGAGAACGAAGCCTTTTTACACACCGTAGATCTAACACAAAGAATAAAAAGATAAAGAGAGACAAAAAGAACGTACAGATTTAAGTGGTTTAGAGAAAACCCTTCTACATCCATGGTCGCACTAATTTCTTTTTATGTTTGGAGTTACGCAATATAAAGATATAGCTAACAACCCTTGTAAAGGTGAGAATTGGGACAATACTCTTAAATAGAAAAATTACAAGAGTACCTTAATAAAAATTATGCTTCACCATTAACTTGAGGGATGTAAGATTGTAAAATAATAAAACACTTTTATTTTGTAATTTTAAGTGACTAAAAAGGGTAATGTGGTTTAAAAAATAATTAAGTGAGGACAAAATCGAAAAAAAATATTTTCCTCTAAAAATTCTAAAATATCTCAGGAGCCGGAGGTAATATGATTCCCTTATTTTCCCCACTTTTGGTATTGCGAGAATATTAGATTATTAATGTGGGGGAAAATATGATTCGTATTACGGAAAAAAAATTACTAACCGGAATCGAAAATTCCTCAAATCAAACGTCCCTTCAAATCTAACTCTTGTAGCTATTTTTTTTATTGTGTAGCCATTGCCACTTATAAAATTCACACTTATAAGAAGGATCTGAGAACGGAAAGAAATTTCTCTCTAAATCTCCCCTGAAGGCAAAACATTATTTGATTAACCCATTAAATTGTAAATTTTTCATACTTACATATTGCCTACTAACAAAAAAAAAAACAAAAAAAAAATTCGAATATGGGTATTTTGCATACAAAATTCAAACTTTAACCACTCAGGAGTGAATCTTCTTTTGCAGCAAGCACCAATTTTGCGTACATTACAAAAATCCCAAACAAGCGATGACGATGCCTATAAAAAAGACAAGCTAAACCTCTGCCTCAAACACAAACGAAAGGCAAAAATGTTGAGTCCACTTTGCTTCATCTCTCTCTTCCTCTTAGTCCTCCATTCTTTTGCATCTTCTACCATATTGTTCCAGGTATGTCTCTTCTGCCCAGCTCGCAGAGATTACTTCTGGTTTGGTTAAAACATGATTTTGATGCTTGAGGGTTTGATTTGATGTTATTTCAGGGTTTCAACTGGGCATCATGCAACGAGCCACGCGGATGGTACAACGTTCTCAAGAACTCAGTTTCTGATATTGCTGACGCTGGTGTTACTCATGTTTGGCTCCCACCACCCTCGCAGTCCGCTGCCTCCGAGGGTACTCTCCAATTTAATTCTTCACTGTTCATAGATATGTCAACATGAATGTTCTGATTAATCTGCTGAAGGATCCATTGTTATTTTCTCTTCTCTAGAATTCAAGGTTTGTATTTATATGAACTATGAAATTGTCCTCAGCCTAGCAATGTTTCATCCTTTATTCAGGATACATGCCAGGGAGGCTGTATGATCTTGATGCATCAAAATACGGATCTCAGGCTGAATTGAAGTCCTTGATTGATGCTTTCCGTCAGAAGGGCGTCAAGAGTGTTGCTGATATAGTAATAAATCATAGAACAGCTGAGAGGAAAGATGACAGAGGCATATATTGCATTTTTGAAGGTGGAACTTCGGATGACCGTCTGGACTGGGGGCCATCTTTCATTTGCAAGGAGGACGCTAACTTTTCTGATGGCACCGGGAATCCAGACACCGGCCTCGACTACCCGCCTGCCCCTGATATTGATCATCTCAATCCAAGGGTACAGAAGGAGTTATCAGATTGGATGAATTGGTTGAAGACTGAAATTGGTTTTGATGGATGGCGTTTTGATTTTGTAGGAGGCTATGCTCCAAACATTACCAAAATCTATATGAATCAAACTTCACCAGATTTTGCTGTTGGAGAAAACAGGAGAAATTTGTCCCTTGGACAAGAAGATTCACATCGCGCTGCACTGAAAGATTGGGTTGAAGCTGCTGGTGGGGTTGTCAAAACATTTGATTTCACTACAAAATTTGTTCTCAATGCTGCAGTTCGAGGCGAGTTGGGGCGGTTGAAGGATTCCAATGGGAAACCTCCTGGAATGATTGGACTTTTACCTCGAAATGCTGTTACTTTCATCGACGATCACAACACAGGATCGCAAAAGATTGCGCCATTTCCATCTGATAAAGAAATGCTAGGATATGTTTATATTCTCACCCATCCTGGCATCCCCACCATAGTAAGCTTACACTAGCAGAAGCAATCAGCTCAGCATTTTCTTCTTAATTTGCCATCACTTTACAGGTTGCTAATGGAAACTTCTGTTTCTTGCTTTGCAGTTTTATGATCATTTCTTTGAGTTCGGCTTGAAGGAACCGATTACCGAACTGGTGGCGATCAGGAATAGAAATGGGATTGGTTCCACAAGCACAGTTAATATTCTGGCTGCTGAGTCCAACCTTTATATGGCATCTATTGATGACAAAATCATTATGAAGATTGGGCCAAAGATGGACTTTGGAAACCTTCTTCCTCCCTATTACCTGCTTGCTGCCAATGGGACGGATTATGCAGTATGGGAAAAGGGACAAATTGGAAAGATAAGCAACGAATTCGTCTTTTGGAATTGTCATTAATGAGTGATGCTCTAATGAGTGTCGTCCTGTATCTTTTTTGGTTACAGTCATCCTGTAACCAAATAAAATTTTAACAGATAATAAACAGATATTAAGGTTAATTTCATGAACATACCAAATTAGCTTTAGTGTCTCATACTTCTGTCTCTCGGATGGAAACTGTAGCAATTGTTGTGATAATTGTTAGCAGTTGAAGAAGCTAATGTCGCATTTGTGCCGTCACTTTTTGACATGTTTTGCTCATTACTTGTCCTTTTGCATCAGGATTTTAGGTTGTCCTTGATATGATAAGGTTGTGATAATCTATTTTGTTAGGCAAACATGTCAGGTAGTTGTTAGGAGTTGTTAAGGTTAAACTTTTGTCTGATGTTCGTATAAATTAATAAACAGTGCAACCCAAAACAGTGGCTTTTCAAAGAAAATCTCTGAACTTTTTCTTCAATCTTTTCTTTTGCTTTTCTCTACTTCATATCTTTCAATAATCAATTAATTTGAGGCTAAATTCCGAATTATCATCACTTGTTCTCTAATCTTTGGAACCTCAACTTCACCATTATTTTTCTTTTCTGCCTCAACAGCTTCATATGATTGCAGGAAACATTCCAAGCCAAATGTCATGTAAAACAGCTCAATGATAGCAAAGATTAACAGATTTCCTTATCTTTAATTGATACTAAAGTATAGAAACAAGACGCAAATCAAATAGTTTTTTTTTCCCTTAGCCAAACTAATAGTCTTTGATTACATTATTGTTCATATATGAAAAATGAAAGTTTTTATTTTTTTTTCCTCAAAATTTCCATTTACTACAATTATTGTTAATTTGCAGTCTAGAATTTGGTGAGTAGCATACATACATACATACATACATTCCTGTGAATGAAGGTTGGCCGCTATTACATCTTATCTGTTATGTTAGATATTCCTTTGTTTAATTTCAATAGGATTCCTACTAAAAAAAATCGATAGGATTCATTATAATAATAAGATTGGAGAGGATTATTCTCATAGAAATTGAAGTAAGAATTATTTGTTGTATATAAAAAAAAAAACACTATACATAAATAATGACATTGTGGGTACAGAATCATACTGGTTTTGTATAGGAATAACTTTGAAGAGTTCTGAGAATATTACCAAAAAAAAAAAGAATGAGAAACAGAGCTGGGAAAAGAAATCCTATCTGCATATGATGAGTGTTTCGTGTGAAAGGGTTCTCGTACAGGCATAAGTATGACCCACCAGAGATCCCATTTCTGGAGACCTCATTGGCTAGTTCCCTCTGAGTGCGGCGGAATGGAAGACTTTCGTGGGAAAATGATGGAAAATCCATTTTCAAGTGTTTTCCTAACTGTTTGTATGAGGATGTCGAACCTGATGACTGATGAAGTCACAATCCATTCACCAGAATCTTTCTCTGCGTTGAGTATCCGCAAAGCGTTTTCATGTAAACACTTCCAATGATTTTTCTCAGCAAAGTCCAACATCTTTGGCTATAAGAGGATAAATGGATAAGATCGATGACAATAATTCAATGCAGATAACTCATTTGTGAATCAAGACTGAAGGCGGATAAATATAATAAACAGAAATGATTAATTCAGAACGTTTTTTTTTGAGGTTTTTCCTGTTTATTTTTATCTAATCCACACTCCACAAAACAATCATTGCCTTTTATTTTTCGGATAAGCAACTCTTATTCCTTTTTGCTGATTTTTTTTATTGAGTTTCCCTCGTTTCAGTGTTCATTATGTATGAACCATATGTGAATCCTGTAACACTCATTGTCATTGATGCCTATATAAAGCCAGCAGCACCACCAAGCTCATCTCAAGAGGCTAAGACAACAACATAAATAGAATGAGTTCTCTCGCTTCACTTGGCTTCCTTTCTCTTTTCCTCTATATCTTTCCAGCTTTAACATCTCCAACCTTACTATTTCAGGTATGCTTTCAGTCACTTAATCCTCTCTCCTTTCTCCTCTTATAGACACACGATGCATGTGCATATTACGTGAAAACTCTGAGGCTAATTGTTGTACAAATCTCTGATGACAAATAGGGGTTCAACTGGGAGTCATGTAATAAGGCAGGAGGATGGTATAACTCTCTCAAGAACTCCATCCCTGATATTGCTAATGCTGGAGTTACTCATGTCTGGCTTCCTCCACCCTCCCAGTCAGTTGGACCACAAGGTATATGTTAAAGCGGTATAATTTAACATTTATTAAAGACTGTTTTTTGTAATTTTATATTTAAATTGAGCCCCTTTACCGCTTATCAATTGATTTTAGGTTGAATGCTAAGCATTGTATTAAAGCCCAAATTTTGTTTTGTGAAATGTTATTTGATTTCTACCGGCTATTTCTTTCAAGATTGTCATGTGGTAGACTTTCATATCTCTTCTTACACGTGACGGAGATCTATTAAAATGATGTTATCTCACATCTGTTTAATATTCTATACGTGTGACCTTGTATTTAAATTGAGCCCCTTTAGGTATTACTAATTGATTTTAGGTCGGATACTTAACTTTATATATTTGAAATTTTATTGAAGAGTGATTGTGATGATGCAGTAATGCCAATTAGGACTTCTATCAATCAGTTCAAAACCAATAAAATGAAAAATGGGTGGCTTACTGTACTCGGATTCTCTCCTTTTCCCCTTTTCTTTTATTGAATCACTTCCAGTTTGCTTTCTAGGAAACAACTAACAAACATTCTTTATGCCTGTTGTTTCATTAAAACCCAGGATATCTTCCAGGAAGGCTATATGATCTTGATGCATCAAAGTATGGATCTCAGGCTGAATTGAAGTCGCTAATTGCAGCTTTCCATAAAAAAGGAATCAAATGTTTAGCTGACATTGTAATAAACCATAGAACAGCTGAGAGGAAAGATGGGAGAGGAATATACTCCGTTTTTGAAGGTGGGACTCCAGATGATCGTTTAGATTGGGGGCCATCCTTCATTTGCAGCACTGATAAGGAGTATTCGGATGGCACAGGCAATCCTGACACTGGACTGGATTACCAACCTGCTCCTGACATCGACCATCTCAATGCAAGGGTACAAAACGAGTTATCTGATTGGATGAATTGGTTAAAGACTGAAATCGGTTTTGATGGATGGAGATTTGATTTTGTAAGAGGTTACGCTCCAAGCATTACCAAAATCTACATGCAACGAACTTCACCAGATTTTGCAGTTGGGGAGAAGTGGGAAGATCTTTCCCTGGGCCAGAATGAAGAATCACATCGTGCAGCTCTAAAAGATTGGGTTCAAGCTGCCGGTGGGGTTGTCAACGCATTTGATTTCACAACCAAAGGCGTTCTTCAAGCTGCCGTGCAAGGTGAGTTATGGAGGTTGAAGGATTCAAACGGAAACCCACCAGGAATGATTGGACTTCTGCCTCAAAATGCTGTTACTTTCATTGATAATCATGACACAGGCTCTACTCAAAAGCTTTGGCCTTTCCCATCTGACAAAGTCATGCAAGGCTACGCTTATATTCTCACCCATCCTGGCACCCCATCAATAGTAAATTTCTGTCAACCTTATTTCTTACCCTCTTTTTCACTATATTGCCAACCTAATGAATAGTTACATTTTCTTTTGTGTAGTTTTACGATCACTTTGTTGATTGGGGCTTGAAGGATGAGATTACTAAACTGGCAGCAATACGGAGTAAGAATGGAATTGGTGCCACAAGCAAAGTTAACATTCTAGCCTCTGATTCTGATCTCTATATTGCTGCAATTGATGGGAAAATCATCATGAAGATTGGCCCAAAGTTGGATCTTGGGAACCTTGTACCTTCCAACTACCAGCTTGCTACTTCAGGGAAAGACTACGCAGTATGGACAAAGAAGTGAGACAGAAATCAATGTTCAATTGGAAGTGGCCACAGAAGATGTTCTAAAGGCTGATATTGGCTAAATTTCTCATGAGTTCTGTTCTGTATGAATGTCAGTGAATAAATTGATGTCTAAAACTAGTACTCTTTTAATTAACTTCACAATCATTGCCTTGTGAAGAGATATGCAGCATAATCTACATGTATGCCATCAACATTTACATATGGTATGTATGTATGTATGAGAGGAAAAAAATTAGTGCCTTTTCTTCTCAGCTTTATTTAAGGGGTTGGCTTGGTCAATAAATTAAACTTTAAACGACGTCGTTAGCACCCTTCAAACAACATTTTTTTTGCTTACAATTATTTGTTTTGGACTGTGAAGAGCTGACGCGCCAAAACTCCAAGACTACTATACTGCTAGAGTACGAGCTCGGGTAATTCAGTTGGCCTCTCTTTCTTCCATTCTTAAGTCTTAACTGAGATGAAAGCTTGAAACCACCCTGAAATCTCAGTTACTTATTATCCGTCAGTTACTACAATCCAATCTAAAGCTATCTCATTTCACTTTCTCTCTCCTCATCAAGGCGTCAGCTTTATATTCCTCAGTTTCATATTCACTTGAACCGAAACTAGAAGCCAATGAAATACATACCCATTTACTTAAATCGGGTATTATTCAACTTGTTTACATTAAAACTACTCTTCAAAACTTGTATGAATACTTTGGTTGCATTAAAAATGCTCGCTTTTTGCTTGAAGATATGCCTGACAGAGATGTTGTCGTTTGGAACGCGTTGATTTCTGGGTAAACATGTGATTTTTTTTTTATTTAATCGTTTCGTTGAAATTGTTAGAGAGGGGTTTAGGCCTCAAGCGACGACGTTGGTTTGTTTGGTTTGTCTGGGTTATATAGGGATTCTAAGGTGAAGAATGTGCTTACTTCAATGCATGCAAATGTGGAAATTTGGATGGCGCGGAAATTTGGTTTGCAGAAGTGGTAGATAAAGGTGTTTCTTGGAATACTATGATTGGTGCTTATGGTCAAAATGGTTTGTTTGATGAAGCGATGGTTGCATTCAAGAAAATGAGAGAGCAAGCTGTGGAAGCAAATTCGGTAACAGTTATGAACCTTCTATCAGCTAATGCTGATCATGAGACTATTCATTGTTTTGTTATTAAAACCGGTATCGTCAATGATGCTTCTGTAACTACTTGTTTAGTTTGTGTACATGCGAGGTGTGGAGATAGTGAATTTGCTGTTGCTTCATAAGTCGTTTCTCCGAGAAAACTTGGTTTCCTTGAGTGCTATTATCTCAAGAAACGTGGATTTGGTGGTAGCATGTTTTGCTCAGAGTCGATGACTAGGTTTGGAATTGGATGCAGTTGCGATGGTTAGCATTCTCCATGGGTGTGCATAATTTATTGGACTTGCTTTTCATGGTTATGGATTAAAGACTACTGGTCTGTGCATATATTGTTGGGTTTCAAATGGGCTAATAAGTATGTATTCCAATTAATGACATAGAAGCTGTATTCTCTTTGTTTTCTGAGATGCAAGACAAAAACATTAATCAGTTGGAATACAATAATATCTAGCTGCGTGCAGGCCGGAATAGCAAGTGATGCCATGGTGTTATTTTGTCAAATGAAGATATATGGATATCATTCACATGCCATCACCATTGCTAGTCTACTTTCTGGATGTTCACAATTGGGTTATTTGCAGTTTCGTAAGAAGCTTCACAGTTTTGTCCACAGGAATAACTTAGAGGTGAGAGATTTTATCGGTACCGCTCTTATAGACATGTATATCAAGTATGGAAACATTGAGATAGGGGAAGGAGTGTTCAAGAGTATGAAAGAACCATGTTTAGCAACATGGAACACAATATTACAGTGTATGGTATACGTGGATTTGGAAATACTTTGCAAGCATGGTTGAGCTCCGTAGTCATGCTGGCTTCTTAGGAAGCATTGTTATTTATCAGGAATATGGTTCCGACCCTGATTCTGCCATGTGGGGAGCTTTGATCAGTGCTTTTTGCATCCACCAAGAGGTCATGATTGGGGAATATTTAGCCAAGAAATTGTTATATCTTGGATAACAGAAACGATGACCTTTATGTGTTGATGTCAAATCTTTATGCTTCTAAAGGGATGTGGGGTGATGTAGCAAGAGTGAGGCAAATGATGCACACCGGAAGAGATTGATTTTGTCACGCCTGCCAACTTTAGTCAAATGACATGTGGTTTTAGGCTTGGTCGGAAGGATGAAAACATGTGAAGATGAAAAATTTACTAATCTAATAATTAGATTTCACAATTACTTTTTTATTTTGTAGTTTAATCATTATATTAACATATTTTTCATTTTCACTTCTTTCCATTTTCCTGACAGGCAAAGTTTGATCAGTTTATAATCTAGTCATGCCAGGCCAGGCCATTCCACTCCAGCATATATTTGAAAACTGACAAGATCCAAAGAATTGGTCTGGGCTGGGCTTCGTTGCAAGTTGCGGTCCCAGTCCACCTGTTCCACATCAAACGGTCAACCATGGGGTCCATTAATACCCTACCCGATAAAAGCCGGTAACCACAACTTTCCCAATTTCAAATTTCGAAAATTGGCGCTCTTTGCTACCCATCGGCCCGTCGCCCTTCTCCTTGGATCCCAAAAAAGAAACCCATCTCCAAAATTCTCAATTCTCTTTCAGTGACAATGGGTGGTGCTCACAGTCGTGAGGAACTGATTTCAGACTCAGACGAAGAAGAATATGAAGAAGAAAACGAAGGAGAAGAAAATTACCAAGATTCCAAAGACGAGACTCCCGAAAGATCTTCCTCAGGTCGTAGACCCAAAACGCCATCCTCTCTCGACGAAGTGGAGGCTAAGCTCAAAGCCCTGAAACTCAAGTACTCATCAGCCAACCCCCAAAACCCATCTCTCAAGAACGCTGTAAAGCTCTACCTTCACATCGGCGGTAACACCCCTAAAGCCAAATGGGTCACTTCCGACAAGCTCACATCTTACTCTTTTATCAAGATGGCCAATATCAACGGTCAGGGTGAAGAGGAAGATGGTGAAGAGAGTGAAAACGACGAAAATGGGGAAGCTTGGTGGATTTTGAAGGTTGGTAACAAAATTAAAGTGAAAGTCGGGTCGGAAATGCAGTTGAAGACTTTTGGAGATCAACGTAGGGTTGATTTCGTGGCGAAGGGAGTTTGGGCAATGAAGTTTTTTAGTGATGAAGAGTATAGGAACTTCGTTAGCAAGTTTAATGATTGTTTGTTTGAGAACACTTATAGGATGGAGTCGAATGATGCCAACAAGGTTAAGGTTTATGGGAAAGATTTTATTGGGTGGGCCAAGCCTGAAGCAGCTGATGACTCTATTTGGGAAGATGCCGAGGATGCTTTGTTGAAAAGTCCTCAATCTGCCACTCCAGTGAGGACAAACCAGGATCTGAGAGAGGAGTTTGAGGAGGTGGCAAATGGAGGCATACAAAGCTTGGCCTTGGGGGCATTAGATAATAGTTTCTTGGTGGGTGATTCAGGCATTCAAGTTGTTAGGAATTTTGCTCATGGGATTCACGGCAAAGGTGTTTATGTGAATTTTGATCGTGAGAATCAGAGCAGTGCTTCAAAGTTGGCTCATTCGGCACCGAAGAAGGCGCTTCTTATGAGAGCTGAGACGAATATGCTGCTCATGAGTCCTATGACTGAGGGGAAGCCTCATACAACAGGGCTTCATCAGCTGGATATTGAGACTGGGAAGATTGTTACTGAGTGGAAGTTTGGGAAGGATGGGGCTGATATTACAATGAGGGATATTACCAATGATAGTAAGGGAGCGCAGTTGGACCCCTCAGGAGCAACATTTTTAGGATTGGATGATAATAGGCTTTGCCGATGGGACATGCGAGACCGGAATGGGATGGTTCAGAATCTTGCTTGTAGTACCCCTGTTCTGAATTGGACACAAGGGCATCAGTTTTCAAGAGGAACTAACTTCCAGTGCTTTGCAACCACTGGAGATGGCTCTGTTGTTGTTGGGTCTCTTGATGGGAAGATTCGGTTGTATTCTATCAATTCTATGAGACAGGCAAAAACAGCTTTTCCGGGCCTTGGGTCGCCTATCACTCATGTTGATGTTACCTTCGATGGGAAGTGGATATTGGGTACAACTGATACCTATTTGATTCTTATCTGCACTCTTTTCACTGACAAGGACGGTAAGATGAAGACAGGATTTAATGGGCGTATGGGGAACAGGATTGCAGCTCCAAGGTTGTTAAAGCTGACTCCTCTGGATTCGCATTTAGCTGGGGTTAATAACAAGTTCCGGAATGCTCAATTTTCATGGGTAAGCATACATATCCTCTTATTCAGATTTAACTGCCTCTTGCTTGTGCTTTTAGCTTCTGAGGTTCATGTGGATATGACTGACTAACCATCTAATTTGGAATGAAGAGCTTAGTTGGCTGAACATACCCAGAGTTTTTTGTTAATTTTGTAGTAGTGGAGTTAATTGACATGGCTTGCTTTTCTATTCTGGTGCCAAGAAAATTTTAATTCCTTTACTTTGCATTACTTATGGATACATTGGTTACAGAATCAATGCAGTTTAGCATTCTATTTGAACTCCTAGGTTTAGGATCTAAAACTGATATGATTGGAGGATACTCCAGTTGCCCATCTTTCCTCAATATCATTGTCAGCTGCCAGAAGCATGGTAGTAAATATTGTTACATGTAGTTCTCTAGTAACTTGATTCTTGAGGGTTCTCCATCTCCATATGCTGATTTAATAACTTGGTTTTGAGGTCAACAAATTTCTCATTCTGTAGCATTTTTTTATCTTGCTTGGTTAAGTATCAAAATTAAAATGATACAAGTTAGAGCAAAACTAAAGCTCGTAGACCGGTTTATGTCCCCAAATCCAATTGCCTCTGCATGCCAGCAGCATGCCTTTTGTGTCATCTCTGTCCTTAAATGTTCTTTAATAAAGTCTTTTCGGTTTAACATTTGTAGAATGCCAGCAATAAAGGCTGATGGATGACATGAGGCAAGAGGAAAAGAGTATGGAAAGACTCCATTGTTGCTTAATAGATAATTGACCATGGTTACTACAGTGCTTTCTACACCTCTTGCCCCTTTTTAAGACTCTGATAACTGTTATTTCTGTGATTTTCTTAGTTCCATAAAGAAAACTTTTAACCATGTGAGTTACTACATTTCATAGGTCACAGAGAATGGAAAGCAGGAGCGCCATCTGGTTGCAACAGTAGGCAAGTTTAGTGTAATATGGAACTTCCAACAGGTGAAGAATGGGTCTCATGAATGCTACCATAATCAGGAGGGTTTGAAGAGCTGCTACTGTTACAGGATAGTCCTTAAGGATGACTCCATTGTCGATAGTTGTTTCATGCACGAGAAGTTTGCAGTCACTGATTCTCCCGAGGCTCCACTGGTTATTGCCACCCCCTTAAAAGTCAGCTCATTCAGCATATCCAGCAGGCGGTGACACACTTAGATACCACTTCCTTATTTGTTCACTTTCCAAATGTTATTGATGAACTCCCTACTGCATTTTTAGAGCTTCTAAAATTGTATTTTCCTTGTTAGATTAGTTGTATTTACTAGTTTTATCTGGCATGCATGATTGTTATTGTAATGATCTCCTACCTGCTAGGAGTTTCTTGTGGGACTCTAGTGTTTGTTATCACTTGTCACATTTGTTTTACTTCTAAATGAAGCAGTTATTGCTTCCTATGCCTCAAAAGTGAGGCACGACTTTGTTATGCTTTAGTATTATGTATCTCCATCTTCCAAATCCTTTGTTGTGATTCAATCGAGCTGTCCACAGACCTTGAATTTGCAGGAAACCAATTTTTTTCATTTTTGCTGTCATCAGCCTGTTCTGATTGAAGCATGTCTTTCAAACGGTCCAACGATCCATGAATCCAAATCGAATGGCTAGTAACGTTCAAGAGGGCCTGGGTTATCATGTTTTTTCACATATAGATGGCAGCACTTTCTCTATATTTAACAGTAATAATTTTAATGGTAGGTATCTACGTGGACTCCTTGCCTGCCTCCAGTTTGGAATTGTTGATAGATAGAACAGGAAATAAAAAAACCCAAAAAAGAAAAAGAAAAGAAACAGGAAAACAAACAATGGCAGTTACAGTTGGAAGAGGCTTCCTTGTTCAGCCTTGCTTATCTTCTTCATCCATATTTCCTAACAAAATATACAAACCCTCATTGGGTGCAGGAAGCACATTTTGGTCTACTCCTGCCCCTCGACGCTGCGGACAAATTGCAGTTCAAGCCCAGCAGCGACCAACGTGGCTCCCGGGACTTGACCCTCCACCCTATTTGGATGGAACGTGAGCCACTAGCCCATAGGAAAATTTCTGGACAGTTTCGTAACTGCATGAAAACTCTCACTTTTTTTTTTTTCTAATCCAGTTTGGCTGGAGATTATGGGTTTGACCCACTTGGGCTAGGGGAAGATCCGGACAGCTTGAAGTGGTATGTTCAGGCAGAGCTGGTCCATGCTCGCTTTGCCATGGCTGGAGTTGCAGGAATTCTATTCACTGATGTGAGTATCTCCTAAACAATCTTCTAGGGCACCGAGTAGCTCCATTGCTCGAGGGACGTTTGGCTACTTGTGCTGTTTACTTTACACAGTAGCTTTGTGTTGTTGGTATTCTTCCGAATTTATTTTTTGAACTTCCCAGTTTTCATGTCCATGACAAATTTTTGATGATTTATTAGTACTTTATTGCAGTTGCTACGCGTTACAGGGATTAGCAACTTACCAGTTTGGTATGAAGCTGGTGCAGTGAAATTCGAATTTGCCAGCACAAGAACTTTGATAGTTGTCCAGTTTCTTTTGATGGGGTAGAAAACAATGGCAGAGTTCTTTTTGTTTTTGTCAATGGAAACCAAACCTACCAACTGCTTAGATTTGCAGATTTCTGCAATTGTTGTTTGGATTAATTCCTTCTCTTTTTCTTGGCTTGCTGTTCATGCAAACAGGTTTGTTGAAACTAAAAGGTATATGGATTTCATTAGTCCAGGTTCTCAAGCCAAAAAGGGAACTTTCTTTGGATTGGAAGCTGCACTTGAAGGTTTAGAACCTGGGTAAGTTCTCCACGGATTAGAAAATGATTCTAACACTAGGAAATTGTCATCCATTAGCTTGAAAATCTTCGAAAAAACAAAAAGAAAATCATCAAGTTATTAAAATTTATTTTTGTTCTCTTGCTTACCAGCTACCCTGGAGGTCCTCTGCTAAATCCTCTTGGACTGGCTAAAGATATTAAAAATGCTCATGAGTGGAAGCTTAAAGAGATAAAAAATGGTTTGTTTTGTCTAATTCTTCCTTCAATGACCATCAGCTCCTTATTTTATTGTGATTTTTTTTTTACAAGTTCTAAGACCTAGTGTCTCATGCAGGACGACTGGCCATGATAGCCATGCTCGGCATCTTTGTGCAAGCTTATGTGACTCATGCAGGTCCAATTGATAACCTTGTGGAGCACCTTTCAAATCCATGGCAAAAGACCATTATTCAAACCCTTGCTAACTCCGGCTCTTGAATGTAAAAGGGAGCCGTTTTCACTATTGTCATTGGTTTTAGCAGAATGGAATGTAAATTGCTCTATCGCCATATTTTATTACTTTATTCTTTGTTCATCTGTTGTAAGCAACTGAGGATTCATGATTCACAGTTCAGAGCTGGTAAACATTGGCATCCAACTGCCTTTCATAATCTGAAATCATAACAGAGCTTAGATTCCCACAGTTTCTTATTTGATTTCTTCTAGGAAATGTATATACAAGATTTTCTATTGCTTTCCATCCGTAGAAGATGGGGTGCCGTGCAGACATAAGGCTTATGAATATACATTATCATATGATAAAACATGATATACATTATCTTATGAAATACATGATATTAAAAGCGCGAAAAGAAAAAAACCGAATTTCAAAGAGACTAGCTTTGAAATTTGTTAAAACAAACATAAATAAGCAAAGAAAACCAAATTCTTTTGATCATTACAAACTTCCATCACTTCTACAAGAGCTGACCCCAAGCGTCTCAAAGCCTATACAGAACCATCTTTACTACTTCCTCCAGATCGTCCAGCCATACAAACTACTTCCTCCAGATCGTCCAGCCATACAACCCTTTCCGGTAAGCAAAAATAAATTCTCAACTTTATCATACATCAAATAATCACAATAATTTACAGTCAAGGGTAAAAATCTGCCGAGTCTTATCAAACATTTAAGGCCACTGTGACAACCCAGAAAAAAGGGAGGTAGAATCACAACAGCAAAGATAACAGCACTTCATCGATGACTGACTTACTTGAACGTGGATGAATTTGACTTTTTCCTGGCCAAAAACATGAAAATCTTTGGGAGCAGTGACTTTTTCTTTTTCTTTACAACCTTTACTTCGGGGGATGATTCAGTCTCTGTGTTATTCTCATAGACATATGCCTTTGGGCTTGCTAGAGTGCGGGCAGGCTCAGCTGGTACAGGGACAGGTTCAAAGTTCTTTGTTTCTTTTTTTCCCTCAAAACTTGCCCTTGGAGGGTTTCCTCCATGACTCAATTCGGTAGCCTTTCGCCGCTGCTCATGTTCTGCCCTCCACCTTCTCAATTCCTGCTCTACACCTAACTTCCCTTCCTTGGCCTTCTCAGCTTTCTCCATAGCAGCTTTTAGTGCTTCCTTTCTTTCAGCCATCTCTCGATTTACTTCTTCCAGCTTTTCCAAGCTTCTTGACTCAGCTTGCTTAGCTACCTCAATTTGAGAAAGGGCAGCTGCCACCTTCAAGTTGGCCTGTTCCTCTGCCTCCTGTGCACATCTACTGAGCTCATAGTACTCCTCTAAGGAGAATGTTACACCTGCAGGTGATTCGACATTATGAGTGCCTTGAGCTGATTCACTCTCTTGCAATGCTTTGATAGCAGCTAAAGCTAGCTTCTCCGAAGCCTTCGCAGCCTCTATCTCTTTTTGAGCTGCAAGTAATCTACTCTCCATGGTACTTGCTCCAGCCTTTGCTTGCTCTGCTTCTTCCTTTGCTTTGCGCAGCTCTTCACGAGCTATTTGAGCAAGTGACTTGGCCTCGTCAGCCTCCTGTGCTGCCTGCTGCAGTTGTTTCGGCAGCTCCACCATTTTCTCTCTGGCCTCTTTTTCCTTCATCTGGACTACAGCGATTTCTGACCGAGTATTTTCCAGCTCAGCTTCCAGAGAAGCAACAGCAATCGATGCCATTCCTTCTCTCTGCTTAATTGTGGCAAGAGCAGACTTTTCCTTTTCAAGTTCTGATTTTAATGAATTAGCAGCCACCTTCAAACAATCGACTTCTGCAGTTGCTTTTTCTATATTGAGCTTCACCTCTTCAAGTTCCTTCTTTGCTGAAGCAACTGCAACTTGTATATCAGTGTGAGTTTGTTTCTCTGATGTCTGTGACTCATCATTGGAGTGCCCTTCAGTTTCGTCCTTAAGTTTGTATTCCATGTAAGCAGCTAACTCAGCTTTCAAATCAAGTAGCAGGGCTGAAGCAGTGTCTAGCTTTGATTTCAGCTCCTTTGCTAAATGGATTTGCTGATTGAGTTTCTGGAGCTCCTCTTCAGCCTGCTTTAGTTCCTTCTCCCAGTGGTGAGTATCTTGGTCTCGGGCCATGGCTGCTCCAATCCTTTTCTCTTCGGCCTCCAAATGAGCAGCATGTGCAGACTCTAAGGACTCCTTTGTGGCAATCAGCTCAATAGTCAATTCTTCCACTGTCTTCTCAACCTCCTTCGAAGCAGAAACAGCCTCATCAGCTTTCTTAACAGCTACATCTCTCTCATTTATCAAAGAAGCGTATTCCTTTCTCAGTGCTTCCAATTCTTCTTTGACAGATTTCAGTTCTGAAACTGCAGCTTCATGCCTGGCTTTAGCAACCTCAAGCTGTGCCTTTGCTGCAACACTAGCCTCATCAGCAATTCCTTGTTCCAATTCCTCCACCCTGAGCTTAGCAAGTTCAGAGTCTTGTTTTGCCTGATTCTCTTCAGTTTGTGCCCGCTCCAGGCTTAGCTTTAGCTCTTCTATTAGTCTCTTTGTGCTGTCCAGCTCCTTTAATACCTGCATCTTTGCTTCTTCAGCATCCTCTGACCGTTTCTTGTATTCAGGCATCTCCTCCTGTACTTTCTCAAGTTCTTGCTCTACAAGCTTGCGTCTCTATAGCCCATAAAGAAATTGTAAGTTACATGTAGTGGACATAAACAAAGTAGGCAGAGAAAAAAAAAAAAACCAACAAACTACAATGGTCGTTCAAGTCAGAAAAAAAAATTCATGATAAACAGCATTCACCAGACATGAAAAAAATCTATTTTCAGCAACATAGATTATATTAACACCATAATGAATATATCTAACATACCTCCACGGCTTGCATTCTATGAGCTTTCCAATCAACAATTCCTCCAAACTTGGAAACAGCTTCTTTAACAGATTCGAAAGGTGCAGCCGTATCAATAAGACCTCTATTTAAATCAACTTGCTCTGTGT
Organism: Heritiera littoralis; assembly: GCA_031772115.1. Classification (NCBI taxonomy): domain Eukaryota; kingdom Viridiplantae; phylum Streptophyta; class Magnoliopsida; order Malvales; family Malvaceae; genus Heritiera; species Heritiera littoralis. The sequence continues at coordinate 22,176,383 of JAPDPK010000001.1, forward strand.
GTTTAGGACTAACAGATTTTAGGGATTCAACAGTAGAACTGATAATCTTTTGATGAGGAAGAACAAGATCATTGATTTGGGATACATGATCCCCATTTTTGGCTTCTCCAGCCTTAGAGTCATTGACCCTGGGAAAGGAGGAAACATTGCCATCAAGCAGAATATAGGAACTGCCAAGAGAATCTACACCTAGACTCCGCTGTCCATCCAATGTATCTTGTAAGGATCCAGTAGCAACAGTGGTGACCATAACATGGGGTTGAGTAGAATCCTTGGGCGGTGTTACACGGTGATTACTTTTGGAATCACAGGAAGCAGAATGAGTATTTTGAGATTGTTGTTCATCAGAAGTATCTTGAATGGATCCAACAGCAATGGTGCCAACCTCGGGAAGAGGCAAACTAAGCTCACTTGATTTTACTTCGTCGGCGGAAGCAGATGGCAAAATCATGTCATTGCCACCATTGACAACAGAAGAACTGACAATAGAATCCGCTTCCTGAGATTGCTGTCTTTCAGAAACACCATGTATAGATCCAGAAGCAACCCTACTGACATCCAGAGGGGGCAAAGAAAGCTCACTGGGAGATGCTACATGGTCATTTTCAGAATCTCCAATCTTTGGATTGGAAGCAGGAGGAACACTTGTGTCCTTACTATGAATACGTGAAATGCCAGCAGAGTCAGTATTTTGAGATAGCTGTTCATCAGAATTGTCATGTATTCCCCCCGTCCTAGAATCTTCTGTCGGTCTACCCCGATGATCTGCGTCAGTTGATCAATGACAAGTGATGAAGTTGAAGCTGCTCTATCAGTTCTATGGTCTTCTTCTCCTCTAACTGGGTCATCAGAAGCATTTTGTAAAGAGGCAGGTTTAGAGCTTTCTATTACTGACAAATTACTGTCAGGTTGTTTTGTTCCATTACAAATTGAAATTGTTGGAACTTCACCAGAAGTATGGCCAGTATCTATAGAGGACAAAGAAGATTCTGAATGAGTTATCTCTTCTGCTTTTACATTCTCCATCTGAGAAAGTGGCAATGAATCCCTCCAAGGTATCTGAAACCAAGAAAACATAAACTATGTAAGGTACAGAAAAAAACACGCACTAAATCACTGCATAATCCATCTAATTCCTAATAAAAACGCTAATATGAAAATCAGCAATCATACGTTTAACATATAGAGAAACTTCACCAAAACAAATTAGTGTCTAAAACTGAGTTCATCTATAGTAGGTCCTCAATTTAGTTAAGCACCATCTAAGTTCCACATTTTGGAGCAAATATGTGAGGTTGGAAACAAGTTTTGACCAAAAAATTTAGCAATTCAAAAGTAAGCAAGCATTAAAAATCATGCCGTACTTAGAAAGCAAGAACAATGTCATCTCAAACTTGTTTTCTCTCTATGTTTAAGCTGACACTAGTTTAGGTGTCCCATCTCTTATACGCTATCTAGATGTCTAATTAAAGACTTAATCAGCAAACACTTCAACAATGGTTAATCACATCAGGGAATGAACCAAAAATTAAAAATAACATTAATGGAGGCACATGCTCAACAGCTCATCAAATTTAATTTCATGCAAAAGCCCCCTTTTGGGCTAACTACATTCAAAATTTTCAATCAAATAGAAAAAAATACATTAGAAATGTCAAAACCAGAACTCATTAAATGATGCAACGTAAGTCCAGCCTCACGAATTAGAGGATGTGCCAATGACATTAACTAGCATTTTAATCAGCAAACAAACGTTTCTTATATCATTCATCTGCGACGAACGCACAATAAACAATTCCATATATATCTGTTAACAAAATATTCTTTAACTTAAATGAAATTCAATCTCAATCCCGAAAACTTCACAAATTAAGACGGACGCTCTACCATGCATTAAAATTTCTTTCAAATTCATAAATAGAAGCTTCTCATTTCCAATCCCATTTATTTTCTTATCAGCAGACTGGTAGAACATATCACCATAACTTAATCATGATTGAAGATTTTTTCCAGGATTTCCAAATAAACTTTCCTTCTTTTCGAAAGAACCCATACTCATAACAATATTTTGAGATAAAATTTGCTAATCCTGAATTTAATTGCTAGAGTTTTGCAAAAAAAAAACCAAAAAATTAAGTAAAAAAAAAATTATACGAAAGCTCACAGCAGGGAAGGAAGCTAATCTATTAATTAAAAAGCCATAATCAATTTGAATAATCGATTGTTTGTGCAATTAAACAGAGCAAAAATGGAAAATAAATCGCGAACGTAAGCTTGATTAATCAAGTCAACGTTATAATTAACTCATCCAACTCAACCAGCAGGAAATTCAAAATTCTCAGAGCTTCATTTCCACAGCCAAAAACAAAAACACGCGATTACGATTTGCCGCTTAATTCATAATTAAAGCATTGATTAAACATAGATTAATGGTAAGCTAATTAATTAATATCAATTACAAAAAAGGAAGAAGAAGAAGACAGAGAGAGAAAGGACAGGAAAGGAGCTTACCCGGGTAAACCAGAAACAAAGAAACCAAGAGTAGAACGGATGCGATTATTAATGATCTCTGAAAATTCAAGACACGAAAATTAAGCAGAGAAATAAATGAAAAATAATCATATTTAGTGCTAAATTTAGAAAAATAAAAAAGAAGGGAGAGAAAGAACACACGCACACGTGCCTATCTAGCCTCCTCTCACAGACAGACTAGATCCATCTGTACTCCCTTCTCTTTCTCTCTTTCTGGATAGATTTTTCTTTTTCTTTTTTTTTTTTTAAATTCTGAAGTGAAAAATAAATTAAAATAAAATAAAGAAAAAGCAGATTGGATTGATGGACAATAATTGTGCCTTGTTTAAGGGAATCTCATTCTCTCCTGAGTCCTGACCACAGTCTGCGGCTAAGGCTAAAAGGCTCTGACGGCTTAGCTGATAGCTCAGCTCAGATGACTTCGAAAAAGAATTAGTAAAAGTCACCGTCCATCATGTGCGTCGACCAAAACCATTGACGAGGAAAGACAAAGGAGAGAGAATGACGGAAATGTCCCTGAAGCTTCAGACTTCAGAGTACCGTTGCAGAGTGGTCCCCCAACTCTGACGTCAGAGCGGGCTGCCTGGGAGGCTGGGAACGTTTGAGTAAGATTTTGACGAAGCTTCCGCGGTTTGGTTTTGTGTCGAGTGCGCCTGTGCGAGGGAGAAAGCTAGGTTTGCGTGAGAGTTTGGAGTTGATGATGTAAACTGGGAAAACATGAATCCCGATGTTGTTGTTGTTGCTGCTGCTGCTGTGTATAAAAGAAAGTTCTTGGCAGTGGCAGAAGAAGAGAAAGAAAGGGCGAATCTTTGAGGAAACCAAAGAGACCAGAGAGCAACTTGGGCGTTGTGGAGGGGCAGCAGCAATCAATTCATTATCCTCAGCATCAAAATCTTGCAAACGTTTTTCCTTTTAAATTAATTAATTAGTTAATTAATTGATTTAAGAAAAAAATATTATCACTTAAAAATTTATTATAAGAGTGTTACACATGGCACCTATAAGATAATTTGTAAAATTTCGCTTCAAATTCAAATAGTCTTAATATTTTATTTTAATTATAAAAATTAAAAGGGAGAAAAACTTTCACGGGCAAGAAATAAATTATGCTAAGATGATACGTGAAAAAATGAAAGAAGAAATAGATTAAAAAAGAAAATGGTGGAAAGTGATAGTTTAACTAATAAAGATTACAAATAAACTATACTGTTCTTCTGAGCATGGTTTTTGACTTTTGCATTCCAAAATAGAGAGATGAAGACAAGATTAGACAATAGATGAGACGAGTGAAACAACATTTTCGTCATGGGCGGATGTTCCCCACGCAAGCCCAACGATATCACCAGACCTGTCCTTCTCTATCTGCCTGTATAGGCTATGGCTAACGCCTCCATTGACCCAACCCAAACTCATGTCCTCTCCAACTTGAGCTTCAATCCATTTGTGTTCTGGACTGGAAAATAAACATTTACACGGCTTCGTTAGGTGTACTTTGCCCAACCATGTTTCACATCATATTTCTAAGATAAGATAGACGTTGCATATAATTTTGAATATAAAATATGAAAATTTATACCAATTTTTATGTTGATATGTTAAAAATAATATATCTTTTCATAATTTTATTAAATTTTAATTTGTATCATCTTTGTGTATTTCTTTTCATGCGTTTTTGTATTGTTTACATAGCATAATATTGTATAGTTTGTAATATTAAAATTGCCAATCTATTATTTCTATCATTAATCACCGTCATCTCCAATAATCTAATTTGTTAGGATAACCTCTTAGGTGGTTGAGAGTAGCTATTAAGGAGAATAAATAAAAGCAGAGCAGTTCGTTAGTGATAAGGACTTAATTATAACTTAATTTTGCAGCAATTTATGGGATTTTGGCATTTAATTTCTTCTGTTAAATGGCTGAAACTAGCATGCGAAAACAATCCTACTACTTATTTTCTTCCACCTATATGGGTTTGTTATGCCATGTTTAGCCAATCCTACTTACCCTAACTGAACTTCATACGGAAACTTATATCTTCTACATCCTATCACTGGTAAAAATAGTCAATTGACAGAGAAGTCTAAGTGAAGAAATCAAGCATCCATCCAAAAAAAATTGTAGTCCTAAACCCTATATATAGAGGATTACTATCTCTTACGCGGATAATATAATTTTTAGATTCCACTAGAATAAAATAGCACATATTTTTTATAGAATATTAAAAAAATAATTGCAAAGTATTATCTTGTTAATCCCCTTTGTGAAATTTAAAAATTTTATTGTTAGTATATAAGATAATAATGTGTGTGTATATATATATTGATAATTGTAAGAAAGGATTAAACTTACTTTGATTTGAACTTAAACCTTAAAGCATACAACAATTCTTTTTTAGACATTAGATTAAAAGGTTTAGGGATAAAGGTGAATTATCCATTCAACTGTGCATGGAAAGCAAACCATCATCATCATCATCATCTTGTTCACAAGAGACCATGTCAATTATTACATTAATTTGGGTCAAGGTTCTGATTTTAAACTTATTTATGAGATAGAACAAAGTAGTTTTGAAAACACTGATGACAGCTTTATAACCTGCTAATAGGCAAAGGCAAAGTCTCAGGGAATGAGATAATTAAGAAAGGAGGATCAAGAAAATTCTTTGCCGCATATATTGTACACATATGGTACAACTATTAACACATAAGTTATGTGTTCCTAAAAAGGAAATTGTAAGAATGAAACAACATAAATTTCTAATCGACCAAGCGTTTTCGTCTTGGATCTGTAATAGAGATCTTCCAATGCTCATCTTGGAGCCCTGCCTCTCTAGCCCTTTTTCTATCCCTATCCAACCAATCCTTCGTCGCTTTGTTAACCCACAAAAGCTCTGCAACTTCGCATCCATGGCGTCGTGAAACTTCCACCATCTCCGATGGGCCGCATCGCTGGCGAAAACGCGTTGATCCCCTATGTTCCAGTTACAATCATAATCCCTGTAGCAAAGCCAAGGCTTCCATCCCAAGTAATGAATTGCATAAAGTTTCGGTGGGTCAGCTGCAAAGAGCTGGTTCTTTAAACCAGCTTCAACGGTGGTGTTGGCCCAAAAATTCTTGAGAAAATTCACTCGCCTTGGCAAACGATGCCACCAAACGAACACTTCATTGAGAAAACCTTGGTCCCCTCCATTGTACGAGAATATTTCTTTACGTTTGTTCATTAGAAGTTTAAACGTGCAATTTGATGGCTCGATCACCATAACACCCGAGTTAAAAATCCAAATATCGTTTCCCGTAGCTGTCATTTGCGGGAAATGGAAAAGAATATCAAGGTTTCGCAGAACAATGATGTCTGCATCGATGAATATGACCTTGTCATAATCCGTCAACTGCCACAGCCGGAACTTGCTATAGTTGTATTCATTGTAGGAGCCTTTTTCAGCTCGAGGGTTTCGGATTCTTTTGATGAAGCGAAGCTGCCACCCGGCCGCCTTGAGGGCGTCGCGCTTGGGTTCGGAAATGGAGCCGTCGAGGAGAAGGATCAGGTCACGGTGGGTGCCGGTTTTTAGGAGACTTTGGGCGAGGGTTATGGCACCGCAGACGTATGCTTCGGAAGAATGCAGCACCGTCACATAGGCTTCACGGCCGGCGTTTCTTGTCGCCTGTTTGATCTTGGACACATCAAATTCTTCATTGTTTCCTGAAATTTAATTACCATTTTCTTCTTGTTATTACAAGTACTGAATAATTAATGGAATCACAAATTGCTTTGGTGCTTGGATAATTAAAAGCTAATCAAATTGGAGTTGTTTTCTCTGTAGAATTAGTTAGATAATGTAAAATAGAACAACGTGACAATCTGACGTTAACAACAACGGAAGGATAACTACAACTATTACTGCATCCTAGACTTTGTCAGCAAGAAAAGTCAATTTGATTTGGCTGTTGTTAATCATATCAACATCAACAGCCAGCTACTCTCTAGAATAATTCCTCCTAATTGCATACTATTTTTTTCTTCTCTCATTTTCGTCTGCAGCTTTCGTTAATTTGTTCAACTACTTGCTGAAAGCTCAGTTCCTATAATCTTTGAAAATTTTAACTCTCCTGTTATTAATTATTCAGTAGTTAACGAGAGTTTAGTTGAGTTGGAGTATTTTTTAATATACACTTCAATAATTTTATTAGTAATTTATCATTTTAAAAATTGACAAAATTAACTTATTAAATTAAACTCAAACGATTCGAATATTCTATCAAATTAAATTTGAATTTCAAAAATTAGATAGAATCAAACTCAAATCACACTTTAAATCTTAATTTTTTGAATTCAACAAATCTCGACTCGAATCACACTTTAAATCTCAATTTTTTGAATTCAACAAATCTCGACTTGATATTAAATTGTTGAGGTCAAGATGTGTTGCCAGGGCTAAAATCGAGTTGTTATAGGAATAACGGACATTGAATTCGCGCTTGTAGCTCAGTGGATAGAGCGTCTGTTTCCTAAGCAGAAAGTCGTAGGTTCGATCCCTATCTGGCGCGTTTTGTTTTTGAACTTAACTTTCTATGCTTTTTCCTCGAGTAATGCAAAGATAATTTTTGTAAACAGAAACAGAACTAGAATCAGGATCATACCTTGTCCCCATAATGGCAAAGAAAGCTGGCAGGAGCCAATGGGCAGAGAAACTTTTTGTTCTAATCTTGCTACATCCGGCTTATAATACCACCACTCACCTTCCTGTTTCACCAAATCATTGCATCGAAACACCTCCAACATCGGCCTGCACTTGCTCAGGAACACCACTTTGGTCCTCCAGTTCCAATCCCTTTGCCCATTTTTAACTCCCAGATTTGCTGCTATCAGGTGAACCTGCAGCCTGAACATGTCCCTAGCCCATCCGTCTACAGGGTACTTGCATGGCAGTTTCGCCACTATCAAGTCCATGTTGTCGTACTTGCTGAAGTCTGGCATTGGCATCTCAGGGCACCTTGGCCCATCAACTTCTTCCTCTTCATCAATCCATTCGGGAAACAGATGTTGCCATTCGAAAAGCTCCGAGACTCGCTCGAAATGGATTGGAATTGTTTCTCCATGTTTTTCCCATTGACTGTAATCCTCATCTTCGAAGTTTACCATCCCAATCTTCAATCCTCCTCCGAAATCATCAATGAAACTCGGCACCTCTAACAGGCTCAAAGTCAAATTTCTCTTAGGCTTTGGCTTCAGGGCCTCGGTGTTTTCCAGAACTGCCTCCAACTTCACCCCTATTTCCACCTACAACAATCGAACATGAAATATCAGAGATCTATTGCAGTGATAAAAGAAAAGAATATTGCATTCGAGTCATCAGCTCACCTCACCTTGTGATGGCACTCACGCAAGGAGCACCTAACAAGCGATGCTGCATTATCGAAATAAACCGAAGAAGATGGGCGCAAAGGAAGAGATGCATAGACAATGAGAAAGAAACCCAGAAAAACCAGGTTGATTCTGATAACCAAAGCTTTTGAAGGAGCTGCCTTGATGATTTTCTGAAGACCAAGTCCTTCACCCATCCTTAAGCAAAGGTCTCCTACCTCAATGTCAGCTCAATCCATACACATGTATTTATATATATGTGTATACAATTATTATCATAACCACCTTTTATAGTTTAGAATTAAAGTTCAATGATGAATCATAATGATAGAAATGTAAAGGATTTTCGAGGTGTAGTGGTTAGAGAGAGCTTAATAAGTGAGGGTGAAATTTAGAGCAAAACTCAAAAGAAGTCCGACCATTGGAAAAAGCTCCATCTGTCGTTTCCTTTGGCTTGAGTTTTCTTACCACTGAGACAGAAAGGTCGGACAAACAGCTTATTACTATTAAAGTTCCATCCCAATCCCATGCAGTTGGTGGTGCTAATATAGTAATACTTTCTAGAACAATTAATTTCCCCTAACTTTCCATTTATACCCTTTCTCCACACTGTTGTACCTTTCTTTTTCATAAAAATAATTTTTTTTGTATAGACCACAGGTAATTTCATTCGTTTTAACGGTCTGAGACTAATCCTGTTCGGGGTTTAGTCACAGTTAAGGCTCTTCACCCCTCTAAATATGTATTTAGTGGGAGTCGAACCAAAGAGCTCTTCCCACAAACTCAGCTTGTATTGCCAACTGAACCACAACCTTGGTTCATAAAAATAATTTTGTTTCTTCATTTTCTCTCTACTGTTTTGGCAATTTGAATTTGAAAGGAATATTTGAACTTTCGAATATCATATCTTTAGACAAAAAAAGTAGTTAATTTTGATTTCATTTATCATACATTTTCCTAAATATTATCATATGTTTATTCAGATTTACAAGATTACGTAACAGATTAAGTCCAAATTCATTGCCTTCGCAAATATTTCTTTCCAAATGAAGCATGGAAAATCATCTACCAATCCACCAGTATTGGTGGCAACCGCTTCCCAACTTTGCTCAGACTGCTCAACTTTACGCTAAATGAAAAGGGTATAATTACCATCAACCTTTTTAGTCACGGTTTAACTTGAGCATGAGAAGAAATGAACCAAAGGGGTTAAAAAAGTCGATTTAAGTGGAAAGAGAATTTGTTCTTTTTTTTTTAATGCCTCGATTTGAATCTATAATTTTTTATAAATCAGTTAGGTTTAATGTAAATAGTTTTGTTTGAATCAGTCCAAAAACATGAATGTAATTATTGGACGAAATTAAGAATTTTTTATGGCTTAACCACAAATAATAATTAAGTGGCATATTTTATGGGAGATGAATATTGTAATGGGCAGTTGAGCAGGCCTTCCACCAACTGTTCGGTTGCCCTGTCAACTTCCTGCATGCGATTGGAAACGTCTCTTTTAGACGTTAAATAATGCCAGACTCTACCAATATTTGTTTTTATATTTGCAGTTTGTCCCTTTGTATTTTACTTATTCAATAAATCGATAATTAAATGATATTTGATCATCAAATCAGGATTTAGGTTGGCCACCGGTACTATCACAAGTCATTTGAAATGATTCCAAAGCAGTTAAGTACACAAGTAACACGACCAAAGCCAAATTGGAAGGTAAACTGTCAAAATTTCGCCCTAAATGTCGGCATCTTGATAATTACAAAGGTTTGAAGCCTTCATCAGAGTTTTGATGCAAGAGAGAGAGAGTTGATACTTATACTCTAGAGAACAAGAAATTGTGCATCAATCATTAAACTTACTTTGTGTTCAGATGCTCAATTGAAGGTGTAAGCGAATTGAACAATAATGTTTAGGCTCATTCGTTTATTTTTTATTACAGATTATGTTGGTTCATACTCGTTAAACTCATAAATATTAACAAACATATTCACAAACACTTATATTTTGGTATTGAATGAACATGTTATAAATACATATACATGAACATTAAACGAACATGTCCTTAAAACACTTACAAAAAAATTGTATTCATCTTAATATATATGATGTCAAAATTTTTGAAAAAAATCTTATATAAAGATAAAATTTTGATAATTACATAATAAAATAACTTATGAATAACTATGTAATTAAAAATTTATTATTATCAAACAACAAATGAAACCAAATAATTCATTAAACAAATGGATTTTAAATAAACCTTTAACGAATTTGTTCGTAAATATAAACGAACGAACCATGTTTTTGTTCGTAATTGTTTATGAAAATTAGTAAACGAGTAAATTGAATATATTCACAAACTGTTCAACAAACTTTTTGTTCATTTACATCTTCATGTTCTTTATGTTCGACACTCGAAATGTTAAACAAATAAACTATTGCCTTCTTTTTTTCTTTTATAATTGGAGGTTTTTTTCTTTTATAATTGGAAGCGAAATTGAAGATACTTTGAATTCAAATCCAAATCCTAATTTAATCACTTGACTAATAAATTATTGGTAACTACTGCCTAACTTAATCACTCAACCAAAAAAATTGTTGACTAACAACTATTGCCTAAGGTGTGTACTAGAGAGTTGAGACCAACAAATCAAAAGGAGCGAAAGAAAATTAGAAAGAGTAGGTTCTTGCCTCTTGGTGGCTTTGTATCATTTATGGTTAACTTACAGTTGATTTATGTGGGAATTAAGAGTTAATTTTGCGAACAATGTGCAAATAAATTCCCAGTTGCCTGTTCTTAACACTCTTCCTTGATGATGAAGAAATCCGACAGTTACAATTAAAAGTCAGTACTTGTGGCATATCAACCAAAATCGTTTCCACACATTAATGCTTTTTAACAATTTCCTCATTCCTATATATTAACTCGTTCAAAAGTATAGCTGCACATCAATAACCACAACTACCAGGTTTTCATTTACCTTGTTCATTTTTGGGGTAACAGTCCCGGAGAACCCATTGGATCTGGGACTACACGGATGAGGTAGCTCACTCCGATCACATAAATCCTATCTCTCCTGTCCCAAATTCGGATTCAAGAGCTTCAAGTTGATGAATTGCATTTTTTGATGACATGCACATTACCTGTCTGCTTCATACTTTCGCCATGTCTTGGATGTGTTGAGAATGGCTTTTGCCAGGTGGAATGAATATCAGATCCTCCCAGCCCGATTTTTTCTCACTCATCTGCATCAAAACAAAGATGAATAATCAGATTCCATGTTGCATAAAACTACTAAGCAATTAGATCTTTTACCTCCATTTTCTTCAGAACATCTTCCAAGCTTCCAACCTGCTCAAACAGATCGGATCAAATGAATACAAACAACAGCAGAATTGAAATTCATTCCATTTTAATAAAAGCAAGCACAGAAAGATGGAACCATTGAAAGTGTTGAGGAGATAAAAGGGGGTTGGGGGTTAGAAGAGCAGATGCAAATCCATTAACCTTGTATGCAATCACTCATCCATGCATGCAAAATACAATTTGAATGCCCGAGACAGACACACACACACACATATGATACCATGATATGTTGAGAAACACCAGGTCCTCTTGATACCCTCGAAACCTGTGAAAGTTCTTTTTCAATATCTTCCTGTACAATAACAAGAAAATAATAGAAACTAAGTCATGTTTAACAACTATCTTTAAATGCATTACTGAACAAGAAAATAGCATCTAAAACAACTTGATAGATCAAGAAAACCTTATTGAAATATATTGGGCAGAAACGCTTATTCTTTTTCCTCACAACAAGAAGGTCAGACTGTAGGCAGAGACATTAAATACAAAAATGTGAGATCCAACATTGATTTGTAGTAACAGAGAAATTATTAGCACAGTTCAGCTCCTTCATATACTCCTGATATAAAACCAGCATGCCAAAAATCACAATATCCTTCAGAAATTGCAGAGAAAGAAAATGTTCTGTTTCATCAAATTAAATGATGTTGGGAACGGTTCCCTATTTAACAACACTTTTATTCTACTAATAATACAGAAAAAGTTCTAATGATTCAAGGGAAAAAAATACAACATGGCGACAATGAGTAACCATAGGCATGCATAAATATGCTTTTGGTAGCATAAAATACAGTGTGTTTTGTATGCAATGCTAAATGAAAGGATTATCCAAGCTGAATATTTTTTAGCCATATTTCCACTCTCAGAGATATCGTATTTAACAAAAAAATTGTGTACCTGGAAAACAGGAACTCCATCAAACCAACTTTTGATATCACCAGCTTTCAGCTGATAAACATGCAAAACTACTGTGAGTAATGGTGTAAAATTCTCCAACTAAGAAAGATATATCTTCATTCATGTAAGAAAGAATCAATTACTATCACAACTCCATTTGAAGCAGGGCTGTCTTGTCTGACTGCCCAACAACCAGTCCACATAAAAATTGACACCCAACGACCTCTCTTTTACTCCTATATGAAAATTGAAACCTTTGTTTTTTATTTTTATTTTTTTTTCCATTTTTCTTCATGTCTTTAAATTTCTTATATGAAAATGGCGATAAACACAATCTAGATGAAATAAGTCGACAACATTGAGTAGCAATGTTAAGCTATTTTTGGGATAATGTAATGTCCAATGCCCACAACCAAATGAGGATTGGAAAACCATTTTTCCATTATAAGAACAATCTTAAAACCAAATTGCATGAAACACTAACCTCTAATGCATTCTTTATTTGAATTGGATCCGGTAGAAAACGAAATGCAATTCCTTCAACCTTCAGTGAATATACCTATAGCATAAATTATAAAACCAGTAATCACAAAAATCAATGTTCTTATTCCCAGTCCAACTTTAGTTAACATTTGTATTTCTGTAGCATAAATAGTAAAAAAAAATAAAAGTTTACCTGATCAAGTGTAATTGGCACTACTTTAGCATTACTTCTCAGCTCCCTTCTCCGTAATTGAACCTATGACAAAATGAAGCAAAATCAAAACAAAAAACTTCGAAATTTTTCTCTAAATTTATAAAAAAAAATTTTAAAAATGCAACCAACCTGATCGAGAAATGCCTCGGCGTCTTCTTGGCGAAAGCAAAGCAAGCTAATAGACTTGGCTCCAATGGGATCAGAGATAAGCACGAACTCATTGTTGGAGTTGCTCACTGTATACACGGAGGTTCCGAAGAGAGTTTTGGCAATCTGTTCAGGACTCAAGTTAGCAGCCGCCGGTGCCGCAGCCTTCGGCTGAGAAACCGACGCGAAGAGCGGACGATGGCGGGAAGTCACCGGCGGGAAAAAACCGAGGGCGAAGGTAGCAGCAAGATGGTTAGTATGGTGGAGGCGGGTGGCGAGCTCGGCGCCGAGACGGTGGATGAAGGTGGTGAGGGTTAAGAGAGGGCTTGAGGGAAGTGGAGGAAGCTTTGGGAATTCCATTTTTCCCAGGGTAAAGAAAATAATATTGCAGTTACGAACCTGAAATGGAGTGTTCGGCTGGCAGTTATTTGTGGGCTTTAGACCAGTTTGAGGCTGAATTATTGGATTGGGTTGGTAGCCATTGATGCTTTTCTACTGGGTTTGAAAGGTTACCCAAAGCCCATCGAAATCCAATGAATATTATACCTTTGGTCGTAGTCTTATAAGATTAAATAAAATGAGAAAATATTTTATTTTATAAGTTCTATAGGTGTTTAGTAATGTTTACCTTAACTTTTTCCTTTGAATAAAATGTTTACTGGTTGAAAAGGCAACACTTAATTTTTTTTTTAACATTCTATTTCGTAAGAGAGAAGGAAAAAAGATAAAAAAGAAAAAGGATTTTTAATTTTTTTCACACAAAAGAGACTGCAATTTAAGAATAGTAGAATGGAATACAAATGCAAATTTCAAGATCTGAACCACACACTCATTTAAAATTACATTCTAAATGGATTGTGTGAATTAGATTTCTTTAATTCAATTGAAATGATAAAAAATGAGTTAATTAGAATCATTTTCGTTACTTAAGCTTAATATTGACTCAGAATTCCAATTCATCATCATCATCATCATCATCATCATCATCAGAGCCTTTATCCCAATAGATTGGGATAGGCTATATGAACCAATATCTAAAATCACGTTAGATCGTCCATATGTATTCTCTGCCTCCATAGATTCTTATTCAAGGTCATTTACTCATCTAATTCTAAAACCTCCATGTCTTTCCAAACTACTTTCTTCCAAGTCTTTTTCGGTCTTCCTCTAGTCTTAACCCTTCTCTCAACATCCATAGCCTCTATTCTCTTAACTGGAGCATCTACAGGTCTACGTCTTACATAGAATAAATTCACTAGCATTATTAGTAATAAAAAACAATTAATTAAAATTGAATATACTTGTCGTGTATTCAAGAACAAGAAAATTAGTTAATTACATATAAATGACACCTGTTGTTACAAGTGATTAATTATTTTGATCCATCAATATCATTATTGTTTTATATGGTAAGGAATTTTTTCTTTATGTAACCAAAAAAAATGGAATTTTCTCTTTAGTTAGCTTGTAGAAGACCCATGTTTGACACGAAACCTAAATGAAAAATTATTGTTCAAAGTTAAGATCCTATATATATGCTCCAAGCAAGTGTCGAAATGACCATGAAAGTTCTCTTTATTCTTCCACCACCGAAGGACGGGGATATTGCAGTTGGTTAAGATCCCTTCACATGGCCCTGCCTTCCTTTTTGCACTTTCTAATTCCTCTTCAATCGACGCTGATATATAGCTTTTATTCTTTCTCTATTTTCTATGTTGGTTTTCTTTTTATTAGCTGTTAACTAATAAAAAGAAGCCAAAACCTAGCTAATAATGATGATGATGATGGATATTCTCAAGGGACTGCTGGGGTTGGGGTTAGAGCCATTTTATCCACGTACGCCGCCCATCCACTCTTCACCTGCCATTATTCCTTTAAAGCACAGCACAACGCTTTTGTCTTTAGAGGCACCTCACCAGTTACTGTTTATTTTGATTCAAATCTTTGCATAAATATTCTTCCCTAATTGTGATTTGGTGCCTAACCACAGATTATCATGCATCGTCTTCCTAATTACAAGTAAAAGGAGATAAATTAATGTAATTGAAGTTATTTATAAATTTATTGAAAAATGATCTTATTAATTATTTCATATCCTTAACATAAGAGCTAGCCATTATTGAAATTCTTAAATACATATTCTTCTATTATAAAAAGGAATATTACAATTTGAATCTAAATTTTTACCTAATTAAACTCCATTTTTTAGTCAGTTGAGCTAAACCCAAAGTGACAAATTTTAAATTAATTTTTTAGTAGCTACTCATGTCACATTGTAACTAGTAGAAAGAATAAATATAGTAACTGATTAATAATAACATAACATAATATAATGTAGCTTTTAATTGAACCATTTTACTTCCTAAGTGAGGAAGGGATTAAATTAAATTTCAGATATATGTCCACTTTTGGTGGAGGAATACACTCACTCATACATACATACATACATACATACATACATACATGATCATGATGCATGGCTCTCTTCTTTAATCAGTTTCTCCCATGTAACTCTATCTTTCCACTTATTAATTGTAATAAACATTTTCATTTTCTTAAAAGAATTGTTTGATAATATATATAATATCTTGGTTTATATATATAAATATAAATATATATATATATATATTTATATGGTAAGAAATTTGACATACCCCATGAATGAAGCTAGACCAAAAAAAAACTAAAGGGATAAAAGCAAATTCATTGAACAAGGATAAGATCAATTCAACGAAGAGAATATAATCTTCAAGAAGGCCAAGAAGAATCTGAGATTACCAACACCGGCAAGAAAAAGAAGCCACTACCTACCATTGTACCATATAGTTAGTTAAAGTTTTTGCCGTAGCTAGCTAGACCAAGACTTGGAATTCTAACTTCTAACACTTTATTAAAGCTGGCTAATCTTGTCCTACGTATGTTTTTGAGAAGGGAGTAAACTAAAGATGAGGATTAATCCTTCATTATCCAATAAGTAATCTCTTATTAGTTCCCTATATATAGAACTAAGCTAGCAGTTTCACTCTATACTACTTTACAACAGCAAAATTAGACTCAATGGCTATATGGACTGCAAGAAGGTCTCCAAGCGTACCCCTCTCGGAGGAGCAAGTGAGGGGTCTACTGAAGAGATATGATACTAATGGAGATGGTCGGCTGAGCAAGAAGGAGCTAGAGACGGCCTTCCGTAGCCTAGGCGTTCGTTTCAGTAGTTGGAGAGCTGGAAGAGCGATCCGCCATGCAGATGCCAATGGAGATGGCTTTATTAGCGACGAAGAGATGAATGAACTGGTCAGATACGCCACTAGGAGATGGGGATTTTACATCAACTAGCCTGTTTAATTATTTGCTATAATACATGCCTCGGGCTAGCTAGCTGTTTACATGCATGCAGCTTTATTTGCATTTCTTGTAATATTATATTAGACTCTAATAAGAGAGTTGACCAAAAATTAAAAGAACAGTAATAACTTGTACTTATCTAACTAAGCTAGCTGGTATCTTTCTTTTGAATATATGTGTGTAACAAATATCAAGAAATTAATATTAAAGTTATTCGGGAGTAGTTCTTTTTCTCAAAAAAAAAAAAGTTTTTCGGGAGTAGTTGAATTAATAAGCATGAATTAATTATACATACATATGTAAATGAGTATTGGATAAATTAAGTACCAGATAATATAATGATTTTTGATTGATGAGTTACCTAATTTGATTGTTACCTTATAAGTAATTCATCCCATTCTTATTGAAGGGGTTTTTTTTTTTTGAAGGACAAACCGTGAGGTCGAGCCTCTGGATCTCTATAATAGATCAATCTTTTTGTGTGAATAGTGTTGACTTATTGAATCAACATTGAACTTCAGTAGAAATTCGTACCATCCCTTATCAAATACATAGTTTACACCTTAAATAAAGGCTAATGTAATGGGAAATTGATCTCATGTTTAATAATCAAAGGATTGAATTGTAACTTTATAAGTCTATCATTCCCTCATCAAATCGTTTATTTCAAAAAAAAAATTGTAAGGACAGTCCTCGAATGTTCAATATAGATAATATCTTATGGATAGTTACCCTATATATCGTCAGTAAAGTTTTTTTGCTCTACCGCGATATTAAGATGATGATATAAGTTCTTTAAAAATATTAAGAAAATAAAAATAACTAAAATAAGACATGTGTCCTCATCTTAACTCCATTTATGAAAAAAATTTCACTAATAATATATTAAATATTAATCTATATCTTATAACTAATATATTTCGAATAATCCTTACACATCAACAATGTTGACATGTTGCCTACAAAAAGGAAATGAAGATCCATGTAACATTTTAATGTTAGGCCCATAAGTGTTTTGGGCCCAAATGATAACAAGCCAAATATGATGTGTCATAACGTTTTCTAGGGTTAGGTCGCTAGACATTAAACAAATAGAATCGCCACCAATTTTTTTTAACCTAGGTGTGATTGGCCACCTAATAACTCTAAAAACTTGTCTACATTTTAACTTTTGGGTTCGGGAGTTCATTTACGTGTAGGGAAGGTTATAGCACCCCCACAACGCCCAATATTGGTACCATTTTAATCTTGTGTTATTTTAACTTAGTCTTAATTATGTGGTCTTTTAATTTTTTTGTTTAAATATTGAAAATTCTTTTAAAATTCCTCCATCATTCTGGATGAACTCTTAAAAGACTCTTCTCACCTC
Source organism: Heritiera littoralis (assembly GCA_031772115.1). Lineage (NCBI taxonomy): Eukaryota > Viridiplantae > Streptophyta > Magnoliopsida > Malvales > Malvaceae > Heritiera > Heritiera littoralis. The sequence continues at coordinate 22,194,104 of JAPDPK010000001.1, forward strand.
AAGAGTATTCAAGGGGTACCATTCGACTCCCATGAAGAGCTCCAACGTCTGAAATATTTTAGAATTTTATTATTCCTTAATTTATTTTTATTTAATTATTTTATTACTTTTATTTATTTATTTTAAATATTATTATATATATTTTTAATATTCTTAGGATTTTTGGTATTTAATATTGAGAATATCTCCTAAATTTTCCATCGTTCTGGATAAACTTAAGAGAACCCTTTTACCTAGGAATTCATCAAGTGTTACTCATTTGCAATCGCTTTAAGGATTCCATAATCGGAATTATTATTTTATTATTTATTAACTTTATTTATTATTTATTATTTTATCTTTATTAGAATATAAATTTTATTATTTATTATGTTTTTATCTTTATTTATTATTTGTTTATTTTGAAAATGTCTTCTAAGTCTTCCATCGTTCTGGATAAACTTAAAAAGATCTTCTCACCTAAGAATTCTTCGAGTGTTACTCATTCGTAATCGCCTCAAAGATTCCATCATCGGGAAGGTCTAACTCATCCTCAATGTTTATTATACCATGATTTATTAATATTAATATAAATTCCCTAATTTTATTTATTTTTATTCATTTTTAGTATCTTAGTTATTCAATCTATATTATTTATTCTTTATTATATTTTTATTTAATTTATTTTCCTAACCTTATTTCTTAATTAATACCTTTCTTTTTTTATTTAATTTGTTCTTTGATTTCATTGTCCTCCAATTTATTATTCCTACTTACTCCTACGTATATTTTATTTTTACTTTTCATCTTATTCTAAAGAACAACAAAATAATACGTCAAGTATAATACTTAATAATTTATAAAAGCCTATCAAATGGAAACAGGAAAGAAGATAAACCAAAGCAAACAAAAAAGAATATCCTTACTTGGGTTCTTGACACAAGCTTGCAATAGGCCTTTCAAAAAAATGGACGTGGGTCCAACAAGAGCTCTTAAGACAGCAGTCGAATATTGAGGCTATTCTGTGGAATCAACAAAGCTTGTTGGTATATGTATTGTTGCTCAAATTCTGTCTGGAACCTCCTCTTCGATTGCTACCAGTAGCTGATTTTTAATTCCTTTTCGCAACTGCACGCCACCGGCTACAACCAAAAACTGCCTCGTTTGCCTTGTATATTTTTTTTATTTTTTCCCTGAAAATTCTCTCTTTTTTTTGTGTTTTTGCTTGATGCAGACTGCTTTTTTCTATCAATTTCTTTCTCTGAGAATCCTCCTCTCTTATGAGATTTAACCCCTTTTTATAGTCATAAACTTGTTAGAGTCTTAATACAACTAAAATTATTCTATTAATTATCTCTTATTTTTAATATTTTATCTATTTAATTTTTATGTTAATCCTAATCTAATTCTATCAAATTTAATATTAATCTAAATAATTATCCTAAAAAGTCTAATTATCCTATCCTAAAATTAATTTTATTTTATTTTCTTATCTCTTCTTTTTTTTATTATCATTCCTAAATCTTATTTTAATTTTAATTTACTAATTAATGTTAATTCTAAATCTAAAAATTCTAACTTAATTCTAGCCTAATTCTAAATTATTAAATTAAAATACAATATCACCCAATCCAATTAATTATTTTTATAAATTAAGACTTCGAACAAAATAAGGTGTCTACATGATGCTCATAATCGTCCTCCAAAGTTCGGCTCCCTAGCCGCTCATGATAAGTTTATGCCACTCTGTTATCTAATTGTTACCCTGATTATTTTTTTTGGTATAAACTACAGGTGTCCTCATCCGTTTTAACGGTCTGAGACTAATCCTGTTCGGAGCTTAGTCATAGTTAAAACTCCTCACCCCTCCCCAAATGTGTGTTTAGTGGACACTTGAAGTCATGTGCCTAGCAGGTTAATGAGATTGAATACAGACAAACAAGTATACAAGTATAAGAGGGAAGCTTATGAACACATACGGGGCATGAACTCTCTCCTCTCCTTTAATCATAAACTCTCTTCTTCTTCTCCTTCATTATTCTCATACAATTATTGATTTGAGTATCAAAACGCGTCCCAAAATCTCAACTCTTAGTTCAGAATCAATTATTGATTTGGCCATCCCCTAATTTTTTTTTCTTGCAGGAGTTAAGATCCCTTTAAGTTTGCTGGCCCACACTCTGTTCTTGAAGAATTGTAACTGAGGCGCCAAATCACCTCAAACACTTGCTTTCAAAGTTTAGCCCATTAATGTATAAGTTTTTGGTTTTTGGTTTTTGGTAAACTAATGATAAGTTCATAAATACACAGTTAATTAAAATATGGTATATATTTGAAGCTAGTGATCAATACATTCTATTAAAGATAGCTTTGTACAATGTTTTGTCAATTGAAGCAATTGGTGATGATGCGTGTATGAATACTGTTTTCAATTGAAGTAATTGGTGATGATGCGTCTACAGCTGTGTGGATTGGCGAGCGGTTATGCAGCTGTGTGGATTGACGAGCTATTATAATGTTGTGTGAACTGGGGATCTGTGTGGATTGGCGAGTTGTTGCAGTATTTGCCTTTGCTCTAGTTATTTGTTGTGATACCCTTCACAAGCTGGAGAGTATATGTTTTGGACTCCCAGCTTGGACAAATAATGATGAAAGGTTGCAGGATGAGAGGCCTTGATGAAGATATCAGCTAACTGATTAGAGGACTTGATAGGAAGTAAATGAAGAACACCAGCAGTAAGCTTTTCACGCACAATATGATAATCAATATCAATATGTTTGGTTCCCAACTGAAGATGAGCTCTGCTTTTTGGATCACCAAGCAACAAGAGAGGAGCCAAAGAAATATCACAGTAAATACCTAGAGCAGAAGCATATACTGTTGCAGCTCGCCGACTCACACAGCTCTCCAATCCACACAGCAACATAACAACTCGCCAACCCACATAGCTCACCAATCCACACAACAGCACAACCGCTCGCCAATCTACATAGCTGTAGAAACTTCCATTTTCTTCGATTCAATATCGTAATAGCGTGTATGTCTGATTTTGGGTTGAATTGAAGTAGCTGAGGATGGCACATGTAGCAGCAAAAAGACCCACGTATAGACAGCTGCGTTTCTTGCTTTTTATAACTGAAGTTGTTCTGCTAACAGATGTCAAAGATGCATTGAAATTTTATCTTACTCATGTCTTCTCTTTTCCAAACGTAGTGTTTTCTCTTTTGTAAACTGACAGAGCAGGGAGGGAAAAAACGTTTGGCTAGAGATTGATTTGGCAGAAGGTATGTTTTTTTTTCCCTTTGCATCACGTGTTGATCGGTATGTTTTTTTTTTGAATTGCTTCAATGGCAACTACATTGACATGCACGGGTTTGTTATGTATCAACATATCTAACACCATCAGATGTTGTTTTTCTTCTTTTTTTTTTGGGTTTTGACATGCATTGGTTTGTCATTAATTTTTCCTGATTTTTTTTTTGATCTCTTGGATTTTATAGAGTTTTGTTCCTTTACAATGTGTGGGTGCTTTGGTTTTTTTGGTTTTAGAGGTAATGTAGATGTTGTTATTATTTTTATTTTATTTTTTCTCTTCATTTATATTTTTTCTGTTGGAATGTTTGCTTTGTTATCTGTTGATTTCAGATAGCGATGTCAAATTTTTTTTTCGATTGGTTTCAGGTTGTGCATGAATTAAATTTATGGATTAGTCCTATTTTTATTAATGATTTAGATGACTATGAATTTAGTGGTTTTTCCTTTTTTTTTCTTTCTGTTTCTATTCTTCTTTTCAAAGGTTTTTTTTTAATGGCTTCTATTTCTTTGTTGTCTTTTTTTTAATTTGTTGAATTTAATGGTATTTTTCTTCTTTGCAGTGCGTGGAAGCTTTGTTTTTTCAGTTTTAAAGTTAATGTAGGTGTTTTTTTTTACTTTTTCTTTTAGCACTTCAACAACTCGCCAAAGGTCCAGTAGCACTCCAACAGCTCGCCAAAACTCCAAAATTGAACAGCTCCCTAAACTCCAGCACTTGCACTCCAGTCCCTTACTCCCAAGTGGCCTTAGTGCCAGTGTCTTGGACTCTTACTCGTTCGTAACCTTAGCGCTAACGTTTTAACACTTTACTCACCCGTGGTCTTCGCGTTTTAGGCATTTACTTGCCCGTGGCCTTAACGCCAGAATCTTGGAGTTTTACTCACCTAGCACTTGCATTTTTGCACTTTATTCGCCCGTGGTCTTCGAACCAGTATCTCAACCGATTGCCCATGCCTTTAACGCCAGTATTTTAAGGCACTAGCTCGCCCTGAGCCTGAACGCTAGCATCTTGATCTTTGTTCACCCCATGGTTAAGTGACAATCTCTTGGGCACTATTTGCCTGTGGCCTAAAGACAATGTCTTGAGCGCATGTTCGCCTATGCCTAAGCCAATCTATAAGGCCTCTAATTGCCTGAGACCTAAGCGTCAGTATCTTAGGTTTCTACTTGCTTGACCATGGCCTTATCGCCAGGTGTTTGTTAGCCATGGCCTTGCCTTAACACCAGGTTCTCACGATTCCACTCACTCTTGGCCTGAGTGAGAGTCTTTCTGGGAACTTTCTCGCCCATATCCTTGGATTTCTTATCGCCTTAAAAATCTATGACGAATACCAATCACTTTGTAATTGCCATTCGTCAGGGGGCATAATGTTAGTATCACCGTCAGCAAGATAGCTTTAAATATTGTTTTGTCAATTGAAACAAGAAAATGAAAATTTTTATAGCTGTGTAGTTTGACGAGCGGTTATGCAGCTGTGTGGATTGGTGAGCTATATGGGTTGGCGAGCTGTTATGTTGTTCTGTGGATTGGCAACCTATGTGGTTGGCGAGCTGCTGCAGTATGTGCTTCTTTTATTAGAGTATATTTTTTATTAATTTAAATATCTCGTAGTGAAACACAGGTAATTTTTTAGTATATATTATTAGAAGCTTTACGCATATCTTGAATGCCTTAATGCAATAGAAAAAAAGGGCAATTATATGTACTACAATAGGTGGCACTCATGCTTTTCCAAATTAAAAGGTAGTCGACAAAGGGAACGATTCCTCACGTGACTATAAAAGCTTTGGTATCATTTTGATTCATGTTTATATAGAGAGATTCTTAAATAAGAGAAAATCAGCAATAGCTGATTACAGTATAAAGGAAAGGAATTAATTAATAAAATTATAGCGTATATTAATTATGAATATATGTATGTTGGGATCAGCTTTACCGAAAGTTCTAATAAATGCTGGAATGAACATTAATATAACTCTATTTATTTAGAATAGGCTGTAGGCATATGGCAACTCAGCTTTGCATACAAGAACTAAATATATGCCAAGTCACACCATAACACAAATTATTTTTATTAAAACTTGGAAAAAATTCTAATATATAATTAACATAATATTATGAAATTTCACTTTCTTTAACTTCCCTACATTTTCATTTTGAATAAATCAAAATAGATTTATTTACATAAACTTAAAATTCATTAAAAATTATTTTCTTACAAACGTAAACAAGAAATATAACTATCCATAAAAAATGTGCGTGCCTTGTCAAAAGACAAATATATACATACATTACTTTAATCATGACCATGATTATTATATGTATATGATTATTAGAATTGAGATAGGCAAAGAAAGGAATCCGGAATTAATCTTTATCCTAATTTTAACTTTTAAATTTAGTATTATAATATATATTTGAATTAATTAATATCTAATGCCCAAATCTTTGCTCTGGATCGTAAAAGATTTGGCCCATAGTCCAAAAGTTTCGGGTCCAATGTTGGAACTTGGATCCCATTTTCATTCACTAATCCGTTATAAAAAAAGGTAATAAAAAAGAAAAACAACAATAACAATAAAAACAACAATTTTTCAGTCGAAAATTTGAATTCCAATCCAAATAATTTCAGCTCCCAACTCTCAATTATAAAAAATAAAAATAAAAATTAATATTTCTTTGCAGGAAGTACTACTTCCAACTCCTAACAATTATTGATAAATTAAATCTACCATATATACTACTTTTCTTGAGTGAAAAAGGTACTTTCTTATCCTTTATTCCATACTTTCATTTCCTAAATTATTGTCTCAAGGCATCTGGACAATAATGTTACTTTCCGAGGACTATATATCTATATCCTGCCTGTTAATTCATTCACAACACAGACAGCAAGAAGCCAACAAACAATTAATCTTCTTACTAGCCTTCCTTTTTCTTTCTAATTATTGCAACTCTATTTTTATCATGATCCACATCTTTAATTCAATGACTTCAACCCAAAACAGCAAGGCCGCTTCTGTTCCTAAAAGCATCGACAAAGGTTGCCCAAGGGCTGCTTGGGCGCCGGCGATGAGCACAGAAATAAAGCGTGCAGCGGTGCCCGTTACCGAGGATCAGGTGAGGGGTATCTTTACTCGCTATGACGCCGACAAAGATGGCCGTCTTACCAAGCAAGAGCTTAAGAACGCTTTCGCCAGCCTGGGTTCACGTATGCCTGCCGTGCGAGCGTGGCTCGCGCTAAATCATGCAGATGCCAATGGTGATGGGTGCATCACTGAGGAAGAGTTTGAGAAGCTTGTAAAATATACTTTGAAACGAGGTTACACATTCAAATAGATCGATCAACAAGTGAAATAGTTTTGGTAGCTGCTTCTTTCTTCCTAGTAGAGTAGAATAGGTGGTATTTGCTAGGTTTGGCTTTGGCCAGAAGAAGGGGAGGAAGATTTACTATAGCCCCTAAGCTAAGCTAAGATGAGATGTAGTTTAATTTGTGTATATTCATCTTAGCCTGTTCTCTTTAATTTTCTGTTTTTAGATGTTTTTGGTGTGGTGAATAGGTTGTTTATATGTAATCTGCCACTGTAGTGTACCTGGAGTTCAATATTATATATGTAAATTTCAGCTTGAGAACTATATGGGTGTGATATCTTTTTCTTTTCTTTTTTATCTTAATTCATATAAAGTGAAAAAATACAAAATAATTATTATGAAATATAAAATTGTAGAAGGCTTAAGTATTTTAAAAAAAATGAAAAAAGACTAGAATTCCAAATATTTAGATTTTCAATAGAAAAAAAATATTAATACCTCAACAATATCAAGGTCGTCCGAATGAAAAGTAAGTTAAAAGGGAAATATTAGCGCTAAAATTCCAATCTCAGCAAAATTCTCATATTTTGAAAGTGAATATATAATCATTTGAATTAATATTCATGATCATTTTCTCATTTTTTTTTCTAATACCTCAAAACAAATATCTGGATGAAGATGAGCTCCTGTATTACTGTCTTGTAATACGCATCAGAAAAGACTAACCAATATTCTAATTAAATTGGTTTAGCATTAGCTAGGCCAGAGAAAATGCTCAAAAATGGGGAGAAAAGAAATTTTAAAGACTGGTGGAAAATGTAACAGCCAGAAGAATCTACTTCAGCTTAGCACTGAGAAGAAGCAGAATCTGATCGCTGTATTAGATCTATTCTCTTTCATTAATTCTTGATCAACAATTGAAATTAAAAAACCAACAGAAATAACTAAAGTTTAGCTTAACAATTGTTACTCCTTTCTAAGAGGAATTAGATTCAAGGTTCAATTCCTTTTATTCCCTCCTTATACATCCTATTAATAAAAAAATGCCAATAGATTCTTAGTGGAATGGTTAAAAAAAATTGTGATGGTGGTTCAAGTTTAAACAACCTCTAACCTCTCAATAATAAAAAATAGGAATTAAAAAAAGAAAGTAGATTTTTTTTAACAATTATTGTTAAATTAAATCTACTATATACTACTTTTTCTTGAGTAAAGAAAAGATATTTCCTCATCCTTTATTCCATACTATAAATTATTTTCTTAAGGCACAATAGTATTACTTTCTAAGGACTATGTCTATAGATCTCTCTCTCTCTCTATATATATATATGCTGCCTGTTAATTCATTCACAATTCACAACACTGAGAGCAAGAAGCCAAGAAACAATAAATCTTCTTTTTTCTTTCTGATTATTGTGACCTAATAAGTATTCATTGCAATCCACATCCTAATTTCAATGACTTCAAACCAAATCCTTAATCCTATATGTAATAAAGGCGTATCCAAAGAATGCCGAAGGACTGATTGGGTCGTTCCTGAGGATGAGTTGAGGTGTATCTTCAATAAGTATGACGCTAACAAAGATGGCCGTTTAACCAAGCAACAGCTTGAAAACGCCTTTGCCTTCCTGGGTTCACGTATGCCTGGCGTGCGAGCGTGGCTAGCGCTGCGTCATGCAGATACCAACGGTGATGGATGCTTCAGCACTGAGGCAGAGTTTGAGAAGCTGGTAAAATATACTTGGAAACGTGGTTACAATAATATCAAATAGATGATCAACAACTCATAGTAACAAGAGGTAAAATAGTTCTAGTGGCTGCCAGCAGGTGTTTGCTAGCTTTGGCTTTGGCCAGAAAAAGAGGAGGAAGATTTACCATAGCCCATTGGTATTTTATTTCTTACCTAAGCTAAGCTAAGATGAGAAGTAATTTAATTTGTGTATATTCATCCTAGCCTGGTCTGTTTAAGATTCTGTTTTTAGATGTTTTCTGGTGTGGTGAGTAGGTTGTGTATTTGTATCTGCCAATGTCATATATGTACATTTTAGCATGAGAAATATGGATGGAAAGCAACTTTTTCCTTTTTCTTTTCTTAATTGATATTAAGTGAAAAAAAAAACGAAAAATTTAGTATGAAAGATGAAATTGTAAAAGGCTTAAGTGTTTAAAAAAATGAAAAAGACTGTAATTCCAAATATTTAGATTTTCAAATTGGAATAGAAAAATAAGAGTTATTAATACCTAAACAATATCTCTGATGAAAAATAAACTTAAAGATGAATACAAGTGTTGAGTCTCAAATTTTTGTAGAATTTTCACATCTTGAAAGGTGGGGACATAATTATTTGAGTCAATGTTCAATATCAACTCTCTGCAATTTTTTGTTAATACCTCAAAAAAAAATCTGCTCATATACTGTCTTGTAATATGCATCAGAAAAGATTAGTCAATATTCAAACTAAATTGGTTTGGCATTAGCTAGGCCACAGAAAATGCTCAAAAATGGGGAGAAAATAAATTGTAAAGACTGGTGAAAATGCAACAGCCAGAAGAATCTACTTCAGTTTATAGCGCTGTCTGTGGTCAGGGAGATCTTTTTTTTTCGGATAAGCAGGGAGGAGATCTAAAAAGGAGTAGATTCTGGCCACTTTTCATGTGAAATTGTCTCTTAATACTTTACTCCCTCTGTTTTGCTGGAAAAACAACATTATTTTTACAACTTGATCATGAACTTGTCCAGTGTAAATGATATTCAACATGCAATAAAGTTAGGATGAAATTGTGGCAGCACTTGACAGAAAGAGAATATATAGCCATAGTAATGTAAGTTAACACTGATTTGGACTCAACATTTTCCCTAATTCCTCTGCAATTTTCTTTTCTCCTTTTCTGTCCTCTTCTTCCCAAAGATGCTCCATCCCCTCTCCTTTTACAGCAAGCCACCGACCATTCCCGCCCCACCCACATCACTAGATTAGCTTAATTCAGGATTGAAATGATCATCCAAATCCATTTGAGTTGGGCAGAGATGAGCAGGTTTGTATGTTCAACATGTTTGATTCAGATGCGAGGTTAACTTAAGCTTTTAGAACAGAAAATAATCTAAAAGTTATTCTTTGCAAAAGCATCTTTTAAGATAAATTAAGATATATGCTTTGCATTAATAAAACCCCATCCAAGGGATATGCTTATCTCCATGCATGTTTCCACAGAAATCGTAGTGAAACTCTCGCTGTAAGTAAAGTAAATTCCCAAATCTTTGGACCGCATTTTGGACCATGCTTTAAACAGTTTATTCACCAGAAAGCATCCTCTTTGCCAAGAACAAATAAGAGAAAGGCTTCTTGAGAGCTCCAAATCATCTCTCTTTTTGCCCACTAATAATTAGACATTTAAGCTTTCTTTTGAATATCACAAACATCAAGAGATGCTTAATTTGGTCAGATTCTCCCATGAATAGTCCTTTATATTCCCCTGCTCTTCCACCAGCTAATTTTAATATATGTGGCTTAGGGTTTACTGTCTCTACTGCCCACATTGTTTGTTCCAAGGATATTAAGCATACAATTGAAGATTGGATCACATTTCATCTCCTTCCATTCTTTTATTTGCTAAGTCAAATGATTTCATTAACATTCCAAAAGGAATACAGTAGCTAAAAAGCAGCAAAGCTAGTATTTGCAAAGAACACCGGACTCTTCTGCAAGCACATGAACAGCTAAAAACACACCAGAAAAATCAGACCAACACCTTAATCTCACTAGACTTGGAACAGATCTGACCAAAATAAGACATCCGGAACGATATTCTTTTGCTGCATCACTTAACAGAGAAATAAACACAGTAACACACAAACTCCAAGCATCAACACCAGCAGAAATCAGGCATTAACGTTTGATCGTTACAATCTAGAACAGTGCTATAGTGTAAGTGTGTATTCTAGATTGTATCAGTGAGAACATAGAAAGCAACTACCAACAATTCCAAGTTAGACTTTGAAATTTCCTAGTCTACTATCATACATGAATTGAGGAATCTGTTCAAACACGTGGAAAATTGATTGTAAAGAATAAAATTCCCTGTTCCGATATGCTTAATCCATAAAAAATTAGCATGGTGGAAAAATACCATATTCTTTATTTTATCTTCCTGTTCCTTTAAACCCAATTTCAGCTTTTGGGATCCTGTATTGACTCAGGCTTAATTTGGATGAGCAATGCGATTTGTTTCGGTAAGATGGAAAAAAAAAATAATCACGTGAGTATAAATTTTATAATAAAATATTTAAAAGAATGGACAAAAAATTAATTTTACATGTTTTTTTGTCTTTTGCATATTTTTTTTTTGTTCTTTCTGCCCAATTGCCACCGGAGTCACCGCACCGGTGGCAATCGGGCATCCAAATCCACCCTCAGGTGCAGAAAGTTGCAGTGGAAATTTCAATTCCGAATTCCCTATATAAACACTTAATTAATTTAAGCTTAGGTGCACCACAAAACAAGCTTTCTTTCCTCTATACCACCAATATATTACACTTGAAAACATTCATCGTTCAGTAGATTTTCCTAGAAAAAATGCCCACATGAATTGCTGTAATTGTAAGAAGAAAAGGTGTAACCGCTGCAGGATTAAGTGCGCACCTGTGCCTTTGACGAAGGTCCAATTGAAGCATATACTTCAGTGCTTTGACAGCAATGGAGATTTCCGCCTTAGCAAGCAAGAGCTTAAGAATGCCTTCGATTACATCGGATCGCATTTCCCCAACTGGCGAGCTAGCCGAGCTGATGAAAATGAAGATGGATACATAAGCGAGGATGAAATGGATGACTTGTTGAATACGTTTGGCAATGTGGTTACACTATTTCGTAAATAATTTGATGACATTTCCCTATCAACTTCATAGTTTTTCCCTTTAATTACTGTAGTAATTTCTGCACCCAAAAGCTGCAGCGAGAGCCCCGAAGAAGAACGCCGGGCCTTGCAGGACTTTGATGTATCTTCACCTTTATAAATATATGAGAAAGGATGTGTAGATTGTTTGGTATCATCTCTTTTTCATTATCATGGGGCATGAGGTAGATAAAGAATTAAGTAAATGAAAATTCAATAAATTAAAACACTTAAATAAATTCTCATAATTTTTTGTTGATAGCTTATTTGTAAATTTGTAGGTGAAAGTCTAATAAATTCTTTTTTTAGTAAAAATATATTATTAAAGAAGCAAAAAAATTATTTCTTTAAAAACATGAACAAAGGAAATTGAACCCAAACTCGATTAAAGGTTGTGAAATTTATTGAGAAAGTAGTTATACTTCCATGGGCTATCAAAAATTTTATTTAACTAGGAGATAACGACTTTGGAATCATTTTTAATGATTAAGTGAGAAAGTGAGACAATATTAGCTTTTTGATGATTAAAAGAGCCTCAATAATAGCCATCAACTTTGCCAAGTCGGAATCAGCCATACCAATATGTTCTGAAAACATCATCAAAACGTGCCCATGATGATCACATAAAACTCCATCGATTCCCGCTAGACTAGGTTTGCCTAAGGGAGAGCCGTTGACGTTGCATTTTCAAGCACCATTTGGAGGAGGAGACCACAAGTTCAACAGATTTGTAAAATTCCAATAATCAGTTGACATATATTGTAACGACCCGTTACCACTTTTTTTCACGTCTTTTTATACAACTTTTCCGATTGGGCTGTTTGTGATGCCATTAACATTCTACAGTGATAGTAATAAATGATAAACATTTATTTAACAAATACGGAATATGAAATTTTTTTACTATTCCTTACATCTGACATCCCCTAGTGTCCTTGTTTCAATAAAGTAGTACTATATACTTATGTCTGAAATGTAAAACAGAAGTGACTGTACCTGTCATATTTAACATAATTTGCTCCAGCGCTTTACACGTAGCTATATCCATTTGGGATATAGTTTCTCTAACTCCATGTCTTTTTATCTATGGAGTTAAAACAAAGGGGTGAGCGAATCACGCGCTCAGTAAAGGAGACATATGCTACTTTAAAGAAAGCAAAACTATATGCCACAAAGTATTTATTTTTTCTAAAATCATACCAAGTAGGAAAACAGTGGATATAGTAGACAATACTCTCAATACACCATTCCAATCATTGGTTAAACAATTTACATTAAAATGTAGTATACAGTAAATAGGATTCAGTAAATCCCCTCAGTAAATAGAAATCAATAAGTTGAAACTAGGCATCACCCTATAAATAAATCATGCTCTCATCGTTCCCTATCCCTTTCCAGGAACACAAGTCGTCCGCTTTTGGGTTGCACCCGTAGGCCATCGCCCCTCACGGCTATCTCGGCTAGATCTATGACCATAATCTATAGGTGGTCCTCGGGTCCACTTGCCAGGTGACCTCGAGACCGCTGATGACTTGGCAGGTCCATCAGCCTCATAACTCATAATGCATGAAACTAGGGGCCTAAAGTCTCAAAATCAAACTATATCTCATAAAGCACCTTTAAGGAATTATTTCACCAAATTCATCATTTTCTCAAAATGATTTATTTTTCCAAAAAGGTCTTATATAAAATAGTAAAAACAGCCCGCAATCTCACCATTTTTCGTGTGAGAAAGGCACAGGTTAAACTGGCTCTCCCATGGCTAGTTCGCCCATGGTCAACTCGCCCATAGTCAATTCGCTTCAAAAAGGTTTTATATTTTCTGTTTACAAAGAAATAATAAAAACAACCCATTTTTCGTCTGAGAAAAATATCAAGTAAATCAGCTAGCCCATGGTCAACTTGCCCCAAGCGGCTAGCCCTTGGTCAGCTTACCCATAGCGGTGAACTAGTGTTCGCCCGCCAACCTTAGCATTTAAAAACAAGTTAAACTGGCTCGCCCATGACCAGTTCGCCAATTATGGCGTTGCCCATGGTCAACTCTCCCAATGCGGCAATTCCATGGTCGACTCGCCCAATGCGGCACTTCCATGGCCAACTCGCCCAATGCGGCACTTCCATGGTCAACTCATCCATTTTTTTCATTAAAACAGGGTCGCCCGCCCAAAACATTATAAAAGGGTTTGCCCACTTTGGCTCACCCGGAATTTTCTTAACAAAGGGGTCATTCGCCCAAAACATTATAAAAGAGTTCGCCCACTTTGGCTCGCCCGGATTTCAATTAAAACAGGGTTATTTGCCCAAAACAACATAAAAAGGGGTCGCCTTCCATTGGCTCACCCGCCCTTCACCAGTTCGCCCAAATCAAATGATTTATCAAATTAATGCATGTCATAAACCAAAACAATTTCTCAATATTTTCATAATATTTTTACTCTACAGGACATGCATTTTACTTCACATACAACTCCCTTACCTGGTATTACGAAACCTAGCTTCCTACTCGCCTTTTCGATCGCTTTTACCGAATCCTTAATTCCCGGCTGCAAAATAATTTATTAAAACTATTAATATTTTCTTTTTATATCTTTCCATCACTTGGGCGAAACTTGAGACAATTCAACCAGCTCACCCACAGATATCCTACCAGCCCGCCCAAAAGAGTTCGCCATTTATTACATGGCTTACACGTGAGAGCTCGCTAACATTCTTGCCATTCTCATATTGGCTTATTCGTGGGCGCCTTGTAAGACCTGATTCTACACTACTGTAGACTCTATTTTCATAAAATCAATAATGGAAATTAAATAAATAATTGAATATTGATTTCCACTTGGGTGAAAAGCTCCTTAACTTGAGTTGTGAATGGAGCAATTTCGGTGAAATAATGTATGGGCGAGTATATGGAACAGTTCGCCAATGGACGAACAAAGTTGGACGATCGCCAATGGTGATGGCGAGTTGGATGATGGCAAGGGCGAATAGGTGAGTTCGCCATGTCTCTTGGATAGGATGATCGCCCGAATGGGTGAGGGCTTGTGATCGCCCATATGAATGCAGTAAATGTGATAGCTAACTTGTGGTATAAATCATAGCAAAGTGGCGAGAAGAGCAATAACCGTTGATCGCCAACAATGTGACAATTTCTGTGATCGCCAAACCTATATGTAATAGCCAAGAAAAGGAAATCATCTCGTAATTTTCAGATATTGAGTTGGCGAACTGAAGTTGAGTTGGCGAGTTGAGGTCTCAAGACGAGGAGGCGAACTGGAATCAGCTTGTGTGGACAAAATGGAAATAAAAGCTGATGATATGGGAAGGAAATAGATTCAAACCATTTTGCAGCCAAAATTGACTTTGTAAGTCATACGGTTGAAGACAATAACTAGAGAAAGGTTAAAGTCAATAAAGGAATTAACCTTATTGGACAAGAAATTAAACAAAGTCAATAGAAGTAGAAAAAGGCGTGTGGAAGGGAGACTTTCACTCCATCTTGAGCTGCAGTTTTTCTTCATGCATTAAATGAATGATTGACCCATGAAATGATGAAGGAAATGAGATAAGGCCAAGTGATGAGTTCTGATTGGATTAGCATGCTATATAAGAAGAAACATTCGAGGAAAATCGATTTAGCAAACTTCATCCTCTTCACGAAAACCATTCTACTGCAAGTTATGCTCTGTTTCTTCCATTTCTCTGCCATGTTTGATCTACTAAACTTCAACCTTAAGTTGGCTAAACATGTAAACCTGCTTGCAAACCTTTCCTCCTTAGTTTGATGAGCTAAAGAAATAAGCAAAGTAAGGCTAATGTAAGATAGAAAGCAAGCTGTTCCGGAAGTGCAGTTGGTTAAGGTGAGTTTCCATATTCTACGGTTATTTTGGTATTTGAGGATACAGTTTGATGTTTTACAAAGTAATGAACATAGAAATAACCTTGTTTTAGTTAAATCTTGCTAAAATATACCAGAAACTAGAACAAGGTCTAGTCTGGAAAATAATTGAGCATGAACAAGGAAAGAAATAAAAAGTGTAGAAATGAAGATAAATGGGCGAGCTCAGCCATCATTGGCGAGCTAAATAATGTGAAGTGTGATTGTGGGCGAGGTCGCCACATGTTAAGTCATTGGCGAGCCCACCTTAGAATAAGAAGCCATGTAAGGCGAACTCCATGCACAGGCATGGCGAGTTGAAAGGTTGGGCGAACTCCACTTGTAAGGGAATTGAACAGGTATGGCGAACTGATATTGTGAGCGAACTCCCACGTGTAAGTCATTTGGTAGATGGCAAACTATGTTGGGCGAGCTCCCACAAAGAAGCCACTATATGAATGGCGAGAAAGAATGTTGGGCGAATGGCGAGCTCTTTAGGGAGAAATGTAGAGTAATGTCAAGTCTCGCCAAAGTGTAGAAATATTCGAAAATGAGAATATTAATAATATTAATAAATTATTTTTCAGCTGAGAAACTAAGGACTCGGTAAAAGCGATCGGGAAGGCGATCAGGAAGCAAGGCTTCGTAAGACCAGGTAAGGGAGTTGTGTGTGAAGTGAATGCATGTCCTGTGGAGTAAATTTCATGGAAATTATTGAGAAATTGTTTTGTTTTATGACATGCATTGTTTTGATAATGGTTTTGATATGGGCAAGCTAAAAGCGGACCCTTATGTTATGCTTGGGCGAATTGGTACAGGGCGGGTGAGCCCTTGTTTTTCTAATATTGGGCGAACTGTTATGGCGGCCGAGCCAAACCTCTTATCATTTTGGGCAAAGAACCCTTTTATGTTCTTTTAGGCGAGCAACCATGTTTTATTGAAATCCGGGCGAGCCAATGGATGGCGAACCCTTTTATTACACCTTGGGCGAGTGACCCTCTTACAATGTTTGGGGCGATCCCCTTTGGTAAGAAAATTATGGGCGAGCTGAAATGGGCGAGCCAGTGTTTTTGTTTTAAATGCAGAAGGTGGCGGGCGAACACTAGTTCACCGCACTGACGAGTTGACTATGGGCGAGTCGAATGGGCGAGCTGACCATGGCGAACAGATTTCTCTTTTCTAAATTTTTTCAACGAAAAATGAACTATTTTTAATAGCTTTGAAAATAGAAAATATGAAACCATTTTGGGGCGAGTTGACTATGGGCGAACTAGCCATGGCGAGCCAGCTTAACCCGTGCCTTTCTCACACGGAAAATGGTGAGATTGCGGGCTATTTTTACTATCTTATAAAACCTTTTGGAAATCAAATCATTTTGAGGAGATGATATTATGAATGAAATAATTCTATAAAGGTTTTTCATGAGATATAAAAATGATTTTTGAGACTTTAGGCCCTGAGTTCATGCATTATTATTTATGTAGTTGCGTGACCCACCTGGAGCGGTGGCTCGGGTCGATGGACCAACGGGTGCACCTCAGAGCGTCACAGGGTTGATGGACCCGCCAAGTCATCAGTGGTCTCGAGGTCACTTGGCAAGTGGACCCGAGGACCACCTATAGATTATGACAATAGATCTAGTTGAGATAGCCGTGAGGAGCGATGGCCTACGGGTGCACCCCAAAAGCGGATGATTTGTGTTCCCGGAAAGGGGTAGGGAACGATGAGAGTATGATTTATTTGTTGCCTAGTCTCAAATTATTGATTTCTGTTTACTGAAGGGATTTACGGAATCCTATTTACCGTTTATTATATTTCAAAGTAAACTTTTTATCCTGAAATTTTGAATGGTGTATAGAGAGGTTGTTTACTATATCCATTGTTTTCCTATTTAATATGATTTTAGGAAAATAAATATTTGGTGGTATATAGTTTTGGTTTTATAAAGCAGCATATGTCTCCTTTACTGAGCGCATAGTTCGCTCACCCATTTGTTTTAACTCCACAGATAAAAGACACGGAGTTAGAGAATTAGCTCCCAGATGGATATAGCTACGTATAAAGCGTTGAGGCACATTATGTTAAACGTGAAAGGTACAGTCTCTTCTCTTTTCAGACATATGTACACAGTACTACTTTATGAAAATAAAAGATAATAAGGGATGTCAGATGTAAGGAATAATGAAATGAATTTCATATTCCATATTTGCTAGATAAATGTTATCATTTATCATGATCACTGTTAAATGTTAATGGCATCGCAGACAGCCCAATAGATAAAGTTGTATATAAATATGTAAAAAATGTGGTAACGGACTGTTACAGATTTAATGGTATCAGAGCTTGGGTTGGTCTGATGTCTGTTGATGCCTTTAACACAGAAAGTGTTGAGAAAGGTTAACATCCCCTGTAGTACTGTATAGTCTGAATGAATAGAGGAGTCAAGTGGCTGGGAATGGAGTTAAGTGTTGAAATATGGTGAAAGTTGATGAATTAAGGGTTACAAATAGAGATTGTAATACGGGAATTTTATATGAGATAGGCAATCTTATCATTTTAATATCAGATATATTCGGTAAGGTACAGTAAGAAACTCGGTGAGGGCCCCACCAGGACTTCTCTGTCTATATTGAACTAAGATCCTGAAATGATGAGATTGAAATGAAAATGGATAATATTAGTGTATAAGTTCTAAGATCGCATGTTTGGAGGTATATCGAAGAAAGAGAATTAAAGAGGAATTTATCTGAGTCATAAATGACTAAATTAAGTTAGAATAAAAATTGATGGTAAAATAGTAGGTGATGGTGTAAAGGATGATCCCTACTATGGACCCCACTGATATATTGATGAGTAAAGCGACCCGGAGTATATGCTATGAGAGGTCGCTAGATAGTCAACCCTGTTGTGGATCTTAGGGTCTGAATTTAAAGTAAAAATATGGGTTATATTGGTGAGAAATTATTGAATATTATGAAAAGTGAATTGTGTGAGAAATGATGTAAAATCGATGATGTTAATACTGGTTCTAGACACTCCTTATGATTTAGGAGAATAAATATTAGTAGTGACTTGACATTTGAGGAAGTCAAGTGTTCGAGTCATTGCGGATGAGAAAGAAAACCTTGAGGTGGGCAAGCTCGAGCACGGTTGGAAGGACCGGGGCGTCGATGCGTTCGCCAAAGAGGACAGTATGGATGAGTAGCATTGTCACAGCAATCGTTGTCGATGGGCCCAAAAAGGGGTTGCCATGGCCGGTTGGGCTGGTCCGTTACGATATCCATAGAACCGAAATATTATGAAATACATGTGAAATGACTTGAAAAATTGATATATATGTGTTTGGAGGATATATGGTGGATCTATTGAATGTAAATAACGAGATCTTAAAGATGAAATGAGTTGTGAATTAAAATTTATGGAATGAAATTCTAAGTAGACTTTTGGAATAACGTGGATTCGAGAGATTGTTGACTCGATTCACAACATAGAATCTGTTTGTAAGCTCTTACCAGTGAATCAGAAGAGCTTGAGAAATTACTCAAGAGATTGATGAGTAGAGAAATAAACTGTTTTGGTATAACTGGTGAAAACGAAAATTATATCGTTTTGAAAATAATGGGATTAGTACTCTCTACAGTTGCTTCTATGTTCCGGAACAAGTATGGTATTCTAAAATACCTATCATATTCTATCTGGATCCCTAGCCTACTGTAGTATCCTTCCTCTATGTGTGCCTAAAGCCAACTAGGATGATTTTAAAAAAAAATAAATATATAGATTGATATAAGCAATATTGTTGAAAAATGCCACAAACTTAGAGGAATGGAAAACCTTGTTGTTAAGTCAGTGAACATGAGTTATAATTGAACTATGTACATTAGAGACGTGAGGTCTCGAATAATTAAGAGGACATTGAAGTGGTCTGAGTAAAGGATCTCACTACTTAAGTGAGATTAAAGTGTGGTGATTAAGGTATAAAATTTATGAGGGTTACCCGTATGGCATAAATGAATTGTTGAAGAGTTTGTCGAATTCGCTACCTTATTGGTGTGATATATACATGTGAGAAAGTGAAAGTGAATGGGTATGTATAAATAAAGTATTCGAAATGGTTACGAGATTGTAACAGTAAAGTACTATATTAAGTGGGAAAACAACTGTGGTAATGAATGTAAAAGGATGAAATTGTCTTAAGAGACAAGTTATATGATGACTAAGGAACATGAGTTATGAGGTAGTTCCCAAGTATAAGAATAAATGTGATTTCCTCTGATCATCATATGGTTATGGCTGGAATTAATAACACGCCAGATTTGGACAGATGAAGTTTGTTATCCTCAGAGGAGCAGATACAAGAAGTATTGCTAATTCTGAAAAAGGATATACATATGTGTATATATATATATATATACATATTAGAACTATGAAATTGTTTAAGTAAAGTGGTGATGAAATCTGAATGATAAGAAAGTAAATTTTAGAAATTGATGTGAGGAAATTATACTCTTAAATATATTCTTCAAGTAGTAATATTGCATGTACTAGGAGAATAAGAGATAAAATGATAACTTGATATAAGAGAAGTTATCGAGGGGAAAATGATTACCTGAGACGTAATCGATGGTTAGTATTAAGGTCTACAAAAGAATGGCAGTCATAGTCTAACCATGAGGTTATAGAAGTGACTATGGATTGAGTAACCAAATTATTTCACTTCTTCATCATCAGGTTTTGAGATGTCTTGAGTGCTTTAGTTAATATATATCGGTGAAATAGTGGAAAGGTATGTTAAGTTCCAGTGAGTGAGTATATGTGATAGGGATCCCTGATGTGCCACATGCTTTGAGAGAATAGCAAGAGGCTTTGGGATTCCGAATTTTACTGTCAGAACCGCCTTTGATTGAAATAGATATCCGAGAGCATTGTGTGGACGCTCCAGGATATATTGAGAGCGAGTGCGTGGTATTTCAGAGACTACTGGGACAATTACAACCAAATTATTATCGACTTAGCACCGAATGAGATGATAAGTGATAAATAGTATAAATGAGTTACTAACACCCAAAAATGATAAAAGACTTGAGGGAGTGTAGATTGGTTTTGAAAGAAGAAGCCCGAGTTCTTCAGGATCCTTGAATAAAATCCGTGATGGCGACCCATGAGATGGGCGATCGCCTAACAGTGGATAATATGTTGTGAGATATGGGCGAACTGTGTGGTCACCGACTCACTTGAAAGAGAAATCCGAGGCGCGAGAGAGCGCCAAAGAGATGATGGTTGATGGCCTGAAGAGACGGGCAGGACTCTTAATGACAATATGAAATATAAAGAGATATTTGCGGTCACATTTTAGAGACGAGATTAAATAGAAGTTGAAAATGTGATAAGGAAGAAAAACACCTATGTGGGTGGTACTTCCTAAACTACGTGAAAATTGAATTACCTTTAAAAAGGTATAATGCTATCAGGATAGTGGTGGATATATTGACTGAGTCTACTTATCCCCTTAATTATGGAATTTATTGATATAACTAGTGCCTTGGCCGGGTTATATGTCAGGGAAATGGTGAGGTTATACAGTATTCTAGTGAGCATTATATTTGATAGGGAGTCCCGCTTTGTATCTCAGTGTTGAGAGAGATTACAGGAAGCTATGGGATCTCGATTAAGTTTTGCACCGCTGTTTATCCGTAGACTGATGGACAGTCTGAGCGTATGATATGGATGCTCGAGGTTATGGTGTGAGCATGTGCAGTTGGTTTTATAGGCTCCTGGGATAATCCTCTACCCCGGCATAGTTTGCGTATGAAAATGGCCAAAGGAGAGTATAGGCATGGTACCTTAAAGGGTTTATTTAGCAGACGATATAATCCACGATAGCATGAGAAAATAGGAGACCGAGAATTATTGTTGACTTGATTGAACAGACTTCTTGAGATATAAAAGAAATTATGTATATAAGGTCTCACTATTTAGAGGCATAAGGAGAGGGAAATTGAGTCCCTGACGCATTGGATCGTTGGAGATCTTAGTTCGTGTGGGAGATGTGCACTACCTCCAAAGTTGTCAGGAGTGCATAACGTATCACAAGTCTTGAGGATTGAGAAAATGTTATCCAGATCCTTCTCACGTAATTCGACATGAGTCCTTAGAGATCAGAGAGGACATAAATTATGTTGAGAAACCAGTACGGATTCTGGATAGGAAGGATTGAGTGTAGTAATAAAGTGATTGTGATCTAAGATTAATCCTTTGGTTGGAATGCTCTAGCAATGGGAGGCTACTAAAGAGTATATAGCCTTATAAGTGAGAAGTATCCAGAGCTCTTTCAGTGATAGGTCCATTTAAAATTTGGAGGACCAAATTTCTTAAGGTGGGGAGAAAATGTAAGACCTGATTCTACACTACTGTAGACTCTAATTTCATAAAACCGATAATGGAAATTAAATAAATAATTGAATATTGATTTCCACTTGGGTGAAAAGCTCCTTAACTTGAGTTGTGAATGGAGCAATTTCGGTGAAATAATGTATGGGCAAGTATATGGAACAGTTTGCCAATGGACGAACAAGGTTGGACAATCGCCAATGGTGATGGCGAGTTGGATGATGGCAAGGGCGAATAGGTGAGTTCGCCATGTCTCTTGGATAGGATGATCGCCCGAATGGGCGAGGGCTTGTGATCGCCCATATGAATGAAGTAAATGTGATAGCCAACCTGTGGTATAAATCATAGCAAAGTGGCGAGAAGAGCAATAACAGTTGATTGCCAACAATGTGACAATTTCTGTGATCGCCAAACCTATATGTAATAGCCAAGAAAAGGAAATCATCTCGTAATTTTAAGATATTGAGTTGGCGAACTGAAGTTGAGTTGGCGAGCTGAGGTCTCAAGACGAGGAGGCGAACTGGAATCAGCTTGTGTGGACAAAATGGAAATAAAAGCTGATGATATGGGAAGGAAATAGATTCAAACCATTTTGCAGCCAAAATTGACTTTGTAAGTCATACGGTTGAAGACAATAACTAGAGAAATGTTAAAGTCAATAAAGGAATTAACCTTATTGGACAAGAAATTAAACAAAGTCAATAGAAGCAGAAAAAGGCGTGTGGAAGGGAGACTTTCACTCCATCTTGAGCTGCAATTTTTCTTCATGCATTAAATGAATGATTAACCCATGAAATGATGAAGGAAATGAGATAAGGCCAAGTGATGAGTTCTGATTGGATTAGCATGCTATATAAGAAGAAACATTCGAGGAAACTCGATTTAGCAAACTTCATCCTCTTCACGAAAACCATTCTACTGCAAGTTATGCTCTGTTTCTTCCATTTCTCTGCCATGTTTGATCTACTAAACTTCAACCTTAAGTTGGCTAAACATGTAAACCTGCTTGCAAACCTTTCCTCCTTAGTTTGATGAGCTAAAGAAATAAGCAAAGTAAGGCTAACGTGAGATAGAAAGCAAGCTGTTCCGGAAGTGTAGTTGGTTAAGGTGAGTTTCCATATTCTACGGTTATTTTGGTATTTGAGGATATAGTTTGATGTTTTACAAAGTAATGAACATAGAAATAACCTTGTTTTTGTTAAATCTTGCTAAAATATACCAGAAACTAGAACAAGGTATAGTCTGGAAAATAATTGAGCATGAACAAGGAAAGAAATAAAAATAGTGTAGAAATGAAGATAAATGGGCGAGCTCAGCCATCATTGACGAGCTAAATAATGTGAAGTGTGATTGTGGGCGAGGTCGCCACATGTTAAGTCATTGGCGAGCCCACCTTAGAATAAGAAGCCATGTAAGGCGAACTCCATGCACAGGCATGGCGAGTTGAAAGGTTGGGCGAACTCCACTTGTAAGGGAATTGAACAGGTATGGCGAACTGATATTGTGGGCGAACTCCCACGTGTAAGTCATTTGGTAGATGGCGAACTATGTTGGGCAAGCTCCCACAAAGAAGCCATTATATGAATGGCGAGAAAGAATGTTGGGCGAATGGCGAGCTCTTTAGGGAGAAATGTAGAGTAATGTCAAGTCTCGCCAAAGTGTAGAAATATTCGAAAATGAGAATATTAATAATATTAATAAATTATTTTTCAGCTGAGAAACTAAGGACTCGGTAAAAGCGATCGGGAAGGCGATCAGGAAGCAAGGCTTCGTAAGACCAGGTAAGGGAGTTGTGTGTGAAGTGAATGCATGTCCTGTGGAGTAAATTTCATGGAAATTATTGAGAAATTGTTTTGTTTTATGACATGCATTGTTTTGATAATGGTTTTGATATGGGCAAGCTAAAAGCGGACCCTTATGTTATGCTTGGGCGAATTGGTACAGGGCGGGCGAGCCCTTGTTTTTCTAATATTGGGGGAACTGTTATGGCGGCCGAGCCAAACCTCTTATCATTTTGGGCAAAGAACCCTTTTATGTTCTTTTGGGCGAGCAACCATGTTTTATTGAAATCCGGGCGAGCCAATGGATGGCGAACTCTTTTATTACACCTTGGGCGAGTGACCCTTTTACAATGTTTGGGGCGATCCCCTTTGGTAAGAAAATTATGGGCAAGCTGAAATGGGCGAGCCAATGTTTTTGTTTTAAAAGCAGAAGGTGGCGGGCGAACACTAGTTCACCGCACTGACGAGTTGACCATGGGCAAGCCGAATAGGCGAGCTGACCATGGCGAACAGATTTCTCTTTTCTAAATTTTTTCAACGAAAAATAAACTATTTTTAATAGCTTTGAAAATAGAAAATATGAAACCATTTTGGGGCGAGTTGACTATGGGCGAGTTGACCATAGGCGAACTAGCCATGGCGAGCCAGCTTAACCCGTGCCTTTCTCACACGGAAAATGGTGAGATTGCGGGCTGTTTTTACTATCTTATAAAACCTTTTGGAAATCAAATCATTTTGAGGAGATGATATTATGAATGAAATAATTCCATAAAGATTTTTCATGAGATATAAAAATGATTTTTGAGACTTTAGGCCCTGAGTTCATGCATTATTATTTATGTAGTTGCGTGACCCACCTGGGGCGGTGGCTCGGGTCGATGGACCAACGGGTGCACCTCAGGGCGTCACAGGGCTAATGGACCCGCCAAGTCATCAGCGGTCTCGAGGTCACTTGGCAAGTGGACCCGAGGACCACCTATAGATTATGGCCATAGATCTAATTGAGATAGCCGTGAGGGGCGATGGCCTACGGGTGCACCCCAAAAGCGGATGATTTGTGTTCTCGAAAAGGGGTAGGGAACAATGAGAGCATGATTTATTTGTTGCCTAGTCTCAAATTATTGATTTCTGTTTACTGAAGGGATTTACGGAATCCTATTTACCGTTTACTATATTTCAAAGTAAACTGTTTATCTCGAAATTTTGAATGGTGTATAGAGAGGTTGTTTACTATATCTACTGTTTTCCTATTTAATATGATTTTAGGAAAATAAATATTTGGTGGTATATAGTTTTGGTTTTATAAAGCAGCATATGTCTCCTTTACTGAGCGCATAGTTCGCTCACCCCTTTGTTTTAACTCCACAGATAAAAGACACGGAGTTAGAGAATTAACTCCCAGATGGATATAGCTACGTATAAAGCGCTGAGGCACATTATGTTAAATGTGACAGGTACAGTCTCTTCTCTTTTCAGACATATGTATACAGTACTACTTTATGGAAATAAAGGATAATAGGGGATATCAGATGTAAGGAATAATGAAAAGAATTTCATATTCCATATTTGCTAGATAAATGTTATCATTTATCATGGTCACTGTTAAACGTTAATGGCATCGCAGACAGCCCAATCGATAAAGTTGTATATAAATACGTGAAAAATGTGGTAACGGACTGTTACAAGCTCGCCCAACAATCGACTCGCCATTGCCTATGCATGTGAGTTCGCCATACGTGGCTTTTTATTCAGAGCTGGGTTCGCCTGTGAATTAAACTAGCGTTGGCCGACCTCGCCCACTTGGACAAGTACTTTATACTTGGCGAGTTCTTTATTTGCTACTCGCCTCATTGGCAATCACTAATATTCAACATGGGCGATCACCACAGTCGCCATTCTGGTCACTTTTTCAGTATTTTTCTTATTTATTTTTCTCTATTTCCAAGACTACATTTTGTTTCTAGTTTTCATATTCTCTAAGGATTTAACTAAAAACAAGGCTGCATCTATGTTTATTACTTTGTAAAACATAGAAATCTACCATTGAATATCAAGAGAACCATAGAAATATGGAACTCACCTTAACCAATTGCACTTCCAGAACAGAACACTTTCTGTCTCACGTTGGCCTTACTTTGCTTATTCTTTTAGCTCATCAAACGATGAAAGAAAGGTTTTGCAAGCAGGTTTACTTGTTTAGCCAACTTAATGATGAAGTTTAGTAGATCAAGCATGGCAGAAATGGAAGGAACAGAACATAAACTTGCAGTAGGATAGTTTTCGTGAAGAAGATGAAGTCTGCTAAGTCGGTTTTCCTCAAGTGTTTCTTCTTATATAGCCATGCTAATCCAATCAGAACCTATCACTTGGCTTTATCCCATTTTCTTTCATTATTTCACGTCTTACATACATTAATTAAATGAAAGAGACAGCTAGGGTCAATTTTCTACCCTCATTGATGGGTGAAGACACCTGTGGCCAAAGAAACAGCCTACCATTCTTTTCTGTACCGTTTCTTGACTTATTTGCCTTCTTTGTTTTATTCCTCAACTAATGAGGATAATTCCTTTATTGACTTTAACCTTTCTCTATTAATTGTCTTCAACCGTATGACGTACAAAGTCAATTTTTGCTGCAATGGTTTGAATTTATCTCCCCATATCGTCAGCTTTTATTTTCATTTTGTCCACACGTGCTGATTCCAGTTCACCTCCTCATCTTGAGACATCATTTCGCCCATTCTAATTCAATTTGCCAATATTCTTAGGTTCGCCTATGCTTGCACTTGGGCATCGCCACTTTGTCTTCATGCCAACTTAGGATTGGACGATTTTGAGTTGATTTCCTTTCCTTATAATTTACTCAATCATATGGGCGATCACAAGCCCTAGCCCTATTCGGGTGATCATCTTAATCCAATAACTTGGCGAACTTACCTATTCGCCGAACAGGCAAGTAAACCAACTTGCCATCATCAACTCGCCATCATGCATTGGCGATCATCCCCTTGCTCGCCCATTGGCGAGCCGTTCCATTTTAATACTCGCCCATAGAGTGTTTCACAGGAATTGCTCCATTCACATCCCAAGTTAAAGAGCTTTTCACTCAAGTGGAAATCAACATTCATTATTTATTTAATTTTCACTATTAAATTTTATGAAATTAAGGTCCACAGTAGTGTAGAATCAGGTTTTACATATATCTTGACCTTGAAGATAAAATAACCTCTCATACTCTTTAATTTTTTTGTAATAATAAAGAAAGAACTTGTATGGTTTATTTTGGATTTCTGTGAGATTACTCACTTGAAGTATTATAAGTAATTATCTATAATCTTTAACCATATAAATCTATAATAAAAGTATGGATGAGAAAAATCTTTTAATTAACTGACCAGAATGAACATTATTGTTTTTTATATGTTTAATATTGATATATAAATTTAACTATTTTTTATTTTAATGAAATAGAAATGTAAAGTTAAGCCAGGGTCAATAAAAGTTTAATACTTGATAATTTGTTTATATTTGATAAAGTTGATTCATCCAATAATCTAATAATTAGAGTTTTTTTATAGCAGTTGATTTATATTAGAATAGTCTATTTCATAAATCTTAATAATTATATAAAAATGAAATTATTTTTCAACAACTCTCAATTTTATATAAAGCATTACTAAAAGAGAGATATCATATCAAATCTAAATATATATATATATATGTGTGTGTGTGTGTGTGTGTGTGTGTGTGTGTGTATCTTTATGTGAAAGCTATCTTAAGGAACAACATATAAAATGTAAATCCTAGTGATAAATCAAAATGACTAACATATAACCCTCTAATTATCAAATAAATAAATAAATAAAATGACTAACATACAAGAACTTATCACTTATGAAAAACTTAACTCTAGTGACAACTATTCACAAATTGAGTATAGAGATTAATCAATTTTCAAGATAGATCATCATATTAATTCATTTAATATATTTGTTAGTCTTATCAATATTAGCTGAAGGGCTTCAAAACAAAATTCATATTAGGCAAACTCAATAATTAGAAAATACATTATACCTGATGTGGACAATTAAGGATATAAAGACTTTCGAAATTTTATTCCCTTTAGGCAAATAAATTCCCTAGGTTACGTCCATGCATTTTTTTTTTTGGTAATTATAATTCATGATTATCTCCAATTAAAAAAACATGATTACCCCCTTTAGGTAGGTAATCACATTAGTAACTTAGAAACAATCTTATTACAACATAAGAAATTTTACAATTATTATGGTTCCTCTACTTTTCTTATGTTTATTTATGTTTGTGATCACTCCAAACGAGATGGTAATCTTAATGTATCTCTATAAATCACTTAACAACTTATAATGTCCAACGTCAAATTCAAGCACCTTTGAAAACTTTCAAGTTATATTCCATAATCATTCTATCAATCAACAAAAACACTTTACATATTACTTATTCTAACATGAGTTTTAACAAAATTCATAAGCTTCAACATAATGACATATGATTAAAGTCAACAACACATCAAATCATATGCAAACATCAATATGATATGGTATAATACAATTTCATGTACAATATAATATTTTCAATATCGCTAAACATAAGTTGTGATATAATTTTTAATACAAATTAATTTAACAAGCCTTAACAACAATACATTTTAGTCAAAACCTTCATAACTTAAATTTTGCAAAAACTAACTTTTGTTTGCACTCATTGACTGAAACCCTTATATTTTACTGTCACGACTCATTTGTTATCTATTGCTCATGATTCTATGGTGATATTTCTCTTATCTCTTGACACTGAAGTCATGTCTCAAATACTTACCAGTAAATAAATTCTACCCGCCACTCTCTCATCAATTATAATTTTAACTATAAATTATTTAATATCTTATGAGAGCACACTTGATTTAGTAAGAATTTTATTGAAGCACTAGACTTTAACACTTGTTTTAAAATTTATGTGAAGTTATTTACTTTGTAATTATTCACCAAAAATAATTTACTATAATATAATTTATCACTTCATAATATAAGAATTTATTTTTGCAATCCTATGTGATAATTAGAACATCAAACATTATAAATAATAATTATGTGCACTTGTGTGGATAGACATCTTGAAAGTGGAAGCAAGATTATCAAAACCCTTATAGTTAGTCTTTCTCTTCTTTTTCTCCTTTCAAATAGCTTTCTATGGATAAATACCAATAACATAAGAAGTGAAGAGGGGACTTAACCACATATATATTTATACACATATATATTTCACTAAAAAATTAATGCACCCTAGTAAAGGTTTACAGAATTTTAAGGCCCACACAACAATTATGTCACACTAACCCAATAAGATATTCAAAACCCATATCATGGGTGATCATAATTAATAAATTAGGTTCAGTTACATGTTTTATATACCAAGACTAATTATTAGCCATTTTATTAAATCATAAAATTACAAATTAATAATAGTCCACAATAAAAATTTCTAACAGTTGGGTCTCACAAAAGCTAGCTCCACTTATAAATATTCACTCAACCCTTTTCATAATCAATTTAGAAACCTAACTATTTTTTTCTTTACACATCAAATTTTAAGAAGAGCACCTTTTTATCAGATATTGATAACCTGAGTTCTGATACTAATATAAAAATACTATTTGGCATTCTCAACCTCAAAAGCTAACTCAAAAAATAAAAATTTTTCTTGTACTTATAAACATACACTCAATTCTTTCTACAATCAATATGAGAACCTCAACAACTAAATTAATAGTATACATTAAGTGTGTGTTCTAAATTATAAAAAAGCAACTACTAGAAATTCCAAATTAGAATTAGAATTTTCCCAGTCTACATGAAATATCGTGCATGAATTGAGGATTCTGTTCAAATGAATGTCGGAAAATTGATTGCAAAGAATAAATTCCCTGCTACGGTATGCTTTATCCATAAAAAGTGGCACACTGGAAAAATACCAAATTCTTTATCTTATTTTCCTGTTCCTTTCATGATATTATAATCAGTCTGTCTCTATTGCCCTGGTATATGCTATATATCACATTGTTTGTTCCAAGGATACCAAGCATACAGATCGAAGATTGAATTACTCTTTATCTCCATCCGTTCGACAAAGTATTAACGTTCGATGGTTACAGTCTAGAACAGCACTATAGTAAGTGTGTATTCTAGATATACTGTATCAGTGAGAACATAAAAAGCAACTACCAAAAATTCCAAATTAGACTTTGAATTTTCCAAGTCTACATGAAATATCAGGGATGAATTGAGGATGCTGTTCAAACTTCAAACACATGTTGGAAAATTGATTGTAAAGAATATATTCCCCGCTTAATCCATAAAAAATGGCACACTGGAAAAATACCAGATTCTTTTTCAACACAGTTCCAGCTTTTGGGATCCTGTATTGGACCCAAGTGCAGAAAGATACAGTGGAAATTTCAATTCCGATTTCCCTATATAAGCACTTCATTAATTTAAACTTTTGAGTACCACAAAACAAGCTTTCTCTCCTCTATACCACCAATACATTACACTTGAAAACATGCATTGTTCAGCAGATTTTCCCAGAAATAATGCTCACTTGAATTGCTCTAATTGTAAGAAGAAAAGGTCTAACGGCTGCAGGATTAAGTGTGCGCCTGTGCCTTTGACGAAGGTCCAATTGAAGCATATACTTCAGAGCTTTGACAGCAACGGAGATTCCCGCCTTAGCAAGCAAGAGCTTAAGAATGCCTTCGATTACATTGGATCGCATTTCCCCAACTGGCGAGCTAGCCGAGCGCTTAGCCGAGCTGATGGAAACGAAGATGGGTACATAAGCGAGGACGAAATGGATGATCTTGTTGAATACGTCTGGCAATGTGGTTACAGCATTACGTAAAAAATTTTATGGCATTTCCCTACCAATTTCATGGTGTTTCTGTTTTCTTTAGCTACTTTAGTAATTTCCGTACTAAAAAGCCGCAGAGAGAGCCGGGAAGAAGAACGCCGGCTCCATGCAGGACTTTGATGTATCTTTGCATTTCTATATATATGAGAAAGAATGCGTAAATTGTATGGTATCATCTCATTTTTCATCATCATGGGGTATGAGGTAGATAAAGAATTAAGTAAATGTAAATTTAATAAATTAAAAGAACTTAAATAAACCCTCATAATTCCTCATTTATAGGTTATTTATAAGTCCAAAAAATTCGTTGTTAAAAATTTAGTAGATTTGGGTTCAATAATAACTTAGCAGCTTATCTTGACCTACTCCTTAACATTTTTTGTAATTAAAAAACTTATATATATGGTTTATTTCCCCTTCTCGTGGGAATACTCACATGAAGTATTCGAACAAATTATCTATAATCTTTAACCATATAAATCTAGAATAAAAATATCAAATGAGAAAATCTTTTAATTAATCGACTACAATGAACATTATTGTTTTTTATATATTTAATATTGAAGTATAAATTTAACTACTTTTTTTATTTTAATGAGATAGAAATGTAAAATTAAGCCAGAGTCAATAAAAGTTTAATTTTTAATAATTGGTTTATATTTGATAAAGTTGATTAATCCAATACTCTAATAGTTAAGTTGTTTTTTATAGCACTTGATTCATATTAGAATAGTCTATTTCATATATTTTAATAATTATATAAAAAATTCTATTGATAAATATTAAAATCAGAAGTTATACTTATATATACAGTAAAAGTTTTATACAATCAACTTTAATTATCAAATGTAAACCAAACTATTAAGTTAGACTAATCAATTTTGGTTTAGTTTCACGTTTTATTTTTTTTATATTAATTATTATAGTTCTTTTTATTATTTTTATGGCAAAATAATTAAGGCTAGGTATGTGAATATATATTTTTATTATAAAATAAAATGATAATTAAATTTATATATCAATATTATATTTAGAAGTTTCAATCCAACAAGTTTTATGTTATTATATCTACTTAATGCCATCATTAATTATTATAGATAATACTTCACATGGAATAATTGTGAAACATGATACTTTTTAAGGTATAAATTCTTTTTATAAAATTATTTTTCTTTTCTTTTATTATATTTAATTATTCTTTCAGCAATAAATAGTTTATTTCCAATTTGTCAGTTTGAGATTATCATGAGCACCTAAAAGCTTGAGGTAATTCGCAGACAGCAAAACAAAATTATTCTCTTACGTTACGAAGATGATGTTAATGGAGTAGCTGATTCCATGGCTAAAGTTAAACTCACACACACCATCATGATGAACATGTACATTATCATCATGAACATGGATCTAGCATTGATGTCCCCATGAAAAATTCTTAAGCATACAAGCTCAGTAATTAATTAAAAAAATAAATTATATGCTAAAAGTAGCAAAATGCGTTTTTCTATATAAACAAACGTAGTAGCCATTTCTAAATATATGAGAAAGAATGCGTAAATTGTATCGTATCATCTCGTTTTTCATTATCAGGGGGTATGAGGTAGATAAAGAATTAAGTAAATGTAAATTCAATGACTTAAAAGAACTTAAATAAATCCTCATAATTCCTCATTGATAGGTTATTTATAAGTCCAAAAAATTCATAGCTAAAAATTCAGTAGATTTGTGTGTTCAATAATGAGTTAGTAGTTTATCTTGACCTACTCCTTAATTTTTTTTTTGTAATAAAAAAATTTTATATATATATATATATATATATATATATATATATATATATATATATATATATATATGGTTTATTTCCCCTTCTTGTGAGATTACTAGCGTGAAGTATTATAAGAAATAATCTTTACCTCTATAAATCTATAATAAAAATATTGATGAGAAAAATCTTGTAATTAATCGACTAAAATTATAACATCCCAAATCCACAGTATAACATAACATTCACTTACAATCACACTTAATTACCGGTTGGGCTGTCTGTGATGCTTAACTGTAACATCCCGTTACCACCTTTTTCACGAATTTTTATACAACTTTACCGGTTGTGCTGTCTGCAATGCCATTAACATTCAACAGTGACAATAATAAATAATAAACATTTATTAACAATTACGAAATATAAAATTCTTCTCTTTATTTCCTTACATCTAACATCCCCTACTGACTTTGTTTCACTAAAGTAGTACTGTATACTCATGTCTGAAATGTAGAAGAGAAGGGACTGTACCTGTAATATTAATCATCCCTCTTGGAGCTACTTCTCTAACTTCGTGTCTTTTATCTGTGGAGTTAAAACAAATGGATGAGCAATTCATTTGCTCAGTAAAGGAGACATATGCTGCTTTACAAAATCAAAGCCATATACCACAATAAATTTGTTTTTCCTAAAATCATGTTAAATAGGAAAATAGTGGTTATATCAACCAGTACTCTAAATGCATCATTCAAATCATTCTCAACAGTTTACCATAAAATGAATTAGACAGTAAATAGGATTTAGCAAATCCTTTTAGTAAACATAAATCAACAAGTTGAGACTAGGCATCACCCTACGAGTAAATCATGCTATCATTGTTCCCCTCCCCCTTGCGAGAACGGAATCTACCGCTATTGGGGTGCACCCGTAGGCCATCGCCCCTCACGGCTATCTCTACTAGATCTATGGCCATAATCTATAGGTGGTCCTCGGGTCCACTTGCCAGGTGACCTCGAGACCTGCTGATGACTTGGCGGGTCCATCAGCCTCATACTCATAATAATGCATGAAACTAGGGGCCTAAAGTCTCAAAATCAATTTATATCTCATGAAAAACCCTTAAGGAATTACTTCATAATTTCATCATTTTCTCAAAATGATTTTCTTTCCAAAAAGGTTTTAAAAACAGCCTGCAATCTCACTGAATTCTGTGTGAGAAAGGCCCGGGTTAACTGGCTCGCCATGGCTAGTTCGCCCATGGTCAACTCGCCCGAATATGGTTTCATATTTTCTATTTTCAAAGCTATTAAAAATAGTTCATTTTTCATTGAAAATATTTAGAAAATAGAAATCTGTTCGCCATGGTCAGTTCGCCCATTCGGCTCGCCCATGGTCAACTCGTCAGTGCGGCGAATTAGTGTTCACCCGCCGACCTTAGCCTTTAAAAACAACAGGTAGACTGGCTCGCCCTCAGTGGCTCGCCCACAACTTTCTTAACAAATGGGGTTGCCCGCCCCAAAGCATTATAAAAGGATTCGCCCATTTGTGGCTAACCCGGATTTTTATTTTTAAACAAGGTCGCTCGCCCAAAAGAAAATATAAAAGGGTTCGCCACTTTGGCTCGCCCGCCTTTTATCAAAAGAGGGGTTGTTCATACGAAAACAACACAAAAGGGTTCGCCATCCATTGGCTCGCCCGGATTTCAATAAAATATAGTTACTCGCCCAAAAAAACATCAAAGGGTTCTTCGCCCACAATGATAAAAGATTTGGCTCGCCCGCCATAACAACTCGCCTAACATTAGAAAAACAAGGGCTCGCCCGCCATGTACCAGTTCGCCCAATCTTATCATAAGGGTCGGCCTTTAGCTCGCCCAAATCAAACAATTATGAAAACAATGCATGTCATAAAACAAAACAATTTCTCAATAATTTCTATGAAATTTACTCTACAGGACATGCATTCACTTCACACACATCTCCCTTACCTGGTTCAACGAATCCTTACTTCTCGATCGCCTTCCCGATCGAATTTACCGAGTCCATATTTCCCGGCTGCAAAAAAATTTATAAATTCTATTAATATTTTCTTTCCCAAATATTTCTAGCACTTTGGTGAGATTCAAAATAAATTAACTAGCTCGCCCAACAGAGCTCGCCATTCATCAAATGGCTCACACAAATCATCTCGCCCTCATATATTATCTTAAATGTGGGAGTCCGCCCACAACTCAACTCGTCATTCATATTGGCTTATATGTGGGAGCTCGCCCACAAGTCAGTTCGCCATTGCCCAATTTCCCTTACAATTGGAGTTCGCCCAACTTTTCCACTTGCCATGCCTTTGTATGGAGTTCGCCCTACATGGCTTTATATTCTAAGATGGGCTCGCCAATGACTTAACATGTGGCGACCTCGCCCACAATCACACTTCATGTTATTTAGCTCGCCAATGATGGCTGAGCTCGCCCATTTATCTTCATTTCTACACTATTTCTATTTCTTTCCTTGTTTATGCTCAATTATTTTCCAGACTTTACGCTGTTCTAGTTTCTGGTATACTCTAGCAAGATTTAACTAAAACAAGGCTATTTCTATGTTCATTACTTTATAAAACATCAGACTATATCCTCAAATACCAACATAACCGTAGAATATGGAAACTCACCTTAACCAACTGCACTTCCAGCACAGATCACTTTCTGTCTCATGTTGGCCTTACTTTGCTTATTCCTTTAGCTCATCAACTATGGAGTAAAGGTTTTGCAAGCTGGTTTACTTGTTTAGCCAACTTAAGGGTGAAGTTTAACAAATCAAGCATGGAGGAAATGGGAGGAAATCAGAGCATAAACTTGCAACTGCATAGCTTTCGGGAAGAAGATGAAGTTTGCTAAGCCGATCTTCCTCAAATGTTTCTTCTTATATAGCCATGCTAATCTAATCAGAGCTCATCACTTGGTCTTATCCCATTTCCTTCTCACGTCTTTCATGCATTTAATGCATGAAGAAAAACTGTAGCTCAAGTGGCGTAAAAGTCTTCCTTCCACACGCCTTTTTCTCCTGCTATTGACTTTGTTTTATTTCTCAACCAATAAGGTTAATTCCCTTATTGACTTTAGCATCCTCTCCATTAATTGTTTTCAACCGTATGACTTACAAAGTCAATTTTGGCTGCAAAATGGTTTGAATCTATTTTCATTTTGTTCCACAAGTGTTGATTCTAGTTCACCTCTTCAACCTAAGACCTCAGCTCGCCCATTCTGTTTCAATTTCAATTCGCCAACAATATTTGGTGATTTATGAGCTGATTTCCTTTGCTTGGCAATCACCATTTATTGTACAACTCGCCTATTAGCTATCATAAACTCACTCAATCCCGATGGGCGATCACAAGTCCTCGCCCAATTCAGGCTATCATCTTAAGCAACTAAACTTGGCGAACTTACCTATTCGCCAAACCAAAGAGGTAACCTATCAACTTGCCATCATCAACTCGCCCTACTCATTCCTTGGGCGATCATATCCCTCATCACATTGGGCGATCACCTAGAATGGCTCAACTTGCCAACCTTGCTCTGATTCACGCCACACATTGGCGAACTCACCTATTCGCCAGTATGGCCATCAGACACTAGTTATCCTCCATTGGCGATCACCCTTGTTCGCCCATTGGCTAGCTCTTCCATTTAGTACTCGCCCGTCGGGTATTTCACATAAATTGCTCCGTTCATATCTCAAATAAAAGAGCTTTTCCACCCAAGTGGAAATCAATATTCATTATTTCATTTAATTTCCATTTTCAATTTTATGAAATTAAAGTCTACAGTAGTGTAGAATCGGATCTTACATTAACAACTCCTAATACTTGAATAAGAATTAGTACTCTTATTTCTCTTACTAATATGGAAATATGAATTATTAAATTCTTTCCTTAATATTTATATACATTCCCTTCCGTTTAAAGTAGTACTGTACCATTTTACTGAATATATAAAAGAATACAACATACCTTCGATATCAAATCTCTGGAAAGTAATTCTCTTAGTCCAAAATCAATAATCTGTGGAGTGGAAAATAAGGAGTGGGTGACAACGTGCTCAGTAAGGAAGGTGTATGCTGCTTTATAAAAATAAAAACTATATCCCCAAAACGTCATATTTGTCCTAACAATCAAACCTATTAGTAAAACAATGGATATAGTTAACATTAAACAGGATTCAATAGATCCTTTCAGTAAACAGAAATCAATAAGTTAAGACTAGGCAACAAACAAATCATGCTCTCATTGTTCCCTCAAGAACACAAGTCGTCCGTTTTTGGGGTGCACCCGTAGGCCATCGCCCCTCACAGCTATCTCAGCTAGATCTATGGCCATAGTCTATAGGTGGTCCTCGAGTCCACTTGCCAAGTGACCTCGAGACCACTGATGACTTGGCGGGTCCATCAGCCTTGTGACGCCCTGAGGTGCACACGTTGGTCCACTGATCCGAGCCATCGCCCCAGGTGGATCACTCAATAGTAATGCATGAACTCTGGCCTAAAGTCTCAAAATCATATTTATAGCTCAAAATACCTTTAAGGAAACACATTTATGAATTTAAATCATTTAAATTAATAATAATTCCGAAAAGGTATAATTCTCATTTTCGTAGAGAATGCAACTGAAATTAGTTCGCCCATGGTCAGCTCGCCCATTTTGGCTCGCCCATGGTCAACTCGCCAGTGCGGTGAACTAGTGTTCGCCCGCCAACTTTAGCCTTTTAACACAAGTAAACTGGATCGCCAGAAGCGGCTCGCCCATGGTCAACTCACCTCAAAAGGTTTTATATTTTCTATTTACAAGGATAATAAAAATAGCCATTTTTTGTGGGAGAAAATACGGTTAAAATCTGCTCGCCCATGGTCAGCTCCCCATTACGGTTCGCCCATGACAATTCGCCCAGTGCGGTGAACTAGTGTTCGCTCGCCAACATTTTTAGCTAAAAACAAGTTAAACTAGCTCGCCTTTAGCGGCTCGCCCATGGTTAGTTCGCCCATTATAGCGTTACCCTTAATCAACTCGCCCAATGGCACTACCATGGTCTACTCGCCCATCTTTATAAAAACATAGGTTATTTTCTTTGGCTCGCCCAAATTACGTTAAAACTGGGTTCGCCCGCCCAAAACAACATAAAAGGGTTCGCCCACTTTGGCTCGCCCACCCTTTGCCAGTTCACCCAAATCAAATGATTTATCAAACGAATGTATGTCATAAACCAAAACATGTTCTCAATATTTTCATAATAATTTACTCCACAGAACATGCATTTTACTTCACATACAAGTTCCTTACCTAGTCTCTTCAAAGCTTAGCTTCCCGCTCGCCTTTATCAACTCTTAATTTCTGGCTGCAAAACAAATCATCAAGACCATCAATATATTTTCTTTTCAAATATTTCTTCAAATGATTAATATTTTTTCCTTTCAAATATTTGCGACACTTAGGCGAGATTTGAGTCAAATCTACAGCTCGCCATTCACCCAACATAGCTCGCCAGTCGTTAATGGGCTTACACGTGGAAACTCGCCCAATCCTACTCGCCATTCAATTATTGGCTTATTCATGGGAGTTCGCCCAACATTCGATTCGCCCACTATGCAAGTGAGCTCGCCTGAGTTCGCCTGACACGGCTTTTATTCAGAGGTGGGCTCGCCTATGGGTCAAATTAGCATGTGGCGGCCTCTTTTTATTTCCTACTCGCCACATTGGCGATCACTAACTTCCCACATGGGCGATCACAATAGTTGCCATTCTCGCCCTTTTTGGGTGATCCTACCTCGATCTATTTGGGCGATCATATGCCCTCGCTTATTCTCGCCCTTTTGGCGATTAACACATCCATATCTCTTGGGCGAGTAGCCTTTTCTTTTCTTTTACTTATCTTACATCATCAAACTACCATTTCAGCTCAATTTCATTTTATTCTACTTCTATGATATAACAAAAACAAATCAAAAGCAGGCTATAATCATGCTTCTCATGCTTGAATTCATAGAATTATAGCATTCAATATCAAGAAACCATTAAATCTCACCTTGACCAAATATGTGTCTCAAAACAGAATGTTATTTTCTGTTTTGGTTTCAGCCTTCCTCTCTTCTTCCTTTGATGCTTAAATGATGGATGAAAGATTGGATATTAAAATTAAGAGGTTAACTCTTTAATTTATGAATTTTCTCTAGCTAGAAGAAATGACCAAAACAGAACACAACTCAACTCCCAAAATGGCTCTCTTATAGTGTCATGACTGCAATTTTTCGAATTTGGTGAGTAAGTTTAATTATGTAGACTCCTTTAATTAACATGGAATATTTAGGAGTTGTGAGAATTAATTCAATTAAATGAAAAAATTAAATTTTAGAATGTAATCAAATTAAAAATGGAGTAATTAAAATTAAAGAAATATGTGTATATATATATACACACACACATATAATAAAGATAAAAAATAAATAAATAAATAAATTAGAACAATATATATAAATAATAAAATATATATTGTAAGGATTCTATATATAATATTTATTTATATAAAATATACATGTATGTATATTATATATTTAATATACAAGTATATATATGTACAATATATATATATATATATATATATATATATATATATATATATAAAAGAGTAATAATAATAATGTTTAGAAGTTTGCCGCAACATTTAAGTCTGCAAAGCAGACTTATATAAAAAAAAAAAGAAAATCTGAAAATGATAAATTGTAAGATATCTATGTGGCATTAGTGTAAATAATGTAGAGTTAAGGAGGAATTGTGATCATTTAAACATGTGGTGAACTTTTATTGGATGATATAATATAAAATGGAGATAAAACATTTTATTCTCATCAACCGACTTCCACTGTTTAACGTTCTTTTTCCTTTTTCTCTAAAATTCTTCACGGTTGGCTTGCAAAAGCTCCATCCTTTCTTCATCAATTCACCCAACTCCCTTTACAAAACTTGCTCCCTACCCCATCAACACCTTAAATCCAGAAATTGGTGGCTGGAAACTCAACGTTTGAGGGCTGAAAACGTGGCTGGCAGAATCAGTTTGGAGTTGTTGAATAATTCGGTTAAAGCAAAGGTGAGAAAAGATGATGTTTTCTCTAAGCTTTAACATGGTATTTGATCTAATTATGCATGAGAAATATGTTAGAAGCCTGAATTTGGAAAAAGAAAAGAAAAAAAAAGTGTTTTGGCAGTCATGGATGTTCGGTTATGGGGGGGGGGGGGGGGGGGAATTTATGGTGATTTTACTGTGCTGGATGGAATCTAGTAAAAATGATGAATGAAATTTAGTTGAAATTTGGATTAGATGATAAATTAAGCTTGAATTGAATTTGGATTGAAGGACAGAATTTCAAACAGTAAAGTGGCGTAAATAATGGGTGAAAACTAGTCATGAAATGGGCTGTACAATGGTGAAGGTAAATTGATGTATTGAATGTGTTTGATGAATTTCTTGAATGAGTAGAGAATGGTTATAAAGTTAGAATTGGAACAAAGAATGGAAACAGAACATGAATATATGGAATTTTGGGGCTCTCGGCCAAGGCTGTTTGGAAAAGAAATTAATGTAATTTTAAATGTAAAATGAATACATAATAAATTTATTAGGTGAGCAAAAGAAACTTATGAATTGGAGTTGATAGAAGAATGAAAAACCATAAAGGAAGAGAAATAGGAAGAGTAATGAGAAGCTGCCGATTCATGAAGGAAGACAATATATATATATATATATATATATATATATATATATATATATGTAGACACCATTTTTGTTCGGTTCTTTTTCAAACATTTTTAATTAATTAGTTTTTATATATCTTATCATTGATTTTTTTTTATTTTTGATTTTTTTTATTTTATTTTAGATTTAGAAATAAATTTTGGATTTTGAATTTTTATAAAATATAATAAAAAGGGAAGGAAATCAGAATTAATTTTGATAGGAAAGCAGACTTAAATGAGACTATTAAAGATTGAAATTTAAATTTTGTGGAAAGAAAAATCAGAATTAATATCGGATTTAAGATCCGATTCTTGAAATCTAAAAATTTCCTAAAAGATTGATTCTTGATTTTTATTACCTAAAATAAAAACCTAGGTCTATTTAAATAACAACACAAGGGGGGGAGAAAAGGAAAAACCCTAGAAAAACCTTAAGAAAAACCCTAGGAAATTTTGGCTACTGCTCTTTTTTCACTCGGGCCACCCTAGCTCACCACTCTCTTGCATCCTCATCGCCGCTGTTATCTCAAGCTCACCGCCACTTGTTGCGTGCCTCCATCTTTGCAGCTACTATACCAGCACCTCTGCACCTTTCATCAAAACCAATCTAGTCATCATCGCCACCCTTGCATGACTACCTGGACACCCTCACGTCATCACTGCAGTGCCTTGTTCCTTCATTGAAACCTTTGCTTAGCTCGACCATCCCGCTTGCTCATCTTCATCTCACCACCTCTACCATCATCATCTCCTCACCACGGTTCATATTCATCTTCATTACAGCACTGCTGCACTGTCACAACTCCCTTGCCACACACCATCACCATAGCTTGCTGCACTTCGCCCCTACTGTCGTTGGTCCTGCTGTTGCAACATTACTGCAGTGCTGCAGTTCTTCTTGGAGTCGCCCCTGAACCAGCCACCACGCCATCTATCCTTTGCTTCAGGTATCGCCCGTTGCACCGCAACCAAGCCCTGTTGCTGCTGCACACATCATCGCTGCATATGCCCACTCCCTGCTAAGTCTTCACTGCCCGTTGCCTGCTCCTTGCACCAGCGTCATTACCGTTCCCTGCTGCCAAGCCAAAGTATGGTACTGTCGTGAAAGAAAGGATACAAACCAGAGCGAAGAAGCAAGGAAGAAGACCGGACTTGTCTTTGGGTATGTATGTTTATTTATTTATTTAATTTTTATATATGTTAATTTGATTTTGTGGGATTAAAATTGAGATAAGGATTGAATAAAAAAAATTAAGAGATTTAATAAAATTGAAATTAGACTTAGGGAAGTAATTACTTGAGATGATTAATTAAAAATTGAATTTGTAACTTAGGAAGATAAATAAAATTGGGATTTTTAAATAAGATATAGTTGGTGTAAATTAAAAATACAAATTTAAATTGTTAAGTTAAATAATTAAAATTTTTCTTTATTAATAAACTAAGTGGCTAAAATTTAATAAGATTTTAAATTAAACAAAGAAATTATTAGATAAAATATAATATTGTCATATTCATGAAATTATAAAACTAAAATATACTTATAAGAAGAAACAGATAGTTATAATTCTCATAAACAAATTTAGATATAGATTAATAAATTCATTTAATGACTAGAGATTAAATAAAGATTATACCGATGATGACATTTTGAGAAAGTCAATCGGGACATCTTAAAAATGTCTAGGTGAGGAAATTCTTTCTTAAGTTGAGCCAAATCGATGGAATACTTTTGAAAGAATTTTCAATAAATTATAATACATGTTTATTCTTAGTAAATTAAATATGAATAAAAATATAAATAAACATAAATACAAGAACATAAATTAGACAAGAAAATTAAATAAATAGAATGAAATATCTTAGTAATTAATAAGACTAGATAATAATGAAATAAATGTGAATTATACCGATGATGAAATTTCAAGAAAGTCAATCGAGACTCCTTGGAAATTTTTAGGTGAGATGACTCTTTCTTAAGTTGAGCCAAATTAATGGAATACTTTTGAAAGAATTTTCAATAAAATATAATTCATGTTTATTAAATAAATAAATAATGAAATAAATAAAATAAAAATAAATTAGATCAAGATTAAAATTAAATAAATTTAAATAAATTTAGATAAGCAAATAAATAAATGAACTAAATAACTTAGCATAAAAATTATAAGAAATAAAATTAATTAGATAAAAGAGTAAATGTGGATTATGCCAATGA
This sequence comes from Heritiera littoralis, assembly GCA_031772115.1. NCBI lineage: Eukaryota > Viridiplantae > Streptophyta > Magnoliopsida > Malvales > Malvaceae > Heritiera > Heritiera littoralis. The sequence continues at coordinate 22,236,341 of JAPDPK010000001.1, forward strand.
TGAAAGTTCAAGAAAGTCAATTGGGACTCCTTGAAATTTTCTAGGTGAGAAGATTTCTTCTAAGCCGAGCCAAATTGATGGAACGCTTTTAAGAAAACCTTTCAATAAACCATGATTCATATTTATTTTCTAAATAAATTAAATAAATAAATAAAATATATAGATAAATATAATATGAAATAAGATTAAAAAATATAGAAATTAATATGGAGTCGAAATTAGAGCCAAAGTTAGAAAGAATAGGGTTTTCATAAATATTTCATTGATCCGACGATAGAATTCAAGAAAGTCAATCGAGACTCCTTGAACATCTTGAGGTAAGGGAGATTTATAAGATTGGAGCCAAATTGATGGAAAAATCTTAGAAATATTCCCAATATATAAGCATATCAAAATTAATATAAATACAAGGCAAATTGTAAAGATAACCTAAAACTAGTTGGTACCATTTTAGGATGGGCGTTGTAGGGGTGCTAATCCTTCCCTACACGTAACCGTACTCCCGAACCCTAGTATCTTTGAACGTAGACCAAGCCTTATCCTTAGTTTGAATAGGTGACCAATCACACCTAGGTAGAATGGTTGGTGGTGACTCCTTTGATTTTAGTGTCTAGCTATTAGGTTTTCCGAAACTTAATACGTTATGACAATATATATATATATTGTCGGCAGCAAAGAAAAGATTTAAATAAAGTATAGTATGCTAAGAAATTTAATAGGAAATTAAATAAATAAATAATAAATTAAAGAGATTGATAAAATGGAAAATAAGAAATTATAGGAACATTCAATGAAGTTTTATATGAAATTTTGAGAATTATGAAATGTATTTGAACATAATTTGAAATTATTGTGCAGTGTTAGGAAATCGAAAAGAATAAAGAGGCGTGATTGGAGTTATCGGATTTTTACACTGCACAGAAGTAGAGGTAAGGAATATGTATAGGAGTTGCGTAAGAAATGTTTTACTTGCAATTGAAAAATTATCAAAAAAAAAAAAACAAATCGTAACCGTTTTGCACTCAATTCTCCTATACAAGAAAAGAGAAATTTATCTTAAATACTAAAAAATTTAAATATTGTCTTACATGAAATGATTTACATGAATCGAATTACATGAAACGATATACATGAATTTAATTGCATGAAATGATTTATATGGAATGATTTATATGAATAGCATTACATGAATTGATGTACATGAAATGATTTACATGAAAGGTTTCAAATTACATAAAATGTAATTTCTCATGATTTACAATTTATGTTTAGATATGTTACTGTGTAATTAAAGTTTTGCATTGACTTTTAAATGAATTTTATTATTGTTCAATTACAATAATTACTCTTTATATGATTTTGAACTGATTGAAGATAAGTGCTATTTAAATTATTTCTATTGTTAATTTTATGATTTATGAAAATGATTTAGATTGACTAAAGATAATTGTTATTTAAAATGATTTTTTACTATTGAATTATATGATTTGAAGAAATGTTTTGAGACGGTCGTTCCTTAGTGATCATGCATACTGTTACCGACTGCGAGACCTTGATCAAGTCCGTAGGTTACTGACATATTGATTACCAGCTGTGGGATTATTATGGTCAAACCCACAGATTTACACAGCGAACACCTGACCAGTGCGAACTGTGACCGACTGACGATGGCCATTCGTTACCGATCGTCCCTACGGGGATACTGATATTGATTGTCCCTTCGGGGATATTGATAGTGATCGTGCATGATTCTATTAGATGTGACTGTCTCCACTGAACTGTATTTGAATAATTTGAATACCGAATGATTTGATTTCTGACTGATTTGAATACTGAACGATTTGAATACCGAATACTTTGAGTACCGAATGATTTGAATACTGAATGGTTTGAATACTGAACGATTTAAATACCAAATGATTTGAATACTGAATTATTTGAATACTGATTTACTGATTGACAGAAAGAAAGAAAGGTTTGAAATTAAATGATTGAAGGTGATAAACTTAAATGAATAGCTTTACTGTATAAGATGAAAATCTTGCTTATATTGACATTTAAAACTGTTACTGAAGTTGCATACTGAAATTTGTTTTATAGCATCGCCTACATAAATTGTAATATCCTTATACCGGAATTATGAACTAAATTTTTTTTCTTACTTACATTGTTGGGCTGTACATAATGTCTCTAAATCAACTCTTAAGCTATATTTATAATAGCTATGCAAACATTATTCGACATTTGGTCCCAGTCTAAACATTCTAAATAAACATGCATTCATCATCGCAAAACGTTACACTTAACCAATATATACCCATGTAGTTGCATGCATCGATATTTAACGTAGATATATATATATATATCATGTACTTCCTATTGCTACATCCCCCTGTTCTAAAAGTACTGAAAATGTAAGTCTGAATATAAGTTAAGTAGCTGTACATAATATACCTCTAAGGTAGAACCAAAAGCCTCGAAGGACGCAATAGCTCCTCACGTATATGCTCCTACTGCAAATAATCTGGAAGGTGGAGGAGGGGGGTGAGCTTTTTGGAAAGCCCAGTAAGAAATAAATATAAGAGACAGATACTAAATTTCTATATGCAAGTTTCAAAACATTCATTAAAACTCAAATACTGTTTTTCATAAAATTTGAAAATCAACATGCTTATGCAATGCGTCAGAAGCATTTCTTTCAAAACCATCGATAAACATTTCCATTCGAAACATAGTTCTCATCATAACATTCAAAATCTGTATTGGCATAAGTACGAAAGGAATCATATATATAGCATAAGATGGAGACATGATAATTAAGCAAAATCAAGCAGTTCAATTATGCCCGTGAGGGAAAGTATAGTTGACATATGGCCATAGTCCAGAGGGGTCCACAGTGAGTACTGATCAGGTGTCTACTGAGCTCGCTGTGGACTGGATCAAGGTCACACAGCAATAGAAACTCTACTGTAGATTTGATCAAAATCATACAGTAGCCCAAAACATTACCTACTGTGAACTGGATCAAGGTCCCACAGTAGTCCAAAACATTACTGCTATGATTATTAACCATGTCTCAAAACATTTCCGTACGTATAATTTCCAAAATAAATACAAAGCTCGATGGTTTGTATGAAAATAGGAGCTTTCGAATATGACTTCCAAAGTAGTCAAAATATGCCATTTCGTACTTATTTTCAAAACAAAACTAGCTAGAGGAGTGTTATTCGAAATCATTTTCATGAACTCTAGCTCATTTTATAAATCAATATTATACGAAAATCTGGCAGCATAACAGCTTAATTTTTGTAAAAACCTCCTGCAAAGAAGATACAGTTTATAAACCACAAGCAGTTGATTTTAATAGTTCATTTAGTATCCCCTACGTTTCCGATATATATCCCTTACCTCTATATGTAGCACGAGTACAGCTATGGCACCCTTGTTCTTCTTAATTGTCTTTTCCTTGGTCTTTAATTTAATTTGTTTATGTCCCCTAACTTGTATCCTCTCCTCCTGCAATAAGGCATGAAAATAATAAAATTTACTATATTATTTAATTTCCTTAAGGAACTTATATTTTAATTATTTTTCTTAAATACATTACCTTGTAACTTTCCCTCTTGGTGGCCAAATACTTCTTTGTCTCCTTAAATCTCCTTATACCACATAATCCTACACCAATACCATATTTTTAGCCTTTTTATTTCATTCAACATTTATCATGTAATTCCATAATAGATAATCAAATCCTTTCCTTTGCAAACCTCTTAACCGAGCATATGTTTCTTATTAGCTTAAGAGCGTTTGCAGCATATCTCGTCAAATCAACAACTTATGTGTTCCAACAGCCCTATATATGCATACAAATCTTTAGTATAAATTCTCTACTCAAATATATAATTTCTTAAGTGAGAATGGCCTTACCCCTTTTGTAGTTAGCCAATATCGACAACCTCCTCTAGGCAACTTGGATCTCTACGATTTTGGGGGCTGCTGTGGGCTACAAATGTGCAACAAAATTTCCTGACTTAAAAACTTTTCAATAGCTAATTTTGTTTCCTTAGAATTTACTTCCCTAACAGCCCTTACATGTGCCTTAAAAGTCACCTTTGTTCAGGCTTCTTCTACGTTTTTGTTGTTCGTCCAAATAAGCAGTCTGCCTTTCTCCTTTTATTTAATTTCCATGCAAAATAAAATAGTCCAAAATGAGAAAGGAATTGCCATGGTTCAACTTATTTTACCATCATTCATTTTCTGAGTAAGTAATTTAATTTAAACTCAATAAGCTTCAACAATAACTACCTTAAATTACCATCATTTAATTCCTTAAATAAATTTCTTAAATTAATTTACTAACCTCTAATATTACCTTTTTGGTCAAACTAGCCTTGTCTTGGCCAATTCCCACGTAAATGGAAAAGCTCCCAGACAGAAATATCCCACGTTTTCCAGCTTTAAAATTGTCTTCTTTCAGACTTCAATCACACGTGGATATAAAAGCCAAGTTGGAATAAGCCCCCCATGTCAATAAGACACTCCTAAAGTAGAAACCCTTCAAGCCTTTAGCTGCTGTCCAAACCTGATACAGCCCCTTGCATGTTACGAAGAAGTTGAAGGGAATATATAGCTCCTATATGCTGCAATAAAATTGATAAAACAGCAGCTTCAAGCTGCCACGTAGTGCATAAAAAAAAATAGAAAAGCTTCACACTTCCAGCTACTCTCCAAACCTGATATAGTCCCTTGCTATCCTGGAATTGTTGGAGGGAAAATGCCACTGTTTGTCACTCTTTTCTTTGCCCTTTGCTTTAATGTCAGATCAGCCTTACACTTCCTCTTCAAATTCAGCCTCTTACTCACGTTTCCTCCTACCAACAACCCATTTTGTGTTAGCAACAAAAGAGAGAAAGAACTTTGCTATTTTCCCCTATTTTGGCTTGCTAAAATCAGACTTAAATTTTCTCTTACCGTAACTCTCCTTCTTTAAACTTTGCTATCAATGCCCATTTGTCTGCTTTAAACAAACCCACGAAAATGCTGATGGTTGTGATGCTTTCTTACAACAGAAAATGGTAGCAAGAGGCGAGATGGAACTAGCTAGGATGGAGATGAAGCTAAACGGTGATGATGATGATCGACGATAGTGAATGAAGCTGAGATGGTTAGTGAACAGAAATCAAAGTTAGTGGGATGGGATTTCGTGAGGCTTCTTTAAGAAGCATCCTCTTGCAATATTATTTTATTCCCACTATATTATTTTATATATATGTTTATTCATTTACCAACTATTAATATATATTTATTTATTCAGTTACCAATTATTACATAAATGGCTTATATATTGATTAATGATTTAAAAGTGCATCGCATAAATTATAAAATGTTTTATACGGATTATTGATTTGAAATAGCATCACATGGATTATTAATTGTTTTATATTGATTAATGAATTGAAATTGAGTTGCATAAAATGTTAAGGCTATATTTAATATGTTTTTCTCTTAATTAATAAAATAAGTGATTTTTATTTAACTGCATTTTATACACGCTTTTATATACGTTTCTTACTGGGCTTTCCCCAAAGCTCACCCCTTACTAACCATCCCAGATAGCCCATCAGTGTATAGGATATCCGCTGCCTCCGGCTTAGTTGAAGAATGCACTAGAAGTTTAAATTATCAAGTGAACAGGTATATATCTAGAATTTTATATTTATATTCAGATTTATAAATGCACAGTAGATGTGTTTGCAATGGGATGTAAATAGCGTGATGTTAAGTTAAAGCATATTTATGAATTGTAATGAAAATTGAAAAATGAACTTACGCTGACACCGAATGCAAACCGATTGATACCGACTAATTGAATGGGAAATATAGTATTTAAAAAGAAAAAGTTAGTCCGAATTTCATAATTTTGGATGTTACACATAGTGAAGCAGAATCGGTAATGAATAAGTAAAATTGGCTGAGGTCTTTGCTTCTTTTATATCTCCATATATTCAAGACAACCAATAACAATTAACCACCTAGCATCTTATCATATCTCTTCATTTTTTGTTGCATTAAACTTCATTTAATGCATGGAGAAAACTGCAGCACAAGGTGGCGAGGAAGTCATCCTTTCCACATGCCTTTTGCTTCTTTTTCTTTGTCTTATATTTCAGCAATTAATTGCTCTCCTATTTTTTACCATCAAAGTCATCCTTCAGCAGCTTTTAAAAAGGCTAGGCGACATCTCAAGGAGGCAAGGTTGACGTGGACCTGGTTTCTTGGCTAACCAATTAAATTGCTTCCAATTCCTTGTTTCTTCACATTTGTTCATGCTTCATTTAATACTTTCACATTATAAATACTATCTTCACCCTTTTGTTATCCAGATTAAATCCCATCTATTTCTTGTTGTACTTTGATATTTGTTTTTCTTTCTTTTATACACCATACTATAAATCATAACTTAAAATGAACAGTGAAAATTCACATTCAATGTTTTCTTTAATTTTACTAAAAGAATTTATTTCCACTATCAATCATGTATAAATATGATATATAGTATAATAAAATTCGGGTCTTACAAAAATAAACATTGTTGTTCATTATATATTTAATAGTGATCTATAAATTTAACTGTTTTTTATTTTAATGAGATAGAAATGTAGAGTTAAGCCAGAGCCAATAAAAGTTTAATTTTTAATAATTGGTTTATATTTGATAAAGTTGATTAATCCAATAATCTAACAGTTAGATTGTCTTTTATAGCACTTGATTTATATTAGAATAGTCTATTTCATATATCTTAATAATTATATAAAAAAATCTATTGATAAATATTAAGATTAGAAGTTTTATATATCCGGCAAAAGTTTTATACTACTCAACTTTATCAATCCGTGATCCAAATTTCTTGGCTTGGCTGTAATATGCTTTCTCTATTAAAAAATTTTTCTCTTCAAAAGCAAAAAAAAAAAAAATTTATCAAATATAAACTGAACTATTAAGTTAGACTAATCAATTTTGGTTTAGTTTCACGTTTTATTATTTTTTATATTAATTATTATAGTTCTTTTTATTATTTTTATTGCAAATTTAAGGCTAGATATGAGAATATATTTTTATTATAAAATAAAATGATAATTAAATTTATATATCAATATTATATTTAGAAGTTTCAATCCAACAAGTTTTGTGTTGTTATATCTACTTAATACCATCATTAATTATTATAAATAATACTTCACATGGAATAATTGTGGAAAATGATATGTTTTAAGGTATAAATTCTTTTTATAAAATTATTTTTTTTCTTTTATTTTATTTTATTTAATTATACTTTCAGCAATAAATAGTTTTTGTCCAATTTGTCAGTTTGAGATTATCATGAGAACGTAAAAGCTTGAGGTAATTCGCTGACGGCAAAACAAAATTATTCTCTTACGTTACAAAGATGATGTTAATGGAGTAGCTGATTCCATAGCTAAAGTTCGACTCACACACACCATCATGATGAACATGTACATTATCATCATGAACATGGATCTAGCATTGATGCCCCCAAGAAAAATTATTATGCATAAAAGCTCATTAATTAATTAAAAAATAAATTATACGCTAAAAGTAGTAAAATGGGTTTTCTATATAAACAAACGTTGTGGCCATTTTAAACATAAACCCAGAAAAATATAGCCTTTCTAAGCTCTGATCTCTCCTTTCTGTTTCCTGCAATTAGAGAATTATGGTTTTTTTCTTCTCTAAAAAGAATATTACTACTAGAAAAAAGGTACCAGACTCTCTGAAAGAGGATTACGATGAGATAATGAGTTTATTCAAGCGTTGCGATGTCAACGGGGATAAAAAGCTTAGCTGGGAAGAGGTGAAGGCAGGTTTCCGAAAGCTTCAATCACGTTTTCCGGCTTATAGAGCTCAACGTGCGTTTCAGATTGCTGATAAAAACGGCGATGGGTACATCAGTGAGTCGGAGCTTGACAAGCTTGTTACATATGCCTTGGAGTGCTACCAAGGCAGCAACATAAAACTTAGATTGATATAGGTATCTTTCTGTTCTATACCATACTAGTAATATGAAATTAAGCTGCAGTTTGCCTCTAATCTGATAGCCAAACGGAGCTGCAGAGCTTTGAGTGTGTGTGTACTGAATTTGTGTATTTCATGCGTATACTACAAAGTATACAAGGAATTGTTATGAAGAGAAGTTTCTGAGTTTCCCTACCGAGTTTACCTGTAACTAAACAGACCAGAAAAGGGAAAATCATTTCTCAGAAGATTCCTTTCGTCTTAAGAATTCATTAGGAAAACGAAGATCTCCATTAGGACAGTCTAATTTACAGTAGTGTTTATTTCTAAATCTTTTAGGTTAAACACACGGTGAAGATTGGCTATATCATACAAAATACTATGGAAACTAATCAAAATCATACCTATATCATACAAAGCAATAATTTCAATAGCTTAATTAGATTCCTTTACTATTTTTCTGTGCTTCTTGTGTTACCTATATCACAGAATTTGAGATAAGTGAGAACCTAAGAACTCGTGGTTAATTTGCTGATATCGAAACAAAATTATTCTCTAACGTTGAGAAGATGACGTTAACCCTTTCAATGGAATTCTTTATAGAAAAAGTATCCGATTCCTTCAGCAACATGCTGAGTAAAGATAAACTCGGAAACAGTACCAGAACATCTAGATATTACTGTCTTTCTACTCACATGTTACTGTACAAGAACATCTTGATTGACGCAACAGAAAAAATATTCCTCCTAACTCATATAAATGAATTAGCAGATAAACCTGGAGATGTTCTTGCCATAAACTTGACGTTTTGGCAATCTCTCCTTTTCTTTGCTGCTGGAGGAAATGGTTTTTTTCTTCCAGAAGAAAGATAAAAAGCTACCGGAGTCTTTAAAAGACGATTATGCTGAGATAATGAACCTATTCAAACGTTGCGACGCCAACAAGGATCGTAGGCTTAGCTGGGATGAGGTGAAGGCAGGTTTCCGAGAGCTTCACTCACGTTGGCCCGCTTATAGAACTCATCGTGCGTTTCAGATGGCTGATAAAAACGGCGATGGGTACATCAGCGAGGGAGAGCTGGACGAGCTTGTTAAATATGCCTTGGACCGCTCCAAAGGCAAACGTAAAAATTAGATCATAAGTACTTAAGATAGAAATATCTACTGCATATGTGCTAATAGTATGTAATTGTTCTGCAGTTTGCCTTTGCATCTGATAGCAAAAAGCAGCTGCAGAGCTTTTATTGTGTAGTTTGTGTATTTCAGGTATAATAAAGTATGTTTAGGACTTGTTTTCGGAATAAAAGGTTTCTCTGTAAAGTTTAATATCTTCAAGTTTCTTATTAGAAAAAGTTTAAGAATTTAAGCAGAAAGAAAGGGGGAAAACTTTTCTCAAATGATTCATTCTTCTTAACAATTCATCATAGAAATTAAGTTTCCGGGTTTCTATTTCGGGAACTTTTAACTCGAAATTCACTTTGGGAAGAGGGTGCTACTCTTTTCTGTAGCGTAAGGCATGTGCAGAACTTGCAGAGAAAGCTTTTATTTAGTTATCATCATGCTTTAGGCTTCGTTTATATGTCATGGCACCTCGGTACGGTGATTCCGGTGCGGTGGAAACAAGTAAGGCAAAAAAAAATTTACAAAAGACAAAAAAAAATCATGTAAAATTATTTTTTACCTATTTTTTAAAATATTTTATTATAAAATTTATATCTATGATGATCATTTTTTTTCAATCTCACCAAAATTAATCGCATTGCTCATCTAAATTAGCTCATAATATGGAAAGAAACCGAGGTTGGAACTTGAGAATTCATAAACCAGGACAGAAAGTCATTTGTTCCAACTGTATCGCTTGGTCTGTTAGCTTACCTTTTTTCAGATGTTTCTTTTGTATTGTCTGTATTTTCCAGGATTTTCAGTTTTGTAACCCCGCAATGCAAATTTACCAATAATTTAAGGGAATACATTATATTAGGATCATCCTAAAAACTCATATTTTAGGCACCAATAATATATTACCATTGCCACATCATATTTTTTTAAACCTATACAATACTTATTTTACACTCTCTCATCAAATCAACTTATTAACTAAACAATTTGACTCTAGTTAACCTAATTAAAAATTCAGATGATTAACACAAAAGGGAAAAAACTGTTTTATAAAAAAAAAAAAGCCACCAATATTACACAGTTAGCACACTTTTTATGGGAGAATTAGCATCGCTGCACCTAAGCATGCGATAAAGAAGTTAAAAATGAAATTTTCATTCCAGAATTAGCAGCATAAAAGTGTTTGGGATCATCTTGAGAAGCTAACTAATCTGGCCGTATTTGGAGGAAGCGTTGCGAGGATTGGATTTGGCGGAGGGAAGGGAGGGATTCATAGCCTTGTCGCCATCTTCATCTTCGCCGCTATAAAACAGTTTTTTTCCCTTTTGTGTTAATCATTTGAATTTTTAATTAGGTTAACTAGAGTCGAGTTATTTAGTTAATAGGTTAATTTGATGAGAGAGTGTGTAAAATAAGTATTATAGAAGTTTAAAAAAATATGATGTGGTAATATATTATTGATGCCTAAAATATAAAATTTTAAGATGATTCTAATATAATGTATTCCCATAATTTAAATTCGTTAATCCACGTTCTATTTGATCTTAGAATTGCATACTAGTCCATTTAGAAGACAGTAACAATGAGGACTGTTGAGCCCCATATATTTTCGGGCTTAAGAGAATAACAGGACAAAAGCCCAATTGTCCAAGAGAGGCCCAATTTAAAATAAACCCAAGAAATACTGGGTAAGGGCACGAAGCCCACTTAGCTCACTCATCTTGTACTGTTGTTCGAATCCTCAAAAGTTGTAAACGATTCCTTCTTTGACATTGTTGACCTCAACAAGAACTAATTGAAATTATCCCTTACAAATTCTCCTGATTAAAATACAGTTCAAAAGAACCCATTAAGACAAGAATTTATTCTTGCACAAGGCTTTCAAGTGCTTTCAATGTCGCATGCAAAATTCCTTTCGAATCAATGTTATTAGGCGTTAAGATATGAATTCCAACTCAGCTTGGCTACATCCTTGTCCAGGAACACTTTTTCCTAAAGTTTGACTGGCCTTCCGGTTCACTCTTCTGCTTTGAATCAACTGGTCATGTTGCACAGAAAAGGCTTTTCTTCCTTTATCAATAGGAAAGTATATCAGTCAGGGGTCTGAGAGGGTAAAGTTTCGTCTAGAATCACTTCAGGATTGCCCAACGGATGTTTATCTGTTAGGATTCATATCGGCAATTATTATTTCTCAAAGAACCTAACTAACCCATGTTCAAAGATTCATTTTCTGAACATGTTTGTTATAGCCCCAAAAGTTATAAGACCAGAGGTTCAAAAGATGAGGCCCGAAAGCCCAGTATATACAAATAAAGCCTCTCTTCTATTGCAAACGTCTCCTTTTTCTACGTTTTCTGCCATCTCTTTTAATTTTTTTAGGCCTCCTAACGATTCTTATCTTACAAGTCCATCGTACCTGCTCAGAGCGATTAGATACTCGGAAACCTTCACTGTTATTGTGAAAGACATCAATAACATCCAACAACTCAAAGTTAGGTCTAAATTTTCTTTATCAAGGAAGTTTTGCAATAAAATAAGTTACAGCTTCATGTAATTTGCACAAGCCACTTAAAAGAACACATGGGTCCAAATTCAGTCTTCAAAATCACCTTGTATTATTTCTTAGGACAGCCACAGGTGTGGCATGGCTTTGTTTTCTGTATAGCATTGCAAGGAATTTCTCAAAACAGTTGGAGCATTGTTCAGAAAAGTTTAGTCCTCAGCTTATCAAATAGAGAGATTCTTGTTCTGCTGCCCCAAGATCAGGATTCGACTGATCTTCCAAGTTCCACCTGCAAACTTGTCCTTTCAAATTTGAAATGGGAATCTGGCAATCGCTTACTGTTACATGAAATAATCATATACTTGTGCACATATGATTTGATCTTTAGAATATATATCAAGCACAAATTCGACTTTGATTTCATCTCCTACCATTATAAAACTGAAACTTCTAATAAACAAACGCTCTTATGACACCTTTAATAAAGCCCAAAACAAAACCAACACGTGCACTTCCTTTTTTCAAAGTTGGAAACTTGATGATCAAGTAACCAACTATCCATCTATGCTCATTCTTGAAAAATACCAAATTCTGGTCATCTAAATCCTTTCTACCCACTAAATTTCACGTATTGGGTCCCTCTCTTGAGAGACAAGTTGGAACCTGAAATTAATAAAGAAAGCAAATGCTGTGTATAAAACCTCAACTGAGCAAACCAGAGCAAGGCAAGCAGCTATCTTCTCACATAACTTGCCTCTTACTCAAACATGTTTGGTTCTGGAGATACGTCCAAGGGCGTCCATCGGAGTTGCCTGAGGAAAACCGGTGCAGCTTTGCCTTTGCCTTTAACAGATCAGACACAACTGAAATCTATATTCAAGCACTTTGACGATAACAGAGATGGGCGTCTTAGCAAGCAAGAGCTGAGGAATGCCTTCGCTAGCCTAGGTTCTTATATACCAGGTTGGCGAGCTAGACGAGGGATTCATCAAGCTGACGGTAATGGAGATGGATATATAAGCGATGACGAGCTGGATGATCTTGTTGAATACGCTTTGAAATGTGGCTTTACCAAGTACACGATCACCTAATTGCTCATGGTCTGCTATGAATTGTACTTCTTTCTTTTTCAACTTTTGTAGTTGGTGGCTTTTGCAGAGAGGAAATAGAAGAGTAGCTCCTCTGCAATGTTATGCTGTATAATCAAGTCTATGTAGTTCTGTAAAACTAAGCAGTCTTTCATGGGATACAACTTACAGCTCTAGTTTCATAGCATACCAGAAGGGTAAACAAAAGCTTTGTTTCTTTCCTTCTCAGTTTTTTTCTTTTTAATTACAAAGAGAAGTTTATGTATTTCTCGTCCTTGTTCATAACTTAATTTTGCTAATGCATCTGCGTAAAAATTTCCTTCTTTAAAAACATTATGGTCTTCTTTAAAAACATGTTAAATCAACTCCAAACTATATCCACAAGCTCTCTATTTTTCATAATGTATAAACCTCGACCCATTTTGTTGGTTTGAGAGTAATATGCACATTTGAACATCATTTTTTTGAATTTGGGATGACCTAATTTTGTCTCAACTATTTTTTAGTGGCAATTAATATAATAGCTTAAACTAGTCAGCAATTGATCCCAAATTCTCAACAACATGTATATCCTTAATTTATGTATAAGTGTGATGATTTCACACCTTTAATGATGAAATTGTGAATGAATTTTTGAATCGATGGGTGCTAAAATCGAGAGATTATTTAATTAAATATCAATAAAAATCTATCAAAAAGTAAAAACGATCAAGATATATCGAATTCAAACTTCAAGAAGTATTCCAACATTTAAGTCAATATTATATCAGAGAGGGAGAGAAGGCAAAGCCAATTGAGAGAGAGAGATGGTTATAGGAGACATCACAATACTCAAATTGAGCTAATTACGATAATCGATCCTTTTTCAACAAGACTTTTTCTAGGACTCTTGATGGTTGGATCAAGTTCACCCAAAAGGACATATAGCAGACCAGTCCATGATGACCATTACATATGTAGCAGATCGCTTAGAACCCACTACCTCATATAAATCATTGGGCTGAATTGGCCCATGTTTGTTTTTCCTACGCTCATGTTCATACAAAAAAGGCCCGTTAGAGGTAAGTTGATCTAAAGACTCATTGTCTATTATTAACTCACGAAATTCACAGTTTTCCTTTTACATGTACGGTCTGGCCGTGTCAAATAGCATTCATTCACAGTTAGTTTATTTTGAATATTCCCTTGTAACCAAAAATTTCATCCTTTTGTCCCTCACCAATGAAAAATTGATATCCCATATATATATATATATATATATATATATATATATATATATATATGAAAATTGGAAATTTAGTTAGCTTTTCTTGTATGATAAGGAATTTATATGGTGAAAGAAAGGGAGTAGAACATATTGGAAAGCTTCAAATTCACATATAAAAAACCACAACTAAATTATTGTAGCCACACTTTTCGTGATATGAATGATTGTAAAATGGTTCAAGGCTAAAAAAATATGAAGAAAACTTTGAAAGAAATAATCCGAAAAGATATGGTTAAATGGGATTGGAAGAACAAGATCCCATTACTTTAGATAAGAATAAGCGGAAAAGGAGAATTCATGTTGAGGACTTAGCGTGAGGTCATATATTGGTTCATATGCTTACCTCTGATGATGATGATGAAGATGATGACTTTCCATGATATTGTAAGTAGTGTATTATAATATAAAGAAATTTTTTTCTTTTTATTTTTCATGGTTGAAAATGTAACATTTCAATTATATATTGACATATTATATATCTATATATATATATATATATATATATATATATATATGGTGATAAAAGGAACTTCATAAAAACTAAATCATTCCCCAGTGGGCATACACTTCATAAGCCTGGGGTTACTATACCCTGTTGCATCATGGAGAGGTAAACACATTTAGGAGGTAAACAAAAAAATCAGCATTTGAAGCTCTTCCCATCCTAGCTAAGCCGTCAGCAACGCCATTGCTTCTCTAAAAATGTGACAGATCGAGGCTTGATCTAGCTGCTGCAGTAGAGTCCTGCAATCAAAAATGAGAGCACTATAAGTATGAGAAATTGAAACTCCTTCAAGAACATATCTTACCACATTGATGGAATCAAATTCAGTAAGGATCTTTGTTAGACCCTTGTTGACAGCAAGCCTCAAACCATCTATGAGTCCCCAGAACTCAACACAGGTGCTCGTGGTGTAGCCGATGTGTTTGGCAAAACCACACGCCTATTTACTAGTAGAATCTTTGATAACTCCACTAGCACCAGCTCTCATTGGGTTCCCAAAAGCCGACCCATTAGTATTAAGCTTAAAGAAACCTGAAGGGGAAGTTTTCCACATCACATTAATCTCACACACGTCCTTCTTTTTTTATTCTGGACTTATGATCGCCCAAAATTCCTTTGCCTTTTTGATAACTCTATTAGCAATTGAATGAGTTGATTCCTGAATGTTATCAAAATGGTCTTGTTTCTTCCTTACCAAATAAACCAAATAGCAAACGAGAAAAGCAAGTTTCAAGGCACTCCCACATTAGAAATAAACTCATTTGACTTGACATTATTAACCACCCAATCTTTAACATTTGACTCAAAAGAATTCAAACCTCCTTGGTCGAAGCACAATCCCTAAAATAGTGTGTTATGGTCTCTTCTTCTTTAAGACAACAAAGTCAGAGAGGAGAAAGATTTAACCCTCTCGAAGCAAGTTCAAGCTTTGTGGCAATCTGTTTGTGGAGACATTGCCATGTGAAAATTTGAATTTTTGGGGGAGAAGGTGATCTCCATATGATTTTTCAGCATTCATCTTTATAATGTTAAGTGTTCCTTGAAAGATTATAAGTAGACCTAGTTGTGAAAACACCTGAAGGGGAGAACTTCCAAGAAATAGAATCATTTTCCTACCTGCTACTTTGTATTGGAATAGCTCGAATCTTTTGAATAAGATCAACAGGGAAAGAAGCGCTAAAGGAATCAAAGTCCCAATCTGTTTGATTTCGAATAATGTCTTTTTTTTTAAGTTAAAAGTTTTATTTATTAGACTAATAATATTGTCCAAATTTGAACAGCTTACAATACAACTTAACAGTACATCTTAACAGTTAACTTGGCAGCTTACCACCCGGGATTGTAGAACAAAAAAGCTATTCTAGTGAGACATTATAAAGGGCGGCATTGTAGCAAACATCTTGGCGGCATAACAGGCATTGACTGAGCTAACTTAGCTTGGATAATGAAGAACCACAGAGAGTGATATAGATAGCAACATTCAGAGACACAGCAACTGAGGATCAAACAGAAAACTTGAAAACACGATAAGAGTATTGATTTTGGCTTCCTCCACCAGCCTAACCCAAAACAGAGGAGTTATGCAAATGTCAGAGAAGGAAGGCCCAGCTTGTCATTTTCAATCTTAAACCCAACTTAACAATTGACAATTCTACTTCCTTAGAGATCAATCATCGCAACAGAAACCATCATTTTCTATTGTTAACAATCTGTAGTGTCTGGCATTCTTAACAGAAACCATCAACTGTGCAGTTACCATCTAACAAAATAATTAATTCATTGGAGCGAAATTGATCAAACAAAGCAAAACTATTGATCTCAACAACCTTCACGTTCTAAATTTATACCTTAAACTTCAAAGATCTTATGGCAGATTTTTCAGCCTTGTCACAGGATCTTCCCTCTTACTCTTGTCGAGACTGTTTTTGGTGAGACTGAATAAATAATTCATAGATAAGAGCTGTTAATCCTCTGTGCTTTTATAGGTCTGCTACAGCCAAGTCTGACCTCCTTGCTCACTGGGTGTTCAGTATCATAATGTTATTGTTCGTTCCTTTGTATCATTTGTGAGAATCCGCATCTTAGAGTTGATACACCTGAGAAGCTATTTAAAAGACAAGCTGATTCCCGACTTCAGATTCATGTTTCAATTCATATTTCAAAAATCAGCAAACAAAATAACTCTTCAAGAACAAAAGAACTTCCATCAAACTTTTACTGTTCTCGACAAATGCTTCTCGCCATATCTTCAATTTCTGCTTCCATCAAACTTCTAATGATGTCTTCTTCATCTGCTGTTGCAGAAAGGCCCAATAGTTTGGCCACCTCCAGAGTGGCTTGTGCTTCTTTTCTTAACATCTTATTTCTGTTTCTGATATCCTCATCCGTGATTTCTTCTTCAGTGTAGTTAGGAGTGTCTAAATAATATCCCAGCAGTTTATTCTCTTTTTTCGTAGAGAATTTGATCTTTTTTCCATTCTTTGGATCTTTTTTCTTTGTTAAGATAGCGTTTTTCTTCCCCGATTTGTGTTCAGTCTATTGTAAAGCTGAAACAGAGATGAATCTTTTACTCTTTTTGGTTTTCACTCCTGCAGCTCTACTGACTTCTTGAATTTCATCCACTAATTAAGCCGGCTGGACTTCAGTTTGGGCAATAGTTGAATTATTATATTGGATCAAACACAAGGCTTCGTTTCCTTCAATTGGGATGTCAGAATCAGAAGCTAAATTATTATCTGCCATCGGTTTTGGAACATCTCGTGGAATCGTCAAGTCCAATTCACTGTCCTTATTTCTTTAGCTCTCATTATTTCGTCCGCTAACTTTGGTTCGAAACCCCCTCCATTTTCATAATCTTTATTCAAAGTAGAGACCATTTCATCGTACATTTGCTGACAAAAAACCTCGATAGCAAAAACTTCAACATTTTCCAAGGGCAGCTCAGGATCTTCTTCCGCTGGCAAATCTTGATCTTCCTCCTTGGCACAATCTTTTGTTTGAACAGTTTTCGCAATAGGATTTGAATCAGAAGCAGTAGCGAGAAAATTTGAGTTCCTTCTTTGAACAGTGGTTGGTAGTAGGTTCCACCTAATTTCAGAATCATATTCTATCTCTAATTTTATAAGAAATTTTGTACCATTCACCATGAGTTCCATTGTGTTCTTAGCTGATAAATTTTTGTTTAAAATAACTAGAATTCTTGCAATGTCAAAATATTGTTTACTACAAGAGTAATCATCAGCTAGAATGAACTTACCCCAATGGTCTCCAATTTGTTTAAAAACTTCTTCATTCCAGGCATGCAGGGGTAATCTGCTAATTCTAATTCAAACGAAACTTTCATCACTGATGAAATCCTTGGACCATGGCTATCCAGTAAAACCATTCTTTAATCCATTGATTTCCATCAGCTAGCAGGTTCAACATTGATTTTTTTTTATCAAAACTAATTAGAAACCAGTTGCCTCCCATTGGAGAGATTGTAGAAGATGGATATCCTTCCATGTGCAACCGTTGATGAAGTGCCTGGATCTCAAGAGGATACCGAACGAAAACCACCACCGAGGCTTCTAGCCATTTCAGATCCTGAACAGAGATTTCTATCGTATCCTGTTCACCATCTGAAACAAGCTGATTGCTGTTGGATTTTAATGTATCTGTACAAGATCTTGTATCAGTTGTGGTATGAAATCTGCTCTTAAAATCATTCTCCAAATTTCTTTTGAAAACTGCTTCTCTTGAGGGAGGTCGATCATTATTCCTCATATGGTAAGCATCTTTGGAGGGAGGGTCAACTCTTCTCCAGAATGTTGAGCTTTCGTTGAATCTTGCTAGGTTAACGTCCAACCGATGATCAAGGAACCAGGCACCGTTGAGCTTCTTTACTGCATTCTTGGCATCGTTCAAGCTTGAGTATCTTACAAATCCATATTTCCTTCCTGAACCGCTTCTCTTTTGTGGAATAAAGACATCTATGACTTTTCCATGATGTTGAAACACTTGTTTAAGCCGTCTCCAATGAATGTTTGGCGGGATATTGTTAACGAAAACGGAGAAGGTTTGGAAAGCCATCCTTCCTGACAATTAGATTTAGGAGCTTCTCTTGAAGTGCAAATTACTCACCTTCTTGATCAAAACCTTTGAATAATGTCTTTAACCAAGACATTTTCGTCACGGGACAAACAAGGACCATAAAAAATCAAATTTAAAGCTCCAAGTCCAATCCAATCATCCTTCCAAAAGAAGGTTTGAGCTCTAGATTTAACCACCCAGCGAATATCCTTTTCAAGAATACCTGAAGCTTTCCTCATACCACTCTAAAGCGAAGAGTAGACTTTCTTGATAAAAATGCCATCCCTTGAATATTTAGCTTTTTGAACTTTGGCCCACATACTATCAGGTTTTGTGTGAAACCTCCATCCGAGTTTAGTGATATTAGCTTCACTAAGGCTATGCATGTCTTTAATACCGAAACCTCCTTCATCTTTAGATTGAGTCACGATTTCTCAATTTACTATGTGCATCTTCTGATGATTTTCAGTTGAACCCCATAGGAAACTACAAGTAACTTTATTAATTTCACTTATACATATATATATATATATATATTTTCACTTCTTATGATTTTCACTTTATAAGTTTATTATAAAAATTTTCACTTTTATATATATATATATATATATATATATATATATATATATATATGCAAAATTTTAAATTCATAGTTGTAAAGTGTTTTATTAAATAAAAACTTGAAATCTTCTATTTCAAAATGGGTAATAACTCACACCTTAAATGCATTACAAATACTATCAAGACCAAATTAAGATCCGAAAACCTATGGATTGTGGACCAACCACTTTACGCTCATATTTTATAGAACAGTTTAACACCAACACATTATTTATCACTTGAAACTTTATTGAGAGCACAAATTGACATTTGATAACTTTAAAAATACTTCATAGATTGAAAGAGAGTGCATCAAATATTTTTCATGAAAGTTATTTAAAAGTTAAATGAAAAAAGTAGTAATTTTCAAATAAATGATATGGAAGATTTTAATCCTATAAGTGTCTGATACTGAAAACTTATTTGACAAAAATTAATATTAACATTTTAATTCAATGGAGAGTACCTAATCATAACCAAGCATGCATGCATTTACCTATGGTATGTTTGTTTCATTGAACAAAACGTATAAAAATATTATGCTATTATGTATGGACCAAAGAACATACAAGAACATCAAAGAATATAGTAACACATTGGAGTTGTTTTCTTGTCTCTTTGGATGGAAAAGAATATATAAAAGTTGAGAATCGGATTCCTTCTCTGCATGGATTTGCACCAATAACGTTCCCATTTAAAAGTGCCTGTCAATTTGAAGCATGAGATTCCAGTTCAATTCTTTACGCAAACTTCTCCTTCCCGGAAGGAACTGCAACGATGAACTGCCAGGACAAGAGCTCCATATATAAAACCATGGCTTCCCAAACCCTATATCCCCGAGCAATTTAGTTTTTTGACAAAACCAAAAGCAAAAACTCAGCAAAAGAGTCCTGTTAATCGCCTTATTACATCAGTCCAGAAAGGCCGAATATCGCAAGATCAAATATGCGTAGATCATTGGTTGGTGGTTCATCATCAACGAACGACAAGGGAGAGTTGAGGAAGGTATTCAATCTATATGGGCAGAAGGATGACGATGGTCAAGTCCGACTCTACAAGGAAAATCTGAAGAATGCGTTTGAGCACCTGGGTGCTCTTATGCCAGGTTACAAAGCTGCCTCGGCCCTCAAATACATCGATACTGATAACAGTGGATACATCAAGGGCGATGAACTTGATGCTCTTATTGAATATGCTTACGGCACTGGGTACCGTTGAGCACTTGTATTTCGCCGCTGCTTGAAAAATACGTACTATAGATATATACGTATGTTCTTATTGTTCCAGAAAATAATAATGGTTTTCTTATCTGTACCATGCAAATACATGTTCAACATTGGACATGTAAATGCAAGTTGAAGTATTTTAATTAGTATGGTGTTTGTACAATAAAAGAGGAGTACTTTTGTTAATTCCTCTTTTTTATTCAATTACATATATACTGTAATATGATTTGCTTTTCTTTCAGTTTTAATATGGTGTTTTTCCTTTTTTTTTAAAACAAAGAAAACAAAATTGGCTGGGAAGGGGTTATCTGTCTTTCCAAAACAAAGAACACGACAAGTACCACAGCTCAAAAACAGAAAAGAATTATCAGGAGATTTTTTATCAGGAAATTAACCTGGTTGAAAAACAATATTAAATTTCCAAAACAACTAGTTTCTACAAACAAAATGTAACGATTCCACATATTATAAATGTTTTCATTTATATATATATATATATATATATGTGCAAAATTTTAAATTAATACTAATATAGTTTTTTTTTAGATAAAAACTTGAAATCTTCGATTTCAAAATGGATAACAACTCCTAGCTTAAGTGCATTACAAATACTAGCAAAACCAAATTAAGATCCTAAAACCTGAGAGTTATGGACTAACCACTTTTCTTTCATATTTTTATAGAACAGTTTAATATATATTGACGCTTTATTCATCACATGAAACTTTAATGAGATCACAAACTAACAATTGATAACTTTAAAAGTACTTCGAGAATGAAAGAGAGTGCATATTTGACAAATATTTTTCATGAAAATTATTTTAAAATTAAATGAGAAAAAAATAGTAATTTTCAAACAAATTAATGATATGAAAAATCTTATTAGTGGAGGTGATGTAACCGTGACAACATTTTGACAAAAAATTAATATTTGTTAGGCCCAATATGCGCTTGAGACCAAAAAACACTTAGCAATGGCGTAGAGCCCAACTCGCCAAAAAGAAAGTCCAACTCTCTTGGCTGGCAACCTAGAAACAATAAGAACAGTTATCTCGAGGAAACCATTCAAATAACAGAAATAGTGAAGGGAGGACATCTGACACCCTTCACTTAGAAATTAGTGACAGCTGAACGTTGCAAAATTGAAGATGAATTGCCAATTCCAAGACGCCAGATTCAAGATAATCCAGGTACTGTAAAAAGGATTAAAGGTTCAGGAGAATGGGTTGGCATCCTCATCCTTTTTCTCTTTGTTTTCTCCTTCATCATCAATCTCATATATACATGTTGACTTGAACGTCGGAGTGCCATCCGAAGTGTCAAAACAGACACTCCTTGACTTTTCTCTGTTTTGCATGTCTCTCCGACCTTCCTCCTTTGCTAAGAATCTACTCGCATCATTGTTGACCTCAACAATACTAATATTAATCCAATGGAAATTAAGTACTTAATTATAAGCTAGCTAGCATGCATTCAACGAACGTATAAAAATTTTATGCTATAAGGTATCGACCGAAGAACCGAAGAACATCAAAGTATATATATACTGTAACACATTAGAGTTGTTTTCTTGTCTTTTTGGATGAAAAAGAATATATAAAAGCGGAGAATCGGATTCCTTCTCCGCATGCACGGACACCAACAACGTTCCCAGTTAAAAGTGAGTGTCAATTTGAAGCATGAGATTCCAGTTCAATTCTTTACGCAACTTCCCTTTCCCAGAAGGAACGATGACCTGCCAGGGCAAGAGCTCCATATATAAAACCATGGCTTCCGAAACCCTATATCCCCGAGAAATTGAGTTTTTTGACAAAAACAAAGGCAAAAATCAGCAGAAGAGTCTCCCCATTCGCCTTAATACATTAACCCAAAAAAACCGAATATCCGAAGGTTAAACATGCGTAGATCATTAATTGGTTCTTCATCATCATCGGCAGACAAGGAGGAGTTGAAGAGGGTATTCGAGCTATATGGCATGAAGAATGAAGGTGAAATCCGACTCTACAAGAACAATCTGAAGAGTGCGTTTGAGCACCTGGGTGCTCTTATGCCAGGTTACAAAGCTGCCTCTGCCCTCAAATACATCGATACTGATAAAAGTGGCTACATCAAGGGCAATGAGCTTGATGCTCTTATTGAATATGCTCACGGCACTGGATACCGTTAAGTACTTGTATTCTGCCACACTTTTTGAAGAATACGTACTATGTTTATACATATATACGTATGTTCTTATTGTTCCAGAAAATAATAATGTTTTTCTTATCTGTACCATGCAAATACATGTTCAGCATTGGACATGTAAATGCAAGTTGAAGTATTTTTAGTATGATGTTTGTACGTAGAAAAGAGGAGTTTTGTTAATTCCTCTTTTTTATTTAATTACATATATACTGTAATATGATTTGCTTTTAATTTGTTTCAGTTTTAATATGGTTCATTTTTTTTCTTTTTTTTTCTTTTTACAAAGAAAACAAAATAGGCAGGAAAAGTTTATCTTTCTTTCCAAAACAAAGACCATAACAAGTACCACAGCTCAGAATTACCAGAAAACCAACATGGTTGAAAGACAAGATTAAATTTATTTTTGGTACAAAAGGGCCGTCACTCAAAGTTAGAGAAAAAATTGCAAGAGTTAAAATTTAAATCCAAATTTGTTGGATGCTATCTTTTAAATAAAAATATATAAAATAATCAACGTTTAGTCTAATGACAATTCTTGTTTTTAAATATTATTTTTTCTTAAAATAGATTAGATCTAATTTTGAATCTCTTTGTTTCTTTGACAATTAAGAAATAAGGAGCCATTATTATTGGCAGGTCTAAAAAAATTGAAGGGTGGTAATTCGTAGACTGCATGGTGTCATTGGTGTGGTTGGGTAATGTCACGCCCCAAACCCGAGACATAACAGACGCCGCACACCTGTAAGAATTAATCTCACAGACATACAAGGCATTTATCAAAAAAAAAATTCAATCCTCTCAAATATTTAAACGAAAATATATCACTAATGATCAAAAGAGGTTTTACAAAACTCCAACCTATTGCTTAAAGTCAACAAAGAAATTTAAAAGATTCTTAAGTCTTAATTTGATCATAAGCTTAAAAGTTTTCAAACATATCCTAAGCTCCAAAGCGTCACTCCCCAACATTCCCGTAGACATTATCAACATCAAAACCTGTAAGATGTTAAGAAAAGGGGGGTGAGTACAACCACTCAGTAAGCAACCGATATCCCAACAGTTGGATTAAGCATGCCATAAAAACACTAGGCCAAAATATCAATGTAAAAATTCAAAATCAAGGTTGGGTAATTTTATATTTAATCACATAATTTATTCAAATTCATATATTCAGATTTCAGAACTAAACAGAGTTTCACAGATGCCAAGACTGAGCAAAAGCTTCACAAATAAAAATTTTCAAGTCTCCTGTAACATGCCATGGTCACGCTTAACCCTTGTGGCACAGGTCAGAATCAGAACAAAAACCACAATTAACCCCGGTGGCTCGAGTCAGAGATATCAGAAGCAACTAATAGTTGCATAAAAACATAACAAAGGGCCACTATTCTCAACCGGTGGTTCGGTTAGAAACTAGTTTCATTTAACAAAATACATGTCGACATGGCCAACATTTAACCCCCATTGGCAGGGTCAGAGCACAGCCATACTAGGAGACAAAACAAAACATTTTTAAATTATCCCAAATATACAGAACAATACTATTATTTCTTGTAACATATTTCATACAAAGCAAATTTCGTCCATCATTCCAAAGCAGATTTCATATTTTCAAAATAAAAATATATGTAAGTACATCATAACAAACTTCAAAGATCAAAGCAACTAAATTATGTATCATCCAAAACGTAGCTTATGCAAAGCATATTTCACATATCTTCTCGAAATATCTTGTACGAAAAATTATATTCTCAAATATAATTATATACATATACTTGAATGAAATCATATCCGAAAAGTCAATACAGAACTACTTTCGCAATTCATAATAAAGAAATCACATATACATACATTTGCATGCTTAACCCATTTTTTAAAAAAAATCATAGGACAAAACCATATTTGTACATAACATACGAAACATATCTCATATTAAGGTTAATTTTAAGGGTGTCAAAACACCGAAGGGATATCAAGTCACTTACCTGAACTCGCTAAATTGAAACCAAATCACAGCTTTAAGATTGCTCGAAGTCTATTATTCAAAAAAATATTTAATATTAGAAAACACGCTATCAATTAGTCATAAGCTACAGTATTTGATAGAAGCTGACAACTTATACTATATTCGCTAAATGATCATACTCGATAAACTATGAACTAGCGCGACTGATGTTATTTGACGAAAGCTAAAAAAATTGTACTCTCTTCACAATACAAATTTTTCCCAAATTTTAAATCTCTTATATTTTTTTCCTCAAAATTAAATCCCTAACTACACAGAGTAACCATAAAAATTAAAGGGTACCTTTACTCACCTTGGTCTTCTTACACTAACAATAATAACAACTAGTTCCCTTCTAATATTTTTTTTTCTTCTCTCATTCGAGTTGGCACTGTGGCAGCCAAGCTTCAATCTTTTTCTTTCTTTTCTTTTCAACGCCCCAATGTTGTTCACGCTACTCGATTTTGTTGGCTTTGACCCTTTCCAAATTTCTTTTCTTTCTACTCTTTTCGAAGTCGCTCAAGCCTCTCACACTCCTATCTATTTTCCTTTTCTTTTTGGTTTAGTATTGCTTCTGTTCCAGAGCTTCCCGCCGCCTTGTTTCTTTTTCTTTCTATTTCATTTTGTTACATTATATTCTAACCTAGAAACTAAGGCCGATGCCCACTATAGTTTTTGGGTTTCTTTCTATCTTTTTGTCTAGGTGGGCTTATGCTTGGGCTTGGGTATTACAGGTAACACGTTAGACCGTTGTAATGGAGATGTTCACCGTGGGCAAGCGTGGTCCATTTTAAAAGTCAATTCTAGTCTGTAATGTAATTTGACTTGACTCAATTTCGAAAAGATAATATAAATTTTTAAATGATCTATCTATTTATTGAAATGTAAATCCTATTACAAGTATTACCTTACATACAAATGAACTATAATTTTTTTTTGGTTACAATGAACTATAATTGATATTTATGTCGAAGAAGAAAAAAATATAGGCCAACTCTTGGAGACTTGAAGTCAAATTAACCCCACCAGGGACACATCCAATTGTGGCCTATTGGCAAAATAGCATCATTCCATGGGCAAGATGATTTCCGATAAACATCACGTCAATTGGGACCAAGGGATTAACTTCTTTATCACCGAAAGTGAGAGGAATAATCCGACTTCCCATTTTGAAAAGCAATTCTATCACCAATTATTCTTGTTCGTTTCTCACAATGACAATCGGAGAAATGGATTTTCAGCAAAAAAGAAAGATTCTAATCTAATCTTGGAAAGTGGGCATAGAAAGATGCTGCAACGTGATCTAGTTGATCGCTTCAAAGTTGATTTGATAGTGATACTGGGAGGATGCCAAATACAGTAGTTGCAACAGGATGACGTACGTTTGACGTTCTGTACGTATTTCGTACAATACTGTTCTCCACGTGTCTAGTACTTGTATGGTATTTCTAGTCTCTGCTAAGGTGTTAATTCGACTAATTTCGAATTGAATTAATCGAAATTGAATTAACTGAAACCAAATTAATTGAAATATAAATTTTTATTTTTGTTAACCGAATCGAAATTTGTATTTTTAAATTAATCAAATCGAAATATAATTCGGTTAATTAACCGAATTAACCGAACTATATACAAAATTTTCATATAACAAATTATTGCTAAAAAAAACCAATATAAAATTAACATTCCAAGACTTTAACAGCCGGCATGCTGCTGAATGAAATGAAAAGTTAGTATAAGTGTTAATTAGGGTTTTTTTTTATTTGGGAAATAATATTTTAGCCTAAAATATAAGTAGTATAAGTTATATAATTCGGTTAATCAAAATTAATTCATTTTTCAAGATAACCAAATTTTCTTCAAATCTACTTTCATTAACCGATCGAATTAAATTCGATGATCGACTAATTAATCAAATTAAATTCAGTCGATTGGTTAACCGAATTAATTCCAAATTATGAACATCCCTAGTCTCAGCACTAAGATCTAGCATGACCACGGGTCCACAGGCTTGATATAAACGAATAATACATGCAGTTGCCACATATAGGAGCAATAATATAAATCAATAACGGATAATTTATTTACCTAGCAAATTCTACCCATAGTTGATGGAAGGTAGTTAATATAACCATATGAGCCTAATTAGAATTAGATCTATTGAAGAGTCAAGTTATTCATCCAAATTCAAGGGTCTCCACTTTTTTTAATGGGATTGGATAAAAATTAATTGAACTTGAACTTAGAAATCGAAACTCAATAAAAAATGGATTGGACTTAGATTTATCATTTTAAACCCAAACCCGACCGGTTCAATAATTATAATTCTTTTCTATTTTTATACTAATGCATTTTTAATTACTTTTGATTATGGATTTATATATAATGCATTGATAGTGTGTAGTTTTATACACTGTCAATGTATCAGAGGTTGACACCTCATCAATAAACCTTTATGAGCAAATTAAAAAATTTATTTATATTTACTTTTAAGGGCTTAATATATTTTTTAATTTGTCAATTGATAATGTATTAACTTCTGATACATTGACAATGTATAAAAACTAACACTGTCAATGCATCATATAAAAGCCTTTTGATTATTTGTGCAATTTTATTTGAATTTATTGTATTATACTTATTAATTATTATGTGTTTTAATATTTTTATATTTTATTATAATTTAAAAAAATTAATAATATTTGGATAGATTTGGACTTATTTATTGTATGTAAAAACAAATTTAAACAGAAAATTAAGTTCGAAAAACGAGTCAAGTCAGGTATGAGCTCACATTCACTATCTTAATATCTTATCTAATTCGGTCTAAATCCCATCCAATCCAACTTATGATCATCTTTAGTTGGAACTAAAAACCTGAGAGTGGATAATTAAATAGAGAACCTATTTATTCCCTTTCTATTTATAAATTACAAACATCTTCTCAAACCTTCACAAACAAGACTCATTCTGATCGACGAGAACAATAAGTGGAGCTGCCATTGGTCCTTGGAGGTCTATATAAGCCCATGGCCTCAAACTCACTAGGATCATACAAATCCAGTAGGACTGCAACTAATTACTAATCAGACAACATGGTTTACAACGTTAAAGGCCCCGAGGCGTCACACGGTAAAGCTAGCAGGCAGCAGCTACGCAAAATATTACTTGATTGTGACGTAGATGATAACTGCGTCCTGACGAAGGAAGAGATAAAGAATGCGTTTGATCGGTTCGGTTCTCTCTTCCCTGGTTTCAGAGCTTGGAAAGCGCTCAGACATGCAGATAAAAATGGAGATGGATGCGTCACCATGGAGGAGCTTGATAGCCTCATAGAATACGCCTATCAACGTGGATACATCAACGTTAATTAGTTCGAAACTCAGTGCAGTCCTCAGTACTAGTAGTTCGAATAACTCGTTAGCATAATTGATGTAAAAATATATCCGATAGCTAGACAGCTTGCTGCTTTGCATGTTTCAGGCTTTAAGCTTCTGATCTTATGCAACCACTATTAATTAAACGTGTGGGTGTTAGTGTTACTAGTTCATTCTGTTTTCTTGTGTTTGATTGTTTTGAGTTTGACGGCTAATATATGAAATGAAATTTGCCTACGTTTAGTTCATAGAATATTGAATTCTAATATAATTTTACGGCTAGTTTAATTTCATCAGATTTAGGATATTGAATTCTAATATAATTGCACATACATACATACATACATACACGTTGTGAGAAAAGAGAAGAAGAAAAGACAAGAGGAAAGTTTCGACTGTTGAAATTCAATTCCAAGTTCTTGATGCAATTATCAAATTATATTGTTCCAACTATAAGCTTTAATTAAAACATTTGAGTTTTCAGGAAAAAAAAATGCTTGGTGTTGAACCCTTGTGCTTTCATTTTTCACATACCACTTGTAAATACGATGTTTGATGCAGGATGCTTGATATCAACGTCCAAAAATAATTCTAAGCCAATGAGGCTTTGGCTTAGTGACAAGAAGGAGGTCCTGAAACTTTAAAATTTCAGGTTCGAGTCTCACTAAATGTGAGTTAAAGTAAGTTTATTTGTTATTTGTTTAGTTGGTTATTATCATTTGTATTTATCAATTTATCAAGTTACCAGT
Source organism: Heritiera littoralis (assembly GCA_031772115.1). Classification (NCBI taxonomy): domain Eukaryota; kingdom Viridiplantae; phylum Streptophyta; class Magnoliopsida; order Malvales; family Malvaceae; genus Heritiera; species Heritiera littoralis. The sequence goes on from JAPDPK010000001.1 coordinate 22,265,068, forward strand.
TCATGAAATGTAATATGCTAATTGTGATTGTAACTTTGAATAAGAATGTACTACTCAAAAAAAATTCTAAATATAACAGGATATGAAGCGATTGCTTCGAATACTTATCTTCTTCATTTCCATATTCTTTGAAAGGAATCTATAGATTGGTATGTGCTACAATAGATTCCACTTTTCCACTATTGCATCAATTCTCTACATGAAATTTAAATATTTTGGTCATGTTTGGTGTATAAGATAATGGATAAGATAGAATGATAATCATTTAATCTTATATTTGGTGCACACATTAAGAGAATGATTGAATTGCAAAGAGGATTAATCATCTTCCTAGTATAGAATGATTCAATCCTCTCCAAAAGCTAAGGTGCTGTTTGGTTTCAGTAATTTTTTTTTACCTGGGGGAATTTTTTTTTCCGTTAAATGATTCCCGCGTTTGGTTGGGGGAATCGGATTCCAGGGGTAATTTTTTTTTACCAACAGTGCCCAAACAGTGCCAAATAGTGCCAGAATTGGGAAAAAAGTTACCTCCTCTCCCTGAGGTATTTTTTTTTTCCGGGGGGAATTTAATTTTTTTGCCAATTTTACCCTCCAATAATTATATTTTGTATCCATTTTACCCTTAAACCTATCTAATATTACAACCATGTTTTTTTCTTATTTTGATGAAGAGAAAAATAAATTTAAAATCAAATTGACCAATAATAAGATGGACCATATGATTTTTGATTAATCAAAATCAATTTAATATAGTAATAGTTTGTTATATCAAAATAATTTACATAACAAAAACATTAAAAAAGGGGCAAAATAAATAAATAAATAAGCATATTAAATAAATAAATAAGTAATTAATTTAATTATAATTTATTTCAAGTGTTATTCACTTTACATCAACTAATAATATGGAGGGTATTATAGTAAAATAAATAATTTTACCCTCTTACTTTCCTTTAACAAAACAAAGAAATCTTATATTCCCACCAATACAACCAAACACAGGAATCTAATATTCCCAGTAATCCGTCAAGTAAAATAATATTCCGGTAATTTAATATTCCCGGTAATCTTAAATTCCCCGAACCAAACGACCCCTAAGGATTATTTTTTAATCCTATGAGATTAGAAATAAATACTCATATTTTATTTATTTCATCCTTAAAATTTATATGTAAAAATTAACTTGAACATTTAATAAAATAATAAGGAACTTTGTTTAATTAATTAATCTAATTTTTTTCCTACTTTTTCATTTTTTAACTTCTTTTTCTTTTTCTTGTTTTTGATTCAAGAAAAACTATAATTTTGATAAAATATATTTTCTTGAACACATTTTTTTAAAATTATTTTTTGGAAATAATTAAAATTTTTAAATCACTTTTTAGAAAATAAATTTTCAAACATAAAATTATTATAAAATATATTTTTAAATATTTTTTCCTACGTTTAAATTTTTATTTTTTTCATCCCTTTTTTTATTTTTTTGTTTCTTAATTTTTTTCTTTTTGCCTGTAAAAAAAAAGAAAGAAAGAAAGAAAAAAAATCCATTAACCATAAAATTATTAGGAATGATACATTTTTTTAGTTTATAAAATTTGAATTATTAAATTTAACTCATATTTTTCTTTTATTTTTTTTTCTACATTTCCTTATAATTGACAAAAAAAAGATAGAAGACAAAGAAACCATCAAAATAAACAAAAATATTTAGGAATTTTCTTTTGGAAAAATTAATTTAATTAAAAAATAAACTTGTTTCCTGAAAAAACTCAATTTTCTAAAAATAAATATATTTAATTTACAATCAAAGAAATTATTTTAAATTTAAATCATATAAAAGAAATAAAAACAAAAAGGTAAGAAAAGAAAAACGGTGAAAAAACACAAAGAATTCTTTTATAAAAATTCATTTTTTAACAAAATATATTTTTTAAAAAAGTAATATAATTTTTTTAAAAGTAATTTTTTATTAAAAATCAACTAATAAATTTGATTATTAATTATAATATTATAAATAAATATTCAACTTTTTAATTTTATATTTATATTTATAACAAAAAATTATCAATTTAAATTATGTTACTTTAGAAAAGAGTACTATAAAAAAAATCATTTTATGCTACTTTTAATTTTATACAAAGCAAATATGGTAAAGACATAAAAAATTTACGCAGAAAAAATCATCCTATTTTTTTTTTAATATTTGTACGCATTAAACATAAAATAAGAGGATATCATCTAATCTTATTCTATCTATAATATTATATTATCTTATCCTATCTCTGTCTTATGCACTAAACATGATCTCTGTGATAAAAGTTGGGAGATGAATTCAAAAAAGATAGATTTTTTTTGGCTCTTCATCTTTTCTTTGGACAATCAATCTAAAACGTACAATTGGCACAGATAAATGGCATCCTCCAATAGGTGGTGGGTTTCTTTTCACAATTTTGTTGATTACAATATCTGAAATATTCGATTCAACACTATCCAAACTTCCAAATTCTAACTGTTTTCTTCTTTTTTTCCCTTTATTCTTCCAATTTTTATAGAAACCTTTAGATTACAATCATAGAAATCGTAGTCCCAATTTTGAAAAGCAACCCACAATTCTTATCTGTTTGATGTTTGACAAAGAGCTAAGAACAGGGCAAGCATCAAAATCATACCTCTAACAAACACTGTAATGCAAATAAAGAATAAGAATAAAGGATGAGAAGCATATTCTACATAATACAAACATGTAAGCAACAGAAACAAAATTAAAGCAAAACAGCACACAAAACAATTTAACATGAAAAACTCGAAACTGTAGAAAAATTAAGAAAGAGTTTCACCAAAAAAATTTAAGTACAAAGAGAAGTTTCAAGAGATATATATAATTCTATAACACCCTTAAAAAACTTAAACAAAGTAAAAAAAAGAAAAAACAGATCTCAAAGAAAATTTCTATATATTAATAACTAGCTTTGTAACATTCGTCTGATTGCAAATCTTTTGGATCAGATCAAACAGAATTCGAGTAATGATCAACAACAGACTATTATAGTTGATTATCTATCAAGTATTAGCACATGGAGTAACATGAAAATGAAGACATCAAACTTCAGATTCCGCACTAATTAATTTCTGGCTCTACCCAAATCCTTCTTGATAAGTAGGAATAAACTAACAGCTTGTAAAATACATACAAAAGCAGGATCTATATAAGCCATCGCCCCATACTTGCAACGTTCATAGACTCGCACAACCCAAAATCCTTGGAAACTGCTATAGTGTATACATGTTTCTTTTTCATAACAAGGGAACAGATCAAAATCCTGCAAAGAAAATGCCATTTTATTACCAAACCACAGGAAAAGTTGCACCAATCAACTATGAAGCGGAACAGATTCGGAAATTTTTCCTTGATTGCGACATTGATGGCAACAAAGTGCTGACCAAGGATGAGATAAAGCGTGCATTTGATCGGTTGGGTGCTTTAATCCCTGGTTATAGAGCATGGCGAGGACTCCAGCATGCTGATGCAAACAACGATGGATGCATCAGTATGGAGGAGCTCGATGAGCTTGTTCGATATGCTGCTGGACTTGGATACAAAATCAAGTAGAATTTACAACATTTTTAGCCTTTGATGTACCATACTAGCTACTAGCTTGTGTTTTCTGTGTCTTCATGTTTCAAGTTTCGGATTCTCTCCAGACCTGTAGCTCGCTTGCCCTGTAATGCTTGAAATGCAAACATAATATGTTTAAGAACTCGATCTAATATTCCTATATTATTAGTAACTGTGATCTTCTGGACATTGAGCTTATATTTCAATATGTTTAGCCTAGGTAGTGATTAAAAGGATTTATCTGAGATAAAGTACAAATCTTAACCAAGGGATTCTAATAATTTGCTCTTCTACTTAATCACTTGACTGTTGAAGTTGAAATTCAATTACCCGTTCTTGATGCAATTATCAAATGCTCCAACTAAGCTTTAATTAGAATATTTGAGTTTTCAGAAAAGAAAGATGCCGCTTGAGTGTTGAGTCAATTTTCACATGGCACCGGAAAATAAAATGTTGAATGCAGGATGCTTGATATCAATATCCAACAATAATCCTAAATGTAACAGGATACGAAGCGATTGCTTAGAATCTTTATCTTTTTCATTTCCATAATCTTTGAATGGAAGCTATAGATTGGTATCTGCTACAATAAATTTCCACTTTTCCGGTGTTGCTTCAATTATACAATTGCCATCGTGGAAGGTCTCTCTATTGTTGTAAAAGCCAACTAAAAGATCATCTCAGATTTAATCATAGAAAGTAATTCAAAAATAGTCATTTTATGGTTGAACAACATCTTGGATAGCCTATGAAAATTCAACAACCTCATCAATAAGTTGTGCAATCTTCTCTTCATTATGGGTTCTATCTCTTTTGTCCATATATTTAGAAAGGCAAATTTTTTTGCTGACCATTTAGCCAAGTCAAGGGCTTATAGACTTTAGATAAGTCTTCTTTTTATAATTAAATTTCTTCAATTTAAAAAAAAAATACAATTGGCACTGATAAATGGCACCCTCCAGTAGGTGTTGGGTTCCTTTCCACGATTTTATGGATTACAATATTTGAAAATATTCAATTCAACAGTAACCCAAACTTCCAGATTCTAACTGTTTTCTCCTTTGTCCTTTTGTTCTTCCACCTTTTATAAAAATCTTTAGATTGCAATAATAGAAACCATAGTCCCAATTTTGAGAAGCAACCCAGAATTACTTCTTATCTGTTTAATGTTTGACTAAGAGCCAAGAACAGGCCGAGCCTCTCAAAATCACACCTCTTGCAAATACTGTAATGCAAATAAGGAGAAAGAATACAAGTGTTAAAAAACCCGATGCAAGTAACAAAAAAAGAATTAAAGCGAAATAGCACACAAAACAATTTAACAAGAAAAACCCAAAGATGGAAGAAAATCATGGAAAAAAATTGAACACAAACAGATATTTCAAGATATATTGTTTGTATAAATATATATCTAATATATATTAACACTTTAAAAACCTAAACAAAGTATAAAAAAAGATCTCAAGGAAAATTCTATATCAATAACTTCATCGAATTTGTTGCATTGTGAGCTTTTCAGACCTAGTCAAACAAAATTCGAGTCAAAAACAACAATAGGTAAATATCTATAAAGTATTACTAGCTAGCATATGGAATAGCATGAAAATGAAGTGAAAACATCAAACTTCAGATTCCGCACTAATATTATCTGGCTCTACCCAAATCCTTCTTGATAAGAAGGAATAAAGTAACAGCTTATAAAATACGTACAATTACAGGATCACGTCAGGATCTATATAAGCCGGCCCCCTATACTTGCTAGGATCATACCTTCGCCAACCCAAAATCCTAGGAAACTGGTATAATTTATTCATGTTTCTTTTCCATAACAATGGAACACCCCGAAATCCTGGAAAGGAATTGCCATTTGGTTATGTGGAGCAGATTCGGCAAATTTTCCTTGATTGCGACAGTGATGGCAACAAAGTCCTGAGCAAGGATGAGATAAAGCATGCATTTGATCGCTTGGGTGCTCTAATCCCTAGTTATAGAGCATGGAGAGGACTCAAGCATGCTGATGCAAACAACGATGGATGCATCAGTATGGAGGAGCTGGACGACCTTGTTCGATATGCTGTTGGACTTGGATACAGAATCAAGTAGAATCGACAACATTTTTAGTCTAAGATGTACTACTAGCTAATAGCTGGTATTTTATGTGTCTTCATGTTTCAAGTTTCAGATTCTCTTCTAATGATCCAGATCTGTACGTAGCTAATGCTTGAAATGCAAACATATAGGAACTCGATCTAATATACCTATATTATTAGTAACTGTGATCTTCTGACCATTGAGCTTATATTTCAATATGTTTAGCCACCGCGGTAGTGATCAAAATGATTAGTTTGAGTTAAAGTACAAACCTTAACCAATGGATTCTAATAATTTGTTATTCTACTTAATCACTGAAAATAAAATTTCTTTTACTTATAAAAGAAAGAATAAATTTTCTTTAATCTGGGTACTTGAAGAACAAATTTTATCAAAGGAAACACTAGCAGAACAAAATTCTCTTTTTAACTAAAAAGCATATATAGCCTGGTTTCTCATAAATATTAAAAATACATAAAAAGCGTTAATATAATAATATTTCAGAATTACAAAATCTTAAATGTAATTCTAATTACAAGATAATATTTATTCTAATTAAAAAATAACAGGAGTGTCCCATTTTCAGAATAATATTTCAGAATTATATAATCTTAAATATTATTTTAATTACAGAATAATATGTATTCTAAATAAACAGCATAGGCTGTCAAGGGCTAGGGCCTGAGTCCTCGGATAATCACGTGCTCGACGGTTGTTAAGTGATCCAAAAACACTATTGGGCCTAAGAGAATTATTAGGATTACTGATTTTTTTTTTTTGAAAAACTAATTTATTGTATTAGTAAACCAGGGTTGTTGCATAACTTAATGTTTTTGGTACAATCAGTGTATTAGTAATTTTACTATGCTTAATTTATTAAAAAGAAAAAAAATCACATGTAAAAAATATGGAAGATAAGCATCTGGTAGAACGTAGTGTAAGTTACAAAGAGAAATCATCAAAGATAAATTTACTTTCGGCTCCCCAATTCCAAAAGTTTCTGATAAGTAGGAATAAAATATTGCATGCACTTTGCAACCGTAGATGCTTTTTCTTATCACTTGTGAATATATATTTTTTCTCTATTTTGACATGACTTGTGAATATTATTCTGTTTATGTATGCAAAATGACATCAACAATTCTTAAATTATTGTTACGTTATGTGACCTAAGCATCTTAAAATTAATATTAACATACGTTGTTGGAATAATTATGAAAATTCACACTCAATTTATAAGATATTATTCGTTTTAATTCAATATCTCACGATTTATTTTACAAAAAACATATCACAAATATAAATTTAAATTTTTACTTATCTATCCTAACAAAATCTCACTATATATATATATATATATTGATGTGAATTGAGACAATATTATAATGCATTAATAAAATATAAAATAGAAATCCAAGTAAAAAGAAAGAAAGAGAAGAATATATAAGAGAAAGTGGTTAACTATGGTGATTAATCATATGAATTCTATATAAATCGATGGGCCTTTCGATCATATAGCAAACCAAAATAGCTAGTGTCTTTCACAAATCCAAAGCTCCAAGCCTCTGCCCCTTTGCCAACATGCCTCTTTACGTGCCAAAAGCCATAAATCTGACCCTTAATGAAGAGCAACTGAAGGCTATCTTCAAAGAACAGGACATAAACGGGGACGGTTGTCTGAGCAAAGAGGAGTTGTCGAAGGCTTTTCAAAAACTGGGTTCCCGCTTCCCTGGCTGGCGAGTTAATCGTTCACTGCAGCATGCTGACGCCAACGGAGATGGATTCATCAGCTTTGACGAGCTGGAAGAGCTTGTGAAATATGCAGTCAAACAAGATATTCCTTGAACTAGGGTTAGCTTTGCATACATATATATATACACACTTATGTCCGTTATAATAAAATGGTCTATGAAATTTCCTATGTATGTGTTTGCTTGATGCTTGTTGCTAGAGCAGTTACGTATTAGCTGATTGCTGATCCGATGTAAAATTTGTACTGGTCATAACATGGACTGCGGCGATGGTTTTTGTTTGTCAAGAACTTCGATCCCTCACTCTCTCTTTCTTCTCATCTTTGGGATGAATGAAAAAAAATGATTGGTGTGTGATCTGATTTCTTTGACTATAGTTTATTAACTTTATGTTATATTGTTAAAGATGATAAACTATAGTCAAAGAAATCAGATTGCTAAATGGTGTTTCTTCCTCTGTTTTCTGGGGTTTTTCGGCCTTATAGATTGATCATTTAGTCAGTCGTTTAAAGCGCTCCCTAGGTGTTTGTTGTAAAGCCCCATAGAGTCTTTTATATTTGTTTTGCCGTAGTTGGCAGCCATGCTTGTAGACTCTTCATTTTGGCTGGACTTTGCTTCTAGCCCATTCAATAAAACTTAGCTTTTCAAAAAAAAACCTTTTTATTATATTGTTAAGGAAGTAATGAAAAAACGAAATGAAAGTAAACAAGATTTTTATGCCAAAAACTTCAAAATGAAAAAAAACCATGGACGAAAAAAAATTCATAAAACAAAAAGATATTTCAAGATATATACACACATATGCATATATGTATATATATTTAGGCCCTTAAAAAATCTAACAAAGTAGAGAAATGATGAAAAATTCATATTAATCCTTTTTATCACATTTATCACAGTGCGAATTCTTCGGAACGGACCAAACAAAGTTCAAATTGATACGCCTTTTTATAAAAGTAAATTTTATAAATGATGTTTTCTATATATCAAATTTTAAAATCTCGAAAATATTTCAAAAAATTTATATATTTAGGCCTTTTTTGAAACCAGCATGTATACACTAAAGAAATTAAAGTATCAATGACTACAGGTTATGATTTTCATCATGATTACTAATCAACGTCTCATTAATGATTTCTTTTGTTATCCTTGCTAATTATGAAGCAGGTATCTAATTCTGACAGTATCAGTTGTTGATTCTCACATTTAGATAAAAAGCTAGATCAGTGCTTGCAGTGACTAGGCTGGTGGGTTGCGGATATTTTGCTGTGACTTAGTTTTAGGAGTGCAGTTACAGAACCTTGGTGTGCTTGTTGGTGAGTTTGGGGTTGTTGGGGATTGTGTGTATGGAATGTAATACAGGAAGTTTGATGTATGGTTGAACTTGATTTGGGTGATTCTTCACTCTATAAAGTTAAATTCAATAATAAAATTGACTGAATTAGCGAAAAAAAAAAAGATAAAAAGCTAGATATATGCAAATGCAACAATAATTTGTGACCAAATGTCATAAGGGCATACTCACATACAAGTATACATATAGCTTGTTTCCAAGTTTTCTCATTGTCTTTTTTATAACACTTTGATCTCATATTGAGATATTATGAAGATTTGCTAAGTATACTATATATATAAATATTTAAATTCATACTTATGAGATATTTTTTGTGAGATAAAATCGTAAGATTTTTAAATCAAAATAAATAATATTTCATAAATTGAATGCAGACCTCCACATTCTTTTATGGGATTGTGGGAATGTCTGCAAAATGTCATACATGCAATAGCAACGTGTCAAAATTACTTATTCAGCTTAAAATTAATATTTAACAGCATGATGTTAAAATGCTAATATTATTAGGAAAAGCCTAACAATTCGAATCAGAATCACCATTTCCATTACTTTTAAGAAAGGCCATTGGATTCAGCTTTCTTCCTTGGCAATTTTGGTATAAGAATAACTGAATAAGTGACCACTTTGCATTATTATCTCATTGAATCAACAGTTCTGTTAAAACTAAGTCCACCACCTTATTACCAAAAAAATAAAAACTATAGTCCACCACGTGATTATGCTTGTAGAACTGGATTCCTCACCTGAAAAGACCCTGGATTCCACTAGTAAATCCATTGCATGATTTTCATTGTTTTGGTGTTTTCGAGTATCTGATTTGTCTCACAACTACTAGTTACTTGCATGAGGCTTTGCTTTTTCATTTTAGTTTTGGGTTACTTTTTAAATAATTCTCTAGCTTTTATTTCTGTCCTCTACCGTCCTTGTCAAAATCAATTGCATATATTCCAGCTTCCCAAATTTGATTAAAAGGAAATGATCTGCCATTTGCCAAGTTCGCAAAATGCCCTATGCAACCATTGACCGCAACTGCTGGTTGAGCTTAATGTTAATTAAATGGCTATCCTGTGTTGCACATGGGGAGAAGTGAATGTTCTTGTTCTTTTCCTTGACAAATTTGCTTACTTATTATTTGGCAATTGGCCCGATTTTCATCCATTTCCGTATTAATTCCATATATTTTCAAAGTTTTAACTTTCAAACCACTCTAAGTGAGGTTCTGATTCTAGAACCAAAAAGGCAGAGATTCATATTCTATAATCTTAATTTATGTATCAACCAACTAAAAAGAGGCTCATGGGGTAGAAAATAGGTAGAAAAGTAGTATAAATTGAGGATGAACTGCATAAACAAGGACTTTCTCACCTTCTGTGAGCATAGTAATTTAGTTACTGTGATATTATGGCCATCAAGACCAAGAGCATCTCCATCGATGGAAAACGGATCATGACGCTGGAGGAGTTCAAGCAGTGGTTGAAGAAGTTTGACGCAGACGAAGATGGCCGGATCAGCAAAGAAGAACTCCGGAATGCGATTTACGAAACCGGGGGACGATTTGCCCGATGGAAGTGCAGGCGCGGTTTACGATCAGCAGATGCCGATGGTAGTGGCTTTATTGATGAAAATGAGATCGCCAACCTCGTTGAGTTTGCCGACAAATATTTGGGTCTCAAAATTCTTAACATGTAATAATATTATGCTAAGCGAAAGGAGGTGTTACTGTTATTTCTCTTCCCTCGTGTGCTAAAGCCTGCCTTGGGCAGTAGGATAAGTGTTGCTTTGACCAAAAACTGTACCTCTGGAATTAAGGTTTTTATGTTATGCTATCTGGTTCGCAATTTAATAAAATTTTAGACAGACATGTCAAGCTTGATTTTTGAGATGGTGTTTAAGTGAAATTGGGTGGGATCAAGTGAACAATCAAGTAATTTTTTCATATAAAAATGCAGTTATGAAACTTCAATATCAGATTTGCAGTTTTTTAATCTATAATTAAATAAGAAACAAATAAATAATCGAGCTGCTGACTGTAGCAACCATAATAGAGAATACAATTTATCTATTACTCCCTACAACCTATTTATTTAAAAAACTTAAATCCTAAATTCCTCTTTTAATTTCTACTCCTCCCAACTATTTTTGATATTATTCTACATAAAATACCTTCCCGCTAGAGGTGGCAAAAGTTGACCCGACCCGAAAAACCGGCCCAATTAATCCGAATCCAAACCCGACCGATCCGATTTGACTAAAAAAGTCAACAACTCAAATCCAACCTGATTCGAATCCGAATTGATCCGAAACCAAATTTATCCAAATTTACATTGATCCAAACCCGACCGAATCCGAACCCGAATTGATCGAATCTGAATTCATCCGAATCCGAATTCATCCGAATTTAGATTAACCCGAACCCGAATTGATCCGAACCCGAATTGATCCGAACCCAAATTGATCTGAATCCAAATTTACCCAAACCTAAAAAGATTCAAACTTAAATTTAATATTATCAATAAATATTTAAATGTTAAAATTAAATATCAAAATATTTTAATATAGTAAAAATATAATTTTTTTTCAATAATATGAATGTTATATATTTTTTTAATCTAGTTAAATTTAAATATTCACTTTTATATTGCATTCATTTGAACCTGATGTATAATTACTTAATGGTTAATCTATAATAGAGTACAGAAGCTATATCATTTACAATAATGTCTCCAATTATTCTGTAACAGCCCGTTACCACATTTTCACGTATTTCTATACAACTTTTTCGGTTGGGCTGTCTGCGATGCCATTACCACTCAACAATGATAGTAATAAATGATAACCATTTATTTAACAAATACGGAATAGAAAATTAATTTTTACTATTCCTTACATCTGACATCCCCTATTGTCCTTGTTTCAATAAAGTAGTACTGTATACATATGTCTGAAACATAAAAGAGAAGTGACTATACCTTTCATATTTGACCTAAGTTGCCCCAGTGCTTTATATGTAGCTATATTCATTTGGAATATAATTCTCTAACTCCGTGTCTTTTATCTGTGGAGTCAAAACAAAGGGACGAGCGAATCATACGCTCAGTAAAAGAGACATATGCTGCTTTATAAAACCAAACTTATATACCACTAAACATTTATTTTTATCAACAGCATAACCAGTAGAAAACAGCGGATATAGTAAACAGTACTCTCAATTCACCTTTCAAATCATTGGCTCAACACTTTACAATAAAATGAAGTATATCAACAGCATAACCAGTAGAAAACAGCGGATATAGTAAACAGTACTCTCAATTCACCTTTCAAATCATTGGCTCAACACTTTACAATAAAATGAAGTAAACAGTAAATAGGATTCAATAAATCCTCTCAGTAAATAGAATTCAGCAAGTTGAGACTAGGCAACAAATAAATCATGCTCTCATTGTTCCCCCAGGAACACAAGTCGTCCGTTTTTGGGGTGCACCTGTAGGCCACCACCCCTCACGGCTATCTCAGCTAGATCTATGGTCATAATCTATAGGTGGTCCTCGGGACCACTTGCCAAGTGACCTCGAGACTGCTGATGACTTGGTAAGTCCATCAGCCTTGTGACGCCTTGAGGTGCACCCGTTGGTCCATCAACCCGAGCCACCGCCCCAGGTGAGTCATACAATTACATGAATAATAATGCATGAACTCAAGGCCTAAAGTCTCAAAATCACTTTTATATCTCATGAAAACCTTTATGGAATTATTTCACCTACATTATCATTTTCTCAAAATGATTTGATTTCCACAAGGTTTTAGGCTTTCTGTTTACAAATGGCAATTAAAACAACCCATTTTTCGTATAAGAAAAATACCAAGTAACTCAGTTCGTCATGGTCAGCTCGCCCATCTACAACTCGCCCCCGAAAAGGTTTCATATTTTCTAGTTTCAAAGATATTAAAAATAGCTCATTTTTCGTTGAGAAAATGCAAATTGAAACCTGTTTGCCATGGTCAGCTCGCCCATCATGGCTCGCCCATGGTCAACTCGAAAGTGGGGTGAACAAGTGTTCACCCACCAACCTTTGCTTTTAAAAACAACAAGTAAAACTGGCTCGCCCTCAGTGGCTTGCCCATGACCAGTTCGCCCATTATGGCATTGCCATGGTCGCCTCGCCCAATATGGCCCTTCCATGGTCAACTCGCCCACTAAGGCAATTCCATGATCAATTCGCCCATTTTTATCAAAAATATGGGTATTTTCTTTGGCTCGCCCAAAAATATGCTAAAACAAGGGTCGCCCGCCCAAACAACATAAAAGGGTTTGCCCACATTGGCTCGCTCGGATTTTATTAAAACAAGGGCCGCCCACCCCAAAACTACGTAAAAGACGTTGTTCGCCCAAACATCAGAAAAAGGAGGGCTCGCCCTCCCTGTACCAGTTCGCCCAATCAGAACATAGGGGTCGGCTTTTAGCTCGCCCAAATCAGAATATAATTTATCAAACCAATGCATGTCATAAAACAAAATAATTTTTTAATATTTTCATAATATTTACTCAACAGGACATGCATTCACTTCACACATATCTCCCTTACCTGGTTCAACGAAGCCTTGCTTCCTACTCTCCTTCCTGATCGCATCTACCGAGTCCATAATTCTCGGCTGCAAAATAATTTATAAATTCTATTAATATTTTCTTTATATATCTTTCCATCACTTGGGCAAGACTTGAGATAAATCTACCAGCTCGCCCACAGACATCCTACTAGCTCGCCCAACAGAGCTCTTAGTAGCTCGCCCAAAAGAGCTCGCCATTCATTCAATGGCTTACACGTGGAAGATTGCCCACAACTCATCTTGCCAAGTTGGCTTACACAAGGGAATTCGCCTATGACTTAACTAACATGTGGCGACCTCACCACTTACCACTCCATGTGATTTAGTTCGCCCTTAATTGTTGAGCTCGCCTTACATTCTCGCCATTCATATATTGGCTAATTAGTGGGAGCTCGCCCACAATCAATACGTCATGCCTACATTGGCTTAAATGTAGGAGTTCGCCCACAATTCAACTCGCCCAATGCCTATGCATGTGAGTTCGCCTGACACGTCTTTCTATTCAGAAATGGGCTCGCCCATGAATTAAACTAGCATTGAGCAACCTCGCCCATCTGAATCAAAACTTTTAACTTGGCGAGTTCTTTATTTTCTACTCGCCTCATTGGCGATCATTAAAATTCAACATGGGTGATCACAAGAGTCGCCATTCTCGTTACTTTTCCAATATTTTCCTTATTTTTGTTTATTTCCAAGACCACATCTTGTTTCTAGTTTTCATATTCTCTAAGGATTTAACTAAAAACAAGGCTGCATCTATGTTTATTACTTTGTAAAACATAGAAATCTACCATTAAATACCATAGAAATAGGAAACTCACCTTAACCAACTACACTTCCAGGACAGATCACTGTTGGCCTTACTTTGCTTATTCCTTTAGCTCATCAACGATGGAGGAAAGGTTTTGCAAGTAGATTTTCTTATTTAGCGAACTTAAGGAGGAAGTTTAGTAAATCAAGCATGGTAGAAATGGAAGAAATCAGAACATAAACTTACAGTTGCATAGTTTTCGTGAAGAAGGTGGAATTTTGCTAAATCGATTTTCCTCAAGTATTTCTTCTTATATAGCCATGCCAATCCAATCAAAACCCATCACTTGGCCTTTATTCCGTTTCTTTCATCATTTCACGTCTTATCATGTATTAAAAACTGATGAAAAACTGCAGCAAAAAGGAACAGCTATGGGAAACTATTTTCTGCACGTTTTGACTTACTTCACTTTACTATTAATTGTCTAAACTCATTCGTACAGAAGAAGCAATTGGTGTGAAGTCCATAGCCTCTTTTCTTGACTTCTTGCACCTTTGTCTTATTCCTTGTCCAATAAGGTTAATCCCTTTATTGACTTTAACTTTTCTCTATTTATTGTCTTCAACCGTATGACTTACAAAGTCAATTTTGGCTGCAGGTTTGAATCTATTTTCATTTTGTCCACAAGTGTTGATTCCAGTTCGCCTCCTCATCTTGAGACCTCAGCTTGCTCTCACTACATCAATTCACCAACTTTTCATCTCGCCAATATTCTCATGCTCGCCCATTAGTTCTTAACTTGCCACTTGGTATTAACGTTTGTCTTTACTTAATTATTGGCATCGTCACATTATCTTGATGCCATCTTAAGATTTGGCGATCACTGTTATAATTACATTGTTGGAGATCACCAGGTTTGATCTACTCGCCCACTTGCTATCATATAACTCACTCAATTCATATGGGCGATCACAAGTCCTCGCCCCTTTCGGGCGATCACCTTACCAACAACTTGGCGAACTCACCTATTCACCATAGAGAAAACTAAGTCAACTCGCCATCCTCAAACTCGCCATTGCCACTGGCAGTCGTTCTACCTTGCTTGCCCATTGGTGAGCTATTCCATTGTAATACTCGCCCATAGAGTATTTCACAAAAGTGCTCCATTCACATCTTAAGTTAAGGAGCTTTTCACCCAAATGGAATTCAATATTCATTATTTATTTAATTTTCATTATCAATTTTATGAAATTGGGGTCTACAGTAGTATAGAATCAGGTCTTACATATTCTATAAAAAATCAAAATAAATTAAAGAGATATATAATTTTGTTTTATGATATTTAGTAGGGATTATTAAATCACTTTGATTCAAAAGTTATTAATTATTGTAGATAATAAAAATAAAATGAAAAAAAATGTAATTAATTTATGACTATTGGTAAATATATTATAAAGAAAACTATCATACAGATTATTAAATATTTTGATTATTTCAATCCCAGTTGTACTCTAGGTTATATAAGAAGAAAATTTTATTTTCATGAGTTTTGTAATTCTTAGAAATATGGTTTCAGTTGATTTTCATACCAGATAAATCACATCAAGATGACCAAAGCTTAATCCAATAAATCTGTCCAATCGACTCGAATCCAAATCCAACCAATCCGAATCCAAATCTGACAAACCCGAATTGACTAAAAAAGTCAACGACCCAAACCCGACCTTATCCGAACCTGAAATGATTCAAACCCGAAATAGATCGATTTTTCCTTGACCCAAACCCGACCTTATCCGAACCCGAAATGATCCAAACCCGAAATAGACCGATTTTTCCTTAACCCAAACGCGACCTTATCCGAACCCGAATGATCCGAATCCGAAATGATCCGATTTTTCCTTAACCCAAAATGATCCGATCCAAAATGATCCAACTCAAACCTGATCCGACCTGCCCATTTGCCACCTTTACTTCCCGCACCCTAACCATATAACCTCTCTTCAATTTCTCTCACTTTATCTCTCTTCAATCTCTCAAAATCTTCAATATTTACTGCAAGTTAAAGGAAATCTTTCAATATCTTCATTTAAATATGCTATTCTTTCATTTTATTGCATGAATTTTGTTCAGGAAACTTTTCACGAAATTGTTTGGTTTAGAAAAATAGGGTTTTGTTTATTGATTTATATCCCAAATTTTTACAAAATTTTGATATTCCAGAAAATAAGTAAAACTTTGCTCAATGGAAACAAACTTCCATAGAGTAAATATGCACCACGAAAGCTGGGGCACTATAAAAGTGTCCCACTTGAAGAAAAATTCCCCAATGAAAGAATGCTTCGGTGGGGTCATACTAGTCCCACGGAAACATTCTTTCGTGGGGTCAATGAGGCCCACAAAAGTAATTGCATTACTTTTGTGGGCCAAAATTGAGTGCTCTATGTGGGACACCATAAATGCCCCACTGAAGCACCCTTATTGGGGTATTATTTGCTATTACTCTTAAAAATAAATTTTCGGGAATATCGAATTCTTTAAAAAATAAGAGTTAATTTGTATTTTTATTTAAAAGTAGTTTAGTATTTCAAAAAATTTTAAAACAAGCTGCGTGAAATTTTTTTTTTGTTGCATTTAGAAGTTCTCATCATAATAAACAAGATTTGATTCATTTGAATCAATTTAGTTGGTTTAAAAGATTATCAATTTTCAAAGATTAAAACTCTCACTTTTTTCGATTCCTTGCAATGTCAGAAATTATCTCGGAATCATCCATGTTCAGGGTTTGAAAAGTTCAATTGTATTCCTCCAATTTACATTGACAATTTAGGGAAAAATTGATTCTGAACTGGCAGAGCAATTAAGCTGTCATATATATGTAATAGATTACACAAATTTATCTGAAATTCATCAAGGGTATATGATATTCAACATTGGAAGCAAATGTAAAGAGAGAAAGCTGGCAAAGAAACGTGCCTGGCAACTGGAAAATTGGTATACTATTTCTTTTGAAGAGATTCGATGTTGGTTTTTTAATCCTCTTCTTATTGGTGCATGGTCTAATCTTCCTTGGGAACCCTTAACCTTGCAATCTGAAATCCAATAACCTAACACTATCATTATTTCAAAGAAAAGCCGTCGGGGATCTACCTGTTAAATGCATTTGGTACGGTTTTAAGGACCCTATCTGAGGATACCAACTCAGTGCAGCGGCAAAAACAAACAGAAATTTATAGATTAATCACCACTTGTCGTCCTGGGTTCCTTGGATTTGGACAAGCATGAAAAGTTTATTACTTAATCATAACCTTTTCTCTTACTTTTTCGGCTCTATGGGCTTCATTTATGTCATCTAAAGAAGGAATAATAGAATATTAGGCATCATTTGCACAAAAGCTACTGATAAATCGAGTTTTCTATGATTCTTAGCCTTGGGCAGTAACTTTTGTCTATTTGAACTTTTAAAAGGCTCTTTGGTTTGTTTTCAGTACGCGTCTGCATGTTTTAATTGTGCTAATAATCCAATTCTCATATTCTATTTGCCAAGCCTAAAGCACGAGAGAAAGAGTGGCAGAGATGGTATAAATTTGAGATGCCTTCAAACACTTCTGCATCGGGAAGCTAGCTAGCTAGCAAGCAAAATAGTGTGTCAGACTTCCAGGGCTTTGATTATCAGAAATGGCTCTTATAACTCGTGCGTACTCCGTTGATGGCAAGCGTGAAATGACGATTGATGAGTTCGCAAGATGGTTAAAGAAATTTGATGAAGATAAAGATGGAAGGATAAGCAAAGATGAGCTTGCAGATGCTATAAGAGTCTCGGGAGGATGGTTTGCCCGGAGGAAGAGTAAACATGGAATACGATCTGTTGACGCCAATGGCAATGGCTTCATTGATGACGATTGATGAGTTCGCAAGATGGTTAAAGAAATTTGATGAAGATAAAGATGGAAGGATAAGCAAAGATGAGCTTGCAGATGCTATAAGAGTCTCGGGAGGATGGTTTGCCCGGAGGAAGAGTAAACATGGAATACGATCTGTTGACGCCAATGGCAATGGCTTCATTGATGACAATGAGATCAAAAACCTCGCGGAGTTTGCAGAAAAGCACTTGAATGTGAGAATTTTGTATTTGTAAAGTGATCATAGTTTCAGTTACTTCACATCCCTTTATTCCTTTGTTCTTGTTTGATAATGTTCATCTGTCTGTTGAATTGTTGAATCTGACAAGCTAATAATCTGAAAACCATAAGAGTTTCTTTCTTCTCATCATGTACTCATTGTTTACAAGTTGAATATTTCATTTTTGTCAAAAATGGCATTTTTCATGTTTATACTTATCAGCAATCAGCATTGCCAGTCTGTCACCATTATCGGAAGACGGGGAAACTTAAAACCACCAGCAGCTAGAAGGATATACTGCCTTGTATAAACTGTCCACTGAAAGAGATTAATAATGCATTCAAAGGCTCGGCATGATTTGTCAATACATAGATGAAGAAGAGAAGAATCTGTATAAACATAGGCTTAAAATCCCATCACTGAAAAAGTACTTCTCAATTATATACATTCATCTTATATCAGCTCTCTGATACATGTTCTACAGTAAACTGGGTAGATTGAATACAAACAATCTCTGAAGATTGACCTTTTTATGAGAAATAAAAAAAATTAACACTACCCTTTCTCCCCGAGTGTTTTAATGAATGTTTACACGTTTAGCTGTTTTGGAATCACATGAATTCACTATACAAAATTACAAATTGAACTACTCTGAAGCCTAATACAACAGAGATGAACTAACCTTTTGTTCCTATGCAAATTCAATTACTTTGGACAACCGAGTCCAGCCAGCTCTGCACTTTGAAGAGCATGGTAGAAGTTCTGACAATAACCTGTAAATTGCCAAAGCAATCTTGTCATTAGAAGTTCGAAAATTGTACATGCTGAAACTTTAATGGTGATAGCTAGTTGGATTTCAGAAGTGCTGGCAACAAGCCGGAAGGTCTCTGCCTCAACTGCTATACGTCTAATATTTACTGCTCTAAGGTAAAATAAACTGATACTCAATTTCCAAGCAGATCCTAGAATGTAATTGACACAATTCATTTCAGATAACCACCCAACAGTTCTAACAAATATGCAAAACTGATATCCAAAATATACCTGGACCACTCCAGAATGATTGCAGACATCATCCATCAATCTCAGTATCTGAATGCTCAAGCAATATATTCTAGCCGACAAATTCATAAATCAATTGGAGGCAGCGGCAGTTTCCAGAAATTCCATGAATTATAATCCTCCTGTAATCAATAGAAATAAAGAGGCAGAGCAAAAAAAGTTGAGACACCCCAGAGCAAAAAGGATTAAATAAAACTTGAAATTTTAGACATAATACGTCTCCTAAGTGAAGGATAGAAAATCTAGAAGAAAGCAGGGAACAACTGGGTCTCTTTCCATAAAAGAGTTATAACAAAACTCAGCCTAGTTGCCTTTGCAACTGTGGGAAAACATGATTAATGTACAGCCAGATTTTTAAGAGATTTTGCAACAGTTTGTATCCCTAGAATTTGGCTGATTTGGTTAAGAATATTCCATAAATCATGGGATTTGATAGCCTAGTTAGTTTCCTTTTCTATTGCTAGGGTTATTATATATATATAGCCACTTTGTACATATTTTCTTAATAAGATATACAGCAGAAAATTCTTTTGTTTCTCAATTTACGACATGGTATCAGAACTTTAGGTTTTTTCTTGGAAATCAGTCATCTTTTCAGCCTTCATTGCTGATTTTTCTGCAGTTTCTTTTTCAACCTTCATTGTTGATATTTTCTGCAGTTTCTTCTTCAACCTTCATTGCTGATTTTTTTACCTTAGGCCTTCATCGTCATTTTTTCATCCAGCTTTCATCATCAAAATTTGTTTCTGTTCATCTCTTTTGGCTCGATTCTGATTCTCTTGTTCCAGCCTTCATCGCTGTTTTTTTTGCTCTGTTCTGCTATGTTTTCTAAAGAAAAAACAGAGTATTTCAAGTGTTCTTTTTCCAGCCTTCATAGCTGGATTTTTCCTCTCTTCTTCATCATTGACGGTTTCTCTTTGTTGCTTGGCCTTTGTTGCCGATTTATCCCTAATTCTCACCAGTCTTTCAGCAAGTATTGATTTGTAAAAAATGTCAGTAGTTGCAGAAACAACCACTGCAGCACCAAAGGAGTCCGGCAATCTCAACCAAGAAGAGGTCAAGAGGTTGAGATCTCTAATTAGTAACCTTGACAAACCTTCAGGTACTTGTTCATTGGTGTATTCAGGTAAGTTTCCATCCTCTATTGGATTAAATGTCTCGGATACAACCTTTGCTAACTCCTGGATCATGGATTCAGGAGCTACCAACCATATGACCCACTCACCAAATGTCTTTTACACATACTCCCCATGTCCAAGCAATAGGAAAATAGCCACAGCTGATGGTTCTTTGACTACTGTAGCAGGTGTAAGAGATGTTAAAATAAGCCAATCATTGACCTTAAAAAATGTTCTTCATGTCCCTAGATTATCCACAAACCTTGTCTCTATCCAAAAGCTTACTCAAGATTTATGTTGTAATGTGATTTTTCATCATAGTCATTGTGTATTTCAGGACAAGGATTCGGGGAAGACGATTGGACATGCTAGAGAATGGGATGGGCTCTACTACCTTGAAGCACTTAGCCAATCAAATATTACCAAGGGCAAATTACCTTCTTCTTTCGTTTCAGAACTTTATTCGTCTAATAAAGACAAAGTTTGGCTTCACCATTGTCGACTTGGACATCCATCATTCAGAGTCATTAAAATTCTGTTTCCATCTTTATTTCAAGGTCTAGATGTTGAGAGCTTTCATTGTGAAGTGTATGAACTTGCTAAACATAAACGTGTACCTCTTCCAGTAAGTAATAACAGAAGCTCTCTTCCTTTTTATCTCATTCACAGTGATATTTGGGGTCCTTCTACTATTCCTAATGTTTCTGGGGCAAAATGGTTTGTGTCATTCATTGACGATTGTACTCGTGTTACTTGGATTTTCTTGCTTAAACATAAATCTGATGTTAGTACTGTCCTGCCAAATTTCTGTTCCATGATTAGGAACCAATTTGGAGTCAATATCAAAAGGTTTAGGTCAGATAATGCTAGGGACTATTTCAATCAAGTCCTAACTCCTTATTTTCAAAAGGAAGGGATAGTACATGAGTCATCCTGTGTCAATACACCACAACAAAACGGAGTTGCAGAAAGAAAAAATGGTCATCTCCTTCAGTCAACCTGAGCACTCTTATTCCAAAAAAACATGCCTAAATCCTTTTGGGGGGAAGCAGTTCTTACAGCCACTCATCTTATAAATCGTTTGCCATCTAGGATCTTGGGATTCAAGAGTCCAATGGAAACACTCTCAACATTCTATCCAAACATACAGACTACAAATAATCTTGTCCCTATGATATTTGGGTGCGTGTCATTTGTCCATGTTCATAGTCAAAATAGAGGGAAGCTAGATCCAAGGGCATTAAAATGCGTATTTGTGGGTTATTCCTCAACTCAAAAAGGGTACAAGTGTTATCACCCTCCATCAAAGAAGTTCTATGTCTCAGTGGACGTTTCTTTCAATGAACAAGTGCCTTACTTCACCATACCTTATCTTCAGGGGGAGAATTCCATACTTGAAGATAAGGATAGGGATTTCTTGCTTGATCTGTCATCACTTCCAATGTCTGTGCCAATATCTAAGTCCATGTCAAATCCTGTATCTGAACCTGCGTCCGAAATTTCAGAACCTGTGTTTGAATCTGCATCTGAAATTTCAGAACCTATGCCAAACCCTATGTCTAAACATTTGCCCGAAATTTCAGAAAATCCCAACTCTGCCATTGAAAATGTGAGATTTGGCAAGGTGTACTCAAGGAAGAAGACGGCTGTCCTTGAATCAATGCAAGTCCAAGAATCCAACCCAAATCCTGAGAATGAGGTAACAATTTCTAATTCTTCATTACAAGTTAATACTGAATCTCATGTAGGCGATGATGACCTAGACCTTCCCATTGCTGTTAGAAAAGGAACTAGAGAGTGCACAAAACGACCAGTATATCCTCTTGCGAGTCCTTCAAACATTTTTCACCATCACATAAAGCCTTCCTGGTTAGCCTAAACACCATTGCCATCCCTACCACCTTATCTGAGGCGTTGTCCAATGAGAAAAGGAAACAAGCCATGAATGTAGAAATGGAGGCATTGGAGAAGAACAAAACGTGGGAGTTAGTGAAGTTACCAGCAGGAAAGACACTCGTGGGGTGTAAATGGGTCAATACAGTGAAATATAGAGCACATGGGTCAATAGAGAGGTATAAGGCAAGGTTGGTGGCCAAGGG
This sequence comes from Heritiera littoralis, assembly GCA_031772115.1. Taxonomy (NCBI): domain Eukaryota; kingdom Viridiplantae; phylum Streptophyta; class Magnoliopsida; order Malvales; family Malvaceae; genus Heritiera; species Heritiera littoralis. The sequence goes on from JAPDPK010000001.1 coordinate 22,287,634, forward strand.
CTATACTCAAACCTATGGGATTGACTACCTAGAGACTTTTGCTCCAGTTGCGAAAATGAATACTGTTAGAATCTTGCTGTCATTAGCAGCTAATTATGGTTGGGAGTTACAGCAGTTTGATGTCAAGAATGCATTTTTGCATGGAGAACTAGAAGAAGAAATTTATATGGAGGTCCCACCAGGTTATAGGAATAATTTGGATGCTCATACTGTGTGTAAGTTGAAGAAAGCTTTATATGGACTTAAGCAATCACCACGGGCATGGTTTGGCAGGTTTGCGAGAGTTATGATTGCCATGGGGTATAGTCAAAGCCAAGGGGATCATACATTGTTCATTAAACACTCATCTTCAGGGGGAGTCACAGCACTCTTAGTGTATGTTGATGACATAATAGTGACAGGGAATGATGATAAGGAGAGACAGCTTCTAAGTCAGTGTTTGGCTAAGGAGTTTGAGATCAAAGCATTAGGAAGGCTGAAATATTTTCTTGGAATTGAGGTGGCTCACTCTAAGCAGGGCATTTTTATCTCCCAACAAAAGTATGTTACAGATCTCCTTAAAGAAACGGGCAAGACAGCGTGCAAACCAGCAAGTACTCCAATAGACCCAAATCTTAGACTTGGAATGGCAGAGGAAGATGCTGCAATAGATAAGGAAATGTATCAGCGCTTGGTAGGAAAACTCATTTATCTATCTCACACACGGCCGGACATAGCATATGCAGTAAGTGTGATTAGTCAATTCATGCATAGCCCAAAGGAAGTTCATTTGCAAGCAGCTCATCGAGTGTTGCAGTATCTCAAAGGGACGCCAGGAAAGGGTATTATGTTTAAAAGAAACAGAGGTTTGGTGCTTGAGGCTTACACAGATGCTGATTATGCTGGGTCAATAGTCGATAGGAGGTCAACCACAGGATATTGCACCTTTCTTGGTGGTAATCTCGTGACGTGGAGGAGCAAGAAATAACATGTGGTGGCACGGTCTAGTGCAGAGGCAGAATTCCGAGCAATGGCTCAAGGTGTGTGTGAACTACTTTGGTTGAAGATCATCTTGGAAGACTTGAAGATCAAGTGGGACGGCCCAATGAGACTTTATTGTGATAATAAGTCTGCGATTAGCATAGCTCACAACCCGGTACAACATGATCGAACAAAGCACATCGAAATTGACAGACACTTCATCAAGGAGAAACTGGAGAGCGGGTTGATTTGTACCCCTTACGTGTCTACACATGGCCAACTTGCAGATGTGCTTACTAAAGGGTTAAGTAGCTCAATGTTTCAGAGTATTGTATCCAAGCTGGGAATGGAAAACATCTATTCACCAGCTTGAGGGGGAGTGTGGGAAAACATGATTAATGTACAGCCAAATTTTTAGGAGATTTTGCAACAGTTTGTATCCCTAGAATTTGGCTGATTTGGTTAAGAATATTCCATAAATCATGGGATTTGATAGCCTAGTTAGTTTCCTTTTCTATTGCTAGGGTTATTATATATATTCATAGCCACTTTGTACATATTTTCTTAATAAGATATACAGCAGAAAATTCTTTTGTTTCTCAATTTACAACAGCAACCATATTTTCGAACAGAAATATCCACATGAGGCCCGAGAATGCTAAGTTTGAAGTCATAGTGAATTATAAATGGAAAAGAAAAGGTAACAAAACCTGCTCAGAGGAGGCCATTGGTGGAAACATGCCATGAACAAGAGAATGAAGGGAACTATAAGACTTCGTGTCAACACGGCGATTGACTGCAACCTCACCCTGCAAACTTGAAATCATTAGAAGAGAGGCTTGGTGCAGTAACATTACAAGCATTTGGTCGCATTTCTTTAAGCATGACAGCCGTTGATCGTTACATTACCTTTGGATTAATAATGAAGATTTTCCCCTTTGGGATCCCGACCTTAAGATAGCTGATTTCATCGGTGTCTCTATTCCCAAAACCAGCATAGAACGGATTGCATTCAGATGGAAACAATGCCTTGATGTCCTGTAAGTCAAAATATATAAAAGAACATTAAAATGTTTCTAATTTAAGACAAACCTATAATCCACCTATCTAGACTGGAAATCTTTTAAATCTCTATGCTTGATGCATGGTATATACAAAGCCATAAAGAATTTAAGCTAAAAGATGTGATGCATAATATTACGACAGATTGAAACGTAAGGAATGGCACATTTTGAGATAAAAACTAATTCAAGAGTTGTAATAATATAACTCAACAATTAAAATCTCATTTTGTTGAGAAGTGGAATAGAGTAAGACAACCCTCAAAACATTGTAAATTCTCGCAGACTTGCATGCAACCCATTCAACTGATTTGATTACCCATTGGGATATATATAAAAACTTGAAATGCAAGAAATGATCACGTTTTATTTAACAGCAGAAATACCACATCAGAGAAGTTCAACATATGAAAAGTTTGTCAGAGCATAGAACTCACCTCTAAGCACGCAATCTTGAACTCATGAGGAGCTCTTCTAATAACTGCAAAATATATAGGATGTTTCATTCCAATTAATTTGGTTTAGAGATATCTTTTGGGGTGGGGGAGGAAGAGATAGATAAGAACAGATATTTAGAAAAGTCTAATATGCTTGAAATGTTAAAAGCATATGCTCCAAATCAGAAGCAATAACATATTAACTACAAATGTGAAGCCCGCTGAACCTTCAATTTAAATTTCAAAATGATCATGCATGGTAGGCTTTTAATTTCTTACATAAAAGGCACAATAATAGGAAACAGAAAAAAATAGAATAGAACAAAGATTTCATTTAATTTGCAGCAGCTCAAAGGGATGGAACTAAACTTTGATTTTTTGTGTTGTAACTGTATATGTCACTGTCATCCATCCATTTCCAAAGGTATAGCTATGGCTTCTCATCTTAGTTATTGCAGAAATGTCATAAATCTCTCATTTACAGCCTCAAGATAATGCACCCTGTTCTCATGGATAAAATGTAAGTGAATGTAAAAGAAAAAAGGCATTTGCCTTATCCTGCAAAGGTTGGCAATTTAGATACTCTTTAGCCACTTTTTTTTTAATTTAATTCACTAGGAGAACATAACTAATGGCAATTTAGAAACAGCCTCTCTGTTAATACGAAGGGAAGGCTGTGTGCATATGACCCTCGCCAGATCCCACAATGTGGGAACCTTGTGCACTGGGTTTGCTCTCTTTTTTTTTTTTTTATGTACTAGAAGAATATAGCTAATGTCCTAATTAGACTATAGAATGCATAATTTATGCAACAAACTTGAATGGATAAAAAAGATAGAAGCAAATTAGAATGGTATATGTTGCATAAGAAAAGCAAGACTAGAACAACAATCACATATCTTGCACATGAAAAGCAATCCCAGAAGACTATTTTATTAAGTCCCTGAAATGCAAAACAGTTACCTTCTCGATATAAGGATGGAAAAAGCCCATCAGGGGAAATAACAATCGGCCCATCCGGTAAAGCCTTACCATCCTGCAGATATGAAGATATGTTTGTTAAACAGTTTCACCTTTTTTTCTTTAATAAGTTTAAACAAAGAATAACGGCAATTAAAACAAAAATTTTTTAATTTCTTGATTCTCATTTTACAGTTCGACATAAGAAAAGCATCAAACTAGCACAGATCACCTGCTTAAGGTTGACCAAAAATTGTCTAGTGATATATGCCTGGGATATTGCACGTGCACTAAGAAAGAGCAATTGATACCCATTTTCCTGCAATATAGAAGAAGAATTTTAATCCATTGAAGATGTTGACAGAATTATTCCTATTCAAGTATTAGAGTCCATAGGAAATCTAGAAATGTTTTTCTTTCTACAATCCCAACAAAGGAATTAACAAAAGGATTGCAGGCAAGGGCCTTCATTACAACTGTACGTGGTTCACAAACCAATTGGTTTATTCCTTGTGCAAGGAGTAAAGTATCATGACTGAAAAATTAAAATGTAAGATGAAAAGTAACCTACCTTAATAGCTGAAAATAAATGTGCAACACCTGTTTGTGACCAATCTACCCCAACCAAAGGCATGAACTGACCTAGAACATCAGATCTGTAACAATAACATAAAATTAGGGAAGCTAGAAAAGACCAAAAGAAACCATGTCTGCAGCGATTTAAGAACTTAGGAAAGAAGCAAATTATAAAAGAAACCTACTGTAAAAATTTCAAGAAGATATTCAGGTTATGTAATGCTAGCTGTCTCCAATACCTTGTGGGCCAAGAGTAGAACTATGAAAAACAAGAAGAGTTCACTTTGAGAAAAGACATTCATGAATTTTGAGCCCAAGATTAAGATTTGAAGACAAAACAAATATTACTCAGGTTCTCCAGAAGTTAATGCTACCACTGCATATAATAATAATAAATAAAAAAGATTGACTGAAACAAAGAACTAAAGAAAAATGCAGCGGCCATAAAGCTCAAACTCCAAGCAAGGGCATTTCAAATGACTGAAATGCCAGAAGTACAAACAGCCTGAAATCTAAACCATGGCCAGTTTCTTGGGCTATCAAAACCTAGCATTCTGCAAAAGGTTTTTCCTATGCACCCCTGTTATATCTTATAACTAAATCATCAAATCCTTTTTCTCTATTTCATCCTGTCCCACAGATTAGCATCCATATCTATGTTTTCTTCTTTCTATTGCATGCATCTGTTTCTCATGCAATTAACCCAAAACTCAGCCCATTGATGGGAATGACTCAGTTTGGATGGAGATTCCCCACCTAGTTTGGATGGAGATTCCCCACCTAAATCAACTGGGACCATGCTTTACCACCTACGCCGAGAAACACCTTACAAAGCTAGTTAAATTTAATCACCAATTTAATATTAAAGCCATTATAATATAAAGCATATATTTAATTATCATTTGCAACATGAGGCCATTATCTAAAACTGACATTTAATTGCAAGAAAAAGAACTTAATAAAGTAGACATGAATTTTAATCAGTAGTCAATCTAAAACGTGTAGTATAACAGGGTTTTCTGCACCAGCTAATCAGATAAACATCCTTACTTTGTTATTGTCCCATCAACATCTGAGATTACTATACGAGTGTTCCATTTCCACAAATAGATTCTGGCATCAACCTGTTTTGTACATGATGTTGAAGGATATGTAACTTCAGAAACAATATGTAACTTTAAGTAAACAAGAATATGTAACTTCAAGTAAGAATTGAGCAAAAAGGACCTGCTGCTTCCCTAGCATAGGAGTGGAAAATGTGAAGGTTATATCATTCATCCCATCCTTTAGATTCAATGACGCCAGCTGTTGAGAGGTTGGAGTGATTGCCCTGATCATCTTCACCTGCTTGGGTGTGAGCAAATTTTTATCATCATCACTAGCAACAGTAACGTCTGCAGCATTCTCAGCATCCAAACCTTTGGTATCAACTGGAGCCAGTTGCACAGCCTTCCTAGATCTTGATCTTTTCAAAGAAAAAGGCCAAAGCCTCCAGCTTCCACTATGGGAGACTATGGGTTTTGATGGATCCCCTTCAATGGGTTTCTCCACTCTGTCAACGGGTATCATGCCTTTGAGTTCAACTATTTCTTCACTTCCGAATGTAACCATCCCTAAGAGAATAGGGGCTGCTGCATCCCATGGAAAGTAGTGGCCACCAATTCGAACAACAAGCCTATCATTCTTCACAACAGAAGGACCTAAAGATCTATATTTCTTGCTATCCAGTTTTTCAGCATCAAAAGCTTGACAGGCAGCTTCAGCGCCCATCCCTTCATATAACAAGTGTTTGCAAAGAGATATCTCTGCACAAATCACAACGCATGTCACTTCCACAATTTACAGCCTAAAGAGCAGTTTCACCAGAAAGAATATTTCCTCTACATTTAATTAAATCACAACAAATAGTATGTTGTACTTTAGCACAATACTATGAATTTATACATCACATAAAATAATTAATTTGTTGAATGATTTTCTACTCTCCTTTTGCATAATATAAGACCTAGAAATATACTTCAATTCAGGGCATTCCGCAAAAAGTAAGAAAGCAACGTAAAGTGTAAACATCAACACGTGTAAGTAATACATGAGAACCAAGTTCTCTTATTTATCAAAGAAAAAAAGAAAAGAAAAAGATAACCAAGTTCTCTTACCAACAGCAGGATTGTAAGGAGTATTTTCCAGCTTCCCTGAAGTCTCACTCTCCTCGCTGCTAGACCTTTCATGTGCTAATAACTGTTTCTCATCAGCATCTGACCTTATACAGCTTGAATCATCTTTACTGATCGATGTCCACTTCAAGGTTTCAGAAATTAAGTCCAGAGAATGGCTTACAGGACGACGGTTATTTGCATCAAGCTTGGCAACAGGAGACCACATATTAGGAAGTGATTCCACCTGCAACCCGTTTTTCTCTCCAGCTACTCTATGATTTCTAGAAATACTAATAGGATTAGAGATAATGCTTGACTTTTCTACAGAGTTTTCCAGATCAGTTGATGGATTCTCCTGAACAAACTTGTCAGGATTTAAATATGAATATGACTCATTATTCACATTACATAAACCATTTACTTCATTTTCAGTACAAATTGAAGGACCAAGATCTTTATTTACACAATCTGGCTCACGGAGCTTGAATTCATCAAGGTCACTGAAAGGGAATTGTTCATCCTCTGAACTCTCTGATGATGGAACACTTCTCTTTGGGTCACTATCATCATAGAAGTTGTGAGAATCATCAACAGACTCCAAAGAAGGATGGAGAACATCCTTGGTATTTTTCTCATTTTCAAATTGATCACCTAAACCACTAGCGGTGGAAGTGGTGTGACTGCTGTGTGACTTCTTTTCTTCCAAACCAATTACAGGGTCAACACTGACCATTTGAGAGTAGGATTCTGACATTATTATTGCCTCTCCAGAATCCAACTCGATGTCCTCCACTGGCTTGAGAACTGTAACCTGATGAAAACCATCTAATACATCAGTTCAGCAAGTTCTTTTAAAATATCATTCAAAGAAAAAACTTAGGTTCAATATCATTTCTAATGTAATTCAAAGCAGTTTTGTTGCCTTAAAAAGAGTAATGCATCATAAATAAGTTGGAAAAATACTCTTATCTTTAAAAATCATATTTTGTTTAAAATGTCTCTTGCAACTAAATATGACATTTTGGATAACAGTTCACCTCTGGCACTAGCTCCGTTGTAACCAGTGTTTCAGCATGAATATGTACTTTTCCATTTTCTACATCAGAAAGGCGATAAGTTTGTTCACCGGAACCATCTGATGTTATTACTGAGCTCTCTGATGTTTTGCTGTAAACAAAAGCTTGAAGACCGTCCGAAATAGTCTCCTTATTGGAAATTCCACAGATTGGTGAAACAACATTCCTTCCATTATCAGACAGTTCTTCATCAAACGGCTTGTCCATACATGCTTCAAGCTTATATTGACTTTGCAGATCAGGACCACTCATCCCTGAGACATCACCCACCTCATTCTCATCGTGATCAGAACTCCCAACACTATGATCATCAATAGTTCCTGAAATATTGGCTGTTACTTTGCATTCATCTTGCATAAAGCCTTCACCTAATGAGGAGGTTTCAACAATTTGTCGGTTGGTGCTTACACAAGACACTTGTACACTAGCTTCCTCAACACAATACTCTGAGTTCTCAAGGCCAGAATGAGAACAGCTGATTGTTTGGTTGTTGCTGAAGTCAGTTTCCTCTGGTAATGTCTGGTGAACAATACTATTTTCCTCCTTATCATGTACAGAAGATTGAAAATGGTTTTTGTCATCATTATTCTTTTCCTCCTTATCATGTACAGTAGACTGAAACTGGTTTTGTTCACCATTAATCTGTGTATCCTCTTTAGAACCTTTATTGTCCAATGCATCTTTTGTAGAAGCATTATTATCTGATCTACTAGAGGCAAGATTGGTGGACCACTTCACCTCCAACAGGTCAGCAGCAATCTCAGCACGTTCCAATGAATCTAACCTCACTACACCGGCAGCAACGGCACCATCCTCTTTTGTCGACCTCTGTCCATAAAAAAGCCCAAATATTCGTGAACGACGGGAAGTAGTCCTAGCCACAACCTTCCCATTGCTCACATCAACTTCCCCCATGGAGTTTGATTTACCAGCATCATAGTTCCAACTTTTGGACTTCACTGGCCTCCTATTACCAGACGATGGCTCATCTGTCTCATCGCCAGAAGAAAAAGGAAATGTAACAGCTTCAGATTCCCCTTCTTCACCATCCACCTCCCTGAGAAAGTATGCCTCCCCTTTATGATCAAGAAACATGTGGAAATTCGCTTCAACGCCATTAACACAGATGCTAACCACTTTTTCCCTCGTCTTTAAAACACCTTGAAATTTACCAAATCTAACATACCAAGGCGATGATTTGAAGCTCCCATCGGGTTGTTCCACAACAATTATATCCACAGCACCACCAAAAGGATGAAAGGGGCCAGAAACAGTATATACACCGCGAGAGATATAGCTGCCTAGCCTCCCCACCGCGTACATCCTCCTGACTTTGAATTTCTAAGACCACCCAGATCTCAAATACTTAAATATCAACCATAATCCAAAGTCCTGATAGATAGCCTTTGACAAGTGGGATTCAAGAAATCTCACTGGAAAAGTCTAGAGCTTTAAAATCTGCAAATACCCAGATAATAAATCTCAAATCTCAAAACATAATTGAAGAATACCAATCAATCAAAAGAGAAAACACTGATGCTTTTTCAGCTGAAGAAACAATAACGCAGCACTTAGAAAGAGACAAAACCTCCTCATAAAAGAAAATAGTAAACATAGATAAAACGTATAAATTTGGGAGATGTTCAATGCACAGTAACTCAAAAATAAGAAAGAAACAAGAAAAGCATTAATCAAACCAAACAAGCAAAAAAAAAGCTGAGAAACTCTCTTACTCTTGTTTTTGAGTGTGTTCCTTAGTTGTAAAATCAACGCAAAAAGAGAAGGGCGATGGTAAAAGAAAGCCAAAAGAGACGTGATCAAGCAAACCAAATAAAAAACCAACCGCTAAAAAGAGATGGGCAGTTAAATGGAATTAAAGCATATTCCTTTTGGAATGTACCATAGTTTATTGGCAAGTTATATATCATTAAAATCCCAAATTATTTCACTCAAAAACTAACACCAAGGAAATAGAAAATGAAACAGACCTGGAAAAAGATAAAGATTTAAGCTTGAGAAAGAGGGGGAGAGAAACAGCCAAGAGAGACCAACAGTTTCGTGATCTTAACAGAGTGAGAAAGATAGAGACTTTGCTTTGGTTTTCACTTCGGAAAGAAGAGAGAAAAGAGAGATGACATGTCAGTAAGAGGTTTGAGCTAGGTTACGTGTAAAGAGTGTTACAGTACTTTCTGTCTACACAACATTCCAAACGTAAAACATGACATGGATAGATTCATGGATGAAGACAACGTCTTTCTTAAAATAAAAATAAATTAAACAAGAAATTTGAGCTTGAAATGGTTATGCAGGAAGTAGGTCTTGGTAGTTAGGAGCAAACTCCTAGAAGCTATTGTTTTACAAGAAATGGGATATTCGCAAACTTACAATAGAATCAAAATACAGGGAAAATGTCACTCTTGTAATTAACCAAAAAGAAAGTTAAAGTTTTAGTGTAGAAGATGAGGTGTTCGTGTATCTCACTTGGTCCATTGGTTGTTGGGGCGTTTGATTTTATTTCAATTTAATTAATCATAATGATTCTATTTCAATTAGTTAATCATAATAAAATTGTTTCTTGCATGTACCTTTGCTATTAATAAAAATGGACATCCACATTACTAATATCCTAGCATATTAGGTGTAGTTGTCAATGTCACTTGGTCTTATTTTGGACTTCTAATTTTTTTTTTAAATTGATACATTATATGAAAAATTACTACCATAACGGATAATTACATTCATAATACTTATATTAATATGAAAAATGTTTAATTCAATTAACTAAATTAGTAAATAATTAGGTTCGTTAACTAAATTCAAATTTACAAAAAAATTTGAATTTGGAACCTCCCAATCTATGTGTTTGACAAAATTTGCTTGTAGTTTGGATACAAACTATAAGAGGCTTCTTTCTCCACAAAGGTGTGCTAGTTCGAGTCTATTGGCGGATGAACGGGGAGTAAGATTTTCTATTTTTCTAGGTGATTTATTCTAGTTCAATTTTTTGTTTTACTAGGTAACAAAAAAAATCTCAAGACGCCGTCGTTATCACCTCGCTGACTGGACCTTTAAAAGTCAAGATTATTCCTTATTGGGAGGATGAGTTGGTGCTTTTTACCATCATCCTCTACAGGGATAAAGTGGACAAAATTTTATTAATAATAGGTAAAGATGAAATGATTCATTCAGTTATTTAAAAAAAAATCTGATAAATTTAAATTTTAAATTTTAAACATGCAAAATTTTTTTTATTCTCATACTTCTATATTTAAAAAAAAAAATCGGTACGTTGGTTCCTCATAGTCATGCAAACAATAACAAAAACAAATAAAACGGGTCCTTGGTAAATAGATTCAAATGCACACAAAATAGAACATGGGTCCATCCTAATTAATTTTATCAATACAATCTTACCAAATATTGCAAAAACAAAATGTTAAATATATCAAATTGATGTAATAAAAGTTTATATATCACGGATCAAATCTTTTCAATGATTAGTCTCTAGAAGCATTAGACAGCTCGGAAAAACTGATGAAAATTGCTGGCTATTGCTGGCCAAGCTTTTTATAAACTGCTTTCGTTGTCTTGTCCTTTGCAGGATCGATGATGGATTAACAAGTTGGCTTGGTTTTGGTTCGTCCACTTATCCAACTGTTTGTAGAAGCTCTAAATATGGAAATATGGCAGCCTGAGACAGAAGTGTGAAACCAAGGTACTTGTGCATGAATGGTGTTAGGCGGATCATTATTTGTTCCATCTACTTGTCAGTTGTCAGGATTTTTAAGTGGTGGGTTAATTTCTAGTGCGTATTCACACACCAGTATTTAAATTTCTTCATCGAAGCTTCAAAGTTGAGCATTTTCCCATGGCGGCTTACTTGAATATGTTCATTCCATTTACTACTATTTTCAACAATTGTGAGCAAATATTAAATGGGGAATAATTCGAGCTGCCACGTTTGGCCTAGGCTCATGTTTTTTCTTTAGGGTTGATCTTGCATGGCCAGAATTCAAATCTTGACTCAAGAAATTTTTTTTTATCACCATAAAAAAATAGGTCATTGATTACGAGAGTGAACAAAAAAATCAAGTCAACGTGTAGGATAATACAAAAATAACACCAGTGATATATTGGTATGGTAACATTGGTTTTACACGTTACGAAATACTAACAATTTTTAAAGTTTGGAAAAAAAGCTTTATAATCTCAACAATTTAAAAATAAGAGTAACAATTAACAAAGTCAACAATCATACGATTTGTTGATAAAGTATCGATCTCGATAACTTTGTTTCAATAATCAAATTTAAACCCTACTGATATCAAATATTAATAATAAAAAAATGGCTTGTGAATTTATGGGCTACGCCCAACCCAGCCAGTTCATAAGTAGTTGGGTCCTTTGAGATCTGAACAGCAACACTAATGAAGCAAGAGCCCAATAACAACATAGCTTGAGCCCAAGATAGCCTGGGTCAGCCTGGCTACCCTGAATACAAACACTCAGAAAACGTATGGAAGTATGGAACTTTCACCGTAGGTTATATATATACTTGATATTTTCTCCTAAGATCGTAAGTTGTCTAGGCCTTTACCTTCATGTGAACATCGTAAACTAAAGATGGTGGTCCGATGGAGCTTTGGATTGTTGTGGGTTTTTGTATCTTGTGCTTCAACTTATCAGTTTTGAAGTCCGTGGTTGACAGCTAGTTGTTATTATCCAAAATCTGATGTGAAGGTCTTGCAATAATTAAAGCATCCCAACCTTTTTCTTGGCACCAACTGCTATGTTAGAAAGTTTTCATTTATGTAATGCGTTTATCTCCTTCTGAAAACTTGAAGAGAAACAAAAACACAATGATAAAATTGTTTCTGATCTTTGAAAGATTGAAATACAATATGAAAGAAAGGAGGGTTGAAGAAATGCAAGAGAATAAAGGCTAAATAAAACGAAATACTTGAGAAAGAACTCGTTTGGTCAAATGGAAATATTCCATGAAATTTTCTTGAACACTTGTTTCAAGATTTTTGAAGATGAGAAATTTTCTGTTGGTCCAATGAAATAGACACATCATAAGATCACAGCAATCTCAATGTCTCTTTCTGTACCCTTATAATTGATGGGAAAGTGTACCACACACAATCAGGTGCCAGCTCCTTTGCTCTTATCAATTCATGTTCATTGAATTTTGTTTCAGCAACTTTCTTCTGAAAATTAAACTGAAACAGAAAATCGAGGAAACATTAGAGACATTTGTTGGCTGTTTTTCCAGCTTTGTGTTCAGGAAAAGAAGCCACATTGCATGGAATAGAATGCATAGGATAATTTTATATGCTGGCTGTGGCAGATATCATGATTGTTTAGAATTCCAATCATGGGAGTTTATTTCCTTTTTCTTGAGCCCTGCAGCCATCACCTTCTTGCGGGGCTTTCTTTTTTTTGCTTGCTGTTTGAGAAAAGGAATTCCTGCAGGCATGGTCAATTCCATGATTTCACATAATCATCCTATATCTAAAATCTCAGCCATAAAATATTAGTTTTAACTAATTTAAGCAATGCGTTGCATGTGTGTAAACTCATGCACACATACTCCAAAAAGATTATCTTCTCCCTGCAAGACCTTAGCCACCTTTTTCTGCTTTTCTAGACTGTGTAGCTTTGGCGTGATGATGGAAATTAACCAACAAGGAAAAGCACTTCCATTTCCATAAATGAGTGCGTTTTATCAGCTGGTGGATAGAAATATATCATATAAAGATGGCACTGGAACAGAGAAAAGGTAACTCAGTCAATGGCTGCCATCATTACAATCTATCATCGTCTTCATCATTATCATGGGCTTTTGATTGTAAAACTGTAGGCTTTACCGCTTTGGCACTCAAATGAATCATGTCTTTGATGTTAAACTCCAACATTGTTGATAGCATAAATGCAAAGGGCATTGTACTTGGTACTTTTGTGAAATTCTGAAGCTGTCAAGTCCCCAGTTTCACTGGCCTTTTGAAATCCCCATTGATACACTTCTTTCTTTGGCACCTACAACCAGAAATGGGCTTTGTTCACTTTTGATTGCCTTTTCTTGTTGGGACCGAAGATTTAAAGTCACTATGCTCTTTTTAGCTTTACTCCTTCACCTACTTGCAGCAGATGCTAACTTTTCATGTGGGCTCTTGCAAACACTGTTTGTTTCTACTGAAAGTGTTAAGGAAAGAAAATTTTCAAGGAAAATTTTGGGACCCTTGGTCTGTTATCATCCTAGGTTTTTGTTTGAAAATATATATGACTTAGCATTTCAGTGGAAAAAAGAAGAGGTTACCAATAATCACATTGTTTGAATTCATCAAATGGATTATCAAATACTAATTTGAAAGTACTCACTTTAATGCTCTACTAAACAACTTTCACCATTAATTTAATGCAGGTAATGAATCATGTGAACAGATCTTTGAATCCTCGTCAAATCTTTTAAAATTCAGATTGTTACTTGTCACCAAACTATGACATACTCTGCACAGTAAAGACAAGAAAAGCACCAATTTTTTATCTTAAGATGTAGAAATTTGTTAAAGAAATCTTCATTTTTTAAAACTAAATTCATGCTCCTTTATGTACCATTTTTGTCCACTGGAAAATGTAACTATATATGTAGTAAAAAGGTAATATAACTTGTAGAAGTTGAATAACTATGAAAATTCGAAATTAGCTGCCTAGCAGTTAAGTTTGTCTTCCCCTCTAATGGAATTCTTGCAATGAGCAATTGCAGCTTGAATTGCAGCCTGCAACTCTTCCATGGTGCTGTCACTGGTTGAAGAAGGAAAGCCTGTGGTTGCAACAAGAAGACCACTATTTGTAGGAGATGTCCTCATTGAAGCAGGAGCTGAATATTCTCTTCTTCCTCTCAACTCTTGCTTTTTGTCTCTCAAGCTTAAGTTACCGGAAAATGAATAAGCTTGCCGGCGGAGATGTAGATTCTCTCTCCTTCCTCTGAAGAACAACAATGGCCGAACCATCCTCACGTACCGCTTTAGCACATGACTTACGTCGAATCTCATCTTTTTCTTGTGCATCTGTTTTTCTTCTGTTTCTCTAACGTCGCGCCCTTTCGGCCGTCTTGTTAAACCGAATAAAGAGAAAGACTTGGACTTTTGCCTGCCTTTGGCTTCAATGTTGCTGACCTTGTCATGGTTCTTGCTGCTGCTGATGCTGCTTCTGATATTGCTGTCGCTTTTGCTACCATTGCTGATGCTTTTCTCGGGTTTTTGGTCATCTAGCAACTCTCCCAAGGGAAGTGTGAAGCTGTCCAATGAATTTGTGGAGGAACGTGGAGACACAGGGAGGTGAGAAAGGAGGTGGAGAGGAAGCAAGTGGCCATGGAAGAAAATGTCATCTGCAGGAGACAAATCGATGGCAATTGAAGGTGGGGTCTTGGTTTTATCAGGGACTGTGTTGGAGGAAGAGTGGAGAGAGATTGTGAAGGAGAATTCATGAGAAGGAGAGGAAGAAGCTGAAGGAGGTGAAGCAGGGGATATTGATGACTGCTGCTTATCTGCTGAGCCTTCTCTTTTGCCATCTTCAAGTTTCCTGTCTGCAACTTTCTCCCCGGTCTTCTGCTGCTGATAACCATCCATGATTGCAATTAAGCTCCCTCTGAAATTCTCTTCTGTTTTTCTTTTTTGGGTTGGTTAGATTCTAAATTTCCAAAAACTTATTGAGAGAGAGTTGGGGATAAGGAGATTAGGAGGCAGTGGGGAGAGAGAGAGATTGGTGGTATTTTGTACAAAATGCGACATATATTTGGTTACTTTTCTGTATTATTCTTCAATAGAGAGAAAGGGTGTGGTGTGGTGCGGTGTGGTGGACTGATGAGATGATACATTTAGCAGTATATGTCAAAAGGGTTGGTGGGTCCCTGTCAAATCCAACAGCTTCTGAAACTGCTGATCGAAAGAAATTTAGATCACAAACATCCAAATTTGCCCACAACAGGTAGATTGGAATGGCAATGCAAAACTTTATTCTTGGCTCTCTCTCTCTCTCTCTCTCTCTAAATATATGCGAGTTGATTGTTCTGCCAATGAGAAGGCCGAGGAGGCAAACAAAAGTGGCCATGTTAAAATGCACAGAAAGATGTGCATTCATTTCAAGAGGAATCTTAGAAAGTTGGGATTAGAATATATTTAACTAAACACTTTTATCCTTTTCATTGTTACGTGAAATAAGAATAACCAATCAGTATCTTCTCTTTTTGCACACAAAGTTACTATGGGAAGGTGTTTTGAGTTGAGATTACCTTTGTGTGAAAGAGGGTTTAAACGCGCTCATCTTGACAAGGAAATGATGTCATTCAACGAATTGAAAAGTCTGAGGCTGTGGAGTTAGAAACTTTTTCAAGTCTTAAATGTACAAAGTCCGAGTCTACTTTCCTATCTTAATCATGTTAATCTGCAATTTATGCAAGATTTTTCTCTTTGAATGGACAGATTTGACACACCACTTTCAATATTTTAAGCTGATTTTGATCATTTATCAGTTTGGGTTTACCAACTAATTAGATGGGACTGGTGTCATAATCCGTAATTGGAGTTGAGAGTTGAATTCTTAATCCTCGTGAAATATTTGTTTGAAGAATTTGGATGGCTGTGGTCTAGTACTGTAAAAACGCAAATAATTTCGGTGGGGGAGGGGAGATGAGGACCCCACCATTGACGTTTTATCATGAACTCAACGGGGGCCTTGGCTATGACAGGCAAATTGCAAGGCAAAGCAGCGTTGGTGCAAACCGCAAAGCTTTTTATTCATCAGTCAATTTAAGAAAATAGACTAGGGAGAAGAACTATGTGCAGACAGGAATATTTGATCTTGTGACACCAAGTTTGAAGCGTCGGATTAAGATCAGAGGGTGTTGAGTGTGGTGCAATCAGAAAGATGGATTGTGGGGAGAGGTGGAATGGAATGGAATGGAAGAAAAAACTTTCACGGTTAGGTGAGAGTGTAGACCCACACACACGTGTAGAAAGTGGTCCTTCCAGCATAGACTGCCGGTGCTCCATGGATGAATTTTTTTCATTTAGTTACGGTCAACATCTCAATCATGGAAGCATTATTTTGGTGGACGGACTCACCTGAGCCACTCAAAATCTTATTCTATTTCTCTAAAGATAAGAAGGGAAGGGAGGGGCAGAAGAAAACAGGACATAAAACAAAGATTTCACCTTCAAAACCCATATTAAATCTTTGGGTGGGGAAGCTCTCCCTTTTCCTGCTTTTGCCGCAATCTCCTCCAAAGACACAGACAGTCAACTGGGAGAAGAAAAGCCAACGCTTCCCCACTCTCTACCCCTCCACATGCATATGGATTTTCTACATCTTATTATCAAACAATATGATCCATCGGATGTTTTCTCTATGCTATGTTTTTGTTGTGAAAACTCCCTATTGTTTTATCACTAATCTTCCCTCTGTTTTTCTTTCTTTCTCGTTTCTCCTTCTCTTGTTTTTGCGTTTTGTTCAAATATATATTGGCTTCCAAATTCTGATGTGAATAATGAGGGAAGAAGTTGGGAACTTGCCTTCCCAAAGAACTTGAATGGTACACTGTACGGAGACAGGACATGGACAGCGAGCTCACATGTATCTTGATAGGGTCAGCATCCTCCAGCCAAGGAAGTGTTTATTTGTCCCCACAGCAAGCAAAGCTGGTCCCGTGCCCAACATATCTATCCTCAGACACGGCAAGATCCAGCTACTAGGTATCATAAAAGAGATCAAGACATAAATACAGATAAACTACAAATGCATATGCTATTTCATCAAAACAGTAGAAAATAGATTTGAAATTGAACCGCATATTCTTGAGCTAATATATCGCAATAGGGAAGCCTGTAGTTAAGAAAGAATGGAATGCATTGCTTAAAAAGTAATGGAATTGCAAATTCTGTTCCAAAGATAACCTTCCAACTCGCCAAAGGATGGAAAAAATATCAATGGTACATGAACAAATTTCATTCAGCAAGCTAGCTAATCACACAAGTTTTTTCCTAACTTCCGACAAATGTATATTGAGTACTTATCAAACTCCCTATATATTATAAAATTACGCTGAAGTCCACCATCATTTAGTATTAGCTCTATGAACTGGAGCACCTGGTATACAACGGGTTGAACATTGATGAAAAAAAAAAAAAAAGAAACTATGCACTGCCATGTGTATGAAACCCTTCTGCCTATCATTTCTCAGTTTTTTTCATCTTCTCTTTTTCCATTTTCACTTGAGGTAAAAACAAGTATTCTCACTCCTGAAGCCCGAAAAAAGAAATCTAAACACAAATTCCAACTCTGATCTGACTTGGAGTATAGATACAAATGAAACCTCAGTTGCAAATGGACCAGATTGCTCGATGCCCCCCAGTAAGAAATTGAAGGGAATTACTGTAGTGAGAATCCACCATCTTCCCCATTTATGATAACCTCCGAAACAATTGTTAGTGGCCACAAAATGCAACAGTAATTGGAGAGGTCTAACTAGTCACTTTCACTACTATGTCTAGCTGAAAACATGAAAAACAAGGGTCTTTTAGTAACATAAATTTGCAATGGAGAGCAAGAGAGATAGGGAGTGGGAGAGTTCTGTCATTACCTCCTGATGGTCTTTTCCCTTCCATGGCTTCTTTCTTCTCCTGGCAACTGGGGCAAAGGAAAGGACCATCCCATGGACGCAACTTTACTGAATTAGATGTGCCAGCATGAATTGAAATACCCTGTCCAGGTTTCATCTCTAATTGACAGACTGCACACATGAACAGCTTAAACATGTTGCATAGTGGATATTTTGTATCCAACCTGCATCCAACGGAAGTGTTCCTCGTGAGAGAAAAGTACAATCTACTTTATCCAGTCCTCGTTAATAGAAAGCTATGCCCCAAAGAACAGATAGAAACAAAAGATATATGAATCTGATGCTTGATCTGACAGTTGAAGTTTAAATTTCATGTTTCAACAAATAGAGGATTCTCGTAAGCACAAACCTTTCTGAAAGCATAGCAGATCCCTCCTCAAATAATTCCTCCACCACATCTGGCTCCATGTATTCTTTGTCAACATGAGAAGATGATTCAGAAGGCTTCTTCCGAAACATGGCCTTGAGCCTGCCTTTTACTGGCTTCTTTGGCGGTGGCAAAGGAGCAGCTGGCTTCTCTTGGGGTAAGATATCAACAACAATGCAGGTTGTATCATCTCGAAGACCCTTTGACTGTACAGCTTCCTGTTCATCAGAGACCAAGGAGTCAGAAGACAAATGAAGAACTGCAACTGATGCTAACATATTGCAAAGCCAGAAGGGCATAGTGCTCCCAGCAACAATATTTTAAGAGCATTGTGTAAAGTAATTCAGGGGTGTACTTTAACAATTTGTGCAGCTGCTGCATCTGGCGGCATTCCGCGACAACAATCAAGAGCTTCTTCTGCTGATAAAGCATCCCAAACACCATCACTAGAGATTATCATCCTCCCACCAGCCGTGGACAACTGCAGAAAATAAATTAGTGGGTAAAATAAACTATTAATTACAATAACAATCAAACAAATGGTTTTCTAATTTCAGAAAAAAAAAAACAAAAATCCTATCATGGTAAAAAAATTAGCAACCTTTGCAAAGAAAACTGATTAGGGTAAAAAAATTCAGGAAAACCCAAATGCAAAAGCCCTTCAATGTGTGAGTGTAGGACACATGAGGATATGAAATTAATGGCTCTACAATGTCCTTCAACTATCACGAATTATATTGGTCCCAACTTCAAGGAAGTCCATTACAGCCAAGTACATACCCAATTTCTTAGCACAGTTGCATATGGAAAAAATAATTTAACAAAGTGCTATGAAAGGAAACATACAAAAATGATATTTAAGCACAATAGTTAAATCAAGAAATCTAGACAGGCCAACTCAGAGATATCAAATTCAGTGTGCAGGTAGATTATGAAAGACAAACCTTTACTTGCTTTATGTATGGAACAGGAACAATGAACTCCCCAACATCCATATCTCCAATGGATCGTGAAAGACACAAGCCTCCAGGCCAACATCTCAAAGGACCAATCTATAAAATAAATTTACAATTAGGTCACCAGCTTCGATCCACACAATTAATCAATTACAGTTTTGTCTTTGACTGTAGATGCTGAAATCTCTACATAGAACTAATTCATCATCGTTAACAAGCATATAAAAATATCATGTTTTCAAAATCTGCATTAAAACAAGATAGATACATAAAAGTTGTTGCTAATTACAATTGTTACAGCTATAATTAGTAAGTTTTACAAAGGGGTCCTCTAATTAACACCAATTTGTTGAATAGGTTTTAATGTCTTTTTAGTACACATTTCCATAGAGTCCTGTAATATCTGAAACTAGCTTCTATATTGTGTTTTCCAAGTATTGTGGTTTCACACCCATTTACAAGAATATATCTCAACGGTGTTAATTTTCACTGCTGGAAAGAAAAGGCTAAGAATCTAGAGAAAATTTGTTAAAGCAATCAAAAACAACAAGATACACAATTGTAATGGAAAAGGAGATACCTCTGCACCACCACCAGTATTTAACCGACCAACCTCACCACCACTTGCAGTGATTCGTTCCCTCCTAATAAGATGAAAACAGAAAGTAAGAACTCAATCTTAGGAGAAACTTTTAAAACCAGCAAACACTATGTAAATAACTTACTCCACGTCATTGCATTCAAGCCTATGATCAGCTGACAAGTAATATATTCCACCTTCAGCTGATTCAAATATACAGCGGGAATCACCAACAGATGCAACTGTTACAACCCATCCTTCTATTATCACAAAGGTTACAGTTGTTCCCGACGTTTGTGCTGGAAAGAAAACCATAACATTAATATCAAATACTGAACAGGTGAGAGAAAACCCAAGAAGTTATTACCCGAAACTTGAAAAATTAAAAGAAAAAAACTGCCTACTTAAAAATATGTTTTCTCTTCTGTATCCCAATTACCACCCAATAGGTGGAAGAAATTACGCGCTTATGTACATGAACTTGTATGCTTAAGTGAAATCATCACAAGGGAAAATAATTAGTTGATGAAACTTCATGGTGAGTTTATGTTGGTATAGGTGGTAAAAGCATCGAGCTGGACATTGACTGGTGGTGCCAACTTGACTATATATAGACCAATTTCAAATTTACATCTCAAGCACTTCCAGTTAACTACTGAGAAAATAGTCAAACTAAAAACCTTCCACAATAAGATCATATGAATTTTGGACAAGCTGATCTATAGAAAAACATCTGCTAATCTGCTATCCCCTTTTTGTAGTACAAGAGAAAGCACTACAGCTCCAAGATAGCATCCATAACCAAAGTCAACTCACATAGCTCCTGAGTAATCACACATTGCAAACCAACTATCACAAAACAATACCCATCAACTTTCAGACTGCAACTCTTCCTACAGATAAGCATATTTTTTCTGTGGAGATTATTAACCATAAATCAGTAAAACTCCACATCATACATGGACCTCACATAAAGCAAAAAGAAGCACTAAATAAATAAATTGATAGGGAGAAAATTAAACAGTTAGTTGAGTGAACTAGGATACAATCTAACTCTACATGGATATAAGCCCATGTGCTATCATAGAGGAGTGCATGAAAGAGGTGCCATGTGCATAAATAGTAACACCCACACCCAAAGTAAGAGCACAATTCTAACGAAAACAAAACAACGCACACCTCTCTCTTGAAAATCTTTATCTGTTTTAACAAATCCCGCAACCAAAGCCCTTGGCAGTGCTGCAACCCATTCATCTCTATTAAGATCCACTGGAATGGCATTTAGGACATTATTAAGGAGATTCTCCTTAGTGTAAATAGCAGCAGCAGAGCCATTGTGTCCATCAAAGAGCTGCAAAAGAAAAGAAAAAAAAAAGGTTTAGCAAAACCAAACTATAAAAAGAGAGAAGTAAAAAACAATAAAGAACATCAAGGATCCACAACATTGGAGATGATCTTTCCAAGGATTTCCAAAAGCAAACAGATGATGATGAGTATATTTTCGTGAAACCAAACAAATTATACAGATAATTACACCAATATGCCTAACAGACGAGTTTCTGAATCTTCATATTTTAGTGATGCAAATTACATGTTTTCATGGTGAATTAGGCAACTTCTTGCTTGATCATATGGTATATGATTAACATTGATTCAGTTAGCATGCGAGACAACTTCCTGCTTGATCGTATAGTACATAGTAGCATTGATTCAGTTAGCATGCGGGACAAAAAATTCATACCCCGAAAACTGAGAATGTGGTGACACCATCTCCCATTGCTCTTTGACATTCCGTTTTAAGAAACGTAAAGTCTTCACCTTTCTTGCTCTGGCTAGCTTGTCCGTGTACAATCTCCAGTTTTTCGATCTTTTCGTTTGCTAATTCTCGTTTCAGTAGAACCGAGAGCGGCACCGTTTGATGTTCGCCTCTCGAGGACATTGTTCCAGATTTCCAAATCCAAACACCACACCAGTAGCTAAAACTCTCTCTTCTAAAACAATGCCTCTTAACTCTCCATGAATTACGCTAAAATAATTCTAAAAGATGCACAATGCAGATTTCAATTATCAAATCTCATCACAAAATAATCGAAAAAAAAGAATTGAATCGAATAAATGTCATCTGTTATATATAAAATAGATTAGACGGCAATGGCTAGGGCAAATCAATCGAGATCTTCGACAAAAAATAAGAAAAACTATTTTATATAAAAATCGAACGATCAGAATTTTAAATCAAAACCGAAAAAACTAAATAAATAAACCGAGCCAATGTAGACAATAACACATTACAGATATTCTACAAATCCGTTAATCACAACATAAAAAAAGAACGAATCTCGATGCGGGAAAAGAAATGGAAATGAGTAGAAGAAAAAAAATATATAATCCAGGAAAAGAGAGAGAAAATTACAGTGTGAAGAAAGCAAAAGGAAGGAAGAAGAGAAATCGGTTGATAGCAGCTGAAGGAGGAGATTACGCGCGAAGAGAATGAGAAGACGACGCGATAAACTGGATTAGTCGCTGCGATAGAGAAACGCGGATCCCGGCGTCCTGCAAGAATTCCATTCGTTGTTGAACGAAAAACTTTTTTTTCTGAGAGAGAAAACAAAAGAAAAGGAGGAAAAAAACAACACTCCTTTTACGATGCGGAAATGAAGCAGCGTTCTTTTGCCTTCGCCTTTTAATATCTGACGTGGCAAAAACGGAGCGCTTCTAATTCACTCGGTCTCGGCTGCGTCATAAAAAAACAGCCGTTTCCAAGCCGTTGTGTCTAGTTATGCTGTATAATGCATTGACCGTCCGATTAAGGATGATTAAGAATCAAAAGATCATATGGAAACCTGATATACCCATTTTCCTTTTTTTTTATTTTTTAACGAAGCCGATCGCTAGCAATTTGATTTTGATGTTTTTTTTTATTTAATAATTTCTACTTATTAGTACTAATTTAGGAAAGCTGGCGCTGGTTAAGCGAAAAGACGCGTAGGCGCATGATAGCAGAAATTATGGAGGGACAAAGTCAATCCTTTCGAGACGGGGAAAGCATGCAAAAAAATGAAATATATATTTAAATTTAAATAGAAAAAAAAATCATTTTCGCTGGTTAATGTCACGTAGTTGTCTTGTGAGTTCGGAGTGGCCCAGTAAGGGCCAATAGCCGAAGGGCCCACTTAATTTAGGCACCAATTTTCCTGTCTTTGCCAACCTAACCCTTTGACCTCCGCCTGGACGACCGCGAAACTCTCGGCGCCAATTTTGTCCCTCTAACTAATTAACAGTCTCTCCATTCTAATCCAATTCCACTCGCCTTCAGATATCGGGCTGAATCGAAAAGGCTAAAAGTTCAAATCACTT
The DNA here is from genome assembly GCA_031772115.1 of Heritiera littoralis. Taxonomy (NCBI): domain Eukaryota; kingdom Viridiplantae; phylum Streptophyta; class Magnoliopsida; order Malvales; family Malvaceae; genus Heritiera; species Heritiera littoralis. The sequence continues at coordinate 22,310,798 of JAPDPK010000001.1, forward strand.
GAAATTTAAAGTTGAAATTCAATTCTAATTCCATTTTTTTTAATTCGAGGTTGACTCAAAATGAAAATTAAAATTTTCAAGCTTATTTGATAAAATCAAATGAAAAAAAAAGAGTTAAATTATATTTGACTTTGAATCTTATCATTTGTATTCAAATTTGAATTGAAATTTTCTATAAATACATTATAAATATTAAAAATAAAATCAAATTAAATTCAAATAATTTAATAGTACAATCATCTCATCCACACTTTCATATCTAGCTAGAGTAGTTGAGAGAAATTGAAAGTCAAAATAATATAAAAAAAAAAAGTTGAGAGAATAATGGTGGTGAATGAAAGGCAAAGGAGCGTGGGGTTAGGAGACTGTATTAAAACGATAATGGTTATCAAGGGAACTCCGCGTGAGAAAGAAACGAGGATCATGTCAATGACAAGATTTCTTTCTTGGCATTGTTCTGGATTCGTGGAAGCTGAGAAGTATAGCAAGCTGGAGAGTCTGGAAAGAGGTGGGCTGCCCCACGGCTTTTGGTTTTCTTTGCCTACGAAGGGTTGCAATCAACAACAGCAACACAGCTCACCATATCCTTATTTGGAATAAAAAAAAGAAGCTCACAACCTGTAGAAAACAGGAATGAAGAACAAAAGAATTAAATCCAATATGCAACATGCTCCACCACAGCTGCAACATGCTCTCTCAGGGCTTAATCGAACCGAGTTGTGATTTCCAATGTTAAATTTGAATTCGATTCGATTTGTTACTTAAATAATTCGAGTTCAATCATAACTTGAAAAAAAAAAATTCAAATAATTATCGAATCGAACCCAAATAAGTACGCCCTTATTTCTTCTCATGTTTTTCCAAATCCTTGATAGTAAAAGGGAAAAGACTGAATGCTTGGTGTCAAAGAGAATCCTGCCAACAAGTATTAATTAAGGCTGTCTTGCTCCAAGAAAACATAAGAAGAATGACATTAGCTGGAACAAGTATTCATATATACAGGACTTGGAAGTTGGAACTGACATCAAACAGGGGCCGCAATAATAACTTAACACATAGTTGTTAAATTAGTTTAAAGTTGGGACAGTAAATGTGTTGCAGGGTCCTGGGGTTAAGTAAATCTTTCTCAACCAAATTGTTTGACAAAACTTAATGGCACAATAATGGCAGTTCCTTTGAACCTGTTTACCTGCAACAAATGAAATTAATAAAAAACAAGTGAACCCAAAGTTGATTAGTTATAAAGAAATAACAATGGAAGCATCGGATTGAAAGGCTTCAAAGTAGATGCAAAAACAATAGACAGAGAATATTGACAGCAGAGAATGAGTCTACCCAGGGAAGTAGTTGCCATTCGGCGTATTCTTTGCTGCAGCTAACACAATCTCAGCCTTATCCAATTTGTCTTACTATGTCACTTGCTAAACAAGCTTAGTTGAAGTTTGAAATGGAAGTTTCAAGTGCTACCCCAGTTTCTGGCCCATGAAAAAGATAATTGCTGAAAGACTTTTCGGTTTTCTCTCGGATTTATTAATATTCAAACCATGTGGTATTCTTAAAATGTCAATAGACTGAGAGACAAGGTGGAAGTCTCATGCCTATGAGCTTTAGAGGCCATGGACCGAGTTCAAGTAGGTCCCAATCCTAGAAGACTGACAAAGTATGCAATAAATTGCACGTTTTGTAAGTTATAAGAAAAAGATTTGGATTCCAAAGTGGATGTCTTTATCAAGATTATATTGCACGAACTCTAAATATGTATTTGATGTAGTCATTACCTAACATAGCATTAATAAAGCTTAAAAGATTAGAAAATATCAATGATTATCTAACTTTAGCAGGAATTCCTCCAAAACGATTACCCAAGCTGACTCTGCTGGCATGTAGCTTCAACATCCAAGTTGTTTGAAGCTTATAGCTTGTTTTCAGGGCCTTTCACTCTTATAATATACACCTAAAACATAAAAAAAGAAAGTAAGCATGATTTCCTGAAAACATCAAAGCATAACAATAAACAAACGTTGAAAGAAAAGATAGTACTGGCAATGGGATATCAAACATATTATATATATGGAAGCCAACAACAACATATTTCAGGAAAAGAAAAAGAAAGCAATGAGAGCATATGAGTACGAACTAGAATATTAAAGTTGATGAATCACCTTAAAAGCTGTAGGTCGAACTAACTGAAAAACTAATGCATCCCCATCTACCAACTCATGAGCAACCGCAAACCCTTTCCATCCACCACTAAGTCCTGTTTTTCTAGCCAAATATATGGTTTGATACTCATGACCTTCTTCATCTATCAAAGTCATAACCTCATCACGCTTTGGAAGATTTCTCTTGCAAAAGTGGACTGGAAGACCCTGTCAATTATTTCAGTAAATAGTAACAGACCATTACTTCATTGATAAATTAATACAATCTTTAATATGCAGAGGACCAGACTCCTTTCCCCTCTTCTTTTTTCATTTTCCTTCTTAAACCAACCGATGAATGCCACATGAAACCAAAGTTATATGAGGAGTTCAAATCTTGTTCATTCCAATTATGAACCAATCAGTTATTTTGGGATGAAAACACTCAGATATCATCACTACCAGCAGATATTATCACTCTTAGATCCTATGTTGTAATCACAAACCAACTCAGCTAACCGCTAACCTTAACTATAAAAATGGAAAAAGTTTTCCAACTAATACCACATCATTTCCTGAACAAACATAGGGTTCTTATTACGTTCTAAAGATTACTAAGTTTACACTGCATAAGCCTTTGTGAGTAACTGAAACAAGAAGCAAAAATGACACATATCTTCAAAGATTATGCCTTTAGCAGGAGACGTGTTCAAATAACACAAAAGAAAGTCATCATTCTAGTATTGGACATAGAAGCAGTTCATAAGAGAAAAGGATTTTAGCAAACAAATGCATCCATGATATATCTTCTAAGCTACTGTTATCAACTAGTTAATACATTTGTTTATTTAATTTCAGCTCAAAGAATGGGCAAGTTCTACCCTAAACATAGTTTTGTTTTCAAAATCCAATTTTGCTGAACCAGAACTAAAAACTACTCTAGTCACAAGTATTGGGATGAAGAGGAGAGTTGAAAGCCCAATTTTTTCAAAAACATGACATGAGCCACTATAAATCCATGATGCTGCTATCCAGTTATCATCTATCATCTATGGAGAGAATAAACAGCAACTTAAAAGCAAATAAACCATGGATTAAATTGACAGACAAACCAGCCAAAATCCACCAGTAACATGTGATTGAAGCATGGACTTTATGAAGACAGGAAAATCAGGCTCTAAACCAGATTCCAACTTTTCTGCTTTGTCCAAAGCCTCTGCCCTGGCATCATCCGAAGCATACACCCGGTTCGACAAATCCCTATGCTTAGATATCCTACATTTACCACAAAAATCATTGACTATGGCACTATGATTTAAGCACTAACTAAATCAAACCTACAAAAAACTCCAAACCGTACCTTCTAGGTATCATCACTTTGTCCACAAGAACCTATTAAAAGAGAACAAAGTAAAATAAATGCCAAATTCTTTAATTTTAGCAAAAACCAATAAACAGAATTAATGAAATCACTGACTTCTTGGTAAACAGGGGCGGGTTTGTTAGCCACACGACCTGATCTCCTGACCACAACCAATTGTTTTTCGACAGTTCGGGGCTTCACCTGTTTTTTCTGCAAGTTGAGGAATAAATAAACTAACCAAAGTAAGCTTCAGCTTAGTACATGTCAAAAATTGTAGAAGATATTGCAGAGAGGTAAAACCGGAGAGGGTTTGAAGGACGGGGTACGAAGAGCTTGAGACAGCTGGGGCAGATTGAGAGCTTCCATTCTTTTCTTGTTTTCTTCGACTCGTTTCCGGCGGCATTCCTCGTAGGACAGCTTCTGCTTGGCTGCCACCATTTTTGCCGAGAGAATCAAACACAAACTTGTTTCGGACTAAGAACAGAGAAAAGACAATTTGGAGTGATTAAAAACAACCCATTCGACCGTTGGATTCCCACTCATTTTGATTTAAGTGGGCTTATTTTGTTTCCTCGATCGAACCGCCGGGTTCAATCGAATTCGAAATCAAAATTTTAAATGACTGACACTTGTGATAATTTTATATTTTTCTTTTTTTCTACATTTAAATCTATTTAATTAATCGTAATATAATTAAAATCCGAAATTTAGCTCAATTAATTTAAATTGATAGATAAATTACAACATCCGCAAATATTGAAAGGTTGGATTGATAATTTAAGGTTCAATTGTAGCATAAACACACAATATAAACTCTCGATCAAGCTTCCTCAAAACCATCATCAAAAGAAACTGAATTGGTTTGATACAAATGAGCTTTACGTATTGAAGAAAATCAAGTAAGAAACAGCCAAGAATCAAGCAACACAGCAGCAGTAAAAAACCAAGAATCAAGCAATAAAATAAAACAACATAACAGCAGTAATCAGCCAAGAATCAAGTAACGGCTACAATTCAAATCACCTAACAGCAGTTCAAATTAGTGCAGAAGTTTAAAGAATTAGACACAATCATTATTTATTTGATATCATGCCGTTTTCAACTTACCATGTATTACCCTACCTTTTTTTACTGTATTCAACTTACCATGTACATTTTATAAATAGAGATAATAACAAACACAACTCACAGCTTCAGTGAGTTTCTTTTTTACAAACTTTAGACTTCTTTATTACGTACCATACATTCGATACATTTCGAAATCGCAAAAGTAAACATTGTACATCACTGATAGTTATTCACTGACACAAAGAACTGAACCAAGTTTCTTACTGACGCCATCACAAGCCAATGTAGCAAACAAGAGCTGTAGACTAATGAGTAACATCAAGATTAGTATTTGATCTTATTAGTTTTTAGTACTTTATGACACCCAAGCTCTTCATCCAGGGGAGCATTTCTTCTAGCCCATCTTTCAAGCTTCGAGGTCTGTAATCCAACTCCATTTTGGCCTTGTCACAAGTATATGCCCACTGATGTCTTAAAACATGCACAGTCTGCTCAGCATCAGCATACAATAAAGGGATCTTGTAAAAAGGCTATGCAAAACTGAGAATATGTAGAGCAAATTCTAGGGAGAATATCGAGTTTTAACAGATTTGGACAGCATGGAATAGAAGAAAATGGATATGTCAATCAAAAATTAAGATAAAAACTAAAAAAACTATTAAAGTTACTCAAACTCGATTCAATAATTATTTGAATTTGATTAGATTATTTTAAAACCAAATTTGAACTACTCAGTTGATGAGTATACAAGTATTGTAATATCCGATTTGAACAACTCACAAGCCTAATCAAATTTTTAAATATATATTTTTATATTTTATTATTAATTTATCATTTTACTTTTGTAATATATGTATGAAAAATGACAAATTGAACTTACTCGAATCAAGTTCAAACTTATCAAGTTGAAAGTAAAACTCGAATATTTTGTTAAATCAAGTTTTAATTTTAAAAACTAAATTCGATCAAATTTGAATCAAGTTTCGAACCGAACTTAAATTTCGGCTGGATTACACTCCTGTTCAGAACTAGAAGCAAAAGAGCAGAGCATACCGGGGGACTAATGAGAGGAAGCTTTCCTGTGATTCGAGCAAAGAAGACAGAAATCCACCCATAAACTTCAATAAGTCCCAGAGGGATGTTGAATTTAGGCCTAGAAGTTCCAGTTAGAACAGCGGCTATATCAAAAACATGTCTGAATGATGCATTTTCTCCGGTAAGTAAATATCTTTCCCCAGTTCGACCCTTTTCCATTGCAGCAATATGACCCTCTACTACATCATCAACATGACTAAAAGAAAATCTATCGTTTCCACAGCCTACGTAACCAGGTAATCGCCAATTAAACCGTTCAGTTATCTGCAGAGTATAATTCAGGATTTTCAATCAATGGAATTAACATTTTTTATGAAGAAATGCAGTAACTGGAAGGAATCTTACTAATTGAGCAACAACATTGCCCGTGGTAAGCTTGCCAGGGCCGTAAATCACACCAGGATAAACCGGAACAATCGGTATTCCTTCAGCTATAGCTTGCAAAGCGATCTTATCAGCGGCCGCCTTTGATTTCTCATACTCCGTGCAGAAGAACTTCTCTGGGTGTGTCTGTCAATCAGAATTTAGAAAATTAGGAATGAATTTCATATTTTTATTGAATTTTTACTCAGAGGGGTTGACTGTTTTTCCTTTACTTGATTCTCATCGGCAATGTAACCATTGGTAGGACCAACGGCGAAGAACGACGATGTATATATGATCTTTTTGATCGTCTTTGTCGCCTTAGCTGCTTGCAGCAGGTTCTTCAGACCTCCAACGTTGACCTTTTATCAAATAGATGGACGACGACATGTCAGTACACACGTAAATGGAGGAGTTCTTAAGCTGGAAGTGACTAGTGAGCTTTAATTTAGCTTACGGAGAAGAATCTAGAAGGATCGGGAAGCCAGGGTTCGACCAGGGCAGCGGCGTGGAAGATGACTTCGCAGTCGGAGCAAGCATCTAGAAGGGATGGGTAGTCGGTGACGTCGCCGTATGTGAGTTCCAGGGAGGCGCCACTGATGGGTGAAGGTGAAGGAAGTCCAGAGAGGTCACTGGTGCGCCGGACCAAAGCTCGGACGGAGTGCCCGCGGCTCACCAGTGCGTGACACAGCCTTCCTCCTAGATAACCCGATGCCCCAGTCACTAGTATCTTCATATTTTTGTCGCTTCCAAGTCAAATATCGCCGAGGATTTCTGAATCAAAGAGTTTTCAATAAAGCCTTTATGTAAGAACATTTATGACACGATCGTGCTGCATTATAATTGTTGAGATTTGGGAGATCCACAAATCCAAATGTCAACTACTATATAGTTATTTTATCAATATTTAAACTAATAAAGATCTCTTTGGAGGGGAAAAAGATTAAGAGAAAAGCAATGATACAGAACGATCATCTCTGCTAGAACTGTTGTCTTATTATTTTTCATTACAATGGTGATGATTCTGACAAACTCAACATCCAGTTGGAGCTTTTTCTAGTAGTCACTCACTATACATTTCATGTTAGAAACAGAGCTTTATCAGCTCAAATCATGGCAGTGATCTTTTGTTGTCCAACAAAGCAGATAATTAGAAACGCCATCCCTAGATACTGCTCTTCTTATTCCTTCAGTTTCATTGTGCTATGGCCATGGTTGCAAAGCATTTCCAGCCAGAAAAGGAAGGCAGATTCGGCATATTCATGAACAAGCCTCTTCAAAAAGTAGTCAGCAAAATATGTTATAGCCTGGATCGACGAATGCATTTGATTGGATTAAAATGGGAAGTTCTCCGTGAAGTATATGGCCGTCTGCTTGAGGAATCTGATGACTTTATATCCCAGCCTTCAACATTCTTGGGAACACAGACTTCAAAAAGTATTTGACCAAGAACCCCATGGACGTTAATGCCTGGTGGGTGAGGCAAGTGGATCAAACTTTCCTTGTGTCCATCTTGAACAGACCCAAAATCTCTACCCTCGAAATATTCTATTGAACTAGGCAAGAGTAAATGATCACTTTGCACCAGAGGAGTTCGCCGAAAACTCCGGTTTGGGCTCAAGGTTAATTTGCTGATATTTGAGATTGGCTCAGAGATTTCATCATGTGCCTCTGCTGATCCCATTTTTTCACCCTCATGTTGTTGAATTCTTCGGGAATACAAAGCAGCTGCCTTACCAAGAAGCTCAGTCACAGCAGCCTTGTAATCAATTGGATAATGACGATAATGACCTGGAAAAGACCATTGATTGTGACAAGTTGAATATGTTATATGTCAATGCTATTGCCTGAATAAGCTTTCAGAATTGTGCGTGCTTAAATATGAGAAATCAAAACTACAACTGCAAATGAAAGATTTATAATTTTATGAATTTTTCTTATAATTCTATGTATTTTATGGACTCTTCCATAAATCATATACCTAAATTTTTTAGAGTTACCCACATGTTCTCCTCGCTTTGATCTCTTTGTTCTCATTTTTGTTTGTTTTGTCAATTTTTCTCTACTGCTGCATCAGCTAGGTTTAGGTTTAGAACCATGTCTTACACATGCAAATAAAATGGGTCTACAACAGAAGATTTTTCTTTCATTCATGTAACATAAACATGTTGTCCTTCAGAAAGTTTACTTATTTAAGCATTTGGTTTTTTTTTTTTTAAAAAAAGATAGCAGATTTTTATACTGTCCGGGTTTGTGCAAGCAAAAACCATACCCTTCATAATGTCAGTGAAACAGGAAAACGGATGGCTAGAGCACATGATGCATGCTTGAAGATAAATGAACAAATAGCAGTTAGTTGTAAGGCTCCTACTGTCCCACCCTTTTGTTTCAATTACAATATGTTATTACTGCACTATCAAACCCTGATTAACATTATTTACGATGACAATGTTTTAATAGAAGCAACTTCTCATAAGTTTAGAAACTGACCTACATGTGGAGAGCCATTCCACTTCACAAGTTTTACATCACCCCCAAGTTGTTGTATTCTTTGCGCAAAATTGCAGATAATTTGATAAGGAGCAAGATCATCAATTTCAGAGCATATTATGAGATATGGAGCTCCCATCCTCTGCATAAGATTGATAGTGAGTGAACAGTAATCTGTAAATGTAAAAAATGGAAGCAATAAATTAAACAACATTTCTTATTGTATACTTACAACAGAGGCATATAGAGTCTGCCAATACTCAGCACGATAGGATTCAAACCTGCTGAGGAAGAGAGCATCAAGACCAGAAGCAATTCTATTCGCTATCCATGATGCTATTCTTGGTGGACGAGACATTTTGAGAACTGTGGGGTGAACAAGAAATCGGACAGCCAAATCACTAGTAAAATCCACTGGACTAGAATCAAAAATATGTCCCGAAAAGCACTCCTTCACCAATTGGAGGTCATCCTTCACAAGAAGTAAAAGAAGATTTAACTAGAAAAGTAGAAATTAAATGTCTAATGATGTTAACAAACCATATTTATTATTACTCCAGGAAAACATTTTTCCCCAACTACCATTACACGAACAAGATGTTGATTTTTAGGTCATACAGGAAAAGAGACACAATGATTACCAGAATTGATGCTGTAATATCTTCATTAATAACAAAACATATGTACTATTTATTTAAAAATAATAAAAAAGGGGAAAGAATGATATCATATATACAATAGCATGATTTGAGGAGTTATGATCTTGACAGAGAGATAACATACTGGATTTACTGGCACATCACACAATCCCTCAATCATCTGCAGCAAAGAAACCATAAAGCTATATCATCACAGAAACAATCTGAAACAGGTATTTTAACATATAGGTAAAAAATGGGGTTTCAAAGTTCTGAAACAATTACCTGAAGAACTTTGTACATGCAGGCCTTAGGACCACCAGAAAAAGAAGCAAAGACCACAGGGCATGGCCTAATCTTTAGCTCCTACATACAACAAAAAAAAGAAACCCACTCAACATACTAACAGCAGAAAATTTCACACTACTGGATAACCGAAGAAGTGAAGACTGGAAAATAGGGGAAAATTGAGAGCATTGGGAGAAAACTCCTCTTCCCATCAGCATATATGCCCCAATCTAGAATCTAACACATATAGAAACACTTGAGCTGGGTCACGGATATTAAAATCGAGATTGTGCTCCGAGGAAACCATTTGAATTAAAACTTTCCCTTTTTGAATATATTGATTGCGTGAATTGGATTACCTCAACAAGTTCCTTAAGAAGATCAAGTGCTAATGCTGCAGCCTTCTCAGGGAGGATACTGCATAGATTACAAATATCAAAATCCAACTCCAAAGTCGGTCGCGTTAAGCAGATGCTCATCGATTTCAGTCCAAAAGTATCAAACAAAGGTATTAGAGAATATGCGGCAATTCTAACCAGAAATGTTAAATCATTATAGAAAATTCTAGATCAAACATTAACAGAAAAAGTATCAAGGGTTCTGATTCCCACGATCAAGAGAGAAACAATTTAAAGCACTGGAATCGAGTACTACAGTAAGTCAAAAGCATCATCCAACCAACATAATAACTATAAAACAAAGATTAAATAAAAGTAAATCAAAGCCGAAACTAGCTAAAACCCATACACGTTTAAAAACTCCGAGTGGCAAACGAGAGAATCCCAACCCAAAGAAGCGTAAAGCTGAACGTAGTTGTTCAAGTGCTTCTCTTGAATCGACATCCAATCAAACACTAGAACAATACCTCCTCTTCCTCTCTCTTTCCTTCTTTCCACCATTGCCTTTCTCCCCCAATAATATCTCCCCCCAAATCCCCACATTCTCTCTTCCTTTACTCCTTGCACTCAAATTTCCAAGCAATCTTAGTCCGGAGAGTTCAAGAGAAAAAAGTAGAAATTTCAGAGAATTCGATTCAATCTACGGACGAACATGCAAACAATAAAAATAAAATGAAAAATGCAACTGTGATCCTTTATTTATATGGAGGACGAAGAGTACATCGGATTTCCTGCGGTCGTTTATATCATTTAGATCCTGCAATCGCCAGCTTTCGCAAATCGAGTTCTCTCAGTACATGTGATATGACAAAAATATAACCCCTGTTGGTTTGCCTTATCAAACACTGGGATGATAAAAGTTACGGGGCATTCGGTCGCTCAGATTAAATCAACTTTTATAAAAATTGAAACAAAAAATTATATAAATCGAATCGAATCTTATTGGTTTGACACAGTTTGACTAAATCCATTTGTCAATCAATTTTGATATATATTATTTACTTATTTATTTATATTCAAAAGATTTACGAGCAAATAAGAGATTCGAATTTTGCAACTATTTTTTTTAAATAATAATAACTATTATATCAAGTTTTGGTTATCATTTTAATTTTAATTTTAATATAGATTATTTATTTATCATCATAATCATTATCAAAGTTTTTATTCCACTGTCGAGATAGATTATATGACCCACAATATATAACTTATGTTAAGTTATCAACATGAATTATTTTTCTTCATTCATTTTTATCTAAAATAACGTGTTCTTCTAACTTCGGATTACTCTTTTTCGAGTCTTTTTCGTCTTTCCTTAATTTTGATTTTTTTACATTATTCGTAGCAAATTATTTATTTATATTATTTTAAAATATGCATTTATATTATTATTTAAAAATATCAACTTTTTATCATTTTATTTTGTAATTTTAATCACTATAAATGGATTGACTTAAATCAAATTTAAAAATCTATTTAACACCAAAATCGATTAAATCAAATCTATAAAACCAAAAGCCAACCAATTTAATCGTTTTAATCGATTTCGATATTAATTTGTTTACCACTACTAATATTAAAATCATCTCAATTGCGGCTTCACACGTATTTGAAGTGGCCGACCGTATGAGAACGCCTCAACCTTAGTTTTTCTTATATCTATCTTTATATTTTCCTTTAAAAAAATTTTGAAGAATCGATTAGTGGAGGGGATTGCATTATTTTTATTGTCGTTATGCTACGAAGAGAAGGGAGTCCATATCCAACAGATGTGTGACCATCGCAAAGCTGTGGCTTTGAGGACTGATGTTGCCTAAACATATCTCTAGCTATCTTAATATTATTTTTTAAATCGAGTAGTTAAGAGAAAAAAACGTGACATGTGGTTAGGTTGGCATTTAATCAATTTCAATCCCTCCTCCACTTGTAAAAGAAAAAAGGTGTTTGAGTTTATTACGTTTATGTATTTTATATAAAATTAAAAGGATAATTTTTATATTCATATTTATAAAATAAAAAACAATCATTATTCTTCATCATCATCAACAGAACCTTTATGCTAAGAGATTTGGGTAGGTTATTTGAACCAATATCTGAACTCATGTTAGATCGTTCATATGTATTCTCTTCCTTCATACATTCCTATCTAAGGTCATGTGTTCATCCAACTCTAATATTTTCATATCTTTCCAAATTACTTCATTCCAAGTTTTTTTCTGTCTTCTTTTAATCTTAACCATTCGCTCAACATTTGTAGCTTTTATTCTCCTAACTAGAGTATTTATATGTCAACGTTGTATGTATCCAAACCAACATAAAAACGACTTTCACACATCTTATCTTCAATAGGTACCGTTCCAACCATCTTACGAATATCTTCATTTTTCATTCTATCATTTTTTGTATATTCACATATCCACCGTAACATTCGCATTTCTGCTACGCTCATATTTTGTGTATATAATCTCTTAGTCTCACAACATTCACTACCATATAATAATGTTGGTCTAACAATTGTCTTATAAAACTTACCTTTCAAACCATATACGAATTCTTTTATCGCACAACACACCGATAGCATTTATGAGTCACATCATTATCAATCTCCCTATCCATTTGTACTATCGACCTTATATATCGAAAATGATCCTGCTTAGATTTACCAACTTATCTAATATCACTACATTATGCTCTCCCACTTAATTTGAACTGAATTTATATTTCATGTATTCAATCAATCATTATTGTTTTTAAAAAAAGTAGAATCAAATTGATTAGATATAAACAACGTCACTTTTATAAATATTGGTAGTGTGTTGAACTTAAATTATTATTGAAGAATTGAATCAAATTTAAATAGTTTAATATGCAATTTAAATGATTCGTGAATTTTATCAAAATTTTTAAGTATATATTTATTATTTTATTATTTATAATATATAATTTTAAAAAATAATAAATCAAATTTAAATAATTTAAATATTTTATCAAATCAAATTGTCACCACGTGATGTTTTGGGTGTAATAGTGAATAAGGAAAGGTAGAAGCAAACCGAGCAGGTAAGTGAAGTCGGCGTCTCTCACCAATTCGTGTTTTGTGCACCGCGACTCATAGATTTGCAATGCGGATTAACATTTTCCAAAATGATTTTGTTTTTTCGTGGAGAACACAGCATAAATGCATATATAAGATAAGAGGCTTGTATTTCTCTATTTCAAAAACAATAATTCATGGAAAGAAAGATTAAGAAAGGCTTTTGCTTTATATAATTAGAAGAAAGGGGAGGAAAATCAAGCTCTTCAATTATAAATGTAGATATTATATAATATTAAAAGAATTATTATGAGAGTTTTTAAATTTTATAAGTTGGATTAATATAATGATACATATTTTTTAATAAATATTAAAAAAATAAAGTAGAGTGTGTCATATCATTTTAATTCAATTTATAAAATTTAAAAACTTCACTGATAATGTATTAGATAATAATTGGTTTTAAAATGGTTAATTCCTCTATCTAAATCATAATTCATATGATGAACAAAATAGATAATAATTTTAATGATTAATATCTAATACATTAGAGTTTTTTGTTCTACAAACGGAATTAAGATTATAACACATGTCTTTTAAAAATATTAAGAAAATTAAAAATAAATAAAATAGCACATGTGTATCATCTTATTTTAACCTTGACTGTAAAGTAAAAAAATTACACAAACAATGTATTAGATAATTATCTTAATTTTAAATATAATAAGATGACAAGATACAAAAATCATTTTAAAAAATAAAGTTAAAATGAGCTAATATTTTATATTTGACGCATAACACAAATTTTAATACGAAATTTTTGTGATTTATACTATACAAATACAAATTATATTTATCTACACGAATAATTAAATCTATATATTATCTCTAGGTGCACATTAGCACAGCCTCTAAGCGTACTTTAGCGTAACTTCTAAGTTTAGCACCAGGTCGGCATAAGCAGGTAAAACACTTCTTAAAAAACACTTTTAATCAAAAGCAAAAAAAAAAAAAAGAGTAAAAATTGGTAATCACTTTTATTTATTTTTGGTTGGATTATCATAGTTAAAATTGTTAAATTGAATCACGAAACGGCAACCCTGCAAGCAGCAAAAATCGCACGCAAAAATTAAAAGGCGGAAACCCAAAAGGAACAGTTCACTGGTGCGAGCTGCCTCCATTTTTCTGTGGCTTGGAAAGTGAAAAGATTAGGAAGGAAGCTTAGTTGATTGGTGCGATCTGGTAATATCCCATTTGATCGATCTGTTTGGGTAGGGAAAGCAAAAAAGGAAAGGAGGTGGGATATGGTGGGATGAGGGAGTGGAGGAAGGAGGGAAAACGCAGACGGAGATGGCTAGAGAAGGCAGAGCTAAATGGGGCGGTTTTGGTTTGAGTTCGGGTCATTGTTCGTATAAAAGAATCACTCTCATTGTTTGCTCCATTAACATTGTTATTGCTCTCTATGTTCTTCGCTCTCTCTATTCTTCTCTCTACATTTATTCCAATAAAGATAATGGTAAGTTTCTATAAGCTTTGCCCCACTGTTTTTTCCTTTTTAATAAATTTCATCTTGATTAGTGTTTTGATTTTCTGGGGTTGTTTTGTTTTTTGGCAGTTGTAAAGTATACACCGGATCAGATTAGGAGAATGGAAGAATCGATTAAGATTCGGAGAGCCAGTGAACCTGTAGAGCTTGTTAAATTGGTATGCGATAATGCTAATTACCATCTTTCCTTTTATTTTATACCTTGTGGCAGTGCTTTTAACTGGGGGTACTGTTAATGTCTGTAAATGAAGGTAAAGCAACTGAAGCATGAGTTTTGGAGGGAAGAATCAGTGGGTGAACTGCCACAGGCTGTTAAGAAGAAGATAACTGATGAGATCCTGCAGAGGTTGAGAAGTTTGAGACCAAATGCCAATATAAGCGAGCAACAAGGTTGGTGTCTGCCTTACTTTCCTTTTAGTTTTTGACCGTGTTGTTCAGTTATCTTACAGTTTATAGTAAACATGATGTTGTATTCCTATTTATTCTTATTTAGTTAGTAGCGTTTTATTATTATGTTGTTATACATAGATTGAGCATTTATGATTTATAGGAATAGGATTGATAGTATTTGTATAAATTGGCAACTAGGAAGATTACAAGTTAATGTATAATCTGCTAGCTAATAAATCAGTCTTAACTGCATTCTTATTATGGAAACTTGAAGATCTGTAATTAGCTGGTTTAGCATGGAGGTGATTTAAGAAATGCAATAATGACAATGCAATTTTTGTGTATGAAAAATTAATTGTGTGGATACTTACTTTTTGATTATTATGTTTTTCACCCGAAATAGTATCTGATTATTGTGCACATTTTTTGGTAGAGAGATTATGGCTGTTGGAACATGAGCTTCTTAGGGATCATGTTCTCATAAGGCAAATATAAATCTTCATTAATTCTTGAAGAAATCCATTTTGTAACTTTATTTCTGTCATCACAGTGTGTGTTTGTGATGCTTCCCTAAGCAGAATACATCAAAAGGTTTTATAAAAGTAGGAAAGTCTAATTCTTAAGTACATTATTTGGGCTCTAGGTTCATATCGCTTAATTTACACTAGTTATCAGATGTTATTCTTTCACTTCCTTTCTTACATCTTGCCAAGGGCATAATCTTATTGATCTAATATCATCCAGTAGTCCAAAGGTGGCCCTGCTTTATAATGCCATACATAGCAATTGATGGGATAAATCAATTCTATAGTATTTCTAAGGTACTTGAATTTAGAGCTAACTCTCAATCATAATTTGCAGAAGATCATGGTTAATTGACTGATTGCATTAAGATGAAATGCACATTTGTATTCTGTGGTGCTGCGTTATGCATCAAGATTCTTTTCTTTCTTTTATTTTTTTGATCAATTAAAAAACATATTTTGCATAATGATTTTTGATTGAAGAGAGGTTTCAATTAATTGGTTAGGATATATTTCTAACAATAGGTTTAAAGAAGCAATGAGTTTTTTTGTTGGCACCACTCACGAAATTCTTCTCTTAAATTATCCTTCTGAATTTAGGGCATAATGGTTATTTTATCACATCCTGCTTTTTTCTTCTGTGACCCTTTTTTTTTCCCTTGTATCATATTCCTTTATGACATATATTGGGACTGAGTGCTTGATTTCATGAGGCCTGAGAGTCCTATGCATGTTTCATGCATCTAATTTCCTAGAAGCCAAATATCCTCTGTTCTCCTTAGTTTGAAGAACACAACTGCAGTAACCTTTCGTCTCTTGTCATGGCAATAAGCCATGCACTTCTTTTGTTGGTGTAACTTTTAGAATAAATTTAATTGTTACTTGGAGAAGTCTTTAAATGGTTACTTCTGGTGCTTTTGCTAGCTACTTGTCTTTTTGTTCCCTTTTTCCTTGGTGTAAAAAGAGCTGAGTTTTTTACATTCTGATTTTGGTTTTGATTTGTACTTCATTTAGGGGTGAGCAATTGGTTTAATTGGTCGGTTTCGGTCCAGAAAAACCGAAAACCAAAAAACCGATTTCATTGAGTATCCAACCGAAACCGACCGAATTCTTCTTGCAAACCGAACCGAACCAAACCGAATTTATTCGGTCGGTTCGGTTTTTTAACGTTAAAGCCGAATTTGAGGCAAAAGTAAATAAATGTATAAAAGTATATAATATAAACTTGTTTTGTTAATATCTCCTACAAGATTTACAACATGTTACCCAAATAAATGCATAAAACTTCACAAAACAAAGATAAATAACCAATATTGTTCATAAATTTACTAACTTAAAAACATAAATATAATATTTATCTAATATATATTTATATTTATAATTTATTTTTTGGGTAAATCGGTTTTTCGGTTGGTTCGGTTTGCCATTTATATAAACCGACCACCGACCGATTTAACCAATAAAACCGAACTTTAAAACTGAACCGAACAAACCGAAAACCGTATAAACCGAACGGTTTGGTCGGTTTTTTCTGTTCCAAAAATTTTTGCTCACCCCTAACTTCATTCATGGGCTCCTGCTGACTATTTAGGAATGTAAAATAGGTAGAAAATAGCTTAACACTCAAGAAATGGTCTTAATGAGGCATGGTACAAATTATGTAACGAAGTGTGAGTTTCAACAATTGGAAATTGACTAAATTGAATTTGTATGTCAGTTGATTGACAATTTCTAAAACTATTCTGTGCCAGAGTCCTTTTTGATTTTTCATTTTTAGCAGGCAATAGTAGATTCCGAAAAGGGAATAGAGATTACTTTGCTGCTGCATGCCGATCATCTCTAAATCTAAAGATCTTTATGATTTGATAGAAATGGAAACTTTGATATCCTCTAAGTGAGGCAGGTCCTGACTCAGCTGGAAGCTGCTCTTAACTGGCATAGGATTTAATAGATTCTTATAGACACTATATCTTTTGCATTCCTCAAGAAACCTCCCAATTATCCATGCAAACCACTTTAAACAATGCAATGTCTCAGAAGAGTTCTTTGAAAAGAGTCAGCAATAATGTAGGTCTCATGTTTGAGGACAACTAATCAGCTATGGCTTTGTCATGGTAGTTATTTCATTATAATTTTTTTTATATTCTTCTTGGGTTACAGACGTGGTTGAAACCTGGCGCAAGGAGAAACTCAAAGAAGCCAAAAAGGTTGCCCTTGGAGGAGAGGGGTTGAATTCAACTCTTCTGCAAGAGGAAGCAGGTACTCATAATCTGAAAGGTGGTATATTTTGGTACTTAGTTTATCATTGAGATAAAAAGCTTAAGCATTTGTTTCTTGCTGCAGACTGTTAAGCTTACGAGTCTTACTATTTTGTAGATATGTTAGTAAAAGTCTTGGAGTCCAATTGGGCTGTGCTGTCAGAAGACATTGGCCTTTGGATTCCCACTGAAATCAACAATCAAGAACATGATGATAAGCCTGAGGGTGTGGAAGATACAGGTAATTGTTCCATTTCTCCAGTTGATCAAAGCCACCTGTCTCTCTTGTTAAAACAACTTAGCCGATTTCAGTTGATTTTTTTATATAGTTTCGGGAATAGGGGTTTGAACTTGGAACCACTTCTTCAAAGGAGTGGTTTGAAAAATTGTGGTGAGAAATGTCTGCCACTAAGGGGTAATTCTTTTATACAGAAGATGAGAATCAAATTTTAGCTGGGAGGCCCCTCCCACCAGAATGTCGTGCTGAACTTCATACAGATTATGATGGTGCTGCTGTTAGATGGGGTCTTACCCACCACAAAGAAAGTGCAGCTGATTGCTGCCAGGCTTGCTTAGATCAGGCAAAACTAGCAAAGCCAGGTGAAAAGAAATGCAACATATGGGTGTATTGTCCATCCGAGACTGGTTGCTATTCCCCAGATATATATGAACACAAACACATGGAGTGCTGGCTGAAATCCGTAAGTGTCCTTTTATAGCCATTAAGTTAGCATCATTCTACTTTTGCATCTCAAGGCTAATCATAATTTATAAAAAAATTGCAGTCAGAGACGCCAAGACTGAACTTCAAGGACAGATATTCTGAAGCATATAGAAACAGCCACCCGACAGCGCCTGTTATTGTTCCTTGGGTATCTGGTGTTATTAGCGTATGACTGAATTTTGATCAACATGACACGAGGACCAGTTAGTCAATTCGAGTTCGAGTTGACTCTAATTCTACTGAAATCTTCATGATGCCCCCTTTACATCTGATAAAAAATTTAGAACTTTGCTTAATATAATATCATAGTCTCATTGTTTTGGAACAAAGGGGAAACTGGAAAGGGTGGCAGCGGGTGGTACCACTTGCTTTTGACAACTAGAAATTTTTGTACCAAATTGGACGGTCTCGGCACTGTGGATTTTATTAAGATGTGAAAGTCCTAGTGCTGGCTGCTGAGGTTGAGATTAATTAATAACAATGTGAAAAGTGGATCTCTTGTCTTGGGAAGTAGGATTGGATTATGAGTTATGACCAAATTGACATGCTGTAATTGGATGAAAAAATTTTAATTAATGCTTGAGTTTTAATCATCAGGACAAATGCAGATTGCATATTGGAGACACTAACTGTTTTTTCAACCTTGGTTAAAGTGATATTTGCCGACGGAGATTGACTTGCAATAAAGTTTGAATCTTTTTTTTTTTTGATCAGAAACGATGAAATAAAGTTTGAATCTTGAGTTTAAAATACTTAAGTTCGACGGTTTTTCATTGGTAAACAATTTATAAATTTCCAAAAATCTCAACAAACATAAGATATATTGAACATACGATTGATTTCTTTACCTTTTAAATCTGGTTTAATTTTGCTGTTTATGGCCCTTTGGGTTTTTAATAAATGAAAACATAGATATTATTACAGTTTTCACAGGCCACCCAATCAAATGGCGATGATGGGCCTAAGCCCAAGCCATCCAATGCAATTTCTTAGATAAAAACGACAACGTTCCGCAGTTCTCTCTCTTTCTCCTATGCCCTCCGCCCTGCGGGCAGCAGCCAATACGCTAAAGAAGGCGAGGAAGTGTCGCGTCAACGACTCTTTACGTGCGTCCAGGGTTTAAGCTCAGCCTGGCATATCGTTAAGATCAACTGATTTTGGTTTGATTTCTTCTTCTTCTTCTTCATCACTGTTTATTGGTTAATATATCTGATTGTGATATTTAGATTTGTTGTTTCAATCTCTTAATAGCTGGCTGCCAGTTGTTGTTTCATCTATCATGCTCAACTTGATGCAAAAACTATGCTTTTTAGGGTTTCTTTTCCTTGGAGGATTATTTCTTTCGTAATTGAAGTCATGTTATGTTTAAGATTATTTTTGAAAATCAGACATAAGTTTCTGTTAAAAGAATCTCAGGCAGTGGTTCTAACAATAGGAATAATGCGTGTTGGTGAAATTTCTATCTTTCCGGTCTCTGTCTTTTGATTGTGAAGGTCTGGATTTGGGGAAGTCATTATAAAGTATTATGAACTAATCATTAATCTTTGAATACCTCCCTCAATGCCCTTCATTGGGGAAGCAGATGCGGGAGGTTCCATGATGCAGAAAGCCATCCGTTATTAGTGTTTAGTTGATCGAAAAACGTGAAGTCCACTTTTGAAACTGTTAAGTTATAGTTTCTACTAGGGTTTGTTTTCAATAAATTTAAAGCAAATAACCTCCTGTGAAATCTATTTTTATGTATTTGCAGTGATGCTGGTCTTGTAACAAGTGGTGGTGAACCATGATTCTTGGAAGTAACTCCATCCAAGAAACCCACTATGATGTTCTGTCTGTGAAGGAAGATGCCAGCTATGAAGAAATTCGTACAAGTTATCGAACTGCCATCCTAAATTCTCATCCAGATAAATTACATTCCGATCATGAGTCAGGAGATAGATTTTTAAGGGTACAGAAGGCTTGGGAAATCCTTGGTGACCCCAAGTCACGTGCAGTCTATGACAGCGAGCTGCGAGATTCTAGACAGGATGTGGTGGCCTCTGAAGATATCGGCTTAGATGATATGATGATTGGAGATACAGGCGAGTTCATGGAGCTCTTCTACCAGTGCCGATGTGGCGATCACTTCTCAGTTGATTCTTTGGAGTTGGGTAAAATGGGGTACACTTTGTCAAGGGATGGGACTGAGATATTTGTAAGGACCCCAGATGCTTTACCGGCATCAGTTGTTCTTCCTTGTGGCTCTTGTTCCTTGCTTGTTCGGCTGATGATAAATCCAGATATTAAAGTTCCAAGTGATGTTTGTTTCTGATTTGTTTTCCATTTTCACTTCCATTGATGTTAAGTTATTCTTTTAGATTGTCATAGGAAAGCTTTAGATATATGAAGTGAAGCTGTTAACATCTATGACAGCCATAGGAGGCGGCTGAACTTGAAGATATTCTTTGTTGTGAAAGATTATACTGAGTGAACAAGCTTGGGGAAACTTTCCTTGATTATTTTGGAGAATACCTTTATCAGAATTGATTAGGTTGGAACTGTTCTATGTGAAAATCAGACATGTTTGCTCTGACCAACTGAACAAGCAGGTTGGAAATTTTAACATAGCATTTGCTCCAGCCTCCCATTAGCGAATGGATTTGAATCATTCTTTGACTTTGAGCAGAGAATATAAGTCCTCGCTGAGACGCTGACTGCATTCCCCCTTGTGGTTGTGGGTTGCCCAGGATTTAAAAACTATTCATTGAAAGTAAGCAACCAAACCAGGAGGCTAGAAAAAGAGCAAAAGAGGATCCGCTGGTCCAAAAGGCCAAAATTTCTCTTTTCTAAAAGCCAATTTTCGTTCTTAAACCCTTTTTTTTTTTGAATGAATAATTAGTTCTGAACTTGAAACGTAAAAAAACTTGTATTAGCAGAAGTTTAGGACCATTGGAAATTAGAATTTGAAAGGAATTTGATGGGCGATGAAGAATAGATGGAAAAGAAGGGAAGTGAAAAATAAACACAAGTAGAAAGATCTGCTCCACATCTCGATTCTTCGACATGTTCGATAAACTCAAATCTTAGCTTTTTCTTTCTCCAACTAATTGACGCAAAGCTGAAGACAGATTCCATCTTTTAAGGTTAGTGTTTCTGTTTCTTGTTTTTCCTCTTCGAACTTGATTAGCTTCCAGTTCGAGCTTGTTATTGTTCTCTTTCAAAGATTAACAGGTTCCAGAACTTGTCTCGTTTTTGCTAAAATTCACGATACAGATTGTTAACTCTGTAATTTGGGTTTTGCAGGTTGAAGGTTAGTAGACCAGATCAAGATGAAACGATGAGCCCAGGTCATTGACTAAGGAACCCTTGGAAGCAGATGGGTTCTGGGGAAGGAAATTCTCATTTCAGCGTCTTTGATGGAGTGAAGACTTTCCCATTGACGCCTGAGGCTCTCATGGCTGAGATCAACACGGCTATTACTAATCTTGAATATGCACGTGCTACAGCTCTCCTTGACTCCCCATCTTCATCTTTGTCGAGAAACAAGGGTCATGATTCGCCTCAGTATGATGCCCGAATGGCTGATGAGGCTTTTAAAGCAGGCTGTGCTGCATTGGCTCTTGGCAAGCTTGATGAGGCTTTTCATTCTTTGAATGTTTCTCTCTCCAAATGCCCACCTGAGAGGGTCTCTGCTGTTGCCAAGCTTCAGTCTCTGATATCTCTCACTTCTCAGCAACTCCAAAAATCTTCTGTTTCAAACTAACTAATATTGGTATGGAATTTTTTAACTTAATTTCTGTGTTTCAATCAAATTCGGTTAAAAGATTGCTTTAGTACTAATTCATCATGTTCCCAGTTCTTACATGCTTTTGCATTTCTTCAACCCAGTATGAAGTTCTTTCTCATTAAGTAAAGATAATATATGGCTATCTATAGTTGAATTAAGATCAATTGATTCATGAAGATAACATAATTCATTTTATGTGTGAAAAACTTTGAAGGAATACTGGGATGAATTCAGAATTACATGAGTTTGCTATACAGATATTACAGAGTTAGTGATAGATTGTTATGTAATGTAGGTCCTTCATGGTTCTTTCACTCCTTGGGTAGTTGTAAGCGACAAGATTATCTTGCCTGATGAAGAAGGTCTTTGGGGCTAGAGGAGCAAAGGATTCTTCGTGATTTACCACTTGGATTTAGATAATGTAGTCGACTATTTAATCTATCTTCTGATTAGTGGACAGGAATAGATCTGCTATAGCTGAGTAGGTAATACACAAATTTCACATCCATTCAAATTTGGGCTGCTGTGTTAATTCTGGCTAAGTTTCTTCTTGGTGTGCTTGTGTCCCTGTGTTGTGCCAAGACAATTCAAAAGACTGTTATTGCTTGGTAAAGTTAGATGGCATCAAGTGATGCTGAGCCAAAGAATTGTAAACTAATTATTGCGCCGAGACAATTCAAAAGACGGTTATGAGGTTTTATTAGGGGTTGTAGACTTGCAGTTGAGTTAGACTGTTCTCATACACCCGTCCTGCTTGAGGCGAAATTCTTACTTTCAGTTGTTCAAGTTGGATTATTACATAAACCATAATCACTTACCAGCTATAACTTTGTAATAACTATCAAAAAGCATCATATGCACACAACTCAATCACTAAGCTTGATTTTATTGCATAATCTTAGGGGAATTATTTTTGGAAAGATGCAACAAACATTAAGCATTGGGTTCTTACATTCAAAGGCTGAGGGAATGATTTCTCTTGTTAGCTTTTTATTATTCATTTATGTTCTAATTTTCCGTTTGCTTTTAAATTAGGTGGCACTGGACAAAGCTAGTCATTATTGGTTGCTTTCGTCTCTATCATGTTGCCTTTTCCATTCAATAAAGTTTGTCTGAGGTTGGAATTGATTTTCTCCCGTTCTTTTGTCTTGAACAAGTGCTATAGATGGGCTGTCCTATTATTTCTCGATCATCCTGCACAGTTGATCAGAGAATCTTCTTGGTGATTCACATCTGAGGGAAAAGAGGGCAGAGATGCAACCTTCTCAAATATGTAACTTTTACATTGTAAAAGTGATCATTGTTAATTCTTCTGTTTTTCCATGAAAACTTTAACGAAAGGTATTGCTGATCAAGAACATATTTTACTGCAGTTGGTTGTTACGTAAAGCTTGGGTTTTAGGATCTGGCTGCTTTCATGGGATGTTGAAACTTGAAAAAGGATTTATCAGTGTATCCATTTTTCTTGCTTGAAAGAATTGAGTTTGTGGTGTTGCAAACACCTTATTTTGTTCGGGGCCTTGATTAGTAAAATTATATGTATAATGTTAGTATTAGCATTTTTTAATTGTTTGATTATATAGATAATATAGGTTAGTTTTAATCAATTTTAACATTTAGCTATTAGGTTATATTTATAAATAGTTGGGATTTATTTGATTAAAATAGGATTGATATTAGAGGTAATATTAGATTAGGATTGCTATTTAATTAGGATAATTTAATTATTAAATTAAGATAATTGTAGATTATTATTAGGAATAATTATTAGAATAAGATAAATATTAGAGTAGATTTATTATTTTTATTTTTAAGATATTATTATGATTTGATTAATATTAAGGTTAGTTTAAATAATTTAGGATAATTATAATTAGATTAGGATTATTTTTAAAATAGAATTATTTAATAATTTAGAGTTATTATTAGATTAGAAGTAGAATAGGATATTTTTAAGATAATTATAAACTAAGAGAAAAAAAAAGCATAAAATTCAACAAAATCAAGTCTCAATAAAAAAAACTAAGTCTTGGCTTATAAATATGGAAGAGGATCTTAGGAAGAGGGAACTTCACAGTCTTTCACCTTCCCTTGCCCCATCAAAGAAAAAGGTAAGTTTTCTTATATTTAATTAGATTTAACAATTGTGTAGATGTAGAATTGATTAGGTGAGGCTGATAAATAATTAATTAGGATAAAATTAGTAAAATTAGATGATTTGATTTGTTATAGGATTTTATATATGGTAGTTTAATTATTTAATTTGTATGATTAATATGTGGTAGGATTTAATATAATGATAAATTATATAATTTGGTGTTGATGAAGTTAATTAATTAATTTGTGTAATTAAATAATTGCATGATATGATTTGTATGACTTAGTTTGTATGATTAACTTGTATGATTTAATTAGCATAATGAATATAATATGATATGGTTTGTATGATGTAAAATTTAACTAGTGTGATTAAGTATAGAATTTATAATGAATGATTTGCAATTTAGCATGCCATTGTCTTATTTTATTTATTAGATAGAAATCAGGAAAATAATATAAAAATAATTTAAAATACAAATCAAATCAAACATTAAGTAAATAATAATATTTATAAAGATGAATTATTCGACGAATTCCAAAGAGATTGCACTGGAGTAGTACTTTTTGAGATTTTGAGGTGAGGAAAATCTTTTTAAGTCTGGTCATATTTCTAATATTTAATCATTTATATTCATTATAAAAATAAACATTAAATTCAAATAACATAAATTAAAACTAAGTTTATTATAAGAATAAAGAATAAAAAACAAATTGATAAGTTAGAATTTAAAAAATTAAGAATTAGAAAAGAATAAAAATAAGTAGAAATAAAATAGAATTGAGTAATATTAAAATGTTTGAATAAATATGAATTATTCTAATAATGAAATTTAAAAAAGAATTGCACTTGAGTAATTTTTTAAAAAAATTCTTAGGTGATAAAATTTCCTCTAAAGTCTAACCAGTTTAATGGAAAGTTTAGAGAAAGATTTTCGATATTCAATAATTCATGTTTTTTTAAAGATATAAAAATAAAAATTAAAAACTAATAAGATAAAAATAATAAAATAAAAGAATAAAGTAGGAAGAATTAAATAATGATAATAAGAAAGATGATAAGTTGGGTAGGAGTTAAAAATATGATTTTTATCATGTATTTAAATCATTGAAACCTCTTTGGATTGGTTCAACTTGAATATTTTTGAATGAAAAAATTTTTATGTTGTCTGACTAACTTAATGGAAGAGATTTAAATTTTTTTTTCAATATTTGAGTATATTAAAATTAAAACAAGCAAAAGAATAAAATTAAAATAACTTTAAACACAGCATTTTAAGTTTGGTGCGTGCGTCGAATATCTATGAACTTAAACTAAATCTTATCTCTAGTTTTAGTACGGACCAGTCACACCTGTCAAGTCTAGTGGTTATGACACCTTCATCCCTACTTCCAAGTCGAACAACAAGACGAGGGAGGGATTAGTTTAGCCTAACCGGATCGATAACTTTAGATATTAATACGGTCTCAACCATTGATGACAACGGCCACTGATTACAGCTGTTTAACTGTTGAAACTATCATCACAGTTGCTGTAATACCCCACTTTTGGTGCATACACTCATTTGATTCTATCAAGCTTTTTGTTCTCTGTTAGCTTTATCAATTCCACGTATGGTATCGAGACCAGTTCTTTCCAGGAGGCGCCATTAATAAATCCATGAAGTTGCTTTGAAACCCACTCTTCCTGTAATTCTGGTTCTGTCTCGTGACAGATATAAATTAACGTGGCTCTGATTACTTCTCCACCACCAACATTCCATTAAAATGGCCGAAAAATAACTACTTGTGATTAGATGAGTTCTTTTCCTAGTTTAGTTAATGCCCCAGTTCACCATTGTCATGAGTGTCACGCCAACTTCACCGGTTTATATTGCCATTGCTGTCTGGGATCTAAAGGAAACGATATAAAACTCGAATACTGCTAGATCTTAATTAAGTTTTCCATGTGTAATACTGTTGTCAGATCTAGCTGTTTATGAAAACACTGCTGCCCTCTCAGCCAAATCCTTTACAGGTTTTATTCAGGTGCGTTCATTTTCTATTTCATGATTTGACTACAATCTACAGTTACTTTATACAATCATTTTGATTCAGAATCAAGAAAGGCCACGCTCTGTTTCTTTGTTCTATATTGCCTTGAAATAACTTCAAAACGACAAAGTAATCTTTCATGTCAAATTTGCCTGATACTTGCCGTCAATGTTTGGTACAATGTCTCAGTTTTCACCATGACTTCAGCCTGAAGAGAAACGTGTATATTACTCTGAAGGAACTAGCCATGGGAAAATAAATAAGAAGTGCAACCCAGTTTTGAGGGTCTCCATAGGGAATTTTTTTAGCCCAGTTGATGAACATCAGACGGCAATCCGAAGCTGAAAAGTGGGATTTTGAGTGTCATTTGTTAATCTGTCTAACCCTTTTTTAACTTAGTCTTTACCCCAAAGGATAGAGTGCCTGTATTTTCAGTAAGCTGCGATGGCACTATCAACACAAGCGGGTCAATTTCGACATCAAAAAAAAGAATGAACAATAACAATCAATGGTCTATAAGAATCTCTGTAACATAATCACTTTGCCACTTCCAGATAGCAGCTTTCTCCGATATGGGTGTCTTTTATCAGGAAGAGCAGCCCCGGCAATCTAAGAGATGCAAGTTCCTAGCTACAGTTCTAAAGGAAGCATTTTCCAATTGCCATTCATTCAATGCACAGCTTTCGAATTCATGTCCGGAGGATGAATATTCAGCAAGTGACATCGATGATGAATCAGAAGTACTTACTAGTAACTAACAGCATAGATTTTCTTTTGTTTTTTCGCAGTTTCTCTTATTGTTTGTGATGTTCTTCACAGGTAGTTGTTTCTGAAATTCGAAGTCGAGCAATGGAGAAGATGAAGCGCAGGCCTAGTCTAATGTCAGAAAGCTTTTCCTGGGTATTATCTCCATCGACGGGGGAGCTGTTTATAACCTCTAAGCAGGCTAATCGACGAGACAAGGATAATGCAGATGATGGAGAGGAATTTTTTTCTGTTGGGAGTTGTTTCTCCTTCTGTTCGAGTGCTGTGAGCAGGGAAGCATTTCTGTCGGCCGAGGCAAACTTTTCCCGCTGTTCAAGCTTAAACAAGATTGATTTCCCAGACATTTGGAAGTTTGATTTCCAGGATTTAAGGAGACGATCAATCATTCAGGAATTCTGTCATTGTGAAGGTTGGCCATTTGGGCTGTGCAGGAAGGCTGTGCTACTCCCACCTCTGCCCAAATCCCCTTCTGAGTCTTGGTCTTGGCGTAAAGGCACGAGATTAGCCAAGATGCCATATATTTAAACATAGCCTAATCTCCCAATCTATGGTGCCCACTGACTTCTGTTCTTGAGTTTCTTTCTGTCTCCTTTTTGGTCTTGACAATGGAAGCAACTTGTTTCCTCTTCTAAGAACTATAAGCTTACAGATTAGTAACTAGTCAAAGAATAAAAGGTTAATTATAGACATAAGTTGTCTTCTCTCTACTCCATTGTTTATGCTTTTTCTTCAGGAACGTTTTTACATTTCAATCCCGGTAAAAGAATTAGTTTCGAGGCCCTGCCATAGTGAGATTCCGTTTTGGTTAACATTGATGATCGTTTGAAAAAATTCCAGCATTGCTAAGCACGGTTGAATCTGATGAAAGCAGCAATACACACATGTTTTGAATAGGACAGATTGTCAACTCTTCCTAAAAAGAACCAGATCATCTTAGACTGGTTCATTTGGAGAAGCAGAAACCTCTGTTTTCCCCGGTAATTATGTCTTTCTTTATACACGTTGCCTATGATACTTATGCTTTTGCTATATACAACTTCAAAGTTGTAGATAGCTTTGGTGTGATCGTTCTATCAATTCATGTATAAAATCTGAATTCATGTTTGTATCATATAAATAAAAAAAAATTTCGTATCAACAAATCAAATATAAAAACTATCTTTTAACTCTTATCATATTCATATACAGTTTTTACTAACTTTTATCTTGTATCACATTCATATTGTGTCACTGTGTTGTGTCTAGAATTATCGAATCTAGATGGAGCTGCTGATAGCTTCATTACTCGTCTAAGGAAATAAGTATGGTGGAGAAAAATTTTCCCATAAAAAGGCATAAGAAACATGATGTTACACTTTTACTGTTGTTGACAAGGATAATCCTTTTATTTAGCTGCCAAGCAACTCAAACCTCATAGGTTTTCATGGAGAACTACACCAACCTGTCTCCAACTATTCATAAACATGATTTAAAACAAAATGAAGTTCACAGTGATATTGAACTCGTCAACATTATAGTGCTAAGCTCTGTGCTCCACATAAGATCCAGAAAGTCCAGAGGTTCCAAGAACAGTAATCTGCAATAAAAGCAGCCAAAAGTGTTAAACAGACTTGCCATTATTTATTATTCCCAAATACTTGTATGAGAATAAAAAGCAAATAATCATCAGAATTTACAGATTACTTATGCAACAATGAGTGCAATTGTCAAATACTATAAATGCAGCAAAGAAAAAGTATGCGCCAATGCATCTATTCACTTCCTCGCTTCCCTTATAAATCTTGGTGGACGAGGATGGATGAAACAGTTACTGCAGATTGTATGATCTCAACAGGCTAATCTTTGGCCCAGGTTCTGCTTGGTGCTCCAGAATACCAGATGGTTAGGACCTTGGTTCTCACATCTTATTCACCATTATGGCAAGTCAACCCCAATCCTAATTCTCGGGTCACATAGAACCATGAATCACATAATATGAAACAAAGTGCATGAATTGCAATAAACCATGTCATGCAACCTTGAGATAGATCATGCCCTCATAACTGAGTTTATAAATATGGAGCAAATTGTTGTAGTACCTTTCCCCACTCAGAATCAAGACCACTACATCTCATCTTGAGGTAGATCATCTTTGATCCCAACTCCGTCTCTACCTTCTTTCGCAAATAGGTTTCATCAGGACCAAATGCATCTAAGTAAGTTGTATATCGTTGATAAACTGTTTTAAGTGCATCTGAGAAGTCACTTGACAGGGGCTTTACGTTCTAGAAAAGAAGATTCAATTCATCAAACAATGAGAAACAGTGATAATGAGAAAAAGAAATTGTCAGGGCCTTATAGATTAAAATACCTCTCCACTCACTCCAATGCTGTCATCAAGTTCCATTTTCATGCTAATTAGAACACCACCAAACTCTTCAACTGCTTCAGCAGCACGGAAAACATTTTTCAAAGCTTCTTGGCCAGCTTTGTCATCAGTATTTTTGGACAAAGCTTTCTTTGCATCCTGTACAACTGAATAGGGAAGCTCATCCCAGCTTGCAGCCATTAAATCCTTAAAAACATTCTGAATTTCAGGGTCTTTTATGACAGGCATATGAGTTACATCTTCACTAAAATGGCGCATGCTTCCTAACCTCAATGCAAAGGAAGACCTGCCACCTGTTTATCGTCACTCATGAACAAAATGTGAGGAGCATGATACAAGTTGGTCGTGAAAATTTACAACAAGCTACAGAATTCACTAGCAGTTGGCAATGGTTATTCTAAAAGTAATAGTAATAATAAGAAGATGAAGCAATTGGAAATATTAGTCTAACACAAGTATAGTTTCACTGTAGTACCACCGTGCAATATTACACAGTAATTTACATACTTGTTGGATATATAAAATGCAGTGTCGCAAATACAATGTGTTTGTCAAATTTTTGACACGTTTCACTGAATGCTAGAAGCAAAGAGTTAAATTCCTCCCAGTCTCATTATATGCAGCTCAAAAAGATTTCAATTACCATAAGATTGTTGATTTAAACAGTACAGGAGAAACCCTTATTATATATGTGAGAAATGAACATTTTTCATGGTGAAAAGAAAAAAAAAGAGGCAAGAATTACAACACAAGTACACAAACAAGGCACAGCAAGAACTATCAAATTCTATGTTAACACAACATCACAATCCAAAGGGAGTTGTAAGGAACCGAAATTCAACTTTTAAGGAGTGAAGTTCAAATCTTGGACAGGTAAAACAAAAAAGCTACAACTTTGAAACCTCAAAATAAAATAATAGATTAATCATTAGAGCCTCAGCTAACATTTATTATGCAAATCAGATGAAAGCAAAACTCACCCAAGAAAAAAGTCAAACACAAAAGCCAAGACCGATACTGATACTCAATCCAATTCAATAAACTGATTGATTCCAAAGATAATCGAAAACGAGAAATGGGTAATCAATTAAGGATCCAAAAGAATAGAAAAATACCGGAAGGGAGGTTCCTGGGTGGATTAGAGGCGGAAGGTGATGAGACAGAGAAGAAACTCCGGGGCCCCAAGTGGCGATTGTGGTTGGCTGCGGCGGCGGCGGTAGCAAAACGGGAAGATCTGAAACAAGCTGCTCTACAAATGGATCTCAACACCACCATCTTCTCCATTTCTCCGAGGCTTTTAGTTTTAACCAAATTGGCTGAAAGCAAAAACTGTAAAGAAAAAGCAGGTCACCTGACACCGGAAGCCAGGAAGCGAGCGTAATTATTAACTATTAAGCTTCGGCAAATCATAAACGGACATTGAAACGAGAGAGAGAGAGCGTTTCTAAAGGAAAATTCTTTTTCTTAACATTTTTGGGCTGTGTTTGGCCTACGAATTGGCCACTCAATTCCCATAAACAGAATACCTATGGAATAGACTTAAATGGGCTATTTCTCTTTTCTTTCAATACGCTCTAGTGGGCTGAATGAGAATAAAATGGGAAATGACAAAGGCTACCACTTTGTTAAGTATTTATAAAATAATTTAATGCTTTTTTGGAATTTTGATAAAAAATAAGTTTAATACAGCTTTTAGTATGCATGGTTTCGTTTCTTTAGATCATGTACTGCCCTCGCAATCAATCAGGATTTAAGCTTTGTTTAGGTCACAGAAAAAGAAAAAGTGAGAAAAAATTATCAATCTAATGGTTAAATTATAAAACAATAAAGATATATTAAGTCTAACAATTGAATTAGTAAAATTTTCATCTTCACATCTTTCTATTATTCCTACCAAGTAAAGCATATTGTCTTAAATGTTACTAGGGATTAAAGAAACTTTGATGAAACTTTGAGCATTAATCGACCTCAAATCTAACTATTTCATTTAAGTTTTGGTTGAGTTATTATTACAGACACTAATTTTTTTCAATAAAAATTAAAAGTTTCCCAAGAAAAGATTACAGTGTTAAGATTTGAATTTTAAACGTAATAAATATTACATCTTGAATAATTGCATGATCCATTTAAATTAAATCCCAAAATCATTATCATAGCCACTAGTTCCTTGCAAAGAAACTAGATAGACCGTAATTAAAGTGGGATGCTATTAATCAAGGTTGAGGTTTTCCTTTGTTTCCTTGAAAGAGTATCGTTCTAGAATCTAACTAGCAATCAGAAACAAATTCAACGAGAAGCTCGATGGAATTCGTGCCATAAGAGAATTGGGGTTCTACTCCACTAATCACAATTAAGCTAAGGCATTTCAATTGCAACCAATTTTTTAGGGCCGCCTTGTCCACAGGTCAAAGGCTCAAAGCAGATAAGGAAAGTAAGCTAGTGGTTTTCTGCCATATGCCGTCTATCTATGAATACAAAATGTAAGGAGGAGAAATTTGACAGCCTCCATTGAAACATAACAGCTCGACTTCATCCCTCTTTCCTCTTCTTTCTTGTCATGGATTCAAGCAAACCGGAACTGGTTACTGAGTTGCCAGGTGTTATCAGAGTCTACAAAGATGGCCGAGTTGAAAGACTCATTGAAACTGGCTTTGTCCCGCCATCAACTGATCCTCAAAAGGCGTTTCATCCAAAGACATAGTGATAATCCCTGAATCCAACGTTTCTGCTCGGCTCTTCCTTCCAAAACTGACCAACCCTAACCACAAGTTACCTCTCCTTGTCTATTTCCATGGCGGAGCCTTTTGTGTCTCATCACCCTTTACTCCAAAATACAGTAGCTACCTGAACGCCTTGGTGGCTGAAGCTAAAGTGATTGCAGTTTCCGTGAACTACAGAAAAGCTCCTGAACACCCTATCCCTACGGCTTACGAGGATGCTTGGGCTGCTCTTCAATGGGTAGTTTCTCATTGTAACAGCCAAGGGCCTGAGGTTTGGCTAAATGACCACGCCGACTTTGAGAGAGTGTTCTTAGGCGGAGAAAGCGCCGGTGCCAATATTGCTCACAACTTGGCCATCGTTGCCGGAGACCCTGAGTCTGGGCTAAGCGTGCCGCTTCTTGGGATGGCTTTGGTGCACCCATATTTCTGGGGATCGGAGCCATTTGGTTCAGAGGCATTATTGGAACCAGATCAAAAGGCTGTCGTGGATAAGATATGGCCATTTATCTGCCCGTCTAATCCTGACAACAATGACCCAAGGGTTAACCCAGTAAGCATCGATGGTCCAAGCCTGGTGGGGCTTGGGTGCAAGAGGGTTTTGGTGTGTGTAGCTGAGAAGGATATGCTAAGAGATAGAGGGTGGCTTTATTATGAGGCTTTGGGCCGCAGTGGATGGATGGGCGTAGTGGAAATCATGGAGACACAAGGGGAGAATCATGGGTTTCACTTGTATGATTTGGAGCGTGAGAAATCTAAGGATTTGATCACTAGGTTGGCTGCTTTTTACAATAGGGATATGCCTCCTTTGTTTTAATTCCCATTTTATTGATAGTTTTAATTTACTTCTATTATAAATTTTACTTTATTTTGCCTAAGAGCTTTGTTTTTTATGTTATTTTATGGTTTAATCTAAAATATTTTTCTTTAACTTGTTTTAGCACAGGATGAAATACATAAACCCTTATATTTATACTAAAAGGATACTAACTTTTTTTAGTTTCAAAATACAAAATTTTCTCCCTTAAACAATGTTTAAAATTTAAAATTCAAGGTTTCTGGTTTGGGATTTAGAATTTAAGTGTTATAGTTTGATATGACAAAGTCTATTTACATTGGACCAGGCCCAAAATTGTCAGGATTCACCACGTGGCAAGGGACTATTGGGCCAGGTGGCCTTCAGTGACAGAGGCACAGCCTGCAACAGGACATCTGTCGCAGGTGATAGACTCCCGCGCCAATGGCCTGTCGCCCATCGATTGACACGTGGCGCTTCCCCCGACTTTCGCAAGCGACAGACTCCTACCGCCAACAACATGCCACGCTTCTGAGTCTCTCACCGGCGACAGGTTGCTTCTACTTCCGGGATTTACGAAATCTGTGTTCTACTTGTAAAAAAAAGTTATAGTAAAAGGACATGATCACCCTCAGGTAATTAACCTAGAATATTCGCCTATAAATAGGCCCAGGTATAATTCTATTAGGGAATTTTTGACTACTGGCTTTTACGCTTCCCAATACTGAAGAACTTGTGGCCGACTTAAGCATCGGAGTGCCTACGCAGGGAACCACCCCTGCGTGCCTCTGACTTTTCTTGTTTTATAGAAGCTTATTGGAGACACGTGGAGACAGAGTACGAACAGCACATCAACATACCTTTATTGTTGTTTTGTGCAACAACAATTGACGCCGTCTGTGGGAAGCGTATAAAAAGCCAATCAAAACTTTTAAGACGGTGCGAACAAGATCGACAAATGTTAGAACTGGAAGTGATGAGAACTCCGTGAAATCCTCTGAACAACCAATTCGCCAGAAGAATCAGGTGAACAGAAAAGATGAGAGAGTAACCGTGTCTACGGCAGAATTTGATGCTCTGAAGCGGCAGAGTGAAGAAACGACTGAGGCGTTGAGAGCCATGGTAGACCTGTTCAAAAGAGTCCTCCCGACATTGAGTCTGCCGCCTGTCGTGCAAATTTGGTGGAAAAAACAAGTCAAGGGGTCCCACCGCATGCATTTGGGTGACAGGAGAATGCGACAACAGTAGATCCCTCTCGACGACAAGAGGACCCCCTCGTAGAGGAGGATGATATTCAGCAGGAGGCGGCAGGACAGGGTAGCCGTAGGCCTGCCGCAGGTACCCAGCGGGAGGTCGATGAGGCGATAAATCTGGAACCTGAGGCAGGGGTCGGGCGACAGATGTCTGATTTCAGGCGACAGGTGTCTAGTGTCGGGCGACAGGTGTCTGGGTGACAGGGGGTTGACCGAGCGGCAAGGTCTTCCGCCCACTACCGTGATTTGTCAAATTTTGCTAGTACCAACTTAGAACAAGGTATCAGAGGTGCTGGAAAGAACGGTGATGATGACCAAAGCACTTGGGGAGCCGGGTCAGAATTTGACCCACTTAGTGTACACAAATGGCACGAACAAGTGCACCTCAAGAAAGGGGTAAGGAAATAGTGGCCGAAGACCTGCCTGATTCGTCTCATGCCAGGAATCAACTTACTCCCTCAGTGGACATGAAGAAGATGATAGAATAGGTACTTAAAGAGAAGGAATTAGTGTCCGCAGAGGAGAGCCAGAGGAGAAGGGTACCATTTTGCACAGCCATCCTGTAGAAACCTCTACTGCCAAAATTCAAAATGCCACGATGGCCACATACACGGGAAAGACAGACCCCTATGATCATTTGCAGAATTATTAAGCGCTAATGTTACTACATGGATGGGAAGATGAGATAATGTGCAGGACCGTTTCTCTAACTCTTACCGGGCACGTGATGAAGTGGTTTAATAACCTGACTGAGGGGTCTATTGTCTCTTTTGACCAACTGCGAAGCGAGTTTCTTAAGGCGTTTGCTGTGAATAGTCAGAGAAGGAAAGAGCCGACTTATTTACTCACTCTTAAACAAGGAGTTAAAGAGTCATTGAAGAGTTATGTCGATCGTTTCAGAGACGCTACTCTAGAAGTACAGGACCTACAAGTCGGTATAGCTGTGGCAGCCATGTTACAAGGAACAAGGTCTGAAAAACTGAAGGAATCCTTGTCACTAGACCAGCCAACCACGATCTCAGACCTGCTTTCTTGGGCGAATAAATATGTCACCCAAGAAGAAGCGATAAAAATGGTGGGGAATGGAGAATCCAAGGAGGGAAGGAAATGAGGAAGAGAAGTTCCTAAAGCATCCTCTAGTTAGTCAAGAAAATTTGACAAAGCCTCTACAATGAAATATACCACCTATACTTCACTAACTGAATCTCGAGCTTTGGTGTTAGCGGCTATTGAGGGGTCAGGTCTTATACGACCCCCAAAGAAAACATCCGGGAGTTTGGGCCGTAATACGAACTCGTACTGTAACTACCACTCAGCATATGGGCATTCGACGGAGAAATGTAGGGAGTTAATGAATCAGTTAGAGAAGCTAGCGCGTGATGGAAAAATAAATCGATTTGTGTGGAGAGGTGACAGTAGCAACTATCCTGCACGAAACAGAGGAAAGTACTTTAGAGACAACTTTAGAGACAGAAGAGGTGAAAACATGGGAACTGTAAGGCGAAACGATGGTGACAGGAGAGATAATGATAGGAGGACCGATAGAAGGAATAGAGAAGAAGATAATGAACCCACAATGCTAGCTATTAATGTGATATCAGGAGGTGAATCGTTAGCTGGTACATCTTCCTCGTTTGAAAGTCTTACACCCGGCAGGCTCACCAAATTAACTCAGTAATGGAAGAGAGGCCGGATGAGGAGCCTATTACTTTTACATCTACCGATAAAGGAGATATAGTGGTTCCTCATGATGACCCAATGGTGATTTCGACAGTGGTAGCAAAGCATCCAGTGGGTCGAATTCTGGTCGACAATGGAAGTTCAGTGAACCTGATCTACTGGAACTGTTTCGAAAAGATGAATCTTACAGAGGATAGATTAAAACCAGTGCCTACACCACTATGCGGTTTCTCTGGAGAGAAGGTGAAGGTAGTAGGTGCCATTCAGTTGCCCGTTACGTTAGGGGAGTGCCCGAGAAGTGTCATCCGTCAAGTGTTGTTTATGGTGGTGAAGTCAATGTCAGTGGCCTACAATATGATCTTCGGACGGCTGTTGTTGAATGACATGAGAGCGGTAGTGCATCTTTGTTATTTGCTAATGAAGTTCCCGACTCCCCAGGATGTTGGACAAGTAAGGGGAGATCAAAGGAAGGCTATGACGTGTAATATTGCGTCTACTACATGTAAAGGGATTCAGAGAAAGGAAACCCTTACAATAGAAGAACCACCAAAACCAAAGCCTGATGAGGAGATGCAGGCAATTCGATTAGATGATGAAGATCAAGAGAGGGTAGTATATGTGGGAAGCCAATTGCCTGAAAGAACCAAAGAGGAAATAGTCCAATGCTTGAAGGAAAATGCCGATGTGTTTGCATGGATCCCGATCGATATGCCTGGTATTGACCCCGAAGTTGCTTGTCATCGGTTGAACGTAGTTTATGGAGCAAAACCGATCAAGCAAAAGAAGAGAAATTTTGCTCCAAAAAGGCAGCAAGTTATAAACGAAGAAATCTCGAAGTTATTATAGGCAGGATTTATCAGAGAAGTGAATTATCCAGAATGGTTAGCTAACATTGTGATGGTGAAGAAAGCCAACGGAAAATGAAGGATGTGCGTAGACTTCACAGATTTGAACAAGGCCTGTCCTAAAGATTCATATCCACTTCCTCGAATTGACAAGTTAGTCGATGAAACTTGTGGATATGAACTACTTAGCTTCTTGATGCTTTTTCGGGGTACCACCAAATCATGATGCATCCAGAGGATGAGGAGAAAACCTCGTTCATTACATATAGTGGAACATATTGCTATCGAGCAATGCCATTCAGTTTGAAAAATGCAGGGGCAACCTATCAGCGCATGGTGAACAAGGTGTTCAAGGACTTATTGGGCAACACCATGGAAGCTTATGTGGATGATATGATCATTAAAAGCCGAAAGGATGAATCACACGCTGAGAAGATGAAAAGGTATTTCAGGTATTACGGCACTATAAGATGAAGTTGAACCCCAACAAATACTCATTCGGAGTGAGGTCGGGAAAATTCTTGGGATTCATGATCACTAATCGGGGGATAGAAGCTAATCCCGAGAAGGTCCAAGCCATTTTGGACATGAGGCCACCCAGTACTGTTAGAGAGGTTCAAAGGCTGACGGGGAGGATAACAGCTTTAAATCGCTTCTTGTCTAAATTCGCTGAAAGAAGTCTGTCGTTCTTTAGGGCGATAAGGGCGGGAAAAGACTTCAAATGGACAGAAGAGTGTAATAATGCTTTCGAACGGTTGAAAGACTACTTGAAAGAGTTGCCACTATTGTCTCGGCCACAGCACGAAGACCATCTCCTTGTATATCTTGGTGTAGGAGAGAAGGTCGTAAGTGCAGTCCTATTGAGGAAAGAATGGGACAAGGACTGCCCAATTTATTATGTGAGCAAGGTCTTACTGGATGCCGAGACTAGGTACCCATAGTAGAGAAGATAGTCCTATCATTGGTAATGGCAACTCGAAAGTTGCGACCTTACTTCCAGGCTCACTCGGTGACTGTCTTGACAGATCAGCCCTTAAGGCATATACTACAAAAATCAGAACACTCCTGACGCTTGACAAAATAGGCTATCGAATTAAGTGAGTATGAGATTCACTTCTAGCCTCGTCAAGCAATAAAAAGGGCAGGCATTAGCTGATTTTATTATAGAATGCACTGGTCGAGAGATCCAAGAAGATACAGAATTAGTCTGGTGGAAGTTATTTGTTGACGGGGCTCATACCATGGATGGTAGTGGAGCAAGAATTGTGCTAACTTCCCCGAGGGGGAAATCTATGAATATTCCCTGCGTTTTGACTTTCCGAGTTCAAATAATGTAGCTGAGTATGAGGCCTTGATAGCCGAGATGAAACTTGCTAAAAAATTAGCAGTCAGCGACTTAATGACCCATAGCAATTCGCAGTTGGTGGTGAATCAGTTCTCGGGTGAATATGAAGCACGAGAACCAGCTTTGGTCCCATATATGCAAAAAGTGCAATTATTGGCACAATCATTTAAAAACTTTCAATTGACTCAGATAAACCGGTCTGAAAACAGTAATGCGGATGCCCTCTCAAAGTTGGCTTCTTCTAGAGGAATCAAAGGCGGTGTGGTCAAAGTGGAATCCCTTGCTAAGCCGAGTATTAAAGAAGAAGGTGTTTGCGATATCGAGATCGGAAGTGATTGAGAAACCCGATCAAAGACTATATATTAGGAGGCACACTCCCGATTGACAGAGATGAAGCCTGAAGGCTAAAATTAAAAGGCGCCAGGTTTGCCATAGTGAATGGAGAACTCTATAAGCGCGGATTCACAATGCCCTTGCTAAAATGTTTAAGGCCTCAACAAGCCGAATACACCATAGCCGAAGTCCATGACGGGATATGTGATGAACATTTAGGGGCTCATGCTTTGACCACGAAAATATTGCGTGCGGGGTTTTACTGGCCCACACTCAAGAAGGATGCCACCGAAAAAGTGAGAAAATACGAAAAGTGTCAGAAGTTCTCTCCTATAGCTACTGCTCCAGTCTCAGCCCTTCAAAACACTCTTCAATTGACTCCATTCGCACAATGGGGACTAGATATCCTGAGACCTTTTCCCCTAGGTTCAGGACAAAGAAAGTACTTACTTGTGGCCACGGATTACTTCACAAAGTGGATAAAGGCAGAGCCTTTGGCTACAATTTTCGAAAAGAAGGTGGAAGCAATGGTGTGGAAGGACATAATTTACCGATTTGGGATCCCCCGTGTGATAAATGCAGATCATGGGAAGCAATTCGACTGTGATGCTTTTCGGGATTTCTGTAAGGGCCTGAATATTCAGCTAAGATCTTCTGTATCTAACCCACAGGCTAATGGGCAGGCAGAGGTGAGTAATCGAACTATAATGCATGGTTTGAAGACCAGACTGAACAAGACAAAGGGAGCATGGGTAGATGAGCTACCAAGTGTCCTATGGGCCTACAGAACGACAAGTAAGGTGTCGACAGGGGAAACACCGTTCAATTTGATGTATTGGACTGAAGCCCTCATCCCGGTTGAAATTGGAGTTGAGTCACATAGATTGGTCCCTTACATTGAAGAACTTAACTCTCAGGGACTAAGGGAGAATCTAGACTCGATAGATGAGTTGAGAGACATGGCAAAAATGAGATTGGTTGCCTACCAGCAGAGGATAGCCACTTATTACAATACACGAGTTAAGAGCAGAGAATTGCAAGAAGGAGACTTGTACTGAGAAAGTCGGCAATTACAAATGCCCAAAAGGAGGATGGAAAGCTCCGAACTAATTGGGAAGGATCTTACAGAATCAGAAAGATGATTGGACCTAGCATATGCACTTTGGAAACCTTGCAAGGAAAGAAGATCTTGAAGACTTGGAACGCCAACCACCTCAAGTTGTACTGGCAATGAACATTGTGCTCTTTTACGATTATTATCATTCTTGTCTTTATTTGTCCATCTATTATTTCCATTATTTTACAGATATTATTGTTCTGTGATTATCTGATTCATGAATAAAAACCAGCTATTCAATTTCTACATTTTCTAATGCAATATGCTAGTTGGTGCATGTGTTACAGGAATCGAAATAAGGCAAAAGGTGGCAAAACAAAAGTCCCTAAGCGAAAAATGCGTGAGACGGGCAAATCAAAAGTCCTTAAGTAGAAAATGCGTGAGACGGGCAAATCAACAATCCTTAGAGATGCAGAACATGAAGCATGTCACGAGGTACGGCACAATATATATGTGCTGCAATTGGTTCAAAAAATATATATATTCTGTGATTGGCTTATCAAATATAACAAGTCCTTAAGCGAAAAAAAGCGCGAGATAGGCACAAATGCTCTAGAAAAGTTCGTCTTTGAACAGAAACAATAACATTGTCTCAAAACAGAACTTGGGGAGCAATATGGTGTAAAGGTACGCTTTATGTAGCAAAAATAGAATTATTCGATATTTCTAACGCTTTAACGTTGTTTTTTAGAACTTTGTGATATAATAGTTATGAATACGAAATATTCATTTAGACAAAAAAGAAAAAGCTACAAAAAGCAATTGTACTTTTCATTGAGAATGAATCTTTACATTGAGTTAACAAACAAAATGAAATACAAAATATCCTAATCTATGGTGAGGACCAAGTCAGCTAGTTGAGAAGAGGCAGGATCAGCACCAGGACCTTCAATAACTGGAGGATTAGGAACTTGAGGAGTCGAAAGATTAGGGTCCTGGGGAGCCGAAGAAGCCATCCGAAAGAGGGAGCATCACCTGAAGGCCCAACCACAGCCGCAGAGTCTGGCAAGGGATCAACGGCTGCAGAATCAGAAAATTGGAACTCATCGCAGTCTAAATCTAACAGTGCCTCGATAGACTCAGGTCGATCACCCGCCTCAATAGGCTCAGGCTCATTACACGTCGCTGCAGGCCCGGATTGGTCACGTGCCCCAGTAGGCTCAGGTCGGCTGCATGGCTGTCGAGGAGGCCACGGACCTTCAAGGTTGTCCAAGTCATCTGTGGCTCCTACCTCTATATAGTCATCCCGACTTAGCGAGTCAGGTTCATATTTGGTCCAGGAAGGAGCTTCATAGTACTGGGCCTCCTCGGTGAAAAGTAACTCAGGGAAAGACTCATCAGGTCGATGCTTCTCCAACCAAGAGCGGGCTAAGTAGAAGCCATACTTGATGAATCCCACCGCAAGCTCTTCTTTCTTCTTATAGCAGTGTTGAGATAGGTGGTATTCACGGACAGCCTCAGCTCAGACCTCCTTTTGCCGATCTAACACACTCTGCAGCTCATCGATGGCCTCATCCCGCTGCATCCTCATGGCATCCCGATCATTGGTTGCCTTATTATAGGCCTCTTGATATCCGTGAAGGGAGGCTATCTTCACCTGTTCTTCTCTCAACCTCTGCTCAAGATCCTCATTCTTCTTCGTCAATTCCTCGACCCTACCAGCATATGAGCGAAGCTGAACAACCTCATTCTGAAGAGCCATTTTTGTCTCTCGAAGCTCACGAATCTCTTTGTTAGCTTGCTCTCTAAGAGCCGTATGCCATGCATTAACGGTCGTCGTTTGCTGAGCCGACTGACAAAACAAAAAATAGAAGTAACTCAAAAACCCGACGAAAGAGGTTAAAAAAGGGAATATAATTACCAAATAAGTGTGACGCTCCGCTCCCACCTTCATCGCAAGATAGTCAGAATTATCCTCAGCTTCGGTAGGGTTTGAGAAAAGCCCCGCCTCGTCACGGGGAAGGATGGTGCTCCAGGCCAGATGAGACGCTATCCAGGTCTCCTCAATACTATCATTGTCGTTCACTCCGAGATAGGTCTGGAAGTCCTCTCCATCTACGACGACCCCACTATCAACTACGTAACGCTTCACGGTAGGATTGGCTACCTTAGGCAAGATTGGTCTCGTAGGCATCGAGGCTTCAATGATCAACTTCTTTCTATATTTACGCCTAGGTTGGCGAGGAGCCGACCTATCCTCGGCAGCACGGGAACCACCTTCCCGGCGGGCTGACTCACTCCTTTGCGACCCAGAGCTTTCTTGATCGTCTGAGCTACGATCACGGATAAGGGCCCATTTCACTTGTTTCTCT
This sequence comes from Heritiera littoralis, assembly GCA_031772115.1. Lineage (NCBI taxonomy): Eukaryota > Viridiplantae > Streptophyta > Magnoliopsida > Malvales > Malvaceae > Heritiera > Heritiera littoralis. Next base: position 22,352,546 of record JAPDPK010000001.1, read on the forward strand.
CGACCTCTTCCGCAGGACGACTAGGCCCGTCGGTAGCCGGAGGAGGGGGAGTAGGAGCACAAGGATATCCGGAAGCGGAGGCTCCGACCTGCGATTGTTGTTGAGAAGGAGGAGCGGCTCTGGCAGAAGTGTTAGCCTGCCTTCTGCTCATAGCATTATGAAAGTTCATATCTGCATAATACAAGGAGACATAATCAGCAAATCTAAATCCAAAATGCCATACACGCGGATATATAAAGTAAAGAAAATTAGAAACTTATAATATCAGTAAAATCCTCTAAGTTATCCAAATTCGGATCAGCCCGAAAGTCGATGAAAGGGCTCCCAAAGGCATTGCCCTGAGTCCATTCAAGATCCTCCTCGAATGGACCATTGGCACCGGCAACCTCATGTGTCTCGTCTCTCGAATCTGGAGAAGGTTCGTCTACAAGGTGACCTAAAGGGTTAGAAGTCTCAGCTATAGTAACCCTAGGCGGTTGGCTAGGGCCAGCATCGGATATAGGCGAGCTAGTAGGAGAATATAGGGTAGCAGAAGTCCCTGAAACTGCTCGGCTTACTCCCCAACCGGCTGCTGTAATATTCTCTGGGGTTAAAAGGGAAAATAAATTACATTCCCCAGTATAACAAATTCGCCGTATAGGCTCACTAAAGTGGTCTCTAAAGGATTCTACTCTAAACATAGTTATCCGAATCGTACGATACGCGATACATATCGTACGATTCGGTTCGATTCAATATAAATTCGATACGTATCTATACAAAGAATCTGTTTTATCATGAATCGGTAGTATATCTATTGATACACAAACGAATCGATACGTATCGTACGATACACCGATTCACTTCGATACGCTTTAGAGTAACAATGGGCCAGGCCCAAAAAAATCTGATTTGGCCCAATTAACTAAAAAAGCAATTTTAATAGTTTTTTAACCTAAAAAACACTTAAAAACATATTTTCTATATAATTTAATTTTGAAATATTGAAAAAAAATAAACTTTTAGTTAGAAAATTAAAAATAAAAAATATATAAAAATATTATTTAAAAATATATACTATTAATGAAGATGTTAAGTGTTTGAAAAAAATCATACTTTTTTATTTTTATCATATATTTACTTAATCCTATTAATATGTATAATATTTTTAATATTTTATTTATCTTACATGTGTATATATTATATATAATTAATTTTAAAATTATTTATCATATCTTACGATACGATACTCGATACTCGATACTCGATCTTTAAAAATAAAATTTCGATTCACGATACGTATCTTGATTTAATAACTATGACTCTAAATCTTTCCAAGCGCTTCGAGTGGTCTCCGGTATCACGATTCCAACTAGTGCGAATTCGCAAATCACTTGGAATCTCGACAACGACCCACTCGCTCTCAAAACCACACAGTTTGTTAGGAAGGTCCAAAAAAATTTTGTTATTGGGAAACTCGTCAACCTTTAACCTCTGGAGAGAAAACGTTATTAGTCCTTTCAGACCACGGACTCTAAAAAAGGCACTCAAGATGGGGACAGTAGGAACGATACCTAAGCTATGACATACCACCGAAAATCCTACTATTTGAGCCCAAGCGTGAGGATGAAGTTGACAAGGAACTATATCTTTGTACCTAAGAAATGCTAGACCAAACTCTGGCAATGGAAAACGAAAACCAAAAACTAAGGACGCTTTATGCACTACTACGCCGCTTCTAACTAGGTCAGGCGTAACTTTCCCACTGACTGGAAGTCTATAATTGTAACCAGAAGGAAGGAAAAAACGAGTGTTGAAATCCTTTAAGTTTGCATTCGTCAGTGCGCACCGCCCCTTCTAAGTGATTTACCCGGACGTTGCGAAAACATCGTAAAAGAAGCAATGAAAAACCAAAAATGGGCGACAGACCTGTTGGGCGACAGACCTGATGGGCGACAGACCTGATGGGCGACAGACCTAATAGACGAGAGACTTGTTGGGTGACAAACCTATTTAGCGAGGAACCTACAAGCGTGAAGCAAGAGACTCAAGTTTGCGGGAGACCTAAACTTTACGTGGAAGACTAAGACACTTGCGGGAGACTTAAAACTAGTTACGAGAGGTGATAAGTAAGGCGACAGGTGTATACTTACTGTCACTGCGATAAGCGAAAGACTCCTGGTGTGAAAACGAAAGACTCTTTTGGCGACAGACTCTTTTGGCGAGAGTGCTGAAAATACAGGCGACAGACTGCTGCTCAGAAGTTTTCGTATGATCTTTCATCGAACCCCAGCTGTTTATATAGCCGCGACAGGGAATGCCAAACATCGCGCCTGATCACGTCTCCCTCATAATAGAGCTCTTTCACCTACAAAAAATATCAGAGAGAATCACAAAAATCAGAAAACTATTCACATTGGGCTAAGGCCCAAAAACACATATTTATACTCTCTTGGTTGGAGAAATCCAACAAGAGAGTGGGAGCAATTGATATGACAAAGTCTATCTACATTGGGCCAGGCCCAAAATTGTCAGGATTCACCACGTGGCAAGGGACCATTGGGCCACGTGGCCTTCAGCGATAAATGTCCTGTCGCAGGCGATAGACTCCTATGCCAATCGCCTGTTGCCCATCGATTGACACGTGCGCTTCCCCCGGCTTCCGCTAGCGACAGACTCCTACCGCCAACAACATGCCACGCTTCTGAGTCTCTCGCCAGCGACAGGCTGCTTCTACTTTCGGGATTTACGAAATCTGTGTTCTACTTGGAAACAAACTCCTAGTAAAAGGACATGATCACCATCAGGTAATTAACCTAGAATATTTGCCTATAAATAGGCCCCAGGTATAATTCTATTAGGGAATTTTTGACTACTGGCTTTTACGCTTCCCAATACTAAAGAACTTGTGACTGACTTAAGCATCGGACGTAAAGAACCACCCTTGCGTCCCTCTGACTTTTTTTGTTTTACAAAAGCTTATTGGAGACAAGTGGAGAAGGAGTAGCACGTCAGCATACTTTTATTGTTGTTTTGTGCAACAACATAGTTTATGGTTTATAGTTTTTTGAGTTTAGAATCTAGGGTTTAATGTTTATAATTTTTGAATTTAAAGATAGTGAAAGAGAGAAATTGTTATTTTGAAAGATGTTAGTATCCTTTTGGTATATAACATAAGCAAGTTTATATATTTCACCCTCTTAGCATAAAACACAAATTATGTTTAACTCAACTTTGCCTGTGGTTTCTTTTTCTTTGGGGGGGGGGGGGGGGGGGGGGGGGGGGGGGGGGTGGGTGGGTGGATGGGTGAGGAAGTCAAATTCATTAATACCAATAATACATCGTTATTAGTAATCTCGAAACCCTATCTACTGAGTTTACTGAAGCAAAATATGCGATAATCCATCCAACCATCCTTCTACCCAAACAAACAACTTTAATACTGATGAGGAGCTGGAGGTTTGTCTTTACCAAAATATGCACTAAAGAAGATGGGAAAAAATTTAACGTACTTTCTCAAATACATCTCAGTTTTTGCTTGATTAGCGACTAAATACCTATCGGGACTCAAATGCCCCAAAATTTATCTTTATCCTCGGTATATCTCTTATGATTGGTTATTTTCTGCCAATTATCTTTTATAAGTTAAGAGTAATTAAGACATCAAATTCAGTGGCAATTACATAGTAATTGAGAATGTGATATTACATTTTTTTTAAATTAAAAAAAAAACCCTGGAGTTTGGGTTTATGTTTTGAAACATATACAAAGTGTGTGTAGCTAGAACACTAAAAAATCCCTTTTCATTGCCCACACTATTGATAGTCACATTAAAGGAAAAGTCAACACAGATTTAATATTTGTGGTGGGCATGTGGGTGACTTTTAATTTGATAATTTTATCCTTTTGTCAAATTCATTATTCAAATTGGCCAGCAGGCAGCAGGCATGGTGAGCTGGGTTCAGTTTTTCTTAAATCACCACGGCTTCTTTCAACTTTCACTAAATTTAAATTCTATCATTTTGTAATCCTAACTATTATATCTCTTACAAAAATAAAAGCTCGTGGGGAAGTATTGTTCCGCGAATGTTATCAAATAATTAAATAATTAATATAGTAAGAAATTACAATGTTTGATTAGTCCAAAGCAACAAAATTTAACTAGATCAACTTTGAAGTTTTAAAACTTAAAACTGTTCGAAGATTATCTAATTAAGGACAAAATAGAATGCATCATTAGATTAGAACTTGAGGCTATAAAATTACATTTGTGATAGCTATCAAATGACACCCAGTTTTAATTTGGTAGTAATTTTTTTTCACTAGATTAATTCAGTGAGCTCACTAATCTCTTCTTAAACGTAGCATGAGGTCAACTATGTTTGGTTATCGGTAGAGTTAATGTTGAATATTGAAACTCATAACCAGGAAAATAAGAAGGAAAATGTTGAATATTACTAGGTTTGGGTTCTAGCACTAGGGTTTAGGGCAGAGATATTTACAGTATATTCAAGACTTTTACTTGCTTGGGATCTTGGTCTTCGGAAGTTGTTTGTAGAATTTGATTCATTATTCCATGTTTTACGTGCATGTCAATCACGGTTCAACCGTGAGTGACTTTGTTTTAGACTCATGTTTATAAGGAAGCCAACATAAATTATTTGATTAATTTGGCACATGACAATGCGATTAATATCACGAAATTTACTTGCCCTCCAACTGGAATGGTAAATTGTTACAATTACAAAGGATGTTATGAGTGAGAGAAGGATTCGTGTTTGTGTTGTCTAAGCAAGAAACTGCTCATATGTATAAAAATAAAAAAATTAGGAACTAAAGAAAAAGAAAAATGCCTCATGAATAATTAAGTTTGAATTGACATAAATTTGAGAAATTATTTCGTATAACATTGGTAAAAATTTTAAATTTCTCTAATTAAATTAATAAAATGATACATATTTTTTAAAATATATTAAAAAATAAAAACATGTAACATTACAAAATTTTATTGTATGACAAAAACCAATTACTCCATAAACTTTATCAAGATCTCAAAGAATTGCGTAGTTGCAGTCCAAATAAACAGTATACTAATTAATAAAGAAGTGTGACTTTATCCAAATGGTGGGTGACAAAGTCATAGCACATGACATTGCACAAAGAAAATATTTAATTTGGACGACTTTTCATCCCCAAAGATCAGGAAATCAAAATCAAAATCAGTCATCAATGTTGAAAACATAAAAAAATTTTATAGATTTGAACTTGGGTTAATTATAGATTGGAACTTATTGAAACCGACATATTTATATTCTGTTTTTGTGTCATTATCAAAAAAATTATAAATGTGTCGGTTTCAATAACTTTGCTAAGAACAGCAAGCGTGTATATAACGCAAAAAATATACATTTTTTTATTCTAAATATAAAATTAAGCAAGACTCTCAACAACTTCATTCCTTAATTAGAGTGGACTTTAATCTTTTTTACAAAAAATACAACAATGATACAAAGCACTTTCTATTTTTTATTATAAATAAAAGAAACTATTACAAATACGCCGGCCTACTTTTTTTATACTCCATCTGTATGTATATATGTATGTATGCATGCATGCTTCCCCTTCAAGTGAAGTTCAACATTTCGGGCTGCTTTAGAGTTTGTGGGAGTCGGTTAATCCCTCTTACTTAGTTAAGAGAAAAAAAAAGGAATAGAAGAAAAGCAAGTAAAGTTTCTAGAACTAGAGTTTGGATAGTAATAATAACATTTCATTAAGCTAAACTTTGTGATTATAATTTATACTCAAATTACATCTAAATTTTATGATTTTTTTAAGGCAAAAGTTAGTGATCAGATCACAATGGATTATGAGCTATCGTTAAGAGTACATTTGGATGGCTTAAAGTAATGGTGATTGCTGCCCTGAAAGAATTTTTCATGTAGGTAGGTGTGTGCATTCCTGGCAGATGATTCATTTGTCAAAGTAATAAAATCCTCCATAGATAGAGAAGTAGACAGTTGAATGTCCACTATTCGCAACAAACTCCATATTTGGTCGTTGATTGAATTAAAGTAATCGTATAAAATCAAAGTTTGTGATTCCCGTCCATGAGGAACTTCCAGAAGATACAAAGGAAGTTGGGTTTTTTTTTTTTCTTCAATCTTGTGGCCCCTAATCTCTATCTATAAACAGTTATAATACGGTAGGTATCTCTGTCTTTTTAAAAAGTCATAGCTGTCTTTAGCCGGTGCAAATTGCCCTCTTTATTTTGTTTAAGCATTTCCTCTTCTGTACGTCTTCCTTAGTCTACCTGTCATAGGTTCCCTGGTTGTTTCAGTTCTTCTCTTTACAGTCTCCTCTCTTTGTCTCTCTTGCACACAAAGGCATGGGTTCCAACGATTCAGAAGTTGCTCTTGATTTGTTTCCCTACCTTAAAGTATACAAAGATGGAACCCTTGAGAGAATCGCCGGAGTTGAAAGAGTTCCCCCTGGACTCGATCCTGAAACTAACGTTTTATCCAAGGACATCGTGATCATACCCGAAACCGGCGTCTCAGCTAGGATTTACCGACCCAACTCGGCTAGTAAAGATCAAAAGCTACCTCTTGTAGTTTATTTTCATGGCGGAGCCTTTTGTGTAGCATCGCCAGCCTTTCCTTTCTACCACAACAGCCTCAACAAGCTGGTTGCTGAGGCTAACATTGTAGCTCTTTCAGTCGATTACAGGTTAGTCCCGGAGCATCCTCTTCCTGTTGCGTATGAAGATTCATGGGCTGCGCTTCAATGGATAGCTTCCCACAAGGAGGAAGATGGCAACCACGAGGCTTGGATCAAAGATGGGGTTGACCTTGACCAGGTGCTCTTGGTAGGCGATAGTGCTGGTGCAAATATTGCACACCACTTGGCTTTGTGGATCAAGGATTCGATCTGGGTCAGAAACTGAAGATTCTTGGTATTGGAATGGTTCATCCTTACTTTTGGGGAACAAAACCGATTGGATCAGAGATTACTAATCAATTCAGGAAAGAACTAGTGGATAAGTGGTGGTTGTACGTTTGTCCATCAGATAAAGGGTGCGATGACCCGCTTATCAACCCGTTTGTGGATGGATCGCCTGATCTTGCAGACTTGGCATGCGATAGAATCCTTGTTATTGTTGCGGAGAAGGATATACTGAAGGATAGAGGGAGGTTTTATTATGATAAGTTGGTGAAATCTGGGTGGAAGGGGAAGGCGGAGATCATGGAGACAGAAGGCGAAGATCATGTTTTCCATATCTTTAACCCCGACTGCGACAAGGCCAAGAGTTTGATCAAATGCTTGGCTTCTTTCGTTAACAAAGGGAAGGCGGCTCCTGTTGAGTGAAAGTGTGAAAGACGTGGGGTCGTTTGTTAATCAAATAAAGCTCAAGTGCGAACCTAGATTTCCTTTTCCTTTGGTCTTGGTCCATGTACTTTTTTAAAAGTCTTGTTTACTTTATGCCATGCAACTTGATTCTGCTCTCTCTCTTCTTTTGCAGAGATAAGATTTGCCAATTCTAGAATGATTGATTGGCAGGAAGGATCACCATATCCTGGTAACCCTGTCAGTTAAGTGTTAACCCATCATGACATGAGTTCATATTCACAGAATTCGAACGCAACTCGGACAACAGGCACTCGTTAAGCTGCATTTCTTTTTTATAAGAAAATTTTTTAGCATCAGACCATTCAAACTGAAGAATCTGATTTATTAACACATATATAAGCTAAACTGCAAAATGAAGACTATCAAAACAGCCAAAACACAGGTTAAACAAGCTTAATATAACATCCTCACGCTCCCTCGTACACGGGGAGAGAGAGAGAGAAGCAGGCATCACAAATTTAATGAGGAAACTTGCTAATCACTTGGAAATTTCAGAAATAACAATACAGTGCGCTTGACCAACAATCAACGGTACCAATGTCGATGCAATTCCTGAGCTTAAAAAGAGTGCACAGAGCTAAGAGTCTAGAACACGACAGTGTCCAGCATGGTTCCCAAAGTCTGAACTATGTTCGAGGACATCAAGTTTGAGACATGCTCTTCTAAGTGCTTCTTGGCATCTTGTCGCCCAACATTTGCAATTGCCAACTTCTCGGGAGGCAATTCATCTTCCTCCTGTACAGCCTTATTGTATTTTATCGCTAAATTTAGCATTTCCTGCAAAAAATCAATTAAACCAATATCATTATTTTTCCTTATGGAAGATAGTTTTCATTTTTAAAATTATTAACTTATTTGGCATTCACATTTGAACACTTTGAGTAACACATATCAAATGCAACTTTTATAACTAAAAAGTATTATGACTATTTAGAACCATAGCCCATATATTTGAGAATCCAGCCTTTTTCTGATAGGCATTCCTAAATTGACTCATTACAAGGGAAGTTATCACTTATTAATGGTTTTCTCCCCTCCCAAACCGAAGGTTTTCTCATATATACCTTACCAATATGCAATCAACAGTTCAACACCATAGAGTATGATGATAAATAAAGACTGCAGAAAACCTTCACTCACCTGAACAGTCTGTTCATTGGTTTTGGAATGGATATCAAAACGTCTAAGTGTCAAGCCATCTGTCCACTTCTTCTTATGAAGATTCAACAGCATCTTTTCCTCAAGTTCATTCTTCCTGTAGTTAATGGCTATAGAGTAATAATGTCTATTTAGCCCATGGATCAATGCCTGAGAATGGAAAATAATAAGATGAGATTATTCCCATACGAACGAAGCTACTAGAAAACAGTCAGACAGTACTCCTTTAGTACTCACTTGGATAGATGGCTTATTAAGATGCCCAAGATTGGATGTTGTCTGACGTGGTTCTTGGCCAAGCATCATGGTTTGTGGGTTGATCAAACGGAATGCATCAATCACCACCTTCCCCTTAACACTCTGAATTGGGTCCACCACCACCGCTACAGCCCTTTGATTCAAAGCTTCAAAACTCTGCAAGCAGTGACAAATGTTTATAACAGATAGACAAGCTTTTATAATCAGAATAGTTAAATAAAAACAAAACAATATAAACCATTGAAATGATATTCAAGTAAAGATCAAAATGGAGAACATAAACTAATTGACAGAGGATAGACGAAAAAAGCAAGTATCTAAATTTAACCAAACTTGTATATGTATTATACTATATTCAATAAACTACATTTATGTTTTCAGCTTTTTATGATATCTATCAACTGTGACATACTCAAATATCTTTTTGACACATCATATAAAGCATGGTTTCCAGCAGCCATGTCTGTATCAAACCTGATTATTAATATATCACCAACAATAATGACAGATCTACATTTTTTGGGAAGAGGAGAGAGAGGTTATAAAAAAACCATGAATCAAAATTAATACAGTGCACTAGTGCAGTGTCCAAAATAATGCCTTTCCTTCCTATCTGTTACATGAATGGAACCACTGTGCCCTAATAGTAGTATCATTCAGGGAAAAAATTGTCAATCAATCTCTATACTCTTGAGCCACACCACACCCACCCCCCAAACCAAAAGAAAAAGAGAGAATTGACAAGTAGTGGTATAAAATTCCTATCAACAAATAATATCAATAAAGTAAATTTACGAGATAGATAAGTAGAATGCTCCTATTTCTTTGTAAGAGACGAAAGATGCGACTAACAAGTGTATGCTAAGACCAATCAAAGACATATCTTCGAAGGAATAGTAACATAGCAAGTTGACAACCATGTGTATAATCCACCAAAAAGGTTAAATACCACCTGCTGTGTATTTATGTCCACACCGGAAAGCCAACAGCCAAATCCAGGATGTGAATGGTACCAACCCACCACCATCTCTGGCCTGCAACACCAACCAAAATGGTCAGCTTGCAATATAGAGAAATAGGTCATCAAGGAGTACAAAACCATCTAATCTTTGTCATACAAATACTATCTCCTAAATTATTGAGTTATTTCCTACAAATATAAGTTAAAATGACTGAGAATAGAGAATAACTAATACCTTCCTGTTTGTTTAAGCATGTCGAGCATATTTGTTTGAAAAACATGATCCACAGCTTCAACACTAACACCAGTACCGCTCTGTGGCATTGCAAAGACATCCACGACACGCACAGTGTACTCATCAACGAACTCTCCCAACATCAAACCCATAACTTCCATGGGAACTCCAGCTCTTCCTATAAAATATTCACATCAACCAAAAACAGAAACATAATTACAACACCCCTGACAAGTTTAAACTTTTTAACCCTAAATTTGAAATTGAAACACCTCATGTTTCTCATAGGCAAGTACATAAAACGCAGATCAGAAAATTAAAAAAAAAGGAAAAAGATTTAACAAAACTATAAGGCAGCGAAACCCCAAGCATCTAAGCAAATGAAAGAAAACTGAAAAAACTGTAAACAAGCAGATGTTGCGAAGAGAGGAGAAAGAAAAGTACCGTGCTTGAGCATTTTGAGGAGGGCAAGAGAGGAGATGTACACCTGCTCTGAAGAATCAAGAGTCGGGGAATCCGGTGGCGGGTGACCTAATGCCCCTCCTGCACCGGCGAACATCCGCTGTAATCTCTCCATGCCTGACATTGTCGATCGGACTTTCGGGAACTTTTCTTTGGCAGCAAGTTAAATGAACCTTCACTTCAATCCTCTTGGGCTGTAAAGGCTTATTATATATAGCTCATCATGTCGGTCCGGTCCGGTCGAATTTTAAGAAATAGTCGGTCGATTTGATCCAGTGGGCTTGATCTAGCGTAATGGGCCTAGGCCTAATCTCTCTCTTTGCTGTTTGTTAGTAAATTTTTTTCATTCAAATCATATTATTTAATTATATAATTGAAACAATCAATTATATATTATTAAAATCATTAATGAATTTATTAAAATAAATATTAATCATTTAATTATCACATGTGATATGTAAATAGTTAAACCCATAAACCGATATCTATAATAATAACTTATATAAAAAGAATCCCCATGGGATTCTTTAGTTGACACTTGTCACCAATATAAAATTAATTTTAATTTTAATAATGTATTTGTTTTTTAAATTCTAAAAAAGAAAAAAGAGAGAAAGTACAAGAAAAAGAAAAAAAATCTATAAGAAAAATTATCCTATACATTGTCAGTGAAGTTTTTTAACTCCACAAGCAGGATTAGGATGATGACATGTGTCTCATTTTATTTATTTTTTATTTTCTTAATATTTTTAAATGACACATGTCATCATCCTAACTCCACTTGTGAAATTAAAAAACTCTATTGATAGTGGATAGGATAATAATCCAATCTATAATCCATAACTACTAAAAAAAAAATCTCATTAATATGAGTTTGACATATATTTTTTTCATATATTTTTTAATTTTTATATTTTTATATTATATCTTTTATAACTACTAATAAAAATAATCCCATTAATATGGGTTTGACATTCATCCAATTTTTTCTTTTTTGTTTTCATATTTTTAATTTTTATATTTTGATAAAAGAATCCCATTAATTTGGGTTTGACATGTGTCTCTTTTTTTTCTTTTTTATTTTCAAAACTTTTATTTTTTATATTTATTTATCTATAATAAAATATATAAAAAGAATCCCCTTGTGGGGATTTTTTGACACTTGTCCCTTTTTTTTTCTTAGTTTTGACATTAAAAAAATAATGAATCCTCTTGCAAGGATTCTTTGACACCTGTCTTCTTTCCCTTTTTTTTTTTAATTTTGACATTAAAAATAGTATCTACATATCATATCATATAATATCATATTTTAAAAGACAAAAGCACTAGGTGTCATTACCTCATTAATTTCCATTTTTATTTTCTTTTAAACTATATTTTTAAACTAATTAATATTTTGTCAATTATCTATTTATCCCCTTCAATCCTTTAACAGTTAACGTGAATTTAGCATAACCACCTCAATCTTTTTCAACTACTAACATAAATAATATCTATTTTTGAATAACTTAATATCTATTTTAAATAATAATTTTTGAATAACTTAATATTTTTTAAATATTTGTTATTCAAATTTTAGACATTATTTAGTTATCCTGTCAAATTATTTACTAATATCTATTTTAAATAAATAAATAAATTAATTAATTTAATAAATATTTAATATTCACATCTTTATCAAATTTTTCATGATATTATTAATAATAAACGTATATTAATTTTTAAAATTAATATCTAATCAAATCTTTTATATATCTAATCAAATTTTTTAAAATTATTATCAAATCTATTTTAAATTCTTTATTATCTAATTAATAATTAAAAACTACGTTCTAATAACTATTCTATCTTTTCTAAAACTGCTCCATCCACGTTCTAATATCTCTCTACAATCCTTACTCTGAATCCATATTCTAATAATAACCCTCTACAATCTTCACTCTAAATCCACATTCTACCGTTCTATCTCCTCTCCATCAACGTTCTAATATCCCTCTACAATCCTCACTCTAGATCCATGTTCTAATAATCTTTTGCAATCCTCACTCTAAATCCACGTTTTAATAACCCTCTACAATCTATACTCCAAAACAATTCAACCATCAACTTAGCAAATAGATTGTCAACATCCATCTGCTCCAGTTTCATTGCTCCTATTACAAGTTTGCACGTTTTCAAAGCAGAAACATCAAAAACAGGTTCTCATTTTAGGTAATTTTAATGAAATGTACATTATATAGGAATGCACATTAAAATTTTTTTATTAATTATATTCTTTTTCAGCTTTCTCTACGGTGGTTCAATTTTATCATCCAGCAAGAAATTCTGGTAAGTTCTTCGACTACTCAGTTTATTTAATTATTTTAATAAAATAACTAATTTATTTTCGTTTCTTGAACGGAATGATCTTGTGCTTTAAATTTCCTAGCATTTTAGGTCATTTGTTTGTCTAACAATATCTAAAATATATACTGGTACTTTATGTTTCACAGAAACTATCTATGTACTATATTAATTATTTTATGTTTCACGTTTTACTATTAATAGGCACGAAGTTTTGAATAATTCCAAGAATTTTAAAGTTAATTAATCATCAAAATGTGAATTATGAGTTGTTGCGGTAGACACAATTATATAATCTTCACTTCAATGTGAGATATTTGCCACTGAATCCTTTACTTCGTTTAATTATACATGATGATGTTCAACTTCAGAGTAAGCTGTACATTATTGACAGAGTAATACATTTTGATCTCTCTTTTCTTTTTTATTTATTTCATTCAATTACTAAATGATCTGAAGTTCGAAGAGAACAAACGAAAATAATGACTGTTTCTGTAAATAAAATAAACTCAAGTACAAAAATATTACGCGTCTTTTCGGGCTGTTTGGAACGATATACTTTTGTCAATTTTTTTTTTTTACTTCTTTTATTGGTTACTACTACAAATAAAAATAAAAATATTTATTATAATCAAATAACTTAGGGATAATAGCCAAATAGACTATCAACTTTTAGCATAAAATGGAATTAAACCATCAATATTTTATCACGTGAAAATCAGTACATAAACTTTTATTTTATTGTAAATAAACCCTCAACCTTTTAAAATTATGTAATTAAGCCCAAATATGTTAAATGACACTAACTACCGTTTGGACATCTAACGTGAAAGTTGACGTGGATAGCTTAGTTGGCTGCCACGTGGCATGCTGCCACGTGTACAACACTAATGGTAGTTAGCGTCATTTAACAGATTTAGATTTAATTACATAATTTTAAAAGGTTGAAGGTTTATTTACAATGAAATAAAAGTCTATGGATTGATTTTCACGAGATAAAACGTTGAGGACTTAATTCCATTTTATGCTAAAGATTGAGGGTCTATTTGACTATCATTCCAATAACTTAATATATATAAATATTTTATTTATTAAAAATCATAATCAATTAACTAAATAAATTAACATAAAGATGAACTAAATCAACATGCGATGAAATTCGGTTTTGAGATTTAAAAATTTCAAAATCTTTTAATTACGGTTGAAACGGGACCACATAGACAGCATTTTTTATATAATCTTTGCTAAATCGGTTTCATGTTGAAAATGCATACATTTAATTAGTGAACAATTTATAATCTCTAACAGTATCTAAAATAAGTATAATAACTTCACATTTTAAAAATTTTGTCACACATAATTTATATTTAATTAAATTCATTAATTACAACTGTACATTTTATAGGAATGCACATTAAATATTTTTTTTATTAATTATATTTTTTTTTTCAGTTTTTTCTACAGTGGTTCAATTTTATCCTTCAACAAAAAATTCTGATAAACTCTTCGACTACTCAATTTATTTAATTATTTTAATAAAATGAATAATTTATTTTCGTTTCTTGAATTGAATGATCCTATGCTTTAAATTTCATAGCATTTTAGGTCATTTGTTTGTCTAACAATATTTAAAATATATTTTTACCAAAAAAATAACTAAAATATATATATGATTGGACGTAAACTTTCACATAAGACAGGTTATTGGTACTTTGTTTGTGTAGCAGAAATTATTGGTTAAGAAGAGTTTACAAATTAAAGATTAAATAAATATAACAACTTCACATTTCAAAATTTTTGCAAAATCATTAGGCATCATCATGAGAAAGATTAAATAAATATAATAACTTCACATTTCAAAATTTTTGTCACACATAATTGATATTGAATTAAATGCATTAATTACAACTGTACATTTTATAGGAATGCACATTAAAATTTTTTTTGTTTTATTAATTATATTCTTTTTATAGGAATTAATATGTTTTAATCTTGACAATTTTTTAAATGTACAAGACCTAATAGCATTTTGATTTCCTTCTCCATTGCTTTTTGACTCATCTACCTGACATTAAATTTAAAACTTTTTAGAGATTAATTTAGATTTTTCTTATATAAAAAGAAAGACAAATGAAGTTAGGTATATACACTATTAACCGTGAAACTTTGAAGAAAAAAATAGAATTACTTTATATGTTCTTGATCAATACAATCTTTGCAAAATCAACCGGCTATGAAATTGATACACATTTTGATATGAGCATATTAGTTATAAATTAAAATCTAACACATGCATAAATTATAAGCTGAATATGTATTTAGAAACTATTTTTATTAATGATTCTTATTACAATGTTTTCTGAGTAATATGCCAATAACACTCCATATAACATTTATTCATTAATTGAAGATTCTCAGATCTGCAAACCTTTTTTTTTTTATGATCGAACTTTTAGAATTTAATTTAAGTGTTGAACACATTTTTTTTGGATGTTAGTGTTTCTTATATTTGAATGCATTATTTATATATTTCATTCATCATCATTTACTATTTATATTTTCTTATACAATTTTATATTAATAATTAATTTCTAATTACTTACTTCGAAATTAAATTAATTAATTATATATTTAATTTTATCATCTAAATAACTAAATTGTAAATAAAATTTATTTTTATTAATAATCACTTTTAAGTATACAAAATTTTCGTGCATCGCACTGGGTCATAAACTAGTAACACTATATATTAGGAATCCTTTTGGGTCTTTTGATTGACAATTGTCATAGGATATAAAAGTAAATTCCTTTATTATTTGTTATTTCTTATTTAACAATAACAAAATAAAGGGTTATTTTATTAGTTTATTTAATTTTTTATTCTTAAAAATATTGAAAGTTGTTTATACTTCCGAATAGAATTTTAAAAAATCAAACTGAGCTTAAAAATAATGTTATTCTTAATATAATATACTTTAAGATAAAATTGAGTTTATGATTATTCTTACTATAATTTCAGATTTTAATTTTGAATTTATATTTTATTATCAATGAGATTACTAATAATATTTTGTAATAATTATTTTCATAGATTTACTTATAAAATTTGACACCTGTCCCCTTTTTTTTTTAATTTTGATATTAAAAATAATATATATCTATAACACTATATAAAAGGAATTTTTTTTGGGTCATTTGATTTACAACTATCATGGAATATAAAAGTAAATTCTTTTATTATTTGTTATTTTTTTAACAGTATCACAATAAAAAGTTATTTTATTAGTTTATTTGCTCTTTATTCTTAAAAATATTAAAGGTTTTTTATAATTTCAAATAGAATTTTAAAAAATCAAATTGAGCTTAAAAGTGATAAAAAATTATGTTTTTTCTTAATATAATATACTTTAAAAAAAATTTGAGTTTATTATTATTATTAGTATAATTTCAAATTTTAATTTTGAATTTATATTTTATTATCAATGAGATTACTAATAATATTTCGTAATAATTATTTTAATATATTTACATATAAAATATTTTAAAAAAATTAATATGACAACTGTAGACACCTTATTTTGTCCGGGTTCTTAATTTGTAAAAATAATTAATTAGGTTGGGTGACATTGTATTTTAATTTAACAATTTAGAATTAGGCTAAAATTAAATTAGAATTTTTAGATTTAGAATTAACATTAATTAGGAAATTACAATTAAAATAGGATTTAGGAATAATTAAAAAAAAGAGAGATAAGAAAAGAAAATAAAATTAATTTTAGTATAGGATAATTAGGATAATTAAATTTTTAGGATAATTATTTAGATTAAAGAGTTGGATTAGGATTAATATAGGAATTAAGTAGATAAAATATTAAAAAAAAGGGAGATAATTTTTAGAATAAGTATAGTTATATTAGGACTCTAACAAGTTTGTGGCTATAAAAAGGAATTAAACCTCATTATTTGAAAAAAAAAAGGATCAAGCTTCTTGAAATCATATTATTATTCTCGTGCAAAAGACCTTAACCTAACTTTGCCGCTTACACCAACATCACCGCCATTCTTGTTCAAACACTGCCTGAACCCAGCCTAGCACCACCCTTGTGCCTTTCCACCCGAAGCAAAACCAAGATTCCCACCATCTTCCTGCCCTGCTCGCTCTCCTTCATAAGCCGAACCATCCTGCCGCACCCCCGCTTGACAACCTTGCTGCCAATATACACAGCCATCATCGCCGACCTGCTGCTGTTCCAAACGTGTCCTAACCGTCCTCTGTTTTCTACTCAGCCCAGCCATCCTTTATCATCATCCACCACCACAGACCGAGCCTTCGTTACAGCCAACACGATAGTCATCATCTTCACATCGACACCGTCATTATTGAACCAAACCACAATCCCCTTCTTGCATAGCCTGCTCCTCGGTTCCGCTGGTGTTTGCTCAGCTTTGTACCGCCCTTGCTGCTGCATTGTTGCCACCGTGCCGGCAGTTCTAAGTTTGCTTCTACTACTGCCAAATTTCCTGCTGCTACCTGCATCCTCGCCCCGAAACAGGTCACTGCCTTATTCCAGCATCATTTTCAGCCGCCCATATCCTGCTTTGCGGCAACTTCTTCTGCTACCAACCACCGCCCCTGCACCAGTTGCTCGCACGTTCTATTGCCGCGTTGCCGCACCAAGTTTGCCCCACTGATCTGCTGCTGGCTGCGCCCGCCACCATATTCCATTGCTCCATCATTTGCTGAGGCGTCATCAAACCGATAAGGAAAGAAAGAATGCAGAGCTACGTGGGATAAACAAGAAAGAAAGAAAAGCATCAGTAAAAGAGACGACAAAAACAGTAAGAGAAAAGCTTATTTTTGTTTTACTAATTATATAACAGTTAATGGATAGATTAGGATAACATCTACTTGATAATATGCAATTAAATAAATCAAGATTTAAATTAACAGGATTTAATAATTGGATTTAATTTGTAAATAGAAATTTTGTATGAGGACTAATTAAGTTGGTTAACATGATTTAATAATGTAATATGACTTAATTTAATATGAGCTAACTTATGAGAATACATTTGCATGGCTTGTATGATCGGATTGATTTTGCATGATTTGATTAATTTTTTTTCTTTTTTTATATATATTGAATAAATAATTTATACGTTGATATGATTTGTTTAGTTTAATTTGTATGATATTTGTATAATATATTTTATGTTTTATATGTTTAGCATGATAGATATTAGATAAATAAAATAATAGAAAAATAAATTAAATTAAAAGATGCAAATAAGAATAAAAATGAATAAAAATTGAATAAGGAAATAATAAAGTTATATTAAGAAGATGAATGCAAATTATCCGATGATGAAATTTCAAGAAAGTCGAATGGTACTCCTTGGGAATTTCTAGGTGAGGAGTTTGCTCTAGACTGAACCAGATTGCTGGAAGGTTTAGAGTAAATTTTCAATACAATAATATGTGTTTATTTTCTAACATAGAAATAAATAAAATATAAATAATAAAGACAATTAAAATAAATTAGAATTAGGATATGAAATAATTTGAATTAAAGCAATAAAAAATAGAAAATTAGTAAGAATTGGGTGTAGAGCCAAGATTAGGATTTTCATAATATATTCCGACGACGGAGCCTCTTCAAGCAAGTCAATCGGTACTACTTGAATACTCTTGAGGTGAGGAGATTTACTTATTGTCTGAACCAGATTGATGGAAGGATTTTAAGTAAATTTCCAAGATTTTAAGCATATCGAAATTAATTTAAATTAAATTTAGAATGATTTATTGGGTATAGAGCCAAAATTAGGATATTCATAATATATTCCGACGACGGAGCCTCTTCAAGCAAGTCAATCAGTACTACTTGAATACTTCTGAGGTGAGGAGATTTATTTATTGTCTGAACCAGATCGATGGAAGGATTTTAAGTAAATTTCCAATATTTTAAGCATATCGAAATTAATTCAAATTAAAGTAAATTTAAAATGATTTATTAGGTATAGAGTCAATATTAGGGTTGTCATAATGTATTTAAATGATCCGACGACGGAGCCCCTTCGAGCAAGTCAATTGGTACTACTTGAATACTCCTGAGGTGAGGGGATTTACTTATTGTCTGAACCAGATTGATGGAAGGATTTTAAGTAAATTTCCAATATATTAAGCATATCGAAATTAACTCAAAATAAGGTAAATTTAGAATGACCTAAAGTAGTTGGTACCATTTTAGGATGGGGGTGCTAATCCTTCTCCACGCGTAACCGTACTCCCGAACCTAAGATTCTTTGAACGTAGACCACGCCTTATCTTTAGACAAGAATAGGTGACCAATCACACCTTAGGTTGGAATGGTTGGTGGCGACTCCTTAGAATTTTAAAGTCTAGTGGGTTAGGTTCACGGACCTAGACGTTATGACAGCTTGGCGACTCCACTAGGGACATTAGAGAGTCAGGCCAACATATATTTTAGGTCATTAGAAATTTGCTTAGAAATAATGTTGATTTCATAATGCTTAATAATCATTTAATACACACACACTCCACATGCATACATGCATAAGCCCTCAACCCGGGCTCTATCCTTATTAGGAGGGAGAAAAGTACCTATGCCTCGTGAGGTGATAACCTCCGTATGGGCTGGCAAAAAACTCCCACTCAAATTGAACCTTTCCGCTTGTAGCCTATAATGGGTGAGGATTGGGTGCCTTACTAGTCCAGTATGGATGACAGTGAGGAACAATTTGGGAACTTTTAGAACTTTAAATAATCTAGGCCCTGCATGTAGGAAAACCCAAGAAGCCCAAACCTTAGATAGAGCCCTACAAAACCCTTGAAGTATCAGACTCAAGTCCAGAATAGGACACAAAAAAAGAGGTGAATTTGCTATCATTAAGTCATGCATAATTGTGTTTGATTTTGCATTGCATAACATATCATGCACATAAGTTTGCATTTGTCTTATCATGAGAATGAACATACTTTTGATTGTTAGGAGAGATTACTAGACCTAAGGGCATTCCATGTGCATTCATTTTTGTGCATAAACATATCACCACATGAAATAATTTCAACTTAATTGTGGCACTCAAGGTATCAAAATTGCATCCACTAGACGGTCCACCCTCCACAAATACCATACAAGATATCAAGCACGCATAATGGAAGAGGATCAAAACAGCAGGATAGAAAAGTTGGAAAGGGATAATGTAGAGATGAAGGGGCAATTGAACGAAATTACTCGGTTGCTAAAAGCCATGATTAAAGGAAAGGAGAAGATGGGTAATCAAGACGAGTCTGTCCAAGAGACTCAACAAAGCATGCAAGACAACCCCGTTTTTGTTCCCGAAGGAAGTACTGTCAAAGCTCCAACGTCTCTATATATACAAGTTCAAAACCCAGTGGAGGTGCCAAATTTAGATGATCCCATAGAGTTAGAAAAGTTGAAGCATAAAGAAGAATATAGTGGTACTAAAGCTCAACTGAACTTGATAGAGGAAAGACTAAGTGCCATGGAAGGATTTGACTATTTTGGACCTATTGATGCTGAAAGGTTGTGTTTGGTATCAGGTGTCGCGCTTCCACCAAAATTCAAGGTGCCTGAATTTGAAAAGTTCAACGGAACATTGTGCCCAAAAGATCATCTCACTATGTACTGTAGGAAGATGGCGGCATATGCATGGGATGACAAGCTATTAATTCATGTTTTTCAAGACAGTTTGACTGGGTCAGCCGCTAAGTGGTACAATCAATTGGAAAGGAGCAAAGTTTCTTCTTAGTCTGAGTTGGCGAGAGCTTTTATAGCTTAATACAAACATGTGTCCGATGTAGCTCCTGACCGCTTAGCTCTCCAAGGTATGGAAAAGAAAAAAGATGAGAGCTTCAAAGAATATGCCCAACGATGGAGAGACGTGGCATCACTAGTCCAACCTCCCTTGACTGAGAAGGAAATCACCATGTTCTTTTTGAATACTCTCAAGGCTCCTTACTATGAGCGTATGCTTAGCAGTGTGACCAAGAATTTTGCAGACATGGTGCTGACAGGCGAAGCTATTGAAAATGCCTTTAAGAGTGGTAAGATTGAAGCATCTATGAATGATAGCAAGAGGAATGGGTTTTCAAAGAAGAAGGAAGAAGATGCACAAGCTGTCTCCAATCACTCACATCGCTCCTATACTTCGTATTCACCTTCAGTGAATTACGCTTATTCTCAACCCCACCCACAAACTCATCATCAAAATGCTTACCAGCCCATTTCCCATTCACAAGCCCCTACTTTTACACCTAATGACCAAAAGAATACTCGAGCTAGCCGAAATGTCACCATAGATCCTATACCGATGACATACGCAGAGTTATTCCCACAGTTGGTAAGGGGTCACCTTATTGCCCCTATTTATGTAGAGCCGTTGAAGCCTCCCTACCCAAAGTGGTATGATCCTAATGCAAAGTGTGCTTATCATAATGACAATGTTGGTCACTCTATTGAGAATTGTATGAGCTTGAAGAGGAAAGTCCAAGCACTTGTCAACGCTAGAATTTTGAGTTTTGAGGCAAAGAATGATCCAAATGTGAATGATAATCCTCTGCCAGATCACACAAGGGGTAGCGGTTAGTGCTATGGAAGAAAGTGAATGATATCGATTGATTCATTTTGAAGATAATGGTTGTTTCTTTGTTTCTAATTTCATTCATCTTAGGACATTTCAGTTTCTTAGGTAATATAGGAGTGCTTGAGCCCAAAAGGCATTAAGATTTTCTATTATGTATTGGGCCAGCTTTCATTCATTTTCATTTCAATAAAGGATTAGTACAATTCATTTTTCTCAATTCCTCATTCCAATCTTGTTCTTTTATGTAAAACACAATACCCATATTCTTTACATTGTTACCAAGCTTGAAAGTATCCAAATAATAAATATGATAATGATAATGACAATGAGTGTAAAATTCAATTCTGAAAGAACCACTTTGTTTAGTTGGATGGATTTCCAGTTTGCCAAGATTGTTCAAGCAAGAAGAAATAGAAGATATTTGTCTAAAATCTTCACCTATAGAATGTTACGATTAAAGGTGAATCTCTACATGAAATTCTAATGAGTTTGTCTTTATTTAATACATGACCTTTAATGTGAGTACTTGTATTGAGATGAGAAATGGCCTTCTTTCACTACCTTTTAAGCATGAGAAAAATTATCCATTGATTACCCTTTTTGAGCCTATTATATTCTTTTTGATATAACCCACCAAGAATCACCCTCCACATTGGGGGGCAAAGAGAATAGAAGATGAAAGATTAGTGGGTTAAAGTAAAAATCTAAGAAGGAAAAAAACCCTTTTGTGAAAAAAAAAGAGAACAAAAAAAGAAAAAGAAAATGAAGAAGGAAAGAGGGTTTGAGTCAAGAAAGTGAAAACCCTAGTCACATTTGAATAAAAAAGAAGAGAGAAAGCAAATTAGAATGGGGCAAAGTCAAAATGCCTAAATGATTCATGAAAAATGATTCTTGGTTTGATGAACCCTGAAACACTTATTTTGGGCCTACATTATCCTTTCTTTCATGAACCCTCACCTGAGCCTACGTTACGTGCCTTAAAAGTCCATTTTGATCAAATATAAGTACTCCTATTGAAGAATCATGTGTTGAATAAAGGCATACTTACATTATGAGATGATGATCCTTTGGATGGAATTAGGACAAGTAGATCAAGATAAGCAAAAAGATTTCGTCTAGATGGAAGAAGTGAGATTCCAAAGACTCTCTTAGATCCATGTGAGCATTAAATTGGATGAAGAAAAATTTGATGTTGGGGCATGAATCAAAATGGAGAACAGATAAGAGAAGCTTCATCAAGGACAACGAAGTTGAAAATGAAGAGAAATGAAAAAAAAAAGAAAAGAAAATGAAAAAGAAGAAAAAAAGAAGAAAAGAAAAAAAAAGAAAAAAAAATGAAAGAAGGATTCAGATCGAAAACCCAAAAAGGGCGATTTGGATCAATGGAGTGCATCTAAGTTGAAAACTTGAAAAGGCGGCTTAGATACCAGAAAAACTAGATGTTAATGATACTAAGGCAAGAGGATATTTTGATGAACTCAACATGATCAGACAAGATGGACTTTTGAAGGGAATTTTGTATTCATTATTCAGAATTGTTTGAATTGTTGTTATTTGGATACTATTACTTAATCCTGAAAATTCTTGCTTTTCATTCAAGCCTACTTTCCTTTTATGCTTGGCAATTTCTTGTTAAATCTTTCCAAATGTTGAATAATACCACTTTTCTTTTCACCCATCATTTCTTTGCTATATCCTTACCTTGAGGGATTGAGAAATTGTGTTGCATTGATCTTGAAATTAGAATGGTAATGAATGTCTGCCTGGCAAAATATGTGAAAGACTCCTATATTATTTAGGAAAATGAAAGAAAAGGAAACTTATGGATGAATGGAAATTGGAAATCAAGAAAAACCAATGAATAAGAAAGAATGAATGATGAGGTCTCAGTAAAAATTTTAATGAACAAATGAATGACCAGATAGAGAGGATAATAAAAAGAAGAAACAAGGGATAAGGTAAGGTATAGAGGGCACGAAGTCAAGAGCTTCGTTGGGAAAGAAAATTGGCAGAAGGAAAATGAGAAAAGAAAAGGAAAAATAAAGATAGGATGACAATTGAAAAGAGAAGAATGCATGAGATAGATTGATGAAGAAGAACCTTGTTGTTGCTACAATTAAGGATGAAATGATTTTCAAAGAAAACATTGCATGAATAAAATAGATGAATGACATTACATATACAGAATAAATTGCATAGATAGAATAAATGGCATGAATGACATTACATGAATAGAATAGATTGCATGAATGATATTACATGAATAGCATGAATGGCATTACATGGAGAGGATAAATTGCATAAAATCTCTGAAATTGGACAAAAAAGAAGTTTTGGAGGGGTTTCACAAGATTTCATATTTTGACAAGAAAAGGAGTTTTAGAGGGGTTTCCTAAAATTCAAAATTTGACAAGAAAAAAAGTTTTGGAGGGGTTTCCCAAAATTTTAAAATTTGACAAGGAAAAGAATTTTAGAGGGGTTTCCTAAAATTCGAAATTTGACAAGTAAAAAAATTTTAGAGGGGTTTCCTAAAATTTCAAAATTAGACAAGGAAAGAAGTCTTGGAGGGGTTTCCCAAGATTTCATATTTTGACAAGTAAAGAAATTTTAGAAGGGTTTCCTAAAATTCAAAATTTGACAAGAAAAAAAAGTTTTGGAAGGGTTTCCCAAAATTTTAAAATTTGACAAGGAAAAGAATTTTAGAGGGGTTTCCTAAAATTCGAAATTTGACAAGTAAAGAAATTTTAGAGGGGTTTCCTAAAATTTCAAAATTAGACAAGGAAAGAAGTCTTGGAGGGGTTTCCCAAGATTTCATATTTTGACAAGAAAACGAGTTTTAGAGGGGTTTCCTAAAATTCAAAATTTGACAAAAAAAAAGTTTTGGAGGGGTTTCCCAAAATTTTAAAATTTGACAAGGAAAAGAATTTTAGAGGGGTTTCCTAAAATTCAAAATTTGACAAGTAAAGAAATTTTAGAGGGGTTTCCTAAAATTTCAAAATTAGGCCAAAAAAAAATTTTTGAGGGGTTTCCCAAAATTTCAAAATTGGATAAGAAAAGGAATTTTAGAGGAGTTTCCTAAGATTCCAAATTTTGACAAGAAAAGTTTTAGAGGAGTTTCCTAAAATTTTCAAAAAAAAAATCAAAGTTTTTAGACAAGATTTTAAAGTTTGATTGCCTGCCTGTTTAGGAGGAGCTTTTGGACAAGATTTTAAAGTTTGATTGTCTGCCTGTTTAGGAGAAGCTTTTAGATAAGATTTTAAAGTTTGACTGCCTTTTTGTTTAAAGCTTTTTGAAAAAGAAAAAAAAGAGAAAAAAATGAAGTCAGACAAAATAGGTGTCTATGTCTTTGTGCAATTACTGTTTCACAGCAAATGCACAAAGAGGGGCAACTGTAGACACCTTATTTTGTCCGGGTTCTTAATTTGTAAAAATAATTAATTAGGTTGGGTGACATTGTATTTTAATTTAACAATTTAGAATTAGGCTAAAATTAAATTAGAATTTTTAGATTTAGAATTAACATTAATTAGGAAATTACAATTAAAATAGGATTTAGGAATAATTAAAAAAAGAGAGATAAGAAAAGAAAATAAAATTAATTTTAGTATAGGATAATTAGGATAATTATTTAGATTAAAGAGTTGGATTAGGATTAATATAGGAATTAAGTAGATAAAATATTAAAAAAAAAGGGAGATAATTTTTAGAATAAGTATAGTTATATTAGGACTTTAACAAGTTTGTGGCTATAAAAAGGAATTAAACCTCATTATTTGAAAAAAAAAAGGATCAAGCTTCTTGAAATCATATTATTATTCTCGTGCAAAAGACCTTAACCTAACTTTGCTGCTTACACCAACATCACCGCCATTCTTGTTCAAACACTGCCTGAACCCAGCCTAGCACCACCCTTGTGCCTTTCCACCCGAAGCAAAACCAAGATTCCCACCATCTTCCTGCCCTGCTCGCTCTCCTTCATAAGCCGAACCATCCTGCCACACCCCCGCTTGACAACCTTGCTGCCAATATACACAGCCATCATCGCCGACCTGCTGCTGTTCCAAACGTGTCCTAACCGTCCTCTGTTTTCTACTCAGCCCAGCCATCCTTTATCATCATCCACCACCACAGACCGAGCCTTCGTTACAGCCAACACGATAGTCATCATCTTCACATCGACACTGTCATTATTGAACCAAACCACAATCCCCTTCTTGCACAGCCTGCTCCTCGGTTCCGCTGGTGTTTGCTCAGCTTTGTACCGCCCTTGCTGCTACATTGTTGCCACCGTGCCGGCAGTTCTAAGTTTGCTTCTCCTACTGCCAAATTTCCTGCTGCTACCTGCATCCTCGCCCCGAAACAGGTCACTGCCTTGTTCCAGCATCATTTTCAGCCGCCCATATCCTGCTTTGCGGCAACTTCTTCTGCTACCAACCACCGCCCCTGCACCAGTTGCTCGCACGTTCTATTGCCGCGTTGCCGCACCAAGTTTGCCCCACTGATCTGCTGCTGGCTGCGCCCGCCACCATATTCCATTGCTCCATCATTTGCTGAGGCGTCATCAAACCGATATAAGGAAAGAAAGAATGCAGAGCTACGTGGGATAAACAAGAAAGAAAGAAAAGCATCAGTAAAAAGAGACGACAAAAACAGTAAGAGAAAAGTTATTTTTGTTTTAACTAATTATATAACAGTTAATGGATAGATTAGGATAACATCTACTTGATAATATGCAATTAAATAAATCAAGATTTAAATTAACAGGATTAATAATTGGATTTAATTTGTAAATAGAAATTTTGTATGAGGACTAATTAATTTGGTTAACATGATTTAATAATGTAATATGACTTAATTTAATATGAGCTAACTTATGAGAATACATTTGCATGGCTTGTATGATCGGATTGATTTTGCATGATTTGATTAATTTTTTTTTCTTTTTTTTAATATATATTGAATAAATAAATTTATACGTTGATATGATTTGTTTAGTTTAATTTGTATGATATTTGTATAATAGTATTTTATGTTTTATATGTTTAGCATGATAGATATAGAAAATAAATAAAATAATAGAAAAATAAATTAAATTAAAAGATGCAAATAAGAATAAAATTGAATAAAAATTGAATAGGAAATAATTAAAGTTATATTAAGAAGATGAATGCAAATTATCCGATGATGAAATTTCAAGAAAAGTCGAATGGTACTCCTTGGAAAATTTCTAGGTGAGGAGTTTGCTCTAGACTGAACCAGATTGATGGAAGGTTTAGAGTAAATTTTCAATACAATAATATGTGTTTATTTTCTAACATAGAAATAAATAAAATATAAATAATAAAGACAATTAAAATTAAATTAGAATTAGGATATGAAATAAATTTGAATTAAAGCAATAAAAAATAGAAAATTAGTAAGAATTGGTATAGAGCCAAGATTAGGATTTTCATAATATATTCCGACGACGGAGCCTTTCAAGCAAGTCAATCGGTACTACTTGAATACTCTTGAGGTGAGGATTTACTTATTGTCTGAACCAGATTGATGGAAGGATTTTAATTAAATTTCCAATATTTTAAGCATATCGAAATAATTAAATTAAATTTAAAATGATTATTGGGTATAGAGCCAAAATTAGATATTCATAATATATTCCGACGACGGAGCCTCTTCAAGCAAGTCAATCGGTACTACTTGAATACTTCTGAGGTGAGGAGATTTATTTTTTGTCTGAACCAGATCGATGGAAGGATTTTAAGTAAATTTTCAATATTTTAAGCATATCGAAATTAATTCAAATTAAAGTAAATTTAAAATGATTTATTAGGTATAGAGTCAATATTAGGGTTGTCATAATGTATTTAAATGATCCGACGACGGAGCCCCTTCGAGCAAGTCAATTGGTACTACTTGAATACTCCTGAGGTGAGGGGATTTACTTATTGTCTGAACCAGATTGATGGAAGGATTTTAAGTAAATTTCCAATATATTAAGCATATCGAAATTAACTCAAAATAAGGTAAATTTAGAATGACCTAAAGTAGTTGGTACCATTTTAGGATGGGCGTCGTGGGGGTGCTAATCCTTCTCCACGCGTAACCGTACTCTCGAACCTAAGATTCTTTGAACGTAGACCACGCCTTATCTTTAGACAAGAACAGGTGACCAATCACACCTTAGGTTGGAATGGTTGGTGGCGACTCCTTAGAATTTTAAAGTCGAGCGGGTTAGGTTCACGGACCTAGACGTTATGACAACAACAATTATAAAAATTAGTTTAATAAATTTGAACTAAACAAATAGAATGTTAATTTTGTGCAAATAGAGAGCAATAGCATATTTTGGTGAGGTGTAATTTTCACGTGAAGAGTTTCAGCAAATTATTCTAAATTGATTTAATAAATTTGAGCTAAACACTAAATTTAAATATTTACTAACTCATTTTATATTTTTTATCTATTTAATTTTTAATTTTTACATAGAATATTTTATCAAATTATCACTAATTTTTATTAAAGGTTAATATTATAAATATTGAATAAATTAAATAAAAAATTATTTTACAAATAAAACACAATAGCTTTTAGAATAAGAGAACTATATTAAAAAATTTATTAAATAAATTTTAATTTTAAAATAATTAAATCAATTGGAAAAATGTAGATATGTTATCTATTTATTATTATAATATTTTTCTTCAAAAAAATTTAAATCTAAATTTTCATGATGAATTAAATAATTATATTTTATAAAAATAAAAAATTAATCCTTGGCATAGCCGGCCGCACACACTAGTAAATGAATTATTTTGTAATAATTGTGTAATGAAATTTTTTAAATTAATTAAAAGATTGTGAGGTTTACCACTTACATACATCTTGGTTGCCTCTCATTTTATACAGGGTGTGAATCATGGTTATTAATTTCGTACCGGTATCGATAATACTGGCTGATACGTTCCAATTTTGTGAAGAAGCGATACATTTAAGAGTGCTTTTCGTTTCGTGTTTGGTTTCAGGTGATACCGGTTGTTTTCGTATGTTTCGGCAGTTTTCATTCGATTTTGGTGGAACCTTTTTTTTCGGCCGGTACATAATTTATTATTCAACTTTTACTTTTTGACTTTTCTTCCTAGATAAAAGTTGCCTTTTCGGCTACTTAGTGCTTTGTAAATTGTATTTTTTATTCTTTAACTTTTAGTTGCTTTGTTTAAAGTACAACAAAAAATTATTAAATTTCTTTCCAGATTCAAGAAACAAAAAATGCCATAGACAGTGCTCTCGCAGGCAATGTTCAAGAATTCTTCAATTCCTGTAGCCAAGGTTACTTTCTTTTTCATCTTTTTTGGTTTTATCTTAATATATTTTTACATGAAAAAGACAAATATCCATGTAAATATCATGTGCTTATATTTGAGGATTCTAAAATCCCAACTTCTCGTGATGACATTTCTACTCTGTGTAGTGCATTACTGTCTTGTGTCTTTTTTGTTTTTAAGGTGAATGGTGGTTTGTAAATTTTATTGTCAAATAAAATATTATTTTTACACAAATCTTGTGTGTGTGTGTATATTGTAATGAGACCAATATTGAATATGATGGACTATACTTATATTTCATTTTTGCACTGCTCTGTTGTTGTCAAAACAAAATGCTCTTGACTGCAAAATTTAGAAATCCATCTAGTTGGAGAAAAAACAAGGATATCTATTATCAATTTTTTGTTCATTAGATTTCAATTTGCTTTTGCTGTCTTATTTTAATGCAAATAACATTTTTTTTCTTTTTAAAGATTATCTCATGGATGAAAACGTACCTATTGTTAAGTCTATTCCTTCAAAATCTCAAGATCCTGCATGGGCTCATTGTAAAAAGGTGCCAGGAAAAAACGAATCAAACTATTGGTCTCTACTGTAATAAACATATACAAGGTGGAGGCATAACTAGACTAAAGCAACACTTAGCTAGAGTTTCAGGAAATGTTAGGAACTGTCCTAAAGCTCCACCAGATGTGCAGTGGCAAATGAAGCAATTAATTGAGGAATTGAGAAAAGAACAAGATAGAAGAAAAAGAGTTCATGACGAAATTGGAACTCCTTATGGTTGCTCTCTTAGTGATGAAGATGATACTATAATGAGTCACTCTATTGTTTCTGAAAAGTCAAACAGTAAAGAACCTTTTGTTGGTGGTAGTTCAAGAAAAGGCAAGCAAATTCAGAATTACTTTGCTCCAAGGACAACTCCTGGTGCTCAACCTACCATAAAAAGTGCACTTCAAACAAAAGAAGTTGTTCTCCAAGCAAAGATGGCAGTGGCAAGATGGTGGTATGATGCCAATGTGCCATTTAATGCTTCCAAGTCAAGTTATTATCAACCAATGATTGATGCTGTTGCAGCTATAGGATCTGGTTTTAAAGGACCAAGTTATTATGAGTTGAGGGGAAGTCTTTTAAAAGATTGTGTGAAGGAGGTTGAAAACTATCTTGTTGATGTCAAGGCTTCATGGAAGACTCATGGGTGTTCCCTTATGGCAGATGGATGGACTAATCAAAGGCAAGGACCTATTATCAACTTTCTTGCATTTACTTCAAAAGGCACCATTTTCTTCAAATCTATTGATGCATCTGGGCTCACTAAAGATGTAGAAACATTGTTCAAAATGTTTGATGAAGTTGTTCAAGATGTGGGGCCAAAAAATGTTGTCCAATTCATAACAGACAATGATGCATCTTACAAAGCTGCTGGAAAAAAGTTACAACAGAAGTATAACACCTTTTTTTGGGCTCCTTGTGCAGCTCATTGCATTGATTTAATGTTGGAGAATTTTGCAAATCCCAGGTATTTTCCTACCATTGATGAAACAATACAAAGGGCTAGAAAAGTTACTAAGTTTATTTATAATCATGCTTGGGTGCTTGCATTGATGAGAAAAGAATACACTAATGGTAGAGATTTGTGTCGCCCTGCAATCACAAGGTTTGCCACACATTTTTTAAGTATTCAATGTTTAATGCCGTACAAGAAAGAGCTTCGACAAATGTTTACAAGTGACAAATGGACTAGTTCACGTTATGCAAAGACAAGTATTGGAAAAGAAATTGTTGAAATTATTCTTTAAGATAAAGATTTTTGGTGTCAATGTCAGCATATAGTCAAAGTTAGTGAACCTCTTGTGAGAGTTCTTCGTCTTGTTGATGGTGAGGAGAAACCAAGTATGGGTTATTTGTATGAAGCTATGGATAAGGCAAAGGAGACAATAAAAGCAAGGCTAAAAAACAGATTATCTCAATATCTACCTTACATAAGAGTTATTGATAATAGATGGGATAAGCAACTGAATTGTCCTTTGCATGCTGCCGGTTGCTTACTTAATCCAGGAATTTATTTTAAACCTTCTTTCACAAAATAAAAGGAGGTTGCTAGAAGCTTCACACTAGCTTTAATGAGATTGGCTTTAGATGAAGTACAAGAAGAAGTTAGTGCTCAACTTGAAGAGTATAAGAAATCTAATGGTGATTTTGGATTGTCTCTAGCTATTCGTCTAAGGGAAAAATTAAATCCAGGTATAACATTATTTACTACAACCATATTGGTCATTATCTTTTGGTTAGTGCATATATTAAATTATGTAATGCCATTTTGTTTTAAATTTAATTATTTATAGTTGCTTGGTGGGAGCAATTTGGCAATAGTACTCCAGTCTTGCAAAATTTTGCAATTCGAATACTTAGTCAATGTACAAGTGCAACTGGATGTGAGAGGAATTGGAGTACCTTTGAGTTCATTCATTCCAAAAGGCGAAATAGATTGGAGCATAAAAGATTAAATGACTTGGTTTTTGTTCGTTATAATTTGAAACTTCGAGAAAGGTAAGTTTCATTTAATTTGTAAATATTTTTATGAGTTAACTAGCTAGAATATGTCTTGTTTAATCATTTATATATTCTTATCATCACCAATTTTATTTGTAATAAGTTGTATCCTATTTGTAGGATTATCCGAAGGGGGAAAGAGGCCTTGGACCCTATTAGTCTTGAAAATATTGACACTATGCAAGAATGGGTTGCAGAAGAACCTTCCTTCCTTGATAAAGATGACTTAGATCAAGATTGGGAAAACGTTGAAGAACCAGTACCCTTGAATGCAATTGATGAAGATGTTGTTTTTGATGAAGATTATTATTCCACCTAATGAAAGCCAATGGGAATGGGTTGGTCTTGGTTTTGATGATAATGATCAGTGATTTTTTTTTAATGGAAGACTATCCTCTTTTAATTTAAAGTTCTAGTGAAACTTTGTGTGTTTGTTTTATAAGAAACTGGTAATATTATTTCTTATTATGTTAAACCTGTTTATTTGGTATTTAAATTTTGAAAGTATTGCATATTTATTTTACATATTATTAGCAATATTATTATGTATAAATCCATGACATTTATTATACACCGAAAAACCCGAAATAATATGCCGAAACAATTGGTACCGATATATACCATTTTTTGATTGAAAACCGAAATGTAATCCGGTATGATATTAACAACCTTGGTGTGAATTCACCTAATATTTTTAGTAAATTTTGAGGGTGGTTAGATAGAGGGTTAGTTTAGATTGACAGATGAAATTAAAAACAAAAAATAATTATTAAAAATATATATACTTTTACTAACTCAAAGTTTTAGTTAAAAAGTTTGTCCTCTTCCTCAAGTACTGGTTAGTAGATTAAAAAACAGAAATGACAATTTCAATCCATGAAACAACTTTTTTATCATAAAATCTGACAAAAGTCATATTGCGTCATATGCAATATGCAATATGTACCCAATTTATTTATAAAATCTGACGAAAGTCATCCAATACATATGCCGTTTACTTGTAAAGTCTGACAAAAGACCTATGTAATATGTACGCAATTTATTTTTCACATTTAAAGAGAAAATGTGTTGTCACAAGTATTGACCAATGGACACTTTCTTAAAATCGAGGGTTTGGTACGTGTTATTTATAAAATCTGAGGAAAGTCATCCAATACATATGCCGTTTACTTGTAAAGTCTGACAAAAGACCTATGTAATATGTACGCAATTTACTTTTCACATTTAAGGAGAAAATGTCCTGACACAAGTATTGACCAATGGACACTTTCTTAAAATCGAGGGTTTGGTACGCGTCCACGCCTCCAATGTTACCCAAGCCTATTGCTTCAAGTTGGAAAGGAAAACAATAGTATAATATATTCAAGTTGAAAAACAATTGTATGATATATTCAAGTTGGAAAGGAAAACAATAGTATGATATATTCAAGTTGGAAAGCAATAGTATAATATATTCAAGGTTTTTTTCGATAAAAGAATATATCACTAATTTCAAAATCGATTAATTTGAATTAACATGAAATCTTTTATAAATGCATACACCAAGTTGAACACATAATGTGAAATGGAGAACAAAAGTATAATATATTCAAGTTGAAAAGGAAAACAATAGTGTAATATATTAAATCTGATCCATTACTCATAAATCAAAGTTTCAACTAAAAAAGGTTAATGAACCTAAGGATTCTTGTTTCAAGAACTAGTTTGATGAGCAGTATGGTTGATTCTGATGAGATTAAAAAAAATGATCATCGTAAATATAAATTTTTTAATAAAATATTTAAAAGAAGAGGTCAAAAAATTTTATATGTACTTTTTTTTGTCTTTTGTTTTTTTTTTTTTAAATAATAGCACTAGAGGTGCGATTGATTCCAAACTATACCCAAATCTTCATCCAAATTATGCAAACCTACAAGTCTCCTTTCCTCCATTCACCGGGAATTAGAGTTAGAATTTTCAATATCTACTGCAATTCAGAATTTTGTTGGATCCATTTGTATGGAGCTCACCTTAGCAAATGGTGGTTTTTTTACTATACTTTTATTAGATTGGATCCCGTAATTAGTATATATAATTTAAATTCAAATTATGTAAAATACAAAACTTTTGTATTTAAATTTCTATTGGTGCGTTAAACAAAATTTTTTATTATAATTTTTATCAAATTTTAGATTGTTACTTTGATGTGTTTTATTTGTATCATGTTTAAAGTTGATAAGTTTAAATTGACCGATTACCTGATTGTAATAAAAAAAACAATTTATAACGCTCCTAACATGAATGGAAGTTAGAAATAAGTAATTGAATTTGGATTACTATAATGTAGTTGAAAGTTTCAAACCTGATGAGGGATTGTGAGTTGGAAACTTAAATAAATACCCACGACTTTCATGTCTAAAGAGTGCATCAAACATATCAACCAGCTTACAACTTACTCCTCTCGATCTCTCTCGATGGAATGCATTCCAAGGCATATAATTCCCAAATGCAATTTCTTTATGGACAGTCCAAGATCACCCCTTCAACCTCCCACATATGGGACTTTGATTACAGTTCTTAGCATTGATGGAGGGGGTATTAGAGGGCTTATTCCAGGAACTATACTTGCCTTTTTGGAGTCTCAACTTCAGGTAGCTAGCCTAGAATTGCTTTTCATTTCTTGTTTAGTAGCTTAGATTCCTGCATGGCCCCTCAATCCTTGGTCAAGAGATAGGAATTTGATCTGATGACTTACTTAGCCTTTTTTCTTATGTTGGCTATGAACAGAAGCTGGATGGTGAGCAAGCAAGATTAGCAGATTATTTTGATGTCATTGCTGGGACTAGCACTGGGGGTCTCGTGACTGCCATGCTAACTGCCCCGAATCCGAATGAAGGGAATCGTCCTCTTTTTGCTGCCAAAGATATTAATGATTTCTACCTCGAACACAGCCCTAAAATCTTTCCCCAAGATAGGTAATTAATCAATAATCATGATGAGAAAAGAATGGAGACGAAATTTTCTTCAAAATGAATATTTGAGATGATTAATTCTGTTTTGTTACATGACAGTTCTCGCTTTGCACCAGCTGCAAATTTGGTCAAATCTCTAATGGGACCGAAATATGACGGTAAATATCTCCATGATATTGTGAGGAAAATGCTGGGAGAAACTAGATTGCACCAGACACTGACAAATGTTGTGATCCCAACTTTTGACATCATGCAACTCCAGCCAAAAATCTTCTCAACCTATGAGGTTTATTAGTTATTACTTATCACCTCTTACAGATTTATATACCTTTCTATTTTGGCTGTTGTCATGAATTACAATCATGTAGGTGAGGAGAGATCCTAGCAGAGATGCTTTGCTCTCGGATATATGCATTGGAACTACTGCAGCTCCAACTTATCTTCCTGCCCATCATTTTCAAACCCAATATAAAGAATTCAATCTTATTGATGGAGGAGTTGCAGCTAATAACCCGGTATAAATCAGTATTTATGTAATTATTTCAATGGGATT
Organism: Heritiera littoralis; assembly: GCA_031772115.1. Lineage (NCBI taxonomy): Eukaryota > Viridiplantae > Streptophyta > Magnoliopsida > Malvales > Malvaceae > Heritiera > Heritiera littoralis. Next base: position 22,387,356 of record JAPDPK010000001.1, read on the forward strand.
TGCATTAGAATTCCGGTGAAATTCTGAATAGTATTGTTTCTTCCAGTCTTTAGTTGCTATGAACGAAGTGACCAAAGAAATGCTTCGCGGGAATTCCGAATTTTACCCTATGAAGCCAGGTGACTACACTCGGTTCCTGGTTGTATCTTTGGGGACTGGTTCACCAAAACCTGAAGAGAAGTACCATGCTAATCTAGCAGCCAAATGGGGTCTTCTGGGATGGTTGACCAGCGAGCATTCTACTCCACTGGTGGATATTTTCATGCAAGCACTCAGTGACATGGTCGACTTTCACATTGCCACAGTTTTTCAAGCTCTTCAATCTGAAAAGAGTTACCTCCGAATTCAGGTATAAATTTGCTCTTCATACCATCTTTAGAAAACAGCATTTACAGATACAAAACTCAAAGCTAAAAATCATGCAGGATGATACGCTTCCTCCGCAAATAGCATCTGTGGATATTGCTACGAAGGAGAACTTGGAGAATCTGGTAAAGGCTGGGGAAGAACTGCTGAAGAAACCAGTTTCCAGAGTGAATTTGGAGAATGGTCAATTTGAGCCAGCTGGTGATCTAACAAATGAAGTGGCTCTCATCAGGTATTGCTTGTAATCCTTTGTTTCATATATAACACACAATCATCTATACATGTGTGGCTAATTTGGCTTATTTCTGCTTCACTAATACACAGATTAGCAGAAGTTCTTTCCAAGGAGAAGCGGCTTCGTGACATAAGATCACCGCATGGAAACCTTGCCACAAAGAAATATCAAGAATAAACTCAGAATAATACTGCTACTTAATGCAAACTTTGCTTTCTTCTTGTTTCTATGATTTCAAGTTGTCGTGGATTGAAATTGCTCAGCATTAAATATTCCACCTAATAATCCATTTTCGATTCTAGAAATTTACTTCGTTTTGGTTATTTCCAACCTTTTTTTCGCAGATATTTAGAATTGTTAGAAACAATCACAATCGGAGTTGACTGGTAGACATTGCTTCATATCAAAGAAGTTCTCAATCAAGTAATTTTATAGTCAAATGAAAAGCAATGGAGCACCATTGCAAGCTATGTTCATCGTTTTTCAACGCAGACATTATGTTCTATTTGATTTAAAACACCAAAATGATGACCAACAGGCCAAGTAGAAGAATCAATTTGTTTGCTTCTGTCATGATCCAAACATCAATCAATTCCTACTTTGTCATTTTTGCTTGTGCAGTGGTGTTGCTGTGCTTAAAATAGAACTGAAAGATGACAGTATCCTTGAAAACAACATGATAGATGTGTGTTTGGTGAGCCCTTTCTATTTAATCACATCACATGATCAATAAATTGGAGCAAAATGTTTGGTGAAAGTGTTAATGAGGCAAAGACCAAGATTGTTAATCAAGAAATAGAACAAAGAGTTCTAGTATGCATACAGAGAACTTTTCAATGGAAAGAGATTAAGAACCCATTTGGATTCAAATGGGGCTCAATTAAAAAAAAAAAGTACTTCAATTGTGTTATTTTATTATGGATAATTATTTAATGAACACAGAAAAACTTCCAGCAAGTGGGAATTTTCAAAAGTGAGCCGCTGCTTATGGTACTCTGCTCTGCATAGGAGGTATTCGTGATTAGGCCTGAATGAAGATCATAGACGGGGTTGTGGATTCTTGATTGAAGCTAATAGGTGGCTGGGATTCAAGTTCGTAACTTGGAGGTGACGGAGCAGTTGTGGATCTAATGTAGAGGACTTGATTTTGCTAGCGGTTTGCATAGCCTTTCGCGTACGGCTCTTAGCTTTTGGATCTGTTGTTGCGTGGGTCATTGAGGATGGATGTAGCAGGCTGTAAGTTTTGACGGTCAAAGTTTGGACTTCACGATAAATTTGGTGGGTCCTTAACAGTAAATGATTCGTTTATGTTGGTCCTATGGGCCGAGGATTTTCAGTTATGATATTTTTTAAGATCGTTTGCCCATCATAAGTTCTCTTGCCAACTTTTAAGCAGATGTAACTCAAGTATTTGCTTTTTAATAAAGTGTGATTTAGCAAAAAAAAAATTATTAGTGGAGTTTTTAAACTTCACAAACAAAGTTAGAAACTTATAATGATAATGTATATATTTTAAAGAATATTAAAAAATAAATAAATAAAATGAAATATATGTCAACATTCTAACTCGTTTATGAAATCTAAACGTTACATTTGACAATGTATTAAATAATTATATTTATTATATGTGCCCTCTCTCTTAATGATGGTTTCCCAAAATCTTTTTTTTTTCCTTGAAAACTTTAGCCATATCACCATAATCATTTTTAAAGCTTTTATCCCGCAATTAGTGTTGGCTATATGAATCAATATATGAATTTACATTAAATTGTTAGCATAAATTCTTTTTCTCCACTTATTCTTATTCAAGGTAATGTGATTTTCCAATTCTAGTGCCACCATATTTTTATGAATGACTTCCTTCAAAATTTTGTCCGATTTTTTCCTAGCCTTGGTTTTTTTCATTATTCAAAGCCTCCACTCCTAACTAGAGTGTTTACAAGTTTAAATTGTATATATTCAAACCAACATGAATGATTTTTGCTTATCTTACCTTCTATAGTAATAACTCCAATCCTCTTGTGAATGTTTTAATTTGTTATTTTATCCTTTTTCATATATCACACATCCACCGCAATATTTACATCTCTACTATACTGATCATTTTTTGTGTATGTATTTGCTTAGTCGTCTAACATTCACTACAATAGAGTAATGTTAGTCACATAAGTGTCATGTAAAACTTGCTTTTTAACTATATAAAAAATTTTTATTGCACTTTTTAAAACATTAGTGCGAGGAAAGAAATGTTCCTTTTCTTTTTTATTTAAAATTTTTTAAATAACCTTATTAATTTAATATAATAAATAGAAATTTTATATTTTTTACATTTCAAATAATTAAAAATTAAATAAATACATAAATAAATAACAAAATTCTTTTATTTGATAAATATAATTTTAATAAGTTTTAATTATTTTTTAATTTCATAAAAATTTTATTATATACAAATTTTAATATAATGTTTCTTAATAGTAATTTTATCTTATCACTACATTTTACTTCACTTTCACCACTATGTTTACATCTAAACACACATTTCACCATTAACTTTTATTTGACCTTTCTATTATTATAACTAATTTTATTTTTATTATTTTTAATTTTATCAAAGCTAATTTCACCGTCCACACAAATAAACTCAAAAGTCCAAAAGTTATAGCCTTTTTTGTTTTCCATGCATGAAAGGAAAAATTAACAAATTCTAATCAATTAGCTTGTTTCCAAGGCAACCATGCATCAAATCGTTGTGAAAATTCTCTTTTCCGTTGTTGTTTGACAATGCAAACAAAATATAGCACTGATGGCTACACCAGTGAAAGTGAACATTGGCCCGTGACGTGCACGGTCGCCTTTGAAAAGTATAGTCAACATTGATGACTTTCTGACTTTGTTTTCCTCTCGAAAAGTTTCCTCCATGTATTATTTCAGCTCAAGAAATGCTTACTAATTCTTCAACCCAAGCAGGTTATATAATATATATTTGCTTCAATGTTCACGGTGTACTACCCAATCCGATGGCGACAACCGCTCTTGCTTGAATGGTAGGTTGTCCATGAATCTGGCAAGAAAAATACTACTATTAAACAAGTTTTGAAGATTCAAATCAAAATATGGTTGGATTTACTCTTTCAGAACTGATTCATCTGAACCATTCAAACCAACAAGTCTCCTTAAAGCTTGAATTTTCAACTGTTCACGTGGACACGGCTGCGCAGATAAGTTAAGCTCTATGTAGCTAACAAAGATTGAGATTTGGGTCCAGGCTTCGCCGATGTATCTAAGAAACTGCGAGAGTTATACTTGGATTTCCTTCGCATGGAGATTGAAAGCATTGTTGAAAGTTTCAAAATTGACGAGAGAATTGGAAGCCTATAAATATCCATGACATGCATTCCTCAAGAGCATCAAACAAACCAAAGCTTGGACATCTCATTCTTGTTCTCAATCGAACTCTCTCGCTAATTTCTTAAGATCCTCAAACCATACAAATCTCGACCTCTCATAATGGGAAGTATCCCAGACAATTTCGCTATTGCAAGTCCAAAATCACCCCTTCAAGCTCCCACCTATGGGAACTTAATTACTGTTCTTAGTATCGATGGAGGTGGAATTAGGGGGCTTATCCCCGGAACTATTCTTGCCTTTTTAGAGTCTCAGCTTCAGGTAGCTAGAAAATTGCATGTTTTGAATATATTCATATTTGGATTTTGCAACGAATTTAAATATTACAAAAAACTCATTTTTTTAATGGAGATTATATTTTGTTATGATTCCCTTGTATATTAATATCATGTTTGGCACTATGGCAATTTACAGAAGCTGGATGGTGAGGAGGCTAGACTGGCAGATTATTTTGATGTCATATCTGGGACTAGTACTGGTGGGCTCGTGACTGCCATGCTAACTACCCCAAATCCTAAAGACGGCAATCGTCCTCTTTTTTCTGCCAAAGATATCAATGATTTCTATCTTCAACACTGCCCACAAATCTTCCTCCAAGATTGGTAATTATCTCGAGCTTGTACTTTGTAGTTGCGGATGAGAACAAAACCATAAAAAAGGACACAGAATCTTTCCTCATGGTTAAATATCTTGCGCATGTTGTTATCTCATGTAGTTGCTGCTAACATCACTCTGTTTGTAATTGTACAACAGCTCACCGTTTGCCCCAGCTGCAAAGTTGGTCAAATCTATAACTGGTCCGAAATATGATGGTAAATATCTGCATGATATTGTGAGGGAAAAGTTGGGAGAAACCCGATTGCACCAAACATTGACAAACGTTGTCATCCCAACATTTGACATCAAACAACTGCAGCCAAAGATCTTCTCCTCCTATGAGGTTTCATTTCTCATCAATACTTGTTACAAATTTAATTTGTTTCCTTGATTTGCCATCTATTTGACGTATGATATCTCATTCTGTAGATAAAGAACAATCCTTGCAAAAATGCTTTGCTCTCCGATATATGCATTGGAACTTCTGCTGCGCCAACTTATCTTCCTGCCCATCAGTTTGAAACCAAAGATTCCACCGGCAATGTTAAAGAATTCCATCTTATTGATGGTGCAGTTGCTGCTAATAATCCAGTATATATCTAGATGATTTTAACATATATAATGGAATTGATTCGTCTTACAAGTTTCACAAAAATCTTAACCATATGTTTTTTGTCCATTCTTACAGACTTTAGTAGCCATGAGTGAAGTGACAAAAGAAATCACTCGCGAAAGTTCTGATTTTTTCCATATAAAGCCGAACGACTATGCTCGTTTCCAGGTTTTGTCTTTGGGCACTGGTTCCCAAAAATGTGAAGAGAAGTACCCTGCTCAAATGGCAGCAAAATGGGGTCTCTTGGGATGGTTGACCTCTGAACATTCCACTCCGTTGATGGACGTGTTCATGCAAGCAAGCAGTGATATGGTCGACTTTCACATTGCTACTGTTTTCCAAGCACTTCAATCTGAGGGCAGTTATCTCCGTATTCAGGTATACATGGATTGTTTTTTCCCAAATGTAACTAAATCATATATAAAGAGGCATAACATAGATTAACCTTACAATCGACAGTAGAATTTTTCAGTCTATACTTAAGCTACCGAACCTAAAGCAAATTAAAAAAAAAAAAACTTGCAGGATGATACGCTGTCTGGAACAGTTGCATCTGTGGACATTGCTACAAAAGAAAACCTGGAGAATCTCGTAAAAGTTGGGGAAGAATTGTTGAAAAAACCAGTTTCCAGGGTGAATTTGGAGAATGGCAAATTTGAGCCTGTTAATCAGGGCACAAATGAAGAGGCTCTCATTAGGTGTGTTTACATATATATATTATATATATATATATATATATATATATATATATATATATAGAAATTAACAATTCTAATTTCGATTTTTTCAACAATTTATGAAATTAATATGGTGCTAATTTGGAATTTTGGATTACTTTTGCTTAATCTGCAGATTAGCTGAAGTGCTGTCTAAGGAGAAGCGGCTTCGTGACATGAGATCGCCACATGGAAACCTTGCAGCGAAGATTAATAAATGATCAATATTCTTAATCTATAAGGAATTTAATAAAACTTTTGGTCATTACCCTGATTATTTGCCTTTGTAATAATGAATTATTTCCTTATTTTATTTTTTAAAATTCTTTTGTTCTTTTTTCTTTGAATAATATGTGTACCAGATATGGTTCCTATCAATTTGTTATCCACTAATTCCATTATTTAATTTATTGATATAGTATTTCATACAAACTAATTTTGTTTTTTTTTTCTGGCATTTTTTAAAATTATAAACTCAAGGGAATTCTATGTATCTTAGTCCGTAGTTAGTTCTGTACATAAATTACAAACAAATGCAAGTGCGCATCAAAAACAAATGATGATGATGATAATGATATTGATACTAATAAACTGAATAAAATTATATCGAAGCCATAATTTTATTCATATTTTTAGGGTTTAAACCCTAATTTATGCAATATTTGAGATCAAATTAAATTAATCCCATATAGAATTCAATTCGCATTCAAAATCAAATAACTCATCTAATAATCTATTTATTAATCTTGAATATTGATATTATTCCAATACAGTATATTGCATTGATAAGTTAAGAAACCAGGTATGTCTTTTATTTTTTAATAGTACATTTTCATTCAATATTATAATCATAATTAATTTATTACATTTTATAAATCGATAATTTAATAAACAGATGAATACAAATAATAATAACAAATTAAATAAATAATTAACAAACTAAATTCAATTTTACACTGATAAAATTCGAAATTAAGGCCTCAAAATTTTAAAATCTCTTCTTTGCTTATTGGCAAAAACCAAGTATGTCCTGAATCCTGACTAATTCCTCCCCGTGAACTTGACCTCCTTATTTTGGACACGGTCATGCAAATTTAATGGTCTTTATTTAATTACGTGGAATCGTTGGTAGCTATCACAATCTAAGTTGACCAGCAGAGTTAATATACATCAAGAAAATCGGTGTCAAATGGTGAATACGTTCGTCTGCTGACAATAAATTTAAATTAATAAAAGAAAATGCTAATTCAACATGCCGAATTCTTGCTGCTTATGTCATGAGAATCAAACATTTTTCAGTGACTTGTCATAAAGTTCAATTTGTTATTTTGCGTGTGTAAGTATTAAATAATATTGTTTTTTTGAACATCTTTAAACATTAAGGCTCTACTTGATGGGAAGGATGAAAAGAAATGAAGATAAAAAATTTACAAATCTAATAGTTAAACTACAAAATAAAAAAATGATTATGAATCTTAACCATTAGATAATCAAATTTTCTATCCTTATTTCTTCCCATCATTCTTACCAAGTAAAGTTTAAAACTCCGTTTTGACATCGAAAGCACTTTCCCATAAATCCGTTTGGGAGTTTAATCAATGAACTTGCCGAATCAAAGAAAAAAAAGAACTTATGAGATAACATCATACAACTAAAATTTCGAAACATTTAGAAGATATCATTTTAAATTTTAATTATTTAACATTTTATATATTTGTTTAAAATCTATCGAGCATATAAAATTCAAGTACGAAACATATTGTTCGTCTTTCATGTCAGATCTAAATTATTTTGTACGGTCATTGCATAAAAAACACGTCAAGTATTGGACCAACACAATTAATAACATGAAATTTATCAAGTCGTTCTTTTTTCATGTCATATATAAATTATACTGTACGATCATTGCGTAAAAACATGTCAAGTATTGGACCTAACACAATTAATAACGTGAAATTTATCAAGCATAACGAAATATATCGTTCACCTTTCATATATAAGATGTAAATTATATTATACGGTCATTGCATAAAAACACGTGAAGTCTTGGACCTACCAGACCTAACACAATTAATAACATGATTTTTTTCAAAGTCAAGGAGTTTTTGTAGTTTGGAAAAAGCTGGAGTACAAGAAGGCATCTGAAATGCTGTACAAAAAAAGAGAAATCATCCCCCCCCCCAAAAAATCAACAATTGAGGAAAATTAATCTCAACTACAAAAAGAAGCATTAGCCTTTGAATCTTCAAAGCAAACAACGAATCAACCAATACACAACCATCTGTAAAAACTATAAATGATAGCTTCACCCTGACGACACGAATTATTTTAAAATGAATAATAATAATAATAATAATAATAATAATAATAACAATAACGGGCAACTACAAAACGATTGTGAGGTTTACCATTTACATACATCTTGGTTGCCTCTCATTTTTATAAGGTTAATTTGCCTAATATTATCAGTAATTTTTGAGGGTGGTCAGATAGAGGGCTAGTTTGGATCCACAGATAAGATTAAAAAATAATTATTAAAGATATATATTTTTAAAAAATAATAAAAAGAATTTTTGTTTAAAAAATAATAAAAAATTAAAAATCAATAGTAAAAAGATAATTTTTATCCTTTTACTATTTTTGTCTTTTTCTCCAATAACCCCATTGCATCTAAGCCCAATTGTGCCAGTTGGACTCTCATACTAACTAAAAGTTTTAATTAAAAAGTTTGTCCTCTTCCTTAAGTACTGGTTAGTAAATTAAAAAAAAAAGGGACAATTTCAATCCACTAAACAACTTTTTTATCATAAAGTCTGACAAATATCATATCTAATATGTCCAAATTATTCAAACCTACAAGTCTCCTTTTCTCCATTCGCCAGGAATTAGAGTTAGAATTTTCGATATATACCACAATTCATAATTTTGTTGGATCCATTAAGATTTTGTATGGAGCTCACCTTAGCAAATGGTGGTTTTTTTACTATATTTTTATTAGATTGGATCCGGTAATTAGTGTATATAATTTAAATTCATGTTATGTAAAATACAAAAATTTTGTATCTAAATTTCTATCAGCACGTTAAACAAAATTTTTTTATGTACAATTTTTATCAAATTTCACACTGTTACTTTCGTTTTTTTTTTATTTATATCATGTTTAAAAGTGACAAATTTAAATTGAACAATTGCCGGATTGTAATAAAAAACAATTTGTAATGCTCCTAACATGAATGGAAGCTAGAAATAAGTAATTGAATTTGGATTACTGTAATGTAGTTGAAAGTTTCAAACCTGATGAGAGATTGCAAGTTGGAAACTTAAATAAATACCCATGACTTTCATGTCTAAAGAGTGCATCAAACATATCAACCTAGCTTACAACTTACTCCTCTCAATCTCTCTCGATGGAAAGCATTCCAAAACATATAATTCCCAAATACAATTTCTTTATGGACAGTCCAAGATCACCCCTTCAACCTCCCACATATGGGAATTTGATTACTGTTCTTAGCATTGATGGAGGGGGTATTAAAGGGGTTATTCCAGGAACTATACTTGCCTTTTTGGAGTCTCAACTTCAGGTAGCTAGCCTAGAATTGCTTTTTATTTCTTGTTTAGTAGCTTAGATTCCTGCATGGGCCTTCAATCCTTGGTTAAGAGATAGGAGTTTGATCTGATGACTTAGTCTTCTTTCTTATGATGGCTATGAACAGAAGCTGGATGGTGAGCAGGCAAGATTAGCAGATTATTTTGATGTCATTGCTGGGACTAGCACTGGTGGTCTCGTGACTGCCATGCTAACTACCCCGAATCCGAATGAAGGGAATCGTCCTCTTTTTGCTGCCAAAGATATCATTGATTTCTACCTCGAACACAGTCCTAAAATCTTTCCCCAAGATAGGTAATTAATCAATAATCATGATGAGAAAAGAAGGGCTACGAAATTTTCTTCATGATGAATATTTGAGATGATTAATTCTGTTTTGTTACATGACAGTTCTCGCTTTGCACCAGCTGCAAATCTGGTCAAATCTCTAATGGGACCGAAATATGACGGTAAACATCTCCATGATATTGTGAGGGAAAAGCTGGGAGAAACTAGATTGCACCAGACACTGACAAATGTTGTGATCCCAACTTTTGACATCAAGCAACTCCAGCCAAAAATCTTCTCAACCTATGAGGTTTATTAGTTATTACCTCTTACAGATTTATATACCTGCAATTTTCTTGATGAAATGATTGGAGTGCAAGAAAATGATTTTCTTTTCTATTTTGGCTGTTGTCATGAATTACAATCATGTAGGTGAAGAGAGATCCAACCAAAAATGCTTTGCTCTCGGATATATGCATTGGAACTTCTGCAGCTCCAACTTATCTTCCGGCCCATCATTTTCAAACCCAATATAAAGAATTCAATCTTATTGATGGAGGAGTTGCAGCTAATAACCCGGTATAAATCAGTATTTATGTAATTATTTCAATGGGATTTGCATTAGAATTCCGGTGAAATTCTGAATCGTATTGTTTCTTCCAGTCTTTAGTTGCTCTGAACGAAGTGACCAAAGAAATCCTTCGCGGGAATCCAGAATTTTTCCCTATAAAACCAACTGACTACACTCGGTTCCTGGTTGTATCTTTGGGGACTGGTTCACCAAAATCTGAAGAGAAGTACCATGCTAATCTAGCAGCCAAATGGGGTCTTCTGGGATGGTTGACCAGCGAGCATTCTACTCCACTGGTGGATATTTTCATGCAAGCACTCAGTGACATGGTCGACTTTCACATTGCCACAGTTTTTCAAGCTCTTCAATCTGAAAAGAGTTACCTCCGAATTCAGGTATAAATTTTCTCTTCATACCATCTTTAGAAAACAGCATTTACAGATACAAAACTCAAAGCAAAAAATCATGCAGGATGATACGCTTCCTCCGCAAATAGCATCTGTGGATATTGCTACAAAGGAGAACTTGGAGAATCTGGTAAAAGCTGGGGAAGAATTGCTGAAGAAACCAGTTTCCAGAGTGAATTTGGAGAGTGGTCAATTTGAGCCAGCTGGTGATGTAACAAATGAAGTGGCTCTCATCAGGTATTACTTGTAATCATTTGTTTCATATATAACATACAATCATCTATACATGTGTTGCTAATTTTGCTTATTTCTGTTTCACTAATCTACAGATTAGCAGAAGTTCTTTCCAAGGAGAAGCGGCTTCGTGACATAAGATCACCGCATGGAAACCTTGCCACAAAGAAAAATCAAGAATAAACTCAGAATAATACTGCTACTTAATGCAAACTTTGCTTTCTTCTTGTTTCTATGATTTCAAGTTGTCGTGGATTGAAATGGCTCAGCATTAAATATTCCACCTAATAATCCATTTTGGACTCTAGAAATTTACTTGTTTTGACTATTTCCAACTGTTTTTTCACAGATATTTAGAATTGTTAGTAACAATCACAATCGGAGTTGACTGGTAGACATTGATTCATAACAAAGAAGTTCTCAATCAAGTAATTTTATAGTCAAATGAAAAACAGTGGAGCACCATTGCAAGCTATGTTCATCGTTTTTCAACACAGATATTATGTTCAATTTGATTTCAAACACCAAATATGATGACCAACAGGCCAAGTAGAAGAATCAATTTGTTTGCATCTGTCATGATCCAAACATCGATCAAACATCCTAGTTTGTCATATTTGCTTGTGCAATGGTGTTGCTGTGCTTGAAATAGAACTGAAAGATGACAGTATCCTTGAGAACAACATGATAGATGTGTGTTTAGTGAGCCCTTTCTATTTAATCACAGCACGTGATCAATAAATTGCAGCACAATGTTTGGTGAAAGTGTCAATGAGGCAAAAACCAGATTGTTAATCAAGAAATAGAACGAAGAGAGTTCTAGTATGCATACAGAAAACTTTTCAATGGAAAGAGACTAAGAACCCATTTGGATTCAAATGGGGCTCAATTAGGAAAAAAATGTACTTCAATTGTGTTATATTATTATGGATAATTATTTAATAAACACAGAAAACTTCCAGCCGTGGGAAAAATCCCCCCCCCCCCCCAAGTGAGCAGCTGCTTTGGTACTCTGCTCTGCATAGGAGATATTCGTGATTAGGCCTGAATGCAGATCATAGACGGGGTTGTGGATTCTTGATTGAAGCTATTAGGTGGCTGGGATTCAAGTTCGTAACTTAGAGGTGATGGAGCAGTTGTGGATCTAATGTTGAGGGCTTGATTTTGCTAGCGGTTTGCATAGCCTTTCGCGTATGGCTCTTAGCTTTTTGGATCTGGTCATTGAGGCTGTCGATTGATGTAGCAGGCTGGAAGATTTGACGGTCAATCTTTGGACTTCATGATAACTTTGGTGGGTCCTTAACAGTAAATGATTCGTTTATGTTGGTCCTATAGGCCGAGGATTTTCGATTATGATATTTTTTTAAGTTCGTTTGCCGATCATAAGTTCTCTTTCCAACTTTTAAGCATATGCAACTCAAGTATTTGCTTTTTAATAAAGAACGATTTAGAAAAAAAAAATTATCAGTTGAGTTTTTAAATTTCACAAATAAATTTAGGATGATAATGTATATATTTTAAAGAATATTAAAAATTAATTAAATAAAATGAAATATATGTGGACATTTTAACTTCGTTTATGAAATCTAAATACTACACTTGACAATGCATTGAATAATTATATTTATTATATGTGTCCTCTCTCTTAATGATGTTTTCCCAAAATCTTTTTCTTTTTCCTTTAAAACTTTAGCCATATCCTCATAATCATTTTTAAAGCTTTTATCCCACAGTTAGTGTTGGCTACATGAATCAATATATGAATTAACATTAAATCGTTAGCATGAATTCTCTTTCTCCACTCACTTTTATTCAAGGTAATGTGATTTTCCAATTCTAGTGCCACCATATATTTACGAATGACTTCCTTCAAAATTTTTTTCGATTTTCTCCTAGCCTTGATTTTTTTCATCATTCAAAGCTTCCACTTCTAACTAGAACATTTACAAGTTTAAATTGTATTTATTCAAACCAATGTAAATGATTTTTGCTTATCTTATCTTCTATAGTAATAAGTCCAACCTTCTTATGAATGTCTTAATTTCTAATTTTATCCTTTCTCATATATCCATACATCTACCGCAACATTTGCATTTCAGCTATACTGATAATTTTTTATGTATGTATTTGCTTAGTCGTCTAACATTCACTACAATAGAGTAATGTTAGTCTCATAAGTGTCATGTAAAGCTTGTTTTTCAACTATATAAAATTTTTTTTATTGCACTCTTTAAAACTTTAGTACGAGGAAAGAAATGTTCCTGCCATTTAATTTTTTTTAAATTTTCTTTTTTATTTAAAATTTTTTAAATAACCTTATTAATTTAATATAATAAATAGAAATTTTATATTTTTTACATTGCAAATAATTAAAAATTAAATAAATACATAAATAAATAACAAAATTCTTTTATTTGATAAATATAATTTTAATAAGTTTTAATTATTTATTAATTTCATAAAAATTTTATTATATACAAATTTTAATATAATGTTTCTTAATAGTAATTTTATCTTATCACTACATTTTACTTCACCTTCACCACTATGTTTACATCTAAACACACATTTCACCATTAGCTTTTATTTGACCTTTCTATTATTATAACTAATTTTATTATTATTATTTTTAATTTTTTCAAAGCTAATTTCACCGCCCACACAAATAAACTCTAAAGTCCAAAAGTTATAGCCTTTTTGTTTTCCATGCATGAAAGGAAAAATTAACAAATTCTAATCAATTAGCTTGTTTCCAAGGCATCCATGTTGTATATATTACCAAAGTTATATCTTAAAATCATTTAGTTTGCATATATGTTAAAGAAAAATGAAATTGAAAGTATGAAAAATGAGTTGGAATGAAGAAATTACTTGATTAGTCGACTGCCCAAAAGAGCAGTCAACTGCTCTATGTGTCGGGGCTTTCTGGAAATATTTTTCGCTTGAAAATTTGAGTTACATATAGGGCAGTCGACTGCCCTAAAGGGCAGTCAACTGCCCCAAGAAAAATTACATTCTGTTTTGAAAAAACACTAGGGAAGTCGACTCCCTTTCTCGGGCATCCGACTTCCCATTCTGGAAACTCAAAAAACATGTCCGTTGGACATGTTTCTTCATTCCAAAGGTCATGATTCTTCATTCAAATGATGTCTAATCATGAAAGGGTGTTTATAACACCGTTTTGAGTCTATAAATACTTTCACTTTCATGGAATTTAATATACAATCTTCTACATTCTTTCACTCAAAATCAAATTCTCTTCTTGCACTCTTTTTTCTTTAGTTTGGTTCAAGTGAGTTCAAGAGAGAAACTCAAAGTGCAATTGAATTTCTCTTGGAGTAGGCATTGTATCCTGGGAACAACGTTTCCTGAACCATTTGCACCAGTGTGGGGAAACTATTGTTCTTAAGATAGCTTCCTGGAAGTGCCTTGCCTACCAAATTTCTTCTTCAACTTGTTTGCAGCAGTACACCATCCACACTAAGGAGTTTTTCTAAATACAACAATTTAAGAACAATAGTTTTTCAAGATGGCGACTCCTGCATTCAAGCCTCATGTTTATGAAGTGGAGAAACTAGAAAGGTTCAATGGCCTGAATTACAAGAGGTGGAGCATGAAGATATACTATCAAGTTAGTCTTTTGAAGGTTGCATATGTTCTTCATGAGTACTACCCCCAAGAAGAAAGCAATGATGGACAATTTACAGCAAAACAACAAAAATGGCTTGAAGATGACTACATTTGCAGACTTTCAATACTTCAAGCACTCAGCAACTCACTCTTCAATGTATTCCATAAACACAACACAGCATTGGAGTTATGGCGTGCAATTGAGAAGAGGTATGAGAATGAAGATGCTGGAAACAAGTCCTTCCTTGTGAACAGGTATGTAGACTTTAAAATGATAGACTCTAAACCTGTCATTGATCAAGTAAATGCATTGAATGATATTGCTACTGAATGCAATGATGCTGGAGAACCAATTTCTGAAACTTTCCAAGTGTCTACCATAATTGGTAAACTTCCTCCTTCTTGGAAAGATTATCAAAGGTATTTGAAACACAAGAAGAAGTCACTTACCTTGGATGAATTGGTGAAGCATATCCAGATTGAAAGTGCAGCCCGTACAAGAGATGAAAAGGACAATAATGTGCATAACATTGAAGGTCCTAATGAGAACAAAACTGAAAGTGAGAAGAAAACTCACCAAAACAAGAGACAGAAAAACTCTTCAAAGAAAAATGGAAAGTTCAACAAGTTTGATAAGAACTTCAAAAAGAAGAAAGGCCCTTGCTATGTATGTGGAAAGAATGGCCACATTGCAAAAGAATGCCACTTCCGGAAAGGTAAGAAAAGTGAGGCCAATCTTGTGATTGAAGATGACATGGTTGCAATGGTTACCGAAATTCTTATGGTTGAAAACCAAGAGGATTGGTGGATCGATTCTGGAGCAACTTGTCATGTCACTCCATTTAGAGATGTCTTCAAGACATATGAAGAGATAAATGAGGGCAAATCAGTCTTCATGGGGAACTCTTCAACTTGCAAAATTGTTGGCAAAGGGACAATCAAACTTGCTTTGACTTCAGGAAAAATTTTGACATTACAAGATGTGTATCACATCCCAAACCTTAGGAAGAGTTTAATTTCTGTGAAGAAACTTGATGACCATGGATTTAAGGTTGTGTTTGATTCTCAAAAGGTGATCATTTCTAAGAAAGGATCATTTGTTGGGAAGGGATATGCTAAAGACCATATGTATGTTGTCAATATCAATAAAAGTTCTTTGAATTATGCCTATGTTGTTGATATGAATGATTCTAATTGTTTGTGGCATTATAGATTAGGACATATATTGGCATGAATGCATTAAATAGAATGTCATCTCATGATTTAATTCCTAAGTCTTCTACCATTTTAAGTACTAAAACTTGTGAGTGTTGTGCACAAGCAAAGATTTCAAAATTCCCTTTTAAATCAGTTTTTAAAACTAATTCTTTGTTAGAACTAGTACATACTGATTTAAGTGATAATAATGAAATTATTACTAGAGGTGGAAAAAGATATTTTGTTACTTTTATAGATGATTTTTCAAAATATACTTATGTTTATTTACTAAAAACTAAAGATGAAGCATTTGAAAAATTTAAGATTTTCAAAGAAGAAATAGAAAACTTGACAAATAGAAAAATTAAGAAACTTAGATCCGATAGGGGTGGAGAATTTCTTTCAAATGAGTTTTATGACTTTTGTAAGAAACATGGTATAGTAAGAGAAGTTTCTGCTCCTAATACTCCACCACAAAATGGAGTAGCGGAAAGAAAGAATAGATCATTACTTGAAATGGTAAGTGCTATGCTTTTACATTCAAATTTGCCTTTGAATTTTTGGGGTGAAGCACTCTTTACTGCTTGTTACATCTCAAATAGAGTTTTACATAAAGGTTTTGATAAATCTCCCTATGAGTTATTAAAGGAAGAAAGCCTAATATAAATTATTTTAAAGTGTTTGGATGCATTGCATATGTTCTGATGCTATAAATAAGAGACCTAAGTTAGGAAGTAAGGCAATCAAATCTATATTTCTTGGTTATGCTTTAGGAAGTAAAGCATGTAGATTTCTTAATCTTAAAACTAATAGTGTTTTTGAATCTATTCATGCAATTTATTTTGAGCATTTGACAATTAAAGATGCTAGTAGCCATGAATTAGAGAAAGACTTGTCAAATGAATTAATTGTTCATGAGCATGCTATTGATGATATATCTCCACATGATAGTGAAAATCATAATCATGCAAATACATCTAATGCATGTAGTGATATTGAGTTAAGAAGAAGTAAGAGGAAAAGAATTGAAAAAGATTTAGGACCAGGCATGTATACTTACTTGTTAGAAGAGGATCCTAAAACTTTTCAAGAAGCCATGAATATGAAAGATGCCATGTTATGGAAGAAAGCTATGGATGATGAAATTAAATCTATACATGAGAACAATACATGGTCTTTAGTGGATCTACCTCCTAACACTAAACCTATTGGCACCAAATGGGTTTTAAAAAGGAAACTCAAAACCGATGGGAGTATTGATAAATACAAGGCAAGGTTGGTAGCCAAAGGTTATAGTCAAAAGGAAGGTTTGGATTATTTTGAAACATTTTCACCGGTCACCAAGTTTACTTCAATAAGGGTGATGTTTGCTATTGCTTCAATCTACAATCTTGAAGTACATCAAATGGATGTAAAGACAGCCTTCCTCAATGGTGATCTAGATGAAGAGATCTATATTCATCAACCGGAAGGATATGTAGTTCAAGGACAAGAACACAAGGTATGTAAACTCAACAAGTCTCTTTATGGTCTTAAACAAGCACCTAGGCAATGGTATAAGAAATTCAAGAAAGAAGTTAAAAAGTTTGGTTTTAAAAGTAGTAAAGCTGAAAATTGTGTCTTTATTAAAGTCACAAATGATAGTAAAGTATTAATTACTCTTTATGTTGATGATTTACTTATTTTTGGTACAAATATAGATTGCATCAATGAAACTAAGTCATATTTAACTAATGCATTTGATATTAAAGACTTAGGTGAAGTGGATGTTATATTAGGTGTTAAGGTTTATAGGAAGAATGGTAAGTTTATTCTTTCACAATCACATTACATAGAAAAATTACTTAGGAAGTTTAATCACTTTGCTAGCAAACCTTGCAAAACACCTATAGATCCATATCACAAGTTAGTACCTAATCAAGGAGAACCAGTAAATCAAAAGGAGTATGCAAAAATTATAGGTAGTTTGATTTATGCTATGAATTATACAAGACCGGACATTGCATGTGCAGTTGGTATATTGAGTAGATTTACTAGTAATCCTAGTAATGAACATTGGCATGAATTAAGTAGATTATTGAGATATTTGAAGCATACTTTATATTATGGCTTGCACTATAAATGTGAGACTTCAGTTCTAGAATGTTATAGTGATGCTAATTGGGCTTCAGATAAGAGAAGTTCCAAATCAACAAGTGGTTGGTTATTCACCATAGGTGGTGCTATTGTTTCTTGGTCTTCGAAGAAACAAACTTGTGTGGCTTTATCAACAATGGAATCTGAGTTCATTGCTATGTCACATGCCACCAAGGATTTACTTTGGTTTAAAAGGTTTTTAAGGGAAATACCTTTTATTGAGAGAACCAAAGGACCAGTCACTTTATATTGTGACAATAAAGCTGCAATTTACAACACAAAGAATGATAGGTTGTCTAATAATAGCAAGCATATAGCTATGAGATACAACCATGTGAGAAGTGTTGTAAAGAAAGGTAAGGTAAATTTAGAATATCTACCTACCGAGCAAATGTTAGCTGATCCCCTAACTAAACCATTATCGGGAGATAAGATTGCTAACACTATGAGAGGTATGGGATTACTATCGGTTACTAGAGATGATCTTGATTGATTCCAACTCTATCTCATTGATGTCACTTAGGAAATTGATCCTTTAGGTTTAAAGGATAATCTCCTCATTTGATGATCTTTGTGTATGAGAGTTCAAAAGGCATTCAATCATGAATCATCCAAGGAATTCATATATGAGATATATGATATTCCCAATGCATCACTTCTTGGAATAGTGGGGGTAATTAAATTAAAGACTATTCTAATAAGATCCCATATCTAGATGCATTGTTAATCACAATGATTGGTTGGATTAAAATCCATAATTGACTTATAGCTCTTGTGAGTGGAGTGTTTGTAAAAAAGGAAGGTTGTGATGCACTCTTGATAAGTCTTCCTATGCAAGTAGAGAAGTGAGAGGACGCTTCTTATGGATTTCCGATTAATCCTAGAGTACTTGCTAACACAGGATAAAAGCGAAGTCCCATGACAAAAATGCGCTGCCCTATTTGAGGAACTCACGAACCAATGTAAGGGGTGAATATGTTTCCTAGAGTTACATATTCAATCTAAAGGTTCAAGCCTTGGCCACCTTTAGATATACACCTTACATAAGAACCAACTTGCATCTTTCTTAGGATTGCATAAATTGCATACATTTGTATACTTTGGTAATAAGTGGGGGATTGTTGTATATATTACCAAAGTTATATCTTAAAATCATTTAGTTTGCATATATGTTAAAGAAAAATGAAATTGAAAGTATGAAAAATGAGTTGGAATGAAGAAATTACTTGATTAGTCGACTGCCCAAAAGAGCAGTCAACTGCTCTATGTGTCGGGGCTTTCTGGAAATATTTTTCGCTTGAAAATTTGAGTTACATATAGGGCAGTCGACTGCCCTAAAGGGCAGTCAACTGCCCCAAGAAAAATTACATTCTGTTTTGAAAAAACACTAGGGAAGTCGACTCCCTTTCTCGGGCATCCGACTTCCCATTCTGGAAACTCAAAAAACATGTCCGTTGGACATGTTTCTTCATTCCAAAGGTCATGATTCTTCATTCAAATGATGTCTAATCATGAAAGGGTGTTTATAACACCGTTTTGAGTCTATAAATACTTTCACTTTCATGGAATTTAATATACAATCTTCTACATTCTTTCACTCAAAATCAAATTCTCTTCTTGCACTCTTTTTTCTTTGGTTTGGTTCAAGTGAGTTCAAGAGAGAAACTCAAAGTGCAATTGAATTTCTCTTGGAGTAGGCATTGTATCCTGGGAACAACGTTTCCTGAACCATTTGCACCAGTGTGGGGAAACTATTGTTCTTAAGATAGCTTCCTGGAAGTGCCTTGCCTACCAAATTTCTTCTTCAACTTGTTTGCAGCAGTACACCATCCACACTAAGGAGTTTTTCTAAATACAACAATCCATGCATCAAATCGTTGTGAAAATTCTCATTTCCATGGTTGTTTGACAATGCAAACAAAATATAGCACTGATGGCTACACCAGTGAAAGTGAACATCGGCCCGTGACGTGCACGGTCGCTTTTGAAAAGTATAGTCAACATTGATGACTTTATGACTTTATTTTCCTCTCGAAAAGTTTCCTCCATGTATTATTCCAGCTCAAGAATAGCTTAGTAATTCTTCAACCCAAGCAGGTTATATAATATATATTTGCTTCAGTGTTCACGGTGTACTACCCAATGCGATGGCGACAACCGCTGTTGCTTGAATGGTAGGTTGTCCATGAATCTGGCAAGAAAAATACTACTATTAAACAAGTTTTGAAGATTCAAATCAAAATATGGTTGGATTTACTCTTTCAGAACTGATTCATCTGAACCATTCAAACCAACAAGTCTCCTTAAAGCTTGAATTTTCAACTGTTCAAGTGGACACGGCTGCACAGATAAGTTAAGCTCTATGTAGCTAACAAAGATTAAGATTTTGGTCCAGGCTTCGCCGATGTATCTAAGAAACTGCGGGAGTTATACTTGGATTTCCTTCGCATGGAGATTGAAAGCATTGTTGAAAGTTTCAAAATTGACGAGAGAATTGGAAGCCTATAAATATCCATGACATGCATTCCTCAAGAGCATCAAACAAACCAAAGCTTGGACATCTCATTCTTGTTCTCAATCGAACTCTCTTGCTAATTTCTTAAGATCCTCAAACCATATGTAAGACCTGATTCTATACTATTGTAGACCTTAAGTTCATAAAATGGATAATGGAAATTAAGTAAATAATAAATATTTATTTCTATTTGGGTGAAATGCTCCTTAATTTAAGATGTGAATGGAGCAATTTCGAAGAAAAAAAAAATGTATGGGCGAGTATATGGAGCAACTCGCCAATGGGCGAGCAAGGGGTCGCCAAAGGATAAGGGCGAGTTGATATAGTGGCGATATTGGCGAATAGGTCAGTTCGCCAAGTTATTGGTAAGGTGATCGCAGAGTGATGAGAGGGCTCTGATCGCCCAAATGAACCATGTGGTGATCGCCCAATGAGATGGTATGACGAATAATGTGATCGCCCATATAAAGGGGCAAATGATGGCCTAGTTGGCGAGAAAGGCAAAAGCTACTCGCCAAATCTCAACGTAATCGCCAAGAAAAGGAAATCAGCAAGTAAATTGCCAAATCTTAAGTTAACAAATTGAAATTGAATTAGAATGGGTGAGCTGAGGTCTCAGGTTGAATAGGCGAACTGGAACTGGAATTAGCACGTGACCATTGCAGCCAAAATTGACTTTTTAAGTCATAAGGTTGAAGACAATTAATGGAGGAGATGTTAAAGTCAATAAAGGAATTAACCTTACTGGACAAGAAATAAAACAAAGTCAAAAGAAGCAAAAAAAGGCGTGTGGAAGGGAGACTTTCACGCCATCTTGAGCTGCAGTTTTTCTTCATGCATTAAATGCATGAAAGACGTGAAATAAATGAAGGAAATGGGATAAGGCCAAGTGATGAGCTCTGATTGGATAGCATGGCTATATAAGAAGAAACATTTGAGGAAAACCGATTTAGCCATATTCATCTTCTTCATGAGAGCTATGCAACTGCCAGTTTATGTTCTGATTTCATACATTTCTACCATGCTTGATTCACTAAACTTCACCCTCAAGTTGGCTAAACAAGTAAACCTGTTTACAAAACCTTTCCTCCATAGGTTGATGAGCTAAAGGAATAAACCAAGTAAGGCCAACAAGAGACAGAAAGTATTATGTGCTGGAAGTGCAGTTGATTAAGGTGAGATTTAATGATTTCTTGAGATTGAATGATATATTTCTATGATTTCAAGTATGAGAAGCATGATTTTAGTATTGCTTTTGATTTATTCTTGTTAGATCATAGAAATAGAATAAGTTCTTATCTTGAATGTAGATGAGGAATAAAATGAAACTGGGTTGAAATTGTAGTAGAATGATGAGAAAATAATCGAGAATGAATAAGGAAAGTAATGGAAATGGTGTAAAAGTGATGAGAATGGCGACTATGGTGATCGCCCATGTTGAAAGTTAGTAATCGCCAATGAGGCGAGTAGGAAATAAAGAACTCGCCAAAGCTATTGTTCAAGTGGGCGAGGTCGCCCAACACCAGTTTATTTTATAGACAAGCCCATCTCTGAGTAGAAAGCCTTATGGCGAACTCACGTGCATAAGGTATTGGGCGAGAAGAATTATGGGCAAACTCCCATATTTAAGCTAAAATAGGCCTGGCGAGTTGAATGTTGGGCGAGCT
Organism: Heritiera littoralis; assembly: GCA_031772115.1. Classification (NCBI taxonomy): domain Eukaryota; kingdom Viridiplantae; phylum Streptophyta; class Magnoliopsida; order Malvales; family Malvaceae; genus Heritiera; species Heritiera littoralis. Next base: position 22,409,522 of record JAPDPK010000001.1, read on the forward strand.
CACAAATATATGGCGAGTAATGGCGGGCGAGCTCCCTCTTATAAGCCATTTGATGAATGGCGAGCTCGGTTGGGCGAGCTAGTAAGAACTCTTGTGGGCGAGCTAGTTGATTTTAAGTCTCGCAAAGTGTTGAAAATATTGAAAAAGGAAATATTAATGGAATTTATAAATTATTTTGCAGCCGGGAATTATGGACTAGGTAAATGCGATCAGGAAGGCGAGCAGAAAGCAAGGCTTCGTTAAACCAGGTAAGGGAGATGTGCGTGAAGTAAAATGCATGTCCTGTGGAGAAAACATTATGAAAATATTAAGAAACTATTTTGGTTTATGACATGCATTTATTTAATAAATTATTTTGACTTGGGCGAGCTACAAAAATAGCCGACCCTTATGTTGTTTGTGAGCGAATTGGTATTGGCGGACGAGCCAAACGTTTATAATATTTTGGCGAATTGGTATTGGCGGGCGAGCCAAACCTTTTATAATATTTTGGGGCGGGCGACTCATTTTGTTAAAAAAGCTATGGGCGAGCCAGTGTTTTTGTTTTAAATGTAGAGGGTGGCGGGCGAATACTTGTTCACCCTTTTCGAAGTTGACCATGGGCGAGCCAGACTAGCGAGCTGACCATGGGGAACAGATTTCAATGGTATTTTCTTAAGGAAAAATGAGCCATTTTAATATCTTTGAAAATAGAAAATATAAACCCTTTAGGGCAATTGACTAAAGGGCGAGCCATTGAGGGCGAGGCAGTTATACTTGTTGTTTTGAAAGCAAAGTTTGGCGGGCGAACACAAGTTCACCGCCCTGGGTGAGCTTCCATGGACGAGCCTTATTGGGCGAGTTGACCATTGGCGAGCAGGTTTTAAACGTTGAGATTTTGAAATGTTTTCAAGGTGTTTTGTAAACAGAAAGCCTAAACCTTTTTGGGAATTAAATAATTTGAGTAAATGATAATGAGGGTGAGATAATCCCTTAAAGGTCTTCATGAGATATAAAAGTGATTTTTGAGACTTTAGGCCCTGAGTTCATGCATTGTTATTCATGTAGTTGCGTGACCCATCTGGGGCGGTGGCTCGAGTCGATGGACCAACGGGTGCACCTCAAGGCGTCACAGGGCTGATGGATCCTCCAAGTTATCAGCGGTCTCGAGATCACTTGGCAAGTGGACCCGAGGACCACCTATAGATTATGGCCATAGATCTAGTTGAGATAGCCGTGAGGGGCGATGGCCTACGGGTGTACCCCAAAAGCGGATTACTTGTGTTCCTGGAGGAACAATGAGAGCATGATTTGTTTGATGCCTAGTCTCAACTTGCTGAATTTTGTTTACTGAGAGGATTTGCAAAATCCTATTTACTGTTTACCGCATTTTAAAGTAAACTGGTTACCATGTGATTTTATATGGTGTATTGAGAGGCGGTTTACTATATCCACTATTTTCCTACTCGGTGTAATTTTCGGAAAAATAAATAAATTGTGATATATAGTTTTGCTTTAATGAAAGCAGCATACGTTTCCTTTACTGAGCGTATGAATCGCTCACCCCTTTGTTTTAACTCCACAGATAAAAGACACGGAGTTAGAGAATTAGCTCTCAGATGAGTACAACTACGTTTAAAGCGCTGAGGCATGTTATGTTAAACGTGACAGGTACAGTCTCTTCTCCTTTACATTCCAGACATATGTATACAGTACTACTTTATTGAAATAAAGACAATAGGGGATGTCAGATGTAAGGAATAATGAAAAGAATTTCATATTCCGTATTTGATAAAGAAATATTATTATTTATCACTATCATTGTAGAATGTTATTGGCATCGCAGACAGTCCAACCGGTAAAGTTGTATGAAAATACATGAAAAATGTGGTAACGGGCTGTTACACCATACAAATCTCGACCTCTCATAATGCGAAGTATCCCAGACAATTTCGCTATTGCAAGTCCAAAATCACCCCTTCAAGCTCCCACCTATGGGAACTTAATTACTGTTCTTAGTATCGATGGAGGTGGAATTAGGGGGCTTATCCCCGGAACTATTCTTGCCTTTTTAGAGTCTCAGCTTCAGGTAGCTTGAAAATTGCATGCTTTGAATATATTCATATTTGGATTTTGCAATGAATTTAAACATTACAAAAAACTCATTTTTTTAATGGTGATTATATTTTGTTATGATTCCCTTGTATATTAATATCATGTTTGGCACTATGGCAATTTACAGAAGCTGGATGGTGAAGAGGCTAGACTGGCAGATTATTTTGATGTCATATCTGGGACTAGTACCGGTGGGCTCGTGACTGCCATACTAACTACCACAAATCCTAAAGACGGCAATCGTCCTCTTTTTTCTGCCAAAGATATCAATGATTTCTATCTTCAACACTGCCCACAAATCTTCCCCCAAGATTGGTAATTATCTCGAGCTTGGACTTTGTAGTTGCGGATGAGAACAAAACCGTAAAAAAAGACAGAATCTTTCCTCATCGTTAAATATCTTGCGCATGTTGTTATCTCATGTAGTTGCTGCTAACATTACTCTGTTTGTAATTTTACAACAGCTCACCGTTTGCCCCAGCTGCAAAGTTGGTCAAATCTATAACTGGTCCGAAATATGATGGTAAATATCTGCACGATATTGTGAGGGAAAAGTTGGGAGAAACCCGATTGCACCAAACATTGACAAACGTTGTCATCCCAACATTTGACATCAAACAACTGCAGCCAAAGATCTTCTCCTCCTATGAGGTTTCATTTCTCATCAATACTTGTTACAAATTTAATTTATTTCCTTGATTTGCCATTTATTTGATGTATGATATCTCATTCTGTACATAAAGAACAATCCTTGCAAAAATGCTTTGCTCTCCGATATCTGCATTGGTACTTCTGCTGCTCCAACTTATCTTCCTGCCCATCACTTTGAAACCAAAGATTCCACCGGCAATGTTAAAGAATTCCATCTTATTGATGGTGGAGTTGCCGCTAATAATCCGGTATATATCTAGATGATTTTAACATATATAATGGAATTGATTGGTCTGACAAGTTTCACAAAAATCTTAACCATATGTTTTTTGTCCATTCTTACAGACTTTAGTAGCCATGAGTGAAGTGACAAAAGAAATCACTCGCGGAAGTTCTGATTTCTTCCATATAAAGCCGAACGACTATGCTCGTTTCCAGGTTTTGTCTTTGGGCACTGGTTCCCAAAAATGTGAAGAGAAGTACCCTGCTCAAATGGCAGCAAAATGGGGTCTCTTGGGATGGTTGACCTCTGAACATTCCACTCCATTGATGGACTTGTTCATGCAAGCAAGCAGCGACATGGTCGACTTTCACATTGCTACTGTTTTCCAAGCAGTTCAATCTGAGGGCAGTTATCTCCGTATTCAGGTATACATGGATTGTTTTTTCCCAAATGTAACTAAATCATATATAAAGAGGCATAACATAGATTAACCTTACAATCGACAGTAGAATTTTTCAGTCTATACTTAAGCTACCGAACCTAAAGCAAATTAAAAAAAAAACTTGCAGGATGATACGCTGTCTGGAACAGTTGCATCTGTGGATATTGCTACAAAAGAAAACCTGGAGAATCTCGTAAAAGTTGGGGAAGAATTGTTGAAAAAACCAGTTTCCAGGGTGAATTTGGAGAATGGCAAATTTGAGCCTGTTAATCAGGGCACAAATGAAGAGGCTCTCATTAGGTAAATATACATACTAGTTAAAAACCAGCGCGATGCTGCGGGTTTATTTTTATTTTGTAATTTTTAAAGTTAGTTAAATTGATTATTAGATAAGAGTTGTTGGTCATAAAATTATTTATTTCCTTCATATTATTTAGTACAAAAGAGAAACATATTTACTAAGGATAGAGCTTATATATCAAACAAATGTCCAAAAATAATTTCTGAGAAATTTGGATTAGCTTGGATTTAAAAAAATACATAATACTGAAATTAAATAATATGATAAACAGATAATTTATGCTAGAAACAAACAAATCAAGATAATGATGCAACAACAATAAAAACTAAAATCACCAAAAAATATATACGGTATAGTGGTTCAGACAATTTAACAAAGAAGTAAGAAAAATTAGCTCAGTAAGTATTTTTATTTTAAGAATAACTAATTGAACTATTTATATTTACTCCAAAATACAATGTGCAAAGTAAAAGTATTTTTTTCTGCAAGATTTAGAGGTAAAAAAACCCTTTCATATAATAAATTTCATTCGAAAGCTGTAAGACCCGATTCTACACTACTGTAGACTCTAATTTCATAAAATGGATAATGGAAATTAAGTAAATAATAAATATTGAATTCCACTTGGGTAAAAAGCTCCTTAATTTAAGAAGTAAATGGAGCAATTTCGGTGAAATAACGTATGGGCGAGTAGAAAGAGCAGCTCGCCAATGGGCGAGCAAGGCTGATCGCCAATGGAGGGTGATTAGTGGTATCTAATGGCCATACTGGCGAACAGGTGAGTTCGCCAACGTGTGGTGTGATATGAGCAAAGTGGGCGAGTTGAGCAATACCTTATGATCGCCCAATGTGACGAGGGATCTGATCGCCCAAGTGATGAGTATGGCGAGTTTGATTAATGGCCTTATTGGCCAATGAGCTCACCAAGTGAGTTGTTGGGATGATCGCCCAAATGGGCGAGAACATGTAATCACCTATATATATTGAATAAACTGGAAAAGAAACAAATTGGTGATACTCAGGTGCATGCAGAGGCGAGCTTGAATATTTGCATAGGCAAGCCTGAGAATGTTGGCGAACTGAAATAGAGATTGGCGAGCTGAGATTTCAGATTGAATAGGCGAACTGGAACTGGAATCAGCATGTGACCATTGCAGCCAAAATTGACTTTGTAAGTGATACGGTTGGAGACAATTAATAGAGAGGATGTAAAGTCAATAAAGGAATTATCCTTATTGGTTGAGGAGAAAAACAAAGTCAATAGCAAGAGAAAAAGGCATGTGGAAGGAGGACTTTCACGCCACTTGTGCTGCAGTTTTTCTTCATACATTAAATGAATGAAAGACGTAAAATAAATAAAAGAAGATGGGATAAGGCCAAGTGATGGGTTCTGATTGGATAGCATGACTATATAAGAAGAAATGCTTGAGGAAAACTCATTTGGCAAACTTCACCTTCTTCACGAGAGCTATGCAACTGCAAGTTGATATTCTGACTTCCTTCCATTTCTACCATGCTTGATCCATTAAACTTCTTCCTTAAGTGGGCTAAATACATAAAACTGCTTGTAAAACCTTTCCTCCATCGTTGATGAGCTAAATGAATAAGCAAAGTGAGGCTAACAGGAGACAGAAAGAGTTCAGTTTTGGAAGTGCAGTTGATTAAGGTGAGATTTAATGGTTCTTGAGATTTAATGATATGTTTCTATGATTTCAAGTATGAGAAGCATGATTATAGTCTTGCTTTTGATTTTCTTGATAGATCATAGAAATAGAATAAATTCATATCTTGCAGTAGATGAAGTATAAAATGAAACTGGGTTGAAATTGTAGTAGGATGATGGAAAACACTGGAAAAGTGATGAGAATGGCGACTATGGTGATCGCCCATGTTGAGTGTTAGTAATCGCCAATGTGGCGATTAAGAAATAAAGAACTCGCCAAATATGTGGTTCAAGTGGGCAAGGTCGCCCAACGCTGGTTTAATTCATGGGTGAGTTCAATTCTTTTAGAAAACAGTGTAGGGCGAGCTCAAATAGATATTTATCGGGCGAAGTGAATGTTGGGCGAACTCCCAAATACATTAGTATCGAGTAATGGCGGGCGATCTACCACGTGTAAGCCATTTATTGAATGGCGAGCTTGGTTGGGCGAGCTAGTTAGAGCTCTGTTGGGCGAAGAGTCATTTGATTTATCTTAGTCTCGCCAAGTGCTAAGAAATGAAAATATTAATAGAATTTATAAATTATTTGCAGCCGGGAATTATGACCTCGGTGTATGCGATTTGGAAGGCAAGCAGGAAGCAAGGCAAAATAAGGTTTCGTTGGACCAGGTAAGGGAGATGTGTATGAAGTGAATGCATGTCCTGTGGAGTTAAGTTTTAGGAAAATATTGTGAAATTTGTTTTGGTTTATGACATGCATTGTTTGAGAAATCTATTTGATATTGGGCGAGCTACTAAGCCGACCCTTGTGATATTTCTGGGCGAAATGGTATTGGCGGGCGAAGCCAAGCTTTTATAATTTTTGGGCGAAGAACCCTTTTATGACATCTTGGGCGAGTAACCCTATTTTAAATAAAAGGCGGGCGAGCCATGTTGGGCGAACCCCTTGATATTCTTTTGGGCGAGCCGCTAAGGGCGAGCCAGGTTGCTTTGTTTTGAAAAGCTAAGTGGCGGGCGAATACTATTCCCCGCACTGATGATTGACCATGGGCGAGCCAAATGGGCGAACTGACCATGGCGAACAGGCTTCACGTTTCCAAAGTTTCTTAATTTAAAAATAAACTAATTTTAATATCTTTGAAAATACAAAATATAAACCCTTTTGGGCGAATTGATTAATGGGCGAGCCACTGAGAGCGAACCAGTTTTGCTTGTTATTTTAAAAGTAAGGTTGACGGGCGAACACAAGTTCACTGCACTAGGCGAGCTGCCATGGGTGAGCCATGTTGGGCGAGCTGACCATGGGCGAGCAGGTTTTAAACGTTGAGATTTTGGAATGTTTTCAAGGTGTTTTGTAAACAGAAAGCCTAAACCTTTTTGGAAATCAAATCATTTTGAGAAAATGATAATATGGGTGAGATAATTCCACAAAGGTTTTCATGAGATATAAAAGTGATTTTTGAGACTTTAGGCCCCGAGTTCATGCATTACTACTGAGTGACCCGCCTGGGGCGGTGGCTCGGTCGATGGACCAACGAGTGCACCTCAGGGCGTCACAGGGCTGATGGACCCGCCAAGTCATCAGCGGTCTCGAGGTCACTTGGCAAGTGGACCCGAGGACCACCTAGAGATTGTGGCCATAGATCTATTGTATCCCTTTTTGGGATGATTATTCCGTTCTCGCAAGGGGGAGGGGGAACGATGATAGCATGACTTATTTATAGGGTGATGGCTAGTCTCAACTTGTTGATTTCTGTTTACTAAGAAGATTTGTTAAATCCTATTTACTGTTTACTACATTTTAAAGTAAACTGATTAGCCAGTGATTTGAATGATGTTTTGAGAGTACTGTTTACTATATCCACTGTTTTCCTACTTGATATGATGATAGGAAAAACAAATACTTTGTGGTATATAGTTTTGGTTTTATAAAGCAACATATGTTTCCTTTACTGAGCATATGAATTGCTCACCCCTTTGTTTTAACTCCACAGATAAAAGACACAGAGTTTGAGAGAATTAGCTCCCATATGGATAGCTACATATAAAGCGCGGGGGCAACTTATGTCCAATATGACAGGTACAGTCACTTCTCTTTTACATTTCAGACATATGTGTACAGTACTACTTTAGTGAAATAAAGACAATAGGGGATGTCAGATGTAAGGAATAATGAAAAAAAATTTCATATTCCGCACTTGATAAATAAATGTTATTGGCATCGCAGACAGCTCAACCGGTAAAGTTGTATGGAAATACGTGAAAAATGTGGTAACGGGCTGTTACAAAAGCAAAATATATGTAAGTAGAAGAAGCAAATAAATAAAAATATAAAGCAATACCATAAAACAATAATAGAGGACTGGATTAAAAAACTTAAAGAGCCATATAAAAAACATGTTAAAGATTGAACTAAAAAAATTGTTGAAAAAGAAATAAAGGGACCTAAATAAAAAAAAAAGTTGTTGAGGGAAAAAAAAATAAATTGACAAGTGTCAAGCTATGGGAGAGGAGGAGACAAAAATATATATATATGTATAGATATAGATATATATATATATATTATATATATATATATATATATATATATTTATATAGAAATTAACAATTCCAATTTTGAGTTTTTAGACAATTTATGAAATTAATGTGGTGCTAATTTGGAATTTTGGATTACTTTTGCTTAATCTGCAGATTAGCTGAAGTGCTGTCTAAAGAGAAGCGGCTTCGTGACATGAGATCGCCACATGGAAACGTTGCAGCGAAGATTAATAAATGATCAATATTCTTAATCTACAAGAAATTTAAATAAACTTTAGGTCTTTACCCTGATTATTTGCCTTTGTAATAATGAATTATTTCGTTATTTTATTTTTTAAAAATTCTTTTGTTCTCTTTTCTTTGAATAATATGTGTACCAGATATGATTCCTATCAATTTGTTATCCATTAATTTCGTTATTTAATTTATTGATATAGTATTTCATACAAACTAATTTTGCCTCTCTTTTTTTTCTGTAGCAATATTTTAAAATTATAACCTCAAGAGAATTATATGTATCTTCATGAGTAATTAATTCTGTACATAAATTACAAACAAATACAAGCGCATCAAAAACAAATGATGATGATAATGATATTGATAAAAATAAAATATTGATAATAATAAACGGAACAAAATTATGTCGAATCCATAATTTTATTTATATTTAAAGGGCTTAACCCTAATTAATGCAATATTTGAGAACAAATTAAATTATTCCCATATAGAATTCAATTCACATTCAAAATCAAATAACTCATCTAATAATCTATTCATTCATCTTGAATATATTGATATTATTCCAATATTGTATGTTGCATTGATAAATTAAAAATCAGGCATGTCTTCTGTTTTTTAATAATATATTTTCATTCAAAATTATAATCGCAATTAACATATTACATTACATGAATCAATAACTTAAAAAACGGATGAATACAAATTGTAACAAAAAATTAAATAAATAATTAACAAATTAAACTTGATCTAATATTTGGCGATGAGATCTCAAAATTTCAAGATTTTTTCTTTGCCTCTAAATCGATGTCTTATAGACAAAAATCAAATATGTCCTGAATCAGTGAATCTTGGCTAATTCTTGCCCATGAACTTGACCTCCATATTTTGGACACAGCCATACAAAATTAATGGTCTTTATTTAATTTCGTGGAACCGTTTGTAGGTATCACAATTTAAGTTGACCACTAGTGGTTAATATACATCAAGAAAATCAGTGTCAACTGATGAAGACGCGTGTCCGCTGACAATAAACTCAAATTAATAAAAAAAAATGCTAAATCAACATGCCGGATTCTTGCCGCTTTTGTCATGAGAATCAAACATTTTTCAGTGACTTTTCATAAAGTTCAATTTGTTATTTTGCCTGTGTAAGTATTATACACGAAATAATATTGTTTTTTGAACATCTTTAAATATTAAAGCTCCATTTTGAAATCAAATAATCTTGTAGTCGGTATCTCAAAATTGAACTTGTACAACATTAGTCACCATTCATTCTCGGACTGCAGAAAAATCATTTAAAACAATTTAATTTCCAAAATTACCTTCATATCATATTTAAACTTAATTTAAGTCCAATTTTGATCACTTACCTCTTGGTCAGACCATCATTCCTTCGGTTTAGCTTCGACGTCTGTAGGGGAGTCCAAAACAGAGAGTCTTCCACGTCAGTAAAGCACTTCCTCAGCAGAAAATATCCACGCCTCCAGCTGCCATCCAAACCCGAGAGAGAGCCCTTGCCATCCTGAAGGATTTAGATGGAAAATGCAGCTCCTTTAAGCTACAGTAAAATCGACAGAACAGCAGCTTCCAACTTCCACGTAACGCCAGAAAATGGAAGCACCTTGCAGCTCTTGTCCTTGTTTTTGTTGCACTGCCAGTCCTCCCACTTCTATCTTTTCTTTCTTCTAACGTGTCAGTGGGTAGATCCCCTGTTTTGAGTTTCCTTTTTCCCCCTGCTCTACCATTTTTCACCTCCTTCAAATAAATCTTACAGCCATTAAAACTTGAACCGTAGCCACCTATTCCACCTGAACTGATCTCCGGTACAAAGCCCCAAACGGAACAAAATTATGTCGGATCCATAATTTTATTCATATTTATAGGGTTCAAACCCTAATTAATGCAATATTTGAGAACAAATTAAATTAATCCCATATAGAATTCAATTCAAATTCAAAATCAAATAACTCATCTAATAATCTATTTATTCATCTTGAATATATTGATATTATTCCAATATAGTATGTTGCATTGATAAATTAAAAATCAGGTGTGTCTTTTGTTTTTTAATAGTATATTCTTATTCAAAATTATAATAGCAATTAGCCTATTACGTTATATGAATCAGTAACTTAATAAACGGATGAATACAAATTGTAACAACAAACTAAATAAATAATTAACAAATTAAACTTGATCTCATACTGAGTGATGAGATCTCAAAATTTCAAGATCGTTTTCTTGCCACTAAACCAATGTCTTATCGACCAAAAATCAAATATGCCCTGAATCAGTGAATCCTAGCTAATTCCTCCCAGTGAACTTGACCTCCATATTTTGGACGTAGCCATACAAAATTAATGGTCTTTATTTAATTTCGCGGAACAGTTTGTAGCTATCACAATCTAAGTTGACCACTAGAGGTTAATATACATCAAGAAATCAGCGTCAAACGATGAAGACGCGTCAAATTAAGAATAAAAAATGCTAATTCAACATGCCGGATTCTTGCCGCTTTTGTCACGAGAATCAAACATTTTTCAGTGACTTTAAATAAAGTTCAATTTTTTAATACGTAGAAACAAGCCAGTCTCTTTTTTTTTGATCCAACAAGCCAGTCTCTTAATTGTAAGAGAAAACCAAGTTTGATATGGTTATTGCCAGGAAAACACTCAGACAGGACAAACCAAAGCACTCATTTTAATATTTGGACTCTCCTTGATTCCATAACATACAATGAAATGCATTCATTATTATAAACCATTACGCTGGGCCATCTCATCCCGCTACTTTTCTGGTAAAAGTTCTGCCAGACTGTATCTGTTGGGTTGGTCTAAGAAAAAGGTCATTAGATTCCGCAGCCAACTGTACCCCAGCCTTCATAGCCCCTTGTGCATTTCTATCCTTGTTGACGGATGTTGGACTCTTTCTCCATTTGTTTTTTTGCTTGTGTAAGTATTATACACGAAATAATGTTGTTTTTTGAACATCTCTAAATATTAAAGCTCCGTTTTGACATCAAGAGCACTTTCCCATGTATGATTTCTAATCATTATTATGCCCTTGCTTTTTTATTTTTCTTTAAATGTTTTTGATTGGCGAAGCTTTAATCAATGAACTTGTTGAATCAAAGAAAAAAAATTGATGGAAAACCCGTTGAGATTCCTTCATCAATTATGAAGAAGACACTTAAATTTTAAAACATTTAGAAGATATCATTTTAAAATTTTAATTTTTTGATATTTTATATATTTGTTTGAAATCTATCAAGAGAAAGTAATTGAAGTGCAAAACATGTCTTTTACCTTTCATGTCAGATAAAATTATATTGTACGATCATTTCATAAAAAACACGTCGAGTATGACCTAACACAATTAACATCATGTTTTTTTTCAAGTCAAATGAAGTTTTTATATTATGAAGAAACCTGGAGTACAAAAAGATATCTGAAATACTGTACAAAAACAGAAAAAATCATAAAAAAAAATATCAACAATATATTGAGGAAAATCTCAAATACAAAAAGAAGATTAGCCTATGAATCTTTAAAGCAAACAACCAATCAACCAATACACAACCATCTATAAAAACAACAAATGATAGCTTCATCCTGACGATATACGAGTTATTTTAAAATGTATAATATATATAATATAATCATTTTACTCGGTCATTAATTAGTTTTTTTATGTGTAAAAAAAATTGAGGAAATTAGACGATTAAAAGTTGGCACTCTGAAGGATTATTATTGATGAAACACTTGTACAATTAATCTAAAGAAAATGATAAAATTTCATGTAGTTATCAGTTGTTATCCCATTTAGGATTTATTACAGCAAAAACAAAAAAAAAAGAATAAAGAATCACAAAGATGAAGTATTTGTGCTCCAAGAGCTTATTCCAACATGTAAGCAATTAGGGAACACCACTAGTTCTTAACACCATTCTGATGTTGTTCAGCCTTCCCTTGGGGTGACCTAGAATGCCGACGATGCCTCTCTTGCGACAGCAGCGTTGCAAACCTATACCATCAAAATTTCTCTGAGTAAATACAAAAATAAATAAGATTTATGCAAACTTTGGCCACAAGAAATTGCAGAAGTTTTGATTCTACCTTTTAAGAGCTTCTTCGTTAGTCTCTTGAGTGAAAGGCTCAAAGACGCCAGTGTCCAAGTTAACTCTAGAGACTGGCTTCTTTAACAGACTCTCACCAACTTTCACCAGTTCATCCAAATTCTTCTTCGTCGCTACGTCGACGGAAGATACATCCCCGCTTAATTTGTCATCCTGGTTGCATTCAACGATGTTAAAAGTGCATGGTAGATTAAAGTTAAGAAATATTTTCCATTAATGGAAGCGTAGCCTGATGAGTGCAAATGCATGGATTTTACCTGAATACGGAGGTATTTATCAGAGTGAAGGGCTTCAAATACTTCAGAAAGATGGAGGTCGACCATGTCTCCACTTGCCTGAGTAAATACATCCACTAAGGGGGTGGAACCGCCGCTGGTTAACCAACCTAGCAAACCCCATTTCGCCGCCTGAGTTGCTCTGAATTTCTCTTCGGCTTTTCGGGAGCCAGTCCCCAAGGAGATAACCAGAAATCTTCCATAGTCCATGGGCTTAATAGGAAAGAAATCAGGGTTTCCCTTAATGATCTGCTTCGTCACTTCTCCCATGGCGACTAGAGTCTGAAAGGGCCGAAATATACATATGTTTAGCTATTCATTGCTATATATGGCTAAAAGAAATTATTACTAATTCAGTGTCATTTGATATCACATACCGGGTTATTTGCAGCCATACCACCGTCTATGAGGTTATATTCTCTCACGTCCCCGTTGTCATCTTCTGTTTTGAAGTAATGGGCTGGGAGATAGGTTGGTGCAGCTGAGGTTCCAATGCATATGTCTGAGAGTAAGGCATCTAAAGTAGGTTTTTTCTTCACCTGGTTGATCAAACACAAGATCATGAGAACTAATTCATAGTTTCATACGACATGGTCATAAGGAAAATGTTCATGATAAGGTGAGTTTAGAAGAGAATAACCTGATAGCTCGAAAAGATGGTTGGCTGGAGATTCTTGATGTCAAATGTTGGGATAACAACATTGGTTAATGTCTGGTGCAATCTTGTGTCTCCTAGTTTTTCTTTAACAAGGTTATGCAGAAACTTCCCATCATATTTTGGTCCCGTTAGAGCTTTCATAACCTTTGTCGTTTGAGCAAACAATGGACATCTGCTAGTAAAAGAAAATGTCAACAACCATAAAATAAACTACATGATGAAGAAATCTTGATGATCGGATATAGAAACTAAAAATATACCCTGGTTGAGGGAAGATTTTAGGGCAGTTATCTAGGTAAAAGTCTTTTATTTCTTTGGCAGCAAACACAGGTCGGTTGTTTTCATTCGGACAAGTTAGCATGGCGGTCACCAGGCCACCCGTGCTAGTCCCTGCAATCACATCAAAATAGTCTGCGAGTCTTGCATCCTCGCCATCCAGCTTCTGCATGACAGCCAAAACATCTAGAGTTAGCACACGAAGGATCATAATTTACAAGCAAAACGGCAATGTAATTATAGTGTCCACTTAAATTTTCTTTCTACTCATATATCACCTGAAGTTCGGATTCCAGGAAACCAAGGATGGTTCCGGGGATTACCCCTCTTATTCCACCCCCGTCGATACTGAGGACGGTGATCAAATCTCCATAAGTTGGAGGTTGTAAGCTCTGCTTTGCTCCTTCCATGTATGGTATGGATTGTTAAGGTAGCAAAGTGGTATAATTTGTGTATATATATACTACTATAGAGAAAGAGAGAAGGAAGACTTGAACTTAAGTGTTTAAAGAGCTATGGAGGTTGAGTTCTACGACTTGTCTCTTGATAGAGCAAACATGCTTGGTATTTATAGACACATTCATGATTCATCTCCTCCTTAATGCTGCCAACTTAGGGGGAATTTGCGTCAAATTTGACCAACCTTTTACTTTTCTGCAAATGGATGGTCGTCTTTTTCTTCTTTTATCCAAGCAAAGGGAGCATTTGAAGAATTAAAAAGGCCTAACGTGTGGAGAATTGTAGGTTAGACTGCTTGCTTGCCGGAGACTTGTAGGTATGAATGAGTTAGGTATATATTAAAGATTTATAACCTAACTGATGGAATATCAAGCACTTAGATTCAAGTAACTCCATATCTAATGGCTACAATATTTTTATTATTTCATTTCATAATGGACTCAAATTGTGATTTTATTGGTTAGTGTCTACCTTCAATGAATTAGAACGAATCAAAGAATTAAAATCCATCAAAAGAAATTGATATCATTCGTTCGTAAAAGTCGGCATCAAATTAACATAGACGAATAATTTTGGATAATGATCAATATTATAAAAAATTGCTTCAATTATAAATGTGTACGGAATATTGGAATTTTCTTTGAAGATACACGTACCATTCAATATGTCTTATACTTTGTCAAAACATGAAAACTGTGCATACCTTTGACAATACTGACCATGCATGCATATTCTAGCTAATAAGAGGTTAGAACATAAGGAAAACTAGCTTCAAATCAAGGTGAAAGCAAACCACGCATGCTTATATCCTTTCGTAATTTCCAATTGGCATTGTTTAGTTGAATTTCGCCATTCAAATTTCATGAAAGCTTCAACTCTTGCAAGTTGCATTTGTATATATCCTAGTGATTTTGACTAATACTAATGCAAAGAATTATAGAGTTCTGAGAATTGTTAGTTCGAGAGCCAAATACAATTAACGATTCCTACTCCAATTAATCAACCTAACAGTATCCAATCTATTGTTCACAATGAAAAAGGATATCCATGGTTTCTGTGAAGGTTTGAACCAACAGGACTGTCGAATTGGTCCAAATATGGGCTAATTATTAAAAGAAATTATCTTTAATAGATCATCTACAACTCGAAAAGATAAACATATATGACTTGATTACAGTCATCTGTTTTAGCATCTGATTCACGGATGATAACTGGCGTACGAAGATTGAAGACGACAATGGTATAAAAAAAACTACAACCTTTGACTCCCTGTCTCTATAATATACTCGAACTGGTCCAAGCCTCCAGGAGCTTTGAAGAAGTTGAAAAGTTACATTGGTAAAGCTAGCATGCAGATAAATAAACGATCACGTTTTGTGGAAGATAATGATAATTAAACTATTTTAGTTTAACAAGCCATACAGAGCCGCCTTGGTTGCTTGATTTATCCATGTGTAGGTACTAAAGATCCATAAAAAGCAGCAGTCTTTTAACTTTTTAAGTTATATATAGATATGGGATAAGTTACCTAACTTTGAGCTTTTACCATTTTCTGGAGCCAGGTCCAATTAAGAAAAAGCATGCAATAAACCTTATTTCGCTAGGTTGAATAAACAAATTAGATAAACTTTCGAGAGCAATCAATCATTTTAATATCATAAATTTCATGCTAAAAGCTTAATGGGTGAGACCAGTTCATAGAATTAGAATTGTAAATCACAATTTGTGAGACCCGATTTTAATTACACTGTACATCATATTTGTACATGATTGATAGTGGAAATAAATTCTTTTAGTGAAATTAAATAAATATTTAATGTGAATTTTCACTCTTCATTTTAATTATTGGAAATTATGATTTATAGTATGGTGTATAAAAGAAAGAAAAACAAACATCAAAGTGCAACAAGAAATAGATGGGAATTAATCTTGATAAAAAGTTGAAGATAGTGTTGATGGTGTGAAAGCATTAAATGAAGCATGAACAAATATGAAAATTTAAGGCTGGAACCGAATGGAAGGTGTGAAAGGGAATAAATGGCTGTCGGACAAATGAAGAAAAGATGAGATAAAAAGTCAATAATAGTTGGCTGGAAATGGCATGGAGAGGAAAGAGAAAAGAAGAGAAAATTTAGTCAAAAACGGACTGCAGCAAGAAGCTTCACCACCGTTCCTTTTGTCACAATTTTCTTCAATTTTTAATGCATGAAAGACGTGAAATGATGAAAGAAAACGGGATAAGAAACAGGTGGTAGGTTCTTATTGGATTAGCCTGGTTATATAAGAAGAAATACATGGGAAAACCGACTTAAGCAAATTTCTTCTTCTTCGATAATACTCTACTGCTTCTCGCTCATTCTGTTTACTGCAAGCTCGAATCTCGTTCCTTCCGTTCCTCTCATACGTGAGCCATGAAACTTCATCCTTTAGTTAGCTAGACCTTTTCTCCATCGTTGAAGAGCTAAAGAATAAGCAAGGTAAAGCTAAGTGAGGCAGAAAGCACTCTGTTTCTGGAAGTGCAACTCAGTCAAGGTGAGTTCCATATTTTATGGTTCTCTTGATATTTGCTGGTATATTTCTATGTTTTAAAACGTAATAAACATAGATATAGCCTTGTTTTAGTTAAATCTTGTTAGAATATATAAGAAATTAGAACAAGATGTAGTCTGGAAAATAATCGAGAATGAATAAGGAAAGTACTGGAAATGGTGTAAAAATGGTGATAAATAGGCAAGCTCAGCTATCATGGGCGAGCTAAATAATGTGGAGCATGGTAGTGGGCGAGGTCGCCACAAGATAGTTTAATTCATAGGCGAGCCCACCTCTGATTAAAAAGCCGTGTATGGCGAACTCACATGCATAGACATGGCGAGTTGAATTGTAGGCGAGCTCCCACATTTAAGCCAATATATGAATGGCGAGTTGAATTGTGGGCGAGCTCTCACATATAAACCAATATATGAATGGCGAGTTACATTGGGCGAGCTAGAAGATTAGCCTCAAGTCTCGCCAAAGTGTTGGAAGGATTCGGACAGAATATATTGATGGTCTTGATAATTTATTTTGCAGCCAGGAATTGAGAATTGATAAAGGCGAGCAGGAAGCTAGACTTGGTAAGACCAGGTAAGGGAGTAGTATGTGAAGTAAAATGCATGTCTTGTGGAGTAAAATATTATAAAAATATTGAGAAAATATTTTGGTTTATGACATGCATTAGTTTGATACATTGTTTTGATTTGGGCCAGCTACAAAGCCGACCCCTTTGTGATGTTTTGGGCCAGCCAAGGATAGGCGACCCCTTTTATGATGTTTTGGGCGAGCGACCCCTGTTTTAATAAAAATCCGGGCGAGCCACAGATAGGCGACCCCTGTTTTAACAAAATTCCGAGTGAGCCAAAGAAAAATGACCCATGTTTTGATAAAAATGGGTGAGTTGACCATGGGCAATTGTAACATCCCGTTACCACTTTTTACACGTATTTCTATACATCTTTACCGGTTGGGCTGTTTGCGATGCCATTAACATTCAACAGTGATAGTAATAAATGTTAAACATTTATTTAACAAATATGGACTATGAAAATTCTTTTCATTAATCCTTATATCCAACATCCCCTATTGTCTTATTTCACTAAAGTAGTACAGTATACTTATGTCTGGAATGTAAAAGAGAAGAGACTGTACCTGTCATGTTTAACATCCATCTTGAAGCTACTTCTCTAACTCTGTGTCTCTTATCTGTGGAGTTAAAACAAAGGGGTGAGCGATTCATACGCTCAATAAAGGAAACATATGCTGCTTTATAATCAAAACTATATACCACCAAGTATTTGTTTTTCCTAACATCATATTAAGTAGGAAAACAGTGGATATAGTAAACAGTACTCTTAAAACATCGTTCAAATCACTGGCTAGTTAGTTTACTTTAAAATGTAGTAAACAGTAAATAGGATTTAACAAATCCTCTTAGTAAATAGAAATCAACAAGTTGAGACTAGGCATCACCCTATAAATAAGTCATGTTATCATCGTTCCCCATCCCCCTTGCGAGAACGAGATCTACCGCTATTGGGGTGCACCCGTAAGCCATCGCCCCTCACGGCTATCTCTGCTAGATCTATGGCCATAATCTATAGGCGGTACTCGGGTCCACTTGCCAAGTGACCTCGAGACCGCTGATGACTTGGCGGGTCCATCAGCCCTGTGACGCCCTGAGGTGCACTCGTTGGTCCATCGACCGAGCCACCGCCCCAGGCGGGTCACGCAATAGTAACGCATGAACTCATGGCCTAAAGTCTCAAAAATAACTTTTATATCTCATGAAAACCTTTATGGAATTATCTCACCATATTATCATTTTCTTAAAATGATTTGATTTTCCAAAAAGGTTTAGGCTTCTGTTTACAAAACACGTTGAAAACCTTCCAAATTCTCAATATTTAAAATCTGCTCGCCCATGGCAGCTCGCCCACTGCGGAGAACATGTGCTCGCCCGCCAATCTTGCTTTTAAAACAATAAGCAATACTGGCTCGCCCTCCGTGGCTCGCCCATTAATCAAATCGCCCAAAAGGGTTTAAAATTTCTATTTTCAAAGATATGAAAATTAGTTTATTTTTCAATTAAGAAACTTTGGAAACGTGAAACCTGTTCGCCATGGTCAGCTCGCCCATGGTCAATCATAAGTGGGACGAATAGTATTCGCCCGCCACTTACCTTTTCAACACAAGCAACCTGGCTCGCCCTTAGCGGCTCGCCCAAAAGAATAACAAGGGGTTCGCCAAACTGGCTCGCCCGCCTTTTTATTAAAACAAAGTTACTCGCCCAAATATCATAAAAGGCTTCTTCGCCAAAAATTCATAAAAGCTTGGTTCGCCCGCCAATACCATTTCGCCCACAATTATCACAAGGGTCGGCTTAGTAGCTCGCCCAATATAAAATAGATTTCTCAAATAATGCATGTCATAAAACAAAACAATTTCTCAATAATTTCTAAGAAATTTACTCCACAGGACATGCATTCACTTCACACACATCTCCCTTACTTGGTTCAACGAAGCCTTGCTTCCTTCTTGCCTTCCAAATCGCATACACCGAGGTCATAATTCCCGGCTGCAAATAATTTATAAATTCAATTAATATTTTCATTTCTTAGCACTTTGGCGAGATTAAGATAAATGGAATGACTACTCGCCCAACAGAGCTCTACTAGCTCGCCCAATCCGAGCTCTCCATTCACCAAAGGCTTACACGTGGGAGGTCGCCCGCCAGTACTCGCCATATATTTGTAAGCTCGCCCAATATTCAACTCGCCAGGTTTACTTTGGCTTAAATGCAGGAGTTCGCCCACATTTCTACTCGCCCAATACCTTATGCATTTGAGCTCGCCCATTAAATCACTTCACTAGAGTTGGGCGATCTCGCCCATTTGAACACAGAATTTACTTTGGCGATTATCTACTCGCCTCATTGGTGATTACTAATTTTCATCATTGGCGATTACTAATTTTCATTGGCGATTACTAATTTTCATCATTGGCGATCACAATAGTCGCCATTCTCGCCACTTATTCCATTATTTTCCTTGTTTTCATATTCTCTAAGGATCTAACTAAAAACAAGACCGTATCTATGTTTATTACTTCATAAAACATAGAAATCTATCATTGAGCATCAAGAACACCTCAGAAAATATGAAACTCACCTCAACCAACTGCACTTCCAGAACAGGTTGCTTTCCATCTCACGTTGGCCTTCCTTTGCTTACTCCTTTAACTCATCAAACTAAGGAGGAAAGGTTTGCAAGCAGGTTTACATGTTTAGCCAACTGAAGAGTGAAGCTCAATAAATCAAGCATGGTAGAAATGGAAGAAGTCAGAACATAAATTTGCAGGAGGATGATTTTCGTGAAGGGAATGAAGTTTGCCAAATGGATTTCCCTCAAGCATTTCCTCTTATATAGCCATGCTAGCCAATCCAAAGCTACCGCCTGTCCCTTATCCTGTTTCCATCATCATATTCACGTCTTTCATGCATTTAACGCATGAAGAAAACTGAAGCACAAGTGGCGTGAAAGTCCTCCTTCCACACTCCTTTTTCTCATGCTATTGACTTTGTTCTACTCCTTAACCAATAAGTATAATTCCTTTATTGACTTTACATCTTCTCTATTAATTGTTTCCAACCGTATCACTTACAAGTCAATTTTGGCTGCCAATTAGTTTAAATCTATTTTCACTTTGTCCACAAGTGTCATTCCAGTTCGCCTATTCACTCTGAAATCTCAGCTCGCCAACTCACTTTTAGTTCGCCAACATTCACAGCTTGCCTGTGCTCATCGCCACTTTGTCTTTATTCCTCTTCTTGGCGATCACATAGAGGTTTGGCGAGTAGCAATTGCCTTTCTCGCCAACTTGGCCTTTCACTTGCCCCTCTATATGGGCGACCACCTTACTCGCCAAATACAATGGCGATTTCAGTCCTCGCCACACGCGAGCCATCATCTCTCCACAGCCTTGGCGAACTCACCTATTCGTCAAACCAAAGAGGCAACCAATCAACTCGCCATCATCAACTCGCCCTACTCATTCCTTGGGTGATCAGATCCCTCGTGACATTGGGCGATCACCTAGTATGGCTCAACTCGCCAACTTGCTCTGATTCAATGGCGAACTCATCTATTCGCCAGTATGGCCATCAGACACTAGTCATCCTCCATTGGCGATCACCCTAGTTCGCCCATTGGCGAGCTCTTCCATTTAGTACTCGCCCGTACAGTATTTCACATAAATTACTTCGTTCATATCTCAAATAAAAGAGCTTTTCCACCCAAGTGGAAATCAATATTCATTATTTATTTAATTTCCATTATTAATTTATGAACTTAGACTCTATAGTAGTGTAGAATCAGGTCTTACATTTTCTCCCACCTTAAGAAATTTGGTCCTCCAAATTTCAACCGGACTTATCAGTGTGAAAGGTCTGTATTTTCTTACTCATAAAGCATTCTAATTCTCAAGTAGCCTTATCCTTAGAGCACTTTAGCAACACTTTATCACTATACTTAATCTTTCCTATCCAAAATCCGTACGATTTCTCAACGTAACTCATGTCCTCTATAATCTCTAGGACTCATGTCGAATCACGTGAGAAGGATATGAATAGTACTTTCTCATCATTGAGACATGGAATACGTTATGCACTACTGACAACTCGGGAGGTAGTGCATGTCTCTCACACGATCTAAGATCTCCAAAGATCTCATGCCTTGAGTACTCAATTTTCCTCTCATTATGCCTCTAATTAGTGAGGCCTTAATATACATCATCCCTTGTATATATCAAGAAGTCTGTTCGACCAAGTCGAAAAGAATTCTCGGTCTCATATCTTCTCATACTATCGTGGATCATACCGTCTGCTAAATAAACCATTTAAGGTGTTATGCCTTTTACTCTCCTTTGGCCATCATCATAAACAAACTCTGCCAGGGTAGAGGATGATCCCAAGAGCCTATAAAATCAACTGCACTAGCTCACATCATATCCTCGAGCGTTCATATCATGCGCTCGGACCGTGTCTCAATCTGCGGATGAACTGAGGTGCAAAACTCAATCGGGATCCCATAGCTTCCTGTAATCTCTCTCTCAACACTGAGATACGAAGCGGGACTCCCTATCAAGTGTAATGCTCACTGGAATACTGTAAAACCTCACCATATCCCTGACATATATCTTGGCTAAGGCATTAATTAGCTAAATAAATTCCATAATCAAGGAATAAGCAGACTTACTCAGTATATCCACAACTATCCAGATAGTATTATACTTTTTCAATTTTCACTTACGATAGGAAGTACCTCTAATATAGGTATTTATTCTTCCTTATCACCTACTCAACTCTTATTTATTCTCATCCCTAACATGAGACCATGGATATCTCTTTATACTCCTCATTGTCTCTAAGAGTACTGCCCATCTCTTCAGGCCATCAATAATCATCCCTTTGGCGCTCTCCTGCGCTCTAGGATTACTCTTTCAAGTGAGTCGGCGATCACCTAGTTTGCCCACATCTTACAGCATGTTATCCGTTGTTGGGCGATCGCCCCACTCATGGGTCGCCCATCCCGGATTTTGTCCCAAGGTCCTGAAGAATCTCGGGCTTCTTCTCTCAAAACCAATTTACACTCCTGAAATCTTTTATCGTCCTTGGGAGTTAGCAATTTTTTTTCACTTCCTGGACACAATAACTCATTTATACTATTTATCACTTATCATCTCATTCAGTGCTTAGTCGATAATAATTTGATGACTATCATTTAGAAAATTTTTAATCAATCGTATGCAATTGTCCCAGTAGTCTCTCAAATACAACGCACTCGCTCTTAATATATCCCGGAGCGTCCACACAATGCTCTCGGATGTCTATATCAATCAGAGGCGGTGCTAACAGCAAAATTTGGAATCCCGAAGCCTCTTGCTATCCTCTCAAAGCATGTGGCAATTCAGGAATCCTTATCACATGTACTCACTTACTGGAACTTCACATACGTTCTCACTTGTTTCACCAATATTTATCGACTATAGCACTCAAGACATCTCAAACATGATGATGAATAAGTGAAATAATTTGGTTACTCAATCCATACTCACTTCTATAACCTCATGGTTCTTTCGGATTCTCTACCATTCCACGACGATTATCTCATGGTTATACTATGACAGCCCTTCTTTTACAGATATTAATACTAACCATCGATTACGTCTTAGGTAATCATTTACCTCGATAACTTCTTTTCATATCGAGTTATCATTTTATCTCTTATTCTCCTAGTACATGAAATGTCACTACTTGGAGAATATACTTGAGAATATACTTTTCCTCACATCAATTTCTGAAATTTATTATCTTTCAGATTTTCATCACCACTTTATTTATACTATCTCACATTCCTAATATATACATGTATACACATATGTATATCCTTTTTCAGGATTAGCAGTACTTCTTGTATCTACTCCTTTGAGTATGACAATTTCATCTATTTAATTCCGGCTTGCCATTACTTCCAACCATAACTACATAATGATCAGAGGAAATCACATTTATTCTTATACTTGGGAACTACCTCATAACTCGTGTTCCCTAGTCGTCATATGACTTGTCTCTTAAGATATTTCCATTCTATATCATTTATCACCACTGTCATTTTTCTCACTTAATATAGTACTTTACTGTTACTATCTCATAACCATTTATAATACTATATTCATACATACCCTTTCACTTTCACTTTTTCCACAAATAAGTATTGCATCAATAAGGTAGCAAATTCCACAAACTCTTCAACAATTCATTTGTGCTATACGGGTAAAACTCATAAATTTTATACCCCAATGACCACACTTTAATCTCACTTAAGTAGTGAGACTCTTTACTCAGACAACTTCAATGTCTACTTAATCATTCGAAACCTCACGTCTCTACTGTATATAGTTCAATCTGAACTCATATTCACTGACTTAACAGTAAGGTTTTCCAAACCTTATTCAACAATATTGCTTATATCAATATACTTATTTATTCTCTTAAAATCATCCTAGTTGGCTCTAGGCACACAAATAGGAAAGATACTACAGTCGGCTAGGGATCCAGATAGAATATGATAGGTATTTTAGAATACCATACTTGTTCCGGAACCTAGAAGCAACTGTAGAGAGTACTAACCCCATTGTTCTCAACACGATATAATTTTCGTTTTCACCAGTTATACGAAAACATTTTATATTTCTCTACTCATCAATCTCTTGAGTAATGTCTCAAGCTTTGCTGATTCATTGGTAAGAGCTTACAAACAATTTCTATTTCAATTCGCCAACCTCTAAGCTTGTCAACTAAATCTTGATGCCAACTTGGAAAATACGAGACATTTCATTTTCTTGGCGATTACAGCTATTGTTCTATTCGCTACATTGCTTCGATTCATGGCATATTGTTGGCGATCGCCCTTCTCGCCACTTTGCTATGATTTATACCACAATTTGTTAATCAGATTACTGGATTACTGGCCATACTATTTGGACGATCATAACTAGAATTATTTGGCGGTCAGGGTCCTCGCCCACTTGAGCAATTCATGTTATATTGGCGAACCCATATATTCGCTCTCGCCATGATCCAACTCGCCCACACCATTGGCGATCATTCATTTGCATGCTCATTGGCGAGTTGTCCCAATGTAGTTCTCGCCCGTCGAGTATTTCACATAATTTCATAATATCTCGGTTCTATGGATATCGTAACGGACCAGCCCAACCGGCCATGGCAACCCCCTTTTTGGGCCCATCGACAACGATTGCTGTGACAACACTACTCATCCATACTGTCCTCTTTGGCGATCACCTCGACGCCCGGTCCTTCCAACCGTGCTCGAGCTCGCCCATCTCAAGGTTTTCTTTCGCATCCGCAGTGACTCAAACACTTGGCTTCCTCAAATGTCAAGTTACTACTAACATTTATTCTCCTAATTCATAAGGAGTGTCTAGAACCAGTATTAACATAATCGATTTTACATCATTTCTCACACGATTCACTTTTCATAATACTCAATAATTTCTCACCAATATAACCCATATTTTCACTTTAATTCATACCCAAAAACCCACAACAGGCTGACTATCTCGCGACCTCTCATAGCATATACTCTGGGTCGCCTTACTCGTCAATATATTAGTGGGGTCCACAGTAGGAATCATCCTTTACACCATACATATCATTTCACCATCAAATACTATTTTAATCAGTCTAGTCTTTCATGACTTAAATAAGCATTTCAATATAGGGGTATGTTCATAAATTCCTCTTTAATTCTCTCTCTTCTATATGCATCCAAACACGCGATCTTAGGGCTTATATGCTAATATTATCCCTTTTCATCTCAATATCATCATTTCAGGATCTTAGTTCGATATGGACAGAAAAGTCCTGGTGGGGCCCTCACCGAGTTCCTCATTATACCGTACCGAATAGATCTGATATTATGATGATAAGATCACATATCTCATGTAAACTTCCTGGATTACAATCTCTATTGTAACCCATAATTCATCAACTTTCACCATATCTCAACACTTAACTCAATTTGCAGTCACTCGACTCCTCTATACATTCAGACTATACAGTACTACAGGAGATGTTAACCTTTCTCAACACTTTCCATGCTAAAGGCATCAACAGACATCAGACCAACCGAGGCTCTGATACCATTAAATCTGTAACATCCCGTTACCACATTTTACACGTATTTCTATACATTTTTACCGGTTGGGCTGTCTGCGATGCCATTAACATTCAACAGTGACAGTAATAAATGTTAAACATTTATTTAACAAATATGGACTATGAAAATTCTTTTCATTAATCCTTATATCCAACATCCCCTATTGTCTTATTTCACTAAAGTAGTACTGTATACTTATGTCTGGAATGTAAAAGAGAAGAGACTGTACCTGTCATATTTAACATCCATCTTGGAGCTACTTCTCTAACTCCGTGTCTCTTATCTGTGGAGTTAAAA
Organism: Heritiera littoralis; assembly: GCA_031772115.1. Taxonomy (NCBI): domain Eukaryota; kingdom Viridiplantae; phylum Streptophyta; class Magnoliopsida; order Malvales; family Malvaceae; genus Heritiera; species Heritiera littoralis. The sequence goes on from JAPDPK010000001.1 coordinate 22,435,049, forward strand.
CAAAGGGGTGAGCGATTCATATGCTCAGTAAAGGAAACATATGCTACTTTATAAATCAAAACTATATACCACCAAGTATTTGTTTTTCCTAACATCATATTAAGTAGGAAAACAGTGGATATAGTAAACAGTACTCTTAAAACATCGTTCAAATCACTGGCTAGTTAGTTTACTTTAAAATGTAGTAAACAGTAAATAGGATTTAACAAATCCTCTTAGTAAACAGAAATCAACAAGTTGAGACTAGGCATCACCCTATAAATAAGTCATGCTATCATCGTTCCCCCTCCCCCTTGCGAGAACAGGATCTACCGCTATTAGGGTGCATCCGTAGGCCACCGCCCCTCACGGCTATCTCTGCTAGATCTATGGCCATAATCTATAGGTGGTACTCGGGTCCACTTGCCAAGTGACCTTGAGACCGTTGATGACTTGGCAGATCCATCAGCCCTATGACGCCCTGAGGTGCACTCGTTGGTCCATCGACCGAGCCACCTCCCCAGGCGGGTCACGCAATAGTAACGCATGAACTCATGGCCTAAAGTCTCAAAAATAACTTTTATATCTCATGAAAACCTTTATGGAATTATCTCACCATATTATCATTTTCTAAAATGATTTGATTTTCCAAAAAGGTTTAGGCTTCTGTTTACAAAACACGTTGAAAACCTTCCAAATTCTCAATATTTAAAATCTGCTCGCCCATGGTCAGCTAGCCCAACATGGCTCGCCCATGGCAGCTCGCCCACTGCGGGGAACATGTGCTCGCCCGCCAATCTTGCTTTTAAAACAATAAGCAATACTGGCTCGCCCTCCGTGGCTCGCCCATTAATCAAATCGCCCAAAAGGGTTTAAAATTTCTATTTTCAAAGATATGAAAATTAGTTTATTTTTCAATTAAGAAACTTTGGAAACGTGAAACCTGTTCACCATGGTCAGCTCGCCCATGGTCAATCATAAGTGCGACGAATAGTATTCGCCCGCCACTTACCTTTTCAACACAAGCAACCTGGCTCGCCCTTAGCGGCTCGCCCAAAAGAATAACAAGGGGTTCGCCAAACTGGCTCGCCCGCCTTTTTATTTAAACAAAGTTACTCTCCCAAATATCATAAAAGGCTTCTTCGCCAAAAATTCATAAAAGCTTGGTTCGCCCGCCAATACCATTTCGCCCACAATTATCACGAGGGTCGGCTTAGTAGCTCGCCCAATATAAAATAGATTTCTCAAATAATGCATGTCATAAAACAAAACAATTTCTCAATAATTTCTAAGAAATTTACTCCACAGGACATGCATTCACTTCACACACATCTCCCTTACCTGGTTCAACGAAGCCTTGCTTCCTTCTTGCCTTCCAAATCGCATACACCGAGGTCATAATTCCCGGCTGCAAATAATTTATAAATTCAATTAATATTTTCATTTCTTAGCACTTTGGCGAGATTAAGATAAATGGAATGACTACTTGCCCAACAGAGCTCTACTAGCTCGCCCAATCCGAGCTCTCCATTCACCAAAGGCTTACACGTGGGAGCTCGCCCGCCAGTACTTGCCATATATTTGTGAGCTCGCCCAATATTCAACTCGCCAGGTTTACTTTGGCTTAAATGCAGGAGTTCGCCCACATTTCTACTCGCCCAATACCTTATGCATTTGAGCTCGCCCATTAAATCACTTCACTAGAGTTGGGCGATCTCGCCCATTTGAACACAGAATTTACTTTGGCGATTATCTACTCGCCTCATTGGCGATTACTAATTTTTATCATTGGCGATCACAATAGTCGCCATTCTCGCCACTTATTCCATTATTTTCCTTGTTTTCATATTCTCTAAGGATCTAACTAAAAACAAGACCGTATCTATGTTTATTACTTCATAAAACATAGAAATCTATCATTGAGCATCAAGAACACCTCAGAAAATATGAAACTCACCTCAACCAACTGCACTTCCAGAACAGGTTGCTTTTCATCTCACGTTGGCCTTCCTTTGCTTACTCCTTTAACTCATCAAACTAAGGAGGAAAGGTTTGCAAGCAAGTTACATGTTTAGCCAACTGAAGAGTGAAGCTCAATAAATCAAGCATGGTAGAAATGGAAGAAGTCAGAACATAAATTTGCAGGAGGATGGTTTTCGTGAAGGGAATGAAGTTTGCTAAATGGATTTCCCTCAAGCATTTCCTCTTATATAGCCATGCTAGCCAATCCAAAGTTACCGCCTGTCCCTTATCCTGTTTCCATCATCATATTCACGTCTTTCATGCATTTAACGCATGAAGAAAACTGAAGCACAAGTGGGGTGAAAGTCCTCCTTCCACACTCCTTTTTCTCATGCTATTGACTTTGTTCTACTCCTCAACCAATAAGTATAATTCCTTTATTGACTTTACATCCTCTCTATTAATTGTTTCCAACCGTATCACTTACAAGTCAATTTTGGCTGCCAATTAGTTTAAATCTATTTTCACTTTGTCCACAAGTGTCATTCCAGTTCGCCTATTCACTCTGAAATCTCAGCTCACCAACTCACTTTCAATTCGCCAACATTCACAGCTTGCCTGTGCTCATCGCCACTTTGTCTTTATTCCTCTTCTTGGCGATCACATAGAGGTTTGGCGAGTAGCAATTGCCTTTCTCGCCAACTTGGCCTTTCACTTGCCCCTCTATATGGGCGACCACCTTACTCGCCAAATACAATGGCGATTTCAGTCCTCGCCACACGCAAGCCATCATCTCTCCACAGCCTTGGCGAACTCACCTATTCGTCAAACCAAAGAGGCAACCAATCAACTCGCCATCATCAACTCGCCCTACTCATTCCTTGGGCGATCAGATCCCTCGTGACATTGGGCGATCACCTAGTATGGCTCAACTCGCCAACTTGCTCTGATTCAATGGCGAACTCATCTATTCGCCAGTATTGCCATCAGACACTAGTCATCCTCCATTGGCGATCACCCTAGTTCGCCCATTGGCGAGCTCTTCCATTTAGTACTTGCCCGTCCAGTATTTCACATAAATTACTCCGTTCATATCTCAAATAAAAGAGCTTTTCCACCCAAGTGGAAATCAATATTCATTATTTATTTAATTTCCATTATTAATTTATGAACTTAAACTCTACAGTAGTGTAGAATCAGGTCTTACAGCAATGCCATAATAGGCGAACTAACCATGGGCAATGCCAGAATGGGCGAACTGACCATGGGCGAGCCAGTTTAACTTGTTTTTAAATGGTGAGATTGCGGGCAGTTTGCAGGCAAGCACTAGTCAAGCTCAAATGCTAATATTGGCGGGCGAACACTAGTTCATCGTAATGGGAGAGCTGACCATGGGCGAGCCGTAATTGGTGAGCATGTTTTAATTATGTTTTTCTCACACGAAAATTTGAGAAAATAACTGGCTGTTTTTACTGCATTTTGTAAAGAGAAAACATAATACCTTTTTGGAAAATAATCATTTTAAAGAAATGATGAAATATGGGAATTATTCCTTAAAGGTTCTTTATGAGATATAAATTGATTTTGAGACTTTAGGCCCCGAGTTTCATGCACTATTATTCACGAGGCTGATTGACCTGCCAAGTCATCAGAGGTCTCGAGATCACCTAGCAAGTGTACCCGAGGACCACCTATAGATTGTGGCCATAGATCTACTGTATCCCTGTGGGGATAATTACTACGTTCCTGGGAGAACGATGATAGCATGATTTGTTAGTAGGGTGATGCCTAGTCTCAACTTACTGATTTCTGTTTACTGAGATGATTTACTGAATCCTATTTACTGTTTACTAACATTATATTGTAAACTATTTAGCCAATGATTTGACTATCAAAGACTGGTTACTATATCCATTGTTTTCCCTGCTGGGTTTATTGTTAGGAAAAAGAAACGTTTTGGGGGATATAGTTTTATTTGTATAAAGCAGCATACACCTTCCTTATTGAGCACATTGTCACTCACCCCTTATTTTCCACTCCACAGATTGTTGATCTTGGATTAAGAGAATTACCTTCCAGAGTTATCGGCTGCTGGAGTCAGTAGATATACGATATCGAAGGTACATTATATTCTTTTATATATTTAGTAAAATTGTACAGTACTACTTTGAGTAGAAGGGAATGTAAACAATCTCAAATAAATCAAATGTAATATTTATAATTCTATATAGTAATACAAATGAAAGTATTAGGAAATGCTTAAAGGGTTGCGAGTTGTTAAGCATCACAGACAGCCAAACCGGTAAGTAAGTGGAATTTATAAGTAAATATTATGTTAATTGTGGATTTGGGATGTTACACAATTGGACCCAAATCGCTCAAAACATGAAAAAAAATACTAAAAGGCAAAAGCCCAACAAATTTCGAGAACAAGTTATCTCAAGAAATTGGCTTCTTTAATAGTCTTTCAACAAGTTCTCACTAGATCCTCCAAATTCTTCTCTAATCTCAAAATCTTATAGTTTTGTTTCTGCAATGACCCGTTACCACATTTTTCACGTATTTCTATACAACTTTTTCGATTGGGCTGTCTGCGATGCCATTAACATTGTACAGTGATAGTAATAAATGATAAGCATTTATTTAACAATTACGAAATATGAATTTTTTTCATATTTCCTTACATCTGACATCCCCTATTGTCCTTATTTTAATAAAGTAGTACTGTATACATATGTCTAAAATGTACAAGAGAAGGGACTGTACCTGTTATATTTAACTTAATTTGCCCCAGCGATTTATATGTCGCTATATTCATCTGGGAGATAATTCTCTAACTCCGTGTCTTTTTATCTGTGGAGTTAAAACAAAGGGGTGAGCGAATCTCACGCTCAGGAGAAGTATGCTGCTTTAAATAAAGCAAAACTATATACCACAAAGTATTTATTTTTCCTAAAATCATACCAAGTAGGAAAACAATGGATATAGTAAACAGCCCTCTCAATACACCATTCAAATCACTGGCTAAACAGTTTACTTTAAAATGTAGTAAACAGTAAATAGGATTCAGTAAATCCCCTCAGTAAACAGAAATCAGTCAGTTGAGACTAGGCATCACCCTACAAATAAATCATGCTCTCATCGTTCCCTACCCCTTTCCAGGAACACAAGTCGTCCGCTTTTGGGGTGCACCCGTAGGCCATCGCCCCTCACAGCTATCTCGGCTAGATCTATGGCCATAATCTATAGGTGGTCCTCGGGTCCACTTGCCAGGTGACCTCGAGACCTCTGATGACTTGGTGGTCCATCAGCCTTGTGATGCCCTGGGGTGCACCCGTTGGTCTATCGACCCGCGCCATCACCCCAGGCGGGTCACTCAATTACGTGAATATTAATGCATGAACTCGGGGCCTAAAGTCTCAAAATCACTTTATATCTCATAGCTAACCATTAAGGAATATTTCATAATTTATCATTTTCTCAAAATGATTTATTTTCCAAACAGGTCTTATATAAAATAGCAAAAACAGCCCGCAATCTCACCATTTTCCGTGTGAGAAAGGCACGGGTTAAACTGGCTCGCCCATGGCTAGTTCGCCCATGGTCAGCTCGCCCATAGTCAATTCACCCCAAAAAGGTTTTATATTTTCTATTTACAAAGATATTAAAACAGCCCATTTTTTATGGGAGAAAAATGCAATTTAAACTGTTCGCCTATGGTCAGCTCGCCCATTCGGCTCGCCCATGGTCAACCCGTCAGTGCAGTGAACTAGTATTCGCCCACCAACCTTAACATTTAAAAACAAGTTAAACCCATGGCCAGTTCGCCCATTATGGCATTGCCTATGGTCAACTCACCCAAATGCGGCCTTTCCGTGGTCAACTCGCCCATTTTTATAAAAACAGGGTCGCCCGCCTGATACATTATAAAAGGGTTCGCCCACATTGGCTCGCCCGAAATTTTGTTAACAAAGGGATCGCCCGCCCCGAAATATCATATAAGGGGTCGCCTTCAATTGGCTTGCCCGGATTTCTATTAAAACAGGGGTCGTTCGCCCAAAATAACATAAAAGGGGTCGCTTTAATTGGCTCGCCCGCCCATTACTAGTTCGCCCAAATCAAACTATTTATCAAACTAATACATGTCATAAACCAAAACAATTTCTTAGTAATTTCATAAAATTTAACTCCACAGGACATGCATTCACTTCACACACACACCTCCCTTACCTGGTCTTACGAAGCCTTGCTTCCCGATCGCCTTCTCAATCGCTTTTACCGACTCCTTAATTCCCGGCTGCAAAATAATTTATTAATATTATTAATATTTTCTTTTCGAATATTTCTAGCACTTTGGCGAGACTTGAGATAAATCAACTAGCTCGCCCACAGAGATCCTACTAGCTCACCCAACAGAGCTCTTAATAGCTAGCCCAACCGAGCTCACCATTCATTAAATGGCTTACATATGGGAGCTCGCCCAACATTCTCGTAATTGATATATTGGCTTATTAGTGGGAGCTCGCCAACATTCAACTCACCATGCCTATGCATTTGAGTTCGCCATATGTGGCTTTCTATTCAAAAGTGGACTGGCCTATGAATTAAACTAGCGTTGGGTGACCTCGCCCACTTGAACAAGAACTTTTAACTTGGCGAGTTCTTTATTTCGTATTTGCCTTATTGGTGATCACAATAGTCGCCATTCTCGTCACTTTTCCAGTATTTTCCTTGTTTATTTTTGTCTATTTCCAAGACCACATCTTGTTTCTAGTTTTCATATTCTCTAAGGATTTAACTAAAAACAAGGCTGCATCTATGTTTATTACTTTGTAAAACATAGAAATCTACCATTGAATATCAAGATAACCATAGAAATATGGAACTCACCTTAACCAACTGCACTTCCAGAACAGATCACTTTCTGTCTTACGTTGGCCTCATTTTGCTTATTCCTTTAGCTCATCAACCGATGAAGGAAAGGTTTTGCAAGCAGGTTTATTTGTTTAGCCAACTTAAGGATGAAGTTTAGTAGATCAAGCATGGCAGAAATGGAAGGAACATAACATAAACTTGCAGTAGAATAGTTTTCGTGAAGAGGATGGAGTTTGCTAAGTCGATTTTCCTCAAGTGTTTCTTCTTATATAGCCATGCTAATCCAATCAGAACTTATCACTTGGCCTTTATTCTGCTTCTTTCATCATTTCACGTCTTAACATGCATTAATTAGATGAAAGAGACGGCTAGGGTAAATTTTCAACCCTCATTAATGGATGAAGACACCTGTGGCCAAAGAAACAGCCTACCAATCTTTTCTGTACCGTTTCTTGACTTATTTGCCTTCTTTGCTTTATTCCTCAACCAATAAGGATAAGTTCTTTATTGACTTTAACATCCTCTCTTAATTTTCTTCCGCTGTGTGGCGTACAAAGTCAAATTTTTTTTGGCTGCACGATTTGAATTTATTTCCCTAGATCGCCAGCTTTTATTTCCATTTTGTCCACACGTGCTGATTCCAGTTCGCCTACTTAACTTTAGGCCTCAGCTTGCCAACTCAATTTCAGTTCATCAACCCTTCATCTCACCAACATTCTCAGACTCGCCTATGCAGATTTTCAAGCTCGCCTCTGCTTGCACCTGGGCATCTCCACTTTGTCTTGATGCCAACTTAAGATTTGGCGATTACGAGCTGATTTCCTTGCCTTAGGCGATCACATTGAGATTTGGCGATCATAGCCATAGTTACATTGTTGGCGATCACCGGTTATTGTTCTACTCGCCTACTTTGCTATGATTCATGCCACAAGTTGGCGATCACATTTAGCATTTTACATTTGGCGAGTACCTTATTGCCTTACTTGCCTACTAGGCTATCATCTGCGCTTCTATATGGGAGATCACGTTACTCGCCATACTCACTCTTTGGGCAATCAACTCTATGTTCATTTGGGCGATCAGAGCCCTCGCCTCATTCGGGCTATCATCTTAATCAAAATAACTTGGCGAACTAACCTATTCGCCAAGAAGGAAATTAAATCAACTCGCCATCATCTATTGGCGATCGTCCTATCTTGCTCGTCCCTTGGCGAGCTATTCCACTATAGTACTCGCCCACAGAAATTACTCCTTTGACATCCTAAGTTAATGAGCTTTTCACTCAAGTGGAAATCAACATTCATTATTTAATTAATTTTCACTATCAAATTTTATGAAATTAGGGTCTACAGTAGTGTAGAATCAGGTCTTACAGTTTCACAAAAAACCTTCCATAATATTCTACGTGTATAATATAGCAGATTCTCACAGTATATAGTTTGATATAATCATATGAAACATAACATATCTCAATTAAAGTTCTTTAAAATTTTCAAACTAATTTATTTAATTTGGCTATTGATCATACATGATAATTAGTGGAAAAAAAAATAGAACACTCTTACTTTCAAACTTGAATCTCTACAAATATTTATTACAAAGCATTACTCTGCTCAACAAGGGAATAAGTAGTTTTGAAAACTTATTTATGCACTTAATTAGACTTAATTTTTTATTTAAGATATTTAGACAAGAAATAAGTTCTCTTGCCAGCTTTTAAGCATATGCAACTCAAGTATTTGCTGTTTAATAAAGTGTGATTTAACAAAAAAAAAATTATCGGTGAAATTTTTAAACTCCACAAACAAAGTTAAAAGCTTAGGATGATAATGTATATATTTTAAAGAATATTAATAAATAAATAAATAAAATGAAATATATGTCAACATTTTAACTTCGCTTATAAAATCTAAACACTACACTTTACAATGTATTGAATAATTATATTTATTATATGTGTCCTCTCTCTTAATGATGTTTCCCCAAAATCTTTTTTTTTTTACTTTAAAACTTTAGCCATATCATCATAATCATTTTTAAAGCTTTTATCCCACAATTAGTGTTGGCTACATGAATCAATATATGAATTCATATTAAATCGTTAGCATGAATTCTCTTTCTCCACTCATTTTTATTCAAGGTAATGTGATTTTCTAATTCTGGTGCCACCATATATTTATGAATGACTTCCTTCAAAAAAATTTCGATTTTCTTCTAGCCTTGATTTTTTTCATCATTCAAAGCTTCCACTCTTAACTAGAACGTTTACAAGTTTAAATTGTATATATTCAAACCAATGTAAATGATTTTTGCTTATCTTATCTTCTATAGTAGTAACTCCAACCTTTTTATAAATGTCTTAATTTCTCATTTTATCCTTTTCATATATCCTCACATCTATAACAACATTTGCATTTCAGCTATACTGATCATTTTTTGTTTATATATTTACTTAGTCATCTAACATTCACTACAAAAGAGTAATGTTAGTCTCATAAGTATCATGTAAAGCTTGTTTTTCAACTATATAAAAGAAATTTTATTGCACTCTTTAAAAATTTAGTACGAGGAAAGAAATGTTCCTGCCACTTAATTTTTTTGTTTTTTTAATTTTCTTTTTTATTTAAAATTTTTTAAATAACCTTATTAATTTAATATAATAAATAAAAATTTTATATTTTTTACATTACAAATAATTAAAAATTAAAATAAATACATAAATAAATAACAAAAAAATTTATTTGATAAATATAATTTTAATAAGTTTTAATTATTTATTAATTTCATAAAAATTTTATTATATACAAATTTTAATATAATGTTTCTTAATACTAACTTTTTCTTATCACTACATTTTACTTCACCTTCACCACTATGTTTACATCTAAACATACATTTGCCCATTAATTTTAATTTGACCTTTCTATTATTATAACTAATTTCATTTTTATTATTATTTTTAATTTTATCAAAATTAATTTTACTGTTCACACAAATAAACTCTAAAGTCCAAAAGCTATGGCCTTTTTGTTTTCCATGCATGAAAGGAAAAATTAACAAATTCTAATCAATTAGCTTGTTTCCGAGGCATCCATGCATCAAATCCAAGCTACTGCATTTATGCCGTCAAGAATAGTAGTAATGACTAATGAATGAGTACCTTTTCTCCGAAGTCTCCACACGTTTCATTTTGGTAGCGTTTGGTTCACGGAATGGAATAAAAAAAAATAGAATATGTATTCTGTGGGAATAGAAAAGAGAGGGAATATGAATTATGTAGTTTGGTTCATTGGAATGGAAAATAGTAAGAAATAGTATTAAAAAATCTGTAATAAATTTAAAAGACTATTTTACCCCTTTATCAGAATAATTATAATTTCTAATAAAAATATTACAAATCATAACTAAATAATAAAAGAGCTATCAATAAATAATAATAATGATTAATTATTTTAAATAATTATTAATTATTACTTAATTATTAGTTAAAAATATTTTATTATTAATCTATAATAATTGCTACTTTGCTTATGCTTATTAATTTATTACTATAATAATTAATAATTAGTAATTAATTAATTAAAAATAATCATAAATAGTTAATTGTTAATTATTTAATTCACTAATAAATAATAAATTAATTAATATTCATTTACGATTAGTGATTAATTAATAATAGTTAATTAATAAATAAGTGATTAATAAATTAATTAATAAGAACTAATAATTCATTAAAATTAATTATTGATTAATAATTTTTAATCATTATTCATTTATTAATTACTAATTATTAATAATTAATTAATAAAATAATTTGAAATAATCTTAATTAATAATTAATAAATTAATATAAATGTATTATTTAATTTATCAACAATTAATATTTATTATAACTTTATAATAAATTAATAAATTAATGTTAATTTATATAACAGCCCGTTACCACATTTTTCACGTATTTCCATACAACTTTACCGGTTGGGCTGTCTGCGATGCCAATAACATTCTACAATGATAGTGATAAATAATAATATTTATTTATCAAATACGGAATATGAAATTTCTTTTCATTATTCCTTACATCTGACATCCCCTATTGTCTTTGTCTCAATAAAGTAGTACTGTATACATAAGTCTGAATTGTAAAAGAGAAGTGACTATACCTGTCATATTTGACATAAGTTGCCCCACGCTTGATAAGTAGCTATCCATATGGGAGCTAATTCTCTCAACTTCGTGTCTTTTATCTGTGGAGTCAAAACAAAGGGGTGAGCGATTCATACGCTCAGTAAAGGAAACATATGCTGCTTTATAAAACCAAAACTATATACCACCAAGTATTTGTTTTTTTTTTTCCTAACATCATATCAAGTAGGAAAACAGTACTCTCAAAACATCATTCAAATCACTGGCTCATCAGTTTACTTTAAAATGTAGTAAACAGTAAATAGGATTTAACAAATCCTCTTAGTAAACAGAAATCAACAAGTTGAGACTAGGCATCACCCTATAAATAAGTCATGCTATCATCGTTCCCCCTCCCCCTTGCGAGAACGGAATAATCATCCCAAAAAGGGATACAATAGATCTATGGCCACAATCTCTAGGTGGTCCTCGAGTCCACTTGCCAAGTGACCTCGAGACTGCTGATGACTTGGCGAGTCCATCAGCCCTGTGACGCCCTGGGGTGCACCCGTTGGTCCATCGACCCGAGCCACCGCCCCAAGCAGGTCACGCAATAGTAATGCATGAATTCGGGGCCTAAAGTCTCAAAATCAAATTATATCTCATGGAAAACCTTTAAGGAATTATCTCAGCCATATTATCATTTTCTCAAAATGATTTGGTTTCCAAAAAGGTTTAGGCTTTCTGTTTACAAAACACCTTGAAAACATTCCAAAATCTCAACGTTTAAAACCTGCTCGCCCATGGTCAGCTCGCCCCACATGGCTCGCCCATGGCAGCACGCCCAGTGCGGTGAACTTATGTTCGCCCGCCAACCTTTGCTTTTCAAGCAAACTGGCTCGCCCTCAGTGGCTCGCCCATTAGTCAATTCGCCCAAAAGGGTTTATATTTTCTATTTTCAAAGATATTAAAATGGCTCATTTTCCCCTAAGAAAATACCACCGAAATCTGTTCGACATGGTCAGCTCGCCAGTCCGGCTCGCCCATGGTCAACTAGAAAGGGGTGAACAAGTGTTCGCCCGCCACTCTACATTTAAAACAAAACACTGACTCGCCCATAGCTTTCTTAACAAAAGGGGTCGCCCGCCCCAAAAATTATAAAGGTTTGGCTCGCCCGCCAATACCAGTTCACCAAAATATTATAAACGTTTGGCTCGCCCGCCATTTATTAAAACATGGGTCTTCGCCCAGAAGAACATAAAAGGTATCGTTCGCCCGCCAACATTACAGTTCGCCCAAAAATAACATAGGGTCGGCTTTATAGCTCGCCCAAGTCAAAACAATTATCAAACCAACGCATGTCATAAAACAAAATAATTTCTTAATATTTTCATTATATTTATACTCCACAGGACATGCATTTTACTTAAAACACATCTCCCTTACCTGGTTCAACGAAACCTTGTTTTGCCTTGCTTCCTGCTCACCAATAGCCATTTCCAATTTCCGGCTGCAAAATAATTTATTAAATTTTATTAATATTTTCTTTAAATAACTTTCATTCACTTGGGTGAGACTTGAGATAAATAAACCAGCTCGCCTAACTGATATCCTTCTAGCTCGCCCAACAGAGCATTTAGTAGCTCACCCATTTGAGCTCGCCATTCACCAAATGGCTTACACGTGGAAGCTCGCCCAATATTTCGTCATTCATATATTGGTTAATTTTTTTGGGAGTTCGCCCAACAATCAATCTGCCCGCCATTACCTCGGTTTAAACCAACATGTGGCGACCTCGCCACTTCCACATTCCAGCTCGCCCATGATCACTGAGCTCGCCCATGAATTAAACTATTGTTGGGCGACCTCACCCACTTGACAACGACTTTGGCGAGTTCTTTATTTCTTACTCGCCACATTGGCGATTACTAACACTCAACATGGGCGATCACCATAGTCGCCATACTCATCACTTTTCTAGTATTTTCCTATCATTCTACTACAATATCAACCCAGTTTCATTTTATACTTCATCTACTTCAAAATATGAATTTATTCTATTTCTATGATCTATCAAGAATAAATCGAAAGCAAGACTATACTCATGCTTTTCATACTTGAAATCATAAAAATATATCATTAAATCTCAAGAACCATTAAATCTCACCTTAATCAACTGCACTTCCAGAGCAGAATTCTTTCTGTCTCCTGTTAGCCTCATTTTGCTTATTCCTTTAGCTCATCAATGATGGAGGAAATGTTTTGCAAACAGATTTTCTTATTTAGCTAACGTAAGGATGAAGCTCAGTAAATCAAGCATGATAGAAATGGATGAAGTCAGAACATAAATTTGCAGAAGGACGGTTTTCGTGAAGAGAATGAAGTTTGCTAAATCTGTTTTCCTCAATTGTTTCTTCTTATATAGCCATGCTATCCAATCAGAATCCATCACCTGGCCTTTCTCCCATCTTCTTTCATTTATTTCACGTCTTTCATGCATTTAATGCATGAAGAAAAACTGAAGCTTAAGCTGGCGTGAAAGTCTCTCTTCCACACTCCTTTTTCTGCTTCTATTGACTTTGTTTTATTTCTCAACCAATAAGGTTAATTCCTTACTGACTTTAACATCTTCTCCATTAATTGTCTTCAACCGTATAACTTACAAAGTCAATTTTGGCTGCCAAATGGTTTGATTCTATTTTCATTTTGTCCACAAGTGTCATTCCAGTTCGCCCCTTCATCAAGAGATCTCAGCTTCAATTCGCCAATCTTTGAGATCGCCACTTTATCTTGATGCCAACCTAAGATTTGGCAATTACGAGAAATTTACTTTTGGCGATCACATATAGGTTTGGCGATCACAGTTTATAGCTCTACTCGCCCACTTGCTATCATATGGGCGATCACTAGTCCTCGCCCCATTGGGCGATCACCAGGTATTGCTCAACTCGCCAATCTTGCTCTGATTCAAGCCACACGTTGGCGAACTCACCTATTCGCCAGTATGGCCGTTAGTTACAACTAGTCATCCTCCATTGGCGATCACCCTTGTTCGCCCATTGGCGAGCTCTTCCATTAGTACTTGCCATCATCAACTCGCCGTCATGCATTGGCGATTATCATCTTGCTCGCCCATTGGCAAGCTGTCCACTGTAGTACTCGCCCGTCGAGTATTTCACCGAAATTGCTTCTTTCACAACTCAAGTTAAGGAACTTTTCATCCAAGTGAAAATCAATATTCATTATTTATTTAATTTCCATTATTAATTTATGAAATTAGACTCTACAGTAGTGTAGAATCAGGTCTTACAATTTATTAATATTAATAATTAATACTAAATTAATCAATATTAATTTAATTAACTAATATAACTTTGTTATTAAATTAATAAATATTAATTTAATGTTAATTAGTAAATTAATATTAATTAATTTATGAATTAATTATTAATAATTGATAATAATATTAATTAATAGGTATTAATGAATTTATCAATTATTATAATTAATTAATTATTAAGAATAAATAAATAAATTATTAATTAATTTCTGATAAATAATTAATTAATTATTAAATAATAATTATTAATGTATAATTAATTGATTATTAATTAATTATTAATTATTAATATTATTTTATGATTAATGATTAACTAATTTTAACTAATTTATTAAATGTTTAATATTATTTAATTATTAAATAATAATTAGTAATTATTAATTAATTAAAATTGGTTAATCATTAATCATAAAATAATATTAATAATAAATAATTAATTAATAATTACGAATTATTAGTTAATAAAAGTAATAAAAGTATTAAGGCTATAATGGGGTTTAGAAAAATATTTGCTTTCTTTATCTCATGGAATTGCAAATCTTTGAAGAATGAGAAGAATAGCTATTCCTTATCTCATGGAATTGTTATTCCAAATAATAGATATTACAATGAACCAAACTAAAGAATTGAAGGGGCTTGTGGAATATAGGGGGAATTGTAATTCCATTCCTCCCAACCAAACATGCCATTATTTCAACAGAAGTACAGGAATGTCAAGCCAGGAAAAGAAACCTTCACCAATATCACAAGTTAAATTTCCAGTGCAATCGTTGTGAAAATTCTCATTTCCATGGTTGTTTGACAATGCAAAGAAAATATAGCACTGATGGCTACACCAGTGAAAGTGAACATTGGCCCGTGACGTGCACGGTCGCCTTTGAAAAGCATAGTCAACTCAGCATTGATGACGTTCTGACTTTATTTTCCTCTCGAATTGCTTACTAATTCTTGTATTATTCCAGCTCAAGAATTGCTTACTAATTCTTGTATTATTCCAGCTCAAGAATTGCTTACTAATTCTTCAACCCAAGCAGGTTTATATAATATATATCTGCTTCAGTGTTCACGGTGTACTACCCAATCCGATGGCGACAACCGCTGTTGCTTGAATGGTAGGTTGTCCATGAATCTGGCAAGAAAAATACTACTATTAAACAAGTTTTGAAGATTCAAATCAAAATATGGTTGGATTTACTCTTTCAGAACTGATTCATCTGAACCATTCAAACCAACAAGTCTCCTTAAAGCTTGAATTTTCAACTGTTCACTTGGACACGGATGCGCAGATAAGTTAAGCTCTATGTAGCTAACAACACATATTGAGATTTGGGTCCAGGCTTCGCCGATGTATCTAAGAAACTGCTAGAGTTGGATACTTGGATTTCCTTTGCATGGAGATTGAAAGCATTGTTGAAAGTTTCAAAATTGACGAGAGAATTGGAAGCCTATAAATATCCATGACATGCAGTCCTCAAGAGCATCAAACAAACCAAAGCTTGGACATCTAATTCTTGTTCTCAATCGAACTCTCTTGCTAATTTCTTAAGATTCTCAAACCCTACAAATCTCGACCTCTCATAATGGGAAGTATCCCAGACAATTTCGCTATTACGAGTCCAAAATCACCCCTTCAAGCTCCCACCTATGGGAACTTAATTACTGTTCTTAGTATCGATGGAGGTGGAATTAGGGGGCTTATCCCCGGAACTATTCTTGCCTTTTTAGAGTCTCAGCTTCAGGTAGCTAGAAAATTGCATGTTTTGAATATATTCATATTTGGATTTTGCAAGGAATTTAAACATTACAAAAAACTCATTTTTTTAATAGTGATTATATTTTGTTATGATTCCCTTGTATATTAATATCATGTTTGGCACCATGGCAATTTACAGAAGCTGGATGGTGAGCAGGCTAGACTGGCAGATTATTTTGATGTCATAGCTGGGACTAGTACTGGTGGGCTCGTGACTGCCATGCTAACTACCCCAAATACTAAAGACGGCAATCGTCCTCTTTTTTCTGCCAAAGATATCAATGATTTCTATCTTCAACACTGCCCACAAATCTTCCCCCAAGATTGGTAATTATCTCGAGCTTGTACTTTGTAGTTGTGGATGAGAATAAAACCATAAAAAAGGACACAGATCTTTCCTCATCATTAAATATCTTGCGCATGTTGTTATCTCATGTAGTTGCTGCTAACATAATTCTGTTTGTAATTGTACAACAGCTCACCTTTTGCCCCTGCAGCAAATTTGGTCAAATCTCTAACTGGTCCGAAATATGATGGTAAATATCTGCATGATATTGTGAGGGAAAAGTTGGGAGAAACCCAATTGCACCAAACATTGACAAACGTTGTCATCCCAACATTTGACATCAAACAACTGCAGCCAAAGATCTTCTCCTCCTATGAGGTTTCATTTCTCATCAATACTTGTTACAAATTTAATTTATTTCCTTGATTTGCCATCTATTTGACGTATGATATCTCATTCTGTAGATAAAGAACAATCCTTGCAAAAATGCTTTGCTCTCCGATATATGCATTGGAACTTCTGCTGCGCCAACTTATCTTCCTGCCCATCAGTTTGAAACCAAAGATTCCACCGGCAATGTTAAAGAATTCCATCTTATTGATGGTGCAGTTGCTGCTAATAATCCAGTATATATCTAGATGATTTTAACATATATAATGGAATTGATTCGTCTTACAAGTTTCACAAAAATCTTAACCATATGTTTTTTGTCCATTCTTACAGACTTTAGTAGCCATGAGTGAAGTGACAAAAGAAATCACTCGCGGAAGTTCTGATTTCTTCCATATAAAGCCGAACGACTATGCTCGTTTCCAGGTTTTGTCTTTGGGCACTGGTTCCCAAAAATGTGAAGAGAAGTACCCTGCTCAAATGGCAGCAAAATGGGGTCTCTTGGGATGGTTGACCTCTGAACATTCCACTCCATTGATGGACGTGTTCATGCAAGCAAGCAGTGATATGGTCGACTTTCACATTGCTACTGTTTTCCAAGCACTTCAATCTGAGGGCAGTTATCTCCGTATTCAGGTATACATGGATTATTTTTTCCCAAATGTAACTAAATCACATATAAAGAGGCATAACATAGATTAACCCTATAGTCGACAGTAGAATTTTTCAATCTGTACTTAACCTACACATACTAAAGCAAATTGAAAAAAAAAAAACTTGCAGGATGATATGCTGTCTGGAACAGTTGCATCTGTGGATATTGCTACAAAAGAAAACCTGGAGAATCTTGTCAAAGTTGGGGAAGAATTGTTGAAAAAACCAGTTTCCAGGGTGAATTTGGAGAATGGCAAATTTGAGCCTGTTAATCAGGGCACAAATGAAGAGGCTCTCATCAGGTATATATAGAGAGAGAAATTAACGATTCTAATTTCGAGTTTTTCGACAATTTATGCATCAATATGGTGCTAATTTGGAATTTTGGATTACTTTTGCTTAATCTGCAGATTAGCTGAAGTGCTATCTAAGGAGAAGCGGCTTCGTGACATGAGATCGCCTCATGGAAACGTTGCAGCGAAGATTAATAAATGATCAATATTCTTAATCTACAAGGAATTTAAATAAACTTTAGGTCTTTACCCTGATTATTTGCCTTTGTAATAATGAATTATTTCATTATTTTATTTTTTAAAAATTCTTTTGTTCTTTTTTCTTTGAATAATATGTGTACCAGATATGATTCCTATCAATTTGTTATCCATTAATTTCGTTATTTAATTTATTGATATAGTATTTCATACAAACTAATTTTGCCTCTCTCTTTTTTCTGTAGCAATATTTTAAAATTATAACCTCAAGAGAATTATATGTATCTTCATGCGTAATTAGTTCTGTACATAAATTACAAACAAATATAAGCGCATCAAAAACAAATGATGATGATAATGATATTGATATTGATAATAATAAATGGAACAAAATTATGTCGAATCCATAATTTTATTTATATTTAAAGGGCTTAAACCCTAATTAATGCAATATTTGAGAACAAATTAAATTATTCCCATATAGAATTCAAGTCACATTCAAAATCAAATAACTCATCTAATAATCTATTTATTCATCTTGAATATATTGATATTATTCCAATGTCTTTTGTTTTTTAATTGTATATTCTCATTCAAAATTATAATTACAATTAGCATATTACATTACATGAATTAGTAATTTAATAAATGGATGAATACAAATTATAACAACAAACTAAACAAATAATTAACAAATTAAACTTGATCTCATACTTGATGATGAAATCTCAAAATTTCAAAATCTTTTTCCCGCTACTAAAACAATGTCTCATCGACAAAAATCAAATATGTCCTGAATCAGTGAATCCTGGCTAATTCCTCCCAGTGAACTTGACCTCCATATTTTGGACATAGCCATAAAAAATTAACGGTCTCTATTTAATTTCGTGGAACCGTTTGTAGATATCACAATCTATGTTGACCACTAGAGGTTAATATACATCAAGAAATCAGTGTCAAATGATGAAGACGCGTGTCTGCTGACAACAAACTCAAATTAAGAATAAAAAATGCTAATTCAACATGCCGGATTCTTGCCGCTTTTGTCACGAGAATCAAACATTTTTCAGTGACTTTTCATAAAGTTCAATTTTTTAATACGTAGAAACAAGCCAGCCTCTTTCTTTTTTTTATCCAAACAAGCCAGTCTCCTTATTGTAAGAGAAAACCAAGTTTAATATGGTTATTGCCAGGAAAACACTCAGACAGGACAAACCAAAGCACTCATTTTAATATTTGGACTCTCCTTGATTCCATAACATACAATGAAATGCATTCATTATTATAAACCACTCCCGCTACTTTTCTAGTAAAAGTTCTGCCAGACTGTATCTGTTGGGTTGGTCTCAGAAACAGGTCATCAGATTCCGCAGCCAACTGTACCCCAGCCTTCATAGCTGGCGGCCTTAATTGCCTAACATACTGCCTGCGATTTCCGATTGACACATTTGCCAACTTCTCCGCTACATCTGAAGCCCCACGAGCATCTCTATCCTTGTTGATGGATGTTGTACTCTTTCTTCCATTTTTTATTTTGCTTGTGTAAGTATTATACACGAAATAATGTTGTTTTTTGAACATCTCTAAATATTAAAGCTCCGTTTTGACATCAGGAGCACTTTCTCATGTATGATTTCTAATCATTATTATGCCCTTGCTTTTTTATTTTTCTTTAAATGTTTTTCATTCGCGAAGCTAAATTTGTTTGGGAGTTTAATCAATGAACTTGTTGAATCAAAGAAAAAAAATTGATGGAAAAACCGTTGAGATTCCTTCATCAATTATGAAGAAGACACTTAAATTTTAAAACATTTAGAAGATATCATTTTAAAATTTTATTTTTTTGATATATTTTATATTTGTTTGAAATCCATCAAGAGCAAGTAATTGAAGTGCGAAACATGTCTTTTACCCTTCATGTCAGATAATATTATATCGTACGGTCATTTCATAAAAGACACGTCGAGTTGGACCTAACACAATTAAAATCATGTTTTATTTTTCAAGTCAAATGGAGTTTAATAGTACGAAGAAACCTAAAGAATCTCACTAAATGTGAGATTTGTTTAATTTATTATTATTTAGTTAGTTTGTTAAATATTGTTATTATATTTATCAATTCAACAAATTACTTATTTATCAAATATAATATCTGATTATGATTTAACTTTGAATGATATGCACTCTTTAAAAAAAATATCTGAAATGCTGTACAAAAACAGAAAAAATCATCAAAAAAATCAACAATATATTGAGGAAAATCTCAAATACAAAAAGAAGATTAGCCTATGAATCTTTAAAGCAAACAACGAATCAACCAATACGCAACCATCTGTAAAAACAACAAATGATAGCTTCACCCTGACGATATACGAGTTATTTAAAATGTATAATATATATAATATAATCATTTTACTCGGTCATTAATTAGTTTTCTTATGTGTAAAAAAAATTGAGGAAATTAGATGATTAAAAGTTGGCACTCTGAAGGATTATTATTGATGAAACACTTGTACAATTAATCTAAAGAAAATGATAAAATTTCATGTAGTTATCAGTTGTTATCCCATTTAGGATATATTACAGCAAAAAAAAAAAAAAGAATAAAGAATCACAAAGATGAAGTATTTGTGCTCCAAGAGCTTATTCCAACATGTAAGCAATTAGGGAACACCACTAGTTCTTAACACCATTCTGATGTTGTTCAGCCTTCCCTTGGGGTGACCTAGAATGCCGACGATGCCTCTCTTGCGACAGCAGCGTTGCAAACCTATACCATCAAAATTTCTCCTAGTAAATACAAAAATAAATAAGATTTATGCAAACTTTGGCCACAAGAAATTGCAGAATTTGTGATTCTACCTTTTAAGAGCTTCTTCGTTAGTCTCTTGAGTGAAAGGCTCAAAGACGCCAGTGTCCAAGTTAACTCTAGAGACTGGCTTCTTTAACAGACTCTCACCAACTTTCACCAGTTCATCCAAATTCTTCTTCGTCGCTACGTCGACGGAAGATACATCCCCGCTTAATTTGTCATCCTGGTTGCATTCAACGATGTTAAAAGTGCATGGTAGATTAAAGTTAAGAAATATTTTCCATTAATGGAAGCGTAGCCTGATGAGTGCAAATGCATGGGTTGTACCTGAATACGGAGGTATTTATCAGAGTGAAGGGCTTCAAACACTTCAGAAAGATGGAGGTCGACGATGTCTCCACTTCCCTGAGTAAATACATCCACTAAGGGGGTGGAACCGCCGCTGGTTAACCAACCTAGCAAACCCCATTTCGCCGCCTGAGTTGCTCTGAATTTCTCTTCGGCTTTTCGGGAGCCAGTCCCCAAGGAGATAACCAGAAATCTTCCATAGTCCATGGGCTTAATAGGAAAGAAATCAGGGTTTCCCTTAATGATCTGCTTCATCACTTCTCCCATGGCCACTAAAGTCTGAAAGGGCCGAAATATACATATGTTTAGGTATTCCTTGCTATGGCTAAAAGAAATTATTACTAATTCAGTGTCATTTGATATCACATACCGGGTTATTTGCAGCCATACCACCGTCTATGAGGTTATATTCTCTCACGTCCCCGTTGTCATCTTCTGTTTTGAAGTAATGGGCTGGGAGATAGGTTGGTGCAGCTGAGGTTCCAATGCATATGTCTGAGAGTAAGGCATCTAAAGTAGGTTTTTTCTTCACCTGGTTGATCAAACACTAGATCATAAGAACTAATTCATAGTTTCATACGACATGGTCATAAGGAAAATGTTCATGATAAGGTGAGTTTTGAAGAGAATAACCTGATAGCTCGAAAAGATGGTTGGCTGGAGATTCTTGATGTCAAATGTTGGGATAACAACATTGGTTAATGTCTGGTGCAATCTTGTGTCTCCTAGTTTTTCTTTAACAACGTTATGCAGAAACTTCCCATCATATTTTGGTCCCGTTAGAGCTTTCATAACCTTTGTCGTTTGAGCAAACAATGGACATCTGCTAGTAAAAGAAAATTTCAACAACAACCATTAAATAACCTACATAATGAAGAAATCTTGATGATCGGATATAGAAACTAAAATAATACCCTGGTTGAGGGAAGATTTTAGGGCAGTTATCTAGGTAAAAGTCTTTTATTTCTTTGGCAGCAAAGAGAGGTCGGTTGTTTTCATTCGGACAAGTTAGCATGGCGGTCACCAGGCCACCCGTGCTAGTCCCTGCAATCACATCAAAATAGTCTGCGAGTCTTGCATCCTCGCCATCCAGCTTCTGCATAACAGCCAAAACATCTAGAGTTAGCACACGAAGGATCATAATTTACAAGCAAAACGGCAATGTAATTATAGTTTCCACTTAAATTTTCTTTCTACTCATATATATCACCTGAAGTTCGGATTCCAAGAAACCAAGGATGGTTCCGGGGATTACCCCTCTTATTCCACCCCCGTCGATACTGAGGACGGTGATCAAATCTCCATAAGTTGGAGGTTGTAAGCTTTGCTTTGCTCCTTCCATGTATGGTATGGGTTGTTAAGCTAGCAAAGTGGTATAATTTGTGTATATATATACTACTATAGAGAAAGAGAGAAGGAAGACCTGAACTTAAGTGTTTAAAGAGCTATGGAGGTTGAGTTCTACGACTTGTCTCTTGATCGAGCAAACATGCTTGGGTATTTATAGACACATTCATGATTCATCTCCTCCTTAATGCTGCTAACTTATGGGGGAATTTGCGTCAATTTTGACCAACCTTTTACTTTTCTGCAAATGAATGGTCATCTTTTTCTTCTTTTATCCAACCAAAGGGAGCATTTGAAGAATTAACAAGGCCTAACGTGTGGAGAATTGTAGGTTAGACTGCTTGCTTCCCGGAGACTTGTAGGTATGAATGAGTTAGGTATATATTAAAGCTTTATAACCTAACTGATGGAATATCAAGCACTTAGATTCAAGTAACTCCATATCTAATGGCTACAATATTTTGATTATTTCATTTCATAATGGACTCAAATTGTGATTTTATTGGTTAGTGTCTACCTTCAATGAATTAGAACGAATCAAAGAATTAAAATCCATCAAAAAAATGATGTCATTCATTCGTAAAAGCCGGCATCAAATTAACACGGACGAATAATTTTGGATAATGATCAATATTATAAAAAATTGCTTCAATTATAAATGTGTACGGAATATTGGAATTTTCCTCGGAGACACACGTACCATTCAATATGTCTTATACTTTGTCAAAACATGAAAACTGTGCATACCTTTGACAATACTGACCATGCATGCATATTCTAGCTAATAAGAGGTTAGAACATAAGGAAAACTAGCTTCAAATCAAGGTGAAAGCAAACCACGCATGCTTATATCCATTCGTAATTTCCAATTGGCATTGTTTAGTTGAATTTCGCCATTCAAATTTCATGAAAGCTTCAACTCTTGCAAGTTGCATTTGTATATATCCTAGTGATTTTGACTAATACTTTTTTTTTTGAAAAGTGAAGTCTAATTTATTCGACTCTTAACTGAGTCCGGATTTGGACTACTTGCTACACAGCTAAGTGGTAATTACAACCCAAGGGCAGCATACAAGAAGTCGAAATCTGAGTCCAGATTTGGACTACACACAATTGCCAAAATGAGTCCAAATTTGGACTACAAACCACCCAACAGCATTACATCAGAAGGTGTAACAGTAACTGAGAATAAGCTGATCAGTAGCCTCCCGAGAAACAGAGGAACAAAAAGTGATTCCCTTAAGGGGCATTACATCGAACATCTGGGGAGAAAAATAGCTCTTGCCCGACTGATTTGTGCTTGGAATTAAGGCGACCCAGAAAATGACAACAGGACCACGACAAACACATCATTAAACAACAAAACCGCTGTGATGCCAAAGCGAGAAGCAAAAGAAAGAACGGAAAGAGCACTGGGAAGAGTAACCATTCGAGCAAAAAGAATATGAACTGCTTTTCTCCATCAGTGAAATCCCGAAATTGGGGAAGTGGCCATGCAAATAACAAAATAATAAGCCTTCCTGTTTTCTGATCTCTAAGTCCCCTCTTATTTCACCACATTTCCTTTGTCCAATCTTTTCTTCCATTGGTCATTCTTTCCAGTATATAACAGAGATGTTTTAAAACCAATTCGTTACCAACGACCGAATTCAGCCAAATTTATATGTCCTTCTAGAAGAAAGTCTAATAAAGATGTCCTGACTCACCTAATCAATCGGACAGCATCTACCTCTCAAAATCCATTCTTCAACAATCCTTCATCTCCTCGGAGGCCAATTCAGAACCCGTCGTTTGCATTTGTTATCGAGAATTCTGCCATACCTTTATATAGACTGAACAATCTGACGAAAACTTTAATCAATCTCTGCTATATTCAGAACCAAAAGAGATCTCTGCTTGCCAGATATTCTTCCCTCAAGTTACTCAGTGATAAATTTTTTGATTACTTGGGTCGAGTGAATATCAGAATATACAAAAGATTCGTAAGTCAACATTATAAAAGACAAAAACGAGGAAGCCTGATTATCTATCTCAATTCCGAGCAGAATTAAATGAGGCGACAAAAACTAAAATTCCACTCACCTCGATTAAGACTATTCTCTGCAAATGTTTCTTGCCATTTCTTCTATTTCAGCTTCCATTAGACTTCGTATGATGTCTTCTTCATTTGCAGTGGTAGAAAGTCCAAGCAATTTCGCTACTTCCAGGGTAGCTTCAGCTTCTTTTCTTAAAGCTCTGTTCCTACTTCTAATATCATCATCCGTGATTTCTTCATCGTTAAAACTAGTAGCTTCTGAAAAATACTCCAGCAAATTGTTTTCTTTTTTCCTGGAGAAGCTTGCTTTTTTATTGTTCTTCTTGCTTTTCCGCTTCATTGAATTAGGCTTTTTCTTCCCACAGTTTACTTCATCAGCTTGTAGAGAAGAGATACAAATGAATCTCTTGTTTCTTATGGTGTTCCCTGCAATGACTTCTCTATCATCTTGAGAATCATCAGCTAGAGCTTCGCTAGCTTCATGAATTTCGTCTGCTACTTGAAGAAGTTGATCTCCATTCTGAGCTATATTTGGGATTCTCTGCACCGCCAAGCTCAAAGCCTCATTTCTATCAGCCGAAGTCTCAAGCTCAGAAGGCGGGTAACTGGCATTCATTGGGTCTAGGACACCCAATTCGAAATTCAACTCCCGATTTTTAAACACTGTAGCTTCTGCATTCAAAATTTTTTCAGTAAAATTTGAATTAAAGTTCCCTCCATATTCCACTTCTCTATTCAAAAAGCCAACATGTTCATCATACGATTGCTGACAGATATCCTCAAAAGTAGTAACCACCTCATTTTCCAAGGGTGGCTCGTTTGTACCTTGGGATCTTCTGTTGATTGTTTCTTCTACCAACAAACTGTGATCTTCTTCCACGTCATTTTCTTCCAACAGAGTTTCCGCCACTGAAACAGGGACTGGTCTTGAGCTTCCTTCTGGAATGGTGGAAGAGTGAAGTTTCCACCCGGATTCGAAGTTGTCTTCAACCTCTAACTTAATGACAAATTTGTCACCATTTACCCTGAGCTCAAATGAATTCATCACAGCTCTATTTTTGTTAATGATAATAAGAATTCTGGCAAAGTCTAATCTTTGCCTTTTGCAAGAGCTAACATCAGCTTGAATGAATCTACCCCAATAATCTCCAATTTGTTTAAACACACCTTTGTTCCAAGCATGCAGAGGTAGGTTGCTGATTTTGAGCCAAACCAGTCTTTCATTACAGATTAGTTCCTTGGTCCACGGCTTGATCCATAAGAAGCATTCATCCTTCCATCCATCTTCAACAGTGATAAGTTTCAGCAGTGATTCTTTACTATCAAGTTGAATCAATGCCCAGCTGCCCCCCATCGAGGCGATTGAAACAGGAACAAAACCTTTCCTGGACAAAATTTGATGGAGAGAATGGATCTCTAGTGGAGACTTCATCGATACAATCACTGAAGCTTCAAGCCAATTCAAATCCTGGACTGAAGTTTCCACTTCAATGAAATTTGGATTGTCTCCTTCAGCCAACTCTTGATCATTTTTGGATTCTGTCTGCTTTTTGCCTGTGCTGATCGAATCTGTGTGAGGATGGGTGAATCTGCTTTTTGTGGGAGGAGTCTTGTAAGTTGTTTCTGTGAAATGTTTTTCATTTCTAAAATCAAATTTTCTCCAAAGAGCTGGCCTTTCTTTGCTTCTGGCGAAGTTGACAGACAGCCTATAATCAAGGAACCATGCACCATTTAATTTTTCTATTGCGTTTTTAGCATCTTCCAGACTTGAGAATCGAACGAATCCAAACTTCCTTCCTGACCTGTTTCGCCTTTGAGGGATGAAAACATCTGTGACATTTCCATGGTGTTGAAAGATTTGCTTGAGCCATCTCCAATGTATGTTTGGCGGTACATTGTTGACAAAAACAGAGAAGTTTTGCAGGGGAGTCTGGAAGAAAGATGCCATGGAAGAGATCCCTGACGAGCATTTCTTATCGAAATTGAAACGCACTTAAAACTATCAGGACATATTTGATTTTTGTCGATGAGACATTGTTTTAGTAGCAAGAAAAAGATTTTGAAATTTTGAGATTTCATCATCAAGTATGAGATCAAGTTTAATTTGTTAATTATTTGTTTAGTTTGTTGTTACAATTTGTATTCATCCATTTATTAAATTACTAATTCATGTAATGTAATATACTAATTGTAATTATAATTTTGAATGAGAATATACAATTAAAAAACAAAAGACATTGGAATAATATCAATATATTCAAGATGAATAAATAGATTATTAGATGAGTTATTTGATTTTGAATGTGAATTGAATTCTATATGGGAATAATTTAATTTGTTCTCAAATATTGCATTAATTAGGGTTTAAGCCCTATAAATATAAATAAAATTATGGATCCGACATAATTGTGTTCTGTTTATTATTATCAATATCAATATCAATATCATTATCATCATCATTTGTTTTTGATGCGCTTATATTTGTTTGTAATTTATGTACAGAACTAATTACGCATGAAGATAGATATAATTCTCTTGAGGTTATAATTTTAAAATATTGCTACAGAAAAAAAAGAGAGGCAAAATTAGTTTGTATGAAATACTATATCAATAAATTAAATAACGAAATTAATGGATAACAAATTGATAGGAATCATATCTGGTACACATATTATTCAAAGAAAAAAGAACAAAAGAATTTTTAAAAAATAAAATAATGAAATAATTCATTATTACAAAGGCAAATAATCAGGGTAAAGACCTAAAGTTTATTTAAATTCCTTGTAGATTAAGAATATTGATCATTTATTAATCTTCGCTGCAACGTTTCCATGAGGCGATCTCATGTCACGAAGCCGCTTCTCCTTAGATAGCACTTCAGCTAATCTGCAGATTAAGCAAAAGTAATCCAAAATTCCAAATTAGCACCATATTAATGTCATAAATTGTCGAAAAACTCGAAAGTAGAATCGTTAATTTCTCTCTCTATATATACCTGATGAGAGCCTCTTCATTTGTGCCCTGATTAACAGGCTCAAATTTGCCATTCTCCAAATTCACCCTGGAAACTGGTTTTTTCAACAATTCTTCCCCAACTTTGACAAGATTCTCCAGGTTTTCTTTTGTAGCAATATCCACAGATGCAACTGTTCCAGACAGCATATCATCCTGCAAGTTTTTTTTTTCAATTTGCTTTAGTATGTGTAGGTTAAGTACAGATTGAAAAATTCTACTGTCGACTATAGGGTTAATCTATGTTATGCCTCTT
This sequence comes from Heritiera littoralis, assembly GCA_031772115.1. Lineage (NCBI taxonomy): Eukaryota > Viridiplantae > Streptophyta > Magnoliopsida > Malvales > Malvaceae > Heritiera > Heritiera littoralis. The sequence goes on from JAPDPK010000001.1 coordinate 22,462,714, forward strand.
TATATGTGATTTAGTTACATTTGGGAAAAAATAATCCATGTATACCTGAATACGGAGATAACTGCCCTCAGATTGAAGTGCTTGGAAAACAGTAGCAATGTGAAAGTCGACCATATCACTGCTTGCTTGCATGAACACGTCCATCAATGGAGTGGAATGTTCAGAGGTCAACCATCCCAAGAGACCCCATTTTGCTGCCATTTGAGCAGGGTACTTCTCTTCACATTTTTGGGAACCAGTGCCCAAAGACAAAACCTGGAAACGAGCATAGTCGTTCGGCTTTATATGGAAGAAATCAGAACTTCCGCGAGTGATTTCTTTTGTCACTTCACTCATGGCTACTAAAGTCTGTAAGAATGGACAAAAAACATATGGTTAAGATTTTTGTGAAACTTGTAAGACGAATCAATTCCATTATATATGTTAAAATCATCTAGATATATACTGGATTATTAGCAGCAACTGCACCATCAATAAGATGGAATTCTTTAACATTGCCGGTGGAATCTTTGGTTTCAAACTGATGGGCAGGAAGATAAGTTGGCGCAGCAGAAGTTCCAATGCATATATCGGAGAGCAAAGCATTTTTGCAAGGATTGTTCTTTATCTACAGAATGAGATATCATACGTCAAATAGATGGCAAATCAAGGAAATAAATTAAATTTGTAACAAGTATTGATGAGAAATGAAACCTCATAGGAGGAGAAGATCTTTGGCTGCAGTTGTTTGATGTCAAATGTTGGGATGACAACGTTTGTCAATGTTTGGTGCAATCGGGTTTCTCCCAACTTTTCCCTCACAATATCATGCAGATATTTACCATCATATTTCGGACCAGTTAGAGATTTGACCAAATTTGCTGCAGGGGCAAAAGGTGAGCTGTTGTACAATTACAAACAGAATTATGTTAGCAGCAACTACATGAGATAACAACATGCGCAAGATATTTAATGATGAGGAAAGATCTGTGTCCTTTTTTATGGTTTTATTCTCATCCACAACTACAAAGTACAAGCTCGAGATAATTACCAATCTTGGGGGAAGATTTGTGGGCAGTGTTGAAGATAGAAATCATTGATATCTTTGGCAGAAAAAAGAGGACGATTGCCGTCTTTAGTATTTGGGGTAGTTAGCATGGCAGTCACGAGCCCACCAGTACTAGTCCCAGCTATGACATCAAAATAATCTGCCAGTCTAGCCTGCTCACCATCCAGCTTCTGTAAATTGCCATGGTGCCAAACATGATATTAATATACAAGGGAATCATAACAAAATATAATCACTATTAAAAAAATGAGTTTTTTGTAATGTTTAAATTCCTTGCAAAATCCAAATATGAATATATTCAAAACATGCAATTTTCTAGCTACCTGAAGCTGAGACTCTAAAAAGGCAAGAATAGTTCCGGGGATAAGCCCCCTAATTCCACCTCCATCGATACTAAGAACAGTAATTAAGTTCCCATAGGTGGGAGCTTGAAGGGGTGATTTTGGACTCGCAATAGCGAAATTGTCTGGGATACTTCCCATTATGAGAGGTCGAGATTTGTAGGGTTTGAGGATCTTAAGAAATTAGCAAGAGAGTTCGATTGAGAACAAGAATGAGATGTCCAAGCTTTGGTTTGTTTGATGCTCTTGAGGAATGCATGTCATGGATATTTATAGGCTTCCAATTCTCTCGTCAATTTTGAAACTTTCAACAATGCTTTCAATCTCCATGCAAAGGAAATCCAAGTATCCAACTCTAGCAATTTCTTAGATACATCGGCGAAGCCTGGACCCAAATCTCAATCTGTGTTGTTAGCTACATAGAGCTTAACTTATCTGCGCATCCGTGTCCAAGTGAACAGTTGAAAATTCAAGCTGTAAGGAGACTTGTTGGTTTGAATGGTTCAGATGAATCAGTTCTGAAAGAGTAAATCCAACCATATTTTGATTTGAATCTTCAAAACTTGTTTAATAGTAGTATTTTTCTTGCCAGATTCATGGACAACCTACCATTCAAGCAACAGCGGTTGTCGCCATCGGATTGGGTAGTACACTGTGAACACTGAAGCAGATATATATTATATAAACCTGCTTGGGTTGAAGAATTAGTAAGCAATTCTTGAGCCGGAATAATTCCTGGAGGAAACTTTTCTAGAGGAAAATAAAGTCAGAACGCCATCAATGTTGAGTTGACTATACTTTTCAAAGGCGACCGTGCACGTCACTGGCCAATGTTCACTTTCACTGGTGTAGCCATCAGTGCTATATTTTGTTTGCATTGTCAAACAACCATGGAAATGAGAATTTTCACAACGATTGCACTGGAAATTTAACTTGTGATATTGGTGAAGGTTTCTTTTCTTGGCTTGACATTCCTATACTTCTGTTGAAATAATGGCATGTTTGGTTGGGAGGAATGGAATTACAATTCCCCTATATTCTACAAGCCCCTTCAATTCTTTAGTTTAGTTCACTGTAATAGCTATTATTTGGAATAACAATTCCATGAAATAAGGAATAGCTATTCTTCTCATTCTTCAAAGATTTGCAATTCCATGAGATAAGGAAAGCAAATATTTTTCTAAACCCCATTATACCCTTAATACTTTTATTATTTTTTGTAACATCCCAAAACCCCTATACAACAGAATATTCACTTGTAAACTACACTTATTTACCGGTTGGGCTGTCTGTGGTGCTTAACAACTTTTACTACATTATGAATTAATAAAGTGTGTTCCTTAAGACGTATATACATTCCCTTCGTAGTTAAAGTAGTTCTGTACAACTTTGCTGAATATATAAAAGAATATAACATACCTTCGCTCTCAATCTCTGGAAGGTAAGTCTCTTAGTTCAAATCAGTTATCTGTGGAGTGGAAAATAAGGAGTGAGCGACAATGTGCTCAGTAAAGAAGGTGTATGCTGCTTTAAAAAAATAAAAGCTAAAATCTCAAAACCATTTAATCATCCTAACGATCACACTCATTAGGAAATAATAAACACAGTTAACATAAAAACAGGATTCACCAGATCCTTTCATAAATCTTTTTAATTGAGACTAGGCAGTAATTCAAATCATGCAAAGAACACAAGTCATCCGCTTTTGGGGTGCACCCGTAGGCCATCGCCCCTCACGGCTATCTCATCTAGATGTATGGCCATAATCTATAGGTGGTCCTCGGGTCCACTTGCCAAGTGACCTCGAGACCGCTGAAGACTTGGCAGGTCTATCAGCCCTGTGACGCTCTAGGGTGCACTCGTTGGTCTCTTTGACCCGAGCCATCGCCCCAGATGGGTCACGCAAAGTACATAAGTGATAATGCATGAACTCATGGCCTAATGTCTCAAAATCAAGTTATCATTTCCATAAAATGATTTAGTTTCCAAAAGGGTTTATAACAAGTAAAACAACCCTCCTTTTTCAACATTTTCTATGAAAGAAAGGCAGGTTGGGAGCCGGTTCGCCCACGGCTAGTTCGCCCAGGGTTAGCTCGCCCATTAGCCAATTCGCCCAAGGGACTACTCGCCCGAGAATCGATTCGCCCAAGGGACTACTCTCCCGAAAATTTGATATTTTCTATTTTCAAAATAATTAAAATACTTCATTTTTCATTTACGAAATTACATTTAAAAATCGTTCGCCAGAGCCTACTCGCCCTCAGTAGCTCGCCCTGACTACTCGACAAGACGGCGAATAATAGTCGCCCGCCTCAGAGTTTTCAAAACACAAGTATGGCTGGCTGATAACAGTTCGCCCGCCTTTAACTTTAAAACAAGGGTCGTTCGCCCAAACACTTTAAAAGGGTTCGCCCGACTATGGCTTACCGGATTTCTCTTTAAAACAAAGTACTCGCCCAAATCTCAAACCGAGAGCTCGCCATTTGCTCGCCCGAGTTTCTGTCTAGCACAAAACTACTCGCCCGCCTTAGTCAATTCGACCAACCAAAGAACTTATGGCGGCTTGTAGCTCGCCCGAAACCAAAACAAATTATCAAACTATGCATGTCAGAAAATAAAACAAATTCCGATATTTTCTTAACGTTTTTACTCCACAGGACATGCATTTGCATCACATACAACTTCCTTACCTCGTTTGACACGGCTTAGCTTCTCGCCCGCCTTGCTAAATTCCCGTCTGCAAAGCATTATTCACATTATTAATATTTTCCAAAAAGACTTATATTTTTCCTAAAAATATGGCACTTTGGCGAACTCAGTTCGCCATTCGCCCGTCATAGCCTACTTTCCATTAGCGGCTTATTCGTTGGAGTTCGCCCCCGTAATGGAATACATTGGCGACTTCTATTTCTCCTACTCGCCCTACTGGCTATCATCAACTTTACATGGGCGACTACTGTTATCGCCGTTCTCGCACACTGGCGATCACGGGTCCTCGCCCGTCCGGACCACATGTTGGCGAACTCAACCTCGTCCCATCCTTTGGTCGAGAACTATCCCAATTCGACTAGCAATATTCTACTCGCCCGTCGTGTTTCCTTACTCATTCTTGGTTATTTTTCCATCCATTTTCTTATATTGTTCAACAATATTCAACTACAACCAAGCTATGTCTATAATTAAATATCAAGAGAACTATAAAAGCTATGAAACTCACCTTTACTGAACTGCTCTTCCAACAACAGAATGCTTTCTTGCCTTTCTTAGCTTTTCTTCTCTTGTTCCTTAGCTCTTCAACACCTTAGAAGGGTTTGGCTAACTAAAAGATGAAATTGTATGGCTCATTTATGAAAGAACGGAGGAATGAAAGATGAATTCACAGAGGAACAGATTGGGCGAGAATGATTCTGAGAAAAATGAAGTTTTCTTCCATCGATCTTCCCTCATGAACTCTCTTTATATAGCCCAATATAACTTGTTAGAAGCAACCACCTGTTATCTGTTATCATTGCACGTCTTTCATGCAATTAAACCCAGAGAATTTGGTGACAAAAGGAACGGCAGTAAGCTTCCCGTAGTAGTCTGTATCTTCCTTGCTTTTTGACAATTTTCACTTGCCATTTATTGCTTAATCCCCTTGTCAGGAGAGGCAATTGGCGAGAAGTCTTCACCGCCCCTTTCCTTGACTTTTCTCTTTTCTTTTCTTCCCTTCTCCACGCCAACCTCTCTTCCAGCCACGTTGATTGGCTATCCTTTCTCTATTTTCTCCATTCGTCTGACAGCCCATTAAATGTTGAATTTTTTTGACTACAATTTCTCCTTTCATTCTTCTTTCCCACGCCAATATCAACACACAATTATTAGCTTTGTCTTACCTCATTTAATGCTTTCATACCATAATAATTAAATCCCCACAATATCTTATTACACTTTAATATTTGTTTCTCTTTCTTTATACACTACACTATAAATCATCTCTTAGATTGAAAAGTGGAATTCACATTCGATTTAATTTCACAAAATTTTTATTTCCACTATCAATAATGTACACATATGGCATACAGTATAATAAAATTCGGATTTTACATTTCTCCCCACCTTAAGAAATTTGGTCCTCCAAATTTAACTTGGACCTATCACTGAAAGAGCTCCGGATACCTCTCATGCATAAGGCTCTCTAACTCCCAAGTAGCCTCCTCCTCGTTATGATACTGCCAGAGCACTTTAACCAACGAAATCGTCTTAGATCGCAATACCTTATCTTTCCTATCCAGAATCCGCACCGGTTTTTCAACGTAACTCATGTCCTCTCTGATCTCCAATGGCTCGTGTCGAATCACGTGAGAAGGATCTGGATTGTACTTTCTTAACATCGAGACATGGAATACGTTATGCACTCCTGACAACTCTGGTGGTAGTGCTAACCGATATGCCACATCTCCTACGCGATCTAAGATCTCATAAGGCCCAATGTATCGAGGACTCAACTTTCCTCTCTTCCCGAATCTCATTATACTTTGGACGGTGAAACCTTTAAAAACACATAATCACCCGCTATAAACTCCAATGGTCGGCGTCTAGTATCTGCATAACTCTTCTGCCGACTCTGAGCCGTTCGGAGCCTCTCACAAATTATCCGTACATCACGAGAAGCCTGCTCGACCAAATCGGGAGCTAACATTTACGGTCTCCAACTTCTTCCCATGCTATAGGGGATCTGCATCGTCTGCCATACAAGGCTTCATATGGTGCCATGCCGATACTCGTATGAAAACTATTATTATAAGCAAACTCTGCCAGGGGTAAGTGATCGTCCCATGACCTCTAAAATCCAATGCACACGCTCTCAACATATCCTCGAGCGTCTGTATCGTACGCTCGGACTGCCCATCAGTCTGTGGATGAAAAGCGGTGCTAAAACTCAACTGGGATCCCATAGCCTCCTGAAATCTCTCCCAAAAATGAGAGGTGAAGCGAGAGTCCCTATCAGAGGTGATACTCACTGGAACACCATGTAACCTCACTATCTCCCTGACATACAACTCAGCCAAGGCACTAACTGAATCTGTAGATTTCATGGCTAAGAAATGAGCAGACTTAGTCAATCTATCGACTATTACCCAAATAGCATCATACCCCTTCCGGGTCCGTGGTAATCCCATAACAAAATCCATAGTTACATGCTCCCATTTCCATGTAGGAATCGATAACGGTCGAAGCATACCTGCCGGCTTCTGATGTTCAATCTTAATCTGTTGACATGTTAGACATCTAGTTACAAAATCTGCGATGTCCTTTTTCATCTTAGGCCACCAGTACACTTTCCGGAGGTTCTGGTACATCTTAGTACTACCCGGATGTAACGTGTATCTAGAGGTATGGGCCTCTGATAGAATCAAATCTCTAAGCTGCTGATCACCGGGAACACATATCCGACCTCTAAACCTCAGTATCTCATCGGTGCCAATCTCAAAATCCAACTCATCTCCCATTTGAATCTGGTTGGCCACCCCAATACAATAATCATCACTCCTCTGAGCTTCCTTAATTCGATTCATCAAATCCGGCTCGATACGAAAACTAGCTGTAAACCCATACTGGTCAGAGGAAACAACTGTCAAACTGAGGTTAGAGAACTGCTCTATCAACTCATGTTCCCTGATCATCATGTACGATACCATGCCAACATGCTTACGGCTCAGTGCATCAGCTACTACATTAGCTTTACCTGGGTGATACAGAATCTCACAATCATAGTCCTTTAATAGTTCCATCCACCGTCGCTGTCTCAAATTCAACTCTTTCTGTGAGAATATATACTTCAGACTCTTATGGTCTGTATATATCTGAAATTTCTCTCCGTACAAATAATGTCGCCATATCTTCAGTGCAAACACCACTGCGGCTAGCTCCAAGTCATGTGTCGGGTAATTCTTCTCATGATCCTTTAACTGTCGAGAACCATAGGCTATAACCCGACCATGCTGCATGAGCACACACCCTAAACCTTGAGCGGATGCATCAGTATACACCACAAATCCACCTGATCCGCTAGGAAGGGCTAATACAGGGGCACTAGTCAATCTCTTCTTAAGTTCACCAAAACTACGCTCACACGCATCATTCCACTCAAACTTTACATCCTTACGTGTGAGTCGTGTCAATGGAGCAGCAAGTCTAGAAAATCCCTCCACAAACCTGCGATAATATCCGGCAAGACCTAAGAAACTTCGTATCTCGGTAACCGTGTTAGGCCTCTCCCACTGAACAATGGCCTCTATCTTGGACGGATCAACTGATACCCCGTCTCTCGACACTACATGTCCGAGAAATATAATGTGGTCAAGCCAGAACTCGCACTTACTAAGCTTAGCATACAACTTTCGCTCTCTGAGGGTCTGTAGAACAATCTGCAAATGCTGCTCATGCTCCTCTGAAGTCTTAGAGTAAATCAGTATGTCATCAATAAATACTATGACAAACTTATCCAAAAATGAATGAAATACCTCATTCATCAAACTCATAAAAGCTGCAGGGGCATTTGTCAGTCCAAATGGCATCACTAAGAACTCATAGTGGCCATAGCGAGTTCGAAAGGCTGTCTTATGCACATCCGACTCCTTAATCTTCAACTGGTGATAGCCTGATCGAAGGTCTATCTTGGAAAACACCTGTGCACCTCTGAGCTGATCAAACAAATCGTCAATCCGAGGTAGTGGATACTTATTCTTAACGGTAGCCCGATTCAACATCCGATAATCAATACACAACCGAAGGCTACCATCCTTCTTCCGAACAAATAAGACTGGAGCTCCCCACGGTGACACACTAGGACGTATAAATCCCTTATCTAATAACTCTTGGAGCTGCTTCTTGAGCTCATTCAACTCTGTCAGTGCCATCCTATATGGGGGTCTAGAAATCGGCTCCGTACCGGGTACCAACTCAATCATAAACTCCGTCTCTCGATCCGGTGGTAACCCTGGTAAATCCTCTGGAAATACATCCGAGAAGTCCTTAACCACAGGAATCTCTTGTATCTTTGGATGCTTCCTCTCAACATCCTCCACACTAGCAATATATCCTTCATAAACATTCATACACAACCACAATTTCAGTACACATGTCATTTCACAACATAAATTCTCATACTTTTATTAATTTACAATAACTTTACAATGTACTTTTCGGGATAAGAGAAGGTAATAAACTTAGTATTACAGTCCAAACTAACATGATTTGCAGCCAACCAATCCATTCCTAAAATAATATCAAAATCATATATATCCAACAAAATTAGGTTAGCTGTCACAACCTTCTCTCCTATAGTCAATTTACAACCCCTATATATCACATCTGTCATCTGGAAATCATTAAAAGGAGTTTTCACTCGCAATGTATATTCTAACAACTCCGGCTCTACTGGGGTCCTGTTGGCATATGCAGGCGATAAGAATGAGTGGGTAGAACCCGGGTCAATTAAGGCAATTACGGGAATATCAAAAAGATAAATTTTACCTTTAATCACATCGATAGAGGCGTCGGCAGTCTCCTGATCCAATGCGTACACCCGACCCTGAGTCACAACCTTCTTACCCTTTTCTGCGGCTGTCGCCCGCCTTGGCTGTGAGGGTGTCGCTTTCTCGGGTGCATTCTGAGCTGCCGGGGCCGCTATCTGAGGTACTGCAGGAGGTATAGTAGAAGCAGTCGACTCTCTACGCATCGGGCAATCCTTAATAAAATGCCCCGTCTGTCCACATCTAAAACATACTCCAGTCATTACAGGACAAGGGCGCGATCCATGCGACCTTCCACAATGTCTACATAAGGGCGCAACACTCCTCTGAGTGGTAGTGGGGCCACTAGCAGGAGTAGAAACTGCTGGTCTATCAATTTTGCCCTCTGAAATCTGTATGCCCGAAGATCTGGTCTTCTTAAACTGCTCTCTACCTGGTCTATCCTCCATAAACCTCTTAGCTTTTCCCTTTCCTTTGCCTTTACTCTTGCTACTGAAATCGGACTGGAACTGCTCATAGTCCCTCTCACATAACTGAGCCCGTTGAACTATCTCATCATAAGTCTGTATAACAAATGGGGCTAGCTTTACTCTGATGGATGGCCTCAAACCCGCTTTAAATCTCGAAATCTTATACCGGGCATTTGTACTGGTCTGTGGATCAAAACGGCTCAAGGTAGTAAATTTAGCCTCATACTCATTTACTGACATACTACCCTGTACTAAATCCATAAATTCCTGCTGTAATTTATCTTGAGCAGTGTCAGGAATATATTGCCTTCTAAAAGCTTCCACAAACATATCCCATGACAGATCCTGATGCTGAGCAAATAATCGTCTGGGTGGCCTTCCACCAATGTCTCGCATCATCTGCCAACTGGAACACAGCTAGGCCCACTTTCTCTGTCTCTGAACATCTCATAATCTCGAGTAATCTATCAATCTCTATAACCCACTGTTCTGCCACCAATGGATCCCTAGTACCTTTAAACTTCGGTGGATCCAATTTCTTAAATGATTTCACCAATGCCACATTACAATATGACTCTGCATTTCGTGTCTGTCTGCTGAATCAGTGGCTGTGGTGGAGCTATCGGTGGCTGAGGTGCTGGTGGTGGAATAGGCTCAGGTTCAGGCACAGCTGGTGCCGGCTGTGGCGGTGCAGGTGCCTCTACTGGGGCTGCGGGAGCTGTAGCTCTCTCCCTCTCTGCCCTATCAGCGGCTCTATCCGCCTGATACATAGCCATAAAATCTGCTATTAACCTCTCCACCTGAGTTACACGATTATCGATGCTCTCTAGCTGTATAGGACGTGGAGGTCTTGGGGCAGGTTCCGGTGTCTGTGGTTCCGGAGTCTGTGCCGCCCTACCTCGGCCTATACCTCTCACTGAGCGCATCCTCCTCCTTCCACTCATATCTGTACCACAGAAATCGTTTATCACTTATCATTAACACATCAATTATATATTCAGTTTATACAGTACTACAGGGGAATGTATACTATTTCACCATTTACATTAAGCATCACTAGACATCCGACCAACCCTGCTCTGATACCATTAAATCTGTAACATCCCAAAACCACTATACAACAGAATATTCACTTGTAAACTACACTTATTTACCGGTTGGGCTGTCTGTGGTGCTTAACAACTTTTACTACATTATGAATTAATAAAGTATGTTCCTTAAGATGTATATACATTCCCTTCGTAGTTAAAGTAGTACTGTACAACTTTGCTGAATATATAAAAGAATATAACATACCTTCGATCTCAAATCTCTGGAAGGTAAGTCTCTTAGTTCAAATCAGTTATCTGTGGAGTGGAAAATAAGGAGTGAGCGACAATGTGCTCAGTAAAGAAGGTGTATGCTGCTTTAAAAAAATAAAAGCTAAAATCTCAAAACCATTTAATCATCCTAACGATCACACTCATTAGGAAATAATAAACACAGTTAACATAAAAACAGGATTCACCAGATCCTTTCATAAATCTTTTAATTGAGACTAGGCAGTAATTCAAATCATGCAAAGAACACAAGTCATCCGCTTTTGGGGTGCACCCGTAGGCCATCGCCCCTCACGGCTATCTCATCTAGATGTATGGCCATAATCTGTAGGTGGTCCTCGGGTCCACTTGCCAAGTGACCTCGAGACCGCTGAAGACTTGGCAGGTCCATCAGCCCTGTGACGCCCCAGGGTGCACTCGCTGGTCTATTTGACCCGAGCCATCGCCCTAGTTAGGTCACGCAAAGTACATAAGTGATAATGCATGAACTCATGGCCTAATGTCTCAAAATCAAGTTATCATTTCCATAAAATGATTTAGTTTCCAAAAGGGTTTATAACAAGTAAAACAACCCTCCTTTTTCAACATTTTCTATGAAAGAAAGGCAGGTTGGGAGCCGGTTCGCCCACGGCTAGTTCGCCCAGGGTCAGCTCGCCCATTAGCCAATTCGCCCAAGGGACTACTCGCCCGAGAGTCGATTCGCCCAAGGGACTACTCTCCCGAAAATTTGATATTTTCTATTTTCAAAAATAATTAAAATACTTCATTTTTCATTTACGAAATTACATTTAAAAATCGTTCGCCAGAGCCTACTCGCCCTCAGTAGCTCGCCCTGACTACTCGACAAGACGGCGAATAATAGTCGCCCGCCTCAGAGTTTTCAAAACACAAGTATGGCTGGCTGATAACAGTTCGCCCGCCTTTAACTTTAAAACAAGGGTCGTTCGCCCAAACACTTTAAAAGGGTTCGCCCGATCTATGGCTTACCGGATTTCTCTTTAAAACAAAGCACTCGCCCAAATCTCAAACCGAGAGCTCGCCATTGGCTCGCCCGAGTTTCTGTCTAGCACAAAACTACTCGCCCGCCTTAGTCAATTCGACCAACCAAAGAACTTATGGCGGCTTGTAGCTCGCCCGAAACCAAAACAATTTATCAAACATGCATGTCAGAAAATAAAACAAATTCCGATATTTTCTTAACGTTTTTACTCCACAGGACATGCATTTGCATCACATACAACTTCCTTACCTCGTCTGATACGGCTTAGCTTCTCGCCCGCCTTGCTCAATTCCCGTCTGCAAAGCATTTATTCACATTATTAATATTTTCCAAAAAGACTTATATTTTTCCTAAAAATATGGCACTTTGGCGAACTCAGTTCGCCATTCGCCCATCATAGCCTTTCCATTAGCGGCTTATTCGTGGAGTTCGCCCTGTAATGGAATACGTTGGCGCCTTTTTTTTCCTACTCGCCCTACTGGCTATCATCAACTTTACATGGGCGACTACTATTATCGCCATTCTCGCACACTGGCGATCACGGGTCCTCGCCCGCCGGACCACATGTTGGCGAACTCAACCTCGTCCCATCCTTTGGGCGAGAACTACCCAATTCGACTAGCAATATTCTACTCGCCCGTCGTGTTTCCTTACTCATTCTTGGTTATTTTTCCATCTATTTTCTTATATTGTTCAACAATATTCAACTACAACCAAGCTATGTCTATAATTAAATATCAAGAGAACTATAAAAGCTATGAAACTCACCTTTACTGAACTGCTCTTCCAACAACAGAATGCTTTCTTGCCTTTCTTAGCTTTTCTTCTCTTGTTCCTTAGCTCTTCAACACCTTAGAAGGGTTTGGCTAACTAAAAGATGAAATTGTATGGCTCATTTATGAAAGAACGGAGGAATGAAAGATGAATTCACAGAGGAACAGATTGGGCGAGAATGATTCTGAGGAAAAATGAAGTTTTCTTCCATCGATCTTCCCTCATGAACTCTCTTTATATAGCCCAATATAACTTGTTAGAAGCAACCACCTGTTATCTGTTATCATTGCACGTCTTTCATGCAATTAAACCCAGAGAATTTGGTGACAAAAGGAACGGCAGTAAGCTTCCCGTAGTAGTCTGTATCTTCCTTGCTTTTTGACAATTTTCACTTGCCATTTATTGCTTAATCCCCTTGTCAGGAGAGGCAATTGGCGAGAAGTCTTCACCGCCCCTTTCCTTGACTTTTCTCTTTTCTTTTCTTCCCTTCTCCACGCCAACCTCTCTTCCAGCCACGTTGATTGGCTATCCTTTCTCTATTTTCTCCATTCGTCTGACAGCCCATTAAATGTTGAATTTTTTGACTACAATTTCTCCTTTCATTCTTCTTTCCCACGCCAATATCAACACACAATTATTAACTTTGTCTTACCTCATTTAATGCTTTCATACCATAATAATTAAATCCCCACAATATCTTATTACACTTTAATATTTGTTTCTCTTTCTTTATACACTACACTATAAATCATCTCTTAGATTGAAAAGTGGAATTCACATTCGATTTAATTTCACAAAATTTTTATTTCCACTATCAATAATGTACACATATGGCATACAGTATAATAAAATTCGGATTTTACATTTTTATTAACTAATATTCGTAATTAATAATTAATTAATTAATAATTACTAATTATTATTTTTTAATAATTAAATAATATTAAGCATTTAATAAATTAATTAAAATTAGTTAATCATTAATCATAAAATATATTAATAATTAATATTAATTAATAATCAATTAATTAATTATACATTAGTAATTATTATTTAATAATTAATTATTTATCATAAATTAATTAATAATTAATAATTTATTTATTTATTCTTAATTAATTAATTATAATAAGATAAATTCATTAATACCTATTAATTAATATTGTTATCAATTATTAATAATTAATTCATAAATTAATTAATATTAATTTACTAATTAACATTAAATTAATATTTATTAATTTAATAATAAAGTTATATTAGTTAATTAAATTAATATTGATTAATTTAGTATTAATTATTAATATTAATAAATTAACATTAATTTATTAATTTATTATAAAGTTATTGATAAATATTAATTGTTGATAAATTAAATAATAAATTTATATTAATTTATTAATTATTAATTAAGATTAATTCAAATTATTTTATTAATTAATAATTAGTAATTAATAAATGAATAATGATAAAAAATTATTAATTAATAATTAATTTTAATGAATTATTAGTACTTATTAATTAATTTATTAATCACTTATTTATTAATTAACTATTATTAATTAATCACTAATCGTAAATGAATATTAATTAATTTATTATTTATTAGTGAATTAAATAATTAACAGTTATGTAAGAAATAATAGTCAAAACGTGCAGAAATTTGCCTCTCATAGCCGTTTCACTTACTGCAGTTTTTTACAAGTTTTTAATGCATGAAAGACGTGAAATGATGAAAGAAAACGGGATAAGAAACAGGTGGTAGGTTCTGATTGGATTAACAGGACTATATAAGAAGACTTCATGAGAAAACCAACATTAGCAAACTTCATCTTTCTCAAGAAAACCACTCTACTGCTTCTCGTCCATCACGTTTTACTGCAAGCTCAAACCTCGTTTCTTCCATTCCTTTCATACGTGAGCCATGAAACTTCATCCTTTAGTTAGCTAAACCTTTTCTCCATTGTTTAAAGAGCTAAGGAATAAGCAAAGTAAAGCTAACATGAGAGAGAAAACACTCTGTTCTGGAAGTGCAACTCAGTTAAGGTGAGTTCCATATTTCGTTGGTTCTCTTGATGTTTATTAGTATATTTCTATGTTTTATACCGTAAGAAACATAGATATAGCCTTGTTTTAGCTCAATCTTGTTAGGATATAAGAAGCTAGAACAAGATTTGGTATAGAAAATAATCGAGAATAAACGAGAAAAGTGCTGAAAACGGTGTAAAAGTGATGAGAAATAGGCGAGCTCAGCTATTATGGGCGAGCTAAATAATATGGAGCATGGTATAGTGGGCGAGGTCGCCACATGCTAGTCTAATTCATAGGCGAGCCCACCTCTGAATAAAAAGCCGTGTATGGGGAACTCACATGCATAGGCATGGCGAGTTGAATTGTGGGCGAGCTCCCACGTATAAGCCAATATACAAATGGCGAGTAATATTGGGCGAGCTCCCACGTATAAGCCAATATACGAATGGCGAGTAATATTGGGCGAGCTCCCACGTACAGGCTAATATATGAATGGTGAGTTATGTTGGGCGAACTAGAGGATTACCCTCAAGTCTTGCCAAAGTGTTGGAAAGATTTGAACAGAATATATTGATGGTCTTGATAATTTATTTTGCAGCCGGAAATTGAGAATTGATAAAGGCGATCGGGAAGCTAGGCTTCGTAAGACCAAGTAAGGGAGTAGTATGTGAAGTGAAATGCATGTCCTGTGGAGTAAAATATTATAAAAATATTGAGAAAATGTTTTGGTTTGAGACATGCATTAGTTTGATAAACTGTTTTCATAGACCATGATTTGGGCGAGCTATAAAGCCGACCCCTATGTTGTTTCTGGGTGAGCCAAGGATAGGCGACCCCTTTGTGATGTTTTGGGCGAGCCAAAGATAGGCGACCCCTGTTTTAATAAAATTTGGGCAAGCCAAAGATAGGCAACCCCTTTGTGCTGTTTTGGGCGAGCTAAAGATAGGCGACCCCTGTTCTAAAAAAATCCGGGCGAGCCAAAGATGGGCGACCCCTTTTATATAATTCTGAGCTAGCCAACAGTGGGCGATCCCTTGTTTTTTTTAGAGAAAGATTTCATCGGCGATCCCTTGTTCAACTCGGTGTGAGAGCCACAGTGGGTGATGTTAGTTCACCACAGTGGGTGAATGAAAACAGGCGAGCTAAATCCACTGCGATGGGCGAACTGCAATGAGCGAGCTGATAATGGGGCGAGCCAGTTTAACTTGTGTTTTTCTCAAATGAAAAATTGTGAGATTGCAGGCTGTTTTGCTGAGTTTTGTAAACAGAAAATATAATACCTTTTTGGAAAATAGTTATTTTGAGAAAATGATGAAATATGTGAAATAATTCCTTAAAGGTTCTTTATAAGATATAAAGTGATTTTTGAGACTTTAGGCCCCGAGTTTCATGCAGTACTATTCACGAGACTGATTAACCTGTCAAGTCATCAGAGGTCTCGAGGTCACCTGGCAAGTGTACCCGAGGACCACCTATAGATTATGGCCATAGATCTAGTTGTATTCCAGTGGGAACGAGAATTGGAGTTTTGGCCTAAGGGCATACTCTGAGAAAGCCGTGAGGGGCGATGGCCTACGGGTGCACCCCAAAGCTGTCGACTTGTGTCCCTGGGGGAACGATGATAGCATGATTTAATTGTATGGTGATGCCTAGTCTCAACTTACTGATTTCTGTTTACTGAAAGGATTTATTGAATCCTATTTACTGTTTACTACATTATATTGTAAACTGTTTAGCCAGTGATTTGACTATTAAAGACTGTTTACAACTGTTTTCCTACTGGATATGTGTTAGGGAAAATAAACATTTTGGGGGATATAGTTTCGTTTTTATAAAGCAGCATACACCTTCCTTACTGAGCACATTGTCGCTCACCCTTATTTTCCACTCCATAGATTGTTGATTTTGGACTAAGAGAATTATCTACCAGAGTTATCGGCTACTGGAGTCAACAGATATATGATATTGAAGATATATTGTATTCTTTTATATATTCAGTAAAATTGTATAGTACTACTTTGAGTAAGAGGGAATGTAAATGATCTTAAATAAATTAAATGTAATATTTATAATTTTGTTATAGTACAATAAATGGAAGTACTATGAAATACTTAAAGGGCTACGAGTTGTTAAACATCACAGACAGCCCAACCGGTAAGTAAGTGAAATTTATAAGTAAATATTATGTTATACTGTGGATTCGGGATGTTAGAAGTTAACTATTTATGATTATTTTTAATTAATTAATTAATTAATTACTAATTATTAATTATTATAGTAATAACTTAATAAGCATAAACAAAGTAGCAATTATTATAAATTAATAATAAAATATTTTTAACAATAATTAAGTAATAATTAATAATTATTTAAAATAATTAATCATTATTATTATTTATTGATAGCTCTTTTATTATTTAGTTATGATTTGTAATATTTTTATTACAAATTATAATTATTCTGATAAAGGGGTAAAGTAGTCTTTTAAATTTATTACAGATATATTAATACTATTTCTTACTATTTTCCATTCCAATGAACCAAACTACATAATTCATATTCCCTCTCTTTTCTATTCCCACATAATACATATTTTATTCCTTTTCTATTTCATTCCGTGAACCAAATGCCACTTAAATGAAACGTGTGGAGACTTCGGAGAAAAGGTACTCATTCATTAGTCATTACTACTATTCTTTACGGCATAAATGCAGTAGCTTGGATTTGATGCATGGATGCCTTGGAAACAAGCTAGTTGATTAGAATTTGTTAATTTTTCCTCTCATGCATGGAAAACAAAAAGGCCATAGCTTTTGGACTTTAGAGTTTATTTGTGTGAACAGTAAAGTTAATTTTGATAAAATTAAAAATAATAATAAAAATGAAATTAGTTATAATAATAGAAAGGTCAAATTAAAATTAATGGGGAAATGTATGTTTAGATGTAAACAGAGTGGTGAAGGTGAAGTAAAATGTAGTGATAAGAAAAAGTTAGTATTAAGAAACATTATATTAAAATTTGTATATAATAAAATTTTTATGAAATTAATAAATAATTAAAACTTATTAAAATTATATTTATCAAATAAAAAATTTTTGTTATTTATTTATTTATGTATTTATTTAATTTTTAATTATTTGTAATGTAAAAAATATAAAATTTTTATTTATTATATTAAATTAATAAGGTTATTTAAAAATTTTAAAATAAAAAAATTTAAAAAAACAAAAAAATTAAGTGGCAGAAACATTTCTTTCCTCGTACTAAATTTTTAAAGAGTGCAATAAAATTTTTTTATATAGTTGAAAAACAAGCTTTACATGATACCTATGAGACTAACATTACTCTGTTGTAGTGAATGTTAGACGACTAAGTAAACACATAAACAAAAAATGATCAGTATAGCTGAAATGCAAATATTGTTATAGATGTGAGGATATATGAAAAGGATAAAATGAGAAATTAAGATATTTATAAGAAGGTTGAAGTTATTACTATAGAAGATAAGATAAGCAAAAATCATTTACATTGGTTTGAATATATACAATTTAAACTTGTAAACGTTCTAGTTAAGAGTAGAAGCTTTGAATGATGAAAAAAATCAATGCTAGAAGAAAATCAAAATTTTTTTTGAAGGAAGTCATTCATAAATATATGGTGGCACTAGAATTAAAAAATCACATTACCTTGAATAAAAATGAGTGGAGAAAGAGAATTCATGCTAACGATTTAATATGAATTCATATATTGATTCATGTAGCCAACATTAATTGTGGGATAAAAGCTTTAAAAATGATTATGATGATATGGCTAAAGTTTTAAAGGAAAAAAAAAAGATTTTGGGAAAACATCATTAAGAGAGAGGACACATGTAATAAATATAAAGCTGAATGCTCAATTCAGGATTTAACATTTTCGAGAATTATCAATTCAGGACATAAACTTTTATTTTGCTCAATTCAGGATAAAATGTTTTCGATTTCGCTCAATGTAGGATTTTTCAACGAAACTGAGCTATACGCGCCGTTAAAATAATAACGGCGTTTAATAAAAGACACGTGACAACATTTTACTGGGACACGTGGCAGCATGTTAGTGGAACACATGACAGTATAATTATATTTAATTTTCTTTTAATAGGTAAAAAATACGTGGACACGTGATAGCATATCAGTTTGACTCATGGCACAATTGACACGTGGCACAATTGACACAATGCAGCGTGTTAGTGGGACATGTAGCAGTGGTGGACACGTGTTAGTATGTTTTTGGGACACGTTGCAGTATAATTAAACTTAGTTTTCTTTTAATAGGTAAAAAATACGTGGACACGTGACAGCATATTAGTCCGATGCATGGCACAATTGACACGTGGCAATGGCGGACACATGGCAGCATGTTATTGAGACACGTGGCAGTATACTTATGCTTATTTTTCTTTCAATAAGTAAAAATACGTGGACACGTAACAGCATATTAGTCCGACACGTGGCACAATTATCCTTTTATCGTCACTCACTCTCTTTAACGGAGAGTGTAACTCACACACGTTCAAAAATCCTATATTTGAGCGAAATCGAAAACGTTTTATTCTGAATTGAGCAAAATAAAAGTTTATGTCCTGAATTGATAATTCTCGAAAACGTTAAATCCTGAATTGAGTATTCAGCCTAAATATAATTATTCAATACATTGTCAAGTGTAGTGTTTAGATTTTATAAGCAAAGTTAGAATGTTGACATATATTTCATTTTATTTATTTATTTATTAATATTCTTTAAAAATATATACATTATCATCCTAAGCTTTTAACTTTGTTTGTGGAGTTTAAAAATTTCACTGATAATTTTTTTTTTGCTAAATCACACTTTATTAAACAGCAAATACTTGAGTTGCATATGCTTAAAAGCTGGCAAGAGAACTTATTTCTTGTCTAAATATCCTAAATAAAGAATTAAGTCTAATTAAGTGCATAAATAAGTTTTCAAAACTACTTATTCCCTTGTTGAGCAGAGTAATGCTTTGTAATATATATTTGTAGAGATTCAAGTTTGAAAGTAAGAGTGTTCTATTTTTTTTTTCACTAATTATCATGAATGATCAATAGCCAAATTAAATAAATTAGTTTGAAAATTTTAAAGAACTTTAATTGAGATATGTTATGTTTCATATGGTTATATCAAACTATATACTGTGAGAATTTGCTATATTATACACGTAGAATATTATGGAAGGTTTTTTATGAAACAAAACTATAAGATTTTGAGATTAGAGAAGAATTTGGATGATCTAGTGAGAACTTGTTGAAAAACTATTAAAGAAGTCAATTTCTTGAGTTAACTTGTTCTAGAAATTTGTTAGGCTTTTGCCTTTTAGTATTTTCTTTTGATGTTTTGAGCGATTTGGGTTCAATTGTGATTTACAATTCTAATTCTATGAACTGGTCTCACCCATTAAGCTTTTAGCATGATTAAAATGATTGATTACTCTCAAAAGTTAATCTAATTTGTTTATTCAATCTAGCGAAATAAGGTTTATTGCAGGCTTTTTCTTAATTGGACCTGGCTCCAGAAAATGGTAAAAGCTCAAAGTTAGGTAACTTATCCCATATCTATATATAACTTAAAAAGTTAAAAGACTGCTGTTTTTTATGGATCTTTAGTACCTACATAGGGATAAATCAAGCAACCAAGGTGGCTCTGTATGGCTTGTTAAACTAAAATAGTTTAATTATCATTATCTTCCACAAAACGTGATCGTTTATTTGTCTGCATGCTAGCTTTACCAATGTAACTTTTCAACTTCTTGAAAGCTCCTGGAGGCTTGGACCAGTTCGAGTATATTATAGAGACAGGGAGTCAAAGGTTGTAGTTTTTTAATACCATATTTGTCTTCAATCTTCGTACGCCAGTTATCATCCGTGAATCAGATGCTAAAACAGATGACTGTAATCAAGTCATATGTGGTTATCTTTTCGAGTTGTAGATGATCTATTAAAGATAATTTCTTTTAATAATTAGCCCATATTTGGACCAATTCGACAGTCCTGTTGGTTTCAAACCTTCACAGAAACCATGGATATCCTTTTTCATTGTGAACAATAGATTGGATACTGTTAGGTTGATTAATTGGAGTAGGAATCATTAATTGTATTTGGCTCTCGAACTAACAATTCTCAGAACTCTATAATTCTTTGCATTAGTATTAGTCAAAATCACGAAGTAGGAACAGAGCTTTAAGAAAAGAAGCTGAAGCTACCCTGGAAGTAGCGAAATTGCTTGGACTTTCTACCACTGCAAATGAAGAAGACATCATACGAAGTCTAATGGAAGCTGAAATAGAAGAAATGGCAAGAAACATTTGCAGAGAATAGTCTTAATCGAGGTGAGTGGAATTTTAGTTTTTGTCGCCTCATTTAATTCTGCTCGGAATTGAGATAGATAATCAGGCTTCCTCGTTTTTGTCTTTTATAATGTTGACTTACGAATCTTTTGTATATTCTGATATTCACTCGACCCAAGTAATCAAAAAATTTATCACTGAGTAACTTGAGGGAAGAATATCTGGCAAGCAGAGATCTCTTTTGGTTCTGAATATAGCAGAGATTGATTAAAGTTTTCGTCAGATTGTTCAGTCTATATAAAGGTATGGCAGAATTCTCGATAACAAATGCAAACGACGGGTTCTGAATTGGCCTCCGAGGAGATGAAGGATTGTTGAAGAATGGATTTTGAGAGGTAGATGCTGTCCGATTGATTAGGTGAGTCAGGACATCTTTATTAGACTTTCTTCTAGAAGGACATATAAATTTGGCTGAATTCGGTCGTTGGTAACGAATTGGTTTTAAAACATCTCTGTTATATACTGGAAAGAATGACCAATGGAAGAAAAGATTGGACAAAGGAAATGTGGTGAAATAAGAGGGGACTTAGAGATCAGAAAACAGGAAGGCTTATTATTTTGTTATTTGCATGGCCACTTCCCCAATTTCGGGATTTCACTGATGGAGAAAAGCAGTTCATATTCTTTTTGCTCGAATGGTTACTCTTCCCAGTGCTCTTTCCGTTCTCTTTTGCTTCTCGCTTTGGCATCACAGCGGTTTTGTTGTTTAATGATGTGTTTGTCGTGGTCCTGTTGTCATTTTCTGGGTCGCCTTAATTCCAAGCACAAATCAGTCGGGCAAGAGCTATTTTTCTCCCCAGATGTTCGATGTAATGCCCCTTAAGGGAATCACTTTTTGTTCCTCTGTTTCTCGGGAGGCTACTGATCAGCTTATTCTCAGTTACTGTTACACCTTCTGATGTAATGCTGTTGGGTGGTTTGTAGTCCAAATTTGGACTCATTTTGGCAATTGTGTGTAGTCCAAATCTGGACTCAGATTTCGACTTCTTGTATGCTGCCCTTGGGTTGTAATTACCACTTAGCTGTGTAGCAAGTAGTCCAAATCCGGACTCAGTTAAGAGTCGAATAAATTAGACTTCACTTTTCAAAAAAAAAAAATCAAATATGTCCTGAATCAGTGAATCCTGGCTAATTCCTCCCAGCGAACTTGACCTCCATATTTTGGACATAGCCATACAAAATTAACGGTCTCTATTTAATTTCGTGGAACCGTTTGTAGATATCACAATCTATGTTGACCACTAGAAGTTAATATACATCAAGAAATCAGTGTCAATTGATGAAGACGCGTGTCTGCTGACAACAAACTCAAATTAAGAATAAATAATGCTAATTCAACATGCCGGATTCTTGCCGCTTTTGTTGATGGATGTTGTACTCTTTTTTTCCATTTGTTATTTTGCTTGTGTAAGTATTATACAGGAAATAATGTTGCTTTTTGAACATCTCTAATTATTAAAGCTCTGTTTTGACATCAGGAGCACTTTCTCATGTATGATTTCTAATCATTATTATGCCCTTGCTTTTTTATTTTTCTTTAAATGTTTTTGATTGGCGAAGCTAAATTTGTTTGGGAGTTTAATCAATGAACTTGTTGAATCAAAGAAAAAAAATTGATGGAAAAACCGTTGAGATTCCTTCATCAATTATGAAGAAGACACTTAAATTTTAAAACATTTAGAAGATATCATTTTAAAATTTTAATTTTTTTATATTTTATATATTTGTTTGAAATCCATCAAAAGCAAGTAATTGAAGTGCGAAACATGTCTTTTACCCTTCATGTCAGATAATATTATATTGTACGGTCATTTCATAAAAGACACGTCGAGTTGGACCTAACACAATTAACATCATGTTTTTTTTTTCAAGTCAAATGGAGTTTAATAGTACAAAGAAACCTAAAGAATCTCACTAAATGTGAGATTTGTTTAGTTTGTTATTATTTAGTTAATTTGTTAAATATTGTTATTATATTTACCAATTCAACAAATTACTTATTTATCAAATATAATATCTTATTATGATTTAACTTTGAATGAGATGTACTTTTTTTAAAAAAATATCTGAAATGCTGTACAAAAACAGAAAAAACCATTAAAAAAATCAACAATATATTGAGGAAAATCTCAAATACAAAAAGAAGATTAGCCTAGGAGTCTTTAAAGCAAACAACGAATCAACCAATACACAACCATCTGTAAAAACAACAAATGATAGCTTCACCCTGACGATATACGAGTTATTTTGAAATGTATAATATATATAATATAATCATTTTACTCGGTCACTAATTAGTTTCTTATGTGTAAAAAAAATTGAGGAAATTAGATGATTAAAAGATGGCACTCTGAAGGATTATTATTGATGAAACACTTGTACAATTAATCTAAAGAAAATGATAAAATTTCATGTAGTTATCAGTTGTTATCCCATTTAGGATTTATTACAGCAAAAAAAAAAAAAGAATAAAGAATCACAAAGATGAAGTATTTGTGCTCCAAGAGCTTATTCCAACATGTAAGCAATTAGGGAACACCACTAGTTCTTAACACCATTCTGATGTTGTTCAGCCTTCCCTTGGGGTGACCTAGAATGCCGACGATGCCTCTCTTGCGACAGCAGCGTTGCAAACCTATACCATCAAAATTTCTCCTAGTAAATACAAAAATAAATAAGATTTATGCAAACTTTGGCCACAAGAAATTGCAGAAGTTTTGATTCTACCTTTTAAGAGCTTCTTCGTTAGTCTCTTGAGTGAAAGGCTCAAAGACGCCAGTGTCCAAGTTAACTCTAGAGACTGGCTTCTTTAACAGACTCTCACCAACTTTCACCAGTTCATCCAAATTCTTCTTCGTCGCTACGTCGACGGAAGATACATCCCCGCTTAATTTGTCATCCTGGTTGCATTCAACGATGTTAAAAGTGCATGGTAGATTAAAGTTAAGAAATATTTTCCATTAATGGAAGCGTAGCCTGATGAGTGCAAATGCATGGGTTGTACCTGAATACGGAGGTATTTATCAGAGTGAAGGGCTTCAAACACTTCAGAAAGATGGAGGTCGACGATGTCTCCACTTGCCTGAGTAAATACATCCACTAAGGGGGTGGAACCGCCGCTGGTTAACCAACCTAGCAAACCCCATTTCGCCGCCTGAGTTGCTCTGAATTTCTCTTCGGCTATTCGGGAGCCAGTCCCCAAGGAGATAACCAGAAATCTTCCATAGTCCATGGGCTTAATAGGAAAGAAATCAGGGTTTCCCTTAATGATCTGCTTCGTCACTTCTCCCATGGCCACTAAAATCTGAAAGGGCCGAAATATACATATGTTTAGCTATTCCTTGCTATGGCTAAAAGAAATTATTACTAATTCAGTGTCATTTGATACCACATACCGGGTTATTTGCAGCCATACCACCGTCTATGAGGTTATATTCTCTCACGTCCCCGCTGTCATCTTCTGTTTTGAAGTAATGGGCTGGGAGATAGGTTGGTGCAGCTGAGGTTCCAATGCATATGTCTGAGAGCAAGGCATCTAAAGTTGGTTTTTTTTTTCACCTCGTTGATCAAACACAAGATCATAAGAACTAATTCATAGTTTCATACGACATGGTCATAAGGAAAATGTTCATGGTAAGGTGAGTTTTGAAGAGAATAAGAACCTGATAGCTCGAAAAGATGGTTGGCTGGAGATTCTTGATGTCAAATGTTGGGATAACAACATTGGTTAATGTCTGGTGCAATCTTGTGTCTCGTAGTTTTTCTTTAACAACGTTATGCAGAAACTTCCCATCATATTTTGGTCCCGTTAGAGCTTTCGTAACCTTTGCCGTCTGAGCAAACAATGGACATCTGCTAGTAAAAGAAAATATCAACAACAACCATAAAATAACCTACATAATCAAGAAATCTTAGGGCAGATTTTAGGGCAGTTATCTAGGTAAAAGTCTTTTATTTCTTTGGCAGCAAACAGAGGTCGGTTGTTTTCATTCGGACAAGTTAGCATGGCGGTCACCAGGCCACCCGTGCTAGTCCCTGTAATCTGTAATATCCCGTTACCACATTTTTCACGTATTTTCATATAACTTTATCGGTTGGACTGTCTGCGATGCCATTAACATTCAAACAGTGACAGTAATAATTGTTAAACATTTATTTAAATATGGACTATGAAAATTCTTTTCATTATACCTTATATCTAACATCCTCTTATTGTCTTATTGCACTACAATAGTACTGTATACTTATGTCTGAAATGTAAAAGAGAAGAGACTGTACCTGTCATGTTTAACATCCATCTTGGAGTTACTTCTCTAACTCAGTGTCTTTTATCTGTGGAGTTAAAACAAAGGGATGAGCGATTCATACGCTCAGTAAATGAAACATATGCTGCTTTATAAAACCAAAACTGTATACCACAAAATATTTGTTTTTCCTAATATCATACCAAGTAGGAAAACAGTGGATATAGTAAACAGTACTCTCAAAACATCATTCAAATCATTGGCTAATCAATTTACTTTAAATTGTAGTAAACAGTAAATAGGATTTAACAAATCCTCTTAATAAACAGAAATCAACAAGTTGAGACTAGGCATCACCTTACGAGTAAATCATGCTATCATCGTTCTCCCTCCCCCTTACGAGAACGGAATCTACCGCTATTGGGGTGCACCCGCAGGCTATCGCCCCTCACGGCTATATCTGCTAGATCTATGGCCATAATCTATAGGTGGTCATCGGGTCCACTTGCCAGGTGACCTCGAGACCTGCTGATGACTTGACGGGTCCATCAGCCTCATACTCATAATAATGCATGAAACTAGGTGCCTAAAGTCTCAAAATCAATTTATATCTCATGAAAACCTTTAAGGAATTATTTCATAAATTCATCATTTTCTCAGAATGATTTTCTTTCCAAAAAGGTTTTAAAAACATCCCGCAATCTCACTGAATTCCATGTGAGAAAGGCCCGGGTTAACTGGCTCGCCATGGCTAGTTCGCCCATGGTCAACTCGCCCATTAGTCAACTCGGCCGAATATGGTTTCATATTTTCTATTTTCAAAGCTATTTAAATAGTTCATTTTCCGTTGAAAAACATTTAGAGAAGAGAAACCTGTTCGCCATGGTCAACTAGCCCATTCGGCTCGCCCATGGTCAACTCATCAATGCGGCGAATTAGTGTTTGCCCGCCAACCTTAGCCTTTAAAAACAACAGGAAAACTGGCTCGCCCTCAGTGGCTCGCCCACAACTTTCTTAACAAAGGAGTCGCCTGCCCCAAATGCATTATAAGAGGTCACTCGCCCAAGGCATAGAAAAAGGGTTCGCCATCCATTGGCTCGCCCGGGTTTTGATAAATCAGGGGTCGTTCGCCCCATTTCACAAAATAAGGGTTCGTTCACCCAAAATGATAAAAGGTTTGGCTCGCCCGCCATTACCGTTCGCCTAACATTAGAAAAACAAGGGCTCGCCCGCCCTGTACCGGTTCGCTCAATCTTAACATAAGGTCAGCTTTTAACTCGCCCGAGACCCAAAACACTTTATCAAATAATGCATGTCAGAAAACAAAACATTTAGTAATATTTTCATAATATTTACTACACAGGACATGCATTCTCTTCACACACATCTCCCTTACCTGGTTCAACGAAACTTTGCGTCCCGACCGCCTTCCTGATCGCTTTTACCGAGTCCATAATTCTCGGCTGCAAAATAGTTTATTAAAACTATTAATACTTTCATTTTATATCACTTGGCGAGAGTGAGATAAATCAAATGACTACTCGCCCAACAGAGCTCTTACTAGCTCACCCAACCAAGCTCGCCATTTACCAAATAACTTACACATTTGAGCTCGCCCAAACATATCTCGCCATTCACATATTGTCCAGTTAGTGGGAGTTCGCCCACAACCAACTCGTCACGCCTTTATTGGCTTAAATGTGGGAGTTCGCCCACAATTCTACTCGCCCAAATGAACATCCATTTGGGTTCGACCTACACTGATTTCTATTCAGAAGTGAGCTCGCCCATGCATTAAACTAGCGTTGGGCGACCTCGCCCACTTGAACCACATCTTTGGCGAGTTCTTTATTTCCTACTCGCCTTACTGGCGATTACTAAAATTCAACATGGGCGATCACAGTAGTCGCCATTTTCATCACCCTTTCACCATTTCCATTACTTTCCTTATTCATTCTCGATTATTTTCCCATCATTCTACTACAATATCAACCCAGTTTCATTTTATACTTCATCTGCTTCAAAACATGAATTTATTCTATTTCTATGATCTATCAAGAATAAATTAAAAACAAGACTATACTCATGCTTCTCATACTTGAAATCATAGAAATATATCATTAAATCTCAAGAACCAGTAAATCTCACCTTAATCAACTGCACTTCCAGAACAGAATTCTTTCTGTCTCCTGTTAGCCTCACTTTGCTTATTCCTTTAGCTCATCAACGATGGAGGAAAGGTTTTGTAAGCAGGTTTACTTGTTTAGCCAATTTGAGGGTGAAGTTTAGTGAATCAAGCATGGTAGAAATGTATGAAATCAGAACATAAACTGGCAGTTGCATAGCTTTCGTGAGGAAGATGAAGTTTACTAAGCCGGTTTTCCTCAATTGTTTCTCCTTATATAGCCATGCTATACAATCAGAGCCTCTCACTTGGCCTTATCTCACATTTTTTCATTTATTTCACGTCTTTCATTCATTTAAAACAGAAGAAAAACTGCAGCAAAAGGAACGGCTAT
Source organism: Heritiera littoralis (assembly GCA_031772115.1). Taxonomy (NCBI): domain Eukaryota; kingdom Viridiplantae; phylum Streptophyta; class Magnoliopsida; order Malvales; family Malvaceae; genus Heritiera; species Heritiera littoralis. The sequence goes on from JAPDPK010000001.1 coordinate 22,490,380, forward strand.
GAGAAGCTGTTCTCTGCACATTTTGACTTACTTCACTTGCCATTAATTGTCTAAACCGAGAAGCCAATGGCGTGAAGTCCACAGCCACTTTTCTTGACTTATTACACCTTTTGTCTTATTCCTCAACCAATGAGGTTACTTCTTTTATTGACTTTATTCTTTCTCAATTTATTGTCTTCAACCGTATGACTTACAAAGTCAATTTTGGCTGCAATGGTCACATGCTGATTCCCGTTCCAGTTCGCCTATCTCAATTTCAGTTGGCCAACCCTTCATCTCGCCAACTTTATCTTGATGCCAACTTAAAATTTGGCAATTACGAGAATTTTCCTCTTCTTGGCGATCACATAGAGGTTTGGCGAGTAGCAATTGCCTTTCTCGCCAACTTGGCCTTTCACTTGCCCCTCTATATGGGCGACCACCTTACTCGCCAAATACATTGGCGATCTCAGTTCTCGCCACACGCGAGCCATCATCTATCCACAGCCTTGGCGAACTCACCTATTCGCCAAACCAAAGAGGCAACCAATCAACTCACCATCATCAACTCGCCCTACTCATTCCTTGGGCGATCAGATCCCTCGTCACATTGGGTGATCACCTAGTATGGCTCAACTCGCCAACCGTGCTCTGATTCACTGGCGAACTCACCTATTCGCCAGTATGGCCATCAGACACTAGTCATCATCCATTGGCGATCACCCTTATTCGCCCATTGGCGAGCTCTTCCATTTAGTACTCGCCCGTCAAGTATTTCACATAAATTACTCCGTTCATATCTCAAATAAAAGAGCTTTTCCACCCAAGTAGAAATCTTTATTCATTATTTATTTAATTTTCATTATTAATTTATGAAATTAGACTCTACAGTAGTGTAGAGTCAGGTCTTACACAATCACATCAAAATAGTCTGCGAGTCTTGCATCCTCGCCATCCAGCTTCTACATAACAGCCAAAACATCTAGAGTTAGCACACGAAGGATCATAATTTACAAGAAAAACGGCAATGTAATTATAGTTTCCACTTAAATTTTCTTCTACTCATATATCACCTGAAGTTCGGATTCCAAGGAAACCAAGGATGGTTCCGGGAATTACCCCTCTTATTCCACCCCCGTCAATACTGAGGACGGTGATCAAATCTCCATAAGTTGGAGGTTGTAAGCTTTGCTTTGCTCCTTCCATGTATGGTATGGATTGTTAAGCTAGCAAAGTGGTATAATTTGTGTATATATATACTACTATAGAGAAAGAGAGAAGGAAGACTTGAACTTAAGTGTTTAAAGAGCTATGGAGGTTGAGTTCTACGACTTGTCTCTTGATCGAGCAAACATGCTTGGGTATTTATAGACACATTCATGATTCATCTCCTCCTTAATGCTGCTAACTTATGGGGGAATTTGCGTCAAATTTGACCAACCTTTTACTTTTCTGCAAATGGATGGTCGTCTTTTTCTTCTTTTATCCAAGCAAAGGGAGCATTTGAAGATTAACAAGGCATAACGTGTGGAGAATTGTAGGTTAGACTGCTGGCTTCTCGGAGACTTGTAGGTATGAATGAGTTAGGTGTACATTAAAGATTTATAACCTAACCGATGGAATATCAAGCACTTAGATTCAAGTAACTCCATATCTAATGGCTACAATATTTTTATTATTTCATTTCATAATGGACTCAAATTATGATTTTATTGGTTAGTGTCTACCTTCAATGAATTAGAACGAATCAAAGAATTAAAATCCATCAAAAGAAATTCATATCATCGTTCGTAAAAGCCGGCATCAAATTAACATGGACAAATAATTTTGGATAATGATCAATATTATAAAAAAATTGTTTCATTTATAAATATGTACGGAATATTGGAATTTTCCTCGAAGATACACGTACCATTCAATTATGTCTTATACTTTGTCAAAACATGAAAATTGTGCATACCTTTGAGAATACTGACCATGCATGCATATGCTAGCTAATAAGAGGTTAGAACATAAGGAAAACTAGCTTCGAATCAAGATGAAAACAAGCCACGCATGCTTATATCCTTTCGTAATTTCCAATTGGCATTGTTTGGTTGAATTTCGCCATTCAAATTTCATGAAAGCTTCAACTCTGGCAAGTTGCATTCGTATATATCCTAGTGATTTTGACTAATACTAATGCCAAGAATTATAGAGTTCTGAGAATTGTTAGTTCGAGAGCCAAATACAATTAATGATTTCTACTCCAATTAATCAACCTAACAGTTTCCAATCTATTGTTCACTATGAAAAGGATATCCATGGTTTCTGTGAAGGTTTGAAACCAGCAGGACTGTCGAATTGGTCCATATATGGGCTAATTATTAAAAGAAATTATGTTTAATAGATCATCTACAACTCGAAAAGATAACCATATATGACTTGATTACAGTCATCTGTTTTAGCATTTGATTCACGGATGATAACTGGCGTACGAAGATTGAAGACGACAATGGTATTAAAAAACTAAAACCTTTTGACTCCCTGTCTCTATAATGTACTCGAACTGGTCCAAGCCTCCAGGAGCTTTGAAGAAGTTGAAAAGTTACATTGGTAAAGCTAGCATGCAGGTAAATAAACGATCACGTTTTGTGGAAGATAATGATAATTAAACTATTTTAGTTTAACAAGCCATACAGAGCCGCCTTGGTTGCTTGATTTATCCATGTGTAGGTACCAAAGATCCATAAAAAGCGGCAGTCTTTTAACTTTTTAAGTTATATAGAGATATGGGACAAGTTACCTAACTTTGAGCATAAACCATTTTTTGGAGCCAGGTCCATTTAAGAAAAAGCATGCAATAAACCTTATTTCGCTAGATTGAAAAAACAAAGTAAATTAACTTTCGAAAGTAATCAATCATTTTAATATCATAAATTTCATGCTAAAAGCTTAATGGGTGAGACCATTTCATAGAATTAGAATTGTAAATCACAATTGGACCCAAATCGCTCAAAACATGAAAAAGAAAATACTTGGCAAAAGCCCAACAAATTTCGAGAACAAGTTAACTCAAGAAATTGGCTTCTTTAATAGTCTTTCAACAAGTTCTCACCAGATCATCCAAATTCTTCTCTAATCTCAAAATCTTATAGTTTTGTTTCATAAAAAACCTTCCATAATATTCTACGTGTATAATATAGTAGATTCTCACAGTATATAGTTTGATATAACCATATGAAACATATCTCAATTAAAGTTCTTTAAAATTTTCAAACTAATTTATTTAATTTGGCTATTGATCATACATGATAATTAGTTAAAAAAAATAGAAAACTCTTACTTTCAAACTTGAATCTCTACAAATATATATTACAAAGCATTACTCCGCTCAACAAGGGAATAAGTAGTTTTACAAACTTATTTATGCATTTAATTAGACTTAATTTCTTTATTTAGGATATTTAGACAAGAAATAATAGCATTAAAAACCCTTGTTTGCTTTTGGCGATCTTGTTTGTCGGAGTCTTCTTTCCTCGGAAAGTAGTTTTGCAAACCTGCAATTGAGAAGGCAGAGATTACTGTTAGTCATTTTACAAAAAGAAAAGAAGTAAAATATGTTAGGAGATAAGAAAGTATATGGCCTTGAGTCGTGTAGAGTTACACTTTCTTGAGTGTAATATTATTTCACACAGAAGCAAGTTACCCCAAGATACAACAAAACCTCTCAGAAAATTGTGAAAAGTCAGAATGCCAAGTGCAGTGTTTCTGGAAATCAACTCTTAAATAGAATTTGAAGAGACATAAATGAATGGTTGTGATTGTCTGTTAAATAACAACCATTCATTTTTTTCAGACATGATTGTTTCAGACATATAACCGAAAATATGTCTGTTGGAATAGTTAAAAAAGAATTTTAAATTCAAAATTGAATTTAAAATATTTCTGTCAAAAAATAAAAAAAAATCTTATTAAATCAAAGAGCTCAGGTGCTTATCTTTGATTTTTTAAAATAACCCAAGCCCAAGCCCAAGCTCAAACTAAGCTAGCCCAAGTCTAGTTCCATAGTCAAAACTCATTTCCTCTTTGACTCCAAGTAACGCTTAAAAGTTCACTTTCTTTTATAAATATATTACTTTACACATTTACAAGCAATATGGGAACTTGTTCTCTTGTATTTATTACAAGCTATCCAACAAAATAGTCTAACAATTTGTGTTTTGGGCCTACTTTTTTAGAGCTTCAGCATTAGTGCCACCATTTTCAACAGGCTCAGATAAACCATTTTCCACGTTCACCCTGGAAACCGGTTTCTGCAATAGCCTCTCGCCAATCTGTTCAAGTTTGTCCAAGTTTGCCTTCGTAGCAACGTCTATTGAAGAATCCTTTTCTTCTAATGTGTCATCCTGCTTTACCTTAGTATCAGAAATGGGAAAAAGGAAGTAAAAATCAGAGATAAAAGAGCAAAAACAAGCTAATCTACCTGAATTCTGAGGTACTTTTCTTCGGAATGAAGGGCTTGTAAAAGAACGGAAATGTGGAAGTCGACCATGTCTGCACTTCCTTGACTGAACACATCTACTATTGGAACTGACCCACTCTGGAGTAACCAACCCAAAATGCCCCACTTGGCTGCCATTTTAGCATGGTATTTTTGCTCTATCTTGGGTGAGCCAGTGCCAATTGAGATCACCAGAAAGCGGCCATAGTCCATGGGCTTAATCGGGAAGAAGTCAGGATTTTCATCGAAGATTTGCTTAGTTACTTGCGTTATAGCTACTAAAGTCTGAAATTAATAATTAGAATGAACCATGAGGGTTTGATTGTAAACATAATTTCGAAAATCTTATTCGAAATTAGTTAAGGATTGAATGTCTGTACTGGATTATTCGCAGCAACGCCACCATCGATGAGGTGGAATTCTCTAACGTTCCCTTCGTGATCCTGGTTCTTGAAGTAATGAGCCGGCAGGTAAGTTGGAGCTGCCGATGTGCTGATGCAAATGTCAGAGAGCTTAACATCCAAGCAAGGAGACCTTTTCACCTGCATGCATTAAGTTCTAAAATCTTACTTATATATTAAGAAATTGGAAGCATCATAGACAATCTTTAAAGTACCTTCTAGTTTATGCATTTGCATTATTTTCACTTATTGCTCTAGATTATGAATCTGGGTAATACAATCTATTTCATTAACCGAACTCGAGATTTCTTTAAGATATATAAATGGAGGGAGACCTCATAAGATGAGAAAATAACTGGCTGCAAAAACTTGATATCAAAGCTAGGAATGACAATATGAGCCAATGCATCATGCAACCGACTGTTTCCTAGTTTCTCCCTTATCAACCAGTGAAGATACTTTCCATCATACTTTGGTCCTGCTAATGATTTCATCAGTTTCCTAATCGCCCCGCACATTCCCCTGCCATCAAGCAACAAAATTGTTCCATAATTAGTTGATGAAATATGGCTAAATTGCATGCATATCAGTGACGAAAGAACATTAGTATTCCACTTTCTCAACATAGAATACTTCCTCTGTGGAAAAATTTTTGGGCAGTGCTCAAGATAGAAGGCCTTCATATCCTTCGCGGTGAAGAGAGGACGACCTTCTTCATTTGGAGCTGTTAACATGGCAGTCACAAGACCGCCAGTACTCGTCCCTGCTACCACATCAAAGTAGTCTGCAATTCTTGCATCCTTGCCATCCAGCTCCTGAATGCGGCTCAAAATTTATAAGTATCATACTGTTTGGAAATTTTTCTTAACATGAAATTTGGGTAATTCTGTGGCTAAATTCAATTAATATGTATAGTTATTATCATATATGCAAAAATGCATTAATTGAGATAGAATCAGAAAGAATGTATACCTGAAGTTGGGATTCAAGGAAGGAAAGTATGGTGGCTGGTATGATGCCTCTAATACCACCCCCATCAACACTAAGTATGGTAATCAGATTCCCATAAGTTGGGGGGCGCTTTTGAAGAGCTGACGATGGGATTTTCTCCATTGGAAAAGAATAAGGCAAATGCTACTGATAATGCAGGAAGCTTTTGTTTCTATTGTCGAATTAGTTTCCTCATTTGACGACCAATATTTATAGAGAAAAACAACTTTAAACTTCCTTTTCAAGCTCTAGGCAATGATTAATTTGAGGTCTGTGATGTGCACAAACTTCAAAAAGAAAATAAAAGTTGGAGGAATATGCACGGGTCAGAGGGTGCAAGGTGGATCTATCATCGAATGTGTTTGTGAAGCCAAACTCCAAGCAATGCCTTGAACACGGGAATTTTCTTGCGTGAGAATGTCTTTGTAAAATAACGGCCATGCATGACAAATTCGCCAAGTAATTTCTTGTTTTCAATTTGCTTCATCATCAATTCGTCATTAAGGCCATTAACATTTGCTAGCTGCCTAGTCAAGAGGCAAACTTCTATGTGTTCAAAGCTTGCCATTGTTAGGGTAGAAGATGATATCACTCTTTAACCATAAGTTGGGTGCTTTTGTAAGTTCTCTTTCCGATCCATATCTTCGGTACTACAATGAAGGCATACGTAACATGAACAGTGAAATAATCATTGAAATCCAGAAGTGATGGAATGAAAAAAAAAAATTGACATCATGCTAGCTGAAGATTACTCAAGTTAAACAGTGAATAATTGAAAATGCGTCAATGAGTTTTTGTTCATATAAAATTTGATCTTTAGGAGTAATATGAACTAATTAATTATATATTTTAAATATGAGGACACGTATGCCATCTGGATGCATGTATGCATAATACATGCAAGCTAGATATGTAACACTAGAAATTATTTATGTTACTTCCTTCACCATCCTAATCTAATAATGAATGCATGTGGAAAATATTTTAAATAAACGTACAAATAGATTGCACTGATGATTAGGCTAGCTCTTGATGATATCGACAGCTTAATTAGCAATCCAAAGCATTGTCAGTATTATTGATTAATCATTTCAAGATTTCCCTTCAAAATAACTTTGTGAATAAGTCTAAAATTTATTGATTAATTAGTCAAACCTGTCAAAATTAAACCATCCCATCAAAAGAGAAAGTGTGCAATACATTAAAATTTTCGGTAAGTATTTACGTATGAATTATGAATTACGAAAAATATTAAAATTATAACTCAACGCATATTTAAACGTAAAACGTATATGTGTTATATTCTTTTAGATATATTATAACGATATTTTCTCTTTTGTTTTCAATTTATATTACATTTTATAATTATAAACCAACTAGTTTCTTACATCATCTTTTAGTGTCATCTCTACCTTTCAAAATCCAAATTTAGTTGGAAAATAAAAGTGCACGCTTGAAAATTGATCGTGCATTGCTCTCAAGCCTTGGAATATGGAAAGAGTGATGGCATAGCTACTTCAATTACGTGTTTCCCCATTCGAGCACTATGAAGCATGCATGTGTGAAAGACAATCTGAAATGGTCTGAAACTCGGACATTGTTTATCTTGTTGTGACCATTTAGAAGTTGGAGGCAATGACGTAGGTGGTTTTTAGGAAATTATAGCCCAAATTAGGCACGATTCGGTACTGATCTCGTTAACTAATCCAACCGAGCATTACAATTCGTGCAAGTTTGAGGATTGGAGGCTGTTGTAATTAAGAGGAAGACAATTGTCAAACTTTGAAGTGATTAGCGTCATGGGGTTAGTTTAAATTGTCTTCCAAACACAGAAAAGCTTGACCTTTAGCATGCATCAATGATGTAATAAAAATGGTTTAAGAAGAAGTATATTTTTTTGTCCACCCATTATTGAAATCTCTAATATCCGATAATTTTTTTTCTAAATCTAGGCCCAATGATCTATTCTTAACAAAAAAAAATCTAACTTAAATCTATAACTTTAAATTTGATACAATTTCTGTACATAATTTTGCATACTATTACCAATAAAACTAACATTTCATGGATAACATTTCTTGATAAATTTTGATTTATTAAAAAAAAATTGTGCCAGGAGCACACGCAATTGAAACCAAAAACATTTTAAGATTCTCTTTTATTTGAGCCCATTTTTGCAAAGCCCAAAAACATTGCTTAAGCCCATACGATAATGTAAATTTTTCCGTTGGATTATTTTAGCCCACTTGTATTTGGGCAATCAAACCCATTTGAAAAGATTAAAAATCCATAGGCCCTTTATTGCAAAGAACGAAAGGTTGGCAAATGCGGCCAGAAATTCCATTGTTGTAGACCGTTATTACCATCCGTCTTCGATTACCACTCCCGCCATCCTCCTGACAGAGCTTCAATGGAATTTCAACTTTTTCCGCCATCCATCTAACAAAGCTTCAACGTAATTCCAACTTTTTTCCTTTTTTTCTTTTTTTTCTTTCCGATTAAAATAAGATTTTTTTCGAATAAAATTATGCTCCGTTACTGCGTAAGAACTCGTCGGCGTTGCTATTTTCTTTATCCGCGACGTTTCTCCTCTTCCTCTTCTTCTTTTAAAAACCCCAACGAATCCTCTGACAATCTCAGCAATTCCCATCCTGTCCCTTCCCAATCGCTGCACTCGCAAATTTTTGAAACCCATCTTTCAACTCTCCCGTCCAGAACCGCCTCTTTTTCTCGAAATTCCGTTTTTGCCCTCTCCGCAACGCTCCTCTCCGTTCTCCTCGGTTCCGTCGCTGTCTTCTCCGTCAACGAAGCCTCCGATGGTAACTCTAACCGTAAAAGAAGTCATTTTTACGACTCAATCGAGCACACGATCCATAAATCGAATGAGTCCTTCAAGAGGATCCTGCACCACGCGAAACAAACCAGCGTCGCCGCCTCCGTTCTCTGGCAATCTCTGAGGTCGGTGATGTCGTCCGCCAACCACGATGTTCGGGCGGGGTTCGAGCTACGCGTGGCATCCTTGCTTGCGGACATTGCCGCAGCCAATGCGAGTCGCAGGGTGGCAATTGTGAGCGCCGGTGGCGGCGCGGTGGTTGACTGGCTGCTGGAGACGGTGGCAATGACAAAAACAGATGGTTGGGGCACCCAGGCTGAGGCAGCAAGAGCATTGGCTTACCTAATTGCGGATCCCGACGTGCGGAAAGTCGTACTCGGAAGACCACGCTGTCCCATATTTGTTGACGTTTATTTTTTCATGTCAACCTCAAAATAAATCTACTAGGGTAAGTTTCTATTTGTTTTGATTATCCACTGATTATGAAAAAGTTTAACTTTTTGCTCCTGATTTTTGTTGGTGCTTCTAAGTATTTTGTTTTACCATTGATAAATAGCTTTTGTGTGGGAGCAGCATTCGGGACGTAGTTCTTTCGGTATTTCTGAATCTTTGAAAGGTAGAAGTATGCTTGTGGCTGCAATTATGGATATTGTTACATCCAATTGTGATAGTGTAGAAAAGGTATCTCTTGAGCCTTCGTTACCAGGGAACGCGGAAATGAGAGCTATTGCAGCAGCCATTCAAGTTATTGTGGAAGGTGGCATGCACTTAGACGAGAGAGAGAGGAATGATGATGATGGTGGTGGAAGAGGGATGAAAGGGATTGGGATAAAAATCTTGAAGGAACAACTGTTTTGGGGCTGTCGAGAACAAATGGGGTTATGAAGTTAGATCATTCCATTGATACCCATGTAGAATCAGATAGGGGTACTCCGAAAACATTGCTTTATTGAATAAGCATGATAGTTCAGTGGAGCAAGCCAATTTGTCTGCTGCTGTTGTTCCTGGTCTTTGGGATGATTTACATTGCCAGCATGTTGCTGTGCCTTTTGCTGCATGGGCATTAGCCAACTGGGCAATGGCATCGGAGATCAATAGGTCTCACATTGAAGAACTAGATCAAGATGGAGAGGCTGTCATGACTGCTTTACTAGCACCTGAGAGATCTATGAAATGGCATGGTAGCTTGGCGGCACGGTTGTTATTGGAAGATCATAATCTTCCCTTAAATGATTCTGTCTCTGATTGGGCCTCCAGTCTTCTTTCGATTGCTTCGCATGCAAGCAAAAATGAAGATATTTCTTTATCTGAAATGGCTTTATCTGCTTTTATTGTTGCTGTTGAGAGGAGCCTGGAAGCACGGAAGACTGTAATGGAGAAGGGTCTTGAGCTGATGAGACTCACTGCAAAGAGAACAGTGAAGCATCAACGGGTTCAAGAAGCTCTGGCAAAAGCTTTGGAATTGCTCTCAACTGAGGACATGCATTTATCTCTTGAAGAAAGTCAGAAATGGACCGGCATACTGCTTTCATGGGTTTTTGGAAAATCTTCCTCCATGCAATCCAATCCTCTGCCATAAGAATTCTTTCATGCATTCTTGAAGACCACGTACCATCTTCAGTTCCAATTTCTCAAGATGGTTAGCTCTTCTGCTAAATGATATCCTGATTTCCTGCAAGGCACCATCTGTTAAAGAAGGCACTCAACCTAAGAGTGACAAAGTGAAGGTTCAAAGACGTACCTTTTGTTTTTAATTGTTTTCTTTGTCATGATTATATGCAAATTTAATCTCATTATGACACTTTTTCTAGAAGTAGAATGTAACATTTTCAATTTAAACTCCGCATATTTATGATCCAGTTGAATTTTGCAGACTCAGATCGATCAGTCTAACATTCTTTCAGCTACACAGACTGCTAACCAATTATCAGTTGCTGTCGTTAATCTGGCCGGAAATCAGTTGTCCGGTTCTGTTGATACTTTCCCCCTGGCAGATCTTTTTTCTCTTGAACCTTTCGCTGGACCATTTAAAAATCTAAAGAAAGACAACCCTCCAAAGTTTGATGCTGCCGATTCTGCATTGGCAACCCTCAAGGGGATCAAAGCATTGACTGAAATTTGTGCTGAAGATTCTTTATTGCGGGATAAAATTACCAATTTGGGGGTCTTATGTTTGCTAAGACGATATTTGTTACATGATGATTATGAGAAACTGGCTGCAATAGAGGCTTATGCTGCATCTAGAGTGCCTGAGGCACAAGAAAGGGTTTCAAGTAATGCTGGTGAGGCATCATCTTTGCATACGAACGATCCATCTACTGTTGGAGTTCCACCTACCGCTCACATTCGGAGGCATGCAGCTCGACTGTTAACCATTCTTTCACTCCTTCCAAAAGTCCAGAAAGTCATTGCAGCTGATGAAGCTTGGTGTAAATGGCTTGAGGATTGTGCTAATGGGAAGATATCAGGCATCGGTGACCTTAAGATACGAAGTTATGCTAGGGCCATTCTGTCCAATGTACTTTGCAATCAGCAATGTGGTATTGACCCAGTAAATAGTGTTCCTGAAACTAGTAGCACAGATAGAACAAGCATTTGCCCACGTTATGAAGACTTGGTATTCTTAATTAACCCTGAACTGCCCCATTGGAAGCGTCCCAGGAATGACCAATCCACTGTTCGGAAAGATAAGTCTTTTGAGTGAGGTTGATTCCATGAACAGTGATGATACACCTGTAACCCACGTTTCAGATGTCGATGACTCATCCAGTTCTTTTAATACATCGAGTAATGATTCTGAATCAGCGATTCCTCAAATGGATATTGTCTTTGTACATGGGCTACGTGGTGGACCTTATAAAACTTGGCGCATAGCTGAGGATAAATCCTCAACTAAGTCTGGCTTGGTAGAGAAAATTGATGAAGAAGCAGGGAAGCTTGGGACATTTTGGCCAGGTGAATGGCTCGCGGCTGATTTTCCTCAGCTCGCTTGTTTTCGCTAAAATACAAGGTTTGTTTTAGTTTGATGGTGGTTTTTAAGAAGTCTATGAATTACTAGGAAATTTTTACAACCAATATACTTGTCATTTTGAAATGTTCACTGGCTTTTTTCTCACACTGCAAGATCTATCTTCTTATTTGTGTAATACAGACAAACCTAACACAGTGGTCTGGAGCAACCCTGCCTCTCCAGGTTTGCTACTTTTGGTTTATTTAGTTTGTCAGTTTTATTGTGCGTCATTTACTGGAGTTCTAGTAATCCGTGACCTGAGAAACTCATTTATAAAAATTTAGATGCATGTTTAGATTAAATCAATTGAGTTTTTCTCCCCTCTTTAAACCCATGCAACATTGGATGCGTGATTCAGAATATAGCTTATGAAGTTCCATTTCTATATTTCTTGCGATATGTGTCAGTATAATGGAAATCTTCAAACTTCAGACCACCATTTACTTTTCTGCTGACATTATTCATGAACATTTCATTTTGACTCCAGGAAGTTAGCTCTGTGTTATTAAAGAAGCTTGTTGCTGCAGGCATTGGGAATCGGCCTGTTGTGTTTGTGACCCACAGGTTAATCGATCCAACCACTGTTTCCTTTTTGTCTTTTGGGCTTGGAGGGTGTTTGTGGAGGGTTACGGGTTTAAGACTATTTAGCTTGATTCTGGTCCTGTAAAGGATGTTATGTTACGCTTGGTGTTGGAAATAAAAGTTTCAAGTTGGTTTCTTTAGGCTCAGAATGCTTTTGTGTGACTAAGGTATTCTTTAATTGTTTCAATTTAACATAATTTGTTAGTTGAACGGGTGACTTCCTTTATATGTAGCATGGGAGGTCTGGTGGTCAAGCAGATATTATATAAAGCAAAGGAAGAGAATATGGACAACCTCGTGAATAACACCATTGGAGTTGTAAGTGCTCAAATATAGATGCTTTCAATTTCCGTTACTTTATGCCAAACACCCCTTTTAGAAAAATGGAACCTTGAGACATGATGTTAATGTATTTGAGCATCTAGAAATAACTTGCAATGGCAAGTTCGTTCAATTATCTTGGTTTTTCATTTGATTTCAGGTGTTCTATAGCTCCCCACATTTCGGCAGCAAGCTTGCTGATATGCCCTTGCGAATGGGCCTTGTGTTACGTCCAGCTCCAAGTGTTAGTACATGATCATTGTGAATTAACTAACCTTTTAGTCAGTACATAACTGTGATTCTGAATTTTTGGACTGCTAAAGTAGTTTCAATTCAGAATCTTATGTTGATCTTTTTCACTGGTGTTGTTTCATAGATAGGAGAATTGAGAAGTGGTTCTCCACGACTAGTGCAACTTAATGACTTTCTTCGTCACCTTCATAAGAAACAGATGCTCCAAGTCCTTAGTTTCTGTGAGGTAATAAATCTGCATCTATTCATGATAATCTATTCTCCTCCCCTAGAATCTTGCACTGTTGTGTATGAGTGTGTGTGTGTGTGTGTTTACTATTTTGCAGACCAAGGTGACTCCAATTGTTGAAGGTTATGGAGGATGGGCCTTCCGTGTGGAAATTGTGCCAATTGAGTCGGCCTATCCTGGATTTGGTGAACTTGTTGTAAGTGCTATCTTTGGACTTTGAAATTATATTGTCTCAAATGATAAAAATTTGGATCATTTACATAAAAATGATTAAACAAATAGTTAAACATCTATAGACCAAAATGCTTTTATAAAAATGATAATATTAGTAGATAATATCTACAAATCAAAATGCTTTAACATCATTCATTGTTCCAACTTCCAATGATTTGTTCAAATGGTTATAGCGTTCAAAAGCTTTTCTTCTTTTGACTTTGAAACAGGTGTTAGAGTCAACAGATCATATAAATTCATGCAAACCGCTCAGCCGCTCTGATCCTTCATACACAGAAACATTAGAATTCTTGCGTAAACTCAAAGTTAAATATACATGAAGAGAAGTTCGGTCTTATACTCAGCAATCGGGCATAGTCATAGATATTGCAGTTGATTTGATTTTTGCTCGGAAGCTGGTGGAATCAAACTTGACATTCAGGAGTGCAGTCCATCCTGAGAGCAAATGGGCTGTGAATCAGATATCTAACCTTTAGGAAAAAGTTAGCACCTCCCAAGCTATACCACTATATGATCAAGTATTTGGATAGCAGCTTTCTGTAAAGCATCTCTCATTTCTCTTTTTAGACTGTACATACACAAATACTCATTTACTTATGTCTATAAAAAGTAGAAACCCATCCAATGAATGGGTTCTTAAAATGCTGTATATACGATTCGCAAAATAAAAGGAAATACATTGTTTGATCAAATGTTATAAACCCACGTTTCTGTTTCACATTTTCTGTTTTTTTGGTGTTCTTAAATGGGAGGGTGATGAACAAGAATCATTGAAAGTTGTAAGTGAGAAGCTCACCATACTTGGAGAGGTTGAGGATTGAGATTGCATCTACAGACAGGAAAAATGATTTGTTTTCTTTTGCTAGGATTTTTCTCCGTACTTTTTTTTATTCCTCCATCTTTTATGGCTGCTTCAAGATAGAAACAACCATGCATGATCCAAACTAACGAGTACCATAGTATTCAAGGTTGAAATCTTACTCCCTTGTGAAGGACATCAATTCTAGTTTTATGTTTGGAACTTTGTATCTGACGAGATGCTCCACACCAGATTCCAGCAAAGGTAAAAGAGTCTGAAACAAGCCCACTTCAGATAAAGTCACTGAGAAGCGCATTAACGAAGAAAAATACTATAATACTAATATTATAGTAGCAATTAACACTTTTACGGTGGATGAAATACACAAAGGAAAAGTATCGTTCTCCACGAGAAAGTGCTCACTCTCGAGCAGAATCTGAGTTTAACTGCTCTTTTGTTCTTCTTTTCTAGTACTATTATATATTTAGTATCTCTTTTCCATGAAACACCGCCTAAAGTAGTGTGCTACTGGGAGGAAGTTAAAGGCTTAAAGCCTTGATAATGGGGACGGTTGATGCCTTGTTATATTTCTTCCTCGCTTAGGGCCATGGCTGAAGTTCTGTACTACTTCAACAAGGTGTACAATACAAGTACCTTATTTCTTTCTTTTTTTAGCCTTTTCTCCATGGAATAAATCTGGATTCTTTTCGAGCTTTTTCCCTTCTGTTCTTTTCTAAGTTTTATGTTCTTTAGCACGTGATTACATGGTTTAAACTTTAAACGAACGAACACGTTGTTTTCCATACAATTTGCATGCTTTTGACCTGATATTGTCATACTCTGACCGCTTCTTTCGCCTTCTTTCTCTCAAAAATCTACAAAAACGAATCAAAATGAAATCACTTTCTTTAACTTCAGCTTACATTTTCTGAATTTTAACTTTTAATGGAGACTCTTACGTGGAAGCCTCAGTAAGTTCCCATGTCCACCAGTAACCTTTTTTTCATTTTTTGCACAGCATTTGTTAACTCTGCTGAATCTTAAGTACTGTTAATAGTTTCTTCATAGCAAGCTAGTTTAAACTGCCTTCTGGTTTTCTTCTGCTAACACTTGAAACTTATGCAGGACACGAAATTCACTAAGGCTCCTAGGAAATCTCCATTAATATTAACAATCGTGGTCTTGTGTTTCCTTATGGTTTCTGGAGTTTATATCTGCTCAATCCAATTATGGCAAATCATCCCTCGAACAAACGCCAAATTTCTAGACATCAAAGTACTAGACCAGCAGCAGCAATGTCAAACTCCCAACAATGAACAATGGCAAGCAGAAGCTGCTCTTATGCATTTTCCAAATCCTAAAACATTCAGCAGGTACCAACAAAGTAAATGATCTTCTTTGATTGCCACCCATGCATGGTTAATTCAACTTATAGTTGTTAAAAATGAAGCTTGTTTATGCAGGGAAGAACGTGTCTGCAGAGATCAGGGAGTGGATGGTTTGAGACATTGTTGAACAGTCACATAAACGTTAGCTCCAATGGAAAAAATTTTGGGCTTAGGGATAGAAGTAGTAATAGTTCAGCAACTTTCGAGACATTGAATGGAGTTTATAACCTTGACTTGTTCACTAGTGCTTCCAAGAATGAATGCTCAGCTGCAGTTGGGTTAAAATGGATGCTTAATCAGGTAATTTGGCTTCTGAATTTAGAATTTCAGATGGGAAAATGTAATTTTCTTCATTATTTCTTTAAGATTTCAATTTTCCAGGGTGTAATGCAACATCACAAAGATATTGTCAGCTACTTCAACAAAAATGGGGTTTCTGCAATATTTCTATTCAGAAGGAATTTGCTTCGCAGAATGATATCTCTGCTTGCAAATGCCCATGACACAGATGTTAAGACATTGAATGGAACCCACAAATCTCATGTCCATTCATCAGCCGAGGTTTCCTTCTCAGCCCTCACTCTCACAAGCATTTCTTTACTTGCATTTGCTTACCATCTAGCACTAGCAGTAGTCAATAATGATGAAATTGCAGCTCAGAAGCTTGCAGAATAAAGGCCAACCATAAATATCACTCAACTGATTCCCGAGTTGAAGCAAGCTGAACAAAAAACTGCCAAGGCTGTTGAATATTTCAAACAAAAAACTGCCAAGGCTGTTGAATATTTCAACACCACTCGCCATATAGTTGTCTACTATGAGAATCTTGTTAAGAACAAGACCATAAGAGTTAAGACTAAGACTCAGTTCTGGTTTAATTATATCATAAACCTTCAAATCCAAGCTTCTTTCCAGACTCACAGTTAAAAGTTTTCTCTCAATACAGAAGAAGCTCAGGGAAGTTCAAGAGTTCCTAAGATTGCCCTATAGAGATCTCAGCAGCAGTCAAATTAAGATACACACCACGCCAGTGTCAGAGCAAGTAGCAAACTGATGTTCAGAAAGCAGAGAAAGAAACATCATATGAAAGCTTCCTTCATTCAGATTATAAAAAATAGTTTACAGTTGTTGAATACAGCAACAGGAATTCCTGTTCTTTCACCATCTGGTATAGGTAATAATGAAAATTCCTGTCGATTCCAATTCAACCTGTCTCCAAAAACTCAGGAAACAATGGTATTTACAATGGCTCTTGGCTCTAAGGGTATAGTACTGAAATTTGTCCAATTTGGTTCAAGGGTTGGCACTGATGAAGATATAATCAAGTACAACAGATTGCATTGATAAAAAGTACCTTGATTTAGCTCTGCATTGACTAGATCATCTGATCATATGGATGCGGATGCAGATGCAGTAGCTCGTGCAAGTGCTGCAAGTAAGATCAAAAGTTATCACATTCGGGTTTTAGATTTCAAGGGTTGTGTAATGTGTGTGAGATAAGAAGCCGAGTTGAGGTGCTGATCAAATCCATATAGAACTACCTTTCTGCTTTTTACTGACTTTTTTCCTTCATTGCTTCCTAGATGTAAGAATCACAATGATGTTACAACCCTGATCAGCTATTAACTGACCCATTACTTGAAACAAAATCAGGTTTCTCTGTTTGTCTAATAACAAATTGGTCAACAACCCTGACAGTATGCACTGGATCCTGATGGCCTGCAGATGCACTCCACTTGCTAGGATATTCTCTCAGATGGCTCAACTTTGGTGGCTGCTGTTTGGCCTCCCTATCCCAATCAGGATCCAACTTCCATTCCTTGGGAACCTGCATGTCAAACAGATCAGTGTTCGTCTCACCAAAGAATAGGATCCAGGGGTCTCCTCACTGACAAAAGGCATTGAACAAACAAACATTGGGCTGCTAACTTATTTGGTAGATTGTAAAGGACCCATTTGAGCAGCTGCTAAATACGTCGAGAAGAAGGGAAAAAACCTGAGATAAATCAGTGATAAAGGGTGCATACTCTAATAAGGTGTATATCTAAGTCAACCGATAGAATTATCACCACAGCATTAATTGGCCTAGTGGCCAAAAACTAAAAACACCATAGTTCTGCGGCCTAGTGGTACCAGCTACTAGTGAAATCCGTGGGAATGTTTTTCTTCCTCAAGTCACAAGTTCAAAACCAAGGGATGTAATAGCAGAAAGGGTACATGACATAAACGGTGTTCTTAACGTGCAGCTAGGCTAAAGAAAAAACCAAGAAAAAAACAGCAGCAAGTGCATAAATTATTGGTTTCTTACCTTGTCGACTGCAAGAGTGAAAACTTCAAGGTCACCATCACGATTGATGTGGAATCTTGTGAATGACTTGTAATTAGCAATTCTAAGAGAAGAGAAGGCCTCATCAAAGTGTATATGAAGCCAGTTAATGCAAATATACAAGTAGCTTCCAAACACTAATGAAACCACAGGGGTTGAGAAAACCCAGAAGTATAGGAAGACTGATGCATAATATATAACAGCACCTCCTCGGACTAGCGACTGTATTCCCTTCTTGCAAATAGTCCTACGACTGACAGCCATAACCTGGCAATGTTTCCTCCATCAATACAGTAAAACAAGTGAAGAAGTACTATATCTCCCAAACAAGGATAGGTTTCTTACCTCTGGAACATCAAATGCCGACATGAGATACTTGATACATGCTGGATACAGGCCAAATGTCCATTGCTCTATACGAGCTCGAAGATCAGTAGGATCTGGAAAATGCTCACTTTCCACTGATCGGTACCATTGGTACAAGGAGTGATAACCTGAACACAGTAATTAATGGTCATTAGTTTCCACCAAAAAGACACATTAAGCCAGCCATCACCAAGGTATCATGAATTATTTTATGTCAACCAGTTTTGCCGAGCTGTTTGATTTGTTTTACTCAAAAATTAATAAAACACAAGGTCGTACATACATAATCAAAATCCAGACTCCACATGAAAGTAAAAAGCTCATATTGGTGTTGGATTATATTGAAAGTTTTGAATCTTGTTCAAATAAAAGTAACAAGAAAATAGTAGTTCTGAAAATCCTCGACTCATGGAGTTCAGAACAAATTTAAATTGCTTGGGGCAGATTATGATGTAAAGCATTAGATTTGAGGTGATCACTGCAACAACATTTACAATATTATTACAGCAAAGATAATTAGAATGCAACCCACCTGAAGTTGCTAACAGTTTATGCCGGATACACGTCTCCACACCTAGTTCCAGGAGCAGCATAAGAATAAGGGCTGCAGTTAGATGTGCAGATACATGAAGAATTCCAACTATTGCACGTTTCTTCAGGGCTAATTTGGAAGGAACAAATGCAAATGCCATGATCAGCAATAGAACCACACCAGCCAATGATACATAAGAATGTTCCAGCACGTATACAAAAGCATTCCATACTGTGCCAAAGAAACTCCTCAGATGACCAGAAAATGAATCAGCTTGCAATATGTGGCCGAGCTTACACTAAAAAAAGGAGGGAAACAGATCAGTCACTTCAGTAACAAAGTTAGCCTACCTGACAAAGAGTAAAACAATATCATATTACATGTAAGCTTTCCTATTCAAAAAGAAAGAGACAGAGAAGGGAGGGATCCTAAAAAAAGGGTCATTTTAGATCCAATGACAGCTGAAGTTAGAATAACCAAGTCTAGTGTAACCAATTTCAAAAAAATTTAAAAGAAATTTACCTGTGGAAACATAGAGAAAACCAAAATAAAGTATATAATGCCACCAATGAAATCAAATTGCCAGTTCTTCTTCCGAAACTTCAAGATATTTCCCAATGCAATCTTACAACAAATAACAACCCCAACAGGAATAAGTACTCAGAGGAAATGAAGCAAACGGAATCTAAGAAATATTAAAGAAAAGAAGAGTACCCTGCTTGAATCATCAAAAGAAGGATACACAGCTTTACACTCATATGTATTCCCATAAAATTTGTTAAAATTACTAAACACATGAGTGGGGTGTAAAAATGCCCCTCCACACCCATTTACAAGGAGATGCTGCACATGAACTGGACCTTCTGATGGAACACATGAATGACGCATATAATGATGCAGGTCTCCAGCAATTCGAAGTTTACACCTTCCTTTTAAGTAATCACGTATCAAATGTGACACATTCTCTCCGGAAGTACCATTCCAGTACCAATCAAGAAGCCAGTGTGGTTCATGGGTCATAATGATCACAGAATCATTTTCTCCAACCTGAAAAGGAAAATGGAGATGAAATTATTCTCAACAGCATAAAGTTTTGGACAGAGAATATAAGAGATAAGCAGAGAAAGCTAAACCTAGGAACAGTCAATATTCTATTGTCTGACAGCTTGTATTAGTAACTGTTATATCAATCAGTAATAGCTCAGATTGGAAGCATGAATATATGCTAGCACAACAATTTCTTCCACAACTAAGTACATAGAACAGTGAACAGTCCATTGCAAGCATACTTCTAGAGCTATGCACTGTATTGAGGAACCAAAATATGTCATCCATTCTCTACATATGATATGAATTATTATGTACGTGCATCAAAGCCATTGTGCCTTGAGCATCAAATGCAGCATACATGACTCAGGAAATGAATACCAGTATTATTACAATTTGAATTCTCTGGAATGCATTAATTCAAAGAACTAATATCATAGAAAAATAGACAAAGTCTTCCATTGCATTATAAATATATCCCTTACTTAGATGTATTAATCTCATAATAGACAATTTGAAATGTAACAATAGTAACAAACTAAACAAAAAAGGACAGATCTTAGGATTAAATATTACCTTATTCTTTACTAATTCAGAAAAGAACTTGAACTGGTACACATCAATGTCAGCATGGAGTGATAAATCAAAACCAAATACCCACCATCTTTTTGGGAGCTGCAAAGCAAAATAACTCTTCTTTTGAGGCATAAACCACCCGCCCAACCAACTCTTGTGGCATATATGCCTCATAAAAGTATTAAGTCCATCAAACCAATCTGTCAAGTTGGAGCATAATTCCATTACACATGGTTGAATTTTTATAGCAATAATAGTAGAAGACCTCTTTATTAATAAAAACAAATTTCTACTAAGAAAAACGTGATAATTGTTCAGACAATGAGAACATTGCAGCAATATATACTTAAAAACATCCGTACGTATTCCATTTGAAATTTGCTCTCATGCCAAAAATAAATCACTAATAAAATTGTTTCTAGCTTTCAAAAAGAAAAAATATCACCCAAGACTAAAATTGGGCTAAAAAGTAAACCTACCATGATTTCCAGGAATGAGGAAACACTGAGGTCCATTGTATTCCTTGAGTTCAGATATCCCTTCTGGTAACTCAGGTTTGTTTACAGCTATGTGATCTGGTTTGTACCAAGCTGGAGGCTGAAGAGCATATTCAAAAGGACAAAAGAGACGCTTTTCATATGTGAATCTGGATGGATTAGGATACCTGCACATAAACCACAAAATATAAGAATAAACTTCAATATATTTTATGGCTAAATCATCAAGCAAACACGCAAAGAGATACAATAGAGGTCCTAGCTTCATAAAAAATAAACCATCAATATTAAATTTTGATTTTATCATGTCAAACTACAAATTGCGTCCAAGACATAGCACCAACTTACGCAAGATCTCCTCCAATAAGTAGCATGTTCCCTCGTGGTAGCGTAAGTACAGAATCACAGCTAGCAAGTCGGATGGAAGGTTGAGCAAGCAGCCGAGCCACAGCATATGATGAGTTTCCACCATCACCAGTATCAGCCATGAAATCAAACCATAGATCTTCGTTTTCACTCAAATGATCATAAAAAAGATCATCTTGTTGAGCTCCTTCGTGAACCCTGCTCATTGCAGCCTGAAAATGCAGAAAGGAAGAAATAGAAAGTCAATCCTCGATGGAATATTTGTCAGGAGATTTTTCCTAACAACACAAAAAGAAAAAAATATGTTAATGCAAATAAAATCAAAATTTAGAACTATACCTGCATCATGCGCATGTCAAAGCGGCCAACAAACAGAGTTAAAGATACCAGGAGGTCAAAAACAGTTTTGAACAAGTCCGCTGAGGTTCTGCAAATTTGGGGATAAGCATACTAAGGTTAAAAGATTGAAACCTTTTTGCTCCCACCACATAGTGGGTTAAAATACAAGAGAAGAAAAAGGTAAATGACAAAGAAATAATAAACATTTACCCTGAATACCAAGGAACCATATCCAAGAAATCTGGTTTCATTTGATTCTTTTTCAGCTTCTCATATTCTTCAACAGGCAAAGGGTGAGTAAGAGCCCACCTGGACTTGATGTAGAAAGTGCAGAATAAAAAAATTAGATAAAGAGTAAAAAACAAGGCACGTAGAAGCAAGAGTAGCTCAATCCCATAAAAGATACCAATCTTGAAACTCAGAAACTGATAAGACTTAAGAGTCACCTACACGATGGATAATCAAGAAACTGGGAAATGGTATCAACAGAATACTCATGCATATAAAATGCCACAGGAAGAAAAATAAACCTCAATGCAAGAATATAAAGCAAACTGACAAGTGGATGAAAATGAACCATTGAACCTCGATGCTATAATACAAAGCAGTCCGGACAGTGGATCAGATGCAAGATACGGTTCGGTTCTCATTCAAACATGTACCAAACAAACATATTTCACACATTTCAAAACAAGCTAAATGCCACTACTCACCCTGTTGATCTTGCCACTACATAATTGGCAATGTAAAGGCCAATAAATGTAGCCCACAGCGAGTATATGGGAGAAATTTCATCTGAGGAACCCGGACATGAACCACTGCAAGCTAACTGCAAATAATATCAAAAGAGATAAATATGCAGTAAGGATTAAAAACAACAAAACAAAACAGACAAAAAAAAAACTCCTTAGGACGATATAAATTATATACGTCATAGTCGACCAGAGCCTTACCTCACCATAAATGACCCACTTTGACAAAAGTGGATAATCACTTGCAGAGCCAACTGGAGCAAACCAAGACAAGCAGACCTGATCTTTCAACTCATTCATATGAATAAATTTTGCAAGCCATGTGTTTCTCTCTTCTTTCTTCCAAAAGGAAAACCATTTAGAAGTTTTCCGTTCAAAAGGTCTCTGCCTTAACATAGCACGGTTGCCGCAATGACTGTAGAATACACAGCAGGCTATACTTATAACCTACAAGGTCGAAAGAAGAAAATACCAATGAGGAGCAGCATCAATACAAAAGTTAAAACCTGCAGTGTAAAGAAAAAATCATCAATCGCATCTTCAACACTTACAGCACAATTCTGGAGAATGGTTAAGATTTCTGGCCTTCTTCCAGCCACACGAGAAGTAAGACCAAGATACCACAGGCCAAGGAATATAATGTGGAAGACAAGGAGAAAGAGAATAGAAGAGATATATATTGACAAAAACAAAGACAAATTCATCCTCAAATCCACTCCCATTGACTGAAAACTAGGAAGATGATACACAGCTGCAACTAAAATCCACACTATGTACCTGCAAATTTATGTCACCAATAAGCCATGGCTTGCTCTTAGCTTCCTACTTATATCAATTGTTATTTGAATACATTTATGTCCAGAGAATGCACATCATGATTAACAAAGGCATCAGATTAGAACACTCACCATCGGCTGAAATTTGAATAACTTGGTTTGATAGTCTTCCCTATAAATGGAGATGAAAAGAAATAAAAGAATCCAAGCAGACAAGCATACATAGACCACCATTTGATATTATTATCCAACTTTTCTATCAAAGTATGCATGTTATCTGATGAGATAAAGAACAGACACCCCACAAATACTGCAATTATGGCATGACGCGAGTGCTCATGAGGGTAAGGGTATGTACGAGTAAAAATCGTCCGAACCCTTTGCATTCCGAGGGTAGGTAATAATCCAGCAGGGTTCATATATAGCTCAACAAAAATCTTGTAGTACCTCCTCCTATTTAACTTAATTAATGTCTTACAAATCGCCCCCACACTTTACTTGCGCAAAAAGTCGAAAACCACCAGAAGGACAAGCTCCAAGTTCCTGATAACAAAACTGAATAGCCTTAAGCTTAAAGAAAGACATAAATTTCAGTAATTTCTAAATTAGAACACGCAACAAAACCCAAAATTTTATGACATTTTAATCAGCATTGATAGTTTCCAAAGTGACCAATAATCCAATAAAATCAAGTGAATCATTGCCATCAAGCTACAACTACGATGGCCTATAAGAAAACGTAAACATAACAAAACATAATCCAATGACTCAAAAACCTAATTAATTCTAAGTTAAACCGTAAACTGCTACTTCATCATTAATCAACATTAACACAAAAACAAATAAATAAAGAAACAAAAACATAGAACAATAATTAAATTTGCACTTGCCTAATCATTTCCATCATTTCTCAACAATCAAACAGACAACTAGGGGTTTACTTTGAGAATTATACTTAAAAACGCTCAAAAAAAATAACCCAACCGCCACAAAACAGAAACTTCATTATTACAAATTTTCTTAAAAAGTAACGAAATCATTCGACAAACAATAAACCCAAACAACGACCTTGATAGTTCGAAAAACTAAATAATTTCAAGAGAGAGAGAATACCTGAAGAGAGATAAAGCATGCTAGTGGAAGCAATAAAAGGGAAAGTTATGGGGGAGGGGGTATATAAGGTTTTTGAAGAATTTTTTAAAAAAAAAAAAAAACTATGGCACATCCAAATGTCTATAACGAACATAACAACGGCATATTCTCTTTCACATCTTATAAAATTTCTATGAAACAGGAGCTTTTTTTTTTTTTTACAATTAGAGAAGAAAACAGTAAACAGCGCGGTAGAATACTTTTTTAAGCTACGTTACGCAGATAATCGAGGACCGTTCGATTTGAGACGACGGAGAAGTTGCGTGAAGATAAGAGAGAGTGGTAAATTGGACGCGTTGACAACGTGCAGCTGGGCGGGAAGGCAGGCTGAAGTGACGTGTCAATCGTGGAAGTGAAATGATAGGTGATGTGTGGACTAGGAAGATCGCTTTGATGTCCCTGGTTTTGTTTGGACTGGGCCAACTAAATCCGGGTATGTTTCATTGTCTTGTTTGGTTCTTTTTTCTCTCTGACTGGATTTCTTTCTTTCTTACCTTGGACTTTTAACTTTTGACTTTGGCATTGGCCCTTTTTTTTTTTTTTAGCAAAGTATGGAAGAAAAATCGAGGCACTCCTCACGTATTTATGCATTTGTGTTATATTTATTTCATACAAAATATGTATCAAATATTAAACTATTATATTATAATTTATGTTTATAAGTTAAATATAAATTATATTTTTTTAATTTTTATCAAAATCATAAAAATTTTGATGAATTTTAATGTGTCCCTTCTTTATACTTTTGTGTCTTTTCATATAATATCATTGATGAGATGTCTAATATTACAAGAAAAAGAAATTCGTTTGAAGGATAATCAATATTGGTCAGCGTGAGTGGCAACGGCTCTCGCCTCTTAATCAAGTGTCCAAATTCGATTTCTGGTCTTGAGTATGGAGCAAATTATACTGAGAGGAAACTACTCACTTTGTGTGCGTTTAGGATCCCCGACGGAAATTAGTTACTGCTGTCGACGGTGGATATTTCGTATGATATCATGATTAACCAAAAAAGAAATTCATTTGAAGGATAAAAAATAATTGACATGTCTTTCTACTTCTAACTGCCAAAAATCATTTCACATTTTCTCGCTTTTGTTTTTTTCCATCCAAACAATGTTAGCTTAGCCAGATAAATTTTACTTTTCTTTTTCTTGTTACTTTCTTTTGTTTACCCCTGGATTATTCAAACCTAACAAGTGGAAACTTGCATGCCAATTTATTTTTCTCGTGATATTAAAGACAAATAAGCAAGAGTTCATGACTTAAAAGCAACAAAATGCAACGAAAAATAATAATTTTGGAACCATCGCGTGAGTTTCACGATGGTTGAATGTCAAAATTTAGTGCTTTGACATCATTTATTCTAAGAGCTCGTGCATGGTTTAAAACAAAGTTATTTTATACCAAATTCATGCCCACAATAAAAACATAAAAACCAATGGTAGCAAAATGTTTAATTTATTTTTTTATTCAACTAATTACTCATTGGTCATAATTATACGAACACGTGTATATAACAAAATATCATTTTAAATTTTTATTAAAAAAAAGTGATATCCTTCTATTAATTAAAAAATGAATTGTAACCTAAAGTAAATGTTAATTTTTTCTTTAAAAAAACATATTAACTTTGAAAAAGATGATGCTATACTCTAAAATGAATAATATCTCATAAAGGTGTGGCTCTGTGATCGTTGCATCAATAATGACAGAACTCATATTCCTCATTTAGAAAACACACAATTAATTAGTGTTAACTGTTAGGGATAAAAAATCTCAAATTTAATAGCTTGATTGAACTGTGGTTTATAAGTGCTTGTCGTGTTCTTACATAAACACATTTCTTAAGATAAAATCGTACAAGAGATCATAGCAAACCCCCAAGCAAACGCAATCAAGAATCAAATAAAGATTGCACAGACACGAACAAAAAAAATAAAAAAATAAAGATTGCTCAGATGATTTTGTTATGGATTGCGGACTACGACGGTGCTTTTTTAACGGGGAGTAGGAGAGAAAAAGACAGAGATCACTTTCATTCATAAATGCTTACTGCAGTCCATTTTCTCGAAATTGCCGCCAACTGTGGACAAGCGGCCACACGAGTTGGGATGCGATATGGATCCAAGACTGCACCAGAATCTCCAAGTTTAAGCCCATTATTCAATAGTCATTCCATTGTCTATTATATGATACGAAGTCCATGAGAGAAGCTCTTCGCTGTTAGCCCATATCTGGCCTACCTTTGCAGAGTATTTTGCATTGGCCTGCTATATTCAAACCGAGGCTTGTTGGCCCAAGAGATTCAGACTCATATACAGTACCATTGGTCCAATGGACCCATGCTTTTGAAAACGAGTGTTACTATGACGTAAGACCGAAAGGAAGTTAAACAAAATTTTTTAACAAATTCATATATAATTTTTGCAAATTTTTAACCATGTCACCTTGGGATTTTTTTATTATATCATTATGCTTTGTCTAAATTTGTATGGTTTACTTGCCGAGGGTTACATGGTTGAGAATTTTTGCGTGATAGAAAATTTGAGTTTGTGATTAGGCCAAAATGTAACAATAACATTTGTATATCTATTCTCAAATGTTTAACTTGCTAAGTGACAATGAAATTGAAAAATTAAACAATTCCTCAATGCAAAAATAATCGCTGCTTTACTGTTTTCTCAATTAATTTCAAACTCCACATTCATCCTCCATGATGATCTCTCCACTAGATCTTCTTAGAACCCTTTTTCCCATTGCATAACCATCAAATCCTACATCAAAGATTCCTAGATTCCTTTGACTTGTAGGATTCTGCACATGTTCAACGGCTAGAATATGACGGCTATGGCGCAATGCCTTTCTCTTTCAAACAAAAGTCCCAAGCCTCCTAGCTTTAGACTTCTAGCTTGTTGCAGAAAGCTCAATTCCCCATCGCATATTGCTTGTTATCATCACAGTTCTCCCATTTCTCCAGGATCCAACTGTGTTTATTGGACGATAAGAACTTCCTCAACCCGAGGAGCCAATACCAGACTGTAGCCACGGGGCAACCCCCTCCATGCGAAGACTGAACAAGTGGAAGGTCATGGCACGGAACATGTGGGAACTATAGAACATCATTAGCTTCATTTGACTTCAATATCTTTCATTCCCGGAGTATAAATTTATTCACCAATGGATAGATTACGGGTCCTCTGGGATTTCCGTGGGGCTTGAAGGCTTATACGCCTTTCTTTTACTAGTAAAAGCTTTGAAAATGCAATGCGCACTTGGTCACGATCATAGCGCTTTTAGTAATGCACAACATTATCTCTGATTATTGTCAGTAAATCCCCATTTAAAAATTAATCCGCATGGCGCTTGCCATTTTGTTGGGATTTTCAAATCCCCCACTGCCTTAGTGGCTTAGAATTTATGTCGGTTCAGATCATTCAGATGAAAATGGAATAACAATGTGCTTTGTACTTGCTTTAAGATAAATTGCTAGAATATGCCTCCTGGTCCTCCAAAGTGCTTTGCCATTGCCAGATAATTGCAGTTTGGGGTACTTGTATAAACTAGCCTTTCGAATCTCAGTGATAAGAAGTAGCACGGATGTCCGTTCTGGTTTTGCCATTTGGCTTTTGTTGTATTGAGTTGCGTTTGGGCCAAGTTTTGTTTTGGTTCTGTTCTCTGTTTTAGCACTCTGCAGCTGTACTCTGTTTCAAGTTTCAACCAATTACCATGATATTTTTTTTTTATAAAACAAAAGCTGTTTTGGTTCTGTACTCTGTTTTAGCACTTTGCTGCTGTACTCTGTTTCAAGTTTCAACCAATTACCATGATTTTTTTATTTTATAACAAAAGCTGATTAATTTGTAACACCTTAATTTCAATTCGAAATATTGTAAGATTGTGTTATAATATATAAGTAAAAATTTGAACTCAAATTTGTGAAGCACTATTTCTGAAATAAAGTCATGGGACATTTAGATCAAAATAGATAATATATTTAAATTTAGTTTTACACACTTTCATATCTTCATATAGAATTAATATTTTTTTAATCCGATCGTTGAATTTTATATTCTATTCATGTAAATCATGTGTGCCAAATTTTAAGTTAATCGAAGATATCTAACTATTTGTTTCATAAAATAAAATTTCAACTGTTAATATATATTAAAAAAATGCGATTCTTGATTAAAATAATAGAAATACCATCTTGATTCAAAAATCACATGTATGATAGATATGAGTAGATTGTTAAATCCAATGGTCGGTTTGCAAATATATTAATCCTAGATGAAAATATGAAAATGTGTAAAACAAATTTATTTTACACATGTGTAAGTGGAGCCCTCCTCTTTAGATGAGGAGAGATCTACTTACACATGTAAAACAAATTTAGTTCTACATACTTTTATATATTCATATAAGATTAATATTTTTATAATCCAACTGTTAATTTTTATATTCTATTCATATAGATCATGTATACCAAATTTTAAGTTAATCGAAAATGTCTAACTATTTGTTTCATAAAATAAAATTTCAACCATTAATATATATTAAAAAAATGCTATTCTCGATTAAAATGATAAAACTACCAAATTGAATCAAAAATCACATACACGATAGATACTAGTAGATTGTTAAATCCAACTGTTGGTTTACAAATATATTAATTATATATGAAAATACGAAAGTGTGTAAAACAAATTTATTTTAAATATGTGTAAGTGGATCCATCTTCTTTAGATGAGAAAAGATCTACTTACACATATAAAATTAATTTAATTTTACATATTTTCATATTTTCATAACAGATTAATATTTTTTTAATTCTATAGTTGAATATTCACGTAATAAAAAATACAAATTAAAATTCTAATTTTAAAACGGTAGAACTAAAAGTGACACCCGGAGATGATCATTTGAACTAATTAATGCAACTAATTACTGTGCTTTAATACAGTTGAAAATGAAAGAAGCAATTAGGCAATCGCTTTAACTTCATTAGCTCAGAGAAATTTGGTTGGCGCGGCTTTTTCCTGGCCAACTTTAGTGTTGGGCGACCCTGTAAATAAAAGTACTTACAATCATCATGGTTATTAATACCGTTTCGATTTCGGTCGTACCGGTCGGTACACGTCAATTTTCATAAAATTTGGTACATTTGAGTTGATTTTTCGTATCATTTTGATATCGGGTAATATCAGTTAGTTTCGTGAATTTCGGATGGTTTCGGTCAATTTCGACGAAATTAACTGTTTCAATTGGTACGCAAATATTACAAGAAAATTGAATTTTTTTTGTTTTATTATATGTCTTGATACTGAATTAAAACTAATAAATACATAAATAATGAATTAAGTAAATGCATTAAAAATTTTAACAATTTTAAAAATAATTATTATTTATTATATGAGTAATTTTATTAATTTTATACTTATCATTATTAATATTAAATATTTTATATTTTATTTTACTTATTATTAATAACATTATTACTGTATAAAAAATTTATAAATATTTTAAAATTAAACCAAAATATTCAAAATAATATATCGAAATAACCGATATCGACATATCTTATTATAAAAAAAAACAAAATGTTATCCGATAGGATATTTTCAACCTTGCTTACAATTCCAGGTTTACTAGGAAGAAGCAATTCCAGCGGCGTAGGAGCCCACAAAATCCTTCTTTGATTCTTATCATCATAACCGACATAGTGCACCAAAATTGCCTGCGCTGGCTTGTCACGCAACTACGGTCTATGGTTAACCTTAAAACAGTGGAAACAACAAAAGAAAAGAAAAAAGAATGTATATACAGCAGTAGAAAAAAACGTACACATGGTATTTCAACCATCTAATTTTGCGCAAGCAATCCCAAGTCAAAGAAGGTATGCAGTGATTCTTTGAACTTTTGTTGATGGCAGAGAATGCACCAGACGGGCCAGGCTTGAAAGTAAGTTTGAGGGGCGCAAAAAAGTTTGGAAGACACTTGGTTTTCCACTTTATGTTCTTTGAGAACAAAAAAGGACAAGTTGGTACCGAAATTGATACTTGTTTTGGCATATTATTCTCTCATATGTTTCAGTCATGGCCATTCCTCAGTCACTACAGAAAGAATTGAGCTTGGAAGTAATTACCATACTGAAAATTTCGCAGACAGAGAAAGCAAGGGAATCTTTTGATGCTTCACCACTTTCTCTTATAATTAGTACTTAAGTTGTTAATCAAATTGAAGAAGCCGGCTTTGCTGAAGCCTGTAGCAGTAGGAACTTTGACAACTAAAGATTTTTCCAGTGAATGAACAATGAATTTAAAGATTCATGCATAATCTCAACTTCTTATCTAGCTAGCTAGCACGTGGAATGATAATATGATGCATGAACAGTAATTATTCCATGAATGACATTCAAGGAGCAAATTAGAACAAAGTCAAGTATATGTTGGTTATTGGTTTTATACCAGAAAAGTCTCATTCAGCATGTAGCAAATGCGTGCAAGTTTCCTCCACCATTGTCTCTGGCAATGTCAAGAAAGAACGGGGGGGCAATATTGCATGGGACATGCAGAAACAGCAGTGCCGGGCACAGCACACTAGGTTTCAACGAATAGGGGAATATTTACTGATCAACCTGTCCTTTCAAAGGAATGCAAGGGGACATCAATCATAATAACCCATAAGACTCGGTTGCAACAATTGTAGCTTTTAAACTTGAATAGTTGGGAACCAGCACGCCCATGCCGGCTCTCTAAAGTTTATAAATATCTAGAAAGGCAAAACTCGTCTCATCACTCATCACTAGTCTATAACTAAATACATTTGCATTTTTCTTTGAGCCTTCTTATTCATTCTTAATTTTCAGTCACCGCCATGGCCAAAACCAACCTCATTTTAGCTGCTGCCTTTCTCCTTGTCTTATTGTTTTCTTATGGAATCACATTTACTGAAGAAAGGGTTTTGAAAGGTGACAAGCTAGATGAGTCAGGAGACGTCCATGTAACAAATGCGATGACCAGCAACACAAACTCGAATCGTTACAATTTAGAAGAAGCATCAGCTGACAATGTCAACACTACTGGATATAGCACCAATGATTTCCGCCCCACGACACCCGGTCACAGCCCCGGCGCCGGTCACTAGATTTATCACATTCACACATAGTATTATTATCCACTATATGAAATAATTGTGTCATGTGTCATGCATGTGTCATGCATGCGTCGTCTTTTTAATCAAATCTCGTAGACTATCCTATGATTATGTATTAGCAATAATGCTTTAGAGATTTACTTGGGTTTCGGTCTGATGAATTTTCATGTAATAGTTGATGAAAGAATGCATCTCAATTGTGAGTTCATGACTCATTTTTAAATTAATAAAAATAATTTGGTTATTGTAAAGTTTGGTGTTGTCTTTTTACTTTTTAAGCCTCGTACAGCTTTTAAGGTAATTTCTGTCTTTTCCCAACTTGGAGATAAGCTATGAATATGATATAGTTGCCAACCATGGCAATTGGTGCTTTTTCCTTGTTTTAGCAATATAGCCATTATGTGCTGTAATATATAATAAGGTTTTTTATGCGATCAGCGTGACCTTGAATCCTTGATAGACTTTATATGTAATTCGCCTTTGCACTTAAAAGGCTATGATATCCTTTTTGCCTTTTTAGATTCCAACTCCCAGCACTTGGATTATTAAATGATTCGGTACCTGTTGTCACTAGTTTTTGTTTCGCAAACTTCACAATATCTTAACTCTGAATTTAACATTAATTTAAATCATCAAATCTCTACATTTAAAGTATAGGAATTCTTATTCGATTTTTATACCTACATTTAAAGTATAAGTCCAAGGTTTGATTCTCTACTACTTTTTTGTACTTCCTATGAACCAATATATATATATATATATATATATATATATATATATATATATATATATAAAAGAATTTTGTAGTCTAGAGTTTGAATTTTAGATGTTGTATTCTTTTTTCTTTTTTGTAAAAAATTTCATTGTACCAAAAATTTGTTAACAATTTATATGGCTTCATCTACAAAAAAAACTATGCACTCTTTCCTTTTTTCTTTGGTTAATAAAAACAATGCAGTCTATATTAAAAGGGATTTTTGAGAAAAATAGACATATTTGAATTTTAAAGTGAGCTTTCTTATAAACAATGAATAACACTAGTTAAGATTTGAGTTTTTGGATGACAAAATATTTTATTTATAACAATAATATTTATCGCAATGACATCAAATATATGCATAATATCACATTGTTAATCTTTGTTTTCTATGAATATTTTCCCATTTTCCTTGGTTGTTAAAAGATTGAATTATATTAATCTATGCCAACATCTTCCTAACCAATTAGTTAAAGATAAATTATGATATATTGTAAGATTTGAGTTCGAATTCAAACAACCTTATTCTCATTTATTAAATATTTTCCTAGTAAGAAAAAGAATCATATTAATCTATGTTAGAATATTTTCAAAATAAGTGGATGAATTATTGATTAAATATAAAGTTTAATCAATGGAATTAAGAAACTAATGCCTTGGTAAGGTTCCGGGTTAAGAAAATCGAAGTAAACTCGATTAATTGAAGTTTGGAAGGGCAGTCAATTGCCTATATAAGGCAGTCAACTGCCCTTGTGCAGAAAAGATTCTGTAAAAATTTTACACTAAGGCAGTTGGATGCCTTGGGAAGGCAATCGACTGCCTTGGGGAGGCAGTCAACTGCCCATATAAGGCAGCCAACTGCCTTGGGGGGCAGTCAACTGCCCATATAAGGCAATCAACTGCCCATAATACAGTCAAGCTTCCGTATAAAATTAATGTTAGAGCAGTCGACTGCCCTAAGAGGGCAGCCGACTACCCTACCTGGAATTGCTCACTGTTTTAAAAATACACTAGGGCATTCGACTGCCATTTTCGGGCATCCGACTGCCCAGTATAAAAAGTGTATACTACAACTAGTTTCTTACTTAAAAAGTTAAAACTCATCCAAAAGATATTATTCAACTTCTGAATGGTTAAGCAACATTACCATTTGTCTCTAAATGTTGTGACCTTGTTAAACAATTGTGTTTGATGAATCAAACAACACAATTGAAAAATCATATCATTTGATTAAAGGTCACGTCACTTGGAATTAATCTCTATAAATAGAGATGTCAAGTTCATACTTGAGATATATCAAAAATATACCAGAACAATTCTGATAGTCTTTCTTCCCTCTCACTCTCAAACTAAAGATAAATTTCTTAAACATTATATGCTGCAGAAAATAGTGACTAAGACAAGATACTTTTGTACTTGTCAAGGGTATTTAGTGGTCTAATTTCACTACTGCAAAGTGATTTTAAACAAGGGCTTCTTTGTATCCTAAGGATATTCAATAAACCCTTGTTGCATACCGTAATTGGTGGGGGCGAAATAATCCTAAGGAAAGTGGCATTATAGTAGCACGCCTAAAAGTCATTTCTGCATTTGTTCGTGATTACCAAGGCGATCAAAGTTCAAGGTGATTCAAGGCACTCGAGAACACTCAAGGTCATCTTCATATGCATCAAGGAGGTTCAACACCAAAGCAATCTCTCATTTGTACAAAAATCTTAGGATTATCTATGGCTGTAATGAAGATGGATTCCTTGAGAGAGATGGCTACCAACTTTCAAAAATTAGAAAGACTTGATGGAGGGAATTTTCTAAGGTGGCAACAAAAATGCGGATTCTCTTCACCACACTCGACATTGCATATGTCCTCAGTACTCCAAAGCCAAAAGAGAAAGAAAATGAATCAAGTGAGGAAGTTCGTCAAAGACAGAAATGGGAAAACGATGACTACACCTGTAGGGGTTGCATTTTGAACGGTATGTCTGATTCCCTATTTGATACATATATCACAGTTACTACAGCAAAAGAATAGTGGGATAAGTTAGATGCAAGATACTTGGCAAAAGATGCAACTAGCAAAAGTTTCTAGTGACAAGTTGGAATTCTTTCAAAATGAATGAATCCAAATCTGTCATGGAACAATTTGCTGAGATTGAAATCATCCTAAACAAGTTCAAGCAATATAATATGTCTATGGATGAATCAATCATTGTATCTTCTATCATTGATAAACTCACATCAACATGGAAAGATATCAAGAGGACCTTGAAACATAAAAAGGAAGATATATCTCTTGAGTACCTTGCAAGCTATCTTCGGATAGAGGAACAATATCGCAAGGAAAATGAAAAAGAAAAAGAGACTAACATCTTCAAGGTCCATGTGGTGGAGGATATTCAACCCAACAAAAAATCCACAAAGAAAAAGGAGCATTTCATCAAAGGTCGAAAATTCAAAAAGAAGAAAGGTGCGTGTTTACATTGTGAAAAACAAGGGCACTTTAAGAAGGACTGCTAGATCTTCAAAAAGAAGAAAGGTGCATCCATGACAACCAAGGATAACTTTGTTGCTGTAATTTCTGAGATCAATGTCTTTGAAGACAAGGAAGCATGGTGGATTGATTCTGGTGCTACAAAGCACGTGTGCACAAATAAAGCTCTATTCAAAACTTTCCAAGAGGAAGAGGAAAGCAATGTGCTCTACATGGGAATTCTTCAACAACTGAAATCAAAGGCAAAGGGACAATAGATTTAAATTTTACTTCTGAAAAAACATTAACTTTAACTAATGTTTATTATGTTCCAGAAGTTAGGAAAACTCTTGTGTCTGTAAGTTTACTCAACAAATTTGGTTTCAAGTTAGTGTTTGAAGAGGATGAATTTATATTATCTAAGGGTGGAATCTTTGTTGGGAAGGGTTATGCCAATGAGGGCATGTTTAAACTTAATGTATCTTCTATCAATAATAAGATGAATGATTCTATTTACATGATTGACTCTTTTGATTTATGGCATAGTCGATTAGGTCATGTACATTATGCTAGAATGATTAACATGTCTAAATCAAACTTAATTCCTTTCATAAACACAAGTAATAGAAAATGTAGAACTTGCATGCTTACAAAGATAACAAGGAAATCATTTTCTAAGGTGGAAAGAAGTTCTAAATTGCTTGAATTAGTACATAGTGATGTAGGTGATTTGCATGGAACCCCATCTATAAGGGGAAAGAAATACTATGTTACTTTTATTGATGATTTCTCTAGGTTTTGCTATGTTTATTTGATACATTCTAAGGATGAAGCATTAGAAAAGTTCAAAACTTACAAGAATGAAGTAGAATTGCATTGTGATACTAGAATTAAAACCTTGAGAACTGATAGGGGAGGAGAATACTTTGATCCATCATATTTTGAATCTGTTGGAATTGTACATGAACTAACCCCACCATACAGTCCTCAATCAAATGGTGTGGTTGAAAGGAAAAATAGATTACTAACTGAAATGGTGAATGCCATGATGTCCTATTCCGGATTAGGACAAGATTTTTGGAGTGAGGCAATGTTGACTACATGTCACATTCAAAATAGAGTTCCAAGCAAAAGGAACAGGGTAACCCCATATTAATTATGGAAGAAAAGGAAACCCAACTTAAGTTATCTTAAGGTATGGGGTTGTAAAGCAATAATAAAAGTTCTTGAACCTAAAAGATAGAAATTAGGTGAAAAGGGAGTTGAGTGCATCTTTATTAGTTATGCACAAAATAGTAAGGCTTATAGGTTTTTGGTCATTAAACCAAATGATTTAATTTCAATTAATACAGTTATTGAATCGAAAGATGCCTTATTTGATGAAGAAAGATTTAATTCAGTTCCTCATGCTAAAGACATTGCTCAAAATAGTTCAAGAGAACTTGAGAATGATTCTTCCAAATTTCAAGAAGAAAACCTTGTACCTAGAGTAAGTAAAAGAGCGAGAAAAGCTAAAACTTATGGACCAGATTTTACATGTTTCTTGTTGAAGGAATAAGCGAAAATATAGATAATCATATTGAATATTGCTTCAATATGGAATCTGATCCTAGGACATTTGAAGAAGCTATAAAGTCTCAAGATGTAGCTTTTTGGAAGGAAGCTATAAGTGATGAGATGGATTCAATTATGGGAAATAACACATGGATCTTAGTAGATTTGCCTCCAGGTTGCAAACCAATAAGTTGCAAATGGATTTTTAAAAAGAAAACGAAAGTGGATGGTACTATAGACAAATTTAAGGTTAGACTTGTTGTTAAGGGATTTACACAAAAGCATGGAATCGATTATTTTGATACATATGCACCGGTAGCAAGAATTGCTACAATCCAAATGCTTATTGCATTGGCCTCTATATACAAATTGAAAATTCACCAAATGGATGTAAAAACTGCATTCTTAAATGGTGAATTAGATGAGGAGGTATACATGGAACAACCTAAAGGGTTTGTGATTCCAGGACAAGAAAAGAAAGTGTGTAAACTTATTAAGTCTTTGTATGGACTTAAGCAAGCCCCTAAGCAATGGCATCAAAAATTTGATAAGGTTGTTCTAGCAAACAGATTTATTATTAATGAATCTGATAAATGTGTTTATAGTAAGTTTGAAAATGGTAAAGGTGTCATCATTTGTTTATATGTTGATGACATGTTATTTTTTCTACGGACTTAGAACAAGTGGAAAGTACCAAGAATTTTTTGTCAAATAACTTTGCCATGAAAGATATGGGTGTTGCAAATGTGATTTTGGGTATAACGATTCATAGAATAGATAATAAATTGATCTTATCCCAATCACATTATGTTGAGAAGATTCTCAAAAGATTTAATCATTTTAATTATGCAACGGTTGCAACACCTTATGATTTTAATTTGAAATTAACTTCAAATAAGGAAATGCCAGTTGCACAACTTGAATATGCAAGAGTTATAGGATGTTTGATGTATGCTATGACATGCACAAGACTGGATATAACTTTTGCAGTTGGCAAGCTTAGTAGATATACTAGCAACCTAAGTAACTTGCATTGAAATGCCATTTCTAGAGTACTAAAATACTTGAAGAAAACCATTGACTATGACATTGTTTATAGTGGTGAACCTTCAATCTTAGAAGAATACACAGATACAAGTTGGATCACCAACATGGACGATTATTCATCCACAAGTGGATGAATATTCATGTTTGGTGGGGGTGCAGTTTCTTGGGGATCCAAGAAACAAACATGCATAACAAATTCTACTATGGCTTCGAAATTTGTGGCATTAGCTTCGGCAAGTAAGGAAGCTGAATGGTTGAGAAATCTACTTTATAAGATTCCTTTATGGCCAAAGCCAATGTTACCTATTTCAATTCGATGTGATAGTGAAGCAACATTATCAAAGGCTTATAGCCAAGTTTACAATGGGAAGTCTAGACATATTGGTCTAAGACATAGTTATGTTAGACAACTTATTCTAGATGGGGTGATCACCATAAACTTTGCAAGTCAAGTGAAAACTTGGCGGATCCATTGACAAAAAGACTTACAAGAGAAGTTGTGTCTAAGACTTCCAAGGGGATGGGACTCAAGCCCATTAACTTAGTCACTCATGATGAAACCTCAACTCAACGCTTAATTGGATATTAAATCTTGAGTTTTAATGAGTCCAAGTACATCATATGAATGTGGCTGCAAGCACTTATTTTAAATAATCATCCTCAAGTGATAAAGTGCTTGAAATTGTATGATAAAAGAGGAGGTTGAGTTTTACTCTTAATGGACCCATAACACGTAAATATAGTGTTGGAATGCTTATACGATTACATTCTTGATAGAGTTCACTTATATGAGTGGAAGTGGTGCTGCTTCTAGGAGCTAAGTGCTTGGCTCTCAAGCACTCATGAATAGATACAAGACACATGGCCAATAAACGTGTCGAGCTTTTGCTGAATGACTCTTGACGAGTTTTGAAGTCTTATGTGTGAATTAGTGTATGACTAATCGTATAGAACAGCTGGTTCAAAGAACTAGCTTTACTATGCCGTTTTGATTAACTCAACAGCATTTTTTTAACTAAGGTGGAGGTTTTAAATCAGAATTGATACCTTCATTTATGCATAAGGATTCTTTAGGTATCAGATTTACTTTATTTTGAAAAATGGTGGGGGATTGTTAGAATATTTTCAAAATAAGTGGATGAATTATTGATTAAATATAAAGTTTAATTAATGGAATTAAGAAACTAATGCCTTGGTAAGGTTCCGGGTTAAGAAAATCGAAGTAAACTCGATTAATTGAAGCTTGGAAGGGCAGTCAACTGCTCTTGTGCAAAAAAGATTCTGTAAAAAATTTACACTAAGGCAGTTGGATGCCTTGAGAAGGTAGTCGATTGCCTTAGGGGGACAGTCAACTGCCTCTATAAGGCAGTCAACTGCCCATATAAGGCAGTCAACTGCCCATAATACAGTCAAGCTTCCGTATAAAATTAATGTTAGAGCAGTCGACTACCCTATCTGGAATTGCTCACTGTTTAAAAATACACTAGGGCATCCGATTGCCATTTTTGGGCATCCGACTGCCCGGTATAAAAAGTGTATACTACGGCTAGTTTCTTGCTTAAAGAGTTACAAACTCATCCAAAAGATATTATTCAACTTCTGAATGGTTAAGCAACATTACCATTTGTCTCCAAATGTTGTGACCTTGTTAAACAATTGTGTTTGATGAATCAAACAACACAATTGAAAAATCATATCACTTGATTAAAGGTCACATCACTTGGAATTAATCTCTATAAATAGAGATGTTAAGTTCATACTTGAGATATATCAAAAATATACCAGAACAATTCTGATATTCTTTCTTCCCTATCACTCTCAAACTAAAGATAATTTTCTTAGGCATTATTTGCTGCAGAAAATAGTGACTAAGACAAGATACTTTTGTACTTGTCAAGGGTATTTAGTGGTTTAATTTCACTAGTGCAAAGTGATTTTAAACAAGGGCTTCTTTGTATCCTAGGGATATTCGATAAACCCCTGTTGCATACCGTAATTGGTGGGAGCGAAATAATCCTAAGGAAAGTGGCATTATAGCAGCACGCCTAGAAGCCATTTCTGCATTTGTTCGTGATTACCAAGGCGATCAAAGTTCAAGGTGATTCAAGACACTCAAGAACACTCAAGGTCATCTTCATCTCCACCAAGGAGGTTCAATACCAAAGCAATCTCTCATTTGTACAACAATCTATTCTTGTATGTGAAATATTACTATATCGAGGCCAAAAGGCTGGACATGGTACACTAGAAAAAAAGGAATTAACTAGCTTTTCTCATATATATATATATATATATCACATGGTACAAGGAATAGCATACTCATTTTATTTTTATTTTAAATTATATATAATTAAATCTGATAATTAAATATTAAAAATTCAACATTCTATTAATAAATCGTATGTCAATGTTGTTCAAAGTGCAAATCCATCTAACGTATGAAAGGAATTTATTTATAAAATCAATCAATAAATAGAGAAAAAACTAACTCCAAACTGCAAATTAACTTTATTAGTAATAACCCTAAAATATTATTAATATTTACAAATGAGTAATGATACACACTATTAAGATATAATAAGATGAAACATTTCTTACTCACAACCTTACTCGTTTACATAAAATCCACACGACGTCGGAAAGCAGCAAGCACATATGAGAGATTAACAAGCAAACTTCATATATTTACATACTCATATAAGAGAGCTTAACAATATATGAAAACTCCATACTACCAGCTTGCAGAAGATAACAAGTGATCTAGATTCTAGACCTAGCTACTGATGGCTAGGTGGAGTTGAGTGACCGACGCCGGGACTGTGGCCGGGACTTGTGGAGTGGAGATCATCGGTATCGTTTTCCAATGAAGTGAAGTTGGCAGGGGCAGTAAGCGCATCGTGATCTGCTTCATATAGGCCACGGCTTAAGTTGATCTTATTACGGCTGCTGGTCATGGTTTCTGTTACTTGGTTTCCCGAGTAGTACACACCAGCTTCCTCTACCTTCAAAACCCTAACTTCCTCTGTGAATCTGATTCCATGAGAGAAAAATAATAAAGCAAAGAGAAAGGTGTGAGAGAAAATGAACTTAGCCATGAGAAACCAAGTATGGAATTGGAAATGGTTAGATAGAAAGCTCAAAAATAGAAAGGTAAGAATATCTATGAGGAAAAGGAGTGATATAATTGAAGAGGATTGTGAAGACTAATGATGAGATGCGCATTTGTCTTTGCTTTGGCTGGGTATTTATAGACTTCAGAGGCTGGCACATGACCTTAATTTGAATGAACAGGATTAGCACAATTCCAATTTCAATTCCATCCCATGTCTTTTCATGTTCAAGGTGTTGTTTCTATGCTCTGCATGTCCCATGCAACTATTTGAGGGTTTTTTTTTTAATTAGAGAATGGTGTTTTAGATTATTAATACATTGTCAATGGAAATTTTAGATTTCACAAACAAGTTAAAATGATGATACATGCTTCACTTTTTTTTTTAATTTTTAATATTCTTTAAATGATATGTATTGTCATCTTAATTCCGTTTATAGAATCTAAAAACTCTACTAACAATATATTGAATAATAATAAATTAATAATCTATGGTGATGTTGCATCTTATTATCCGTAAACAAATTATAATACCAGTCCATTAATTTTTTTTATTGGGAGTGGATGTTAAAGTTGCTTCAATTCAAACCCAAATATTATTGCTTGTCGCAATTCTTTTTAACCATTCAACCAAAAAAATGTTCGGTCCATTAAACCTGTTAATTGAAAATCTGCCTTATAATTAATTAGCAATGTTTTAGAATTTCTCAACCTTTCAATCAACCATATGTAAGGTCAAATTAACCTTTTCCTCAAATAAGGTTGTACTAGATAAATGAAGTTTGATCTATTTCTAGTCAATTTTATAACCAAAGTTGCAGTCATTTAGAGATGGGAATATATATATATACAAGACACAGACCCGTGCGATGTTACTGGTTTATTTTTATTTTGCAATTTTTAAAGTTAGTAAAATTGATTATTATATAAAAGTTATTGGTCAGAAAAATATTTATTTCCTTCATATTATTTAGTATAAAAGAAAAACATGTTTACTAAGGATAGAGTTTATATATCAAACAAAAATATCCAAAAATAATTTTTTTGAGAACATTGGATTAGCTTGAATTAAAAAAATACACAATACTTAAGTTAAATATTATGACAAACAGATAATCTGTTCTAGAAACAAACAAATTAAGATAATGATGCAACAACAATAAAAAGTAAAAGCACCAAAATATATATACGACATAGTGGTTTAGACAATTTAACGAAGAAGTAAGAAAAATTAGCTAAAAATGCTTTGTTCATATTATTGGTCAACTGCAAGGTTTTTAAACTCATTTTTAAGCATTTTTATTTTAAGAATAACTAATTGAATTATTTATATTTACTACAAAGTACAATAGGCAAAGTAATTAGAGGTAAAAACCCTTTCATATAATAATTTTCATTCGAAAGCAAAATATATGCCAGTAGAAAAAACAAATAGATAAAAATATAAAGTAATACCATAAAACAATAATAGAGAATTGTATTAAAAAGAGTTAAAAAGCCATACAAAAACATGTTTAGGATTTAACTAAAAAAATTGTTGAGAAAAAAATTTGCTGAAAAAAAAAATAAAAGGACCTAAGTAAAAAAAAATTGTTGAGGGCAAAAAAAAATAAATGGACAAGTGTCACTCAAAGAGAGAGGAGGAGACAAAAATATATTATAATAAGTATAGATAGATAGATATATATATATATATATATATATATATATATTTTTTTTAAATGGCACTAATGGACTATGTGCTTAATTTCTACTTTGACTATAGAAAGTGGCATTTAATTTTGAGTTTAATGACAATGAAGATA
This sequence comes from Heritiera littoralis, assembly GCA_031772115.1. Taxonomy (NCBI): domain Eukaryota; kingdom Viridiplantae; phylum Streptophyta; class Magnoliopsida; order Malvales; family Malvaceae; genus Heritiera; species Heritiera littoralis. Next base: position 22,532,504 of record JAPDPK010000001.1, read on the forward strand.
TCATTTTTAAGGTCTTAATAAGAATATTTTATTAACTAGTCTGAGGAGAGTTTATTTTTTAAAATTGGTTTGCTATAGCAAATTGGAAATGGTTGCTGTTGCGTGTGAAAATAATTAATTCCATTTCCTACAAGAAATTAATAAAATAACTTCACTATCTAGTAACTATGATTTCAAGAATTCAAAATTCGGAATTTGACTAAAAAAGTGGAATCTCGCAAGATTTTAGTAACACGTGCGAATTCTTCTTTTCCCAGTTTTTCTAAGCTTTGTACTTCATTTATTACGAAGAATAATTCAACGATTAAGATTTGACTTAATAATTGTTACTTTTTTTGTGAGAGATTAAATCCAAAGTTTAATTTTTCACTCTTCTCTCGTACCTCTTATGAATAAAAAAAAATCAATTCAAATTGCCATCACCAATACAATATTTAATAGTTTGTTGATATATTTTGATAATATATATATCACCATGAGGCATATATAAACCTATACCTGAAAAGAAATTGAACAAACTTAAATATTGCTTTCATATCCTTTTATTTAAGATATTGCCTGTCATCTTTTCGTAAATTAGTTTAGTTAAGAAGATGAATATGTATAGTTCTGAAAATTTTAACACTGAATCTTGATTCATATAATAATTTTGTAACTAATTTATATTTTTATATATTGGGATTAGGAGAAAGGTTGCAAGGAAACTCCAATTTTTGTATTGCAAGTAATTTAACATATTAAATGGTTTAGTAAATCGTCTAGACTAAGGCTTAATTTATATAATTTAACGATTATATATTTTTTTAAATTCAGAAATTACTTATTCATATCCTATATAATAATAAAACCTACCGTTCTAAAATTCGAAGTCTCATTTGAATGCATGTGTACTCTGTTCTCATTCACACACACACATATTAGAATATATTTTGGAAAAAAAAATATACTAATATAGGTTTTAGGAGATAGGATACTTGCCCTGCCTTTTTTATGTGATTTCAATATTAGTAAATATACATGCTCGCGCAAAATAATTAAAATATTTTATATATTTTGTCTGATCGAAAAATCAATCGAGTTTTCATAACCTTTGATTTTTTTTATTACTAGTAGTCTAATAGTAAAAATTCTTCTTAGTTCACTAAAGAAATGAAAAAATAGTTCTTAATTTTTAACTAGTTTCAAGTTCATTAACAAAATCATTTTAATGTCTTTTTTTTAAATAAATACAAAATCATTTTAATGTTGTTTTAACACTAGTGTGTGGCAAGTATGTATACATGAATATGCTTGTATCTGTTTCGGATTTGACAATTTGGGCCAAATTGTGTTTCTATACCTTAAAATGTTATCGTTGGGCCCTGCAGCCTTTGGTGCTATTTGATTCATGTCCAAAAACAGAGCATGCTCCATTAACATGTCAAATGATTGAAAAAAAAAAAATTGCCAAGTTCCTCAGGACCAAAAAGAATAATTCAAGTGTTTTTCTAATTTACTAGTATGCTTTAATGGAATTTTTTTTTCTTTATTGGCTTAATATTTAAATGTATCATCAACATTTTGCATAAAATGAAATTAAGTTTTTAACATTTTATCGCATGAAAATCAATCTACAAACTTTTATTTAAATGTAAATAAATCCTCAATTTTTCAAAATCATGCAATTAAATCTAAATCTGTTAAATGATAATAACTACTATTAAGACATTCTACGTAGAAGCTGACGTTGATAGTTTAGTTGATTACCACGTAATATGTCACGTGTGCAATACTAATATAAGTTAGTATCATTTAACAGATTTAGACTTAATTGCATAATTTTGAATGGTTGATAGTTTATTTACAGTAAAATAAAAAATTAATGTACTAATATGCTTCAATGGAATTTTTCTTATCTGTTTTCTTTACTACCTAATAAAACATAGTTCACTCTAAGTCTAATAAAACTAAAAACATAGTTCACACATTTGTTTTTTTTAATAAATAATAGTGAACAATCAAAAATAAAAGTCAACTTAACTTTGAATATTTGATGAAAAAAGAGATTAAAGTAAATATGAAAAATTACTAATTAATATTATATGATATAAGATAACTATATGTAATAATCATTTTATTTATTACACTCATAAAAACATAATTTTTTACGGTACGACCCAAATATTATTTCATAATTATATTAATGAAATGTTATTATATACACAATCAAAAGCAACACATTAAATGGTTAATAACATCAGTTCATTTATTATATTATAGATCATGATTATCAGATAAACCATACTCAAATCAATGAAGATAACGTAATTCTTTTTTGTTGTTTGTAAAAACCACAATTTTTAATTAAAAACATCAAAATCAAACAAAAAAAAATACTACTTCAAGTCTCCAATCCTAAAAAAATTTATTGTAATATGTTAAATGTTCGTTTTTGATAATTAATAATAAATTTTTAATTTTAAAAATTTTAAAAAATTATTACCTATTTTATTTTCTTAAAAGTTTTTAATGTGGAAAAATTTTCATATGTTAAATGCTTAAATTCCAAAATCAAAAAAGAAGGTAGCCGGCGGCGGATCCAGGGGGAGTGTGACAAGAAAACAGTATCAAATGCTGACATGCATATTATTCCCCTTCGTTTTGTCAAAATCAACGGTTGAGATCAAAATATCACATCCCGAATCCAACGGTCAAAACCACAACCGCCTTTCATTCGCTTAAGTGATAAATCCTTTGCTTAGACCCTAGCCGTGTTCTTTTCCCCTGAAAATACTCAGATTCAGCCTTTTCTTTTCCATTCCTAAAACAGAAAACTAAAACTCAGATTCAATTCAGATAAACGTTCAAATCTTTTTATTAATTAATTTTTTTTTTTTTTAAGAAAACAAGAGATAGTGATAATAGGAATAAAAAGATAAGGATGCAGCAAAACAGTGCTTCGGATTCGAAACCGTCGTCGCAGGAACAGAACCAACGGCAGCAACAAAAGTCACAGCAACAGCAACCTCCGCAATCGCAGCCGCAGTGGGTGGCGATGCAGTATCCGGCGGCAGCTATGGTAATGCAGCATCAAATGATGCAACCGCAGCATTTTATGGCGCCGCCACCTCCTCCTCAGCACTACATGCCTTACCACCATCATCATCACCAGTACCAGCACTATCACGGCCACGTGCAACACGCGCAACAGCAGCAGGGATCCAGCGGTGGTGGCGAGAACAAAACCGTTTGGATTGGTGATTTACATCATTGGATGGACGAGAACTATCTTCATAGCTGTTTCGCTTCCATCGGCGAGGTTGAACAAAATCTCATAAATCTATTTATTTAATAAATATTTAGATGCTTATTTAATTTGCTATGATTCATATATAGTGTTTTTAATTGATATCAGTGAGTGACACTGTGAGAGTGACTACAGTTACATTGTCATTGTCGTGGTTTTCTGCAGTTATGGCTCAATCTGTTATTGATACAGTTAGTTTAGGTTATCGATTAATGTGCTTGTATAACGTAGGAGTGCTAGAAGAACACTTGTTTAGTGCTATTTCTAGAAATACTTCTCAATTTAAATGCATCTCCATTGATAATTAAAACCATAATCCCAACGTATTGGATGAAAATATTTCTTTAAATAATAACGTTAATGAGTATTTTTAGGATACTCATTAGCAAAAATAATGTGTCTATAAGTATTATTAGTTTATTAAAAGATAGGATTTGCACTATGGTTAAGTGCATTTTTTAGTGGTTGATATGTCGCTTCCGTTGTTATACTCGACTATACAAATCAAATGGCATGAATGAGATTATTGTCAACCAGTAAACCTTAATTGACTAGAGCCTGAAAATAGTCTGGAACTTGACTTTCTTGGCTGAAGATATAGTCTGGAATGTCAAAAAGCTGTTTAGAAAAGACATTGATTTTATATAATTCTGGAATTGTTTGAATGCTGAGCTATATTAAATGTTAAATTCAAAATAAAATTGAAAAGTTATCTTCTGACTATTTGGATGTATGCAACAAGTTTGTTGCATTTGACTTAGATGTAAGGTTTACACGTATACTGAAGACTCTGCATAAATTCAAGCCTAGGATGATTGATTTGAGAAGGCAGAGGAACATTAATGAAAAGAAAGTTAAAGAAAAATAGAAATTTGATCAAGGTTTTAATTGCTTGCCAAACTTCAATTCTAATTGGAATTTATTTGAGCAGATCGCGTCCATTAAGGTCATTCGCAATAAGCATACTGGTCTATCAGAAGGATATGGATTTGTGGAATTTTTTTCACATGCAACAGCAGAGAAAGTTCTTCAAAATTATAGTGGCATTTTGATGCCTAATACAGAACAACCTTTTCGTCTGAACTGGGCAACTTTTAGCACAGGCGAGAAGCACTCAGAAAATGGTTCTGATCTTTCTATTTTTGTTGGAGATTTAGCTGCAGATGTTACTGATAGCCTATTGCATGAAACTTTTGCTAGTAAATATCCTTCTGTTAAAGCTGCAAAAGTTGTAATTGATGCTAATACTGGTCGATCAAAGGGTTATGGTTTTGTGAGGTTTGCAGATGATACTGAGAGATCACAAGCCATGACAGAAATGAATGGTGTATATTGTTCTAGCAGGCCTATGCGTATTGGTCCTGCAACTCCCAGGAAATCCTCTGGGTATCAGCAACATCATTCTTCACAAGGTATTTGGTTATTTAATTTCCTTTTTCTTTATTCATTTATTTAAGCTTACAAGCATTGGTAGTTGGTACTTCTAATTTCTTAAAAATTTATTTAATAGGATTTATGTATATTACTGAACTGCTTATATTTTACCTCTATATTGATTTATGCATTTATGCTTTTTGCATCTAAATGAATGTTTTTTCTCTTTAGGATCCTCTGTAATTGTATATGCAAAAATTAACTTAAATCTTGCCCCACTTTTTCCCTTTGAAACACCTGTCTAACGAATTTGGTGCTGGTGTGCTGCTGCTCCTCCTTTGACTTAATTTTTTGCGCAGAGGAGAACGGTGATTCCTTCTAAGACAGTTCATAATTGTCTGTGCTGCCTCTAGTTTTGTTGGTGATTGGCTTTTTTTTTTTTTGGTTATTATAATGTGTTGGTATTAAATGGTAGCTTTGTTGGGCACTAAGATGCTAGTCTTTGGTTGTGTTTTGTTTAACTAAGTTTTTACAAATCATACTTTGCCTTTTCTGTTGGGCAACTAGGTTTAGTCTCTTCTGACTGGGGGCTTATGTCTTTCTCTGTTTGCTGTTTATAAGCACTGTCCTTTGCTCATGCAATTATGGAAGTAGTTTGCATTCCTTCTTAAATAATCATCACTAAATTTAAAGAGGGGAGTTGCCAGCAATAAAATAGCATAGGGATTGCTTGTGGTGAGGACTTGTTTTGTGAAGAAACTGTTATTATGAATGGCCTTTTAAGTTGGATTTAAAGAACTTTAAAGTTTATTATATTCACATGATTTTTCGAAATTGAAACTATCACAGGATTGTGTTATATGAGAGAAGTTAATTGGGTTATCTCTAATTGGGATTATATTTGATTGGGAAGTTCTGTCATTTTTTCCATGGCCATGACATCCTTTTATCTGAACTATGAATCTTAAATTTAACCTTCTTGCTCCCTTTTCTTTTTTAAATCATCATCATTAGAGCCTTTCCAAATGAACCAATATATGAATTCATGTTAAGTTGTCAATATGAATTCTCTACCTCCACTCGTTCTTATCCAAGGCACTGTGTGCTTTTCCTTTTTTAATAAATCTTAAAATTTGCTTTTGTAAATGAACCTATTCCATGATTGGCATTGTAACAGTGCTTAGATCATTTCCAAATCCAGATGCTTATTTACCTTGTTTTATAACTGCATCCTTGCACGGAATGAATTTTTGAACCTGTTCATTCTTGCCCCATATATTTTTCAACCTCTCTAGACAAAGTTACTCGTCACAGTATAAAGCTTTTAGGATTTTACTTGATGCTTTTGCTTCCTTTTTTTCTCTTGGAAGGTGGATATGCATCAAATGGTGCTTCAACCCAACCTGATGGAGATTTTTCAAACACAACTGTGAGTTTTTCAGCTCCTCCTTTCTGGTTTAACTCTTAGGAGCACCACCATTTATGCCCCTTGGCTAATCAAATTGTATTTTAGATATTTGTTGGAGGGCTTGACCCTAACGTCACCGAGGAAGATCTTAGGCAGCCTTTCTCTCAGTATGGTGAAATAGTCTCTGTTAAAATACCTGTTGGAAAAGGATGTGGTTTCGTACAATTTGCCAACAGGTAAAAATTTATAGCTATCTGTTTTTGACTTATATTATACTGCTATATTAAATGTGTAATTTATTTAATATTTAGTTACTACCTTAATGTAACTTCATGAGTCTCGACAGGAACAATGCTGAGGAGTCACTGCAGAAGTTGAACGGGACTGTAATGGGCAATCAAACGGTGCGTCTTTCTTGGGGTCGCAATCCAGCGAATAAGCAGGTCTCTGTTTTCTATCTATAGCCCCCCATTGTTTAAAGCAATATTAGGAAAGCTGTTACTGTACTACATGCTTTGACAGAAGTGGTTGAGAGACTAAAAAATTAGTTTGGACTTTTATTTTTGTAAATTTACTTAATATTTCTGAAACAACCTCTAAAACATCTTCATATCTGTTACTTGCATGAATTTTTTTTATTTAATCTATTATTATTTGGGATAATGCAGTTTAGAGTTGATTATGGTAGCCAGTGGGGTGGAGCTTACTACGGAGGGCAGATGTACGATGGATATGGATACGCTTTGCCAGCACCTCATGACCCAGGCATGTATGCGTCTGCAGCTGCCGCATACGGGACTTATCCGATCTATGGCAGTCATCAGCAGCAAGTAAGCTGAAATAATAACAGCAGAGGTGAGAAGTAGTAGCTTTAGTAAGTTGACACTCACACTAGAGGTGGGGCAAACTGCCGTGTTAGTTGTCACTCCATAGCTGCCTCGCTTCTGTAGAATTCTCATATAAATCCCTCTAAATGCGGGGTGGAACTGAATTTTGTGGAGTAGTTTTTTCTAGGGATTGGATTCATTATTTGTTTAATTTCATGGGAGTTAAAGGGGGAACTTGGTGATTGGAATATATGACTTGGCTGACGTGTGTGGTAGTGTTCTTCATGGATAAAAGTTTTATTAATAGATAAGAAAGAACTGTTCCCTGCAGCTGCTACTCTTCATGCTGGTTGGAAGACCGTATTGTTAACTTGAATTGCGTTTGATCTTTCTTATAGGGCAATATCTTCCACATTAAAAATTTTGGGCTAGTACAGTCTTGACTGTTTGATTAAGATGAACTTTCTTTTTTAACGGTAAATTGGTTCATTTTTTTATGATTTTATTTTTAATAAAGTGTGTGAGAGTTTCGTAAAGATACGAAAATTTGGATCAAAGGGTTATGTTTTTTTTCTAATATGTGAGATTGAGAATTTTGTACACGTGTTCGCTTTTTAATATTTACATGTTATGGTTCTATTCAACAGATATTTTCTATTAAAACATAAAAATATTGATTAAATGGAATTATTATGTGCTAAATGTTGGTTGGTTTGGATTAGCATTGTTCTCTTTCTCAAAGAAGCTTTGGTTTATGAAAATAATTTCTATTTTCATTTTTAATTTTCATTTTCTGAAAAACAAGCAGGAGAAGAAAGAGCCAAAGAGAGAAAAAAAAAAGCTAAAGTAGAATCACAATAAGCGTTAAAGCAAGTTTAGCACATAAATTTAAAACCAAAACAAATAAAAAAAATTTTTTTTGCTTGTGTAATGATTCAAACATGTTTTTTTTTTTTCAAAACTTGGTCCAATTTCATTTTCATTTTTCAAAAACATGTTTTCTGTTTCTTCAATCAAACATATTTTCTTTCACTTTTTCTATTTTTCACGAAAATGAAAATGAAAAAAAATTCTATTTTCATGAACCAATCGCATACTAATTTTTGTGCAAATTTTTTAGTGAAATATGCTTACCTTCACAATCTTGATACTGTTAAGTTACTTTTTCCTCTTTATTTTGGTAAATTATTAGAAGATGATCTTTTGGATGTTGCAAAGTTTAAAACACGTGTAAATGATTCAACCGTTTTTTAAACCAAACTACATAATCTAGGGAGTGTTATTTAATTTAAATGCATTGGGAAGAAAGCTACAATCCAATTATTTTATAGTATGGTGCAAAAAATAATCAGGACCACCAACATTAGAACAATGATGATGCGCGGTTCGGCGACATTTCTACTCTTGTCGCCCAATGCTGAGGCGAGGAGCCAAAATCTGACGGCCTCTGTCCCATCCCTCGTTCCCCTCCATGTGGTCCTCCCATTCACTTTATAGAGATTAGTGTACGATTTGTTTTTGGTTAGATCCGAAGAAATTGAAAATAATAATAATAATAATAATAATAATAATGATGGTGAAATTAATATTGTATTTGAATTTAATTACAATAATACTAATGTGATAACATTATAATTAAAATAATAAAAAAATATAAAATTATAAATACAATGAGAACTTTCATCGTACCGTAATGTGATCCCATGAGAAATCAAAGGGGGCCTGAACACAAAATTCAGACAAATCAACGGTTGTTTCGCAGTCATCCACGGTGAATGATGAGCTACAGGAATTAAAAGCAACCTCCCTCTTTATTAACTTCGCTGCCAACTGGCAAGTGTTTGGACCATGGGGCGCATAACATCTAGTGGGCTGGGTTGGGAACTGGGGATGCAAAAAACACATCCACCGTCAGTGAAAAGTCAGTCAAATGTGATCAACGGTTGAAGTTTGCCAGGATGCTAGAGTGTCGGTCAGCACATGACAATGGTGCCAGAAAGAAATAACACGTGGCATCCCGTATATCCTACAGGTGTACCGAATTGAAACGTCTGGTGTTATTTAAAAGCGGGAGAATAATTAGTGGGGGCTTAGATATTTTTGGAAATTAATTAATTATCATGGTTAAGTAGTTAATTCGGGAAGAGATTGCCCCTTTGGCCCATCGCTCCTTTGCCCAACACGTTTCAATGGCTCTACTTTCTCTTTCATCTCTCTCTCCTCGTCCTCCGCCATTATCGTCATTTTCTTCTCTGCAGCTTCACACCCGAATCTCTTTCTCTCCTTTCAGAATCGGAGCTTCTTCGTTTTCGTCTTCGTCTTCGTCTTCGTCTTCGTCTTTGTCTTCGTTGACTTCACAGGTGATTCAACATACTCCTTCAAATCCGAAAGTCGTCGTCACCAGAGAACGAGGCAAAAACGCCAAGCTCATTGACGCTCTGGTTTAAACTCTTATCTCTTCCGTATTCTCTTCTTTGAATTTTTAGTTTTCTTTTCTTTTAAAGTTTTTTGACGATTTTGTTATTATTTCGTTCTTGTTCGTTTCTAAGCTCATTAGTGTTCCGCTTTTCTCACAGTTTATTTGAAACTTTAGAAGAAAAAGGTTCGTTATGTTACGATAATTGCATTCTGAATTTAGGATCGGTTCATCATCTATTTGATTAAATGCTGAAACAGGGTCAACATCTAAGTCATTTTTAATTGATTTTAAGCAGCATCAAAGTTATTTTTAATGTTTTTTTTCCTGAAATATTTTTCTTGTTATTTTATACTTTTCTTTGAGTGTAAATTCTATGATAGGAACTTCTTGCACCTCGAGTCTGGTTCGTACCAATGAAAAAATACTATAATTAAAAAGGATTAAAAAAATGAAGAGCACATGCCATTACTAGTTCGAAGGATCTAGCTGTAAAAACAAAAGTAGTTAATTTTAGAATCAGTAGTACGGAGATATATTTAGGTTCTAAGTTTGTCTCTAATAAATGAATTTTGAAAAAATTTATGGAAATAATTTCTATTTCGCAGTTTGTGGTGATTGAAGTTTGAGAATGTTGAATAAAAATTAATTCCATAAATTTTTGCTGAAGTTACTTATTCCATAAGGATTTCCTTTCTGAGTTATCCTTGTTTATATGAATAATGATCATAGAGAACAAGTGATTAATGAAATAATTTTCCTTTCTTCTCATTATGAACTTTGATAAATTTGAGTTTCTTAATTTAAAAATTTGTCCACAAATGATTAATGGTTCAAATGGACTAGGTATATTTAGGTGCATTTGGTTATCTTAACTTAGTTCAATGGATCAAATGTCACTTATTATGAAGTGGAAATTTATGGCCTTGAATGGAGAAAAATGGAAATCACCTCTGAAACTGATGACATCTTTTGAAATGCAACCATCTCTGCTTTCTACTACTATGTGTGTCAGAAGATGCTAATTTAGATATGGGATGTACAGGGTAATGAACTTATGCATAAAATTCTTGATTCCTAGTCTTCTCAGTTTCTCATTTTGTAACCCTAAACTCAAACCACTATTTTCATATTTTCTGTGCTTATTGCTGTGCCTTGACATTCACTGCCCCACTGCTCCCTCCCCTCCAGTGCTATTTCTCTCTGTTCCCATACATATATCTCTATGCTTTTCTGTTATGCTTAGCTTTCATTTGAATATTTGGCAATGGGAAACATTATGACAAATTAAATTCAAATATTTTTTTGGTTGATTGTGCAGAATTATAATTTAATGCCCTTTGTTACTGCAATTTGTGTTTTACGGTGCCTTGTCTGTTCACTTTAACATTGATTATTCATTATCTTGTGTCAGCTGTTGTTGAGTTGTACTGTTTATTTTTGGGTCCCACTGATGCTGTTCCCTATAATAGTCCTTAAACATGTCTGTTAGGCATAAAGGATGTAGCTAAATCTGTCTAAAGATGATGCACACTAAAATTGGACATCCTGCTATGTATTCATATCAACATTTTTATACAAGTATATATTCAGCTTAAGATTGTACTAATTACAGGCCAGACATGGGATCAATTGCTTGGAGCTTTCCCTTATTCAGCATACACATGGGCCTGACTGGGATAGGCTTGCTTCTGTTTTAAGTGGTAACTTTGAAAACTTCATGCTCTATATTGATAGTGTGCATTTTTAGTGCAGTGGATGGACTGCCGCTGAATTTACTTGGATAACAGGCAATCTTTCTTTGGGAGTATGTCTTGCTAGATATAATACACATGGTTACATCCATTGGCTTCTAAGCTGTTGCTTGTCAAGCCTTCTTCAATTTTGACCTACAAACTCAAACAATGATATTTGAGATTTTGTATAGGCATTCTTTTGCATGATTGTACGGCTCATTCATTGTGTCAATGAGTGGAATATCTTCGGAATAGTTGTATGAGTATCATCAAGAATAGTATGATTGCAATCAATGCTCCTAAGAACAGTCTAGATAAAGATGGTACAAGTTATTTTTGGCTGTCTTGTTTTATAATATATGTTTTTTGTGGTGGTAGCAGAAACGACATTTGATTGGATTGTCATAACTTCACCTGAAGCCGGTTCAGTCTTTCTTGAGGCATGGAAGTAAGGGTAGCAAGGAACTGTCTACTTTTCATGTCAAATATTTTATGGGCATTTCGTGTTGGGTTTAAGAATCTTTAATGCTCAAATAAAAATCATATGTTTGCTTCAAGTGTCTCTCAAGTTTCAGCTGTATTACTCTCCTTTCTTGCTAATGTGTATAAATTAACTTAGTTATGTAATGCCCATTCTTTTATTAGCAAGGCTTAAAAGTTATATATTTGCGTGTGTTTTACATGTGGGTTTGTCTAAAGACATCTGTATTTATGGCTCCTAATTATATTTTTGTGTTTTGATTAGTGTTTAACTAACTTTGCATATAACTTGGACACATGGGTTTAATGTTTTTTTTTAGGGCAGCTGGAACCCCTAGTGTTAGGATAGGTGTTGTTGGAGCTGGTACAGCAAGTATTTTTGAGAATTTAATGCAATCATCAAAGCAATCGCTTGATGTTGCTTTTGCACCATCAAAAGGTACTGATCTTTCTTTGCATAAGTTTATTTATGTCTTATCTTTGTTAGCATTTGTGTATAGGCATTTGTATAAGTTAATACCTATATTTAATTTTCTAAGAGTTGGTCATTTAGAGGAAAAATAGTCTTACATCTACTTTGGGTGGGATTCTTGTAGTCAATAAATGACGCATGTAACATAATTGTTTTTTTAGTTTAAACTGCAAATATTAAATTTAGGCATATCTGGATGTTTATAATTGCTCCTCATTCTGTGAGATATTTTTTTCTACATTAGCTTATTGGTGTTGCTATAACATTATCTACCCTTTCTTTTATGCGACTGAGATGTATTTATGGTTACAATGGTATCATGATGCTAATTGAATTCTATTACGTGTTTAAATTCAACTCATTCAGCAACAGGCAAAGTTTTGGCTTCAGAGCTTCCAAAGGATGGGAATAAAAAGTGCACTGTTTTATATCCTGCTTCAGTGAAGGCTAGTAATGAGATTGGTATGGTTATTGTTATGGTTTTCTGATTTTCTGTGGATGTCTATTTTACCGGAGTTATTTTGAGCTTTTTGTTTTTTGAGTATGTTCTCTAACTCTATAATGCATTTACATTTAACCAGAGGATTTGTAAGCTATAAACTTGACCTTTCAAGTTACTTGAGTATGCAAAATTGATTTGATATTTATAGATTTTAGTTCACTTGTGATTGAGACATAGCATAAAGAGTAGCCATGCTTTTCACCAAAAATGGAATCCTCAAATTTTAAATCCTTGGAACCATAAACTCTTAACTTAAAAAAGAAAAAGGGAAGAGAAAAGCTTCACCTTGAGGCTGCAAAAAAAAAGTTTAAGTTTTGAGAGAAGACCCATAGGTTGAGTCAGTTCAAAAAGCTAAACCCACCACAAAAAAAAAAATCTATTATCTGTTAATAAATGCACATCAAGTTGTGGTGGTGTCATTTATGATAACACATTTATAAGCCCCTAGGTATGGGTTGTTTTGCTTTTGTTCTTCCCTTACTATTGGGTATGACTTACCTGAAACTTTTACTTGGAGTTAATTAGTTGCATGATCCATTCTTCCCTGTTATATTTGATTTGAGTTTCTCGATTTTATGATTTTTCATCAAAAAAGTCTAACTTGGTGAGCAATTCTTAAGTAATTTTTTTCTCATTACTATGTAGATATTTTTCTTGTTATATTGGCTATGTCTAGTATCGTGCTTGAAGTTTAATTATGCTACTAGAAAGTTGTAAAAACTGAAGCTTGGTTTTGGCATATATGTTGCAGAAGAAGGCCTGTCTAGTCGTGGATTTCAGGTGGTTAGACTGAACACATACACCACTGTGAGTATCTCTGTGTTGTTACTTTTGGTTTCAGGTTCTTCTCTGGGTGCCATTCCATTAATTTATTAATTTTATTCGCCTTATCTTCCTCATCTGAAGTTGGAATGCTTTTTCACTTAGCTTACATATAAATTTAACTATGCCGGCAAAGTATGCCTATCTATTGAAGCCTTGAGAGAAAATATCAACATCATCATCATCATCATCATCATCAGAGCCTTTATCCCAAGAGATTGGGGTAGGTTATATGAACCAATATCTGAATTCACGTTAGATCGTCCATATATATTCTTCTCCTCCTCCATAGATTCTTATCCAAGGCCATTTGCTCATTCAGAAAATATCAACATAATCCAACAAATTCATTTTGTAATATTGTCTAACCGGCAGATGTATGAGATATTTGTAAAATGTAACTATCTCCTGCAAAATGGTGTTGGAGTCTGTTGATGGTCCATGAATAGCTTGGGGACTGTGTCATACTGTTTTATTGTTTGAAATAAAAACAAAAAGAATCTGCTAGGTTTGTTGTCTTCCCTTGGTTCTAGGGGAGGCAAGATGTACTCTTGATTCGAGATAGTAGGTTGTAAATTGAAGATGTTTTTTGACTGCCAATTGAGCGTGCTCTCTTGGTCCTTGATGTTTAATCATTCCTTTCAGGTACCTGTTGATCACGTTGACCAAATTGTCTTAGAGAAGGCCCTATCTGCCCCGGTTGTTGCTGTTGCTTCACCTTCTGCAGTTCGGTATATAGTCGATTCCTTTCTCTGCACTTGTAATTAGTTTTCCCAAGTAAAAGGTTAACTTAAAGTTTTTCTATCCGTTAATGAGGAAATTCTTGCTTTTAGCTTACCTTCTGCCAGGTCGTTAACCATTCTGTAAATTTGTTACTTCATATAATTTTGATTATCGTGGTAGTCGGACCTTACTTGATGCCTTTTGATATGGATGACAAAAATTTTATCCATGCTCCAGCTTTGGCTGCCTGCACTTGCCAAGCCTTTTATTGGGGTAAATTTTTCCATATACTTAGTTTATGCACCTCTATTGCAACAGAGCCTGGGTCAATCTTATTTCAGAACCTGATTCTTGGAGCAATTCAGTTGCCTGTATTGGCGAGACAACTGCCTCAGCTGCAAAAAGATTAGGATTGAAAAATGTGTATTTTCCAATGCAGCCTGGACTGGATGGGTAATCCTCTTTCTTTTTTAAAACTTTCTGCATTATGTTTCTTTATGTGTAATTCTCTTTTTTTTTTTTTCTAAACTTTTTGCATTATGTTTCTGTATTAGAATCTACCGCTTACTAAATGTGGATGCTCTGACCTAAATAATAGTAGGTTGCTTCTGAATTCTATTGAATGTTGAAGCAACCATTAAATTAAACTGCAGTTAAGGTCCTGCAATTGTCTTTTGCTTCAATATTCAAGTTCTTCGACTGTTATATTGAGGATTGAGTGAAGTATGTTTGATCAGGCTTCCTTGACTTGCAAAACAAGTTCTTCCATGTTTTATTGTTCACCTTTTTCTCTATATAAATCTCTGTAATCATGATTGCTTATCAATTGGAAGTTGTTTTTGACTAAATCAAATATTATGACAACTTTGATTTTTGTGGATTGGCAGCTGGGTTAGTAGTATCCTTGAAGCCTTAAGAGCTCATGACAGTTTTTAGGAGTGAAAGATATTAAGGTAACTTTTTCCCCCTTTTCTCGGGTTATTGCAGGAAGTAATATCATATTTTCTCAAAGAATAAGTGAGTTGTCTACTAGGTTTCTTTGGAAGCCTGGAGAGAGAGTGAAGCAGATTTTAAACCACTTGCCTTTCAATTTCCTTGTGAAGCGCAGTCCACCAACTTGAAGAAAGGTTTTCCAAGGATGGGAGGATGGGAATTTGTTGAAAACTGAGCATTTTGAAGGCGCATACCCTCTCGGCAACACTGTAATTTGAGGTTAGTCAGAGGCAATTCGTTTCACTGTCATCAAAACTTGTACATTCCTACTGTAAGCCCATTCATTTGATTCAATGTCAATTTGTGTTGAAATTGAATTGGCGGCACTGTCACTCCATGAAATCTGATAAGCAGTAGGAGACTATCAATTCAAGATTTAATCATAGTTACTGTGCCTTTTTGTTGTAGACATTTTTGTACATTTTAAGCTAAGAATAAAATTCACGTTTAAGGTAAAAACCTTGTATTAAAATTGCTGCTTGAAAATTTGATGATCTGATGAGGTTTATGACGAGTTTCTGCTTGCGAGGTACGAAACTTTTACACGAAGGGAAATATAATAATACGGTGTTCATACATTTTTTAACTTTTACAACAATTCCATCAGCAGAGAACTGGTTCAATTGGCGTCCATCTTAATGACATTTTTTCTTCCCTTTATCTGTAAGTTTTTGGAACTTCAGAATAAGATGATTACAATGCCTAAGCCTAAGTACCATGAGGATGAGGGTTCTCCACGGGTTTGTTAGGAGGGAGGAGGCAGTTTCCCCTGAAGGAAAGATGTGATCATGGTAAGTGCTCGCTCTGGTTGGTAGCTTGGAACCGTGTGTCCGGCTCCCCGAACCGTGGCAAAAATCAATCCCTTGTAGCCAACGACATATCCTCCAACCTGCCACCACCATCGGCGTATAAAGTGTGCATACAAAGTTACAGCTTTGGATTTTTGTCAATGGCAGGAAAGAACGATCATATTTACCTCGCTATTAGAGTACCATGGCCGCCATGCTGTCTCTACCGGAAGTTCTAGGGTATTGATGGCATACCTGGAGGATGTCACCGGAACTCGCCCATCTGTGTCGCCGCTGACAGCAGATTTTGTTTTAGAAAAATAACCAGTACATTTCTTATCAGTCAATATGTGAATCTTTCCTTGCACCAATATATATATATATATATAAATATATATGTGAGTCTTTCCTTGCTGCATTCACTGAGAAATCAAAGTTATACCTGTATACCCATAGCCTAATCTCTCTTGCTAAGTGCCGTATTTCAGGAAGCACAGACGCTGGGCTGTCTGCCCATCCAACACTTCTGAACACAGTACAGAAGCAGACTGGTCAGGAATTTTGGCTTTACCCTTAAATTTGCATGTGTGCCGTGTTATTGTTGATCGTAGGTAACATAATGAAAGCAGATTTATGAAAAGCGTGTTGGCGGATTATTTTGTAAATGTCTTGAAAGCAAGAAAAAGTGGTAGTCGTGCCTACCTGCAACCTGACCATTTTGTAGGTTTGGCATGAAGCGCTGCTTGTACGTTGGCAAGATTTAGGTAGGAATTTACGTGAGCTTCAGAGCAGGGATCAAAGTTCATGACCTAAAAAGTCAAGATCATCATAGATTTGGGTCAGTCCATGACCTAAAAACAAATTCGACAATTTTAACCGTTAAACGCGATAAAATAATAAAATATGAAAACAACAACAATAAAAACAAACATGAAAGTAACATTTTAAAATTTAATAAAAATTTTATATGAATTTGATATCAACCAAAAAAAACATTTTGTGTTTAACTTATCAATATAAAATTTGATACAAAATTTTCATATTTTAATAGTACAAAACTCGATTTCACATAACCAAAATATCTTTCCTACTCATTTCTTCGTTGTCTTAATTAGTAAAAGAAGTGTTACGAAGGAAGCATTTACGGAGTATTTATGATACTTACGTTTCCATTAGAGCCAGGTTTTAGCGCCGATGAATTGCAGGTAGGGGCGTAAATACCGTACCAATCAATGTCTCCCATCTCATTTAGTGCCTGACTTTGATACTTGTCACATTGGATCTTATCATCGTCTCCATCAGCCTTCTTGTTAACTGAATCTTCACTAGAAAAGTTGCAGTACTTGTTAATTCCTTCATGGGTTTCATCTGAGTTGAGAGCGTGCGTCCATAAATAATCAAACAGTCCCTTTGTGCAAGTGCCATCGTCTACCCAACCATTTCCGATCTGCAACACCCATTACAATTTCAGCTTTAAGCTTTTAAATTCGCTCAGTTAGCATACACAAAGATGTCAGTGAACTAACAGCAATTCCTTTGAGATTGATGACGGTTTGGTTTGTGTTCTTGTTTCTCGCGAGAATATAATAAGCAAGCTGAGGAACATAATGGCCGGCATAGCTCTCACCAGTTACGAAAAAATCACGTGTTTTGTACTGTGGGAATCTTTCAAGCAAGTTGAGGAGAAAAATGTAGGTGTCCTGTGCTGTTCTCTTGTCACCTACTTCGGTGTAATCAGATGAATCATTTGAATAAGAAAACCCAACTCCTGCGGGTGATTCCAGAAAGATCACGTTTGCCACTGCAAGTTTTCGTAGGATTTGTCAGTTGAAATTAAGAGAATCAGATTGGTGTTGCCAAACTGAAAAGAGAGTTCACAGTTCAGTACCATTGTTCCAAGCATATTCATTTCTGTAAAGCGTTTTTCCATCACTGTTTACTCTGAAAGGTCCAAGTTCCTGCATGGCTCCATATCCCAAAGACGAGCATCCTGGACCTGTACATCATACTCAATCAACCCTTTTCTCTTTTGATAAATGCTTATTTTCTAGACGCTATATTCAAATTCAATCAATGAAGCAAACGCTATTGTTATGATATTTTGTTTTACTGTTTGAGATGTTCTTATTAAATAAAGCTGTCCGGGTACAGATGCAAGAGGCCTTCCTGAAACTGGGAAAACAGCAAGGGAAGAACAAACGAAAAATGTTTTTTACAGTTTCAAAAGAAGTCAGTGTCAAGTAGCAAGAAATTTGCAAGCAATGGCAATTCATCTGCTCAATAAGTTCAATTAGTGGAGGCCCCCCACTAAATCATGTCTGGGTGATGCTTGGTTCCTGATTAAGCACGGGAAAACGACATTCACGAGTAGGGTTTTGCTTGTGGGAAAGCACTTGTTAGTTGTTTGAAAATAAGAGTCGTATGGAATATGACTATATGATTTCTTATATTCAAGTGGTCAAGTGGGCCGTCGCCATTTTGGATTCTTACCAAGCTGGACTCAGATATCAAGCTTAAGAAACGACCTGGCGGTCCCTGCTCGCTGGAGAGTTGAAGATTCCAGGTCTCTTGTTTCTACCATGCATGAGGATCATGCAGAAATGAACAATTTTGCCAAGTCTAATCCACTTAATTTGCTTCTCTGGTTGGCATGAATATCAGTTGAAGCATGATGGTGATTTCAGATGGAAAACGCACTTTTCTAGTGCTATTATTGTTTCAGAATGGACATTAATGGTTAGTCAAGAACTGACTTATGGATAGGTTAAACGTGGGAGTTCTGCATCGGTGTTTTGCAGAACTGCCCGCAAGCTTCGTTATACAAATCTATTTCCGAAAGGCTGATTTTGCATATACTCAAGCTTATCATTTGTATGCAGACAATGTGATGCAGAAAACGAGAGATGGATGCTAGCTATTTCTATGGCATATAATTCAGGCATGAAAAACGAGAGATGGATGCTAGCTATTGCTATGCCATATAATTCAGGTATGATTTAATATGACATATCTATAACCATGCAAAATAAACTTGAAAAGCTTTTGATGTAGAATTGCAGATGAATTAGTAGTTAAACTACCTCCATTTAACCATAAAACGAGAGGCTTTTCGGAAGAATTTTCTGGTGACTCCACAAAATAATAGAACAATGCTCGATCAGCCACCGGGTCTACTGTTACATAGCCTGCATATTGGTTAAATTTCACTCCTTCAGGCTGTCCCGGCAGTGCGTTGATCTTGTCAGCTTCCATCAACCCTTTTTGAGATCCTATATACACTGGAGAGTTGTGAGTATTATCTTCTTGATCATCAAGCTGAGCCCATAATTCAGGGCGAGGAGGGCTTGAGGATTTGCGAGATTCGATCAACCTGTTGAGATTGTCAATCTGGTTTCCTTTGCATGACATGAAGAAACCATGAAAGTAGCAAGGTAACAGTAGCAGAAGCCATATGGTAGTAACTTCCATATCAGCTAATATAATTCAGGCAGAGTTGGTTAGCCTCAGAACTCAAGAGCTTAAGCAAACTTCTATTAGTAATTTTCCATCTTTTCCAAAGCGTGCATCCTACCGCTTTCCAAGTCTCCTTTTAATTTCTCTACTTTGGTGCTTTTCACGACGATCCAGTCGTTATCCTTATCTTTAATTTTGTCTCTGTTTGATTCTTCGTATGGCAAATAGTAACGGCTCCTTAACATGCTATCAAACAAACAGCTAGAATTTTAAGAACCAACCAAGTCACTTTGAAGAACAAATCAAAACAAGAATCCCGGATATGATTTCAAGGATGGTTGGATTTGACTCAAGATTTGCGTTCAGAATTATCCTTTCCTTTGTGTTACAAAGTTAACAGTACATTTTCCGGCTAACATGGTGTCGTAAATGAGTGATCATTCTCTCAATGGTCAAACCCTCTTACAGATGGTGGAAGCTTTCCGTCTAAGAAGGAAGAGAAGAGCACCAGCACCCGAGCTGGCTGGTAACTGGGAACAAAATGTCCGGCTCCTCTTACAGTTACAAATGTCAAGTTTTGATATCCAACAGCATACCCTCCAACCTTGACAAAAAACAAGAAATATGATTAGTTTGATCAACATTGATTCATTGTCTAACAGCAATAACTAGATTAGTGAAGTTCTGTCCAGATTATTACCTCCCCAAGGGTGTACCAAGCGTACCAGGCTGTCCTGATGGGCATCCCCAGTTTGTTTATGGCATATCTGCTACATGTTACAGGCAAGGCACCATCCGTGTCACCACTGATGTCATCAAACATTATTACAAGGTTATGAAATTGGACTCAAGTGTGAAAGGTGGTTTGAGATTGAGCTGTCTTTCAAATGACTAATCTGTAGATCCAAACGCGTACTCCACTTTCCATTATTTCCTTAATGATTGGCAGCACTGTTAATGGTTTATCTTTCCAGTGTCGGTTTACTTCTCCACTGTTTTCAGAAATATTAGTCTATCAGGAAACAACCAGGTTAACATTCAATATAAAATGAAACAGGGTTAGTTAAATTCCACTGAGAGAAACTACAAGAGCTGCAGGATTGCCATGGATAAGGAAGAGCTGTAACATTTGCATGAAGTGCTTCTTGAACCTCTGGATTGTTCAAGTAAGAATGGACATAATTTTCCGAGCAGGGATCAAGAGCAGAAACCTGTTTTGTAATTCTTGGTAAGCGGAAGTCAAAATACCAGGAACATTGTGTTCACCAGCTTAGCTTATATAATTGTATAAAAACAGGACTTTATTTACTCACTGAATTGGAAGTTGAGGATGAACTGCACAAGGAAGCATAGATGTCAAAGGTATATATGTTCCCAGCAGCATCATTTGCTTCATCCACAAATCCCAAGCAGGCTTTGGATGATAAATATAGTGTAGAATAATCACAGTTGGATGCAATTCCGTTGTATATTTCATCAGACATAAGTGCATGCGTACAATAGAAATCGACTGCTCCTTTCATAGTTGTTTCAAAATCAATATAAGCATTACCTATCTAATAAATCAAAAATTTATCCTGTTAAAACTTTAAGAGTTCAGAAAAACATGCTGCAAAAAAGCATATGAACGATCTTAGAAACTTAACTGCAATTCCTCTCAGATTGGTTGTAGTTTGATTGGTTTGCCTGTTATTTTGAAGGATAGTCTGAGCAAGCTGGGGTACATAGTGGCCTGCATAGCTCTCTCCTGTAATGAAAAACTCCCTTGTCTTGTACTCAGGAAACCTTTCCAGCCGGTTAACAAGAAATAGGAATCTCAGGCAGTTCTTATATCTCCACTTAACTCATAGTCTGCGGTTCTATTTGAGTAAGAGAATCCAACACCGGCCGGAGATTCTAAAAACATGATGTTGGCTTCTGAGAATAACACAGAAAAATGATCATATAGGTTGAACTCACCCTTATTCCAAGCGTATTTATTCCGATGCAAGGTTTTACCATCTTTGTTTACTCTAAATGGGCCAAGCTCCATCATAGCTCCATTCCAATGGAAGGGCAACCAGGCCCTGCCCATCAAATCAGCTTCTGTAAATGATAAAGTTGCAGTCATAGGGTAGCAAACAGGTTGTACTACTGTCTATTACATACTAAAATCTGCAAGCCCAACCATGAAGGAGCTTAAGAAAAGCCCATTCATGAATAATAGAAGAAAACCAGTCCTGCAAACCTAAGTGCGCTGACCAGCCTATTACCCACTACAGTTTGGTTCAGTGTGTGAAAGGAACATCAATTCGTCCAACAAACACCGAAGAATTAAGAGGAAGATTGATTATTCGATTCAAACTTTGCTCACCAGAGTGAGACTGCTTGACCTTATGGCAAAGCTTTTTACCTCTCTCTCGTGTACTAAGTTCTATACAATGGCTAAAAGAGAATTAGAGAAGATGATAGTGGTGACTGTTTCTTTTGTTTATTGGGCTGCATGGAATCGGCAAGGGAACCCAAAACAACCAGAAGTGTAAAAACAAGGAATAATAAATCTTGATTATGAGCTTGATCCAACAGTAGAAAAATATAGAGCATGGAATAGAAGCATTAATTCCATAGAGCCATAGAACCAGTGGCTGAGTAGAAGAATTGTGAGATGACTCCACGAAATAACAAAACAATGCTCTGCCTGCTTCAGGATCAACAGCCACGTAACCTGAATACTGATCAAAATCCACCCCACCAGGCTGTCCAGGCAAACTTCCAACTTTATCAGTCGTTCGAAGGCCTTCTCGAGGGCCTATATAAACAGGTGAGTGCCCTGCATGCGTTTCCAAGCTGAACTTAGCAGCCATGTTGATACATCAGATAATATCTGCTCTGATAATTCCTGCCTTAACAGTTTAATGGGATTGAAGTCTCTGCCTTCGCAGCATCGAGTAAATCCTACCAGGCACAAGAGAGACACCCAAATGATTAACACAGCAGTTCCCATTGTTAGCTGACATGATTCACTTCACTAATTGCAATTGGGTCCTGATAACAGTGTTAATTTCAAGGGGATAGGAAATCTGATCAACCATAATTAACTCTGAAGTCTTTAAAGAAAGTACTTCATTATGATATGTTTCTAGTTTCTTCTTTGACTTGTATTCATTTTGTTGTTTTATTCATATTGGCACCACTGTATCTTCGTTGTGATCTGTATCACTCAAATTCAAGCTGAGTCCAGCTGTAGTACACTTTTAGGAAAGGCAGAAATTAGTTTTAATTTTTTTTTTGGTTACAGAAATTAGTTTTAATTAAAAACATAAAGCATCATCAAATTGTTAAAAGAAGTAAAAGTGAAATATTTTTTCAGGCATTTAGACAGAAATTGAATTTTGGAGTCGATATTATTGAAAGGGCTTTATCACTTATCATTTTTTGCTCAAACAGAATTAGTCTCAAACTGTGAAATAGATAAAAATATGTGATTATACAAAAAAAAAAAGCTTAATAGCCAAATAAGCCCTCAATCTTTAGCACAAAATGGAATTCAGCCCTCAACGTTTTATTACATGAAATTCAGTCCATAAACTTTTATTTCAATGGAAATAAACCCTAAACCTTTTATAATTATGTAATTAAGTCAAAATCTGTTAAATGACACTAACTGTCGTTAGTTTTGTATACGTGGCAGCTAACATGGATAGCTTAGTTAGCTGCCACGTGGCATGCCACGTATGCAAAACTAACGAAAGTTAGTTCATTTAACAGATTTGGTCTATTTCGACTGAAATAAAAGTTTATGGACTGAATTTCATGCAATAAAATGTTGAGGGCTGAATACCATTTTAAACTAAAGGTTGATGACTTATTTGATTATTAAGCCAAAAAAAAAATTAAAAACATAGAGCACTGAAACTGGCATCCACTTGGGCCTGTATGAATGTTATAGGTGGGCTTTCTTCAGAAGTTGGTATTAACATAATAAAGCTCGTTCAAGCCTTGCACTCGCAGGGATAGCTTAGTTGGGAGAGCGTCAGACTAAAGATCTGAAGGTCGCGTGTTCGATCCACGCTCACCGCATCAAACTTTTTTTGTCCACTGTAGCCTGTAGCCAAATCCTTCCAGTAGGTTGGACATTGGAAATGAAGTTACATCCTACGCATCTTTTTGGGTACATACTTTTATAAATAAAGTAATTTGCCACCCGTGTAATGCACGGTTTAATTTTATTTAAATATATATAAATAAAAATTTATATCAATATTGATTGGGATTAAATGGTAAGAGATTCATTCTCCCTTAAATATGACTCGGGTTCGAGTCATGCGTATAGAGCAAACCGTGTTGGGAGGGGTGCCTCACTTCCATATGACCTGACAGTTCCCCGACTCTGGAGTAGTCGCATAAAACGGATACTGAAGGGTCAAAGACCAAAAAAATAAAAAATTATATTATTGGCACACTTTATTTCTTTAAAAAAAATTATGCTTAAAATTTTTATTTGTTTTAAATGTATTAGAGAATTAAATTTATTTTTTTAAATGGAGTAGAAGCTATTTAATATTTTAATTATTTTTAAGTTAGATAATATTTTAATTATTTTTAAGTTTTTAAGATAATACTTAGATTATTTTAATAGTTTAAATATATTTAGATAATATTTTAACTGTTTTATTTGATATCTTTCAATTTGTAAATCTATATTCCTCATTGTTTTTGATGAATCGATCTGCTATTTAGATGAAATTTAAATAAAATGAGTAATAGTACTAATAGTACTAATACTTGAATAAGATAAGAAATTGTTTAAAAAACTAAATTACATAGTAAATTTTGAAACGTTGAATAGATTGTGAGAAAAAAAAAAGCAACAAAGAAAACTGTAAAATATATATTACTTAGAATTAAATGGGTAGATTGTAGTTGGTTGTTTAGTGAGCTTTTTTATCGCTTCAATTCTTCCTACTTTTTTTTTGAGTGTGGATAATGAACAAATAATAGAATTTTTAAAATTGATTAAAATGGGTAGATTAAGTTGGTTTTTAGTAAGCTTTTTAATATATGCATTGCTTCCTATATCTTTAGGTGTGGATAATAAGTGGTTATAAAAAAAATTTAATTTTTAATTTTAATAAATATTGCGTGTATCTTAATTTTATGTATCATGAGAAGAAAATTTTCACATAAATACTTATGTGACTTACTTGTAAAATTTTTACATTTTTTGAAATGTAATATATATTTATATTAGATTACTAGAACAAAAGATAAAAACTTTAATGCAGCATTCCCTGAAACTCGTACTTCTTTCGGTAACATTGATTTGGACTCCGTATGATTTTCTACGTCTGCAAGAGTTAATTATTCCGATCTATTCTTTGATGGGCAACATGATGAATTTATATATGATATATTGATAAAGTATAGTTTTTATACATTGTCAATACATCAAAGATTGACACTTCATTAATAGATTTTTATATGTAAATATAAATAAATTTTTTTAATTTATTTGTAATGTCATATTGACAAAATATCAATCTCTAATATATTAATAATATATAAAAATTACACACTGTCAATATAATATATACAAACTCACAACATTATTTATTGCTACTTAATGAGCTCTTGTACTGAAGCTTTAATGAGCTCTTGTAATGGAGCTTTAAAGCTCAAGTTACAAAAGCAGCAGTTAGCCTAGCCTGCTTTCATGAGCTTGTGGCTTGTGTCATGTTTATTCCAGTCATCTAATAAATACAAATTGTGGGATTTTTTGAACGCTCAAGATATCCACATCATATTTTTATTTTTTTCAAATTCTACAAAATGGGTCTATCTCCATCACTATAATTAAATTATCACAAAGTGGATCTATCTCCATCATTGTAATTAAATTATCATATTTGTGTTTGATTTTGATCAATCACAATCAAAGTTGTAATCAAAAGATGATTAAATAAGATCAAACTTATAATGATTTTAAAAAGATTATAAATTTATTAGTGATTTTTTGATGATTTGACAACTTATAGTTTAGTAATTCTTACAAAATTAGAATTAGAAATGAAATTGACATACATTTGTCATATTGGGCAATGAGATTAGCACTAGTTAATTGTTTTCTTAATCCAAAAGTGCAAAATTAATTTCATGCATCAAAAATTTATTTTGAAAAGCTGAAAAGTATAGTGGTTTTTTTTTTATATAAAATGAAAAGGACATTAATTAATTAATTGTTTGAATTGAAAAAAAAAATCTATACATTTGAAGAATAATCCTTTTGCTATTTGAAATTTTGAAATGAGATAAGTTTTTAACATTGGAATAAAAAGAAATTGTTTATTTTTTTATTTTATTAAATTCAAGCCATATAATTTTTTATTTGTTTCTGTTTTAAGTCTTAAATATGCAAGTTTTTTAAGGCAATGTCACTTAAAATTATTTCCCTTTTCAAATATGAGATTCTTTGTAGATAAAAATATTGACGAGCAATTACGTACTACTTCATCCACCAATCCTTTACTAAAGTGTCAGTTTTTATGTTATATATTATATTTGTAAAAACTTTCAACATACATAAGAACAATGCATTCTACCCAAAAAAGATTCAAATTCAATCTAATATACATTTCTACACAAGTCTTTACCATATTATTATATTTATGCTTGATTTGTAATAGTCAAGATATTTATGAAATCATTAGTAATAACATATTGAAGTGAGTTTAAGCCTACATATAATAAAGTATTGATTATTGTAATTCTTGCAATTGTTTTGAGTTTCAAGAGATCTGACAAGAATGCTCAGAGGAATCTTAGTT
The DNA here is from genome assembly GCA_031772115.1 of Heritiera littoralis. Classification (NCBI taxonomy): domain Eukaryota; kingdom Viridiplantae; phylum Streptophyta; class Magnoliopsida; order Malvales; family Malvaceae; genus Heritiera; species Heritiera littoralis. The sequence continues at coordinate 22,558,587 of JAPDPK010000001.1, forward strand.
ATATTTTATTAGGCTTTGTTCCCTTCATACTCTGAATAGATATTTTGCTATGTGCAAGTATTTGCATATTGATTTCAGTAACCCAAAACAACTATTTTTTCAAACATATATATATATATATATATATATATATATATATATATATATGTGATCATTGACCGCAGCATGTTGCAGCGGGTCTCACGCTTGTTATATTTAGTGTACCTTAGAAAGCAACAGGAAGTTAGGGAATATGATCTGTTGTTGCTTCTAAAGGAAGGTTAGATAGGCTGTTGACGGGCTGGTTTCCATTCTCAAGTGTTTGTCGTAATCCTCAAAGAGAAAAGGTGCCCACGTTCCAACATCATCGGCAACGGAAAGAGAGGCAACATGGGCTGGATTTTTCTCCAACAATCAAAAGTTAAAAAAGTTTTTGCAGTTCAATAGAAAGATTAGATCTAACTTTTAATGGGTAAAACATGGCTGATTCAAGGGAAAATGACTTGTTTCTTGTCAAATGTGTTGTCTAAGAGGGGAAACTGAATCTGAATGTTATGACTGAAGCCAAAGTCAAATGGATATGGGGGCCTCTCGAAGAGCTGGTAAAACTGAAAACGAGATGCATGCTGACGAGGATTGGTTTATGTACGGTATAGCCAAGCTTTTTCCTAATTGTTTTATCTGGAACTTGTCTTTTTTCTTGATTTCTTGGTACTCACCTGCTGGAAAACTAGTTCAACTAGAGAACTAGCAAAATTAATGGTAATGGAAGATGCTAATTGATCTTTGTTAACGTTGTTTTGTGCCTCAATTATTTATCTTTAAGATCTGAAACTGGGTGAACAAGCCATGAAGACCTTAATTTCAAGAGAAGAGATAAGCTTAAGAGATGTAGAAATTAAAATTTCAAAAAACAATTTAAGATTAAAGAAGAGATAAGTATCAAGGATTGAGAATATGAAAAGAGTTCTTTATATGTGTTTCGGAACTCCTATATATAAGTTGAAATGAATTTGAAACTTAACTGCAATATTCTGGGTCCAATTTATGGGCTAGAAATCTTTTGTCGATGGTAGTGAATTCACCATATTTTCCTCCTTTAATCTTCTGTGCTAAACTTTTTGCTATAATGTTTCTGTTTGCTTTTTCCTTGGACCACGTTTATGGAGCAAAGAGGATGAGGCTCGCCTTCCTTTGAGATCTAAGACAGTGGATCCTGATGTAAAAGCCATTAAGCTGTGTTTTTTAAACAAATGCGCGTGTAGCATGGATTTTTTAGCAATAGATTTCCTGTCTTTTCATCAGAAGACAAAGCCTCTAAGAAAGATTCTGGTCAGACAGGCCAGCTGGCAAGCTACTTCCCTATTCTAACGTTTGGCCATGGATGGGACACAAGTGTTGTTTCACCAGCTCTGATTGAACAATGAATTACTTTTACATCAGGACATTATGATTAACCTCCATGATTCAATAATAGAGATCTGTGAATGTCTCTGCAGATGATAATATATACTGAAGGCCAAAGCTGGGGTTGTGCAAAAGTAATTATACTTTACTTTGGAGCCGCAGGCCAAGATGGCTTTTGATTCATGCCATTTATGGAGCTGTTTTTGCCCTTTTTATCAGGATCAAGACTATCCCATAAAGTTAATTGCCTGACGCATTTTCTAATTTGGCCTGGCTCACCGAAAGCTTTACTCGAGAAACCCATGGCTGAACACTGCAGCTTCCATTGATAGTAGGACCACCAGTCCACCACCACTGTCTTTGATGGCATTGACCTTGATCTTGGATTTCTTCAACCCTCATGGTCCATTGCCAATTTGCTATTCACATTGACTCTAATTCCTATATCTAAGGATCAAGTGCATTACTTGAATTATAATTCTTTAATTTCAATCATCGATCATTCCTGGAGGGATCTCATTCACTTGTATTCTCACGCAAAGGTTAAATTTCTGAACTCCAGAGCTTGTCAGTGCAATGATAGTTGCCTTATCGGAGTTAGTGATTCTGCTTCATTGACAAAACCTTATGATGCAAATTATGAACATAAGATGAAGGAAATTAAGAGGGAAGAAAAGGAAGATGACAGCTTTTGTGAAAGAGGTACAACGATTTTAGAGGCATGACCATTGATGCCTTTGGCTTTTCATCATCACAGAAACCTGCCCACACTGAAAAGCTTTAGAGCCATGCATAAATTCTGAATATCTTTTAGGAGAAGACATGTTAAACATAGGCAGAGGTGTTTTATGGGGTATGGTCCTTATGAATTCCGGACCACCAATTTTTTTCATAAAAAATTTATTAGTAATGGAAGTTATTTCATTTATAAGATTAGAATAAATCATCAATTTATTATTAAAATTTACGAATTTATTAAATTTTCACTTATAAATTTTTTAGACTTCAAATTATCTAACTAGCGAAGATGGTAGAGATTTAAACTTGAATATTTTACTTGTAACATTCAAAATTTAATCACCCATGCCGACCCATTGGCATTTCGGACCACCATTTCATCCTTCCCTTTAAATCATCAAAGCCCTACTAATCCAGGATCAGACCAATGGAAAGTTTGAGGGTTGGAAAATGGAAATTGAACTGATTGGATGTTGGTGAAGAGTCACATTATTCAGTACCTATCAATGATTCCCCTTGTCTCTCAATAGACCTACTTATATTTCTCTTTTGGGGGCTCAACAAGGACCTACCTACATTTCATTTCCCATATTTCTAAAAGTTCTCCAAGCTTTTACTCTCCTTTTTACCGTATCAACTATTGATGAGCAGAACTGTTAATTAGCATAGTTCATAAAATAAAAAGGAACCCTATTCAGAAATAGTTACTAGACAGCAGACAGTGAGAATTGGCTCAGAGCAGTTCTCCTGATTAAACAGAACCCAATCCGTCCATGGCTTATTTATGGAGGAATGAAAATGTGAACATAGAAACGAGATGCTAGCACTTTAGTAGGTCCTAATGTCTTTGTTTTATAATGAAAAAAATAATGGTTGGTGACAGATTCATCCAAAGTTGTTGAAGAAAAACCTATTTCAAGTTTCCACCATGGCCCATTAGGATGGAAAATCGTCTCCAATCACTCTCGCGTGCCATCACGAGCAGCGTTCGCGGTTCACCTGCGGTGCCAACAGTCAGCATTCACTTCTGAATACATTGCTTAGCTTACACCTGTTCTCCTTATAGCTTTCAGGTTGCTAAGACTGCAGCAATTAACAATGACATTTCTTTTTTACCTGCAGTTTGACTAGTGATAGATGGTTCAGTTTCAAGCCAAGAGAACTTGGATTTCCCTGTCGATATTCTCCACGCCTGATCAAGAGATTTTGCATGTGATGATTCACAAGGATTTGGAGACAGAACTAGAGGAGAAATGCAATGGAAGAGGACAGTTATTATACATTAATAATTGTGATTAATAGAAAAGAAACTTGCAGACAGCTACTTGTCGTGTTACTCCGACAGTGTTTCAGTCAGCTTACATAATCAGTAAAATAATCAGCCTTGTTTTTGTTGATTATAGAGATTATGATGTAAACCTAAACCCCTCAGTTCAATCAAACATTAAACCGATAGCTTAATCAATGTTATATCAGAAATTTCCATTTGATTAGCATTCTTGAGATTGACATCTCATCAGCTTACGGAGAATGGTCAGCCCTTCTGATCCAACGGCCCTAGCTGAGTATGAAACTAAAACCATCTATTTTTAATGAACATTTATTCAACCATTTTAATAAACATCTTTTAGCACCTTTTTGATAACTTACTGAGCATGTTAAATCAATATCAAGAGAAATGATCCCTCTCCTCAAAAGAAAAAAAAAGCCTTTAGTTTCTATCTATAATGGCACTGTAGGGACTAGTGATACCGATATGTGATCATTACGTAATTTGGGTTCATGATTATAAGTTCTACCAACAAAAAGGATAAGGTTGCTACCATACTAGAATTAAGATTGATTTAGTTTTTGATACACATCAATATCTACAAGATATTATATATAATTAACCAAATCATGAATTAGTAGTTAGTACTTAGTCCCATTAATGTCTTATTAGACATTACATTACCATGCATGGAGATATAATGGTATGTTGAACATTATAATAATTTTTAACTAATCAAGTGATTAGTCATTTTCATAATAATCTACCATGCAGTCAGTCCATTTTCTTGTCATTTATTATTAAAAGAAAAAAGGAAATTAACATATTGTTTGCAACAATTGCATGTTCAAACCCAATTGGTTTAATTCTTCATAGATGGTAATTATGATTAGGGTTAATTAACAATGATACATAAAACCCTTGTGAAAACGTAATTAAAAATATTTTTAAAAAAATGGGTTATAATTTATAAGTCCAAACATGTGTTGGTGCTTTGAGAGTGGGCAACACATGGTCATGGGTGGGGAGTCCATTTCATTTATATCACAATAAATTCAAAGAAAAAGGTTTTCCTTTTTCTCATCATAATAGCTTTTCCCAGGTTAGCAACAATTCCATCATGTGTACAAATCATATCATCTCACTTTCAATCAATAAATGGAATAAAGATTGATAACACCAATTAATCAATGAATGTGTTAGATGGAATTTAAAGCTTGAAAATTAAAATATCTTTTTGAATTCAATTTATTTACAATCATTTTCATAAAAAAGATATAAAAAATGAAATTTCGATCTAAATAACTCAATCTTATCTTAGAATCATGCAACAATGAAAGAAGTTACTTTTTTGAGAAGGGATAGATTTTTTTAATAAAGTTAATAATTCGTAAAATAAAAAAATGTTATGTTTTAAAATTTCACTCTCTAATTTATCGAATATCATTAAAAAATTTCTAAGCTTGATAAGAGGAAAACTTTAAGGAAAAAGCCAAACATAGTACTGACAAGTGACATGTAGGGTTTTATAAATGAGTTTGTATATGATATATTGATAGTGTATAACCGTATATAATTTTTATACATTGTTAATGTATAAGAGGTTGATATCTCATCAATAGGTCTTTATGGGTAAATTAAAAAAAATTATTTATATTTGCATATAAGAGCCTATTGATGTGGTATCAACCTCTGATGCATTGATAATATATAGAAACTATATACTGTCAGTGCATCATATATATAAATCATTTATAAATTTCAACGAATTAATTCCAATATCGGCTTTTTATTATTAAATTATAGAAAGAACACAAAGAGAGAGAGCAAGAAGAGAGATTTTCTCTTATTCTTCAAGTGTGTTCAATACATGGATGGTGAGCCTCTATTTATAGGTTTTACAAATACATGAATAAAGATGGAATTGAATAGTTACTTAAGAATTAGGGAAAGTTATAAACTTAATGAAGGGATAGTTACAAACTTAATGAAGGGAAAGTTATAAACTTAATGAAGGGAAGTTATGAAGAGTATGAGGGATGAATGGACATCCATTATTTATGACTATTCATAACACTCCCCCTTGGATGTCCATTACTAAAGAATATGCCTCATTAAAACCTTACTAGGAAAAACCCTGTGGGACAAAAACCTAGTGAAGGAAAAAGAGTACATTATTCTTCAAAATACACATGAGATGCTGCCTCATTAAAAACCTTACCAGGAAAACCCAGTAGGACAAAACCATGGTTAAGGAAAAAAGAGTACAGCGTGTATTTACTCCCCCTCATGATTATATCATTTGAGATCTCTGAGTCGACGCAATCCAACATTGTGGACTAACTTCTCAAATGTAGTGGTAGGAAGCGCCTTTGTTAATAAATCTGCCAAATTTTCACTTGAACGGATTTGTTGAACATTTATATCACCATTCTTCTGAAGGTCCTGAGTGAAAAAGAACTTCGGTGAAATATGTTTTGTTCTATCACCTTTGATATATCCTTCCTTCAGTTGGGCGATGCATGCTGCATTATCCTCATATAAGACCGTTGGTGCCTCTTTTCTTAAAGATAAACCACAAGCTCCTCGTATGTGCTGAATTACAGACCTTAACCATACACATTCACGACTAGCCTCATGTATTGCCAAAATTTCAGCATGATTAAAAGATGTGGCTACTATAGTTTGTTTCATGGAACGCCATGAAATGGCGGTGCCACCACATGTGAATACATATCCAGTTTGTGATCGAGCATTATGAGGATCAGATAGGTACCCTGCATCTGCAAAACCAATCAAATCTGTTTTGGGTAGGTTAGGAAAATACAAACCCATATCCTTTGTACCTTGTAGGTAACAAAGTACATGTTTAATCCCATTCCAATGCCTTCGGGTTGGACAAGAGCTATATCTCGCTAATAAGTTAACAGAGAATGATATATCAGGTCGTGTATGACTAGCGAGATACATTAGTGCTCCAATTGCACTCAAGTATGGTACTTCAGGACCAAGAATCCCCTCATCATTTTCCCTAGGTCGAAATGGGTCTTTATTTACATCAAGTGACCTTACAACCATTGGGGTGCTCAACGGATGTGCTTTGTCCATATAAAATCGTTTTAGCACCTTTTCTATATAAGTTGTTTGATGCACAAGAATCCCATCCTTTAAATGTTCTATCTGTAACCCAAGACAAAATTTTGTCTTTCCAAGATCTTTCATCTCAAATTCTCTCTTCAAGTACTCTACTGCCTTTGAAATCTCTTCAGGAGTTCCAATGATATTCAGATCATCAACATATACCGCAACAATAACAAACTCAAATCTAGATCTCTTTATAAAAATGCATGGGCAAACGGGATCATTCTTATATCCCTCATTTAACAAATATTCACTAAGGCGGTTATACCACATGCGACCAGATTGTTTTAATCCATATAGAGATCTGTTTAATTTGATTGAGTAATGTTCTCGAGAACTAGAATAACATTCTTCTGGCAGTTTAAATCCTTATGGAAGTTTCATATAAATGTCATTATCAAGTGGGCCGTACAAATAGGCTGTAACGACATCCATTAGACGCAAATCGAGTCCCTCTTTTATTGCCAGACTAATTAGAAATCGAAAAGTAGTCACATCCACCACAGGGCAGTATGTCTCTTCATAATCAATACCAGGTCTTTGCAAAAAACCTTGTGCAACTAGACGTGCTTTATGTCTCACAATTTCACCTTTTTCATTTCGTTTTCGCAGAAAGACCCATTTGTAACCCACTGGTTTTACACCATTAGGTGTACGGACTACTGGTCCAAAAACATTTCTCTTTTCAAGAGATTTCAATTCTGCCTCAATTGCGTCTTTCCATTTTGGCCAATCATGTCTATGCTTACATTCCTCAATAGACTTTGGTTCAAGATCCTCGTCATCATCCATAACATCTAGCGCTACATTGTATACAAAAACATCATCGACGTCGATTTTGTTTCGGTTTCATATTTTTCTTGACATGACATAATTTATCGAGATCTTTTCATTTTCAGTAATTTCAGGTACCTGACTTTCTTTTGAAATTGTAATTTTAGTCATGTCTAAGGGCTCTTCTGTAAACTCTTCTGGAGTTACAATTTCCTCGACCTGGCCATCTTGAATCTTTGCTCCCTTTCTTTTTCGAGGATTCTTATCTTTGGAACCAACTGGTCTACCACGCTTCAGGCGTGCTTTAGATTCATTGGCAACAAAAGGTTGTCCTTCTGGGACATCAATTTTAATTGGAGCATTAATAGCTGGTATATGTGACTTTGTCACTCTCTTTGGGTCAGTAAATGCGTCTGGCAATTGATTTGCTAAACTTTGTAAATGAATTATCTTTTGAACTTCTAGTTCGCATTGTTTTGTACGAGGATCAAGATGAGAAAATGATAATTCATTCCAACTTATCTCTTTTTCCAGCTGCCTATTTTCTCCCCTAAGGTTGAGAAGACTGATTCATCAAAATGACAATCAGCAAATCTAGCTGTAAATAAATCCCTTGTTGATGGTTCTAAATATTTAATTATAGATGGGGATTCATATCCAACATATATTCCCAACCTCCTTGAGGACCCATCTTAGTACGTTGTGGTGGAGGAATTGGAACATATACAGCACATCCGAAAATTCTTAGATGGGAAATATTTGGTTCCTGACCAAAAACCAATTGTAAAGGGGAGGACTTATGATAACTTGTTGGCCTGATGCGAATTAGTGCTGCTGCATGTAAAATAGCATGACCCCAAGCAGAAATTGGGAGTTTTGATTCCATTAGTAATGCCTTGCAATCAATTGAAGACGCTTAATAAATGATTCTGCAAGGCCATTTTGTGTATGAACATGTGCTACAGGATGTTCAATACTTATCCCAATAGACATACAATAATCATTGAAAGTTTGGGAAGTAAATTCACCAGCATTGTCAAGACGAATTGTCTTGATGGGATAATCTGGAAAATGTGCTCGTAATCTAATTAATTGAGCAAGTAACCTCGCAAACGCCAAGTTGCGAGTTGATAATAAAGATACATGTGACCACCTAGTTGATGCATCAATTAAAACCATAAAATATCTAAAAGGTCCACATGGTGGATGTATTGGTCCACATATATCACCTTGTATTCGTTCCAGAAAAGTAAGGGATTCAATCCCTATCTTAGCTGGTGATGGTCGAACAATTAACTTGCCTTGAGAACAAGCAGCACATGGGAAATCTTTCGATTGAAAAATCTGCTGGCTCTTCAATGGATGTCCACATGAATTCTCAACTATTCTTCGCATCATTATCGATCCGGGATGGCCTAACTGGTCATGCCAAACAACAAAGTTATTATGATCTGTAAGCTTTTGGTTAATGACCACATTTGTTTCAATTGTTTTAATTCTTGTGTAGTACAAACCGGAGGAAAAGGCCAGTAATTTTTCTAATACAATTTTATTACCCAAGATTATACTCGTAATGTGAAGGTACTCAATTTCTCCTTCACTTGTTGTCTCAATATGATATCCATTTCGGCGGATATCCTTAAAACTCAATAAATTTCTTTGAGACTTGGGAGAGTATAAAGCTTCATGAATTTCAAATTTTGTTCCTCCAAGCAAGAATATGTTAGCTCTTCCGGAGCCTTCTATCAATTTTGCACTACCCGATATAGTACTAACATTGGCCTCTTGCATTATCAAATAAGAAAAATATTTCTTATTCTTTAATATAGTGTGTGTAGTGGCACTATCTGCAATACATATATCTCCACCACTCATCGCAAATCGAACCAGGAGAGTATCTATGTTCTTCATTGAAAATAAGAAATATATAACCAAATTAATAAAATATCTCATAAATAACCAAAACATAATGAAACATCTAAACATGACAAATACTTAATAATTAGAATCCTATTAATAAGAAGCATGCTTAAAATAAAGTCCAATAACATCTAAGTAAGATCTAAGAACTTTATTTTTGGACACTCTCATTTCCAATCAAATGGTCAATTTTTCCTTCAGGGTGTGAGAAAAAATCAGCAATATCTAGATGAGTGGCATCAACATAACCATAATCAAAATCATCATCTCCACAAAAAAAATTTGTCTCATCTTTTCCATCATCACTAGCAAAATTAGTCTCTATCTTCTTCCCTTTATCTTTTAGTGATTGTTGATAGAGCTCGACAAGATGTTTTGGCGTACGACAGGTACGTGACCAATGGCCTTTGCCTCCACAATGATAGCACAAATTCTTCACAACCTTTTTGTCTTTCCCACTTTTATCTTTGCGTTTTCCATCCTTATGTTCCCACTTCTGGTAGGTATATGTGTTTTTGAAATGACCACCTGGACGATTATTACGTCCACGTCCACGTCCATGACCACGGCCATGACTACTGGCATGACCTCTGTTTTTTTTCATTATATGTTACTGCATTCACTGCAGGGAATGAAGCAGATCCAGTTGGACGGGCTTCATGATTTTTCATCAATAGCTCATTATTTTGCTCAGCCACAAGGAGGCATGAAATCAGTTCAGAGTACTTCTTAAAACCTTTTTCACGATATTGCTGCTGCAGGAGCATATTCGATGCATGAAAGGTGGAGAATGTTTTTTCTAACATATCCTCATCAGTGATCTTTTCTCCACATAACTTTAATTGAGAACTGATTCTAAACATAGCTGAGTTATATTCACTTACAGATTTAAAATCTTGTAATCTCAGATGCATCCAATCATAACGAGCTTTAGGGAGTATCACAGTTTTCTGGTGGTCATATCTTTCCTTTAGACTAATCCAAAGAATAAGTGGGTCTTTAATAGTCAGATATTCAATTTTAAGTCCCTCGTGGAGGTGATGACGAAGAAATATCATCGCTTTAGCCTTATCTTGACTAGATGCTTTGTTCCCTTCTTTATGGTATCACCGAGACCATTTGCATCTAGATGAATTTCAGCATCTAACACCCATGATAAATAGTTCTTTCCCGTAATGTCAAGAGCCACAAATTCAAGTTTTGCAAGGTTTGACATTATGAACTATCACAAGTATATTTAATAAGTTAGGAGAAAATAATTAACAAAAATTCAGCAACTGGACAATTAGTAAATAAAAATAGTTTTATTACCGTAAAAGAAGAGATAGATAATTGTGATTGAAGGCCTATTCTCCAAATCTCTCACGGGTTTTTAGAGTCTCGTGCTGATAACGTATTATTCAATTATAGAAAGAACACAAAGAGAGAGAGCAAGAAGAGAGATTTTCTCTTATTCTTCAAGTGTGTTCAATACATGGATGGTGAGCCTCTATTTATAGGTTTTACAAATACATGAATAAAGATGGAATTGAATAGTTACTTAATTAAGGGAAAGTTATAAACTTAATGAAGGGATAGTTACAAACTTAATAAAGGAAAGTTATAAACTTAATGAAGGGGAAGTTATGAAGAGTATGAGGGATGAATGGACATCCATTATTTATGACTATTCATAACACTTTTTTTATTTTTAGTTTTTAAAAAGGAAGAAAAGTTATTACGTGTAAGAATTCTAAAATTCCAGGTTATTAATCGGAATTTTTTTCATATATCTGAAGTGTTCAATGAAAAAAATTGATAATTTTTTCTGCTTTTTAATTTGGGGCGGTGGTCGTTGACTACCGCCATGCATTCACGAAGATAGAAGACGGAAGTTTGTCCTTCAGGATATCGCTTAGGAAAAAACTTTTAATAATGAAAATTGTCTTTTTTTTTAATTGAAATTGATTTTTTTTCTTTTTCATACTTTATTTTTTTCCAATATAAAAGAAAATGTGGTGGGGTAAGATTTTCAGAAGAAAATAAATTAAAATTTTGAAAAAATACAAACCCTTCTTAAATTTCTAAAATAATAATTTTAATTTAATTTTAAATATTGATTAAAATAATTATATTTCATATGTACTAACATACAGATTTTTTCAAAATCTTTTAATGAGATTATTTAATTAGAGAATATAAAAAGCACTATGAGAAGGTGCAATGCATATGCATCAAACAAGGAATTTAAATTGATCTTTCAAGTAAATTTACGTGTGAAATGAAACTAAGAGATAGAAAAATAAATAAATAACAATGGGAAAGTGAAGTGAAGTGAAGCGAAGCGAAGCATATTTATATTACCAGCAAGTGGCAAGTTGCAAGAAAACCAAAAAAAAATATTAGTTGGCAAACATGTGGTGTGTGCAGCTTTCGCCTAAGAAACCAGCCCCATTACTTTCCAAATTCTTAATCACTAAACCTCGCAAAATCTCCATTTTCAGCCATTAATATTAAACCCTTTTCTTTTTGTAATCAAAAGAAGAAAAAAAAAAGAATCAAATCTTATTCGCATGGAGATAGAGTCAACCCAGTAAGGCAACAATAACCCATCATCATATCATTGCCTTTTTTTTTATATAATATAACCAAGCACTCCCCTCGTTTTAGCATACTGAAAGAAGAAAATCATGCAGTTTCTGGAATCTTGAAAGAAGAAGAAAAAAATTATGGGTGACAAAGGAAGTGAAGAATGTATTAGTATTTAGTATTAGTTGTAGTTAGTAAGTGGAAAAAGGGAAGACGGACGTTGATTCATGATGACGCAGGGAAGAGTGTGTTTCTTCGTGGAGTTTATGTGCGGCTCTGTCTTGTTTCCGAGATGCGCATTTTTTGCCTTTTGCAATCCTCCATCTTCCTCCTCTTCTTCCATTTACTCTCTTTCTTTGCTTTAAGAAATAAATATATAAACTTCCAGACAAGACACAGCTGCAAGCCTAGTGACCTACTTGTTCTTGTTAGAATTGGTGTTGGTGTTTGTTTCTTCGTGTTAAAATATGAAAGCTTTGTCGTTTAGTGTTTACTTGCTTGGAGGGAAGCATTGAAGTATGTCAGTTTTGAGATGGAAAGTTTACTTTTTTGTTGTTAAAGGTCTGAATTGATCACCCTCTGTTTTTCTTGGACTGTTTTTTTCTTTTTCGCATTCAAATTGTTGTTATTGTTGTCTATCTGATCTTTGTTGAAGTTCTTGAATTGGGTTTCTGCAGATTTGGTAGTGGCGTGTTGAAAAGATGAATACCAGAGTCAGAACGTCTCTACAGTCTAGGAAAGTTCCAGGGAAGCATGACAAAGTAATCACTAATCACAGTTATCAAGAATTTCGTCAATGGCTACTGGCTATTATTTTAGAACTATGTTGTTTTGGAAGACGGTTTGTACTGTAGATAAAATGTGATTAGTCCTTTATTAATTATTATCTTCAATTTCAAGACGACGCTCTCCAGGGGCTGAAAGCTCCTGGAAATTTTTGAAAAGCAAGCATCTTTGATTGGAATCCAAGGTGGGGTTTTTTCAATTTATTATTCTCTTGGATTGTGAAATTCCCAAGCAATTCTCAGTTCGCTTCATTAATCAATAGGCAATGCTGAGGTTCTAGTTTCTATGTAGTTCTTTGATTCTTCCGGTTTCTTATTCTTATATGCCTAATAAAGCTGACTGTTTGTAACTCTCTTCTCTTTGAAGGATAAGGCTGAAATGCAGGGGGCCAAGCCAACAGTTCCAACAAAGGCAATGAAAAATCGACGAGCCTCGAGCAAAGAGAGAAAAATGGCCCTAGAGCAAGATGTATAGACTTGTCTCCCGAAACAGAGTTACAAGTTATTGGATTTCTTACAACAATTTACTGTAGTTAGTGATTGTATTGAAACTCCAATATTTGTCAGGTTGATAAACTGAAGAAGAAGCTCAGACAGGAAGAGAACATTCACAGAGCTCTAAAGAGAGCTTTTAACCGACCTTTGGGAGCTTTACCTCGTCTTCCTCCGTATCTCCCTCCTTCTGTTAGTAATTCACCATCTCATTTGACATTTGACATTTTCCAAGCCGGAATTCTAACGTTGGATTCTGAATTTGTAGACATTGGAGCTTTTAGCAGAAGTGGCAGTGCTGGAAGAGGAGGTTGTCCGGCTGGAAGAGCAGGTTGTGCACTTCAGACAGGACTTGTATCAAGAAGCTGTCTATACATCATCGTCAAAAAGGAACATGGAGAATTCAGATGATTTGAGTGAGCCTTGCTCGGATAATAGCACTAAACCTAAGCAACCTAAGATGTCAACTCGAAAAACATCCATGGATGGGCATTTGAGATCCATTTCAGGTAAGCTTTTGGGTTTCTAAATCGTCTTGAATTGGTATTGAAGTGGAAGTATGCTGTAAAAGTTGACACCCGATTGTTCTTTCAGATGATGGGAAAGGAAAAGAGAACCAGTCTTTTACAAATTCCTCAAAGAGCAATAAGGGATCTTTGATGCATAAAAACCAATCAATAAGAACACCTGTGAAGAGAACTCCGATTGATTCAAAGCCAGCAGAGAAGCTTTTAGATCCTCAAAAGTTGCAGGCATGAACCAGTTTCATTTCCATCAAGTTATAGTAAGACATTATTTGCAGTTATATGAGTATGACTTGTTTTACATGTTCAGCTAGAAAGCAGAGTGAGAGAACAAGATAATGCAGAAGAAAGAATAATTAGCTCTTCAGATGGGAAGCCATTGGGAGACGATGGCCCAAATAAAGTTTCTGAGGAACTTGTAAAATGCTTGTCCAGTATTTTCTTAAGAATGAGCTCAACAAAGAGAAAGTCTGCTGCAGAAAGTTTTCCTTCATTATCAATGTTAAGGTCCCAAGAAAGCAGTGAAGAAACAGAATTTTGGGATCCTTATGGTATTTGCTCAAGTTATGGAAGGAGAGACATTGGCAAATATAAGCATTTATTTTCAGTTGATGCTTGCTCGATCAATCCAAATCGAACATCAAGTTCTTTATTTCTGCTGCGCAGGTTGAAGTAAGGCATCTGTGATTGGATTAGTTTTTTTCTTTGTTTGATATTGTTATGGCGGCTGTCAAAATTGTGATGGTTTTGTATGTTGCATTCTCAGACTCCTCCTTGCGAGACTTGCCTCTTCCAACTTGCAGAACCTCAACCATCAGGAGAAGCTCGCATTCTGGATAAATATCTACAATTCCTGCATGATGAATGTAAGCGAAGGCCGTCTATGAATATAAATTGAAGAGATTAAGATTTAAGGCTAAGGCTAGTATTACATTTAACCCGTGGCTTAATATGTATCAAGCTTGAAACTAATTCTTTCATACTAGTTTCTTTCACCTGAATTTCTGCCATGGGCTCCTAACCCCACATTCTCTTATGGTGTTACTTTCAATGCTTTTAGTTTCTATTACCATACCTGGTTTACTCTAGTAGATGGAATCATTTATTACATGAGTTGATTCAGGCATTCTTAGAATATGGAGTACCAGAGAGTCCGGAGATGGTTGTGGAATTGATGAGAAAGGTACGGATGACCCAGAACTTATGGTTTTGTTAGAATCATTTCAGCTATTCTTAGGATAATGTCCTGTTCAATTTCCAACCACCTTGGAGTTCTATCAGATGAATACAAGTCAATTTTCCTGCACATCAACTTATTATATTGCATGTAGTCAGTAGTTTTATACAATTTTTATGAAACAGGCAACCATAAATGTTGGGGGATGCTTGCTAAATGGAATAACTATTGAACATTTCATTCTCAGACTGCCTTACCACTCTAAATTTGTAAGTGGTCCCTAATTTCAATTTTTTACGAACTTCATTCAGCTTGATAAGCAAGTCTTTTTCCTTATCATATTTCATATTCTTGAATTCCGAGCAGACTTTTTCCAAGGCTGCCAAGAACGATGAAATGACTGCCAGGAGCATATTCGGATTGGAACTATCTGAACCATTGGTAACATTTGCCCTCTCATGTGGAAGCTGGTCCTCTCCTGCTGTAAGTTTGTAACTTTCTATGAAAGAAAAGCTAGGTTTAGTTTACTTCTCTGCCTAGTCAACCTCTACTTTTATGATAAAGTGGTCCTGAGTTGAATGTCACTCTATAATTGATTGTAGGCATCAGCTTTATCTAATTGTTTTCTTCTTCTGTCTCATCTTTTGGAAAATGCATATAGCCTTGCACTTACTAACGTCACGTAATACCGGTTATTGATTCATTGATTCTATCAAATGAAGGTGAGAGTATATACTGCTTCTCACGTTGAGAACGAATTGGAAGTGGCAAAGAAAGACTACTTACAGGCTGCAGTCGGAATTTCATCAACCAAGTTTGCAATCCCTAAGCTGTTGGACTGGTACTTGCTCGACTTTGCTAAGGACTTGGATTCGTTGCTCGATTGGATTTGCCTTCAGTTACCTAGTGAACTCGGAAAGGAAGCAATCAAGTATCTTGAAAGAGCTAAAAGTGAGTCTCTTTCAAAGTTCGTTCAAATTATACCGTACGAGTTCAGCTTTCGGTACCTTCTATGCACATAATAAGTTGTTCGAATTCACTGAAAATTTTGCTTACACGGTTCTAAGGGTGTTGGGGAAATTGCCTTTGTACACAATCTTAGATTAGATGCTACAAAACTCAAGGTGTATTCTAGTCTCCTATCTTTAATTGTAAGTAGCTGTGAGAGGAATGTTTTCATCAGGGATTTCTGCATGTAATCAATAAGAACGTTCTGGTTAAGAACTATATAGAGAAGTGATTCTTTTTCCAGTTTGTGCCTACTCTAACTAAATTATTGATTCCCGAAACCATATCACGGTAACCATGAACTACTTGGGGCGGAAGTCCTTAATGTTCTTGAGAGAATTGCCAACTATTTAATGATAATTCATAAGAATCTGAAGTTTCATTCAAGAAAATTATGTGTAAGCATCGACAGCCCCATGTTCTGTCTGGCATGTTAGTAGATTAGTGTGAATTAATGCCTCTTTAAAGGAGAAAAACAACTGGGATCCCAACTAAAATTATGAAGCCTTGCGTTCAAGGAAAGCTACTGATATGATGCAGGAAAGCCCTGCTAATACCAAACTCTATCTCTTGACTCTTGTGGTCCACAGGAAGCAGGCCAGAGTTTTCCTTATCGCCTTAACTATCTAATCAATGCGCGGCATGTCAAGGAGCTATTGCTATGCTTGCTTTTGCTGTTCCACTGATTATGACCTGTTTGGACAGCCATTTAAATTTTAATTCTAGCAGTCTAATGTGAGTGCTTGACTACTTGTCCACCAAACCTTCGTAATACATCAGCATTTAGTGATACAACTTTCAAACCAAAACTACACTAATTCTTCATTTTCTTGATATATCCATTTCGAGTTTACATTAAACACATCAAAGTGGATATGAATGCAGTGGTATTACTATTCAAACATTTTTACAATATAGACAGATACTTTTAATAACATGGAGATCACGAGTTCAAGTACAAACAACTTGTAAGGTCCCAGTTCGCCAAGCAAAATCACCTTACTCATCCGTACTGTTCACTTTGTGTCCAGATCACTAAGCAAGATCCTCACGATTTTTCTTCGGGTCCGCATGTCTCAAATCCTTGATTTCTTGCAAGTGTTGAGACATGCTAACCATTAGGAAAATCTTGAAGGTCTTGCTTAATAATCTTGACCCAAAATAGACAGTACGAATGAGTAAAATGATCCTGCTGAGACCTTACACAACCTCTCTGTAAATACACATAACCCTCCCCACAATATGAAAGTCTTCTACGTTGAGTTACCGAACACATTAGACGACCAGGCAAAAAACTGGCTCATGGATTCAATGATCCAGTGCTGTGCTGTCCAACTGTCGTGAAATGAGGGAAAGAGGGTTGTTGGAATCAAAACTTTGTCTCTGGATGAAGAAAGTTTAATGCCAAAATGAGGTGGTCCTGACTTGTGTCCCCCATCTGACATTCGAGCTTCTGCAAAGTAATTGTCACACATTAGCCAATGCTGAAGCAGTAAAGCCTACTGTTGATTTACACATGTATCATCCGCTGTGATAAAAAAAGGAAAATGAACCGACTTAGGCCACGCCATGCGTGCCAGGGCAATGGCCCTGAATTTCAAGGTCCTATTTGAAAACGTACAATATCAGATCTTTTTCATTTGGTGCTGAACCAACCACTTAAAAAGCTAGACGATGAACTGAAAAAGTTCTCATCGGAGTTTGTGAGTATTAGATGGAAGGCCTGTCACCTATGAACTGTAGGTGAGAGGCTAACTCACCTGGTTCTGGACTCTTGGCCCTGCTACGAAAGAGCTGTGATTTGCAGGCTCCAATTCATTGCTGCAATTTTTCAGGGGACAGGAACTTGTCAGCTTTGTTCTCCTGGGAAATACTATTTGTGAAGCCTGAATTGCATCAAAAATGCCAGCTTTTTCCCTTTTCAGTCAATTATTTTGACGAACGCAACAGCGCCTAGAGTTTGTTGGAGGAACCCAAGCAGTCTATGGGCCATTCACCAATCCTCGAATGGCCACAAGTTAATCCATAAGTCCCCCATAGCTGGTCCAAAAACATAGAATGTAGCTACCCAAACAGTTCCAGGGCCATTCACCAAGCTACAAAGAGCCCGAGTTCATCCAAAAGTCCACTAAATAACCCTGAAGTTTGGGTCCAGTCTTGACCTGAATTTGAGCCCCAGAAAAAGCAGCCATTGTGGCTGTATAAATGTATTTTTCTCTTTCACATCAGCATGGATTTTCTTCTTTAATTTCTACACTCAAACCTCTATCCAGAACGTATATTCATGACATCACCATGAATGAAAGAAGTGTCATTATTTCACGAAGAAAATGGTTCTCAATGTTAGGAATTCAAACTAATTTCTCTTCTGAAATCAAACAAGAAGGCGCAAATTGAGGCTTGAAATGGGCATGTCTACTAGCTTTCGAGAACTCAAAGTAGAGGATTTTTCAGCACATGAGGCAGCAAGGCCTGGGAAAGCTGGACCAAACCAAACGCAGCCTATATCCTAAGCCATATACAGAAATAGAATTTAAGGTTTTCTATCCACAGAAGTCTAACAATCTAGAACACCATGAATCAGTCAGAGAGTAATCTTTTAGCACATGTTTATTGTTACTTACTTTTTATTTTATAAATCAGAAAATTATTTACTTATTCAATTTAAAGAACATGTGCAATTTACTGGTCATCACATACATAGCAGAAATTTGTTCACACTTTGTTAATACTTAAATCTAGAAAGAGACAACACCATAAAAGATTAAGCTCCATAATAAGATGTTAATTAATTAAATATTATTGTTAAACTCGTAATAACTCACGTGTAATCAGTTTAATTTTTTTATATTAAGTTGAATCCTTCTATCTATAACCAATTGACTTTAGATTGGATGATTAACATAATATCACAACTCAAATTTTTTTGTATTTTTTTTATACTATAGCTAGTCTTTCTTAATTTGTTACATGATAATTACTTACTAAAATTATATTATTTTAAATTTGTTAATTTAGAGATTTATGTGATTTTACATTCAAGGTCTTAAATTAAATACTTAACATACCCGTAAAGCTAATATGATTACTTACTCTTAAGGTTAAATCATTAAGAATAAGATGCTAATCCA